>OZ010797.1:481182252-483582252 GCA_963932465.1 Maratus speciosus
GCGATTTATTTCATCAATTAAAGCTGTTAAAAAAGGTATACACATATATAGTTTTTTTAAATTTATTTTTAAAGATAATACAATTTTTACGAAAGAATTATTCTTGCATGCATTGCGGGCATGATTTTTTCCATTTGAATGGCTGAAACAAGCGAAGATTTTTTTAATGAGTACAGATATAAAGTGTTTTCAAAATGACCTACAATGGAAAAAATAAAACTTGTAGATCCCGAGAATTTTTTTTTTTTTTTAAAGAAATTCGAAATATGGAGATTTTTTTTATGCAAAAGTAGTTGTGAATTCTAAACTTATTACTTGAGAAACATAATTAATAGGCCATTTTGTGCTTATGTACGTTTAATACATCCACCAGAAATTTCGTGAAATTCTAGATAACCGTTTTTCAGAAATCGTGCGCGCAATGATCAAAATCGCTGTTTTGAGAAAACTGGCTTTAAAGATTGAATCACCCGTTGATCATATAGCAAAAGCTTAAAGTGTTTTACACATAACTTCTCTTATAATACGAATTTTCGTATGGGGTTTGCTTTTAAATGTTTCTAACGAATCATATTTAATTATAAGCTATTTCAAAAAAATTCGATTTTTGGACGGTTCAAAGGTTACCTGACCCCTTACATATTACTTAAATTGTAAAATTGTCAGCTTCAGATTCAGTCACCGTGAGCACTCAACGTGTTAAGCGTCGCGCCCGATAAGTAAGGGTTACTTTTTTAAAAATTCAGTTTGTTTGGTTGCCACCAATTTTTTGATGTAGAAGTATTCACTTTATATTATGTTACATAAAATGATGCGTGAATAAAACCAATTACATTGTGTAATAAACATAGGATAGTTGAGGATGATCTACAATCGGGCCAGCTTTTACTTTTTCGATTTTGCTTATAGTTTTTAGGTGCGTTCGTAATTATATAAATACGTAGCACCTATAGTCGTCGTTCAGTCCGTCTGTCCGTCTGGCCGTCTGTCCGTCCGTCCGCATATAACAGAGCAAAAACTACCCAACCGAATGGTCTGAAATTTTAACTATATGATTGTTGCAAAAATTTGTCGAGCCATTTCAAATTTTATGAAAATCGGATGTATAGTTTAGTTACAGGGACATTCAAAAGTTTTTCTTTACATTACGGCCAATGGGAAAAAATTATTGCAAGTGCATTTTAATGATGTTACAGTCTTCCGAATGGTCTGAAATTTTAAATATATAATTGTTGCAAAATTTTGTAGAGCCATTTCAGATTTTATTAAAATTGGGTGTATAATTTAATTACAGGGACAGTCAAAAGTTTTCCATTACATTACGGGCAATGGGAAAAAATTATTGCAAGTGCATTGTAATGATGTTACAGACTGTGCACTTATGAAGTGCAAAAAAATATACATTCAGTACAATATGGGGTGCAAAAAATAGTTATAAAACTAGTTATAGTACGAACGCACCTCATTTGCCACGTTTGACGAGCAATTTCCTACTTGTTTACTTTCTTGTTTGTTTACAAGAAGAAAGAATTGGATTCGTGAAAATTTTCGACTTTTGGTTTTCGAAAGATTTACACTTTTTAGGGGTCAGAAATTCCGAAAAACATGTTTTTACAAAATGTCTGTCTGTGAGTCTGTGACTCTGTCTATATGTATGTATGTATGTGACACAAATTTTGTGGGCGATCTATCTCAAGAACTAATGCACGCAATATAATAAAAAATTATGTTCAGTTGGTCCCAGATATAAATTGGTGCTGATTAGTTTTGGACGTAAATCGCTCAACAGGTGGCGCTGCTTTGCTACATTTTTCTCGATTTCCACAATAGCTCAATCTCCAGAACTAATGCACGGATTTTCATCAAACTTCAGATTCAGTTAGTCCTTGACATGAATTGACGTTTTATACATTTTGGTGTAAATCGCTCAACAGGTGGCGCTTCTATGCTGCATTTTGTGCGATTTCCGCAATAGCTCTATCTCAAGAACTAATGCTTGGATTTTCAACGAACTTGAGGTTCAGGTATACCTTGATATCAATTAGTGCTGTTTATGTTTTGGTGTAAATCGCTCAACAGGTGGTGCTGCTATGCTACAATTTTCATAATTTCTGCTTTGCTCTATCTCAAGAACTAATGCACGAATTTTCATCAAACTTCAATTTCAGATATATTTTGATACGAATTGGTGCTAAATTTATGTAATTTCTTGCACTATTAAAATGAATTAATTGACGTGATTTATATAGAAGAAAGTTTTGTGATGGCCACAACATACTAGTTTATATTAGGATAGTTTTAATTTCAGAACCGATTGAAACTGGTTTTGAAAGTGAAAGTAATTTTTATAAAGAAATCTGAAACCAAAATTGAAAAATTAAAAACTGGCCCATTTGTAGATCATTCTAAGCTATCCTATGCTAAAAAAAAAAAAAAAAAAAAAAAATCATTCAAAAATATCAAAATTAAAGCGAAAAATTTGAAAATAACGTTCCCTCAGACTTAATTTTAGCCTTTTCCTTTCTTCCCGTGCCTGAAGTGAGGTCTTAAGAGCCAAAATAATTCAAATATTAAAAAGATATCAATAAAGGTTTTCTGCATTCTACTAAATCCTATCACACATCATTAATTCAATGATACCTCATGATAGATCTAGGTTGCCATAGTGATGGCGAGTCCTATTACTTAATTTAATATATAGAATCGGAATAAATTTTGTATTCGTGCATTTTTTGCATAAGAGTTCAACAGTTGTTGTACTAAGATAAAATTTATTTCCTATTCAGTCAGTCTTCTTTTCCCTTTGAAAATGAACGCGTGTGTGTTCGAAAGATTTCATAATTGCATTAAATAGCATTTTCATATGTTTGTGCCACCTTTTATGTAGTTATAAGTATGTGGTAAAGTTTATTAATAACATGGTGAAAATTTCCTTCAAGAGACTAGTTTTTAATACAGTGTTTTCACTCTATTGTACTAAGATCTGAATATTTATAAAACTAGTTATACAGCGACCGCTCCTCATTTGCCACGTACAAGTTCCGACTTGTTTCGTTCTCTTTCGTAAAGGAATTCATATCACAATATATATTCCAAAAGAAAAGTCAAAACATACATTAAAATATTCATTTGCCCAAAAGACGTTACTAAAAACACATTAAAAATATATTAACACATTAAAAATATATTAGGTATATATATATACATATATTAATTTTTAATATATTTTTAGTAACGTATTTTAAGCAAATAAATATTTTAATACTCCCTCCGTCCCAAATTAGTTGCAACATTTAGGTCGAAAATTTTGTCCCAAATTTGTTGCTACATTTTAAGTGGGTGGAGTCATAAATACCTTCTGATGCAGTTTAGTAGATCGACGCCATTGTGTTAGGACTCTACCACCAGTATACCATAAAGATCATTTTCTTCCTAAATAATTAACGATTCACTAGTTAGAAGGTAGTTTTATGCGATTACTGGTCGAAAAATATTTACAAAATGGGGCGTGGCTTAAGAGCGTGCGAACCCTGGATTTTTTAAACTAATATGGTACTTATTTAAGGAGAGACGGAGGCAGTGTTGCCAGATTGGGGAATATTTTAATTCAGATTATTTGACTGTCACAACTTTTTTTAAATAGTATAATTCACCTTATTTTTCATAATTTTCAGTCTATTTTTAAATAGACCGAATATCCCTATTTCAAAAAAGCGGTGACAATCAACAATCTGGGGACAAAAAAGTCCCCAGTCTGGCAACACTGGACGCAGGGAATGTTTGGTAAGTAAATGTTGTTAATTGGCAGCATAGCTCCCCGAAATCCCTGAAAAATGTTCAAACAAAATAATAAAATCATCAGTATCAATAATCAGTACAAAAGTAATCAAATGTAGCAACTAATTTGGAACAGAGGGAGTATATGTTTTTACTTTTCCGTTTGGAATATGTATTGTGATATGGTTATTAGTAGACGTAATTAAGACTTATTACTCTTATTTATACTTACATTTGTAAGGATTTCATATTCTCAATTTTGTATCTTTTGAGAAACATTGGATTTATAAACCGTCTGCAGTGTTGCCAGTGGGCTACTTTTTTTTAAAAATTCGGATTTCTTGATTGCCACCACTTTTTTGAAATGGTAAAATTACGCTTGTTTTCGCCTAAATTAATATGTCATTACTCAAGGCGCATTTTACAATTTCAAAAAAGTGGTGCCAATCAAGCATCTGAATAAAAAAAAAGTAGCCCATCAGGCAACACTGACCGCCTGTTCCCAAACACTTTTAGAAGTATTTTTATTGAATGAGTATGGAAATTAAAGACCCCTAAATTAAGCTACGAGGTTTCCGATTTAATACGCGTTTAAAAAAGGTACAAGTTGAACACAAGAGGTGGTAAAACGTTAAAAAAAATACAAAACCGTATATATACAATGTGTATTTTTACTTACATTTTATGTTTTTTGAAAATACGAATCCAGAGTTTATTTATTTATTTATTATTTATTTATTTATTTATTTATTTATTTATTTTTGATTATTTGCTTGCCACTGAAAATTAAAGATCGAAAATGAACTGAATACATTTCAACTGCAAATTTATATGTGGACAGCTAAAAAAGAGTGAATAATCCGAATGCGCGATATAACGAGATGTTAATGAGGGTTTATACACTTTTAGCCAAACTATCAGAATTTTTATATAGAAGAACTTGACTTGTAATAGCGCGATATAAACTCGCGATGACAAAAGGAAATACTGGTGTAAAGGAAATACTAAGAAAATACTGGTGTTTAGTCAGAGAAAAGTCAGGGAAATTCCTGAATTATAGGAACCCTGTTAATGTATCTGAAGCAAAGATTCAAATCATGCTTTCTCCTTTAGATAAAATTTTCAAAAAACACCACAAACTGATAAATTAGAAAATAACTTGTATTTAATTTTTTTTTATAATAATAATTAATCCATAATTTTTATTTGTGTATTTTTATTACTGATTTTTAGAAAGAAATGCAAGCATACATAAGATATTAATCCTAAAACAAATTAATAAAATGCATTTAAAAGTTGGAGAAATCACGTTTTGACCTAATTCAGAGGAGGAAATATGTTTGATTGTTTGATGAGTGGATAAAACGCTTTTTGAACGAAATAAGTTCTAACTCACAACTAACCCATTTCTGCCTGAATTTTTGTTTTCTCAAATTTCTTGGTAAAATCACTATAAAATGTTGCAAAATGAACTGGAAAAATACTAAAAAAAAAATGACGCTAAAATATTTTTGTATTTATTTGATAAAATGTAAACGTACTAAATATGCGAATATCCATATGTGGAAAAATGCATAATTATATGTTTTGTCTAAATTTATGTAAATTAGGCTTTTAAATTGTATATTATATAGAGGAAAAGGTCCAAATACCGGCTACCACGTTTGTTTTTGAATCTAGATCATACAATTTTCAAAATTAATAAAAAGTAACAGAAGGGTACCTTGGCATGTTGTACACCTGTTTAGAGAAAAAAAAATCAGTTTAAAAGGCGTTTTCTGTTTATAAGAAGCAAAATTCCGAAAGTCTTCAAATTTTGAGTTTTTAAAATGGGGTCTAAATACCGGCTACCTAAGTTTTTTTCCAAAAGATCACACAAATAGAGCTAATGACAATTATTAAGCAATAAGAATATTATTTTAATAAATTGTATTGATTAATAACATTTCTTATGCACAGAAAAAATTGCGCAATTTTTAATAAATAAATATTTTTGTCAAATTTCTAAATTTCTTTACGACTTTCTCTCACAGTCTTCTTCCCATTATGTTTCTATTTTTTTTTTTTTTTTTAACGTGTAAAAAAAAAAAAAAAAAAAAAAAAAAAAAAAAAAAAAAAAACTTGCTGATTGAAATGAGAATTATTTTATATGAAAAAAATCAAAAGCATCATATAACTCTCTGCGTCGGTATAGTTCCTATCAACCCACACTTCGCATTCTTAACATTGAACCCAGAATCCCTTCCACCATTCTTGTCCACAAAGGCACCAATGCAGAAGACACAAATTTATCATCTTCCTCTGTAGGATATTTTCCCTTTTTTTTTTAGCTCTCTCGCTGCGTAATTGTTTTATCGAAATAGCTTCAAAAATTGCGTATTTAACCCCTTTGCGAAGAGCGTTTTTAATGAATTTTTATTCTTTTGTCACCGGTTTTTCAAAACAAAAGTTTTTGTCTAATTTAACCGGGAAAATGCTCCGATTAAATAAGGCATAATTTACAATAAAAAAATAACTGGTGGGAATAATCAAGGAGGATTAATTAGACGGAAAAAATGCATCCCCGAGGAAATCTCGTGTTGCGAAAACTTTGCTACTTTTACGATGGCCAAGCAGTGTTGCCAGATTGGGGGCTTTTTCCTCGCCAGATTGTTGATTGTCACCGCTTTTTTAAAATAGAAACATTCGCCCTATTCAAAAATAGATTAAAAATTATGAAAAATAGAGGGATTATACTATTTTAAAAAAGTGGTGACAGTCAAATAATCTGAATGAAAAAAGTTCCCAATCTGGCAACACTGTGCCCAAGGAAATCTCGGGTTGCGCAGCGGCAGTGTTAAAATCAAATTTCTGCCTCTTTCGCCTGGTTTACTCCGTAATTTTTTTTCTTTCTCTTCACATTTAATACAGGCAATTTTGTTGTGTCCAACAGCTCTTTTTTGGAAAGTGATCCGGTAACCAGTGTCGGTCCTGAAGAATTACGGCCATGGTTGCTTTTTTCATATTGCGAAATGGGACGGGGACAATTTCTGAACCATTTAAATTAATTTATTAATTATGGAACTGTTTAAATTAATTTATTTTCCTCCCCTTCAATCAGAGCAACCGAGAGAGGTCCAAATACCGGCTAGTTGGTATTTAGATCACTCTAGTTAGCCGGTATTCGGACCACTGCTATGTTTCAGTTAAAACCGGTTTTACTCATTCATATAATAAAATAACAATACTGTGCGCGTGGCAATTGAGAGCTAAATATGTCTAGAAAATAACTTAATCAACAATTCAAGCCAATATACGATCAGTATATTTTTAAAAAATGAGAAACACATGTCTGAAAAACTTTTGATGTACCAGATTACGTAGATTTGACACTTTTGCATTTACTATTTGTAAATGACACAGACTTCAGCGACGTACTTTTCGTAACTTTCTTCTCTTAATTAAAGTTACAAACTCTGCCTATCACCGCTAGGCTGCGCTGCGTTCAGTTCTCAGAGCACCTAGTAGCCGGTATTTGGACCTTCTCCTCTACTATAATTAATATCTTTGAGAACTATTAAAAATATATTTATTTCTTTACAGAGACAAATAACATTATAAGTATTATTAATAATAAGTTAAGAATAATCGTATTTGAGGCTAAAAATAGATTTATTTCAAAATCATCTTGAAAAGGACTTTGCATAAATAACTGCTCCTAAATGCCAAATAGAAATATGAATCCATTTTTGCCTTGCGCTCTATATATTGTACATTACAAACATGCATAAAAAATAGGCTTGAACATATAATTTCGCAATTAAAAAAATATGTATTTCAAAGAAGTCTACAAGTTAGGATTATGACGTATTTATTTGGATCTTTGATACAAAAAATACAAATAAACTCACTTTTTACATTTCGTTATCTTGAAAAACACCGGAAAAAGGCCTTCATTTAAGCAAATAAATATCAATCTTATGCTGTTATTACTCGGTGATAGATTAAGACATTTATAAACAATAACTTCATACAATTTTCGTGTTGTAAAGAAGAAAAAAAATTAATTAAAGTTCGAAAGGTCCCAAAAATGGGACACAAGGCATAAATGGGTTAACAGAAAAGCATTATTTTATTTGAGCAAATATGAACTTCCGTTGATTACAGATTTTAAAAAAATGACAGATTATGGTATCTAGTAGTATTCCTTAAATATTTACTAAATAAATACTCGTTTTTCAAAAATCCATTTCAAGTTTTAAAACCAATATCTTCATCTAGACAGTCACACACTTCCCCTCTTCTTCATTGCCGGCTGGTAAATCATAGATAATGTGGCTGTACCATTTGGAGACATCATCACGTTGATTTTGCCACTGTTCACCATACATTACATTTAAAAGTTTGTCAACATCTTTTTTCTTTGCAACTGATATGGCGGGGTTAAGAGGAAGAGATTCTAAAACTACCCTTTGAACACGGGCAACAGTAATTACCACTTAAAGAAGATTTACACCAGATTCTTCACTTAGATCTTGAAATCTATAATTCTGGAAGCCTTTAATATTAACAGATCTCTTATTTTTATCTAAAACAATCCATTTCAATTGCAATATATATGGTAGGTTTCGAAAGTACACATTAAGTGATTTAGTACTCAAAAGTTCACAATCAGTTCACAAAACTTTCACATCACCAACGATTTTGTACATTTCATAATATTGTTCCTTTGATACGATTGTAACATTTTTCTTGAGGATCTTCTAAACACGGACAACTGTGATTGGCAGACTGGAGAAATCATTGTTACACTGGATGCAGGGGGAAACACTCTTTAATTGAAACGTCAAGTTTTAAAATTGGTTTATAATCGGAGAAAAATGTTTTTTGGTTAAAAATACTGTTTGTTTCTGTGCAATTTAACACAGAGTTCATAAAACAATAATAACTCTTTTTTTTTTTTTTTTTTTTTTTTTTTTTTTAGGGAGAAAACACGGTTTGAATTTTGAATTTATCCTCCTCGTTTATAAAAAAAATCAACATAACATTTAATATTTCATGACATTTTTATTTATAACTAGCAGGCTACGCCCTCTGCGCTGGTCCTATTTTTCCAATTTGAATCAAAGAAAATATATCTATGGAATGTATATCCTGATTTAGGGAAATAATAAACGATGTATCATTGTAATATTGTATTTACTAATGTGTTGGGACAAAATTTGAGTTATTAAGCATCAACTACTATTTTAATTGATCAATTGTAGTTTAATTTAGCAGGAAAATGAAGCCGTTATGGCAACAGGAATCAAAATGTCCTTTAATAGCTACACTACTAAAATGAAGTGCATTACAATGATAGCAGAGATTGTCCGTCGCATCGAAATAATGTTCAGGCGATTCATTCTCATTGGGTATCTTTTAAATTCGAAATTTTCGGTCGTGAGTCATGTGTGATTCTAGTAGTTTAAATGCTATATCGCCCTATGTTCTGTTATATTTCGTAAAACACAATTCTGCCACAGTTTTTCATATTTCCATTTTAGCAGAAAAAATGCAGTTAAAACTGTAATAGCAGTAAATAGTACTGTAGCTTCCATAATCAGTTAAAATACAGCCTTCTTTTTAATACGTCACGAAAAGTTCTCTCAAAAAGAAAAAAAACTTCTTTTAATTCATGAAATTCTTAAAAAAGGTAATCTTTAATAATCGGGTTCACAGAATTAAGAATTTTCCCCGTAATTCTATAACTAAGCGTTGTAGAACAATGTATTGTATACCTAACCCGAAAAACTAAGATTGTAATTTCTGTCAACATAATATAAACCGTTCAGTTGAAATGCAAATGAAATATGGTAAAAGATGATATAATTTTCTGCAATGGAATGCATCATGAAGGTTTTGCTTCAAACAAAAACTATGCTTTCAAAATCACATTTAATACGTCAATTTGCGAGATATCCAGCTACGAAATACTAGGACTTCCCTCAGAGGGATTAGTCTGAGCGATATTACTGAGAACATAGATTTAATAGTAACATGTGGAAGCAAAGAAAATGAGATGTTATCTTTAATTGTCCATATACTGCGAAAAATTGAAATGATGAAAATAAACGAATTGTAGAATTACAAAATTTTATGCATAAATTGGCATACACTGTTTAAAAAAATGGGAAATCAAACCATTCAAGACAGCCATGCATGGATATAAAATTGAAAGTACGCAATATATTAAAAGTAAAATAGAAAATGAAACACTAATTTACTTATATCGGAATTTTAACTGTATAAAATGATATCAAGAGCATAATCAGACGCTCCGCACCAATTTGCGTAACTTTAAATGACAAATATATGATGTTTAAAAAGAATGGAGTATACTTTATATGGTGTGTGCTCCGCCGGAATAGTTAATATTGTAAAATATCTGTTTTCCACGGATGCATAGAGGTTGTCGATAACATTTAAGGAATTCTCTTCTCAAAATCTAATATAGTATCAAAGTACCGAATACATCAAAAGTGGCATGCAATGCTTCGTTAGAGTATGTTTTAGGTATGCTCGATCGGATTTAAATGATGAGTGTATGCTGGCTACTACATACGCTGTATTGTTTTGCTTTCAAACATATTCTGCACAAGTTGAGCTGTATTTAGCATGTATTAAATAAAAGAAATCGGCAAAGATTACAACATACAGTATGGCACAAGATCTGAATATATCGTCTGCATAACTTTTGAGCTGTCAAAGTGTCATTTGAAGTAATTTACAAATCCATACATATTTATTCAGCAAATCATGCAAGCTGACATATGCCAATATGAACCCGATTACAAAATTTCACCAGAATAAGTTAATATATAAAAAATGTACTAATGTTAATTGAGAATATGATCTTCTGATAAAATGTCTAGAAAAATGAATCGAATAAAAAATTCATATCACATTTAAAACGGCACTTCCCTCTGTTAGTGGCCTTGGCGAGAGAGAGAAAAGCCTAGAGAAGGAACACTTTAACAAGTACTTTCGGGCAACCTACTCACTGTTTCATACAGGTCTTTATTCAATATTTACACAATTTATTTAATGCTAGGTGGGTATCTATCAGTTTTGTTGCATTTAAATCGCATGTTTTGCGGAGGAAATGCAGCATTATGAAATATTTAAAGTTGCTGTACCTAATAATTCCAAATTAATGGTAATTGAGGTCGCTTTCCGTTAATTTCATCTTTTTAAATTTTAAATTTTTTAGAAACCATTCATAGAGACAATTGTATATTTTAAAACTAACCCGAAGCAAAATTTCAAGATTTTGGGCTCAGCAGTAACAGAGAAATAGAAAATTTTTGAAAGTTTTTTGTTTCTGCACTGTTTTTTATAGCGACATTTTTAGAAATTGTTCTATTGCGAGAATTTACGTCATGATAAATACAGCCATGCCAATTTTCATGTTTATATTCCTAACAGTTCCATGTTCTTCGTTACTTAGATCATGATTTAGATCTTTTTCCGCTTTGTTTAGTCTTTCTATTTTTTAGAATTCGTTCTACAACGAGCATTTACATCTTATTAATTACTACCATGCCAAAGTTCTAGTTTCTAACCCCAACAGTATCCCAAAAATTTCAGTATTCCAAATAAATCATAGTTTAGAACCTTTCTAGAAATGTTTACGTTTATCCGTCAAATTGAACCTTTTAGAGAGCGTTCATTACGAATATTTACATCTTAAAGGTAACTACCGCACCAAATTTAAAGTTTCTAACCCAATCAATATCGCAGAAATCACAATTTTAGAACATTTTTGCTCCTGCAGCGATGTAGGTTCTTGCACTGACATAAAATAGTCTTTTTTTTTTTTTTGAGCAGAGATGGCCACCAACATTTTTTTAAGTTGGCTATGTAGTTTCAGAGATAACACCTCACAAATGTACAAGCATTAATAATATTATATACTTTATAATATTATACCGCTTTATAATATTAGCATTAGATGTACAGATACAAAAGCCATTTATCTGTTACAAGCTAAAGTGCCGGCGTTGCCCAGAATTTGAAGGTTGTTTGTTCTGAAAAATCAATTTCAAAATTTAACATACAACACAAAAAAAAACATTAAAAAAAGCAGTCGAAATGTTGTTGAATGAATCATATGAAAACGCTATATAAAAATGTATAAATGTATATAACAGACGCAAAAGAATACAGCTATAAATGAACTTATTTCAATTTATAATTGGAGCAATAATGTTAAAATACGCCAATATTTCCATAATCGGGTTTTTATTATGCTTCAATACATTTTTCACACTCATATGACGTTATACTATATGCACCATGCCCTTTATATTTCCAATATGACGTAAAATTTTCCTCTTTCACGTGGAAACCTTGAAATAGAAAAGTTATGAAGTTATATTCACTTTCATTTAATTTCGTCAAACCATTTATTTCATTTTCATATTTCACGTGAATATCTTGCAATAGAGAAGTTATGACGTAATATTCACCTTTTTTTTAAATTCGGCAAACTATTTATTTCATTTTCATTTTTCACGTGGAAATCTTGCAGTAGAAAATTAATTGTTGTAGTAATAAATTTATTATGTTTTTAAATTGTTGGCAACTGCTATAACGAAAAATGTTTAAATTTGATAAGAAATTGCTGTTAAATTCGTGGTTTTTTATTAATTAAAAATTAACTATAAGTTATTTCGATTCCGGATTACTTTAGTTGTCTCGGCCATGTTTTAATACACATGTACGTATCTCTTCACAATTTTGGCTTCCAAATTGTGGATTTTTATAGAATTACAAACAGACAGATAGACAAGTTTTCATTTTTATATATCTCTCTATTCTAAAAAAAAGGTAACTAACGCTGTCACCGCCGCCGCCGCCGCCGCCGGTTTTGAATTTTTTGTGACCGGAGGTCTTTCTTCGTTAATATTAAGAAAACTATTGCATACAAAAATATGAAAATTGGTGGAATTATAGAGAAAGTTTGATCAACACGCTGATGCATACAGTTTTAAAATAGAAGAATTATTTTAAGATATATTTAATGCTAAAGTTGGACAAAATCGTACCATTAAAAAAAAATTATAAGAGCAAAAGCTATACATGGGAATTTAATCATTTTTAGATCATTTATTCAATAGAAGATCCCGGTCTGCAGATTTCATTAATTTTTTTTTAATTTGACTCATTTTTTGAGGTTTTATTTCTATTTTAAATTCGAATATTCAGCATTTTGACAGATATTTTTTACATATTTTAGAAAATGATATTAATTTAAACTGTTGCCAACTGTATAAACAGCGCAGACAATAATGTTTGCTTCAAATAAAAAAATGATTTACACGTTACTATTATAAACAGAAAAAACCTTCAAATTACAATTAAATAATTAGGTATAAAAAGCAGGCACTTATTGGAAATTACGCCATAAAAACTATATTTACATGTGAATTTTAAAAGAGAAAGGATATTGTAAAATAAATTCATTAACATGCGTTAGAAATCTGAAATAGAACAAATTACGTCACATTACACTTATTATGCAAAATGAACAAAAAATAGTATTGCAAAACAGTTTAAATTTAAAAATTGCGCGAGACAAAATATTAGAGGTTAAATATTAGATTTTTTCAAAATTTTATTATTTGTCGTTTGATGTGAGGTGTTCAGCTATAAGTATGCAAATTTTTATGTTTCAACATAATTAGGGGCTGAGTTAGAAAAATTGCTTTAAATACACAAGTTAGAGCCCAGAGGGTTAAATATTAGACTTTTTCAAAATTTTATTATTTGCTGTGTGATGTGAGGTGTTCAGCAATAAGTATGCAAACTTTCATGTCTCCAACTTAATTAGGGGCTGAGATAGAAAAATTGCTTAAAATACACAAGTTAGAGCCCAGAGGGTTAAATAATAGACTTTTTCAAAATTTTATTATTTGTCGTTTGATGTGAGGTGTTCAGCTATAAGTATGCAAAATGTCATGTCTCCAACTTAATTAGGGGCTGAGTTAGAAAAATTGCTTAAAATACACAAGTTAGAGCCCAGAGGATTAAGTAATAGACTTTTTCAAAATTTTATTATTTGTCGTTAGATGTCAGGTGTTCAGCTATAAGTATGCAAAATGTCATGTCTCCAACTTAATTAGGGGCTGAGTTAGAAAAATTGCTTAAAATACAGAAGTTAGAGACCGGAGGGTTAAATATGACTTTTTCAAAATTTTATGATTTATAGTGTTATCGCAAGTGTTCAGCTATAAGTATGCAAACTTTCATGTCTCCAACTTAATTAGGGGCTGAGTTAGAAAAATTGCTTAAAATACACAAGTTAGAGCCCAGAGGATTAAGTAATAGACTTTTTCAAAATTTTATTATTTGTCGTTAGATGTGAGGTGTCCAGCTATAAGTTTGCAAAATGTCATGTCTCCAACTTAATTAGGGGCTGAGTTAGAAAAATTGCTTAAAATACAGAAGTTAGAGACTGGAGGGTTAAATATTAGACTTTTTAAAAATTTTATTATTTGTCGTTTGATGTGAGGTGTTCAGCTATAAGTATGCAAAATGTCATGTCTCCAACTTAATTAGGGGCTGAGTTAGAAAAATTGCTTAAAATACAGAAGTTAGAGACCGGAGGGTTAAATATGACTTTTTCAAAATTTTATGATTTATCGTGTTATCGCAAGTGCTCAGCTATAAGTATGCAAACTTTCATGTCTCCAACTTAATTAGGGGCTGAGTTAGAAAAATTGCTTTAAATACACAAGTTAGAGCCCAGAGGGTTAAATATTAGACTTTTTCAAAATTTTATTATTTGCCGTTTGATGTGTGGTGTTCAGCTATAGGTATGCAAATTTTCAAGTCTCCAACTTAATTAGGGGCTGAGTTAGAAAAATTGCTTAAAATACACAAGTTAGAGCCCAGAGGATTAAGTAATAGACTTTTTCAAAATTTTATTATTTGTCGTTAGATGTCAGGTGTTCAGCTATAAGTATGCAAAATGTCATGTCTCCAACTTAATTAGGGGCTGAGTTAGAAAAATTGCTTAAAATACAGAAGTTAGAGACCGGAGGGTTAAATATGACTTTTTCAAAATTTTATGATTTATAGTGTTATCGCAAGTGTTCAGCTATAAGTATGCAAACTTTCATGTCTCCAACTTAATTAGGGGCTGAGTTAGAAAAATTGCTTAAAATACACAAGTTAGAGCCCAGAGGATTAAGTAATAGACTTTTTCAAAATTTTATTATTTGTCGTTAGATGTGAGGTGTCCAGCTATAAGTTTGCAAAATGTCATGTCTCCAACTTAATTAGGGGCTGAGTTAGAAAAATTGCTTAAAATACAGAAGTTAGAGACTGGAGGGTTAAATATTAGACTTTTTAAAAATTTTATTATTTGTCGTTTGATGTGAGGTGTTCAGCTATAAGTATGCAAAATGTCATGTCTCCAACTTAATTAGGGGCTGAGTTAGAAAAATTGCTTAAAATACAGAAGTTAGAGACCGGAGGGTTAAATATGACTTTTTCAAAATTTTATGATTTATCGTGTTATCGCAAGTGCTCAGCTATAAGTATGCAAACTTTCATGTCTCCAACTTAATTAGGGGCTGAGTTAGAAAAATTGCTTTAAATACACAAGTTAGAGCCCAGAGGGTTAAATATTAGACTTTTTCAAAATTTTATTATTTGCCGTTTGATGTGTGGTGTTCAGCTATAGGTATGCAAATTTTCAAGTCTCCGACATATATAGTTTCTGAGAACGGGCTCTGTGACAGACGGACAAACAGACAGACAAAGGAGTGAGACAGGTAGGGTTTCGTTAGATGGACGAAACTCTAAAAACATGCTGCGGATGACTGTAACAACATCCTAAAATTACATTACCATCAGCGATCTACCAATCCCGAATTTAGTTTATATTCGTTTCATATATTCTTATTCTTTTGTGCGGCCCTGTAAAATAATTATCAATATTATATACAGTAAAACCTCTGAATAGTGGACACCCCAAGAATGCAGAATTTGTCCTCTATTTAGGGGTGACCGCTACTGAGAGTAAAACATGTACAGTTATTTAAGAGTTGGTAATCGAAAAAATGTCCGCTAAATAGAGGTATCCGCTAATCGGGTGTGTCCGCTATGGAGGTTTTACCAGTAAAACTTCTGAATAGCGAACACCTTGGGAGGGCAGAATTTGTCCTCTATTTGGAGGTGTTCGCTACTGAGAGTAAAAAATATTCAGTTATTTAAGGGTTGGTAATCGAAAAAAATGCCCGCTAAATAGAGGTGTCCACTAATCGGGTGTGTCCGTTATGGAGGTTTTACTGCATAATAATATCATCCTTTACAAGAAAATTGCATGCTGTATGATAGACAGACAGACATCCAGAGAAAGATAACCTCCGGATTAATAAACATTCATGTCTTTTGTTTTAATCATCCACAATTGTATGTCATACAACATGCCAGATTTTATACAACAGGCTAAAAACGGTCACCGTGGTACGGAATACTGTATTATTATTTGTTTACCCACCAAAACTGGTTGCCGCGGGTTGTTGCAAGGTTTGTGATCACGTGGTTGAAACTGATCTATTCAATATTACTGCGTGGGTATTTTTTTTTATTTGCTCCATGTGTTCAAACCAGTTGTCTACGAAAACATCGACCGGTGAAAGTGACGAACACCAAATTTCTGTGACGTATGCAGATAAATTGTGCTTTTTTAAGAGTTTTTTCTATATAATTTTTAAACGGTTTGGAACTTATTTTTCATAGTAGGTGCATTCAGTAGGCGACCCTCATAGGTACCTTCTGGTGTAATCAGAAACGAAATCCGACAAATATTTTTTGAGTTATGCTTGACGAAAGGTTTTTATTAGGCTTTTTTTTTTTAGTAGGACATGGCGTTAATATCCATCGTAGTAATAAAGTGTCCGGACAGTAATATTTCGCTGAGTATTAGTCTTCGCTTCGCTCAGACAATTAGCCCGGAATGCTATGAACGGTACTATACATCATTTTCCCGTCGACCAAAAACTGTCGCCAAACTGTAAGATTAAATGCCAATAATAGATGATCGTAAATGCCACATTCACTTGAGATTAAACACGATACACGTGTTTGTCACGTCATCAAGTCTTTTTAATTCGACGTTTTATTTGCATTTTTATTAATGTTTTACCTATTTATTTGTTCTTTCGTTATTTAAAATTGCTGCAAATTTCGATTTTTTTTCTTAAGTTCTATATCTAATGTTTACATGCATGTTTTAGCTATAACCGTCTACCTTTTTTTATGACTAAATAAAGAGCATTATGTTCGTTACAATTTTCAGTATCATTGATATTTATTGCGGTTTTTAATAAATTCGATTGTTACATTTAAGTTACTTAAATTTTATTCTCAAATACAATATCTTAAAATTATCGCTTTGTATGTGGTTCAATTCAATAATTATGCATTTAAATACGTACACTATTAGTATTCTTTTGTTGGAAATCATCTTAATAAATAATATTTTATATTTGGTATGTTGCTATGCCATAAGTGAACGTCATTATTAAAGTAACCCTATTCTTTACTATCTTTTTTAATTTAAATTCATTAATTTACAAAAATTTAATTCGCAAATAATAATAATAATAAATAAATAATAAGCAAAATTTTAGAATCATTCTATACTTACATTTGTATAATTTGGCTAAATAGTTTGGCGATGTGTATTATTTGGCGAAATTATTGGTCGGCGGGATAGTCAAGAAGTACCTATTAAACATATGATCTAAGCTTTCTTAAGGAAGCATATTTTTTCTTTTCCAAAATAGCAATATTTATGAAAATGACATTAATACATAATTGCATAAATATCCGTAAGGATAATCTTACATTCCGAATTACTGAGATGTTCATACTAACATAAAACTAAAAAAAATTAAAGAAAAGAAAAAGAAAAATAAAGAGCATGAAATTTTATATTTTGAGGAGAGTTTCGTATCTTGTCCCGGCTGGCGCGATTGGCGAAGGAATCCAAAATGGCACCAATAGGCCGATTTGGCCTCTTACCAAAATTTTCAAGATGATGGAGAAATATGTATTTTAAATATTTATAATTATTTATTTTTAAATCGAAAATAATATATATATATGTATTAGTTTTATGTATATTTACATAATATTACATATACAGAAAAATATCGTTTAAAAAATCTACGGAAAATTATAGATTAAAAAATATATATATTAAAAAAAAATTAATTTTTAAAAAGTATTCAAAATTGTTACTTATCCACCAGTCACATTCAAGTAATGAAAAAAGCAATCCCAAATGCTGGAGATGACAACAACCACATCGAAAAATTCATCGCCAAAATAAGCTCTCCATAAAAACGGGAACAGGATATGCAACTGTTCCCTATATTTATCTAACTGGTTTAGAAGTTTAAAATTTTGGTACTTCTTAGTTATCCCGTCGACCAATTTCGCCAAATTATGTAAATCGCCAAATTATACACATTGACATAATTTTTATTTTAAATAACGAAAGAACAAATAAATAAGTAAAACATTAATAACTAGTATGTTGTGGCCATCACAAAACTTTCTTCTATCTCATACTTGTCAATACTTCAAAATTCATTATCACAGTGCATCTATGCTCATCATGAGGATTCTAAAAAGATGAAATTCCGTGCATTAGTTCTTGAGATATTACTGTCCATGAAATCGTGTAAATCCATCAAAATGCAGCATAGCAGCGCCACCTATTGGGTGATTTACACCAGACCCTAATTATCATCCACATATGTCAATGTCTAACTGAATATGAAGTTCGGGGAAAATCGGTGCATTAGTTCCTAAGATAGAGCTATTGCGCAAATCATGACAAATGCAGCATAACAGCGCCACCTGTTGAGCGATTTACACAACCACATAATCAGTATCAACATTTATCAAGGTGTACTTGAATCTGAAGTTTGATGAAAATTCCTGCATTAGTTCTTGAGATAGAGCTATTGAGGAAATAGTGTAAAATGCAGCATAGCAGCGCCACCTATTGGGCGATATTCACCAACACATAGTCAGCATCAGTTCATATCAAAGAGTAACTGAATCTGAAGTTTGATGAAAATATGTCCATTAGATCTTGAGATACAGCGATTGAAGAAATCGTGAAAAATGCTGTATAGCAGCGCCACCTGTTGAGCGATTTACACCAAAATGTATAAAATGTCAATTCATATCAAGGATTAACTGATTCTGAAGTTTAGTGAAAATTTTGCATTAGTTCTTCAGATACCGCTATAATGGAAATTCTGAAAAGTGCAGCATAGCAGCGCCACCTGTTGAGCGATTTGCACCAAAACACAAACCGCACTAATTCATATCAAAGTATACATGAATCTGAAGTTTGTTGAAAATCCAAGCATTAGTTGTTGAGATAGAGCTATTGCGGAAATTGTAAAAAATGCAGTATAGCAGCGCCACCTGTTGAGCGATTTACACCAAACTGTACAAAACTTCAATTCATGTCAAGAATTAACTGAACCTGAAGTTTGATGAAAATCCGTGCATTAATTCTTGAGATAGAGCCACTGCGGGAATTGTAAAAAATGCTGCATAGCAGCGCCACCTGTTGAGCGATTTGCACCAACATGTAATCAGCATCAAGTCTTATCAAGGACTAACTGAATCTGAAGTTTCATGAAAATCCGTGCTTTAGTTCTTGAGATAGAGCCATTGCGGAAATCAAAAAAATGCAGCATAGCAGCGCCACCTGTTGAGCGATTTGTACCAACACGTAATCAGCATCAAGTCATATCAAGGACTAACAGAATCTGAAGTTTTATGAAAATCCGTGCATTAGTTCTTGAGATAGAGCCATTTCGGAAATCATACAAAATGCAGCATAGCAGCGCCATCTGTTGATCGATTTTCACCAAAAACTAATCAGCATCAATTTGTATTAGGGACTAACTGAATATCAATTTTTATTAAATTCCGAGCATTAGTTCTTGAGATAGAGCGCCCACAAAATTTGTGTCACATACACACAGACAGACAGACAGACAGACTCACAGAGTCACAGACAGACATTTTGTAAAAACATGTTTTTCGGGTTATCTGACCTCTAAAACGTGTAAATCCGTCGAAAACCGGAATTCGAAAATTTTCATGAATCCAATACTTTCTTCTTGTAAAGATAGAAGAAAGTAAAAATACAAATAAAACGTCGAACTAATGGTTTTATTGGCCATTATTGGCATTTAATCTTACAATTAATTAATTAATAGCAACCATTATTGGCATTTAATCTTACAATTTGGCGACAGTAATTTGGTCGACGGGATAACTAACAAGTACCAAAATTTTTAACCAAGGATATTGAGATATGTTGTAGCCATGATGAAGGAAATTCATTTTTGGAAACATTTGCTCCTGCATAAGAGAAAAAAAAATCAAATTTTATTACGTAAAATCATAATTATATATATTCGAACCCGCGAATAATGGCCCAAGCTTCTCATTTTTTCACTCTCAGCCAGATTGTTCATTACTGCATTGAGTATGCCAATGTAAAATCTGATTAAGTAAAAAACCATAAATTTCTAAATAATCACTAATTGTGAAATTGGTTCATCTTTTGTAATAGGATTCATCCTGAAGAATTCTCTTCAAACATGAAAGATGCTTCCAATAGTTCAATTTATACGCCATTGTGTGGGGTACTCAATTACGGAAGATTTTTAAAAAATCCTGTAATCACCTATCAGGAAAATGGGGGTGTATACGCAGTTATACTAAAAAGTAATGAAGTTAAAAAAAAAATCAATTTAACAAATTACAACGACCATTTGGAAAATGATTTTTTCAAAGACTAAACTTTAAGACATAAAAAATCGCACGGAGTTGATCATACATTACGTACGCCAGGAATTAACATTAACATTCCTGGACCCACCATGAACAAATTTTAAAAGAAATTTCAGTTTTACAATTTTCGGTACTGTAAATTTTTAAACTTCTACGGCGCTGGTCATACATTACGTACGCCATGGATTAAACATTACTATTCCTGGACCAATTTTAAATAAAATTTCATTTTTAAACTATATTACTTTTTACACCGCCGTATAGAGAAGAAAATGTACTTTAAAATCCAATTTGTTTAACAGCTGTATCTCAATTTGTTTCTGAGTTATTTATTTTTTTTTTGGTAGTTTTTATTACTTTTTGTCATAGTGGCAACAGAAGTATGCATCTCTGTTAAAAGTAAAGGGAAAATACAGATTACTGTATAGACCAATCACAAAACAAATAAAATGCGGGATTCAACTAATAAACCGCTTGAGATATGTTTTTGATTTCCTACCCTGACCGAGGACAATAACCATTTTTCCAAATGGTTAAAAAAGATGCAATTTAACAAATTACAATGACCATTTGGAAAATGATTTTTTCAAAGACTAAAATTTAAGACATAAAAAATCGCACGGAGTTAATCATACATTACGTACGCCATGGATTACATTTTTCGGTACTTTAAATTTTTAAACTTCCACGGAGCTGGTCATACATTACGTACGCCACGGATTAAACATTAATATTCCTGGACCAATTTTAAATGAAATTTCATTCTTAAACTTCTAAACATCCCACAATACTACCTTTTACACCGTCGTATAGAGAAAAAAATGTACTTTTAAATGCAATTTGTTTGAAAGCTGTATCTCAATTTGTTTCTGAGTTATTAATTTTTTTTTGTAGTTTTTATTATTTTTTTGTCATAGTGACAACAGAAGTATCCATCTCTGTATAAAATAAAGGAAAAATACGGATTACTGTATAGACCAATCAGAAAACGAATAAAATGCGGGATTCAACAAATAAAACGCTTCAGATATGTTTTTGGTTTCCTACCCTGATTGAGGGCAATAACCATTTTTCAAATGGTAAAAAAAAAAAAAAAAAAAAAAAAAAAAAACATAAAAAATTAATTTCACCATGATTTTTTTTTAATAATGCGTACAAATCACTTAAAAATAATTCTAAGTTAACTTTCGTTTTTTTTTTAAATTATATTTTAAATAAAATTACGGTACTACTTTGTTATCCCGTCGACCAAAAATGTATCGCCAAACTATAAGATAAAATGCCAATAATGATTGATCGTAAATGTCACATTCACTTGACTTTAAGCAAATTACACGTGTTTACGTCATCAAGTGATTTTTATTTCTTTGTTTTATTTGTATTTTTATTAATGTTATACTAATCTATCTGTTCTTTCGTTATTTAAAATAAAAATTATGTCAATTTGTATATTTGGCGAGTATTTTGGCGATTTATATAATTTGGCGAAATTGGTCGACGGGATAACTAAGAACTACAAAAGTTACAAACAGTTTTCCCATGCTGTTCGTATTTTTTTGCTAAATAATATAGACATTTCAATGCCTCAATAAAAGCATAACATATCGTCGCCAAGATGAGAACCCTTTACGACCGAAAAAAAAGAAACACAAAATTTTAATTAAATAATAATAATAATAGTTATATAGGTAAATCATGCATACAAATGATTCCGAAAACTTATCGAATGGTGTAAATGATAAACAAAATGCATCCTGTACTTTTGAAATCAACGATGACAAACTTAAAAAAAGAAAAAGAAAAAAAAACCCCGCTATGTTATTTAAATAAAAGTTCAATAAATATTTTCTTATCCAGGTGCGAAATATAAACCACAAAGATGATAAATCGCCAATTATTGTTTCAATGGACCGACTTATAAAATGAATCTCCTTTTAAGCCGTACAAACACATTTCTTTTACACTTAAATTAAATATTTTCTTTTTATACTATTATTTCTCATTTTTATTTCTCCGTATTCCTTTGTATTTTTAATAAAATCAGTAATAGTTCTTTTTTTCAGGCTGTTTGTATATTTTAATTTCTAAATGATTTACACGTTTCAATTCTTTAACAAAAAGATAGCTTAATATGCCTAGAGGAAAATCATACGCCAATGGCAACCTTTTCGTCCAAAATAACAGAACTTTCCATCATAATTCTATAACTATTCTACTTAGAACAATGTTTTATAGCTTAAAACCTTCCCTGAAACGATATCTATCTAACAGTGTAAGTTCCGTCAAAATCCATGAAGTAGAACTCGAAATATAGATGTTAGGAACGAAATTTCCGTTTGGATTTTATATATACTATTTGCGTAGCGACCCGTTGTGTTGCTTTTGAATTGCATGACACAATCGATCTTTTTGCGAAAAATGAAATCTTAACTTTATTGTAAATTTAGAAAGCCATTGCAATATTAATTTTATTAAATACAACATTTCAAATAATAAGTTATATTTACAATTTAAGTCAAAACTTTCCCAATAAAAATGCACATATTCTATAACTTTATTTGCCTAGAGCTTTTCGTCTTCCAAGATTCTGCTTCGACTTTCGGAGTTCCTAGAAATGATGTCGTTTAGGTCAACTTATACAAAAATGAATTTGTTTGGACGAATTTATTCAGAAGCATTTTATATTTATGAATTAAAATAAATATTTAAAGAATTATTTTTTTTCCCGCTAAAACTTTTCTCTTTTTTTTTTTTTTTTTTTTTCTCGCTTTTTCGCATTTTTAATGTCCGCTTCTGAAATGTTTTATTAGCCATCTTAAGGCAATGGTTTAAAATCTACTTTACGACTTTAAATTAAATGAAAATAAACGTACGATGTTTTTTTTTCTTTTGACGTCAACAGAATTTATCTCAATGTTCCGGTCGAGAGTCGAATTTGTGTTTCTAAAATAAACGGATTCCTGAAGCTTGAATATGTGTGAGTTCGTATTTCGTGAAATTTTCTTGAAAACTACAATCATTTTTTCACTATTTATTCAAATATACGTTAATTTCAATTTAAAAATGATTTCAAACAATGATACCTAATAATCCTTGTCATTTTCCCTTTTCTCTCTTTTATCCACAAAAATGGAGCAATTTTAGTTTCCATCATTACAGAAATGTCATAAAAAATAACGTAAAAATTTATATCTCGAAAACTAAACAAATTTTAAAATTCTACGACCACGTTTAACATCCTCGGACCCATGCGGATAACTGGCGTAAATTTGATCACCCAACATTCCATATTCTAGGACGAACAGCTGTGAAATACAAATGGAAAGTCACTTTTTAATATAATAGATTGATGAAGTTTTAATTTCGCTATAAAAAATTAGTCAGGGACAAATGCCAATGGTGGAAAATTGGCGCAGAGGCGGAGCCTATTGACACCACAAAATTGTTATGGTATTATTCAGTTTAATAAAAACTCAGAAATTTGATCATTAGATAAGAGGCAAAATACTACTATAATTTAGTGGTGTCAATAGGCTCCACCTCTGCGCCAATTTTCCACCACTGAAATGCTGAATTATTTATATTATTTTAAGTGCAAATGGCTTATTCCGTAATGGAGCCTGTACGCAATGGATATAGATTTAAAAACATTATTCTTGAAAATTATTTAAAAAGTCATAATAAATAAATCAATTAAGATAATGTTTTCAAGAAAATTACATTTGAAAGTAGATTTTTTTCCTATATAAAGGGTGTAAAAATTGAAGATGCGCGATGTTTAGAAATTCAAAAAATTGCAGTAGCAAAGATTGCAAATCTGACATTTAATCGTCAAGCATCGCCATTCTCAAAATGCCGTCAGCCGTACGCACGGACATATTTTTCCTTTATAATATAGATAGATTTTCAAACGTGAAGTTCCGTTTGTCAGCTAAAACTTTGCATGTGAAAATGTATTCTTTTGGCTTGAGGGTCTAATTTCAGTACCGCGAAGTACAAATTCCAGAAACTGATGTCTTTTAGATGTATTCGTGTAAAAATATATAGTTTTATCAAAGAAAAGGGTTGTTTTCTTTTAAATATGGCACTTACTGAAGCATTACACCAAGTGTCTCAAATTCGGTATCAGCCGAATGAAAATATATTGTAACATTAGCTTTATGAGCGAAAATGTTTTACAAATAGTGACGTCATTTTCTGTTCAGACTTAACATAAAGTTATTTTTAATTGTAATGAGTAAATGGTATCAATAAGGATAAATAAACCCCAATATTTCTTTTTTTCTGCAACAGTGGAAATAATACGATTGCTACCATTTTGATGAAATTTCAAAAAATCTTTTCAAATTAAATTAAAAATATAAAAGTGAAAATATTTAGAAAAATAGCTAGTGCGAGGACATCTACAAATGAACAGCTTTCATTTAAAAAAAGAATTATTAGCAAAATTGGTATAGTAGAAAGTTCAAGGAATATGTCTAAAAAAGCTATCTTGTGTTTTCAATATATAGATTATTTTTTCTCTTTTACTTTAACAATTGCCTAGCAACTCTGTTTCATACAAATTACATTTAAAAGCACATATTTTTCCCAATTCGGCTCTAAAAATTTAAATTGTTTGACTACATATATGTTAAATTCGTGCTTTTTTATATATTATTCTTTTATTTATTTATTGATGAAGCTTTAATTTTGTTGTAAAAATTAGCGGGAGAGAAATTCTGAACTTTTTTTATGTGCAAATTATTTATTAATATTTCGCAATGGAGCCGGCACGCAAAATCATTTAATTGATAAATAACAACGAAATAAAGCCAAAACTCACTGGGTTTTATAACAGACGATATTCTTGACATAGCACGTATTTTAATTTCATTTTTTTTCTGTTTTTATGAGAAAATGGCAACAAAAAGATACCGCAATCTACTATTTTCATTTTCCCCCTTTAGTTTCAACAGAAATGGAGTACTTCAGCTGCCACGATTACAAAAAAAGTAATAAAAACTACAAAAAAATTAATATCTTAAAATTAAAATGAGATACAGCTTTCAAACAAATTGTATTTAAAAGAGCATTTTTTTCGTTATACGCCGGTGTAAAAATTTAAAATATGCGATGTTTAGAAGTATAAAAATTTGCAGTAGAGAAAATTACAAAACCAAAATTTTATTTCAAATTTCAAAGTGTTACCATTCGCAAAATGACGTATGCGTTACGCACAGATATGTTTGCCCTTTATAATATAGACTAGGCCATCGTACCCGGGCTTCCCGCGTTAAAGAAATAGGTGAAAACATTTTTTTTTTTTTTTAATTGAAAACTAATAATTTTTTTTTATATGCAATACATTTTTTAGATTGACACTTACATTAAAAACCATTTCTCATATGGAAAATAAGAATTATACAAACAAATAATTTTTTGAAATTTATCAAAAGAGATACTTTCTTATTAACCGCATGCTAAGAGTTATTTACCAAGATTTTGCTACTTATGGCATCCTTTTATATTCTGATAATTTCAGAGCTTATACATGTCTGGTAAATTTGTGTTTTATTTATACATTTTTATTTATTTATTCATAGGGAAGTTTTTTTTAATGGATATTAACAGTAAGAAAATGATGAACTCTTTATTTTGTTTTAAGGGCAAACGGATTAATCTTTCGTAATCGAGCTCCGCGCGATAAAGATAAATTAAAAAAATATTTCATGCTTTAAAATTGTTTTTAAAGCCATAGACAACCCTCATAGCATGCATGGTCACAGTGACGTCATTGTGACGTCACTGTAAGTCACTGTGGTCACGTCACACCTGTGACCAAAATGCCACCACTTAGTGATGTCACATTGTGACTGAGATGTGAACTTCTTAGAAAACTTTAAAAAATTACAAAGATTATTAAAAACATTTTATTTACTGTAAAATATATTTTTCTGCCGGATTAACAAATTTTTTAAACCGTGGTCCAAGTTGCATCTGTGCCTCTAACAAAAACTTTTTATTTTCATATAACATAAAATGTAATTAATTCATCAGCAACACAAAACGATTTCCTAATTATGAGAATTTCATATTATTAAAAAAATGTTTTAGGTAAGCAGACCTCGACTTATCTTTTATAAAGATTTTTGTAAATGATCATCTGTTATACTAGAAGTTTCTCAAAGAGTAGTCGAAACATTTCTGTCGTTTCAAACTAAAAACTTTCTATTACAGTTAAGGCTGCATCTTTTAATGAGCACGCAGAAAGCGTCTTCAAAGTTCAGTCATATATGCATTTCTTGCTTTATAATTTGCATTCAAGTCATTTTTTTTCCTCTTAGTGTTTCACTATTTTAAGTATTTTTTTTTTTTTTTATTCTACTTCTTTCAAACGTTTAAAATAGAATTGACATTTTCCGAATATAAAATTTATGTACAAAATTTAGGCAAAGCCCACGACATAATTAATTATTCATGTTTTATTTTTTGTTTTCAAAATATATCTTTAAAAATTATTTTACAAGTTTTATTCTACAGAAAATTAATATTAAGAGAATGACAGATTGACAAAGAAAAACTCATCTCTTCTCGATAATCTTGTTGTATTTTTTAAGAAGATATTTTGTATATATTACCTGTGATACAAATTTTACTTTTAAAAACAAGGAGGGAGTCATCATTATTACCATTAAATTAATTTGTATACATTTTGAAAATTTAAGCAATGTTTTATCTAGTAAACTCTAATTATGGATAATATTATTATTATAATTTACGTAAATGAAACTTTACAATTCAATAAAACTGATAAAAATAAAAGATGAAATACAATAAAACATTTTCAAACAGGAAATTGAATTAGAGACAATTTGACAAAATTATTAAGCATTTAATTTCCTTCCGAAACTGTGGTATAGAAAAACAAATAAAACCAAAAAACATCTGCTTCGAACTTCGAAACTTAAAAATCGTCTGCATCTGCACTATTTCAGTTGTTACCACTCGACCGCAGAATAACGGATAAAAGTAACAGTGAAACTTTTTAGAATAAACGCGGGACAATGGACAGTTCTGTGGACACTGAAGTTCTGTGGACACTGGACAGCATAGATGTGTTGACACGGATTTAAAAACTGAAACAAGAACGTTCTCAGGATCCAAGTTAGTTCAGCTAACAAAATATAAACCCGAGAAAATTACGGTAGCTTTGACTTGTTGAAGATGATTCAAGTCATTGCTATCGTACTTATAATCGGATTTAATTGGTTCCCCAAAATCAAAGTATCACGTACAACGTCAATGAAATTAGGTATGCAAAAATATTATTTTCCCTGTTTGCTTTTTTTTTTTTTATATTACAACAATTTTAGTTAGTTTCTCATTAACATGCTGTAGAACATAAATATTTCATTACATTTATTTTTTATTTTGCTGAAATATCTAAAATATTATTTTCCTTGTTTGCTTTTTTTTTTTTTAATTACAATGATTTCAGTTATCTTCTAATAAACATGTTATAGAACACAAATATTTCATTACATTTATTTTTTATTTTGTTAAAATATCTAACTTCCTTTTCAACAGCTTTGATCAGATTATTAAAATTAGTGATTTAAATTGCATTTTAATCTGGTTTATTTTCTTATTTAAATATTGGGTTAAAACCACATGGTGGCATAAATATAAAAGTATATGGACAAGTATTATCATCAATCATTAACATAATTAATAGACATTTAAAGATAATTAAATTATTTAAAATTTTTGGATGTTATTAACGTTTACCATAGCAAGACCCCTATTTGTAATGAAGTTTGTAGCATGTTATTTCATTTACAGGGACAGTCAATTGTATTCCATTACATTACGGCTTGTGGGAAAAAAATCGTTTCAAATGATTTTTAATGATTTTACACGCTTTCAAACAGAATAAAATTGATATGCATTTATGAAGCGCACTAAAATGTGCATTCCATAGAATATGCGATGCAAAGAATAGTTATTGTTCATTTACAGGGCTAAAAAAGGAATTCCAATACATAATGATATAGGGGTTGAGGGAATTGTTTGCGGCGTACTTTATTTATGTTAATCTATTTGATATGTAATGAAATTGATATACGTCGTTGAGGTTTACATACTATGAATTATTTCATGTATAATACGAAGTGTATATAGCATTTACAGGGACACACAAAATATTTCAGATACTATATTGTATCCGAAGTACTGTTCATTAGCGATGATTGCTGGAAATACATTTTTAATTATGATATACACTTTTATGATTCACTACATTTATGCATAGTATATGGTGTATATATATATGCTATAATTCATATACAGGAATATACAAAAGTATTCGAAAGGGTTACTGGGTATTGCTTAAAGGAGGTTTTTAAATAAGTTATGCATTTTAACGCTGCACTGTATTTAATTTACTAAGAAATGTTTGTAGTATATAGATAAAATGATATACAGGGTCACGCAAAGAATTGGATACGTTGCCATCTATGAATTATAATTTCTGGAAATGTAATTTCAGCAGTTTTAAGAGTGTTTTAGCTTGAATAAAATTTTAACTAAATAGTGGCGTATAATAAAGGTTCTAGGTAAACTACAGTGTTGTACAAAATTATTTAAGTATGTTTCCATATATTAGTATAAATTGC
Source organism: Maratus speciosus (assembly GCA_963932465.1). Taxonomy (NCBI): domain Eukaryota; kingdom Metazoa; phylum Arthropoda; class Arachnida; order Araneae; family Salticidae; genus Maratus; species Maratus speciosus. Next base: position 481,211,553 of record OZ010797.1, read on the forward strand.
TGAAAGAGAATTTCAACCTGTTATGCGTTTCCTTGATAAACTAAATTTTTCCATTATATAGTATATATATATCAATCTACAGATCAAATACAGGACTGTTTAAAAGAATTAGAAAACATATTTGGCTGTGGATGATAGGGTGTCAACGATTTTAATCGGTTGATTTAAATCAGCGATTAAATCATGATTTTAATCAACCGATTTTTTAAAAAAAATCATTGATTAAAATCAAAAATTTTCTAAATGTTTAAAATGTCAAAAAAAAAAAGTATTAAAATCTAACATGAACATAATTTGAAAGTTTCTACAGGTATTTTGACTTATTAATAAACAAAAAAAGAGCTTTAAATAATTGTTTCTAAGCTTAATTCATTAGTATTGTAAAAAAATTAAAAACAGTTGAGTTTGTAAAAAGCATTGTTTTTAAGTTTTTATCCAAATTAAAACAGTTTCATTTAAAAATGATATTTAAATCTAACATAATTTGCAATGTCATAATTTCCTTTAGGTAATCAATTTATGCATTATGTTATATAAAATACACATAGCAAGTATAATTACATTTCTACAAGTAAAAGAATAAATAGTAATTAATAGCAATCTCAAGTTAAAGAAGAATGAAAGAATGACATCTGCTCAGCAGCTAAATTGTAAATGAATGCATAAGAGAAAAAGAAATAATTGGTATAAAAATGCTAAGCACAGCAAGAGCTTCTTTGGCATAGGTTGAATAAATGTTTATTATTATTATTATTATTATTATTATTATTTTATTTTATTTTTTTTGTAACTCATATATATTAAAAAATTGAACCATTGAAAGCTAATAGAGGTAATAATGCTGTTACTTAAATATTTTGAGATTTCAGATATTAGTGGCTAACTTATATTTATTCTATGTGAATGGGTTTAACTCATTTTCATTTTTTTCTTTTTTTTTTCTTTTTTTTTTTGGTTAGCATACACGTACATGTGTGTAAGTATAGATTTTGGTGGTTTACAGAAATTTTCCTAAATACAAATGCAAAATGAACTGCAAATAATATTTGTTAGTTTTGTTATTTGTGCTACTAACTAATGAATTTTACTTATTTGCAGTTTTTATTAATTCTGTAATTACTTATACTGCTTCTTCTAGGCCATTTTGTTTAATGGTGCCACACCATGCCCCTTTTGAAATTGGCAAAATGCACCCTGCCTTAAAAAAAGAAAAAAAAAAGTTGAAATTTACCTGTAGTTGTAGCCAGAGATTTCTTGTAAAAAACTTCCCCATTCAACAGTATTCTAAATTCATGTGGAAAAAATCTTGCAAAAATATAGAACTTTATTTCTTTAGAAAAAACAGGATATTATTAAAATATGTTATTTAATTGTATTTTTCAATTTGTTATTCATAAAATTATTAAAAATTAAGGACACTTTACTTATAATGCTAAAAAATATTCTTTTTTTTTTTCTTACATCATTACTAAACACATTACTAATATATTTCTTCATGAAATAGTGCCCGTTTTTTGAACTAGCATCCTGTCCCTTTTACTTTCTAAAATGAATTATTATCATTTTAATAATTAAGGCTTAAAAATGTATAATATGTTCCTAATTAGAGAGTTGATTGTTTAATAATTAATTTGAAGTAATGTTAGCTATTTAGTATAAAATGCAGTGAATAATTTTCATAAATGTTAAGTATCTCTAGTATTTATAAAGTTTTACATAATTATTACAATATTAATGTATATAACATTATTGTATAATACTACCTAATGAAACTACTAATTTGCAGTTTTTATTTCTGTAATTACAAACTAACAATTATAATTTTATTAATTAAAGTGTAAAAACATAGATTATGTTAGCAATTAGTGGTGTAATTGTTTTGGAAACCTAAAACTCATGATAGCTATTCAGTATTTGAACGCTGGGAAAAAAATCATACAAATCTGATTTAAATAAAAAAAATCTGATTTAAATAAAAAAAACCGATTTTATTATTATTTTTTTTTTAAATTATGATTTTTTTTACACCTTAGTGGATGGTAACTGCGTAAATCAGTTTTTAAATGTTTTACGCGTTTTCATGTTTACTTAGTTATCTTATTTACGTTATTTCCCCCGATGTCTTGATAAAACATTTAGGAAGAGTTGGAAAGTGTTTTATAATCTATGCCTAACGCATGATATATCTTACTTGTTGTTTCTATTTCCCAGATCAGTCTTTTCATATAAAACATACCAAATCTAATTAGCTCATATTCACAAAATACAATATATACGGGAATAAAAAATTTAAATAAATAGGGCTTATCATGTAGTTCTATAAGTAACAGTTGTATTAATGTCCGTTAGACTCCATGTTCGTATTTAAAAAAGCAATGACAAATCATAACACATTAAAAAGCTTACACATTCTTAATATTAAGCTTGAATTCAAGATCAAGCTAACTTAATAAAAAAAGATGTCAGTTAATAAGCATTGTTTTTTAAATGGAAAATTAAAAATATTTTAGAAGAATAGGGCTCCAAAATAGTGATATCTTGCTAAAAAGTACGGTAAAAAGATAAAATTTTATATTTCAAACAAAACTTTACTTTAAAATTATCGTAGTTTTTATGACAAGAATCATCACAGTATTAATACTTGGACATTTTTCCAGAGAGAAACATTCGCCTTGCATACAACATTTCAAATGAAAATCAAATTTCAAATAAATTGCTTAAAAGGCGCAAAGGCCAACATAGTGAAAAATATCCACGCCGGGTCTCGATCCCGGGTCATCAGTATAGCGCACTGACATTCTACCGACTAAACCACATGGAACGATACCCAGCCTGGAAATTTTCTCCTTATTACATGTTGGCAAGGCTACAAACGCCGCACAAGATGGAATATTTATCGTGAGCCACCGTCATGGGGCAAACACGAAACTTAATTAAACCAGCATCGATTAAATCTATATTAATACTTGGAAATTTTTCAGGGGGGAAACATTCGCCTTGCATACAGTATTTCAAATGAAAATCAAATTTCAAATTAAAATTGCCTTTTAAGCTATTAATTTGAAATTTGATTTTCATTTGAAATATTGTATGCAAGGCGAATGGTTCTCTCTGAAAAAATTTCCAAGTATTAATATAGTTTCAATCGATGCTGGATTTAATTAAGTTTCGTGCTTGCGCCATGTCGGTGGCTGACGATAAATATTGCATCTTGTGCTGCGTTTGTAGCCTTGCCAACATGTAATAGTGAGAAATTTTCCAGGCTGGGTATCGTTCCATGTGGTTTAGTCGGTAGAACGTAAGTGCGCTATACTGATGGCCCGGGTTCGAGTTCCAGCATGGAATCTTTTTCACTAGTTCGCCTTTGCGCCTTTTAAGCAATTAATTTGAAATTTGATTTTCATTTGAAATCATCACAGAGTTTATGACAAGTTCGTCACAAATGACACATATTTCACAAATTGGTCACAGTGTGACTTCAAAACATTGTCACTTTCGTCACAGGTTCGTCACAAAGTTAATGCCAAAATAGTCACAAATGACACACTTTTCACAAATTAGTCACACCGTGACTTTACAGAGTGGTCACAATGTGACGTCACAAACGACCTCTAAAACGGCCATAACGACCTCACATTCTAGTCACTGTGACGTCACATCCACGTCACGTGACGTCACATCGACGGTCACAAAATCACAGTGTGACTTCACAACGACGTCGCCGTGACGCCACCATGCCTTACGGGAATGAGTAAACTGAGATGAGCTTTGCAAAAAAATTCAATTTGAAAAATAAATCCTACTTGGTGATCTAAAAATTTAAATTGTACGATTACAAATATGTTAGATTCGTGTTTTTTCTATATTATTCTTTTATTTGTTTATAAAAGAAGTATTAATTTCGTTAATTTGTCTTTCTCAAATATGTTAGATTGGTGGGTTTTTTAATATTATTCTTTTATTTGTTTATAAAGGAAGTATTAATTTCGTTATGCAAAAATAGTCAGAAACAAATGCTGAAAAATGTTTGTTGCTTTATGTGCAAAATATTTATATTATTATTATGTATTGAAACCGGCACGTGATAAGATAAACTTTTAAAAAAATGCTTAAAAATTATTTTAGAAAATATAATACATCAGTCAGTTAAGGTACATTTTTTAAACAAATTGTATTTGAAAGTAAATTTTTTCCCTATGCGACGAAAATTGAAAATGTACGAATGTCAGAATATTAAAAAATTACAGTAGCGAAAATTTCAAGACCGAAATTTGATCGTAAAGCGTTGCCATTCGCAAAATGACGTCAGCGTTACGCACAGGCATGCTTGTTCTTTATAATATAGATACTTAATCAGTAAAATATAATAAAGATCATTTATTAGGATGTGGTTATCAATTGAGGCTCTTATGCTTGTATTCCGGAATGAAAACAGCAATTTTCACCTTCTCAAAATTTGCATACGCACTCCTCATATCCATATTCATCATTTAAAAAAAATTGTATTTTGTTTGATCATTTAAAAATCATTTAACTCAAAACTTGAAGTCACGATTGTCAGCAACATCTTTTATGTGAACAGACGCACTCTTTAATTGAGATTCTAATCTCAATTCCGGAAAGTAGAAATTTCCGTAATTTATGTTTTTTTTAGACTCATTTGTGTTAAAATGTTTAGTTTTATTTATAAAAATGATCGTTTTCTTTTAAATATGACTTCATTATCACTTAAATAAGCATTTCGCCTAGTGTCTGAAACTTAGTATCAGTACACTTGCAAAATGAAAAACAATATAGAAAATTTATGAGGAAAAATGCGTGTTTTCAAAAGCAGTATGTCGATTTCCGTTATTATGCCCCTAACATAATATTCTGCTCCTAATGGGATTTTGCGCCACTATACCCTATACAACAGTTTTTATCACTAATTTTGAATTTTTATCAGAAAATAGCATGAATAAAGTTAAAAATACCTCATTATTCCTCTCTTGTCTGCAATGTTCAAAGCTATCCAAGTTTTATCATTTTGAAGAAATTTCATAAAAGGCTTTTAAAATTAAAATATAAAAGTGGGGACATAAAAAAATATATATGTATAATGCGATCACATCTACAAAGGAAGAGCTTTCAGCTTAACAAAAAATATTAGTAAAATTGGTTCAGCAGAAAGATCAGGGCAGATGACTATAAAAAAAAAATTTTGTTTTAAATATATAGATTATATAAAATTAGGGAAAATTAAATTAAGCAAATTATGTTATTTGGATAAAATTATAGTAGAATGGTCCTAAAGAATAGCTTTAAAATTTTATTATTCGAAAGAATTTTCGACAAAAACTTCAGGAACACGATATTATTTTAAACCACGAATTATTTGTTTGCTTGTCTAAATCGGCGAAGCAAATTCATCCAGGCGAGAATCATCAATTTCTGTAATATAAATAGCTATTATTTGCATGTCACCTCTCTTTTATAAAGACACTCTAAATTTTTGTAAAACATTGCGTTTTATTAGTATGTGATTTCGATTACATTATTTTAAAAAATGAAGCATTTTCATCTGTGAAGAATTTCAAAGTAGATCCGCTATGAAAATGATGCACTTCTACAAAGCACAATTCAGGTTTAAGAATTAAAATACACTCTTTTTTATAAAATGACGTTATTTGCACCCGCTAAAGTAATCCACTTTTACAATTCAGTCTTGAACTTCGTGTATAGAAAAGTGTGCATGTGACATCATTATCACGGAATAATAGACAATATTCTTGACATAGCCCATATTTGAATTTCAACTTTTTTTTCAGATTTTATGAGAAAATGGCAACAAAAAGATACAGTATCTCCTATTTTCGACTATTTTCCGCTTACTTTCAATGACTTTCAATAGAAATGAGGTACTTTTGTTGCCAGAATAAGAAAAATGGTATTAAAAACTACAAAAAAATTAATATCTCAAAAATAAATTGAGATACAGCTTTCAAACAAATTGCATTTAAAAAAGCATTTTTTCCTTGAACGACGGTGTAAAAATTTAAAATGTGCAATGTTTAGAAGTTTAAAAATTTGCAGCAGAGAAAATTGAAAAACTAAAATTTTGTTTCAAATTTCAAAGTGTTGCCATTCGCAAAATGACGTATGTGTTACGCACAGATATGTTTGTCCTTTATAATATAGTTAGATTAGATAATAGACTAAACAAGCCTGTTTGCGTAGGAAAAAAAATAACTTTTCTTTTAAAAAAAGGTGTTGTTTATAAATGAAATGAAAACAGTTTCCAGTAAAACGTGCCATGTACTTGTGCACTTTACTAAGTACAACGCAATTCCAAAATATCATATATATTTTTAAAAATATTTAACTGCAAAGCAGCATCATATAGGAAATTTATCCCTCTTCTTAGTGCAGACCTTTAGTATTTAAACGCGAGCAGGCTTTAAAATTTCTAATTTCTTACGATAACAGAATTTTTGCGATTGAAATTGCGTCAGTTGGAACATTTTAAATTTATAGATGAGATAAAAATGTATTTCGTAAGATGTCTGTTTTTAAATGAAAAAATAATTATGTGTCTTTAGATTTTTCGAATAAGATTTTATAATTATGAAATAGCTGAAAAAAATTATTTAAAATATTTACAGTAGATCGCCGATTATCCGAACAAGTCAGGACCGACTCTAATTCGGATAAGCAAAAGTTCGGAGAAAAGGACAGACAAATTAAGGGATATTCCGGACTAAACTAAAACCTTCACACTTTATCCAGGCTTAGGACTGCCAGAATCAGTTAGTGCTGGCGTGTTTTTTATTTATATATTAATCGTTTTTTATTTTATTATTATTATTATTTTTTTTGTATTTTAATTTTTTTGCTTATTTTTTATCATTTAAAATTTTCGCTTTCTCTTTTTATCATTTTCTGAACCCCAGAGATTATAATTTCAGCAAAAAAAGCTTTCGATTGTAGTTTGCTTTAAAGAAGACATTCTTTTCAATGTTGCCATATCTCGAATTCTTCTGAAATAGGTTAGTTGAATAGGATCAGCGTTCTTCTGCCGTTCGAGCCATTTCATATCTGTTTCTAAACATTTAAAGGCTTTGTTATGTGATGTACCTGGGTCATTTTCAGAGCATTCATTTTCATTTTCTTCAAAACTTTTTTCATCTTGAGTCTCATCCACAATCTCATCATCATTTAAAATCTGATATCCAGTGTCATGTACGTAACTATTTAACCACTCGTTTTATTTCCTTTTCTTCACAGCTTAGGATTATTCACATCTCTTTATTGTTTTACACTAGAAATAGGCTGTTCCGATAAGTAGAAGTTCGCTTAAAAAAATTTGAAAGAAAGAGGCTGTGCAGATAATTAGAAATTCAGGTAAATGGAGTTCGGATAATCGATGCCCTACTGTATTTTGAATATCAATTATATGGAATTATGTTGCTTCTACTTTCTTAAGCAACATACCTGTACCAGAGCTGCCAAGCCTCCAGCTTTTTGAATACCAGTATTTTAATACAAAAAAAGTTGTTTTATTTAATTGGAACATTTTAGCGACTTAAAAGAAAAACATTTTTTCTAGGATAACATTGGAGACTTGGCAACTCTGCTGTACTGTACTTCTGTGATTCTACTGTGCATCTACTTTCAGAATTGAAGAACATTTTTTGTACGCTAAACGTAATTATGATTCATAAAATAATTCGGTTAAAGTGTTTTTTTCAAGACAAAGTCCTATTTTTTTTTCTAGTGACATATTTTGCGTCACAAAAAAAAAAAAAAACAACAACAACAACAAAAAAAAAAACGTAATTTACTTTTGGGTGCTTGCTAAAAAAGTGTATCTGTATGTTTAGAAATGTATATCGATGGTGGTAACGACTTGTGCAAAGGCTCTGGCTTTTATTTTTCTTACTATTTTTCTTACTTTTAGACATGGCTTAGTTTTAATTTTTACATCATCGTACAGAGAAAAAACGTACTTTCCAGTTATTATTATTTTTTGAAATATGTATGTTAATTTACTGTCATTTTATGAGTTTTTAAATAGTTTTAAATCATGATTTTAAAAAAATCTACAACAACAATAAACATTTGTTTGTTGCAATAGTGATAAATCAACTGCTTTTTTTAATTAGATTTCATTTCTGTTTTGAATTGTTATGATAAATAAATATTCCTTAATATTAAAATTATATTTCTGCTATACATAAATACGCTATAAAATCCTTTTCTCAGAGGACGTCTATGTTACAAGGGGTTAAAAAAAAAAAAGGAAATAAGTATCTAATACTAGAGCGTTACTGAAGTAGTATTTCGATACAAATTATCTACGTCACCATCAAAACAAACACATATGCATCAAATTTCATATATACTTAAAATATATCACTAACAAAACAGCTGCGACTAAAATACAAATGAATGCAAAAAACCACCTGCAGTAGCCTGAAACATTTTAATAGTATAAAGATCATTAAATTAATTTTCTTATTAGAATAAATAATTCATTATAAACTTTTTATTATGAAGGTTAAATTGCTGAATTTTATGACAATAATGAAATGTATTAGTTTTTAAATAAGTAATTTTCTTTTCATTTTCATTTGCAATTTCTTTATCATAAAGAACTAATTTTATCACAAATAACTCATTTTATCAATAACAAAGTTGCTGCTTTACTGCTTTTTTTTAAAGGAATATATCTCTTAAAACTGAATCGTTCATTCTATTTAAAGTTAAATAAAGACTCGCGGAAACAATTTATCATCTCAAATTTAGTTATACCAAAAACAATGAAAGTTCACAGAAACAATTCTCTATAAAACATATGCCATACTTCCCAAAAAAGGGTTTAGTAACATTGTTATAAACAAATTCCTAAAAGTAGAGATGAAATATCTGCCTTCAAGTAAGAATGCCGCTCTCGGAGCCTTTCATACATAATGCATGAGTTTTAGAAAAGAGAGTTTTCTTATTTCAAACGTGCACATATTAAAACTTTGCAAACACAAGTAAAAGTTAACTTTATTAACTTTTTATAAACAGAACTTTCGTATTTGAAAATGTGATATGAAAGGAAATCTAGAATAGTTATTATTTACGTTTTTATACTTCCATAAGTAGTGTTTGGAGTCTACCATTTTGCGTATGGTTTTTTATAGCAGATTTTTAATGGACAAATTCATGGAACTAGGATATTTTCTATGCTTTACGCCATACCGTAGACAGCCTAACATCTGTATCTCGAACTTGAAAGGCGTTAAGCCTTTCCGGCACAGACAATTTTTGTTGTAAAATGATGAAATTATTGACTGACGCCGGAATTTACAAACGACTTTTTTAGATATTAAAAGTACGTTACTTTTCTTGTTTATTACAAAAGCAACATTTTACTAAAATATTCTTGGTGCCGTTCGTAAGTTTGTAATTAAAATTAGGTATCCCGACCTGGGCACACCGGGTTAAGGAAAAGGGTTAAGAAAAGAAAAGGGAAAAGAGGACAGGGTTAAGAAAAAATCCAAATATGAAAAATTTATGGTAACGAAATTCATATTTTTAGTATTTTAGCCTTCATATTTACTGTGCTATTAAAAAATAAAATTATAGAATATTCTAGAGAATACAGTTACTTCAATGGCGAAGAACGATAAGACACACTTATTTATCGTAACAACATCTACTTTCATTTATGTAAATAATTTAATGTATTTTATTTAATGTAATTTAATGTTTTTCTTTTTAGAAAGTTAAGTGTTTTGAATGTAAATATTATCTAAAGAACCCAATAACATTTAATAGTATAAAGGCTATGAAAATCATTTCCGTATTTGTATCAATAATTGTTATTTTAGTTGTTAGTGGAGATTCACTAGCTTAATTTTATGACAATAAATTTAATGGCTTAGTGTATATATAATTTAAATTGTTTATTGCTATAACTATTTGTGTTAAATATACATTTCCTCTAAATAATTACTGAAATTTAGGAACGTCATACATCATGTGTGAAATAACTTTCTACTTAAGTGGAACATCATCTTTCATATTTTTTGTGAAATAACTCATCAACATTCAATGCAACATTTCGAAACTGTTTCCTGTATTGCTTTAAAATGCTACTTAAAAAACTTTATGTTTCATTTGCTTATTGAAGTAATTTTTGAGATCTCTGTATTAATATGAAGAACATTTTTTCAAGGACGCTGTCTTATTCAGACTGATCTTCAGTGGAAATGCACAGATGTAAGTCAGATTATGTTCTGTTCACATTAACGCACCAACTCCTTGTTTTTGCCGGGAAAACGCAACTAGGCACTTCATACGCAACTAGAAAACGCAACTAGGCTATTGTTCAACATTAAATTAAATTACTCAATTATATATCCGTTCAGGATTGTAACCAAGTCAATATAGAATTTTATGAATCTAATGTTTAATTGTTCTCAACTTCTACATAACTAACTACACAAACACCTACATATTCATTCACAAATAAATCATCGTATATATAACACGGTTGTCACTTTACTGTTTTCAAAATAAACGAATATTTCTGCTTAATCTGAATAATTAATTTTATTTAATGTTAAAAAGAAAAAAAAAGATACGTGGACACAATTCATCATCAACAATTTAGTTATATGAAAACTAGAAAGTTTTCCAAATTCTCTAAATAACATATTCCATACTTTACAAAAAAGAGTTTAGTTATATAGTTATACAAACATTCCTAAAAGTAGAGAAGAAATATTCGCCTTCAAGTAGGAATACCTATCTCAGTGCCTTTCATACAAAATGCATGAGTTTTTGAAAAGAGAGTTTTCTTATATCAAGCATGTGCACATATATTTAACTTTATTAACTTTTTTATAAAGAGAACTTTCGCATTTGAAAGAGCAGTATGAAGGAAAAATTTATAGTTCTTATTATTTAGGTAGTTATATTTGTACTAATATTGTTTGGAGTCTAACATTTTACGTATGGCTTTTTATGGCAGATTTTTAAGAGACAGAGTCATGAAAGTAGGAAATTTTCTATGCTTTAGGCTATACAGCATACAGCCTAACCTCTGTATCTCGGATTTGGTGGTAGTTAAGAAAAAATCTAGATATAAAAAATTCGTGATGACGAAATTAATATTTTTAGTATTTTAGTTTGCGTATTAACTGAGTTAATAATAAAAAAAACAAAATTACATAATATTCTAGAACATGCAGTTACTTCAAGAGCAGAAGAACAACAAGGCACAATATTTATCATAACAACATTTACTTTCATTTATGGAAATAATTTAATATATTTTGCAGGTTTTTCTTTTTGAAAGTTAAGTGTTTTGAAAGTAAATTTTATCTACAGAAATCTAAAACCTTTAACAGTATAAAGATCATGAAAATTATTTATAATTATATTTTCTTTTTCATTTATATATATATATATATATATATTCACAAATAATTTATTGTATAAAAAACTCAATTACCGCTTTACTGTTTTCAAACCAAACGAATATTTCTGCTTAAACTGAATAATTCATTCTATTTAATGTTACAAAAAAGACATGCGGATACAATTTATAATCGTAAATTTAATCACACCAGAAAAAATAGCAAATAACTCTTTAAACATATTCCATTTTCCCCCAATAAGGGTTTATAGTTATATTGCTATAAATACATTTATAAAAGTTGTGATGAAATTTTCATCATCAAGTAACAATACCGCTCTCAGAGGTTTTCATGCAAAATTCATGAGTTTCTGAAAAGAGAATTTTGTAATTTCAAGTATTCATATATATTTAACTTTATCGACTTTTTTATAAACATAATTTTCCCATTTGAAAATGTGACATGAAAGAAAATCCAGAATTTATATTATTTAAGTAGTTATATTTGTACTAATACTGTTTGGAGTATAAAATTTTGCGTATGGCTTTTTATGTAAGATTTTTATTAGACAAATTCATGGAATTAGTCTATTTTCTATGCTTTACACCAGTAGTTCCCAATTGTTCCAAAATTGTTTTGCAAGGGGGAGGGGGGGAGCACAATTCGAGATTTGTTACTAATCCAATCAAGTTAAGTTCTTCTTTTTTGGGAATTGTAATGTTGTAGTCAAAAAAATAAATGTAATACATGGAAATTTTTAAGATAAAAGGAAAAACTGAGTTTTTTATTTAAATTTCAAAAATGTTTACACAAAATTTCAAAAAAAAAAAATAAATAAATATGAGATTGATTACGAGGACATACCGTTAACGAACGGTGAACAGCATACAGTTCCAGGGGCTACCCATTTGTTGAACAAATCCATGGCCTCTCGATGAGTTTTTGTTTGGCACATCATAAGAAAAAACAGGAAATGTTAGTCAAGGTGTAGTGAAACACTACTGTAATAGGGAGTGTCGGTAACTCCCAGCATCACTACCGAGAATCAAAGACAGAACGAGAGTAAAAGAGAGAGGAAAGTCTATTTAAGTAAGTGGCCGAACAGACAGCCAATACGAATATAGGAGTGCGAGGCTTTACTGTTACATGCAGTCTTCATAATTAAATTACTTTTATATATATTAATCTGTTTCGTAATTTTTCTAGTTACTGTTGTGTTTTAGAATTATTTTTTGATTAATATTTATTGAATTGCCGTATTTCTATTTGCTATTTTTAACTTCCTCCATGTGAATATTGTTTTTAAAAATAAGAATTATAAGTTACTACACTGTGAGGTGGAGTGTCAGGATTTTAGGGATGCTTAGGTTGGACGTGGGCACGAAAGGGTTGGGAACAATTGCTTTAGGCTATACAGCCAAACCTCTATATCTTGAAGGGAATTTAAAAAAAAATCCAGATATAAAAAATTTGTGATAACGAGAGTCGTTATATTCCCAGTATTTTAGTCTGCGTATTAACTGTGTTATAATTTTTTTAAAAGTGTATACAGTATTCTGGAGAGCATGCAGTTACTTCAAGAGCAGAAGAATAGTAAAGTACAACTATTTATCGTGGCCATATCTGCTTTCATTTTTAGAAATTATCTAATTTATTTTGCCTGTTTTTCTCTTTTTAATGTTCAATTACAGTTACTAATGGTGATGCAGCTTTAAATGGTTTATGTGAAAGCGACTCTAGTCAACACATGTACAATGTTTGTTGCCAAATATGCTTCTTAATTGGTAATTTTCCGTTGAAGCAGTGTTATAATATAAAGTATGTGTAGAAACAAGAAATATAAGCATAACTTAAGTTTTTAAAACATGTAACTTTCAAAATAGCTGTAACTCAAAAACAGATGAATGGAAATGATACCTACAGAAATCAAAAACATTTAACGGTATAAAAATCATTAAAATAATTTCCATATTAGTATCAATAATTAACTATAATATTATTTTTTATAACAGATATCTTGCTCAATTTTATAAGAGTAAAATTATTAGCATAGTCCCTGTATATCTCTAATTCTATTTTTATTTTTATTTTTATTTCTAGATTTTCGTTTTTTATGAATAATTCATTTTATAAAAAAAAAATTTGCTTCTTTATTGTTTTATAAAATAAATGAATATTTTTGCTAAAACTGAATAATTCATTCTTTTAATGTTAAAAAAAAGATATGTGGAAACAATTCATCATCGCATATTAAGTTATACAAAAAAAGGACAGTTTGCGTAATTCTTTATAAAATATATTCCACATTTCCACAAAAAGGCTTTAGTTACGTAGTTATAGAAACATTCCTAACAGTTGAGAAGAAATATTTACCTTCAAGTTGAACACCGCTCTCAGAGTCTTTCATACAAAATGCATGAGTTTTTGAAAATAGAGTTTTCTTATTTCAAGCATGCACATATATTAGGTAGCTTTCATTACAAAAAGCTACCTATGGCAGCCGTTCGGAGGAAAGCGATTCCAAAAAATTTTGGTATATTTTCATCGATCATGACCCCCAGACCCCGAAACCACCCTCCGTTCAAAAGTTGATATATATATATATATATATCTGATCTTTGTCATACTGTAACTCTCGTATTTATGAACCGATTTGGATGAAACTCGGTGTGTACATAGTACATACAAATATCTCGACCGAGTTCGTTGGCCAGCTTCATCCGCCATCTTGTTTCAAAATGGCAGCCATTTAAAAAAATTTACAAATTTAAAATTTAAAATGTGGTACCAAAAATTTAAAATTAAAAAATATTTTTTTCTTATGTGTTTGACCTTGATACAAAGATTCTGGAGCATTTTTTGTTTTGTCTATATCTTAAAAAATGGCTCAGTTATAGCACTTTGTATTTCCAGCTTGACTGATATCTTGAAACGACCTGATTTTTGTCACACGATAACAGGCGTATTTATGAATCGATTTGGATGTACCTTGGTGTATACATAATACGTACCAATGTCTCGACCGAGTTCGTTGGCCAGCTTCATCCGCCATCTTGTTTCAAAATGGCGGCCATTTAAATTTTTTTTTAAAAATTTTAAATTTGAAATGTGGTAACAAAAAATTGAAAATTGAAAAATATTTTTTTATATGTGTTTGAAGTTGATACAAAGATTCTGGAGCAGTTTTTGTTTCGTCTATATCTTAAAAAATGGCTGATTTATAGAACTTTGAATTTCTAGCGGGGCTAACATTTTGAAACGACCTGATTTTTGTCACGCGATAACAGGCGTATTTATGAACCGATTTGGATGTACCTTGGTGTATACATAATACGTACCAATTTCTCGACCGAGTTCGTTCGCCAGCTTCATCCGCCATCTTGTTTCAAAATGGCGGCCATTTAAAATTTCTTTAAAAATTTAAAATTTAAAATGAAATACCAAAAAAATTGGAAAATGAAAAAGAGATTTTTGTATGTGTTTGACCTTAATACAAAGATTCCGAAACAGTTTTTGTTTCTTCTATATCTAAAAAAATGGCTGAGTTATAGCATCTTGAATTTCTATTGAGGCTGACATTCTGAAACAACCTGATTTTTGTCACGCGATAACAGGCGTATTTATGAACCGATTTGGATGTAACTTGGTGTGTACATAGTACATACCAATGACACGACCGATTTCGTTGGTCAGCTTCATTCGCCATCTTGTTTCAAAAGGGCTGCCATTTAAAAAAAAAAATAAATTTTAAATTTAAAATGAGTTATCAAAAAATTGAAAAATGAAAAAGATTTTTTTTATGTGTTTGACCTTGATACAAAGATTCCGGAGCAGTTTTTGTTTCGTATATATCTTAAAAAGTGGTTGAATTATAGCACTTTGAATTTCAGGCATGGCTGACATTTTGAAACGATCTGATATTTGTCACCTGATAACACGCGTATTCATTAACTTATTTCGATGTAAGAAGGCAGGTGGATAGTATATCGTAATGTCTCGACCAAGTTCGTTGACCAGCTTCATCAGCCATCTTGTTTCAGAATGGAGGCCATTAAATTAAATAAAAAATTATATTTAAAGTAAGGTGCAAAAGAATTAGAAATTGAAAAAGGTTTCTTTCTTAAGTATTTGACCATGATATAAGGATTCCGGAGCATTTTTTGTTTTGTCTTTATCTTATAAAATGGCTCAGATATAGCAGTTTGAATTTGTAATGTGGGTGACATTTTGAAAAATCTGATTTTTTGCCTGCGAGAGAACTTGTATATATCAACCGATTCCGATGTGAGTGAGCATGTGCACAGGAATTACTAAGGTCTCGATCAAGTTCACTCGTTAGCCTCATCCACCATGTTGTCTTAAAATGGCAGAAACTTCAAGATATCGCCGAATTTGGCAACCAAATATTATACTTTAAATAAAAGCAGCTTGGATAAAGCTGACTAATTTCGCGAAATTCTCATTCATAATGATTTAATATTGATAAAGATTAGGATTGAATCTCCTATAATCGGTTTCCACTAAATTGAGCTTCGTGTGTTTGAATAATATAAGCTTACTTTTTAAAAATAAGGAATATGAAAGCTACCTCTTCCTCCCGGCACTGGCCGGAAGGACTTTTTAATCTTATTAACTGATTTATGAACAAAACTTTCGCAATTTGAAAATGCAATATGAAGGAAAATTTAGAATTTTTATTATTTACGTAGTTATATTTGTATTAATACTGTTTGGAGCATAACATTTTACATGTAGCTTTCTATGGCAGATTTTTAGTAGGCACGTTGATGGAACTAGGGTATTTTCTATGCTTTAGGGCAATGTTTTCCAACGTCACAGGAGGTCTAATTGTTTTTGAAGGGGTCAATTCGAGATTTTTTACTAACCCATTTCTTATATGTTAATTTTTTTACATTAAAAAAAGAACAGTTTTTTAGAAATGGAATGTAGTAGACTAAAACCAAATGCAACACAACCGAAGTTTTAAGAAAATATGAAAAAATAAGTTTTTTATTCAAATTTCAAAAAGGTTTTTGAAAAATTTCAAAGTACAGCAATAATTGGAATAATGATATAAGCCTAAAAGTTATATTTTTAATCAAATATTTTATATACAAATTTAGCATTTTAATCTGTGCCATTAAAACTGTGTTATCAGATTTTTTTAAAATATTGATTATTCTGTACAGCATGCAGTTACTTCAAGAGCAGAAGAACAATAAGATACAATATTTTTTGTGATCATATCTGTCTTCATTTATGGAAATATCGTAATATATTTTTCCTAGTTTTATCTGTTATAAAGTTGAATTATAGTTACTAAATGTGATGTAGATTCCAATGGTTTATGTGCTCAGAAGGCTCTAGTCAATTTATGTACAGTCGTGGGAGAAAAAGTAAACACCCCCCTACTAACTCTACAACCAATTATAATAGAAAAAAATTTCGGATACCAAACGATTGGAAATAAAGTTTACTTTTAAATGATGTATATAAAATTTGCTTAGGGGGCCATCTACAATTCAAAACCAGACCAAACTTGGTTTTTCCAATGACAACACCCAATTCTGACTTATATTTTAAATCTTCGGCTCAAATTATGCCTAGAAATGAAATTTCAAGTCATTTGGATGATAAATTTTTCAATTACAAATATTCAAAATTTAGAGCTTCTAAAGTTAATTTAAATTTTCATATTTTTATTAATATCTCCTGAAATTATAATCCTAATGTGATACTTTTTTTGTTTAATTATAATAGTAAAAAACGCAGAAATAAATATATTGAATTTGTGATTTAAAAAAAATTATAATATGAATTATGAAATTAGTATTCGAAAAAATATGAATCGCAACCTAAAAATTTTTTGACAGGTTTATGTTTATTATGTTTATCAATGTCAAAATTTACTTGCAAGTAGTTTCGAATTATGAGCAAAAAAGTCAAAATGACTGTTTAACCCTCTCGCTGCGTAAGTAATTCTTCTCGATGAGCGTCTTTTACAGAATTTTTAATCTTTCTTCACCGGTTCTTTAAAACAGAAATTTTTGACTGTCGTAATCGGGGAAAATGTCTTGTTTAAATCAGACAAAGTTTTCGCTAAAAAAATAACTGGTGGGAATAGCCAAATAGTATTAATTAGACAGAAAAATGCATGTCCGAGTATTTCTCGGGTTGCGCAGTGAACGAGTTAAGGGACTCTATGATGTCCAGAAAAGCATAATTGGAAAAAAATATGTATTACTCATATTAATGAAACGTTTGGGATAGAAATAGTCGAAACATATTACGCGAGTGAAATGATCCTATTGGCAAGAAATAATACATTAACCCGTTGAGGGGCGCCGTTTGCAGTCTGTAAACAGTTAATTTTAATGACTAAATTGCCGAATGGCACCAGTAAATTTTTAGTACAATTTCGATTTCATAATATACGTGAAAAAAAGCTGTTGATTATTTTCACATAAATTTGTTTGTTAATTGCGGTGCGAATTAATTATTTGAACATTTTTTGATCAAAAATGCCTTGCCCCTGAAAGGGTTAACAGAAAAGACATAGTCATTCTATAGCGTTTGAACAATCTAGAACCAAACTTCAATTTGGGTACAGCCGCTAAAATAGGCTCATTTTAAAATAATTATTTTCTCGAAAACTTATCATACGAATTTCATGAAAATTTGGATTTAGGCTAATTGAAAGGGTGTAGAATCTATTTATGGTGTCAAACTTGGCTATTGCTATTGAATAAAACGAAATTTGGGTTTGATATGTAGATGGCCTCCTAACCAAATTTTCTGTACACCATTTACAAGTAGACTTTATTTCCAATCCTTTGGTACCAGTAATTTTCTTCTACACTAATTTGTTGCAGCGTTAGTAGAGTGGGTTTACTTTTTTTCCCACGACTGTACAATGTTCATTTAAAAGTTTGCTTTTTAATTTGCTATTTTCCATTGAAGAAGTGTTAAATTATAAGGTATGCAGGCCTCGCAGCGTTCCTAAAATTTTTGTACTTTGCTACCACTAAATTAAACGATAATCTTAGTTGTTTAATTCTATTATAGATGTCAAAAGGATATACCACGAAGAATTCTGAACTAAAATACTGGTAGCAAAGAGCGAAAATTTTAGGAACGGTGCGAGCCCTGGGTATGTATGCAAACATAAAATATAAGCATAAAATTGCATAAGCTTTTGAAACTTAGCAAACTATCAAAATACCTGCAACTAAAATACAGTGGAATGAAAATGATATCGATAGAAACCAAAAATATTTCAAAAACTATAACAGTATAAAAAGGAATAAAATAATTTCAGTATTAAAATCTAATATATACAAATGAAAATTTGTCTGTCTGCCTGTCTAGAATTCTATGCAAATCCACAGTTTGAAAGCCAGAATTGTGAAACGTTAGGCACACGTGTATGAACACTAGAACCGCCGGAAATTTCACTCAAGTATTATAAAACTATTTTACACCAGAATTTTTATTTAAAATTATTTAACTTACTTATTAAAATTATTTCTCCGTCGTACATATTTAATTAATTTTAGAAAAAAAAATTCTGGTTCGAATCAAAATATTTTCACTTTTTACCGGTCAAAATGACCGCTGTCGCGGTTCTAGTGTTAAAACACGACCGAGTCAACCAAAGTAATCCGGAATCGAAATCATTTATAGTTAACTTTTTAGTTAATAAAACACCACAAATTTAACAGCCATTTCTCATCAAATTTAATCATTGTTCGTTATAGCAGTTGTCAAAAATTAAAAATCCACAATAAAATACTTACCACAACAATTACTTTTCTATTGCAAGATTTCCATTGCCACGTGAAAATTGAAAATGAAATAAATAGTTCGACGAATTAAATAAAAAAGAATATTATATCATAACTTTTCTATTGCAAGATTTCCACGAGAAAAATAAAAATAAAATTAAAAAAAAATATATATATATAAACACAATTTAATTAAATAGTTAAAAAGCCCATAAAAAACATTTAAAAAACAAAACATTAAACGTTTTGAACATATTCATAGTTCCTCTTCAGTAATGTAAATAAACACAGAATCGCGAGAGGTAACATAATTCAACTTGCAACTGAGAGCATGTGCCAGAAAGAATTAAACACGGAGATGGATAATTGAGTGAGGTTAAGATGGTATATTCTGGTGGGACGGAACTAGCTTCATTTAGTAGCTTTTTTCACTTTAAATGAAATAAATATTTTAACGGAAAAAAATGAATATTACGTCATATTGGAAATATAATGGACGTCAGCAGGTGAATATGAAACGTCATATGAGTTCGTAAAAACTTATTGAAACACGATAAAAACCCGATTATGGAAATACTGTCATGGTTTAACATTTTGAAGTTCTCTGAATTTATTTTCGCCATTTTAAAATCTACTCCATATATATACGTGTGTGTATGCGTGTATATTAGAATTTCCACAAAGGTTTAGGTCCCTAGAGCTAATTCTTAGTGAAGAACTGAAATAAAGATGGCTCTACTGATTGTTTTTATTGTTTGTTTTATACTGTATGTTTAATTTTAAAATTGATTTTTCAAAACCAACATTCTTAAAATTCCGCGCAACGCCGGGTACTTTGGCTAGTCAATAATAAATTATAATATTAATTTTTGTAACTGTTAACTTGCTCAATTTTATGACATTTAAATTAATGGCTGGGTGTATAGATAATTTCTTTTATTTTTATTTCTTGTTTTTTTTTATCACAATAATTCATTTTATAAGAAACAAAGTTACCGCTTTACTGTTTTTCAAAACAAAGTTTTGTATCTGCTAAACCTGAATAATTAATTATTTTTACTGTTAAAAAAAGTCACGTGCAAACAATTTATCTCCGCAAGTTTAGTTATAAAAAAAGAAAGATTGCAAAATTCTCTATAAAACATATTCCGTACTTTACGAAAAAGTGTTTAGTTACATAGTTATAAAAACATCCCTAAAAGAAGGAAAGAAATATTTGCTTTCAAGTAGAATGCCGCTCTGAAAGCCTTTCATACAAAATGTATGAGTCTCTGAAAGAAGACTTTTCTTATTTCAAGCATGCAAATATATTTAACTTTATTAACTTTCTTATGAACAGAACTTTTGCATTTGAAAATGCAATATGAAGAAAAATTCAGAATTTTTATTATTTACGTAGTTATATATGTAGTAATAATGTTTGGAGTTTGCCATTTTGCCTTTGGATTTTTATAGCATTTTTTTAAAGGTGTTTCAGGACTCTTAAACCTTCAAAATTTTCGAGATTTAAATATTTTTTTAGATTTTAAACTCCTGTCTTTTCTGAACATTTTCATATAATAGTTTCCTTGAAATTCCCATTAGAACAGAAGTTATGGCTTTTAGAATTATACCCGCTCGATAGCTGAAGCGGCGTTTCCGAAACTTTGAAATCATTTTTCTTCAATTGAGGTTTTTGGACATATCGCACACGATCTTTCAAAAACTTCTGAATATTTTTTCATGAAATTTTCAAAACATATGGTTCATGCTAGTCTGTATAAACGAAACCTATTTTTTTATTATTATTATTTAAAAAAAATACTTTTTTAGGTTATTATACTGTTGAAATTTTCAAAATTTTGTATCAGCTAACTACAACTTTGTATCAAAAATATAAAAATGCGTTAAATAGAAATTTATTTAGGTTCAGGGTAATTATTATAATTTGAATTATAAAAAGGCACAAAAAATTTCATTCTAGTTTTAAAATTGACTTTGTAATCCTATGCGTAACCTGTTATACCGATTTTCTGCTCGACAAATGTCTGATATTTTGGAACCACCTATAAAAGCTAATTCTGTATCTTTTTTAAATACATGAAATGAAAGAACGTTCTTATATATTACATACCAATCAAAATTGTGTTTTAAAATCATATACATTTTAAGATATTAAATGTTAAAAATGGTCTTTTTTATTCCTTTAAATTTTAAGAGTCCCGAGACCCCTTAATAAACGATTTCTCCAAACTAGATAATTTTCTAAATATTAGGCTTTAATGCAAAATATCTATATCTCGAACTTGAAAGCAATTAAAAATAATTCCACATATACAAATTTCGGGAAAACGAAAATCATATAATTTTTAGCATTTTAGTCTGTGTTTTAATAATGTTATCATTTTTTTAATTATTGATTATTCTGGAGAGCGTGCAGTTATTTCAAGAGCAAAAGAATAAAGATACATTATATTTTTCGTGACCATATCTGATTTCATTTATGAAAAACTAGGGGGCACCGCTCTCTACCAGTGTTGCCAGCGGGCTACATTTTTTAAATTCAGATTTCTTGATTGGTAAAACACTTTTTTGAAATGGTAAAATTCCCCTTGTTTTCACCTTAATTAATTTGTCCTAAAATAAGGCCAATTTTACCATTTCAAAAAAGTGGTGCCAATAAAGAAATCTGAATTTACAAAAAGTAGCCCATTGGCAACACTGCTCTCTACGACCTACGCTCGCCAACCCATGTTCAGATTCTAAAAACACACTAATTTGATCGGCTTTAAAAAGATTACGCAAGATTCAGTTATAAATAAAATACCAGTGGGGATCTACCTGCAAACGGGTTTCTATTCATTTCTCTTTTACTGGGAGATTTTTGATTTTTGATTCAATTCGATTAGTTAAACATTTGAAAATCAGCTAATATAAAATAAACTATATGAAGAGAGTCTTTGCCTCCCGGTATTTTTTAACAACACTATAAGAAAATTGTTTTAATTAAGACATTTCAAATGTGTCGTTTTAAATCGGACATAATCTTTAGCAAAATTTTCTTTCTGTTTGTAATTATCACGTGAAAATATTTGTATTGCTACAAAGGAAACATTATTTGCGTTGTCTTAGAATTGGCAACAGTTGTTAAAAAGATCAATTCGAAATCTGTACTAATAAAAGAACAAATCCCTCTGTGTGTGTCTGCCGGTGATGGCTAACGAAATCTACGGCGCGCACGAGGCTAAAAAAATTGTGAGAATAACCCAAAATCGCTCCTGATGTACCTCGTTTTCAGAATTTTAAAATTCTAATTATTAGTTGAGAAATTAATTAAAATCCCCAAATTAAAAGAATGGAAAACTATTCATAATTCAACAAAAGCATGGATTTTTATGAAACCGCAGAATAAATTCTCACTGAGGTGTTCGCAGCCAATGAGATGCGTTCTTCGGGCGGGACACAAAATTATTTCAAAGCAACAGGTGACTAAAGAGACTAGGCAATTTTGCAGCTATATAGAATTATTATTATTTTTTTTATATATTGCATTTATCAATTTGAAATTAACACATTTATGCTTATTTTTTAACGCTGAATCCAAATATGTAATTTCCTTTGAAATGCGGCTGCAATCAACGAATATACAATAATTAACAGTTTTAAATTATCGTGCGATTTTATCTGAAATCATTTGAGCATAGACGCAGCTGTCTGCCAAATCGATTTTTTAAAGGAAAAATAAAGCAATCACTTTTTTACGCGAATCAAATTTTGAATTTGTTTTATTTGCGGAGACAGGGAGAGGAGGAGGAGAAGTACTTTCGCCGAGGTCCTGTTTTGGATGTTCATATTAAACATATTGCGACCCCTGGCGGTAAAAGGTGGAACTAAAGTTTTTTCAGCAAATTTCTTAAATTCTTATTTGATAACGCCACCCTCTCTAGCAATATATCTACGGAAAAATTGAATAACGGAGTTTCGTTTGGCTCCAGGTTTGTTTAGAACACAGCTCGCCACATGGCGGTGGAAATTGGAACTAACAGAGCTTGCAGCGCATGCGCGGCACATTATATAATATAAATTTAAGGTTCATTTAAGAATATTATCACGGGCCCGGGCAACGTCGGGCAACTCAGCAAGTATGAAATAAATGTCTCGTGTAAAATATATTTTTAAATTTAAACTGTTTGGCAATGTTATCATTTGGCCATTTTAAATAGGACATAATTTACCCTACTTAATGCTTTTAACACATATTAATGAATTTATTATTTTAAAATTTTCTCTCTCTTTTACAATTCAAGTGTAAACATAATTTTTATAACGTAATTTTCTATCTTTTTCTGCTTTGAACACGTAATATTTTTAAAGTTTTTTTTTTCTGTTTATAAAGTGACGTGTAAATGAATTTCTAATTTAAAGGAAATATTATTCTTGCCCTGTTTTTACAATTGGCAAAAATTTAAATAATAACCTCCTCTAAAATACGCAAAAAATATTCCTCGAAATGCTGAAAATTTGAATTTTACATTGGAAAAAGGCCATCTAAAAATAAGTCAAATTAAAAAAGAAAATGCAGTGTGTACACCGCGAGCTTCTAATGTATATCCTTAGAAAAAAATGATTAAATTCCCATGTCTAGTTATTGCTCCTATAAAATTTTTTAATTGTACGATACTGATAAATTTTAACATTAACTCTTTAGTGGGGGCTGTCAACAAAAAAGAACACCTAATTTTAATTCCAAAACTGATAAACGCCATCAAGAGTATTTATTTATAATTTTTATTTTATAAAGTACGTGAAAATAAGCAAGTTTTAATTTTCTAATAAACTCGTTTGTGAATTCTGGTGTCATTCCGTTATTTCACCATTTTACAAACAAGCTTACTCCACGCCGGAAAGGGTTAAATATCTATTAAAATAATTCTTCGATTTAAAAACTATCTGCTTCAGCGTGTTTTTCAAACATTGCTCTATAACACTTACATATTTTGTATGCTGTAGTTTTCTTAATATTAGCGAAGAAACAACCCCGGACACAAAAAACCATTTATGACGGCAGCTATGACAGCGATAATTACATTTTTTTTAGTGTAGACAGATAATTAAAAAGCAGAAAACCAACGTTTAAAAATGCACAAATAGTACGTGAAAAGCAGCAAAATATAAAAGCAAAAAAATAAAGCAGTTTGCTGCTTTTCACATACTATTTGTACATTTTTAAACGTTGGTTTTCTGCTTTTTAATATTCCTGTACAAAGGCTTTAATTGTTATTTTAATAGACAGATAATCTAATACATTTTGCCTAAATAGATCTTTAGTTTAACCCCTTAACCTACAATGACGGGCATAGCCCGCGTACGATGATCGTGCCAAATGTAAATTCTTCTTACCACTAAAATTTCACAGTAAATAAAGTTTAATTTAATAGTGGAAATTCCATGATTAACCTTCCGTCTACCAGACGGGTCCATTGGACCCGACATGTACATTCAAAATATTTATTCAAACCAGAAATTTCTTCAAAACAAACTAAATGTATAAATCAGACAATAATATGTTAAGTAAACAAATTAAATAGTTTTAAGTAAAAATTCTGGTGTAGAATGTTTTTATAAAACTTGAGTAAAATTTCCGGTAGTTCTAGGGTTAAACAAAACAAAAATCTCTATTAAATTTTAGTGGTAGCTATGGATTTGCCAAACCGTGGCTGTTGAGAAGTAAATCGTAGGTTAAGGGGTTAATTACAGTTAAAAAAGTTGTTATTTTTAAATAGTTTATGTGCTGTTAAGGATGTAGTCAATCCATTGATAGGCAATGTTGTCCGTTGTTTTTTTCCAATTCTAAATGAACTGCTTTCCGCGCGTTTACGCGGAAGCGAGAAATGTGGTATAAAATAGATCTAGGAAATGTCTTTAAGAACATTATTATAAGGAAACATTTGAAAACCTTAAAAAAAATAAGAAATTTGTTTTCCTGGTTGAGGAAACGTTTTAGAGATATCGGGGATTTGGGAAAAACAAATGCGGTTATTTTATTATTATTATTATTATTATTATTATTATTATTATTATTACAATAGCAGCAGATACGTAGGAAAATTCAGGTTTTTCGAAATATCAAAATATCGAAGATAACGAAGATCGACTTAACGAGGGTTAAGTGTATTTTGAAAATGGAAAATGGTTAAAAAATTGGTTTTAAACATACATTTTTATAGAAGTATTGACTGTTATACAACGGGTTCTATATTCAAGAATTCCCTGTATTCTTATACATAAGACAGCCATCTGGAATTTCATAAAATATATTTATGAATAAACTTAACTATTCTGATAACAAAATTACGGGTTATAGTATAGAAAATTAATTATCAATAAGAGAATATAATTATGCTTCGATGCTCGTTAACGTAATCTCGTCTAGATTTGAAGTAGTCCGCATAGCTGTGCATACCATTTAACATTCTTAAATGCAAGTAATAAGCTCAGCGTAAAGATAAATAAATGGGGTTGGCATATATCCTCCAAACGGGTTTGCAATATGTGCCCGGTTATCGCTGAAATAATAAATTTCCGGCTATTAAATCCGGCAAAAACAGGACTAGCTTCGGGGACGAGGACTAAATTTGTTTGTAGGCGAACTGTAAAGCTAAACTAAACAGGTATTCAAACCAGACAAGTCAAACCGAGTAGCAAGTATTTGGATTAAATTATAACAAGTTTTAGGCATAGGCCTAGAGTTTCGAAAATTATTGGTGGGAGTTAGCTCAAATATAACTTTTTTTCCTCGCTCATGCGTTCATATGTGCATATGAAACAGAGGTTGATTACCAAATTAGTGCTGCTTTTTGAATTCACTTTTAAAGAAATTAGGATTGTATATTGTTAAATAAATCACAAATTAAAGAAAACTTTAAGACAATGTAAAAATTCGAATGTGCAGTTCCGATTATAAAATGATATGCTCGTTGTTAATTGCGATCCGTTTATAATAAAATCACGATTAACGTTTTTTTTTTTTTTTAATATGGAATTTTTCCTCTTTTTTTTCAATGACCTTTTAGCTACAAAAATTCAACCGTTTAGTATTTTACTTTAATTAAAAAATAGAACCACTGACGAGGGAAAAAATTACAAACGCCTTTTATGTCTGTAACAAAGCAAAAGAGAAGTAAAACTAGTATGTTGTGGCCATCACAAAACTTTCTTCTATATAAATCACGTCAATTAAATCATTTAAATAGTACAAGAAATTAAATTTAAAAACGCATCCCGAATTTTAAAACGTTCACTTCAGCAATTATTACCCAAAAGACAGTACTGTAACTGATTTCTTTTGTGTGTCCCTGTAAATGAATAAATAAATGCTATGAATGCTTTGTTCTAACGTGATCGTAGTGAAATCGAGTGGTTTATATCAGTTTCAATACATTTGAAATAGCGTCATGTCATTAAAATACTCTGCAAACGATTTTTCCCCATATACCATAATGCAATGGAATTCTTTTGAGTGTCCTTGTCAATGAACTATTAACCCTACATACTTCATATGTAATACCAAACATGCTTTGGTGACCCTGAATAAGGTTTAGGGCATGAAAATACGAGTCTATTTACGGGACTTAGAGCGTGGACAGACGGATAGACAAACCGAATGCATAAACACTTTTTAACTTTGTTGGAAAGTGTAAAAAAGTTTTAAAAAAAAGTTTGCAGTAAAAATGAAATTTATTTCAAGTTTTGTCACCATATATGACGCCTGCGTTCTCACGAACACATTTTTGTTTTACAATATTAATTGGTAGTAGCACATACAGCTATATAAACATCTCTACATATGAAAACAAACATAATACCCAAAAAGGATAAATAGTTTTATGGCTTTAAGAACACTCTTTTTTTTAATACTGAAATTAAATTTTAGAATACGTGAAATATTTATCTTACAGCGTATACTTTAAGTGAATTTTATGTTTTCAAAGGGTATGCCAAGTAATTTCTCGGGAAAAACTGAGTTATCTGAAAGTAAAACATATAAATATTTTAGCAATGTCGTGTTTTATGCATCACAAACACTAGACCTATCACGTATTTGTAAAAACATCTTTAAATATGTAAACGGAATTTTTACATTCATGTTTTGAAGACTTTTTATAATATGTATACGTATTTCATGGGAACCGAATTTTATTATCCTTAAAATACAAGTTGATGAAAATTTAACTTAAAAATTTTAAATAAAAATTCAGGTGTAAAATTTTTTTATAAAACTTTAGTAAAACAAACTTGAGTAAATCTTCAAAAAAACTTGAGTGTTTATGTAGAAAAAGGCATTGAATTTGATAAATTTCAAAATTGGACTTCCTCGAAAATTTAGCTATTTATCTTAATTGAGATGTTGTAGATGATGAAAAAATCGTATTCTACAGAATTCTCTCCATCTTAAAAAAAAAAAAAAAAAAAAAAAAAAAAAAAAAATCAGAAAAGCATATTTTTAAACATTTAAGTTTTACTTTTTTTAATTAGTTTTTTAATCTATTTATATTATAAAGGACAAACATATCTGTACATACGTCATTTTGCGAATGGCAACACTTTAAAATTTGAAATAAAATTTTGGTTTTACAATTTTCTCTACTGCAAATTTTTAAACTTCTAAATACCGCACATATTAAATTTCTACACCGTCGTATAAGGAAAAAAATGCTCTTTTAAATGCAATTTGAAGCTGTATCTCAATTTATTTTTCTGAGATAAATTTTTTTGTAGTTTTTAATAACATTTTTCCAATCGTGGCAACAAAAGTACCCGATTTCTATTGAAAGTCATTGAAAGTAAACGGAAAATAGTCGAAAATAGGGAGTGTCTCTTTTTGTTGCCATTTTCTCATTAAACCTGAAAAAAAAAGTTGAAATTAAAATACGGCTATGTCAAGAACATTGTCTGTTATTCCGCGATAATGATGTCATATGCATCCTTTTCTATAGACGGAGTTTAAGATTGGATTGTAAAAGTGGATTGATTTAGCGGATGCAAATGACGTCATTTTATAAAATAGTGTGTATTTTAATTCTTAAAACCGAATTATGTTTTGTAGAAGTGCGTCATTTTCACAGCCCAGCTGCTTTCAAATTCTTCACAGGCGAAATGCTTCACTTTTGAAGATAAAATAATCGAAATCACACACTGATAAAACGCAATGTTTTACAAAAATTTAGAGTGTCTTTATAAAAGAGAGTTGACATGCAAATAATAGCGATTTATATTATAGAAATTGATGATCCTCGCCTGGATGGATTTGCTTCGCCGAATTAGACAAGCAAGCAAATAACTCGAGGTTTAAAATAATAACATGTTCCTGAAATTATTGTCCAAAATTCTCTCGAATAATAAAACTTTAATACTATTCTTTAGGACATTCTACTATAATTTTATCAAAATAACGTAATTTGCTTAATTTAATTTTTCACAATTTTATATAATCTATATATTTAAAACACAAGTGTGTTTTTTAGTCATCTGCCCTCATCTTTCTGCTGAACCAATTTTACTAATATTTTTTCAACTGAAAGCTGTTCATTTGTAGATGTGATCGCACTATCTTTTTTTTTTAATATCCCTACTTTTATATTTTAATTTTAAAAGCATTGAATGAAATTTCTCCAAAATCATGAAAATTAGATAGCTTTCATTATTGCAGACAAGAAAGAAAAAAAAAAGAGATATTTTTATCTTTATTCACGCCATTTTCCGATAACAATTCAAAATTGTTTATAAAAAGTCCTTTCGGCCAGTGCCGGGAGGAAGCGGTAGCTTTCATATTCCTTATTTTAAAAAAGTCAACTTATATTATTCAAACACACGAAGTTCAATTTAGTGGAAACCGAATATAGGAGATTCAATACTAACTTTTATCAATAGTAAATCATTATGAATGAGAATTTCGCGAAATTAGTCAGCTTTATCCAAACTGCTTTTATTTAAAGTAACTTATATTTGGTTGCCAAATTCGGCGATTTCTTAAAGTACCTGCCATTTTAAGACAACATGGTGGATGAGGCTAACCAGTGAACTTGGTCGAGACCTTAGTAATTGCTGTGCACATGCTCATTCACATCGGAATCGATTGATATATACGAGTGCTGTCGCAGGCAAAAAATCCGATTTTTCAAAATGTCACCCACATTAGATATTGAAATTGCTATATCTGAGCCATTTTTTAAGATAAGACAAACAAAAAATGCTCCTGAATCCTTATATCAAGGTCAAATACTTAAGAAAGAAACCTTTTTCAATTTCTAATTTTTTTTTGCACCTCACTTTAAATATATATATATTTTTAATTTAATGGCCGCCATTTTGAAACAAGATGGCTGATGAAGCTGGCCAGCGAACTTGGTCGAGATATTGATGTATACTATCCACATGCCTTCTTACATCGAAATAGGTAACTACGTGTGTTATCGCGTGACAAATACAAGATCGTTTCAAAATGTTAGCCATGCTAGAAATTCAAAGTGCTATAATTCAACCATTTTTTAAGATATAAACAAAAGAACAAATTTTCAGAAACAAAAACAGCTCCGGAATCTTTGTATCAAGGGCAAACACATAAAAAAAATCTTTTTCATTTTCCAATTTTTTAATACCTCATTTTAAATTTTAAATTTATTTATTTATTTAAATGGCAACCCTTTTGAAACAAGATGGCGAATGAAGCTGGCCAACGAACTTGGTCGAGACATTGGTATGTACTATGTACAGACTTATTTGCATCCAAATCGGTTCATAAATACGCCTGTTATGGCGTGACAAATATCAGGTCGTTTTAAAATGCCAGCCACAATAGAAATTCAAAATGATATAACTCAGCCATTTTTTAGATATAGACGAAACAAAAACTGTTCCGGATTCTTTGTATTAAGGTCAAACACACGCGAAAAAAATCTTTTTCATTTTCCATTGTTTTTGGTATCTCATTTTAAATTTTAATTTTTTAAATGGCCGCCATTTTGAAACAAGATGGCGGATGAAGCTGGACAACGAACTCGGTCGAGATATTTGTATGTAATATGTATAAACGAAGTTACATCCAAATCGGTTCCTAAATACGCCTTTCATCGCGTGACAAAATTCAGGACGTTTCAAAATGTCAGCCACACGAGAAATTCAAAATGCTATAACTCAGCCATTTTTTAAGATATAGACGAAACAAAAACTGCTCCGGAATCTTTGTATAAAGGTCAAATACATAAGAAAAAAATATTTTTATATTTTCAATTTTTTGGTACCACATTTCAAATTTTAAATTTTTTAAAATTTTTTAAATGGCCGCCATTTTGAAACAAAATGGCGGATGAAGCTGGTCATCGAACTCGGTCGAGACATTGGTATATACTATGTACACACCGAATTACATCCAAATCGGTTCATAAATACGAGAGTTACAGTGTGACAAATGTCAGATATATATATATATATATATATATATATAATAGTTAGATGATGCATTTAATTGCGTATAATGTTGTTAATTTATTTTCTAAAATAAAGAGTAGAAATCTCAGTTTAGAAATTTGCCAACAGAGCGCAGTTCTGGAGCTTACTTAGTCTTTTGGAGTGAAGAATATTGAAAATTAGGAGGTGGTGCAATGTTACACCACATGGTGCAAAGTTACCCTGAATGACTATTTGTTTCAATACTGTGTTGATTTTTAAATAAAAACTATTATTTCTCTTCAGTATACAAAAACTACTCTAATACAAGTCCTACTCTAATATGAGGGAAAAAAACTGATGAAGACCCAACGTCCAATAGAATGGACATTTAAAAAAATGTTCATTCTCTAAAATATACATTAGATTACTTAAACTGCGATGTCATTTCATGGATACAACACTTAAAATTAAATGTATGTAGCACTAATATCAAAATACCTTTAAAAATATATAAAATTAGCGTTAAACTGTCTGCTTACCATAACAGTCTTTCTGTTGTTCGCTGGAACTTTAAAATTATTAAAATGCATATTTAGTTGCAATTTTGTTTATTATTTCGGCGTACAGATAGCAGAATTAGACTATCTAGTATAATGGACAGAAAGTATTTACAAATTCCAACAGAAATGAAGTATTTTACATAAAGAATAAAAATGTCCGGTAGAATGGACACGGGGTCTCAGAGGCTAGATCTTTTTTGTTTGTTTGTTTCAACAATTTTGTTTTTCCTTCCTTTCTTGAATATTGCCGTTGGAAAGTTCGAACGTTGGGTTTCCGAATTTTAGACTTTATACTGTGTTTCTTCCTTTCCTGCTAATGAGAAAAATATATATATATATATTTTCCTATATTTTGACTTACTGCGTCTTTAGATATTATCTGTAATCTTATAAAGCTAAATTGAAAATCGTCTTTGAATGGTAAATGTATTTTTTTTTTTTTTTTTTTTTTGGTTTTGTTTAAGATCTTTACGGGGAAAATGTAATTGCATTGCTGAAAGTAATTATACAGTCAATCAGGGTAACTTTGAACCACGGGGTGTAACTTTGCACCACCTCGTATTTTTCGATATTTTTGACTCTAAAAGACCAAATAAACTCCAGAACTGTGCTCTGTTGGCAAGGTTCAAAACTGGGATTTCTACTCTTTATTTTAGAAAATAAATTAGCAACATTATGCGCAATTAATTGCATCATCTAACTATTTTTGCAAAGTACTGTTTTCAAATTAATTTTGAATGCTGTTTTGCAGTTGTTGTAATCCAATTAAATTTTCATAGTAAGTAACAATATACTCATTTATAAGACATATTATTATCTAAATGTTGTAAATGTGTTAATATTTTGTGATTATTCATTTATTAATAGTTAATAAAATGTAAAATAAGAAGGCACTAACATTTTACCGCATTTTCAGGGTAACTTTGAGCCGGCTCAAAGTTATGCTGATGCTTATAATTTACTAATTATAGGTACTACTGTCAAAAATTTCCCATATTTACACGTATATCTTATATAAATGCCGAAAATGAACATTAGATATAACATGTAAATATTTTCACAAATATGTGTAAAATACATAAAATTCATTTAGAGGCGTGATTAGGGGCGGAGCTACTCAAATTTGAAATTTCATACTTTCGACTTTTTTTATTCTTGTTTGAATAACACCAGTAGTTGTATGTATTACTGTAACTATGGATATATTATTGAGTTAAAACATTAAAAATTGTTTTTCACTGCATTTTTATGTTTTATATGAACAATAAACGGTTTTTTTTTTTTTTCTAAATGTTCATGGTTCTACTCTTCCACTTTTCGTATGCGTGATATTTGTTGTAATATCATAAATTATACAAATCTTGCGATGTTGGGAAATGTAAATTCGCAGTCTTTACATATCTGAAAACATTTTTGGGGGTTTAAAGTTATCCTGACTACAATACTTTTTTTAAATAAATTATTTTATATAAAAATTTATCATGTGGTGCAAAGTTACCCTAAATGGCTGGGTACAGTGGTGGAAAATTGGCGCAGAGGAGGAGCCTATTGACACCACTAAAATTTTATAGTATTCTTCACCTTAATAAAAACGCAGGAATTCTGTCATTACATAAGGCGAAAAACACTACTAAAATTTAGTGATGTCAATAGGCTCCTCCTCTGCGCCAATTTTCCACCACTGCTGGGTAACTTTGAACCGGGCTAAAAATCCATTTTTTATTGCTTTTATCCTTATTATTCCTTAATTTTTGATAGTCAAACAATAATTTAGGATCATTTCTTCTCTTTTATGGCCATAGTTGCGACAATATTCTTCAAATAAGAGTGTGGCATATGCAAATAGAGAAAATGCAGATCAAAGTTACCCTGATTGACTGTACATAAAGGGTTGAATCAACAGAATGGCGAGAAAAGTTTATATTTCCAGGGGGATAATACGCAGAAATTGATTAAATATCTTTCAAGATATTTTCATAGTCAGCATTTTCTACGGAAAACATATTTAAATGGCTATTCAGAGAAAACGGGATTCAAACTTAGTGATGTAGTGTAACCTTCAAATGAAAATCAAATTTCAAAGTAATTGCTTAAGAGGCGCAAAGGCCAACATAGTGAAAAAGATTCCAAGCCGGAACTCGAACCCGGACCATCATTATAGCGCACTGACGTTCTACCGACTGAACCACATGGAACGATACCCAGCCTCAAAAATTTCTCACTATTATATGTTGGCAAGGCTACAAACGCAGCTCAAGATGGAATGTAACTTGAGCCACCGACATGGGGCAAACACGAAATATTAATTAAATTCAGCATCGATAGAAACGATATTAATACATGAAAATTATTCCAGAGAGAAACATTCGCCTTGAATACAATATTTCAAATGAAAATCAAATTTCAAAGTAATTGCTTAAGAGGCGTAATAGTGAGAAATTTTCCAGGCTGGGTATCGTTCCACGTGGTTTAGTCGGTAGAACGGCAGTGCGCTATACTGATGGCCCGGGTTCGAGTCCCGGCATGGAATCTTTTTCCCTTTGCGTCTCTCAAGCAATAACTTTGTAATTTGATTTTCATTTGAAATATTGTATTCAAGTCGAATGTTTCTCTCTGGAATAATTTCCATGTATTTAGTGTAACCTTCTTTAGGTAATATTGTATATTAATGAATTTAACCTTCTTTAGGTATTATTGTATCTATATTATAAAGGACAAACGCGTCTATGCGTAAAGCTGACGTCATTTTGACGGCGACAGACGATTAAATTTATCTTTTATTAAGTTTTATTCCCATTTTTTGAACTTCTAAATACCGCACATTTTCAATTTTTACATCTTTGAATGAAAAAAAAAATTTACTTTCAAATGCAATTAAAAAAAACTGTATCGCAATTTACACACTTGTTATTGTTTGTAGCTCACAGGTCATCAAAGACTAAGAGCCCGCAGGTTCTGCATGTACAGTCATGGAAAAAAAAGTAAACACTCCCTACTAACTCCGCAATAAATTATCGTAGAAGAAAGTTACTCGTATCGAACGATTTTAAATAAAGTCTACTTTTAAATGACGTATATAAAATTTACGTATTAAAACGAACCATAACTTCATTTTTTTCAATGGCAATACCCAATTCTGACAGCATAAATGAACTCTACACCCTTCAAATAGCCTAAAAACAATTTTTTATGCAATTCGTACCATAAGTTTCCGAGAAATTAATTATTTTAAAACGAGCGTATTTTAAGGGCTGTATCCAAGTTGAAGTTGGGTTCTCGATTGCTCACCGAGAGAGCCGCCTTCTTGATCAAGGCACCTTAAGCAGTCAATGAAGTCTGTTAGATAACAAGGCAGCAGAAGAAATTTCAAAATGTCTACTCACTTCAATCATACACGGCCCCTTAAACCATCATTTTGCCGTTTTTTAAGCATAATTTGAAAACTACTTGGAAGAAAAATGTGAAATTTGGGATTTTCATAAAGCAGGACTTAATAAATCTAAATCCATCAAAAAAATTGTAGGTTGCAGTTCATAATTTTTTCGAATATTAATTTCATAATTCATAATTCATATCATTTAATTATAAAAATTGCAAATTCAGCGTATTTATGTTTGGACACATTAGTTTTATTGCTAAACAAAACATTAGCACATTAGGAGCATAATTTCAGAAGATATAAATAAAAATATGAAAATGTAATTTAACATTAGAAGCACTAAATTTTGAATGTTTATAATTCAAAAACTTATCATTCAAATGACTTGAAATTTGGTGTCTAGGCATATTTTGAACCGAAGATTTGAAATATCTCGTTAAAATTGGGTATTGCTTTTGAAAAAAATGAGGTTTGGGTTCGTTTTAATATGTAGATGACCCCCTAAGCAAATTTTATATACATCATTTAAAAGTAGACTTTATTTTAAATCGTTCGGTACCAGTAACTTCCGTCTACGATAATTTGTTGAAGAGTTAGTAGGGGTGTTTACTTTTTTTTTCAACGACTGTACGTATATACGTATGTAAGTATGTACGTACGTAACGCGTTAACTCCTGATAGAAATATCCGATTTGCTTCAGTTTTTTTTCTAAGTTCAGTCTGATAAGGCGCTTCTCTGATTCGTTTTGGGAGTACATTGGTTAACCCCTTCGAAACGAGAATCTTTTACACAATTTTTAACCTTTTATCACCGGTTTTTCAAAATAGAAATTTTTGCAAAATGAAATCTAGAAAATGATCGGATTACATAAGGCAAAATTTACAATAAAAATTTACCGGTGAGAATAATCACGGATTCTGATAACTTAGGTGGCACGAATACCGGTCGCTCGTCCCCAAGGGGTTAAGTATAAAGGGGGGAACCCCTCTTAACTTAGATAAATGGATTTTTCTATCAGATATGCTTCAAATTTAGTATACTGGTTTATTCTGTTAAGGTACTTCCCTAATGAGATGTGGAGGCTCATTGGTTAAGTATTCAGATGGAAAACAGAGGGGTGGGGGCTAAATCCCCTTTAATTTATTTTTCAAGGGGTATTTTTCTTTGAAATAAGAGTATAATATACAATAAGTGTGAATAGCCTGTGAGCTCAATGCCATCAGTTTAACTCGGCAGTTTGCGTTTTGTTCAATAATTTCCAAGCATGATATTTTTTTTTCAAATCTATCAATATCGCGTACAGGCGATTACAATAGATAAATCCAATAAATCCATTTGCACTTAAATTAATGTCTCTAGTTTATATTCCATATTTGTTTCTAGTTTATATTCCATAATAAAATTGAAACATTCATCAACCAATGAATAAAACTATGAAATATAAATTAAACACTCATTTAGGACATGTAATCGCCTAAACCACTGAAATGAGCAGAATCAAAAAGACTGATTATAAACATCTATCTTTGGTGATTTCTTTGGCTGTTAACTTCTGACACATGTCCAGTATGAAATTATCTCTTGCAATATGTTTTAAAACTTTATTCGAACTCATTATAGCTATTTATAAATTTCGTTTTTGGTATTGTTAGTCGGCATTCTAAAAAATATATTAAATTAAAAAAAAAAAAAAAAAAAAAAAAAAAAAAACTGTTAGAGTTACCAATTAAAGAAAAAAAAACAGTAGACCAATGAGAGGCTTTCTCGACGCCATCTTTGAGATTATTTGCTGACATATATTTTCATTAATTTTTGATTAATTGCAATTTTTTTTTTTTATAAACAGCGTGCTTGAACGATATATAAGTATACTACGTCAAAAGCGGCTTTCAGAGTACTTCGAAAAATGCCTCATTCATTGCTGTGTCTTTTAAATTGTGCAGAGAAAAAAGGATGCTAACATTAGAAAAAATCATATATGATGTTTTTGGCCTATATTCGGGATGCCAGGGTTTATTCCCTTGTCTTACAAGGAAGGTCTCCATACGGGCATATTCAGAAAAATCTGAAAAAATTACAGAGTGTTCTTCTCATGTGGATATATATGTTTATAAAAATTTTTTTGGCGGAACCTTGATAGAACGTTCGTAAAAAAATAATAAAAATTTCGTTTATTTGGCGATTTATCATCGGTTGGCGATGAAATGAAATTTCGAAAATTACTTTTTTATGTCGAATACTCTTTAAGATAAAAATGTTTCATATTGAACATGCTTAAATAAATTTAATGTAAATAACTTTAGTTTTGTCAGTTTTAGTTTAATTTAACTATAATTTTGTCATATATATATATATGTATATATATATTTATAATGAAAGTTAAATATCAAATTTTAGGAATTAAAACAAAATTAAAATAAATTAGAATTGTTTCAATATCTCAAAATTAAGTCCCATTGAGCACTTTCGATTCAATTTTGTTGCTATGGAAACGACGAATTCTTTGATATTGAAATGAATAACTGTTAAATGAAACTTGCCTTTATTTTGGAATACGCTTGAATATATGAAAGTATTTTTTATGTATAAGTTTTTTTTTTAAGTAATAAAATTAAATAACAAGCAACATAAATATGTAATACGAAAAAATGTATTTATTAAACTCTCTCAGTGTTTATGTTTAAATTCATTAAATACTTTTTACGCGCATTCTAAAAATCAACTTTCAGGTGCATTAAAATCGTTTGCTTTTGGCAAGGAAAAGTACTGCTCGCCAAATCGCGTGATGCTTTCGTCTTTTCGCGCCAAATATTCGAAAGTATTTTATTTTTTTAGACTTTCTGCTGTAATTCCGCCGCTAAATTTGTCTGATCCTTTATTACATACATAAGTAGTTTAATTGGTATTTTTTTCAAAATATTCTGAGTATGCCCAGTAAGGAGACCTTCCTTGTTAGTAACAGGTTAAATTTGTTTATCTTGAATGATTCGTCAAAACTAATCGAAATACAGAAAACAAAAAATACCCACTTGACAACCGTACTTTATCTTTTCTAACGGTGTAATCCGGTATATTAAAAAAAATGATTTCTCTATTAGTAAAGTTAAGTTCGGTACGTCGAAGTCATGTTTTTGTTTTCTTCCTCGTCTTTACTAGTCCACATCCACTCTCCCAAACGAAATACAGAAAAAACTACCCACTTAAGTGGTCTCAAGACTCTTAAAACTTCAAAATTTTCGAATTTTTTTTTTTTTTAATTTTTTTTTTTTTTTTTTTTTTTAGATGTTAAACTATATTTTCTGAACATTTTCAGTGATGGCACAGCCTAGCACCACAGAATCAATTGTTAACGTAAAATTTAACTAGTATTCTTCGTCTAATTTCAATATGGATTTTTTGAGCTTTTTTTCAAGGCGATGAATACTATTAAAATTTAGTGGTGACAATTGCCCAAACGCTGCGCCACTGTTCCATCACTGCATTTTGATATAATTTTTTCCTTGAAACTCCTGTTAGAATAGAAGTTATGGGTTTTAGAATTATACCCGCTCAATAGCTGAAGACGCGTTTCCGAAACTTTAAAGTCATTTTTCTCCAAATGACGTTTTTGGGCATAACGCACAGGATATTTTAAAAAATTCTGAATATTTTTCCTAACATTTTCAAAAAATATATTTCATGTTAGTCTGTATAAACTGAACCTAACATTTCATTTTTATTTTTAAAAAATATATATATACATCTTTTTTAGGTGCTTATACTGTTAAAATTTTCGAAATTTTGTATTAGCTAAATACAACTTTGTATTAAAAATATAAAAATGCTTTAAATTCAAATTTATTTAGGTTCAGAGTAATAACTACTGTCTGAAGTATAATTTGGCACAAAAAATTT
Organism: Maratus speciosus; assembly: GCA_963932465.1. Classification (NCBI taxonomy): domain Eukaryota; kingdom Metazoa; phylum Arthropoda; class Arachnida; order Araneae; family Salticidae; genus Maratus; species Maratus speciosus. The sequence goes on from OZ010797.1 coordinate 481,249,988, forward strand.
TATTCTAGTTGTAAAATGTATTTTGTAATCCTGCGCCTAAGTTGTTATATCAATTTCATGCTCGACAGATGACCGAAACTTTGGAGGGTCCTACAAATAGTAATTCCGCCACTTGAAATTTTTTAAATTCATGAAACGAAAGAGCATACTTATATCTTTCATCCCAATAAAAATTGTGTTTTTAAATCATATACATTTTATGATTTTAAATGTTGAATGTGGTTTCTTTTTTTCATTTTTTCAAATTTTAAGAGTCCTGATGCTCCTTAACCCTTACCGGCGCAGAGTAATTATTTTTATAAACTGATGAAATAATGGACTGACACCGGAATTTATAAACGAATTTGTTAGAAAATATGAATTTGCTTATTTTCAAGTACATTATAATAGGAAAATTTTAATTAGATATTCTTGGTGTCATTTGTCACTTTTGGAATTGAAATTAGGTGTCCTTTTTTAAGGACACCGCCCTCAAAAGGGTTAATCTGCGTACCAGTACTTCCAATACGTTTGTTTAGATACATTTCTGTTATAAACACAAAAACACACAAATTCGAAAGTGTACCCTGCCGATGCCATTTGGGTCACAAAGTATTGGGTCGTTCGGAAAGTCGTGTCGGTTTGGGAAAATCAATTCGTACCGGAAAATTCTATCATTTAATTATTATACATTGATTCCGATATCTAATAATTACCGGGCAGAATTTTCTGGTTCGAATTGATTTTCCCAAACGAACACGACTTTCCGAACGACCCAATATTATGTTCGTTAGGAAATATTTTCGTTTAAAAATATACAATCCTTCAACACTGATTTTAGGCATATTTACGGTTATTACGATCTTGGGTAATAAACGTGACATAGTAAGAAAGCTCTACAATTTTCTGCTGTAAACCACATCGATTTAATCTATTATAATTATTTTCTTTTTTAATTTTTTTAAGAATGTTTAAAATTTAATTACGAAAAGCTCCGAAGTTTCTAATCTTTTATCGGTATGTGATAATTCTGTTCATGTAAACTTATTTTCAGACTCCTTTTGTAGTGTAATGGGAAGAAAAGCAAATATTCGGAAACAGTAAAAAGGTTGCAAAATTTTCTTACGATAATTAAATATAATAAAATAAAACATAATATTTAAAAAATTATTTTAAGACATGCTGCAAACCACATCAATTTAATGTAATTAGTTTTTCCATAAAGAATGTTTCAAACTTAATGACGAAAAACTCCGAAATTTCTAGATATTTATCGGTATGTGATAATTAGGTTCATGTAAAAGTATTTTCAACGAATCTTATAATGTAATTCGGAGATAATCAAATATTCTGACACTCCAAAAAGGTTTTACTATTTTCATACGATAATTGAACATTAAAAAAATAATCTTTAAAAATATATTTTAAGGCATGCTGTAAACCACATCAATTTAATGTAATTAGTTTTTCATATAAAGAATGTTTCAAACTTACTGACGAAAAACTCCGAAAATTCTTAACATTTCTCGGTATGGAATAAACATATTCCAGGAACACTTTTCAAAAAACGCAATACAGTGTAATCGAATTAAAATCAAATAACGTGGTACAGTAAAAAGTTTGCACATTATTTATGTAGTAATCAAATATAACAAAACACAAATATAATTTTTTTAAATATATTTTTAAGACATTCTATAAACCAAATCAGTATAATGTGATTAGATTTTTCATATAAAAAATGTTGAAAACTCATTTCTTCTTAGCGTTAAGGGAACAGTTTACCTCAAAATTCGTCAAAATATCAATATTTGTTTAAGAATGTTAATTGAAAGTGTGTTTAATTGTGAATATCCTGACACATCATTTTACCGTATATCAATTATAGAATTTTTGTTATTAAAAAAAAAATAAATAAAGGTATATGAACCGTTTTATACTAGTATATACGTCAGTAAAAAATTATATTAAATGTATTATTACATATATCTAAAAATCCATCCATAGTCTTGTGTAATACACACTTGAAAATCTTAAAAAAAAATAAGTGGGCAAAAATATCAATATTTAAAAAAGTAATAGGGATTCTTAAGAACTCAAGTTTTGTTAAATTTATTTAAAATTTTAATTAAATATGCAGTTATTTTTTTAAACGTGCTTTTATTTGATCATTGAAATGCAGTGAATTCACCATTTGAACCATATTTTTTAAAATAAACAAAATTGTTGAAAAGCTAAACTTACCCCTTAACAGTTTATAACATAACTATAATCTCTTCAGACCTGAAGGTAAAATAACACTACAAATACACATTCATTACTTTTGCACAAAAAAAGTCTCCATAGATGACAGAAGGAATTGATCCTTTAGGGTGCTGGTAATTTAGATTCACAAATATAGATCAAAATTATTAGACCCCTTCAAATATGAATTTAATTATCAATCATATTCATTTCCGCATTAACCCTCCGCCTACCAGACGGGTCCAATGGACCCGATGGGTACATTCGAAATATTTATTCTAACCAGAAATTTCTTTAAAATAAACTAAATATGTAAACCAGACAATAATGAGTTAAGTAAATAAGTTCAATAGTTTTAAATAAGAATTCTGATGTGTAATATTTTTATAAAACTTGAGTAAAATTTTCGGTAGTTCTAGGGTTAAAAACATAATATTTCTAATAATGGAAAATCAAAAAAGGAACAACTTCAACATTCGTTTGGAACGCCGATGCAGCCTAAGACAAGAGAGGAATTTTCTGTGTAAGATATCAGGATATCTAACGTGTCATACAGACATAGTTAGATATACCTTGATTAAGTCTTCGATTACAAACCTTACACAACACAAGAAATTTTTTATTTTTTATTCAAATTTATTCAATATCTTTTTTCTGGTGTCTATTTTTAATACTAAATTTATTACGTGAAAATAAAATATGTATGGTATTTATAATCTTCTATATTTTGCTTATTCATATTGCTTCATAGCCACCCCTTTTTAAAATAATTTAATTCGCCTTATTTTTGCTTAACTATTTTATTGCTTATAAGGTGTATATTAATATTGCAAAAAAGTTGTGGTAATCAATATTTGTTACACTGTTTAAACCCTTAGCCTACAATGACGGGCTAATTCACAGTAAATATAGTTTAATTTAATCATCGAAATTCCATGATTAAACAAGGTGAAAATCTCTATTAAATTTTAGTGGTAGCTATGGATTTGCCAAACCATGGAGCTGTTAAAAGCAAATCGTAGGTTAAGGGGTTAATAGTGGTGATAACCAAGAAATCAGAAAAAAAGTAGCCGTCTGACAAGCTGGCATCCAAAGTGCCTCATATCACCCACTCTTTGATTCTCGTATTAGAATCCCATTCAGTTCGCTGATCAGGACAGAATGACAGTGATTTTCTTTTGTATTCTTCATGAATTGTAATGAAAACATTTGAATTAAAGTAGGATTTTAGACTTTGTTGCTGATACAATTTTGCCCTTAATTCACAAAAAACTTGCACTTTGATCAATTTTATGGGATCATTTCACCGTTTAGGTTGTTGTTATAGAAATAATATTTTTCACTTTTTGAAAAGTAAAACTGTAAACATTCTACTCTTCTATGACCAAAACTCACATATCTATGATAGTTTTTATTTTATGAAATTTCTGTGCTTTCCGCAGCAAAAACAGAAAAAAAAACGCATGCTTATTAATGCAAAGCTCCGAAGTTTCTAAACATTTATCGGTATGTGAGAAACATGTTCGACCGTACAAAGCTAAAAATTGCTAAAAGGGATAAAACATACACCCAAAAGGCTCTATAAATATCTTTGTTCATATCGACATATGTTACATCACTCACACGGCGACATTCTAGCATATTTTCAAAGAATATTATTATGGTGTAATCTGAAGAAAATGAAATATTCTGATGCATTAACCGCTTAATTCTCGCTCCCGTCATATTCTCGGGGCTGTGTCTTTTACTCAAATTGTTTGATTCCCACCAGTTTTATAAAATAATGAAATTGGGTATATTTTAGTATCGTTTTTACTGTCATTAAATAAGGTGAATATTTCTTTTTCATAAAAATGGTGCCAATAAGCAATTTCAATTATTCAACCGTAACTTAATTCGAGCGTTAAGAGGTTAAAAAAAAGGTTATACAATTGTCGTACGATAATAAAATATAATAAATTAAATAATTAACATAATTAAAAATATATATTTTTTAAGACATGCTGTAAACCACATCAATTTAATGTAATTAGTTTTCCATATAAAGAATGTTCAAAACTTAATGACGGAAAGCTTCAAAGTTTCTAAATATTTATCGATATGCGATAATTATGTTCACGTAAACATATTTTCAAATAACCACATTTTACTAGAATCGGAAGAAAAACAGATACTTGTGTGAATGTGATAAACATTTTCCAGTTAAAATGTTTTCAACGAAACTTTTTATACAGTGCCAGCAAAACAAAATCTTGACAATCATTGAAAAAATTGAAAACAGTAAAAAACACCCACCTTATAAAATTTTATTGCCAAAACTAATATTTTATCATACTTCTCTTGACTTTTCTGACACATTTCAGTCTATTAGACATGGAAGTTACGAAATTTTGGCAAAAGTCTTTGTCCATGTGAACCAAAAATTTTTAATATCTCCTGCAGTTCCACGATGCTGGTTGAGTATGTCTCCTAAACTTTATTTTTCTTGTGGTTCCAAGCATTTCCTATTGGATTAAAGCCAGATGATTTGCTTGTCCATCCAATTACTGCTATATTATTGTCATGTGACCACTTTTGTACAAGTTTTGTCGTATGAGCATGTGCTCTATCATCTGGGGAAAATAGACATCCATGAAGGGACAAAAATTGCAGCAAGTGGTCTTGTAGAATTTCTAAATATTTTCTACCCTTCATAGTAATATTTTTAAGAAGTGAATATAGTCCATCTCTACCTTTTTCACTATTATTAGCACCCCATATCACGACACTATCTGGATGCTTTACAGTATTCACAGCAAACTTTGTTTCATATCGTGGGGAACCTTTAGGTCGTCTCACCATCATCTGACCTCCTCTCATTAGCCTGAAAGTACTTTTATCAGAAAATTTTTTTCCTATCTCCTGCTGTCCAATTTGAATATTTCTTACAATAATGCACTCTAAATTGAAATGTCTGAAATTCAGACACTTAAGCAGGGCTCGCACCGTTCCTAAAATTTTCGCAGTTTGCTACCAGTATTTTAAATAAGAATTCTTCGTCATAGATTCCTTTAACATCTGTAATAGAATTGTACAACAAAGATTATCGTTTTAATTTAGTGGGAGCAAAGTGCGAAAATTTTAGGAACGCTGCGAGCCCTGCTTAAGTGACTGAAATGGAGTGTTCAATTTTCAGACATTTTAAAATGTCTTAATTTTTTCAGACACTTCTTGCGTCTGAATTTCAGACACTTCAAACGTCTGAATCGCAGCCGTTTCATTTTGCAAGCATGATACGCAGCCATGTTTGACCACAATGAATCCTGGAAAAATATTTGACCATGGTCCTGCCCCTCCACCCCCATACAGCCTCATTTTATGGGCTCTCAAAATTGGTATGCCATTTTCGTAAAGCTGATAATTTAAATCTTTTATCGACATTGTACTGATTATAATCAATATTTTGAACTTCTATAGTAAAATAAGATTAAAAACAAAAAAATGTTTATCTAAATACAATAAAACCTCTCAATAGGGGGCTACTACGGAATTTGTCCGCCATTCGTTGCCGAGGTGCCCTTGATTGAGAGGTTTTACTGAATTTAGATTTTTAAAAAATTTATTTAGTTTATAATCTTATTCTACTTTAAAAGTTCAAAATATTGATTATAATCAATACAATGTCGAAACAAATTTAAAATAAAAGCTTTACAAAAATTGCATGTTTAATTTGGGGGCCCCCTAAAACCGTAGCGAGAGGATACTGCCCAGTTTTCCCATGATTTAATCAAGTGCTTCATCTACAAAATGTCCAACCCTGCATTATAAGTTCGCTAAATAGAGGTGTCCGGTATTCGGGAGTGTCCGTTATGAAGGTTAATGGACATTCCCTAATATCGGACACCTTTATTGAGCGACAACCTTTTTTAATCCACAACCCAGACATTTGTTTATTTTTACTTCACAAAAGCAGACACCTTTGATTATCGAACAAATTCCGCAGGCCCCAGGTGTCCGCTGTTGAGAACTTTTACAGTATTTCGATAAATATATATAAATGTATTTTTTGTTTCTAATCATGTCCTACTCTAAAAGTTCAAAATATCATTATAATCAGTGCAATGTCGAAAGATTTTTTAAAAAATAATTACGAAAATTGCATCACAATTGCGAAAAATTTGCTGTACGAAAATTGCATGACAAATATCCCCCCCCCCTCTCAACACACACACACACACAAAAAAATCATATTATAGGATGCACAATCTTTGAATATCTCGAAACGATAAAAAACAAAGCATTTTTCAAGGAACCAAAACGCAAATAATATGCAATTAAGATCTTTTTTTCCCCCTTTCTGCCTCAAATACATATTCATAACTATAATATTATCCAGAAAAATAAATATTGTATATGCAAAATTAATATCTAAATTTTAAATGTAAGCCGTCATATCACTAATGCGTGAATTGAAATCTAAGTGCTGCACGCATGATAAAATTCTAAATTATGCATATAGAAAACAATTTTTGAACAAAATAGAATCATAACACACCTGATATACACATTAAATAAAAAATATTCGCAAAAAATTTGGTTTAAAATTCAATTTCAGCACAAAATAAATAAAAAAATTAAAATATTTCAAGTTTTTCAAGTTCAAACAAATAAATAAACAAAATATGTTTGGTTTTTTTAGCATGTAGACTATAAAGAAACGCATATTTGTTTATTTTTTAAAAGCTGCGCTTACATAGTTTGAAAGAAACAACAAAAGCACAAACTTCAAACTTGCTAATCTGAGAAAACGCTTTTTAAAGTTTCGATATCTAACGGATCTTCAACTCTCCGTCTATAAATGATTATAACTCAATTTTGAATGGGGTTTTTTGCATATTGTTGAAAATTTTTAAAACATTCGGAATAAAACAGAAACAGAAAACTGATTTTTTGAAAGGTTAAAAGGTCCTGTGCCCTCTTAAAAATTAAGTTTTCTTTAAAATTTATATTTACACATGGGCAATTTTTAAAAAATATAGATCAGATGATAATCACAAGAGCTATTTAACTATCAATAAATAAATATTATATTTTAATAGGATAAAGAAAAATTTATTTCCATTTTCAAACTTTGTCTTAAATCTGCACATAATCAGTAAAGCTTAATAAAATAGCTAAAGAGATAAAGTGTAATCATTCTCTAAATCATTAGAGTGTTATTGACATTATATATATTTTTTTCTCCTTCCAGTGTAGCGATGCCAGATGAATCATCGGCGGGTTTTGCTTACGATAGGAAAAATCGAATGATATGGTTGAATAACGGCGTTGAATGGATGTTCAAACTGTATTCTTTGAAATACTTATAATTAAGCATACATATAATAATTAAAAACAGTTATTAAATTGGGATGGTTGCTATAAAGACATGGGCATTCCAGTACATATCACATAATAAACCTTTGAAAAATATAGAAATAGAATGAAACCAAAGTAAACATTAACAAATACTGTTCGAGAAGAAGGCTTAGTATTGCGTAAGTCAATAAATTCAATAACTGCAAAAAACATCCTGTAGACTCATTAAAACTGATTTTAAGGATAACATTGGTTAGAAAATAATATAGAAACATGATTGCAGATGTTTTTAAGAACAGAAACTTAATTATTAGCAAGATAAAATTTTAACACGGAAATTCAACAGACAAAATGCTTTAAACAAATTTTGGTATAACTCAGAAACTAATAAAGCTAGAGACTTGTGTAAGGGTTCCATTTAAAGAGAAAACATTTACGGAGAGTTTGCAATACATGGTCTAGGTCCCACTTACCTGGAAAAAGGTGTAAGGTATCCAAAATTATACCCGCACAGGGGACGTCAATTTCAACTGGTGGCTAAGTTAATGATACGTGAGGGAGAAATACTTGGATCTTTTAAAACGAAAATTCCTGTATACATCCGGCTAACTATATTAAAAGGGTGAAATATTTTCACTCTTAAAATATAATCTGCCAGACAAAAGTTTCTATTTAACAGATTTGACGAACTGAAGACTAATAACACTGTATTATACATAAAATGATTACGAACAAACACTAAGTCGATACGAATTAATCCACAGAACTTCACAATCCACAAAATATGAATAAAGTCAAAATAAACTTTCAGTTTGAAATTGAATTACAACGTACATTAGAACGAAACACATCTAAAACGCATGACGCATGCGCAACTGAGAGTCCCCCTGGTGGTTATAAGGAAGAACTGAAGAAATATTTTCCCTCCCAGTATAATGAAATTGAATCAATTATGTTTTCTTTATGTCTGATAATTAAAAATGAATGATATTTCTTTTCTTACAAATGGCTATCGAATAATTTTACGTTAAGGGAAAATGTTACTAAGAATTTTACTTCAGAGAAACCCACCCTCCTTTGAACATTTCGTAGAAGACAATTTTAATTCTTTTCTTCTTTTGATGTTCATATATTTCAAATTTATCTCAAACGGTGTTTGTGTGTGTGTGGGGGGGGGGGGGGGGAAGAGTCCATTGAGAAAAAAAAGTTCTCTATTTTCAAAACTGTCGTTTGAAACTTATTTTTGAACGATTACTATCTCTTAATTGTTAAATTTTTAGATGCGTTCTTAATTATATAAATACGTAGTACCTATAGTCGTCGTTCAGTCCATCTGTCTGTCCGTCTATAACAGCGCAAAAACTACCCAACCGATTTGTTTGAAATTTAAAATATATAATTTTAATCATTTATTAAATGTCAAAATATATAATTTAGTCATTTCAAATTTTATGAAAATCGGATGTATACTTTAATTAGTACAGTCAAAAGTTTACCGTTACATTACGGCCAATGGAAAAAAATTATTTCAAGTGCATTTTAATGATGTTACAGCTTTTCAAAAAGAATGAAATTGATATGCGCTTATGAAGTGCAGTAAAATATACATTCAGTACAATATGCAGTGCAAAAAATACTTATAAAACTAGTTATAGTACGAACGCACCTCATTTGCCACGTTTGACGTGCAATTTCTAACTTGTTATATTTATTTTTATGTTGATATCTTTAAAAATTTCTTGCACAAGGAGTTCTGACAAAATATTCTTAGTTTGCCTATTTCATGTTTATGTTCTGCATTTTAGAAAAGCAGATTACGCTGTTGACCCCAGGCACACCTGTTCCAAAATTTTGCCCCTCCCTAAATTTCTTTCTACCGGTACATATCTTAGTATTTAGAGGGGAGGGGGGTTGACCCTTCCTTGGAAATAAATATATTTTGTGAAAAGCAATTACTGATTTATTTATTGCGTCAAAAGTAACTTAGTCCCAAAACTTTAGTAAGCGATCTATTTTAATTTTCCAGATGTCCCATGATCTAATCAAATTACTTTTTTTAAATAAAATAATACCAAATCTAATGGATAAAAATATTTTAAACATCCTTTATCCATTCGAAAACAGTTTTCTGGTAGTGCTGGCATACAAATTGCAATACATTTATACATACAGTTATCACGCATATGATACAACTGTATCGCATTTAGACACTTAAGTGTCTAAATTTCTAAATGTCTTAATTTCAGACATATCACCATTATTCAGACATTTTAATCAGTTCATTTATGCCATGATCATAGTAAGACACTTATGTATCTTAAATTTAGACATCTGTGATGTCTGAAATTTCAAATTTAGACACTTAAGTGTCTGAATAACTTTTTCAGTCACATATGTGTCTTAATTTAAGACGCCTCTATTTGCAGTGTGAAATGTTTATTTCTTCATGACATCAGTTAGTAGAGGATTTATTCACTGCCCTTTCTTTCTGCAGCGAAAGCAATTTTAAAACCGTCCAATTTTCAAAGCACTACCAGAACTATAAAAAAAAAGAACGCTGATTCACCTCAAGCTGCAAGGCCACCACCCCACAAGATCAATGCGTAATAGAAACTATAGTGCGCTTTTTCTATTTAAAGCAGGAAAAAACAAAATAAAACATTGAGATTGTGGCTTCAGAGTCAAGATTTTTATTTGCTGGCACTGTACTGTAATCGGAAAAAAAATCAAATATTCTGACATGAGAAAAAGACTGCACAGTTTTCTTCAGATTATTAAATAAAATAAAATAAAAACGTATTTAAAAAAAACCACTTTTTAAGACATGCTGCAAACTACATCAGTTTAATTGAATTTTTTTCCATATAAAGAATGTTAAAAACATAATGACGGAAAGCTCCGAAATTTATAAACTTTATAACTTAAATAGCCGATATATATATGTAAGGGCAACATTTTACAATGTTACTCTTACTGTAGTGGAATTCGAATCGTTATTTGTTGTTTAAATTTCCTAGAAATTATTGCAGGAATTTATAAACTTTTTTATACACAGACTGAAAAAAAAAACTTCTTAAAGAAGCTTTTAAACGCTTAGTTTGTATTTCCATCTAACGAAAATATATCCTTTTCCAATGCAGAAACATATAAATTTTTACAAAAAGTCTTTTGTACACTTTGAATAAAAATATTAACAAGAAAAATGACAAACTACAAATTCTTTGAAAGGAAATCCTTTAGAGTTTATCCTTTGAAAAAACTTCTGATTCCGGTTAGACTTTAATCCGGTATCTCCACCTTCGCAGTAAAATATTTTAATCGATATAGTTGAAAGAGTATTACAATAATATCTAAACTCGGAAAATTTAAAGAAAAGCTGAAATAAAAATGATCCATTCTTTTAAAAGTATTAACGAATACTTATTATCGTATAAAATATTTCACTAAATGATTTTTTTTCTATATTGAATTAGAATAAAGTATATAGAACATTAAGTTTGTTAAGTTTTATGCATTTAATTTATCATAAAATGGGCCTCAATAAAAAATTATTGTATATACAATACATTCATTTTGAAAATCATTGTGTGTTTCTTAAGTAGAAATTGTTATAATTTTAACAAACTGTTTATGTATTAATATACTCATAGATATGTGCACACAGGTAGTATATTTATGTATTTTGACAAATGAAATGTTTAAATCGGATAGATTCATTCAAAACTAAATAATAGTCTAAAAGGATTTTGGAACAGAGAAGTCAATGAATGTTTTATAAAGTATTTTTAAATGTCAAACGGACAATGTAATCCAAACTGTTCTATAATTTGATATTTTTTCGTAATATGAGTTTTAAAATATAAATTATGAAATTAAAATTCGAAAACATATGCAACATTTTCACTGAAATCGCATCGTACTAGCTTTAAATATGCTACTGCAGAGTTACTGCTAATTACACAAATTAATTTTTGAGTGAAAAATTATCCACATTACAACTTTTTTCTTCAATAGTAAATAGGAATTTACCTTTGGAGTTTCAAATTCTACAACTGTATACTTCCTATTCTGCTGAATGACTTGTATCTGTTAGGAAATATATTTAAAGGCGGAAAATATTACGTTGCAAACTAATCTCTTACGTAGAATAATTACGAATGATCATTAATGGATAATAATATTTTGTAAAACAGTAGTAATTTGGAATATAATTTTGTATAATCATAAATAAAACAAGTTCAAAATTGCTCGTGAAACGTGGCATATGAGGTACATTCGTCCTAGTTTTATAATTATTTTTTGCACCCGATATTGCACTGAATGTATATTTTTTTGCACTTCATAAGTGCATAGTCTGTAATATCATTAAAATGCACTTGCAATAATTTTTCTCCCATTCCCCGTAATGTAACGGAAAGCTTTTGAATGTTCCTGTCATTAAACTATACATCCGATTTTCATAAAATTTGAAATGGCTCGACAAAATTTTGCAACAATTATATATTTAAAATTTCAGACCATTCGTAAGGCTGTAGCACTATTAAAATGCACTTGCAATAATTTTTCCCATTGGCCGTAATGTAAAGGAAAACCTTTGACTGTCCCTGTCATTAAACTATACATCCGATTTTCATAAAGTTTGAAAAGGATCGACAAAATTTTGCAACAATCATATATTTAAAATTTCCGACCATTCGTTTGGGTAGTTTTGGCTCTGTTATATGCTGACAGACAGACAGACGGACTGAACGACGACTATAGGTGCTACGTACTTATATAATTATGAACGCACCTAAAAAAACTGTCATATAGAATTTAGAACACTGACCGCTTTATCATTAGTTAGATATTAGTATTATAGTTATTTCAAATCATTTATGACCCATTGACCTATGATTCTATGACCCATTTAAGCCACCAATAAAGACTAAAATAAATCATGAAATAAAAAGAGATTCATTCAAAAATAAACACGCATGAATTGTACGTCTTGTCTAATTTATTACATGTTTCGTACGCTTCAAGTACTTTCAAGTACCCTTTACCTGAATTTTAGTAAAGTAATATTTGCCTTATTTAATGAAAAAGAAATCTTATCTTCAGATATAGCGACCAGTATTTTACGAAATTTCTGCTACTAAAACACTTAAAATCCCTTGAATCCCTTGATGAGTACGAACCCCTTATTAACTCATAAAAAAGAATCAAAAAATCATACTATAAAAATAGTACCATTATAGAAAAATGCAAAATAATAATTAAATGATGCACCATATTAAATTATAAAAATAATCAAGTATTTTCTTAATCATTTTAGGTGCACAACCATGTTGTAAAATAACACAGGCCTGCGATGAAAAAAATACAAGGGTATTGATGGCTGAACTTTATGTATTTTTTGGTGCTAATTAAAAAACAAATAATGAAAAAATTCTATCACGTCACATTTTCTTGAAAAATATTGGGTCGATTGGAAAGTTTGTCCTGTTGGAAAAATCATTTCGTACCGGTAAATTCTGCCAGGTAATTATAAGACATTAGATATCTGAATCAATCTCTAATAATTAAATGATAGAATTTTCCGATACGAATTGATTTTCCCAACACGACACAACATTCCGATAGACCCAGTTGTTTTAAATGGTTTAAACCTATAACAGAATAATCGATTACTGAAAAATCAATTTGCCTCACCGAGAATCGATTTTTTTTACAAAGATTTACATGGATAAAATCACTGTTGCCAGATAGAACATGCAAAATTGTCCAAAATTGTCCTTTTCATTTTAGCAAAAATATCGATATCGATGTTACAAAAAATTGTGATGTGATGGGGAAAAATGGAGGTCATTTTCGAAATCAGCCCACCAAATAACATAAAAATCAGCGAAAACTTCTCTTGTATTTTTCAAAAACTTCAATTTCGCAGGCCTGTGTAATTAATCAGAACTTGCTGGGGTTTGACTAGATTTAGACTGTCACGATTTCAAATACTTGCATTAAACACATTTTTAATAATTATTACTTGCTGATTTACAGAACTGATCTTGGTTCGTCATATTATCTCAAATATATCTTAATTCCCTCATGATTAAAGCGAAAACACACCGTGTAGATTTTTGTCTTTAGAGACATAATAAATAGATCAACACGTGGTATATCTATAATTAGATAAACACTGTTAAGTGATGATAGCATGGTCATTGTTAAATACGTGGTGGTTAAGTACGTGCTAGATCGCCGTTTGAGAAAAACACCTGACACACGGATAAAAAAAAAAGTAGAACGATGTTATATTTTTTGTAGAGGTATATGTATTTTTTTTATGTCTGGAAAAATTATGACTTATCTAATCGAAACAGCAATTAACACGTTCGTTTCGTAAGCCGCGCGTAGCACTCTGAGACGATTCTACTATCGAAAGGAGTCTTACGCTGAGATGGATATTTTCCTAAACTCTACGTCCGCGTTCACTTGTACGTTGTCAATAACATTGCCGCTCAGTCAAAAGAGCAAAGTAAACTCCGCTCATACCTATTTTGATAAAATAAAAGCAGACCTGGTGTATGCACAAAAGAGTGAAGGGTTAAGCTTTACGTAAACAATCAATACTAGAATACTCGTAGTTTGCAAACCGAGTTTCCATTCCACCTACGAGATAATTCGTCATTGATCTCCTTATCTAATTCACCGATTACGAGTATTCCCATAGTAAAATCTTCTTGTATCACAAGTCCCACATTCATAAATTTTTTTAAGTCTATCTTTTTTGTTAAAAAATACCAGACTTGATTAAAAAATAAGTATTTGATTAAGTTTGATTAGCATAGGATGGTATGAAAATTCTCTTTTTTTAATCAATTACTTTTTTAACGAAATTTAATATTGTTACAGAAAGCTCAGCCTGGCATTCATGAATTATTTGCTTTGATAAAAATGAAACTATTAATCCTACCAAATTCAGCTTTTAGGTCTAATTAAGAAATTAAAACGTCTTCCGAGAAAGAATAATCTATTTTATATTGCAGAAACCAATGAATAATTTTATTATGAGGAACTTATATTGCTTTTTTAGAAATTTTTTTAAGTTTAGGATGACAAATCTGTAATGAATCTCCTCTCTATTTCATTTAAAGATAAAATCGCTGGTATGTGCATATAATCTTTAAAATAAAATATATTTTATCTATTATTATTCTGACAATCTACTTATTACCAATGTGAACAAAAAAATTATCTTGCGTTTTTATTCATTTAAATGTAAGTAAATTTAAGATTTATATACATCAGATATTATATTTAATTAGACTACACATTTCTATACAAATTATAGAGATAAACATATATAGATTATCTAATTTACAATGCAGTTTTTAATGATCAATATATTTTTATATACATCATATATTGTATTTTAGAATAACTTTGTTAATGGAAAGAAAAATTCATATTTTAGAGAAAAAAATATGTTCTTTAATAGTTTTAATAAAATACGTTTAAAAAAGCGATTCAAAAATTTATCGAAGTCCATAAATTGCACCAACTACCCTACAAAGTTCAGTCAGTCGATTTGGCATCACTGTGAAGCCACAAATATCACCGTCACAAAGGTTACATAAATATATCTTTAACTTGTCAAATTATCTGTTGTCCGTCATATCATGTTATCAGTATGATGTCATCGTGAACGAAATTTAAGTGACACGTCACTAATTATGCCTTTCTGCCCCGGAATTATGTTAAAAATCACTCGTAGCCTATAAAGACTCTTATTCTCGTTTAAAACACAGTTCATTTATATTTAATCTCACAAATCGAAAATTCCGGACACAGCTCAAAAACACAAACACATTTTAATTAAAACCATAACTTATTAGCAAAAACACTCTCTTTTTTTTTTCTGTCCTTTGCACACAACTTAGTAATAACTACAGAATTAAAGGGTAGGGTCTTTAACTCACAGCTTATAGTTTCCATTACAAACTTCTTACATATTGTTATGCCTGCAATGTTGCGATACCTGCCAGTAAAAATTAAAATACATATGTTATCAAACAGTCACAAGCTAATTACAAAACAGTACCTCATTCAGCTCCTCACAAGACCGAAGACACAGTGATATCACACTGTTTAATACTAGGACGACTATAACTATCAATCTCGATTCGAACCATAAATTGCTTTTTAAAATAAGTTAAACATGTACCAGGGAGAAATATGTTAAATAAGTTAAATAGTTTCAAAAAACATTCTGGTATAAAATATTTTTATAATTCTTGAGTAGAATTGTCGGTCGTTTTAGCGTTAATTTATCACACCATGTGACGAAAATGCTGTCAGTAAGCTACTGGCACACAAGATTAGCTACAATGTGCTGTGCCTATTTTTCCCGATTTCAGGAGGATTTTGAATTTTGTTTCTACTAAGAGCCAAAACTATATTCGATTTAATATTTTATAGCATATAATTTTATTGATAATGTTCTTGAATAAATAGTTGACACTTTTTTCTTTGGATGGGTATTATTTTTAACTTTTCTTTCTTTTTACTTTTTGTAATCTTGTCACACTTTCAACTCTAAATTCGAAGCAAAATATCTCAAGAACAAAAACTTCTTAATTTCTATTTTTAAAAATGAAAAAATTGATCAATCTTCATTTAAAAACGAAAGTATCTAAAATTAATCGTTGCCAATGCATGGAAATCCCAGGAAGGAACTAAAAAATATTTTTTCTAAAGATATTTAAGTAAAATTGAATGAAGAGGAAAATAGTTGAATGTGCCAATCCCTCACCTTTCTTCTGTCTCATACATCTTAATATTTCAAAAACTACTTACAAATGTTAATACTTCAAATATTAATACTTACAAATGTTACTTAATACTTTGGTTCAATTCTATACATAAATTAATACACTTTTCGATGATATAATAGTGGAAATGGCACAAAAATCACCAATACAGCGCCCTCGTTTAGTGGAATATTTCTAAATTGACGGAGGACCTTCTGGCCATAACCAAAAGCATACACAAAAACTTTGATTTAATTCTATGCATAACTTCATACAGTTTTCGATGGTACAAAGACGACATGCGAATAGACATTTTGTATAAATATGTTTTCTATGATCTCAGAACCTTAAAACGTGTAAATCCGTCTAAAACCGGAAATCGAAAAAAATCCGATTACAATACTTTCTTCTATTGCAGATAGAAGAAAGTAGAAAGGAAACTTATTCAAAAATGTAAACTTTAAAATAAAGTATTGTATTACATAGAATAAAATTTGCTAGATCTGAAAATATTTTATATAGAGTCATATTGCAGAAAAGAAAAGCCTTTTACAGTTGTAAAAAATATATATATACTAAAACTCAACAATTTATCGATATGCATAAATTATACAGACATTATTAGCTTGCCCTAAAATAATATCAGTCGCTTAAACTAAAAGATAGAACATTTCGTTTTTTTTCTTTTGGTCTTTCTTGATCGTCATCTATAGATGTTTTAATGCATTGTATGTTTTTTCCTCACAAAGGGCATAGCCAGATAAGCATTGGAAACATGCCATTCAATCAAATTTGTTGTAATTATTCCCAGATGTGGCTACATATCTGACAATATATTTCCCCTATTATCACTGTATAAATATTGATATTTAATGAGATAAAAATGTTTTTTCGATTTTTTAAATAACAGATTTTCTCAAAAACTGCTGCGCGGAGTTTCATGCTATTAACTGAGGATATGTCGATACCAAAGATGCATAACTGGTAACTTTTGTATAATTTTCTGTTTACAAAAACTGTGTGAAATAGCGAAATAAAAATAAAAAAAATAAAAATCATATCTTATGGTTATCCGAAAATTACCATTTTCTTGTAAAACAAATTCTCCATATGTGCCCGTTTATTCTATATAAATGCCGAAAGTTTGCGTTGGGCACTACATATAAATATTTACAAAAATTTATATTAAAATTATTGAAATTCATTTTTAGGCGTTATTTGGGGCGGAGCTTCTTAACTTCAACATCCGAAGAATTTTTGGAACAAAGTCAGCAGACAATATGTCAGCTGATGTATTTTGGATTTCATTAAACATATAAGCCATGTTTTTCAACATCATGTTCACTCTGATATCGACAGTGTTGAGATTGCTGCTCATGTGTTCATTAAAATTTAAAATACAGCAATTCTGTAACTGTTTATTCCAAAAATTCTTCGGGTGCGGAAGTTGAGTATCTCAGCCCAAAATAACGCCTTAAAATGAATTTCAATAATTTTAATATACATTTTTGTAAATATTTATAAGTAGTGCCCAACGCAAACTTTCGGCATTTATATAGAATATACGAGCACATATGGGGGATTTTTTACAAGAAAATGGTAATTTTCGGATAAGCATAAGATATGATTTTTATTTTATTTTTATTTCGCTATTTCACACAGTTTTTATAAACAGAAAATTATACAAAAATTACCAGTTATGCATCTTTGGTATCTATATATCCTGAATTAATGGCATGAAATTCCGTGCAGCAGTTTTTGAGAAAATTCGTTTTTTAAAAAATCGAAAAAACATTTATATCTCATTAAATATCAATATTTATAGGGTGATAATAGGGGAGATATATTATCAGATATGTAGCTACGCCTGGGAAAAAAATCGGGAAATTTGATTAAAAGGCATGTTTACAATTCTTATCCGGCTATGCCCTTTCACCAAACAGTCAATATAACACATTATAAATTAGTGTATGTTCAACACTTTCGGAAAATCGTTTGAAAATCGAGAAAATAGTTTGCAATATATTTATGATACTACATTATTTCAAACGTATTGGAATTGGCATACATCACTATGATACCGTACAAAATCATTACTGCAGAATATGATGCGTATAGCGTTTATTTTTCATTTACGAGGACCTACAAAATAATTCGTTCATAGCCCTGTCTAGGAGCGAAATTTAATGGAATTGCATTTTCAATTGTGGCATGAGTTTTAAATTTTAACTAATTTTTCATATAATATTTTTTATGCGTAAAACTTATTGATCATATATAAGATTGCACAAAAGAATTTGGGTACATATCCGTTTATCGCCAGAAATTCATGAATTCTAATTTTTAACTATGTTATATTTTTAATAACTGAAATAAACTTAGTTGTAGTATTTATGAGGACGTGAGCTTCAAAACTCGCTTTATCCCGAAAATGAAATTTTGGGAAATATCGAAATACCTCTGATTGCGTCCACTGGTTTTCATTGCAAACCAATATTTTATATTGCCACAAATACACGATAAAACAAGGTTTTTTTTTTCAGACTGTAGTGTTTTCTTGGTGAAGGTTTACAAAAAAGAAACGATTGATAATGAAAACACGATTTTTAAAATTTTGGATAAGGCGAGTTTTGAAACTCACGTCCTCATATGCAAATCGATGAGTTGGTCGATTATATATATTTTTATTTTATGAGTGAATTGTTTTGCTTAATTAATACATTTATCTTTCTTTTAATGTTACATTAATGCAGTCACGGGTAAGAGCTATTTTTAAAGTACAGGGTTGCCATAAAAAACTTTGCCGAAATATGGACCTCAAGTGGCCTGTCCGCTCAGCCGATCGAGATGAAATTTCAGCTATAATTATTCAAAGGTATGTGCTCGGGGTTACGTGAACGGCAACAAAGTGACGCGTACGGTTACGGTTATAGCTACAGAAACTCGAAAATTTCGAATGGCAATGCCCATTTTTTCCCGTCGCAAAATGCTCAGCGCATGCGAAAACCCTACAGACCTTTGTAACGGTACGTGTATCACAAGAAACGGGCGCGTTATGCACGCACAAAAATTGGATCTGCGAACGGCATGTAAAAAACGATCGGGTCGTACGGTGCAAATTTGAAAGAGTCAAGACACCGATCACAGAACGCCATTTGACAGATATTCAACGTAGAAAAGGATAAATGCGGGGTGGGAATGTTGGTTCTTCAGTCGGGAGCTCACACATGCCGATGAAATGACCCTGCCAGCGAATGTTCGTGAAGAATTGCTAAAACTCTATTATCAAAATGGGATGAATGCCGCGGAAGTCTTGCGTGTTTACCATCAAAACCATCAATCACAAAATACGTAGTCCATGTGCCAAGCAAGCTCTGCCCGATTTAGTAAAAAAATTCGAAGAAACTGGCTGCCCCAGTAATAGACCGCGATTCGGACGACCAACTGTACCTGAGGACACTGAGGTGCATCACATAGTAATTTCAGGACGCATGAAATTGCAACAGGTGCGGCTCGTGTATTGGATATACTGAAAAAAAAGGCTAAGGTTTTAAATCGTACTGAGCTCTGTAATCCGCATGTGTCCATGTCGGTACCAGCGCCTCCAGATGATGGACGCGAGAGACCATCAATAAAGTATGGACTTTGCAAATGAATTTCTTATCCTATATGATGGCGATAACGACTGGCTTCTTCGCATATTATGGACGGACGATGCACATTGCACCTTAACTGGCAATGTCAATACCAAAAATTTAGTGCACTGGGCAGAAACGAATAAGCACGCGGATGTGGCACAATTATCTTTATACGATACCAAAGTTACTGTGTGGTGTGGCATTGCAGGCACAATTGTTTTCAACCCTTACGTCTTTGAGGAAGCGACACCAAAGGGTTTTGTAATATCTGAAATCTAGAGTGTACATGTGCAATTTCGCCGTGTTTGAAAGACTCTATCAAATGTGAGATTGCAAACATCCCTGATGCTATGATACGTTAGGCTGCATTGTCGAAAGTCTATCGCTTGCGATACGTAATTACTTGTGATGACACCCATGTGGAAAATGTGAAATCCAAATAAGAGTATTCTTTCTCCGATCTGTGTAGCAATCAATAATTAATATCATGCCTTTGTCATATGCAAATTTCCTCAGTGCACTCCAATCGTGGTTTTTTTACTCGTTCGCAGAGCTGTTTTTGTGCGTGCATAACGCGTCCGTTTTTTGTGATACACGTACCGTTACAACACTATTTAGGGTTTTCGCATGTGCTGAGCATTTTGCGACGGAAAAAATGGACGTTGTTCGAAAATTTCGAGATTTTCTACCTATAACCGTAACTGTGAGCACCACATAGTTTCCATTCACAGAATTCCGATCTCATACCTCTGCATAACCATATCTGAAATCTCATCTCGATCGGTTGAACGGACCAGCCGCTAGAGGTCCATTTATCGGCAAAGTTTTTTTATGACCACCCTGTATATGTAGTTTTAAAATAACAAAATTCAGTTTTCGAATAAGGCTAAAATCTTTACTAAGAATCGTCTTTTCTTTGAATACAAATATTTCTTTTTCATATTTCAAGATGTTTTTAGACGTACGTGCTAGGTCTTATTTTGTTAATGCAAGAACATGCATTGCTACGATATTTATGTACTTACTTTCAGGTAACTCAATTTTCCAGAGAAATATCTTATGTGTTGCGAGTAGAAATAAAATTTTCTTCAGGTGCCCATTTTGATACAAAATATTCACGTATACTAAAATGTAATTTTTTCATATGAATAAAATATTTTTTAAGGCTTTAAACTATTTATTCTTTAAATAGTTTAAATTTTTCTTTTCTATATATAGAAATGCTTTTAGATATGCCAAAGTTCTTGATTTAACCCTTTATGCTCCGATGGGGCTTTTAATTCCCATTAAAGAAAATGCAATGTAAAATTTATTTAATTCGTCTACTAATAAAAGTACGTAAGACTTAAAATATATTATATGAACTTAAAAAAAAGTTTTTAAAAAGTGCACTGTTTTACTTAAAAGGTGACTAAAATAATAAAAGATATGTTACATGTTAAAAATATGCATTTTATTTAAAATTTCTTAGTACTTTCAAGCTTTTTCAAGCTCTTCATCACAGAATATTTTAATAACTAATTGCTGTTTATTTATACAAATACGTCATTTCGTTACCAATAATTACTAGAGCCGAAAATAGAAGTAGCATTTTCTTCGATTGAACTTTTTAGAGAAAATATATACTATTATTAACTGCAGTTCAATTTATTTTATTAATGTAATAAAATAAATGGAGCTGCAGTTAATAATAGTACATATTTTCTCTAATTAAGTTCAATCCAAGCAACTACTACTACTATTTTCGGCTCTAGTAATTATTGGCTCTCTCATTTTCAAAACGTAGTGACGTATTTGTATAATAAAACAGCAATTAGTTATTAAAATATTCTCTGATGAAGAGCTTGGAAAAGCTTTAAAGTATTAAGAAGTTTTAAATAAAATGTATATTTTTAACTTGTCTCTTTATTATTTTATCATCTTCTTCTGCGTTTGCCCCGAGATAACTCGGGGGTAAAAGCACTGTATCCTCATACCTGTCGACGGTGAAGTGGTTAAATAAAACAGTGCACTTTTTAAAGTTCCTATAATATATTTTATGTTTGAATCTAGGTGAAATAGTGCGTTTCGTCTTATGATATCATTTGTATGTGATACTTTTCACAGACAATACTTTGCTGGATCACATTCGCAGGGCTCCCAAATGGTCCGACAACTGAATACCAATAACTTTTAACAGAAAATTTTATGGTAGGTTTACGCTAGAATTAACTTCCAAAGGTGGTTCCGGGGCGGATAGTAAGAAAAATCTAAAAAGAAAATTTCTCTAAAAAAATATTGCTGTTCAGTTGGCGGACCATTTGGGAGCCCTGCATTCGGTAAGCACAGCGAAACAGTCGAAGCTAAATATTTTATAATGTGGTTATTTTCTCAACCATTTACGTGGATTTAACTTTTCCCCTATTGAAAAATATTTTACGGAAAATCTGCATCTACAAAACACGTCTCAGTTACAGATAGGATCAAATACATTTACTTACATTGTTCTTGTAAGAATTGTGAGTTTTTCATAACAGTATATTTTGTTAATTAATTTAATTATTCTTGCACATATTTTACAAGAAACCTCCAACTACTGATTTATTAAATCAGCTTTATTTAAGAATGTATCTAAAAATCAAATTGCTATTATATAAGTTGTTTTTGATATCTTCAGACAAAGAAGATAATTATTGAAGGAGAGCAAATGACTGATTTATAATTCGGGATATACAAAGTATTATAAAACATGACTTGATAGGATATTTCTTCTGCTATCATAAAATATCTTGCTTTCTCCAGAGAAACTCTTTGTCGTACTTGCATAAACATAAACTTTACTTAAAATATACATTATTTTTTTTTCACAAAAGATCTAATGTAGTTTTGGCATACAAATGAGTATTTTATAAATCTTTAAACTGTTTATCCACCAGGACTTTTTAAAAATATTCTTTATGACACTTTAAATACTTAAGTTTGTAAACGAAACTTATTTTTACCTTTTCCATAATTTTTTTCTTTTACGATTTCTCATTAACTTTCCCTATTTGTCCATTAAGTAGTTTTACAGTACATTTTTACTTTTCCCAATGGCTCACATAAACATAAGGCGTTTCATTAATAGACTGGATGTTAAGGGGTCTCAGGACTCTTAAAATTGGAAGAAAAAAAAAGACCATTTTCAACGTATAATATCTTAAAATGTAATTCATTTTAAGACAAAAATTTTATATTGGGATGAAAGATATAAGTATGTTCTTTCATTTCATGTATTTGAAAAATTACAGGATGCAGAATTAGAATTTACAGGGGGCTCCAAAATGTCAGACATTTGACGAACGGAAAATCGGCGTAACAGATTATGCGCACGATTACAAAATAAATGTTGCAAGTAGAAGGAAAATTTTGGGTCCTACTTATGCTTCACATTGTAATAATTACTCTGAACCTAAATAAATTTGTATTTAAAGCATTTTTCTATTTTTAATACAAAGTTGTATTTAGTTAATGCAAAATTTAGAAATTTTCAACAGTATAATCACCTATAAAGAATATATTTTTGAACAATAAGCAGGAAATTTTAGGTTCAGTTTATACAGACTAACATGAAACATATGTTTTGAAAATTTCATGAAAAAAAAATTGAGAAGTTTTTGAGATATCGTCCGCGTTATGCCCAAAAACGTCATTTGGAGAAAATTGACTTCAAAGTTTCTGAAACGCCGCTGCAGCTACGGATCTTGTATAATTATAAAAGCCATAACTTCTGTTCTAATAGGAATTTCAAGGAAACATTTATACCAAAATGTTCAGTAAAGATAGTAGTTTAATATCTAAAAAATTAAATTTTCGAAAATTTGAAAGCTTTAAGAGTCCTGAGACCCCTTAAGCTGATCACACCTAGGAAACCTCTCAGTGCTGCCCACCTGTTAAGCACCTGTTCAGCACCGGATTGGCTGTTCACACAGCCGACTGGTATAAATAGACCCCACTTTCTTGTACACCTACGCATTAATCCTCAGTTCTCCGGTTGTCCAGAACAGCTCATATGTTCAGCGGTGTGGACCGGCTCTTTTCAGGGTCTGGCAATGCGCCAATGGTTATCACCGGCATACGGTTACTATGGATTACTAGACCGAACCAGGGAAGTTTTCACCACCGTCAGATAAATTGCTATCTATTTTTTTATTATAGTAGAACATTTCTGTTCTACTGATAGACTTCTATATGGCTTACTCATGATGTGCTCTACAGCAACTCATCACTAGGGCGTGTAGTTGCCTCGCAACTGGGAAGCCCATCGAATGCTTCACTATATTCCATGTTCAATCTCAAAAAGAAATTATATTTTTGTAATGAAAGATTTAAAATAACAGCGTAAAGCTATTTTCACGTTTTATCATATTTTGCGCGTGCATAGCTGCCAACTTGTACGGATTTTTTCTTACCACTAAAATTGAATAGAAATTTTTAACTTATGTGAACGTTAAAATTGCTTGAATTTCGGTGATTCAATTAGGTAAAATTTCCTATTAAATTTTAGTGGTAGGAAAAATCCGTACAAGTTGGTAGCTATAAGCATGCCTAAAATACACATTTTAAAACTATATTTCCTATAAAATACATACCGATTTTGTAATATATGTACTATTCTTTATGCTAGTCATGTGCGATTTTCTTATTTTTGTGTAAAATCATTGTGATTTTTATATTATTTTGTGCACAATCACTTGGGTAACTTAAGTTTAAAGGTGCCTCAGTAATAACAGAAAATTTTAAAGATTACTGGCAACCAGTTTCAATATGATTTCACTACTGTACGTAGGTGCCGTTAAGTTTTAGGATCTTTATTTCATAATTGTAACATCTTTCATCTTCGATTGATTATTTTAATGTTAAATTATGTTAAAAATTCTATGCATCATGATAATTATAGCACTTTTTTTAGATGTTCGTAGCTGTTAGTTTTGAAAAACATTCGCAACATAAATAAAAAATATGCTAAGTCCCAATAACACATTATAATTAAAATTTCTAATTTTGATTTAAATCTACTAATGAATGATAATTACTTTTTTTCACAAAATGCTTCTTTATATTTTTAATCGCTTTGTTAGTTTGGTAGCTGCTTAGTAAGTTTATATCTCATTGAAGGTAATTACAAATGTTAACATAAAGTTTATTTTTTAATTATTATATTTAAGGGACATAAAAAATTTACAGTTAAATATTTAACAAACTGGTATGACACACAGATAGAGGCAAAAATTTTCTTAATAAAACCATAAAATTAAGAAATGTGCAAGGCCTTTGAAAAGAAGTTTTCTTTCCTCACTAGGTACGCATATGATGTGAGGCGGAGGGAGACTGAAAGGAAATACAACAGAAATCGGCAGATTCAAGAAAATATTCAACAGAATAACAGAAAGCATCAGCTAATCAGAGGAAAATACAACAAAATAAGAAATATGAAGCAATGGGAATAAAAAAAATTCAGAAAAGGAAAAGAAAATATAATGTATATGGGGCATTCTCACAATCTTTTGATTTTCGGGAATAAAAATCTGGTGACATTAAACTTGCTAAAATAACATTTTAATCTGACAGACGAATGCCTTAATGATTCAAAATAAAGAAAAAATGGTCAGCAGCGAAAAATGTTTTATTTAAATGTGGTTTAAGTTAAACTTACGAGTTTAATTTTACTTATCATTTTACCACTTTAACTTTCTATTTTCTTCTAAATTTTTACTTATAATGAATTTGCATAGTACCTACAGAACATTAAATAAGAAATAATAACAATGTAGTATTTTTAGTACAAAATTTTGGTATAACATTGTGTTAAAGAAGGGACGGAAGGGAAAAAATGGGATGGTATACGTCAAAAAGGATGGTAATGGGAAAAAAAGGGACAATAAGGGTGGGACGGTAAGGAAAATTACCACTATTTTTGGACAAATCATGTTAAGACTAAGTGATAGCCACAATGCTCATCGATTTTTAGAAAGAGTTATTTACATTGGATTAAATTATTATTATTATTTTAATTTACCTCGAAAAGTGCAGGAATAAACCCTGGGGACGGTAAGACTACCAATAAAGCCCCGATTCTTGAAATTGATATTTAAATGCTGATTTAAATTCTGCAGTAAATTTCCTGTCAAAGAATTTCAGACATTTATTTTCTAGCGTGCTTCTTCATGAGAAAAAACTTGAAAAACATTCTGTGGCTGTACCTGAAGAGATTTTCTATATAAGTTTAGCAAGAGGGATGGCAAGGATGAAAAGCCCAGGGACAGAGTTCAAAAAATAATATCAACCGTAAAAATGTGTGCAGGTTAATTTTTTGCTGCATATTTACATGAAACAATTGTTCTAGTTTTGGAAAAAAATTACATCGAATTACTTTTATTGAAACAATTTTATACAGACAGCTCCAAACTTAAAAATCAGCATCAGGGACATGAGACGGTATAGGAGTTTTCCTGGTATTTGGACCCAAAACATCGTCCAAAACTTATTTATCTCGTTAATATTTTTATGCAATCATGCAATGGGATGTTCTCCAGTATATGAAATAAAAAAAACACAAGAAAATGTACTAAAATAAAAATTATTATTCAGGGACATAAAAGTCAAAAGATTGTGAGAATGCCCCATATAACAAACAAAGAGGAATGAAAATAAAGTATAATAAAAGTAACTAATTAATTACATAACAACGATTATAGAAAAAATAACTAAAATAAATGCAAATGATATAAAGAATAAACATGAACTATATATTCAAACTAGCAGAACTACCCGGCTTCGCCCGTGTCAATTTTAAGGAGCCCTTTACGTAAAATAAATTAAAACGAAATAATACGGCATTCACAATAACTGGAATTTGTACATTCCCATTCATAAATCATTCAAAAGACAATCAGAAAACATGACGTTATTGTCTCGCAACCATAGTAAAATTCCTGAGCTTTAATAACAGTATACGTGTTTTCTTTGGTGGGTGCAAGAGAAAAATATGATAGAAAAAGAAAAATCCACCAAATCGCGCAGAATATAGTGAAATTCTCGTTTGTGTAGTATATATACACATTATAAAGTAAAAACACTATGTCCGTGCCCATAAATTGTAACCCCCTAAATTTTGCCTTTACTGACTTCTAAACACAACACAATTACATTTTTTACAGAGTCGAATTGAAAAAAATTCTTTCAAATAAAATTTGTTTGAAAATCGTATCTCAATTTCCTGATTTTAATGGATTTTAAAGTAATTTTCAAGCATAGATATTTTTAAAGTTGCGTGCAACCCGATTACGAAAGATGAAAACATTTACTCTTAATGCAATAGTATAAAGAAAAGACATATCTGTGAGTAACGCTGGTATCATATTTTCGGTGGCAACAATCTAAAACAACAATAAATTTCTTTTTTACTGCAATTTAACCTCTAAACACCGCACATTCGATTGTTCCACCCGTCTTATAGAAAATAAAAGTACTTTCAGTAATATTTATCTAAATTTTTTATGGATTTTAAAGTAATTTTCAAGCATGAATATTTTTTAAATATGCTTTAAACTCAATTACAAATTATTTACTCAATTATTCAAAAACATTGTAAATAATTCAGAATTTGTTTGTTTTCGTGTAATATTCAATAACCGAATTGGCAAACAAAAATAAAACACCAAATATAAAATAAAATAAAACACGAATTTAACAGATATCAAATCAAACTACTCAAAATAATCTACTATATTTTTTAACCATTTGGAAAAATAGTTATTGTTCTCGTCAGGATGGGAAATCAAAAGCATATCAAAAGGTTTTAATTGGTTCAGTCCGCATTTTTTTCGTTTTCTGATTGGTCTATACAGTAATCTGTATTTCCCTTTTCTTTCAACAGAGATGGATACCTTTTGTTGCCACTATGACAAAAAAGTAATAAAAACTACAAAAAAAAATTAATAACTCAGAAACAAATTGAGATACAGCTTTCAAACAAATTGCATTTAAAAGTACATTTTTTTCTCTATCCGACGGTGTAAAAAGTAATATTGTCGAATGTTTAGAAGTTTAAGAATGAAATTTCATTTAAAATTGGTAGTCAGATATCTTGGAAATCTGATGATGGAAATGCCTTTTCCCGAACAGCCAATGAAATGGCTTGGATAATAGGTAAGTTTCAGGTGGATAATAACTAATGAAAATGAAAGAAAATGAATAAATATTTCTGCCAAAGAGTTAATTTTAATTTGTAGGATTTTCACGTGCAAAAGAAAAATGGAATAAGCCAATTAAAAATTAAAAAAAAAAAAAAAAAAAAAAGATAAATAGGACAGGAATGAATACATATAAATATTTCACACCAAATACGAGTCGCAGGCGATTTTTGTCGCTTGGAATTTTTACGTGTAATAATACTATATTAATGTTTAATCCATGGTGTACGTAATGTGTGGTCAACTCCGTGCGATTTTTTATGTCTTAAATTTTAGTCTTTGAAAAAATCATTTTCCAAATGGTCGTTGTAATTTGCTAAATTGCTTTTTTTTTTTTTTTTTTTTTTTTTTTTTTACTTTTAAAATTAAAATACATGTTTTCTTTGTCAAGCGTAACAGAAATATACGATTTCTCACAATACGGTGAAAAATACAATACTTGCATCAATTATAAGGTTTGATTAAAGAATTAGATCAAGAGGGTTTCCACTCTAAATAAAACATCACTCTTAAAAGTAAACTTAAATTTTTCATTAATAGAAATTAAATCTAATGTGATTAGATGAAATGATGTCATTTTCCATAAATTTTAAATCGTGACATCAGCCAAGAATTTTTTTGAAAAGGGAACTAATTTTTATCTTTTTACTGTAAATCACAGAAAAGGTAACTACTGAATCTAAATCAATACAACACTTAGCTATAACGTATAGCTATAAGATATGGCTGTAGTATACAATCGAAGTAATAAACAAAATGTAGGAACCATTTATTTTTACAGTGATTTTGACTACACGTTGAAAAGATTTGATAGAATGTGACGTCATATCTAGCCTTTATTTTCTTTTTCTTTAATTATTTTCATGAAATTTTAATGTCTGCATTAAAAATAGATGTTTTAATCTAAAACAACATTCAAATTAAGGTGCTACGTTATTTTACCGCTGTTATAGTTAAAGTTTTTATTTTATATATAAAAAGAAATTGCATTTCCTGTTAAGAACGACGTCAATTTCAAAAATGCAAAAATATAGCAAGAAAATCTGATTTTTTATTGACAAATAAAAAAAAAATTACACGCTTAATTTTTTCACATTATTGTGTCATGGGTTTGACCACAGGAAAGAAACGAATTAGAAATTTTAAAAAGAGATATTTCTATAATGTTAAATTATGTAAGTTGGTGGAAAAAAGGGATAAATAGTGGTCTGATGGTTTTTTAAAGTTGACAGTGATCTTTTCCACATTCTAAAACGTATGTACCATTTGTATACCGGACATACACACAGAGAACGGCTTTTATATATACTAGGGGATCGTACCCGGGCTTCCCGGGTTACAGAATATAGGTGAAAACATTTATTTTAATTGAAAACTAATATATTTGTTTTTATATGCAATAAGATTTTTCGATTGCCCACTTACATTAAAACAGCATTTTTCATATAAAAAATACGAATTATACAATCAAATGAATTTTTGAAATTTATCAAAAGCGATATTTTCTTATTGATAATTTCAGAGCTTATATATATCTGTTAAATTTGTGTTTTATTTATATTATTTTATTTACTTTTTCTTAGGAATTTTTTTTTTTTTTTAAATGGATATTAGCTGTAAGAAAATGATGAACTCTTTATTTTCTTTAAAGGGCAAACGGATTAATCTTTCGTAATCGAGCTCCGCGCGATATAGATAAATTAAAAAATATTTTACGCATTAAAATTGTTTTTAAAACCATAGACAATCGGTAAACGGAGAAGAACATTGCCATCAAATTCCATTTGAAAAAAAAAGAATCCTATTTGATGATCTAAAAATTTAAATTGTAGGATGACAAATATGTCAGATTTGTGTTTTTTTTTTAATTTCTCTTTTATTTGTTTGCAAAGGAAGTATTAATTTCGTTAATTTGTCTTTCACAAATATGTTAGATTGGGTTTTTTTAATATTTTTCTTTTATTTGTTTATAAAGAAAGTATTAATTTCGTTATGCAAAAATATTTAGAAACAAATGCTGAACAATATGTTTGTTGTTTTATGTGCAAATTGTTTATTATTATTATGTATTGAAACCGACACGTGTTAAGATAAACTTAAAAAAATCATGCTTAAAAATTATTTTTAAAAACATAATACAACAGTCAATTAAGATATAGTTTTTAAACAAATTGCATTTGAAAGTAAATTTTTTCCCTATGCGACGAAAATTGAAAATGTACGATGATCAGAAGATAATTTCAAGACCGAAATTTGATCATGAGGTGTTGCCATTCGCAAAATGACGTCAGCGTTTATTCTTTATACTATAGATACGTAATCAATAAAATATAACAAAGATAAGTTATTACGATGTGGTTATCAATTGAATCTCTTATGGTTGGTATTCCGGAATGAAAAACAGCTATTTTCACCTTCTCAAAATTTGCATACGTACTTCTCATATCCATATTCATCATATTTAAAAAAAAAAAAACTGTATTTTGTTTGAGCACTTTAAAATCATTTTAACTCAAAACTTGAAGTCACCATTGTCAGCAACATCTTTTATCTGAATATACGCACTCTTTACTTGAGATTCTAATCTCAATTCCGGAGAGTAAAAATTTCCGTAATTTATGTTTTTTAGACGAATTTGTGTTAAACTTTTTAGTTTTATCTAAGAAAATGATCGTTTTCTTTTAAATATGACTTCATTTTCACTTAAATAAGTATTTCGCGTAGTGTCTGAAATTTAGTATCAGTACACATGCTGAAGGAAAAACAATATAGAAAATTTATGAGGAAAAATGCGTGTTTTCAAAAGCAGTATGTCATTTTCCTTTTTTATTCCCCTAATATAATATTATGCTCCTAATGGGATTTTGCGCCACTAAACCCTATACAACAATTTTAGGTAGCTTTCATTACAAAAAGCTACCTATTGCAGCCGTTCGGAGGAAAGCGATTTCAAAAAATTTTGGTATATTTTCATCGATCATGACCCCCAGACCCCGAAACCACCCTCCGTTCAAAATTGACATATATATATCTATATATATACAGGGTGTTCCGTTAAAGGGGTCCAATATTAATAGGGGTAATAGAGGAGATCACACGGAGCATAAATCAGTATATAATGCCTGGCCGGATCTCAATAATTTTCAAGTTACAGCAAATAGAATGAAAAATCGGAAATTTGTAAAAAAACCCTCATTGCTAAACTATCGATAATGCTACATAAAAACGAAGCACATATTTTGAAAGAGCAGAAAAAATCCTACGAAATGACATAAGTTGTTTTAGAATATTGAGAATTAATGGCGAGTTACAAGCTCTGAAACAGTGAAAAAATACAAAATCAAATATTTAGCAAAATAGTTAATCGTTAATTCCAAAAATGCAACTCTACCTACATCAAGGAAAATGTTATAAAATTTGGTCCATTCCGAAAGCTTTCGAAGAAGCTGACAATAAACCATATCAGTTTAATTGTAAGGGAGAAATCAAGCAGTTCCCTAGTTACAACTCTGTACTGTTGCACGCTCGGAAAGGGCGAAACTCCGCCCATGACGATTGTAAACACCCCGTTTTAATATCTTTCAATTATACATTTCTGATGAACCTCTATCAATACCCTTTCATTATTCAGTCTGGTCAAGAGAATGACATATTGTGCAGCTCTCGCCTTGTCTTAAAGCAAACTCCGTGACTGCTGCGTTTCCTCCATGAACTTTCAGGATGATGAAGAAGAAGTACTTTTTATGCAAATTTTCTATGTGTATAGGAAGAAAAGTGTAATAAAACAGCAGTCATCAGTGGGCGTTATGTTAAAGGGAGGCTGTTGTAAGTGGGATTGTAGTAAGTTGATGTATAAT
Source organism: Maratus speciosus (assembly GCA_963932465.1). Taxonomy (NCBI): domain Eukaryota; kingdom Metazoa; phylum Arthropoda; class Arachnida; order Araneae; family Salticidae; genus Maratus; species Maratus speciosus. The sequence goes on from OZ010797.1 coordinate 481,282,048, forward strand.
AATTATGCCGGAATACTCTAACGAAGAATATGCGGACATGCATCTGATGTACGGGCAAGCTCATGGAAATGCATGTCTAGCACAGCGCATGTACCGTGAGCAATTTCCAAGGAGACGTTGCCCAAGTTCGAAACTCTTCATAAAAATCGATAGACGATTACGGGAGACTGGATCGTTTAATACAGCAAGCATTGATGCAGGGAAACCTCGACATGTACGAACACCTGCAATGGAAGAAGATGTACTGAATATTTTTAAAGATAACCCCTCCACGAGTACACGAGCTGCTGCGTCTGAAGTCGGTGTTTCTCACCAAAGTGTGTGGCGTGTTCTGCGTGCAGAAAACATACACCCCTTTCATGTGCAGCGGGTACAACTGTTATCAGTAACAGATTGTGCTCAGTGGACAGAATTCGTACGCTGGTTGCTTAATGTAACAGAAAATAATCCACAATTTCTGGAAAATATTTTATTTACTGATGAAGCAACATTTACGAGAGAGGGCGTGGTAAACACGCACAATATGCACACATGGTCATATACAAATCCGCACACTGTTTTTCCGTCGAACGCACAACAAAAGTTCAGTGTGAACATATTGGCAGGTGTCCTCGGCGATTATCTCATAGGACCATATTTACTCCCAGATGTACTCAATGGCAGTACGTACTTGGTTTTCCTACGGGATATCTTACCGCAGTTACTGCAAAATGTGCCAGCAACATTGCGCCACAATATGTGGTTTATGCACGATGGCACACCGGCACATTTTTTCATAGGTGTTCGCAATCACCTCAATTCAACATATCCTGGGAAATGGATTGGACGCAGTGGACCTGTTGCTTGGCCTGCACGCTCTCCAGACCTCAATCCGTTAGACGAATTTGTTTGGGGACACCTTAAATCGCTGGTGTATGAAACGCCTGTGGATACACCGGAGGATTTGCTAGCGCGAATCGTTGTCGCTGCAGGAGACATTCCCAACTCCGTCGGAGTTTTTCGGCGTGTTCGCCAATCTTTACGACGTCGCTGTCGGCTGTGCGATTCTGTTAATGGGCGCAACCTCGAACACCTATTATAATAATGTGCGTTCGTCTGCCTTCCGACATTGAACTGTGCAGCGCAGGCCAGAAGACTCTGCTTCACATATGTCATAAAGTACGTGGAATGTAATTCTTTATTTGTCATTTTACTTTTATTTTCAACACTTTTTGGCACAGTATTTTGTAAGTCACAGACTGTGGTGTACTCAAATTGTAAATTACAAAGTTTGTATGAATTAATTTAAAATTTAGTGTCTTTTTTAAATTTATAATTAATAAAATTATTATGCTATTTGTTATTATTATTTCCTATCATAAATTATGATGCACATATACATACAATAATTGTCCATGTAAAACATGTACTGAAACTTCTTGCATAGTTACAAATCGCAATATTTTTAATTATTTCCGAATTTTCACCACCAGCTTAATTTTAAAGAATTTAACTTAAGCTTTATATCAATAAAAGACAAATTTAAAATGTAGACTATTATTGTAAAGTTCTTTTGGTTCATTCAACTCTTGAATAATTAAAAATGTTGCATCTCAGAAGAAGCATGATCGAAAATGTATAGTTGAGAGTAATTAAAAAGGCGGTGTTTCCAATCGTGATGGGCGGAGTTTAACCTTTGCTAGTGTCAAAGAAAGCGGAGTTGTAACTAAGAAACTGATTAATTTCTCTCACACAATTAAACCGATATGGTTCATTGTAAGCTTTTTCGAAAGTTTTCGGAATGTACCAAATTTTACTACATTTTCCTTGTTGTAGCTAGAGTTATCTTTTTGGAATTAACGATTAACTATTTTGATGTATATTGGATTTCGTACTTTTTTACTTTTTTCACTGTTTCAGGGCTTGTAACTCGTCAATAAATATTGCTATTTTAATACAATTGATGTCATTTTGTAGGTTTTTTTCTGCTCTTTCTAAATATGTGCTTCGTTTTTATGTAGCATTATCGATAGTTTAGCAATGAGGGTTCTTTTACAATTTTCCGAATTTTCCTTCTATTTGCTGTAACTTGAAAACTATTGAGATCCGACCAGGCTTTATATACTGATTTATGCTCCATGTGATCTCCTCTATTACCCCTATTAATATTGGACCCCTTTAACGGAACACCCTGTATATATATATTGGGTTGGCAACTAATTCCCGCAGTTTGTTTAAATACACTTTTTCTACCAGAATCTATATTCTGTTTTTTTGATGGAGTTCATTTATGTTAAACTTCAGATAATTAAAATGTAATGTCAACTATAGAGTTCAGAGTGGTTTGGTAAGGGAGTTCCCACCATTTTTCAACACACATTTTTGCTACAGGATTCTATGTTATGTTTTTTTGATCGGGTTAAATTTCATATCATTAAAATGGAATGTCAACTATAGAAGGACAACTGGAATGGCAACTACTTTCCCGCCTTTTTAAAAATACATTTCTCCTGTCGTAATCTGTATTTTGTTTTTTGATCGAGTTAATTTATGCTAAATTTCAGATCATTAACTCTTTTCACTCGTATGTCCAGCCTGACTGGACATCATCTTTCTTTGCGAAATTTGATATTAGCACCAGTGATAAAGGAAAATAATTCAATTAGAGCATTTTTGAAATTGTGTACCTGAAGGAAACATCTTTTTAAAAAGTGGTGTAAACCGAATAAAATTTGAATAAGAGACTCCCGAGTCGAAAAGGTTAAAATGGAATGTCAACTATGAAATGACAACTGCGTTGGTAACTAAGTTCTCGTCCTTTTTTTAAATTTTTTAAAAGTTTATTTTTCAATAAAATTTAACAACTGATCAATCAACAATGTATTCTTCCTTGTTGTTTGCAACTTCTTCCCAACGTTCAACAAGATTTTCAATACCTCGTTGGTAGAAATCCCTTAGTTTCGACTCGAAAAATTCATCCAACCAAGCTCTCAATTCTGCATTAGTATTGAACGAAACTCCGCTCATAGTATTTGCAAGAGATCGAAAAACGTGGAAATCTGCTCGTGCCAAATGGGGACAGTACGGCGGGTGCGGCAGCACTTCCCAGCTATCCGTTTGATTGGCTTCCTTGGCCATATTGGTAATATGACGGCGGGCATTGTCGTGCAACAAAAGAACTCCATGTTGCGATTAGGTCTTTTCTCTTGAATAGCCATGTTGAGTTCCATCTGTTGAATACAGAGTTCTACGTTAACCGTTTGTTTCCATTCAAGAAATTCGTAATGGATAATCCCTTCCCAGTCCCACCATACACACAACATCGTTTTACGTGGATGAAGATCTTGTTTCACGCGCGGTGTTGGTAAATTACCGGGGCTAAGCCATTCCTTGCGCTGCTTCATATTAATGTGCAGGCACCATTTTTCGTTGCCAGTAACGATTCGGTAAAGAAATCGTTGCTTGTGTCCATGAGTTGAGCGGTGACGAGCAAGCAAACCAGCGGAGATTGTGTCTCGCTTATTTTTGTTGTTGTCACTTAAAGCATGCGGAACCCATGCTCCACACTTCTGAACATTTCCCATTGAGTGAAGATGCTTCTCTATAGCAGTGTGGGAGAATTTCATTTTCTCTGCGAGTTCCCTTGTCGTTTGATGCGAGTTTTCGTGCAAAAGTTGGTTTAGTCGCTCTTCATCGAACCCAACTGGACGGCCAGAACAAGGTGCATCGTTGATGTCAAAATTTCCATTTTTGAACTTGGCATATCAATCGGGTGCGGTCCTTTCAGCTATGGCCATACACAGCACAGATGTTACGAACAACAACCTTGATCAACAGCAAAGAGGAGAAGGTACCGAAAATGCTCCTTTTTCCCACCTTGACACTACATTTTACGATCTAAATTTTAACACAAATTAAATCTATCCAAAAAACAAAATATAGATTCCGGTAGCAAACTTCTATTTAAAAAAACTGCGGGAACTTAGTTGCCAAGCTTTGGCAACTAAGTTCCCGCAGTTTTTTTAAATAGAAGTTTTCTACCGGAATTTATATTTTGTTTTTTTGGATAGAGTTAATTTTTGTTAAAATTTAGATCAATAAAATGGAGTGTCAAGTTGAGAAAAAGGAGCATTTTCGCTACCTTCTCCTCTTTGCTCCTAATCAATGTTGTGAGGCCGCAAAAGCTGCTCGCGACATTTGTGCTGTGTATGGCGAGGGTGCCATAGCTGAAAGAACCGCACGTGATTGGTATGCCAAGTTAAAAAATGGTAACTTTGACATAAAAGACGCACCTCGTTCTGGCCGTCCAGTTGAATTCGATGAGGTGCGGTCAACCCATTGAGGGGCAAGCAAAAATATCTCTAAATATTGAATTCTCACCGGAATAATCGAAAATTTTTATTTCTAAATAAGGAAAAGCAATTTTTGAACGATTTTCCTCCAAAGTTAAAAATTTCTGGTGAGAATCTTGTTTAAATTAGGTGGGATATATTTTATCCCACCGCCCCTCAAGGGGTTAAACGAACTTTTGCAAGAAAATTCGCGTCAAACAAAAAGAGAACTCACAGAGAAAATGAAATTCTCCCACACTGCTATAGAGAAGCATCTTAACTCGATGGGAAAGGTTCAGAAGTTTGGAGCATGAGTTCCGCATACTTTAAGTGACAAAATCAAAAAATCAACGAGCCACAAACTCCGTTGGTTTGCTCGCTCGTCACCTCTCAACTGATGGAAACAAGCAACGATTTCTTTACCGAATCGTTACTGGCGACGAAAATGGTGCCTGTACATTAATATGAAGCAACACAAGGAATGGCTTAGTCCCGGTAAATTACCAACAAAGCGTGTGAAACAAGATTTTCATCCACGTAAAACGATGTTGTATGGTGGAACTGGGAAGGAATTATCCATTACGAATTGCTTGAACGGAAACAAACAGTCAACGCGGAACTCTATGTTCGACAAATGGATCGACCCAACACGGCTATTCAAGAGAAAAGACCTAATCGGCAGTATGGAGTCCTTTTGCTGTATGACAACGCCCGCCCTCATATCACCACTATGACCTAGGAAGCCATTCAAACGCAGGGCTGGAAAGTGCTGCCGCATTGGCCATACTCTCCCGATTTGGCACCAACGGATTTCCACCTCTTTCGATCTCTATCAAATGCTATGCGCGGAGTTCCGTTCAATACTAATGCAAAATTGAGAGCTTGGTTGGATGAATTTTTCGAGTCAAAACCGGGGGATTTCTACCAACGAGGTATTGAAAATGTTATTGAACATTGGGAAGAAGTTGTAAGCAACAAGGGAGAATACATTGTTGATTAATTATTTGTTATTTTTTATTGAAAAATAAACTTTTAAATAATTTAAAAAAAAAACGGCGTAAACTTAGTTGCCAACCCAGTTGGAATTCCATAGTTGACATTCCATTTAAAACCTTTCGACTCGGGCGTCTCTTACACAAATTCTATTCGGTTTACACCACTTTTAAAAAGAAGTTTCCTTCAAGTACACAATTTCAAAAATGCTGTAATTGAAAAAGGCAAATTTTATTTTCCTTTATTACTGGTGCGAAAAACAAATTTTGCAAAGAAAGATGATGTCCTGTCAGCCTGGACATACGAATGCAAAGAGTTAATGATATGAAATTTAATTCGACCAAAAAAAAAAAAATGTAGATTCGGCAGAAATATAAGCATTTAAAAACACGGCGGGAACTTAGTTGCCTACCCACTTGGTATTTTATAGCTAACATTACATTTAAATGATCAAAAATCTAACATAAATTAACTCGATCAAAAAAACAGAATATAGATTCCGGTAGAAGAAGTGTCTTAAAACAAACAGCGGGAACTTAGTTGCCAACCCAATATTTTTGAGAAGTACTGTTTTCAAGTTAATTTTGAATGCTGTTTTGGAGTTGTTGAAATCCAATTAAATTTTCATAGTAAGTAACAATATATTTTTAGATATTATATTTTTAGATATTATATTTTTTTAGACATTTCATTTATCAGACATATTATTGTCTAAATGTTGTAAATGCATAGCTGCCAACTTTTACGCTTTTTTCTTACCACTAAAAATTTATTGTAAATATTGTATTACTTAATCATCGAAATATCACGATTAAACAAGGCGAAAATATCCACTAAATTTTAGTGGTAGCAAAAAAGCGTAAACGTTGGCAGCTATGTAAATGTGATAATATTTTGTGATTATTTATTTATTAATAGTTAATAAAATGTAAAATAAGAAGGTACTAACATTTTACCACATTTTCAGGGTAACTTTGAGCCGGCTCAAAGTTATACTAATGCTTATAATTTACTGATTATAGGTGCTACTGTCAAAAATTTCCCATATTTGCTCGTATATTTTATATAAATGCTGAAAGTGAACATTAGATATAACATATAAATATTTTCACAAATATGTGTAAAATACACACAATTCATTTAAAGGCGTTTTTCGGGGCGGAGCTACTCAAATTTGACATTTCATGCATTCGACATTTTTTATTCTTGTTTGAATAATACTAGTGCTAGTATGTATTATTGTAACTATGGATACATTATTGAGATAACACATTGAAAATTGTTTCCCTCTCCATTTTTATGTTTTATATGAACAATAAACAGGTTTTTTACTGGGTTTTAATACTTGATATAATGGAGTTATGAATAAAGTGGAGGAGACATATAGTGTACTGTCTACCAGTTGCGAGTGAAGTAATTGAGGAGGTTGTCACAAGAAGGCGGTTGTTTTCTTTAAATCGGATCTTATGTTTCTGATTACCACCAGGACAAACATTCCACCCAAAGCGATATAAGTAAGCGTGCAAACTTAATGCTGGAACCGGGCGCAAATTAATACAGTAGCGCCATCTTGTGGACGGAGTGATAATTCACATACGCGGGCTTTTAGTGTGACGCGCATTTTCTAAATCTTTAGTCACTCTTGGAAATAAATTTTGTTTGCCACATTTATTGCAAAATATGGCGTAGCGAGAAGGCCATCCAGATGCACTTGACACCACGAAGCTCTCTTCGTCCTATCGAAAGCACTTCAGTTATTAATCAAGGTGAAAAAAACTTTACAATTTTAGTGGTGTGAGTAAGATAACAGTTAAGTATCTACCTGTAGTTCACACTCCATCCGCTACGTGGCGCATGACTTGATTGATGTGACCTTGCTTTTAATCTTGCGGTTATTTCTCCCATTTAAGATAGGACGCTTATTTATATCGCTTTGTTTCCACCAGTAAATTTGAATAGAAAATTTCGTCTTAATTAAGCGTCTTATTCATGGAAATTTTTCTCAAAAATGTCATAAAAATCTGTATTTTTTTTTACTGGTGTCAGTATGCCTTGTAAAACTGTCAGTTTGTTTCCCTGGTTGTCACAATATGTCGGAAACGCAGGGCCTAACTACCACCAAAGTTAACTCCTGCCAGTAAAAATGGAAATCTGTTTCTACCATTATTACTTACTCATCAAACGTAGTATAGGGTAAGATAAAAAATCGTTTTAAAAATTGAAAAAAGTTTTTTAACGGATTTACATGTTTCAGACACTGGAGATACTGAAAAACATATTTTTAGAAAAAAAAATTTCCGTCCGTCTGTATGTGTGTGTGTCTGTAAACGCTCTATCTCCCGAATAAATTGAGATAGAGACTTGAAATTCGGTGTGTACTTAGGAAGTAATAATGGGAAGATGCCTATTGAATATCAGTAACCTCGATTAACCGGAACTATTTTTTCGGACTCTTGAAATATTCGTTCTGATAAAAGTATACAAATATTTTCGATATTGTTTATTTGAAGGAGTGAATATAAAAAACAATACAAAAACATAAATTTTGCATCATGAATGAGCTCGATCGGATAATTAGTTGCCGAGATATTTGTAATTCTATTTTTCACACTCTTCGATTTTTCATGACCTTGTATTTCATTCAAATTTCAGTTCAAAGATATATTTAAATTGGAAATGATACGCTTAATCTGACTCAGTAAACTTTTAGTTAATAGGCTTATCATTTTTCAAGTTATAATGATGTTTCTTTTAGGCAATTCGGTACTACTCGATTATCCCGCCGACTAAAAAACTATTGCCAAACTATAAGATTAAATGCCAATAATGGCTTATCGTAAATGTCAAGCATTTAATGCTTCTCCATACCTATGAGGGGGTTTACCATAGGGTGCAGGAACCTGTTCTGTCGCCAACTTGGCGGTATATCGCCAAATTTGGCGGCCAAATTGAGCCGCCAAAAGTGACACCAAATTGGTGGTATCACTGATATTTCGCCAAATTCCCATACACTTCCATTGTAAACCAATAGCGTTTACTTGCATACAGAAAATCAACAAATTGAGATATTTTAATACAACAAAAAGTAATATTAGCTTAAGGGGTTATATTTATTATATTTAAGGAAGTCCAAGTAAATTAAATTATGAATAAAAGTAACGTGGTACAATGCTTAGCAAATATCACATGTTTTATTACTTACCCATCATACGTAGTATAGGGTAAGTCTTGTAATAGATTTAAAAATCGAAAACAATTTTTTGACGGATTTACACGTTTCAGACACTGGAGATTCCGAAAAACATATTTTTAGAAAAAAAAAAATTGCCGTCCGTCTGGGTGTGTATGTATCTGTAAACGCTCTATCTCCCGAACAAATTGAGATAGAGACTTGGAATTGAGTGTGTACTTAGGAAGTAATAATATTAAGAAGCCTGTTGAATATCAGTAACCTCGATTATCCAGAACTATTTTTTTCGGGCTCTTGAAGTATTGTTTCTGATAAAAGATGTACAGAAAATTTCGAAATTGTTTATTTGAAGGAGTGAATAAAAAGAAGACAATAAAAAAAAAAAAAATATAAATTTTGCATCATGGATGAACTTGATCGGATAATTAGTTGCCGAGATATTTGTAATTCTTTTTTTCACACTCTTCGATTTTTCATGGCCCTGTATTTCATTCAAATTTCAATTCAAAGATATATTTTAATTGGAAATGAGACGCTTAATCCGACGTAGTAAACTGTTCGTTAATGAGATTATAATTTTTCGTGTTATAAGGATGTTTCTTTTACGCAATTCGGTACTACTCGTTTATTCCCCCGATCAAAAAACTATCGCCAAACTATAAGATTAAATGCCAATAATTGCTTATCATACATGCCAAGCATTTAATGTCTCTGCAATCATTTAATGTCTTTACAATAGGGGGGGGGGGACCCTGTTCCGTCGCCAAATACCGCCAAGTTTGTCGCCAACTTGGCGGTATATTGCCAAATATGGCGACCAAAATGAGTCGCCAAAACTTACGCCAAATTGACGTTATCTCTAATATTTCGCCAAATTCCCACAGACTTTCATTGTAAACCAATAGCGTTTACTTGCTTACAGAAAATCAACAAATTGAGATATTTTAATGCAACAAAAACTAAGTTTAGCTTAAGGGGTTATATTAATTATATTTAAGGGAGTCTAAATAAATTAAATTATGAATAAAAGTAACGCGGTACAATGCTTAGCAAATATCACATATTTTATTTTCATATTTTATATTATCTATATCTATGATGGGTAAGCATTACGGTGGCCCCCAACGGCTAGTTTTATTTCTAAATGTTCATGGTTCTCTTCATTCCACTTTTCTGATGCCTGATATTTGTTGCAATATCATAAATTATACAAATCTTGTGATGTTGGGAAATGTAAATTCGGAGTCTTTACATATGTGAAAACATTTTTTGGGGTTCAAAGTTGTCCTAAATATAATACTTTTTTTATAATGAATTGTTTTAGATAATATTTATCAAATGGTGCAAAGTTACCCTAAATGTCAGGGTAACTTTGAACCAGGTTAAAAATTAATTTTTTATAGCTTTTATCATTATTATTCCTTAATTTTTGATAGTCATATAATAATTTAGGATCATTTCTTCTCTTTTATGTCCCTAGTTGCAACAATATTCTTAAAATAAGAGTGTGGCATATGAAAATAGAGAAAATGCGGATCAAAGTTACCCTGATTGACTGTAATAGATACAGCAGTTGATAATATATTTTCTTAAATAAATAAAAAAAAAATATTTAAATATTATCAAAAAAATGTATAATTTTACTAATAAAATGCTTGTTCTAAATCAGTACATTGTTAAATTTTTTATTTCAGTGAAATAATTTTTTTTTCTGCAACATTTGGTAAATATAGATAATTAAGCTTTTATTATGTTTTATTCTTATTCATTGTAACTATAGTTTTGGCAACATTTTTCAGTTAGTATGCTATTTATAATTGAATTAATAGATTTAATCCTATTTAATTAGCAACAAAAATTTTAAGAAAATACAATTACAGACAACAGTATAAGATTCTAAATAAACTCATTTTGATTTCTTTTTAAATTTCTTTTTGGCACTTACTTGCAAATAGTGGTAGCTGTGCCACTAATTATTACCATTGTTCTAACAAACAAATGACTGGTGTTGAGAAGAGTTAAAAAACAAAACAATATGTTATTAATACTTTTTTTTTCAATTACTAAATTGGTCAACACGTTTCTTAGTTAAAGAACACTTTTTCTATTTGATGATGCAAAAATTGCATTTATGTGACATCTGGAAGTAACTTATGAACGATAAAAACACACTTCTCATATGAGCAAAGTTTGTAGTGAAAGAAATAGGAACGTGACGCTAAAAATCTGGTTTTTGAAGCCTTTGAAACGATCTTATCTTACTTGATAAGTATAAAATAAAATAAGGTTGTATGCATGAAAAGCAACTTGTATTTGTATATTCGTTTAACTAGAAAAAATAATTGCTAGCTTTTTATATTATTTTACTGTTCGTATGCTTTTTTTATAATTAAATTAGTTAATTTAATCGAATTTAAATAAAAATTAAAAATTAAAGAAAATATAACTGAAGATAATAATTTAAAATCATAAATAAACTGTGTTTTATTTCTTTTTAATTTCTTTTTGGCATCCAAATGTCAATTGTGATAACTGTGCCACTAACTATTTATAATGTTTTTTAGAAAAAAACTTTTATTGATGAAATAGATTTTTTCATACCTTAAAGAAAACTAGTTAAAAATTCACTAAATTGATTTATACTTTTCCAATAAATTTCATCCAAAAATACTTTTTCTCTTTGAAAATGAAAAAATTAAAATTATGCAATATTTAAAGGTGATGTATGAACGATAAAAACACATTTATAATGAAATGAACTTTTGCAATTAAGAATTTTTCATTCAGAATCATGTAATTCAATAATATGGTTTTTACAGGACTAAGACCCAATGTCCAATTGGACACGCCAAATTTCTATATATTTTTTAGTTTTAAAAATAAATGAATATATATAAATTTTTCTAGCCCCATAAAGATCCTTAATCCTAAAAATGGTAAAATCTATGCGAAAAATGCGAGCTTGGGTCTCAAGAGGCTAGAGCAAAGAAGCTTTATTACGGAATCAGAACTTATGTCTATGTAACAAAACAAAATAAAATCTTCTTACTGAGAAATCTAAGTTAATAAAAGAGCATATATTAACTGAAACGTTCAATAGTTAACTAAGTTATAATTTGTTCTTAAATTGTTTGTTCCCTTAAATAAAGGTTTTGTTTTACTTTTATTTTGTTATGATCTATTTAATTAAAATGGTTGATTAATTTTGTTTTAATAACTGTTATATGCAATTTTCAATATATGAACGTCATATTTTCCATTTTTAAGTAGTGAAAGTTAGTTTTTCTTTTTATTGGAAAAGCAGTATTTTTGATGACTATAAATTCGGGAAAATCTGAAATTCGGACTTGATAAAATCCCGAGGATTCCAGACTTTAGACTTTGTATTTTATCTACATAAATACTATTAAGGCATGCATTTCCTGAACTTCCAATTTATTGCTGAATTACGTTTTTGGGGTTATTCCTTTTTTTAGACACGGTAATAAAAAAATCAAATTTTTCAAGAGTGTTTTTCAAATTTAATAAAATTTAAGGATGCAAAATTAAGGACTTTACGTTGTAAAATTGAATGCTAAACAAAATAGAGATTGCTATCTAACGTATGCTTTTTTAATATGCCTATTATGAGAAAAAAATAAAGATGATGTAAAAATAAAAACACCTGAATAAAATAAAACTCAACGTTTCCGTTTAATATTCAAAACTATCTTCAGGAGTAAAAATTTCTAAAAACACAAATAGTCAGAAGACAATCTACATACTACATCCTCAAAAATTACATTCTAACTGGAAGAAGTTTATCTAAAACCCCAATTTCATTTTTAAAAACATAATTTAGAATTTTAAATTAATCTAACATCCAATGAGTAAGCAGATACTGTTTGGGTATCTGTCCTTAATTTAACATAAAATAAGTAATAGTAACGTGAAGAATAAGTATGCTGATGCATTTAGCTTTCAGAATAAATTCTTTTAAGTTAACTTTCATGTACAAAAAGTTCATGTATTGAATTTAATGTATACAAGAATATAAACACATAATACATTTTCATATAATATGTACAAAAGCGAATTAAACAAAATCATTCAAGATAAGAAATTTGACGTGTTACTAATATAAGAAGTTCCATACCGGCCTTTCGAAGTTACAGAATATAGATGAAAAACATATTTTTTTAAAATTGAAAACTCTAATATTTTTTTACATTTAATTCAGTAGTAACCTGACTTACGTCCCATCGACTTACGTCACCCCGCATTTACGCATCCTTAAAAAAAAAAAAAAAACCTTAGTTAACACCCACCTTTTTTTTTTTTTACACGATTTTTCTTATGAAGGTAAAATTTCCTGCGACAGTCAAAGTGACACCACGTGATAGTGACAACTACATAAACAAAGTTACTAGAAAAGCTCTGTTGTGCTTATTACAGAAAAAAGAAAAAAAATATCGGTTCAAACTTCATATTAAGGTCTTTTCACATCTTCAAAGACTCGAACGGGGCAAGTAGGAGGACAATAAATTTTACGTTAACTACTTATAGATTTATTCCAAACACGTGTATTGCAAATTCATTTATTTGCTAACGTTAAATGTATGCAACATTGTTCCTAAATATAATAAAATATGAATATTAGACATTAGAGAATTGTTATTGCTTATACATTTTTGCTTATCGAAATGTGCCTCGACTTACGTCACTAGTCTTGGAAAGAATAGCTGACGTAACTCGAGGTGTTATTGTATATAATTGTTTAGATTTTTCACTATTAATACCTACAATAATTTTTAAATGAAAAATAACAATTATGTTAATACATGGAAATTATTCCTGAGGGAAACATTCGCCTTGCATACAATATTTCAAATGAAAATCAAATTTCAAAGTAATTGCTTAAAAGGCGCAAAGGCCAACATAGTGAAAAAGATTCCAAGCCGGGATTCGAACCCGGACCATCAGTATAGCGCACTGACGTTCTACCGACCAAACCACATGGAACGATACCCAGAAAGGAACATTTCTCACTATTATATGTTGGCAATGCTACAAACGCAGCACAAGATGGAACATTTACCGTGAGCCACCGGCTTGGAACCTTTTTCACTATGTTGGCCTTTGCGCCTTTTAAGCAATTACTTTGAAATTTGATTTTCATTTGAAATATAGCAATTATGTATTCAAATAAAATTTTGAAATGTCTTAAAAGCGATTCTTTCGTATTGGACTTGTGCCAGCAATTAACAGTTGAAGAAATCGCCAACAATCGGTAGTTTTTTTTTTTTTTTTTTTTTTTTTTAATTCTGATAATTTCAGAGGTTTAAGCGTGGTTGATTATATTTCTTAGATTTTTGTGTTTTATTTATATTTTATCATTATATTTTTGGATTGATAAAGTTTTAATTACGTTATGGAATGTAAGCCGGAAACAAGTAATGAACTGTTTTATTTATATCAATTTGAGTGCAAACAGACTTATCTTTTGTAATCATCTGTCTGCAAGGGACTGAGATAGATTAAAAAAATTCATGTTTGAAAATTATTTTAAAAACTATAAAAATTAAGTAAATTGCTATACGGTTTTCAGGCAAATTGCGATATAGTTTTCAAACAAATTGCATTAAAAAAAAATTCTCTATTCGACGGTGTTGAAAGTTGAAAAACTGCCGTATTAAAGAATTTAAAAAATTGCAATAAAAGTTAATAAAAGTTAAATTTAATCGTCTGCTATTGCCACCGCCAAAATGGCATTTGTGTTTCGGTTACGCGCAGACACGTTTGTCCTTTACACTAAAGATAGATATAAAAATATCTAAAAACGCTTGCACTTTTCAATGCAGCACTATATTCGAATCCATTTTCTCTGAATATCCATTTAAATATAATTTCCTCAGAAAATGCTGACGATGAAAATATCTTGAAAGCTATTTTCTCAATTTCTGTGTGTTATTGCTTCAGGCAGTGTAATCTTCCTTTCATCTTTTCGTTGATTCAACACTTTAGACTTATAATTCCTTTCAGAAATACTTTTCCCAGTAAATATCTTAAGTGCAACGAAAAAGAAAAAAAAAACATTTTCCATTAAAGGAAGATTTTTGATCTTGTTTTATAAGATTACAGATGAGATCGAAAGAAGTAGAAGATAAAAATCTAGGAAAATATAGAACTTTTTACACCCTTTAACTTAATTCAACTTGATTTTTGATAGAAGTTTGCTATCGATTTTAAGGCCACTTCCAGATAGGTTAGAATTATGAAAATTAAGTTCAAAGGGGTGTTTTCAATGACAATACAACATTTTAATATTTTTAGAAATTACGTAATTATCTATACTAATATTATAAAAAAGTAAAATTTGTTTGTTTATTTGTAGGAGGTAATTTCTGGAACTACCGAACCGATTTCAAAAGTAATGGTATCAAAATGATGGTGTTAGCCCCTGTTCCATCATAGGCTATATCTTGTGTCCATGCAACTACCCCAAAGGGGGTGCACCAGCAAAAAATGTTCTAAAAATGCGATTTTTCTGTTACTGAAGGGTCTAGAAAGATGAAATTTGGTATGGTAGTTTCGTATAAGATGTAAATGATATCTGAGAACATTTCTTAAAAAATTCGGAATTTAAAAGAGTTGAAAATGCGCAAAAGGCGTTCTAGAAAACATTCTAAGTGGCGATTTCTACGCAGTCTCAAGAAGTACCGCACCGAATTAAATAAAATAACTGTATCGAAATGTGCTGACAGCACTTTCTCCAACATAGGCTATATTTTATGTCGGTGCAACTACCCCAAAGCAAGTGCGTGAGCATAAAATGCTCTAAAATGCAATTTTTGTGTCACTGAAGGGACTAGAAACATGCAATTTGTAATGGTTGTTACTTATTAGATATACAAAGGGTACTAGGAAAGATTTGCAATACGAATTTATTTATCAAACTTTTTCAAAGAAATTTCAGTTACAAGCAATTCTCCAAACTCCGAAACCAGTCCTTAAACCAGCTCTGCCAAGTTTCACTTGGGAGTAAAGAACACTCATTGTCCCAAGCACTCAGAAGTGCCTCATCACTGGAAAACCGAATTCCTTTCTGCTTCAATTTCACATACGGGGACATTACGAAGTCGCAGGGGGCAAGATCTGGATTGTAAGAAGGGTGTTCAAGAAGTTTCAGTCCTGTAGTGGCCAAATATTCAGTGCATGCTTTGGTCCGGTGAGCTGGAGTTTTGTCATGATGGAGGAACCATTTGTAACCATTTGTTCATTCTTGACTTTGGTCAAAGGTTCTTCTTAGATTCTATGACTTTAGGTAGGCACTATTAATTATACCACTTAGCAGTAACTGTCTTCTGTGCGTCCAAAACGATACACTCAACAATTCCACTCGATTTAAAAAATACAGCTATTATTTCCTTTTTGACAGATCCAGCTTTTCTGACAGCTACTGGTGTGTCCTCACCATCAAAGACCCAAATTTTGTTTTGAAACTTAGTCGGCCCATTTTAATAGTATAGCCCGGGTTTGTCACCTGTCACGATGCTGTTCACATACTGAGATTAACCTTTACCAAACATTTTTAGCATCTCCCAGCACCAAGTCACATTTCGTGTCATCTGCTCCTCAGTCAGTCTATGTGGCACCCAGAGACAACACAGTTTCTTGATGTGCAAATGATCATGCAGAATTCAATGAATTGCAGGTGCATTTAGGCCCAAGGTATCCTCTATATGCTTGTAAGTTATTCGTCTATTTTCGTCAAACATTTTCCTCACAGCAGTAATGTTTTTCTCCGTAATTGACGTTCGGGGCCTTCCTCCTCTTTCAGCGTCCTCCAGGGAGAAATTTCCACTTTGGAATTTCTGTACCATCTGGGTATAGTCATACGATGTGAACAATCATCACCAAGTGCAAGAGTCATTTCTTCAAAGCATTGGTTTATGTTTGAACCACGCGCGAAGTTACACCGCAAAACTGCCCTTATCTCACTTCGTTACCAGGACACCACTGGAAGAAATTCACACGATAACAGCTAATGAATAACTGAGCCTACAGACTTGTGGTTACGTGCAGATGTATAAGTATGAACCCATGTCAATACGCAACCGCAAGCAGCCACCTGCGTCTTTTTGTTTCATCATATTGCAAAACGTTCCTAGTACCCTTAAATGATCTCTAAGAACATTTCTTAAAATATTGAAATTTAAAAGGGGTGCTAATGCGCTAAAAGCTTTCTAAATATGGCGATGGCTACGCAGTCTCAGGAAGTATCAAACCTATTTCAAAAGTAATGGTTGGAAATTGATGGTGGACAGCCGTTGCTCTAATATCGGTTCTATTTCATGTCGGTGTCAGTACCACCTGCGGGTTCAAGGAGCAAAATAAGTTCTAAATTGTGATTTTTCTGATGCTGCAGGGGCTAGCAACTTGAAATTAGGCATGGTAGTTACTTATAAGACATAAATGATCTCTAAGAACATTTCTTAAACAATTCGAAATTTAAAAGCAATGAAAATGGGAGAAAAGCGTTCGAGCAAATCCGCGGGTTTTGCTAATAATTTACATAATTATGTTTAAGCGATTTTACCATTAGTCGGCCGTAGTTGATAAATCGCCAATATTCTCTGTATCTCCTACAATTATATGCGATTTGCATAAACATTTAATTGAATGATGCGCCGAGGTTCGCACTCCATAATATGCCAATTAGTGGTGAAACTGCAACAATAAAACATTTCAATGTTAAAAAGTAGAAAATAAATTATAACTAAAAAAATAAAGAGTGCAATGGTTTACAAATAAGATTTTATACTTTAAAAGAATAAGATCCATGAAAGAAACAACACTTATATGTGTTCACATATGCTGGGCTTTATTTTCGTCTCATATTTTCATCAGGGTTGTGTGCTCATGAAGACTATTCCATCGTTTGCTGCGGTTGCAGCTTTACCGACATTTAAGAGTGAGTGATGGCAAGCTGGGTATCGTCTTCGTAGCATTATCGTTGAGCATTGGAGCCCTATTCCAGGGATCTGGGTTCGATTCTCAGCTTGGACATTTTTCGCTCTGTTGGTTTATGCCTAGTTAGCAATATGAAAAACTTACGCATTTAATGTTGAATATTTTCGGGCGTAAGTTCACTGCTGAAAATTAATTAGAAAAAATCTATATATATATATATTGCGCTATCGTACGTGGCACAGAAATTGCGATTATTTGTTAGTTGTTTAATGTCAACGCCTGAATGAAATGCATCTCATTGGTTATTGTGCAGCATTTAATGCATCTTCATACCTATAAGGGAGACCCTGTTCTGTCGCCAAATGCCGCCAACTTGGTGATATCTATAATATTTCGCCAAATTTCCATAGACTTCCATTGTAAACCAATAAAATTTACTTGCTTACACAAAATCAACAAATTGCAACAATTTTAATGCAACAAAAACTAATATTAGCTTAAGGGATTATGTTAATTATATTAAAGGGTGTCCAAGTAAATTAAAATATGAATAAAAGTAACATGACATAAATTTTAAGTCAAATTGGTCGAAAAGTGCGACTAGTAATTAAAATTATATTTATATGTAGATATAACTTTGACATTAAAAATTAACTCCGTATCACCGTGAATCCCATGAACAATTTATATTAACTGCTGTGTTGGAAGATAGCAGCAATAAATAAAATCGTCTTTTTTGACTTTTGGGTATTTTGTAAACATACAAGACGGTGATACGAGGGGTTTAAGAATAGGCAAGAATACTATAACAACATCACATATTAAACATATGTCACCTTAAGCCTTAATTAATTAACATTTAAAAGAAATGTAATTACATTAGACCTAATTAACATATGCAGGGGTATGAAAAATCAAATATAGTAATATAAATTTCATATAAGATAAACAAATACCAAAATTAACTTTTCAATAAAGTATTAAAATATTTCAGAAATATAACCTTCCTAAATAGTACTGAACTTTAATTCATTTCCTTTGAATAGCTGTTTAAAAATAATACGCTAAGAAAATGCTGATGTTGAAAAAAATCTTGAAAGCCTTTTCTTTACTTTCGGTGTAATTTTTCTTCAGGCAGAATAATCTTTCATCCATTCTTTCTGTTGAATCAAAACTTGAAAGTTATAATAGCACGTTACTGAAATATAATTGAACTTTTCCGAATTTTATCTTAAGTGAACCGAAAAGTTTTAAATAATAGGGATTTTGTCTCATTAAGGGAAGATTTTCATTTTATATTCATACAGATTAAAGGTAAGGAATAAACAGAAAATGCAAACTGAGATTTTTTTTCGTTTAACAGATATACGGTAAGGTGGCCTAAAATGGTCTCCTTAAGGGGAAAAGTTTTGTAAAATAACATAACTGTTTAAATAAAACTTTGGCCCTATACAAGTACATTTTACACTACATTCTGCAATATAAAAATATTTTTATTTTATTTTAAACCCAAATTGAGTAATGAAAAAAATAGATTTTTGAAAAAGTGTCCAAAGGATCATTTCACCCTCACCAAAGGGCAAAAATGATCCTTCATTTAAAAATAATTCTATTTTTTTATCGGCAAAAAAAAAATATAAAAGTAATTATGACAATACATAATGAAATAAAATAAGAAGTTTACAATCAAATAGCGTACATAATTTATTTTATGTAAATTTTAAGATAAAAATGTGTCACAAATAAATTTGAGAAAACAATAAAATGGAATATTTGAAAATTATGATCCTAAAATAATAGCCCATAATAAACGCAGAAATAAGTTAAATAATGCCTATTTCCGCCCCATCCGAAAAATCGTTCTATTTGAGCACATATCGCAAAGATACTAGTCATCGTGATTCTCACCTATCCCTGCCCATGGATCATGCGCCCACTTACGGCACTTGTGACACTGGATCAAACCTTCACCTGCTGAAGAGGAGGCAAATAGTTCATCACAATAAATACACTTGTGTTCATCTTCTGAAACAGTTTCACTATATTCCAACTATTGGTTTTTAGACACCCTTTTCTTCTTCATGGGAATACGTCTTTGCTTTGACTTCATGCTCTTTTCTTTGCTTGTTCTGGCTATTTAGTTTTTAGATTTACCATTTTTAATTGGATTTTCTTAGCTGGAACCTGTTTTATCTTCTCTTTCTGTTCTCTATTTTCCGTTTCCAAGCTCAGTTGATTCTTATAATGAATTCTCGTTAAAATGGCACTTCCCATCGATTTTCTTTTTCTCGAAGTGCTTGCTTCCGCTTTCTTTGAAAACGGTAGGGTAACACTTGACTCAAAGTGAAAAATTTGGGGCAGTCACACATTGGGCTCCCATGATGGCTAGGACCCGGTACCATATTTTCTTCAGTCAATGAAATGGTAGTAAAACGATCAACATACCCGGATCATTTTACCCGGCAACATGGCCTCCCATTTTAGGTCATATTACTGGATAACGCAGAAAAGCATTACAAACTTAGCAAGTGTAATTCATATCTAATAAAAAGGAAAGTGCCCAGTTAACCTGATGGCATTGAGCTCACAGGCAATTCACACTAATTATATATTATACTCCTATTTCAAAGAATAATGCCCCTCGGAAAATAAATTAAGGCGGTGGGGGATTAGCCCCAGCCCGTTTCCCCTCTTCATATCTAACCATTGAGCCTCTAAATGTCATCAGGGAAGCGCCTTATCGAAATAAACTGGTATACCAAATTTGAAGCAAATCTGATAGAAAACCCATGTATCTAAATTAAGGGGTATTAGCGCCCCGTTCCCCTTTATAGTTAACCAATGAACTTCCAAATCTAATCAGGGGAGCACTTTATCAGAATAAACCGGTATACCAAATTTGAAGCAAATCGGATAGAAAAACACATTTATCTAAATTAAGAGGTATTAGTCCCCTGTTCCCCTTTTTATACTTAACCAATGAACCCCCAAAACTAATGAGAAGAGCGCCTTATCAGAATGAACGTAGAAAAAAGTTTTCAAGCAAATCGGATATTTCGATAAAGAGTTATCGCGCTACATACGTACGTACATACATACATACGTACGTACATACAGACCCGGCGGTCACATTAGCTCTCAGGCTTGGATAGCCTGTGAGCTAAAAACGTAGTCTATTAAGTAAACCAAGTCATATTTCTGTACATCAAAGACTGTATATCAAAACAAATATGAAAGTTAATGCTTATCTTATAACAGATGTTACAAAACCCACTTTTGCAAAGAATTATCTTCAGATGCGTAATACTGCGATCTCTTGAATACGGCCATTGCCTCTTCTTCACTTGGCACAACGAGTTTATGTGTTACCCTGTAGATAGCGCGACTTGTCGGAAGTAAACATACGTGGAGTGGATCGTTTTGCCCGCTAGGATAATTTTAGGCCTCCTTCCTCTAATTGGCGATTCAAGCTCGAATACGCCATCTGGTGGAGAAAAGATATAGCTTCTCGCTTCAGGATACTGCCGTTTAAGCACATTGCATTACACGTATTTTTAATTTGTTCAGAATGATTATTCTTTTGCACAATTTCAGATTTCACGTGAAATTTGTGTTCTGTCTTATAAGACAAAATAAAAATTATTGGAATTTTATTATCTAAAACTTTCAAATACATTTACAATAAAGAATTATTTCAATGGCACTTTAGCATTAGTTAAAGGGAAATGAAAGGGACAATTTTCCTATACCGAAGGCTGCGAGCAGCGCCTCTATAGGCCGTTTTAATTCCCAATAGCAAACAAGAAGGAAAAATCGTGGTCAAGAATATATTATGAAGCAATTTCCAACACTTTCAGAATATTACTTAAACAAATCTTCGGCATTTAGTAAGGTAAAAAGGATACCTCAGTAAACATTTTAGAAAACACGTAACACATTTGAAAACCAGATTTCAACAGTTACTGTACAAAGCCGGAAAGGTACTCCAATAATTTTGTACACCTCTGTATATGGTCTAGAGCAGAGGTTCCCAAACTTTTAGCTAGACTTACCACGAAATAGAAGTTCATACTTCCGTGTACTACCACTTGACAAACTCAAAGCTAATACGGAAAAGACTGTGCAAACAGGTCACTGTTTGAAACAGACAAAAATGAAAACAAAATAAAATATTTCGGAAAAGCATGCGAATGAATAATTTGTTTTTTTATAATAATTTATAGTGTATCTATCAATATAAAGTGTATCATTTTTGGGTGGAAAATATAGATGTATTTAAACAGAAACAATGAATACTACATAGCTTTGTTAAACGTGGAAGAAACTGCACATTGGAATTAGCCTTGTTCGTCAACATTTTGTTATATGAAAACTATGTTTTTGTTTATCTCAATTGTAAAATACAATTAAAAATTTTTAATAAGTGAATAACCTTCATAAGGGGTCAATCCTGTTCAAGTGGTCCAGAAAATCATCAATTCGTTGCTTGACCATTTTTAAAAAATCTGAAACTTTTTGTACAACAACCCTAACATGATGGAAGTTCAAAATTACTATTATTTCAATTTAATTAATTTTTGTTTGTGCATGGCGGCCATCTTTGTTTCATTGTCTGCAGCAATTTTCTCACAAGAAGGATTTACGGAATTGTAAATAATTCATCGTTTATTTATCCAATTCAACTGCGGATTAAAGCAATGTGTACAGAATATATTGAGCTAAAAATTTGGTAATGTAGTAGTTTCCGAAACTAACTGCTTATTGGTAAAATTTAAGCATAAAGTTTCAGTTTTTTTCCAAAATTTGTCCGTTTACAAGAGGAAATTTTTCTAGCAAGGAATACTGTCAACATGACATAATTTTTTTTACAAATAGACCAAAAGTACTTGTACTCGCACGCCGATTTCCAGATCTGAGACTTGTTTTCTCTTCGCTAAAACAAATCCCGAATTTTTTAAAAATGTCAAAAATCGCACTTTTCTCTCTTTGATATCTCTGGTGGGGCACGAGATAAAAATCTGAAAATTTTTTTTATAAGAGTATTGTATGGTAGTGTTATGCACAAGAAATTTCAGAATGGAGATTTGACTACAAGCTGAGATATGGCAAGGGCAACATGTCAAAATAATACTGCCAAACTATTGTCAGATTTTTTAAAAATGGTCGAGCAACTAGTGCTGGACCACTTGAAATGGATTGACCCTAAGAAATTAACATGCCTTCTGAAAATAAGCTGCTTATTAATGCGAGATAGAAGCTAGTTGAAATAAGTAATATACACATATACAATATAGTAATAGAAAAAAATCTATTTTGTCAGGGGGTATGGAACGTTCACTCAACATCTACCGAAACATTAGTTCCATTTATCAAAAATTCTAATCGAAATTACATTAAAATAAGAGAGAGCAAAACACTTTCAAAGCAGTAAAAACTGAGAGCAGACACCACGGAGCTGAAAATCTAGAAAGAGTAATAGTAAAGAAGTAATAATGGTGGTGGAGAGATTGAACTGTTTTTTTAATTTCACATGCTGTATTTTTTATTTATTTTCCTGTATCAGTATCAGACTTTCGCGTACCAGTTAACAGATCTTCACGTACCAGTATGTACGCGTACCATAGTTTAAGAACCCCTGGTCTAGAGGTTAGTTATAGTCTAAATACTATTCTATAATTTAGTTTAGTTAGAAAACGCATAAGACAATTTAAAATTCACCTTTAGCAAGTTCTACCAATTGATGAAAACGTACTTAAATTCTTTTGTACAGCTTACGAGTATGTTTTAATATTTTACCTTTGGTGTGTAGAAAAAAGAAAACATTATTATTGCATTTGCAATATTTCAGGCCGATATTTCTTCACTCAAAATAGAAGCTCACTCAAAATAGAAGAATACGTAAAAAATTCAATTTTTAAACCTTCACTGCACGAATTTTTCGATTTTCATGTTTTTTTTTTAATCTATACATCGGCCTAATAATGGAAAAAACAGTAAAAAAAAATTAAATTTCAAAATTTTAGCTAAAATTTGATATTTTATGGTGTCTGCCATGTGTAGACATTTAGGGTTTTAAAATAATGTATTGCTATATATATATTGCAACTAAATGAGCTTAAAATAATTAATTTTATCTGCTTAACACTCTGCAACTTTTATTACATTAACTAGCCGCCTCTGGCGACCAGTTTCGTCGCCCTTAAATGTATGCTAAGCGTTACAACATGTTACATTTTTTAAAATTTAATTTATTTGCTTAATCCTTCGCGAAATCGAAGATTCTGACCGAGAAATGAAAAATTCTCCAAGATCATGGCAGCATTTCGTATATTTTTTTATGTTATGTATTTCATCTTTCTTGGCAAAAACCGCTTAACTCACTTAGGCATTGGATTCATGTCCATCTGCTTATCAGTTTTAATACGTTACCTAATGCGGAGATTTTAACAATTCTTCCGTAATTCGGTCTTCTACCTTTGGCTCAATTTACCTAATACGACACCTGAGAGATCCAGTGTCAGGTTCAACAAAATTACCTCGAATTTATATATAATAATTATATATAAAAAAATATGTCAATTTGTATAATTTGGCTATTTATATAATTTGGCGAAATTGGTCGACGGGAGAAGTAATAACATTAAAACGTTGCTTTGAAGTGGAAATTAAATCTCATGATTTGTTGCATTGTCACATACGCACTGGGTTTGGCGTGATTTTTTTTTACGACAATTTGGCGAAAACCTCGTTTTCAAATACCTGTTACATATGTATTTTTTAATTATTTGCTGTTATTTTTAAAATGAAATAACAATAAATAAATAAAAAATATTTAATAACTATAGAACAAAACAATTTATAACATTTTTTGTAAATAAAAAGAAAATAAATTCAAATAAACATTTATTAATAAATAAGCAACAATAGCCGGGTTACCATGTCAGGCAAAATAACGGCATTTTGGCGCCAATTAGGTACCCCGTTGCGTATATGACATCTGTGTCTAATATTTTTTCTTTTCGTTTCGTTTAAAAAAAAAGAATGAAGTAAAAGCCATTTATTTTAAAGGTTTCAATTTTAAATGAAAGTTTTGTATTAAACAAACTGATAATGAAACACAAATTGAATTCTGAATAAAAGTAACATGATGCATTTCCAAGCATACATTTAAGGGAGACCAAACTCGTCGCCAAATTAATTTAAAATAACCTTTTCTAAAATATGAAAAAAAAAATACGTGTTATGATTAAAATTTGAGTTGCCATCATTAGAAAAAAGTATTTAAAATTAGAAAAAAATTAATATTTCGAAAACTAATTCTAATTTTAGAATTCTAATACCAGTTTTGAGATTTGTGGATCAATACGGATTTTTGGTGTTAATTTCATCGCAAAGTATTCCATATTTTAGGAGAAATCGCCGTGAAACGTAATCAGTTGTTTAATCAGTCGTTTCATAGAATCGTTACATAAATTCGTTTCAATTAGATTCATTAGGATTTTATATATATAGGGTAGATATGTCATTTGGTGGTGGATTGATTATCGAAGATTATAAAATATGTGTGTATATGGCGCATTTTTACACTAAAATTTAAATACTTGACTACATGGTCATAATTTTAACTCCTTTTTATATAATTTACATTTGAATATAAAGATTTACTCCAAAATGTTCTCCTATACTTAAAAAAAATTATTGCGACCTTCGCCTGGCTTATTTCACGCTTCTGCCTTTGTGGCTTAAAATTGCATTGTTTGGCGACCAAGGTAAAAATTAAATAGCATGTAACTCACAAATAAAGCCTTTCTCCTGTTAGACATACCATGGGAAAATTACATAAAAATGATAATTAAATTGAATTAAAAGAAAAGAAGGACTAAAAGACTGTTACTTAAATTTTATTTCTTCAAGTTTTTTCAGGCACATTTTTATTAACCTGGCGAAGCGAAAAATCGCCAAATAATGTATCAATTGCTTCTTTCATAGTAATTTCTTATTTAAGTTTCATAAACATTCCTTTCATATTTAAATTAAATATTTTTATCTTATAAATTTTATCTCGCATTAAAAAGGTTTTCGATTTTTTTTTTAATTAAACAGATAAGTCATTTTCTTTTAATTTGCGAGTTGTTTACATTATTTTCTAACGGATATAGCCGTTTCAATTCATTTATCAACTATAATTTTCGCCAAAATGACCACTGCCAACCCTTTCGTCGAAAATATCAATAAAATACAATAATCTAAGCATAGTATCATGTTACTTTTATTCACAATTTAATTTACTTGGATTCCCTTAAATATAATTAATATAATCCCTTAAGTTAATATTAGTTTTTGTTGCATTAAAATATTTCAATTTGTTGATTTTCTGTAAGCAAGTAATCCATATTGGTTTACAATGGAAGTCTATGGGAATTTGGTGAAATATTAGAGATATCGCCAAGTTGGCATCACTTTCGGCGACTCATTTTGGTTGCCAAATTTGGCGATATACCGCCAAGTTGGCGACAAACTTGTCGGCATTTGGCGACAGAACTATGTCCCTCTACGGCAACCTCCTTATAGGTAGGGAAATGCATTAAATGCTGTTCAATAATTGCATAAAAAAATTCGCTAAAAATTCAAAAATCGCTGCACGAATTCCGAATAAAGTTTTTTGAAAAGAGAACAAAATTTACTATATTGGGTTAAAAGAAAGTAAACATATTCTTCTCACTTATATGGAAAAATCGCCTCGAAACATAAAAAAGCGCAAAAAATCGCTTAAAAAATTAAATAAAAAAAATTTAATCAAAAAATCGAAAATCGGGCTTCGAGGTGCAAAACTTCATATATAGACGTACGTTTTCCCCAAATTTTGTAGCTCTACGTGCAGCGGTCTCTTCAGAACATCGTCGGCAAACTCATTCACTCACTCACTCACACACAAACTTCTTTCTTTATTATTATAGATGAATGTAGGCATAAATCGGTCTCTGCGCAGCTTTTTTTTTTTTTTTTTTTTTTTTCCCAAGCGATGGCAGATTAAGATATTTTTCTTTACAGTTATCGAATTGGAAAATATCGCTTCTGACAATTCCAGATCAGCCTGTTACAAGTATAACATAAAACTATTTAACACATAACATACAAATCAGGAATAAAATATTTAAATTAAATAAGACTTACATGTACGTTCCATTAATATCCGTGTATCCTAAAATTGGTGGAAGTCATTTCCTTATCTTAAAGTGTTGTAGACGTGGTGATGTTCTAAACAGTGAACTATTTCCCGCGTCTTCTCATATTTATTTTTCTGTGGGCAGACGATTTTAAGCAGATCTCGAAGCAGATGGTCTGTTACATATTATTATTATTATTATTATTATTTTTTTTTTTTTTTTTTTTTTTTTTGTAAACAAGAGATTTGGAACCTGAATGCGCAGTAATTTTCTGAAAGTATCGTTAATTAAAATTTTCTATTTGAAGAATTTTCCAATGTATTTTACCTTTTCTTTTTATCCGTACCAAACAATTCAAGTTAAAATGCATTGTAAAGTTCCTTTTTTGTAAATAATTACAATAATAATATTCATAATTAGAGTTTATTAGATAAAACATTATTAAAACTTTTAAAAGGTGTAAACATAAATTTCATGATAATAACGACCCCCCCCCCCCCGTTTTTTTCATTTTTTTTAAAGTAAAGTTTGTTTCACACGTAAATAAATTCAAAATATCTTCTTAATAAATGAAAAGTATAATCGAGGATTAAAAAAAAAAAAAAAAAAAAAAAAAAAAAAAATTCGTTGTCAATCTGTATCTGTCATTCTTTTTATATTTGTAACAATTTGTAAAATAACCCTTTTTTTTTAAAAGTCATATCTCTAAAATACAGATTTTAAATACGAATAAGTAATTATATCATGGGTTTTGCACAAATTTTGTATATTTCTTTTATTTTCGGAAAATGATAATTTTATTTAAAAAGTCTGAAAGAAGTAGAATTTATGACTTGAATGCAAATTATAAATCAAGAAATGCATAGATGACTAATCTCTGAACACTCTTTCTACGTGCTCATTAAAAGGTGTAAATTTAAGTGTAATAGAAAATTTTTTGTTTGAAACCACAGAAGTGTTTCGAATAACCCTGGTCGGTAAAAAATAAATAAATAAATAAATTTCCTCCCAGCAAACTGAATATGTAAAGTGTACAAATTTAATATTCTTAATTCTAAATATATTATCCAAATTGCTCCAGCACGTACCATTTTTTCGAGAAGCACTTTTATAATAATGACAATCAGTGAAATATTATTATATTAAATTGCAATGCTAGATAAAATTGAAATCATGAAAAAGTATACATTCACTGTCTTAGATATCAAATTGATAAAATATAGCCTGAAAATTTAGTTTATTAATGCTTGTATCGTGCACTTTATTTATTATGCCCCCCCCCCCCCCCCTTCGTGACAGAATTTATCATTTGCTATCCACTAATATATTTTCATTCCTTATGCTGCTGTAACTGGGGACTGTTTAAAATAATGTTTAAAATATTACTCTTCATTTTTAAAGATTTTTGAAGTTCACATTTTTGTCACACTGTGACTTACAATATGGTGGGTTTTTTTTTATCACATATGTGACGTGACGTACGTTACATAGTAGTGACATAACAGTGACGTCACAATTTTTATTAATTGCCAGAAAAAAATAATTTTACAGCAAATAACATGTTTTGAAGAATTTTCGTAACTTTTAAATGTTTTCTAAGAAGTTCACATCTCAGTCACAATGTGACATCACTGAGTGGTGGCATTTTGGTCACAGATGTGACGTGACCACCAGTGGCGTGGCGTCCGGTCATCGCTGGATGCGGCGATGACCAAGCAATATTTTAAAACTCTTAATAAGCTTTTAAAACTCTACGATCCAGTTTTAGCAGAACATTTGGAGTTCATGTATAAGTGAAGGTAAGATTTAAAGTTTCTTTTTTGAACATTCAACCATTGAATTTTAGAGTTTGTAATTTTTCACCACAAACTTAAATAATTGCGATGACCACCGGAAATTTTCACGCCACGCCACTGGTGACCACAGTGACTTACAGTGACGTCACAACGACGTCACCGTGACCATGCGTGCTATGAGGGTCGTATTTCAGCACCGACCAATATTAACAATGGAACTAAAGAACTCTCCGAAAAGAGCAGGAAAACTGGTCGATCCAAACAACTGTTAAGACCTTGTTAAATGTAAACTGATCATCATGACAAGAAGCTAAACACGAGGTATTAATTAAAAAAAAAAAAACATTTCACGTCATCAATAAATTTCCTATATAATAATCAATAAGACAAAATAATAAATAAAATATTTCATAGTTTTGAGGGATAGGACGTGATTCTCTATTTTCTCTAACAACATTTGGAGAAATACAATTATATAAAATAATTGTGAAGTCCTTTTAGATGTTTTCTTAACTATATAAATAAGTATCACCCGTAGTCGTCGTCGAGTCCGTCCGTCCGGCTTTCCGCATAGAGCAGCACAAAAACTACCCAAGCGAATTGTTTGAAATCTAATATATATATTATCGTTGCAGAATGTTGCCGAGTCATTTCAAATTTTATGAAAAGCGAATCAAAAATTAAAAGGATATTAATAAAAGTTTTCTTCATTCCATTAAATTTTATCATACGTAATTAATTCAATGATATACCGTGATAGGTACTGATTCTAGTTTGTCATGGTGATGACTTCCTATTTAAGACGAGTCCAACTATTTTCGTAGTACTGAATTTAATAAATACAATTGTAATAAATTTTTTATTCGTGCCATTTTTGCATAAGACTGCGACAGCTATTGCACCAAGATTTGCATATTTATAAAACTAGTTATAGTACGAACTCACCTCATTTGCCACGTTTAATGTACAATTTCTGACTTGTTTGTCATTTATTTCGAGTCTTCGTATTCTAAACAGGTTTACGATTCTTTATCCCCTTGAGCGTCTGAGAGTTTTTCTGCATTTTCATAAAAATGATTATAAATCCCGAAGTATATATATATAAGCTCAAAAAGGTTAAAGGTAAAACTAAAAATAAAATATAAAACTAAACTATACTTTACTTTTTAATTAACTGTGCTTTGCGACACTCTGGCCGAAACCCACTGCCACTACTGAATAATATTTTGTTGTAAATTGTAATTAGTCTGAAACATTGCTGTGCTTTTCAAAATACCCACCGCTGAAGAGGTCACAGCCTTTTGTTGTTTTTTGTTGTTCAGGTTATATGTTTAAATTTCTTGGATGTTTTATGGTTATACTTAATTTATTTATGGTGCAAGATTCTGGGTCTGACAAATGCATTTAATACATAATGTTCTATATATATATATTAATCGTGGTTTGATGCGAAAATTTCATTCGTAGCCCTTTATTCTAGTTAATTTTTAAAACATAATTTTGCAAAAAATATTTTTGTCCACAGCCATTTTAACATGATTTCCCGAAACGAAAAAAACACGGGACAGACACGTAAAGGGTTTAAATATCAGAAGAAGTTTCGCAAACTTTTAGATAATTCCATACATTAAACAATATTCGTCGCAAAAAGTACATGCATACTTTTGTGCCACAGGAAGTTAAACATCAACATATGCAACAGTTTTTTTTTCGTTTAAGTTTCACTCGAGGCACAAAAATTTCAGCAAACTTTGTGAGATACAAATTATTCATATTTCACCATAAACATTTCACTATCTTTACTAAAATAAAAGGAAAAAGAAATTAAATCAAAGGGATTTAAAACAAGATTCTAGCTCGTACATCTTGACTACAGTTAAATCTCGGAAAAAATATTTGCATTCAAGATTATTTTTCTAGGAAAATATTTCTTTTCTGAAAGATGATATTTGTTATTTTTCAAATGCATGCATTTTTAAATTATCAACTTCTAAAGAAATAGGACTTTCACCTTTGAAGATGGATCTAAAAGGAAATTTTGAATTTTTATTATACCCGACTTTGAAGTTTTACTATCTTGGTTCTGAACTATTACATACGTACAAGGCTGTTTTTATACGAAGAAATAAATACCTATGAGAAAGATTTTTTAACTTAATGCTTTTGATTATTTAGAAAAAAAAGCTGATTTGGAAAATTCTTGCCTAGGAAAACATTGAAGCAAATTTATATAAAACTGAGTTGCTAGTGAGAAATAGTTTAAAATAGATTTTTATTATCAACCTATTAGCCCAGCGGTAGGGGAGCAAAAAAAGGCCCAATTCGGAAATAATTAGGGGAAAACTGGGAATTGTTTTAATCCCTTCAGTTTATGTCTAGAATGAATATGCTACGTTTTCCCCCTCGTACAAGGGGAGCGTTAGGAATTATACATTGATTTATAGTAAAAAAATACGTTTTTTTTTTTTTTTTTTTTTTAATACCATAACACTATTTCTAAATCACTGACTTTTTCAAAAACATTGTCAATACAAATGTTGTAGAGCTTAAAATTCTAAATAAAATGAGTACCTTACACTTAATACTTTTGTTGAATATTAAGGTCACAATTCTACTTTAAAGTTTTCGCACCGTGGTCAGGGGGTTGAACTCAGAATTAATTAGGGGAAAACTGGAAATCGCTTTAATCCCTTAAGATTAGGTCTGAAATGAATGTTCTAGGTATTCCTTTTCGTACTAAGTGAGCATTAGGAAATATGTACACATTTACATTCGAGAAACACGTTTTTCTTTAATATTTTTAACAATATCTGAAATTGCGACCTTAATTTTGAACATAAAATATTAACATGAGTATTCATTTTATTCAAAATTTTAAGCTCTACAACATCTGTATTGGTAATTTTTTGATTAGTTAGCTCTTTTGGGATATTGTTAAGGTAATCTGGTCTTTCCTATCTTGAAGCTCTTGAATAGTGATTAAGGCAAAATTTTGAAATGGAATTGCGACCTTAATTTTGAACAAAAATATTAATGTGGGTACTCATTTTATTCAGAATTTTATGCTCTATAACATTTGCATTGGCAATGTTTTTGATAGAATTAACTATTTTAAGACATTGTTAGGTAATTTGGTCTCTCCGGACTTCAAGCTCTTGATCAGCGATTAAGGCAAAATTTTGAAATTAGAATTGCGACCTTAATTTTGAACAAAAATGCTAATGTGGGTGCTCATTTTATTCAGAATTTTAAGCTCTACAAGATTTGCATTGACAATGTTTTTGATAGAATTAACTATTTTGAGATATTGTTAAAAATATTATGGAAAAACATGTTTTTCGAATGTAAATACGGACATATTTTCTAACGCTCACATGGTACGAGGGGTGAAAACATAGAATATTCATTTCAGACCTAATATGAAGGGATTAAAACAATTTGGAGTTTTACCCTAATTAATTCTGAGTTCAACCCTCTGACCACGATTCTAAAACTTTAAAGTAGAATTGTGACCTTAATATTCAACAAAAGTATTAAGTGTAGGTACTCATTTTATTCAGAATTTTAAGCTCTACAACATTTGTATTGACAATGTTTTTTAAAAAGTTAGTGATTTCGAGATAGTGTTATGGTATTTTTTTTTTTTTTAAAACGTATTTTTTGACTATAAATCTATATATATATAAGCCGTTCTCAGTTTGTATGTCCTTTATACAAATATTTAATTTTTAACCGATTTGCACGAAACTCGATGTACATACGTTTTAGAACGCGGAAAAGATCACTGTCTACTTTAAAAAATTATCAGACCTCTATTTATCCCTTTTTTCTACCACTTCCATAATTTAACATTATAGAAATATCTCTTTTTAAATCTTTTTTAATTCAAACGTTTCTTTCCTGTTGCCAAACCCTAAGAAATGACACAATAATGTGAAAAAATAAGGATAACGAGTGTATTTTGTTTCTATTTGCCAATAAAAATTCAGATTTTCTTGCTATATTTTTGCGTGTTTGATACTGACGTCATTCTAAGCAGAAAATGTACATTTTTTTTTGTACATAAAATAAAAACTTTAACTGTAAGAGCGGGAAAATAACGTAGCACCTCAATTTAAATGTTTCTTTTTAATTAAAACATGTATTTTAATACAAACAGTCAAATTTCATGAAAATTTAACAAAAAGAAAAAAAAGGCTAGATATGGCGTCACATTCTATCGAATCTTTTCAACGCGTAATCAAACTCATTGTAAAAATATGGCTCCTATATTTTGATTACTACTTCGATTGTATACTACAGCCATATCTTATATTTTGATTACTACTTCGATTGTATACTACAGCCATGTCTTATAGCTATACGTTATCGCTAAGTGTTGTATTAGTTTAGATTCAGTGCTAACATTTTCTGTGATTTATAGCAAAAAGAGAGCGGTTATTTACATTTTCAAAAAAATTCTTAGATGTCTTGATTTAAAATTCATGGAAAATGACATCATTTCATCTAATCATTGTAGATTTAATTTCAATAAAATTTCAAATTTTCCAAATAAAATTTTAGTAACTACTACCTCATTTGGATGTATTTTTTTGCATTTTCCCCCGTATTGTGGAAGATATTGTATACTTCTGTTACGCGCGCCAAAGAAAACATGTATTTTAATTTTGAAAGTTAAAAAAATTACCACAAAGTGTCAAAAGAACATCCTTTTTCTGAATTTAAATTTCGCGAGTTTCAAAATTAAAACTAAAAATGTGAGTTTTTTCATAAACGTCAAGTTAAGGCTGTTCATAAAGTTAAGGCTGTTCTCAAATCCAAAGGAGCTATTTTCTGACATAATTTTTATTAATTTTTGTTCGGAAACGCATGAAATTGACAGGAGTTCTTATTTAGAAACTATGTAATCTAAAGATAGTTTCCATTTGTTGGTAAAGGTATAAGATCTTTCAGTTGGTGTTTTGAACTGAATTTCAGACGCAACAGTGCAATAAAGGATAAAAACCGGCCGTCATGCAACCACAATTGCTCATAACTCGATAAGTAATTTATTTATGAAAAAAGGAAAAACTCATTTCAATTCCAAACCGCTTTAAAGTCAGGCCTACAAATTTTAAGCCTTCACGTTTAATGAGTCAGAAAATGTGTCAGAAAGTTTCGCGTTGTTGAGCAGGGAACTGGAGAAGCACCTTAAGCATTATTGCAGGTTGGTATTTTGTAAACAAGTTGCATGCCAGATAGTCGCTTAAAACATAAGTCATTCTATATTGTTTTAAACAAAGGTGCATGCCATAATAGGTGTCAGGCACACTCATTAAAATATGAATACCCTAGCGCACAGCCCCATTACTGAAGATAAACCCGTCAATATACTTAGAGATAAAAATAGCTCTGCATTTTTCATTCAGCTAATAAGATTAATCCTTAATAATTGGGTTCACATGATTATATAACTTTCCCCTATGATTCTGTTACTAAGCAACGGAAGACAATATGTTACGCACTAAAATCTTCTCCAAAAAACTAATATTGCAAGTCGCATGGAAATCCGTTCTGGAGAATTCAAGTTATATGAACCCGGAACGAAATTCCCATTTGAATTTTATACACTTATCAGGTTATTTTGAGTAGTTTGATTTGATATCTGTTAAATTCGTGTTTTATTTTATTTTATTTTTGGCGTTTTAATTTCGTTTGCCAAATTAGTTATTGAATATTACGCGAAAACTAACAAATTCTGAATTATTTACAATGTTTTTGAACAATTGAGTTAATCTTTTGTATTTGGGTTGCAAGCGTATTTAAAAAATATGCATGTTTAAAAATTATTTTAAAACCCATAAAAAATTTGTAAATTGAGATAAACATTACAAACAAATATCACTGAAAGTACTTTTGTTTTCTATAATATTTTGGAACAATCTAATGTACAATGTTTAGACATTAAACTACAGTAAAAGGGAAATTTGTTGTGTTAGGTTGTTGCCACCGAAAATATGATACCAGTGTTACTCATAGACATGTCTTTTCTTTATACTATTGCATGAAGTGTAAACAGGTTCAGCTTTCGTAATCGGGTTGCATTCAACTTAAAAAATATCCATGCTTAGAAATTACTTTAAAATCCATTAAAATCCGAAAACTGAGGTACAATTTTCAAACAAATTTCATTTGAGAGAACTTTTTTCTATTCGACATTGTAAAAAATGAAATTATGTGATGTTTAAAAGTTAGAAAAATTTCAGTAAAGGCACATTTAATGGGTTACAATTTATGGGCACTGACATAGTGTTTTTACTTTATAATGTAGATAATACTATACAAACGAGAATTTCACTAAGTGCTGCGCGATTTGGAGGAATTTCTTTTTTTTTTGGTATTGTCAGGAAAATCACATATTTTTCTCTTATACCCGCCAAAGAAAATGTGCATTCTGTTATTAAAGCTCAGGGATTTTACTATGGTTGCAAGACAATAACGCCATGTTTTTTTATTGTCTTTATAATGATTTGTGGATGGGAATGCACAATTTTCAGTTATTGTGATTGCCGTATTATTTCGTTTTAATTTATTTTACCTGGAAGGCTTCTTATAATTGACACGGGCGAAGCTGGGTAGTTCTGCTAGTCAATGTATAATTCCTAACGCTCACCTTGTACGAGGGGGAAAACGTAGCATATTCATTCTAGACCTAAATGAACGGGTTAAAACAATTTCCAGCTTTCCCCTAATTATTTCCGAATTCAACTCCCTAACCACTGGGCTATATCTGGTTGAATAGAATTTAAAATGTGTTTGAAATAGGTTTTTAATGCATTTTAGGTAACAATAGTTCTTCTAAATTAGGTGTATTGAATCTTTTGACTGCATCGACCACATTTGCGAGGCAGAATTTATCTCGGGAAAACAAGGGAAATTCAAAAAATTCAAGGGAAAACAATTGCCTCTCATCTCATACATATAATACTAAATTATTTAAAACAACGTTTAAACACACAATAAAACAACATATTTGACCATACGTATACGTTTCGTGAGTACTAGGACTCACATCCTCAGTGTAAAAACTTTAAAAGCTCTAAAAACAATATCCCCCCAACTGCATGTACGGTGAAAAAAAACCAAATGTCAAAACATAATACCAAAAGACCATCAAGTTCTTGTGTTAGAACTTGATGGTCTTTTGGTTCTTGTGTTAGAACTTGATGGTCTTTTGGTATTATGTTTTGACATTTGGGTTTTTTTCACCGTACATGCAGTTGGGGGGATATTGTTTTTAGAGCTTTTAAAGTTTTTACACTGAGGATGTGAGTCCTAGTACTCACGAAACGTATACGTATGGTCAAATATGTTGTTTTATTGTGTGTTTAAACGTTGTTTTAAATAATTTATATTTTCACACAAGTTCTGTACTTATTATATAATACTAATATTAACAATAGTCTAAAAATAAAGTCCTACCGGCTTGTACCAGGTGCAAAAGGCAGCTTTCTTATTCCTTGTGTTTAAAAACCTAGTTTGTTTTACTAAAACACACGAACAGTGATGGAACAGTGGCGCTGCAATTGGTCAATTGTCACCACTAAATTTTAATATTATTCTTCGCCTTAACATATATCAGAAATTCTGGGTTGAAATTAATGGAAAAATACTAGTTAAATTTTGCGGTACCAATTAATTCTCTGCTGCTTCACTGTTCCATCACTGCACGAAGCTAAAATGAGTAGAACAATCCCAGTTTTTGTCAATAATGAATTTGAATGAGAATTTTGCGAAATTAGTTAACTATCTCAGAGTTGCATTCATTCAGAGCGATTTATGTTTGGACGCTAAATTCGGAGATTTGTTGAACTTCCCCCCATTTTAAATCAACATGGCGGATGAAGCTAACCAATGAATGTAGTGTAGACCTAGGTACGTTCTGTACGCATGTTCAGTAAGTTCGAAATCGGTTTACATATACTAGTGCTGTTGAAACAAAAATGATCTGGACTCCTTGTATCAAGGTCAAGCGCTTTTTCAGTTACTAATTTTTTCAATCTCTAATTTCAATTTCTAATCTTTGAGACAAGATGGGGAGTGAAGTTGGGTAATGAACTCAGTAAGAGACTAGGGTATGCCCTGTACACACGCTTAGTCGCATCCAAATCGCTTAATAAATTCGCGTGTTATCACATCACAAAAATTAGATTATTTCAAAATGTCAGCCGATCTAGAAATTCAAACCACTATATTTCAGGCTTTTTTTAGATAAAGACGAATTAAAAAATGCCCTGGAATCCTTATATCAAGGTCAAACACTTTGAAATTCTTTTTAAATTTTGAATTTCTTGTACTTCTTTTTGAATATAATTTTTTTTTAATGGCCACTATTATGAAACAAGATGGCGAGCGAAGCTGGCTAACGAACTCGGTATAGATTTTCTCAGTCACACCGAAATCGGATAATAAATACTCTTGCTATCGCATGAAAAAAATCGATTATCAGTCAACATAAATAATTAAATATGCTATTTTAAAGATAAAAACTGTAAATGCCCTAGATTCCTTCTGCGTGGTAATTTATTTTCGCTTTTCGTTTTTCTTATTTGGCCTTCATGCAAAGCTGACCTTACTTTTAAAATAACCGAAGTATCTTATAGTTAAAATTTTGAAAGGAAATATTTGTTTTTCTTTAATTTAAATTACTTATATTTACCGAAAACAACTTATAAATTCAATCACAATGTTTTAATTTACATGACGAAATTGGTTTTTCATTGTCATACCACTTTTAAATTTATCCTAATATTTGTATAATGAAAAGTCCTGTTTAATTTGGTAAAATCGATGGCTTCCGTATTATCGTACTCATAGTTAAAATATGATTTAGGAAGGATTTCACTAGACTCTAGTAGAAAGTCTTTTGTTATGATTAAAATGCTTCATTGAATACGTGTTTAGCATGATAAATTTTAATTAGTTTAGAAATTTTACGAGACATCACGTTTGAATTTCAAATTAAGGTTAATCATACATTATTTGATGGTAATATAACAGAAAAGGATTTAAAGTTTGTGTGGTCTTAATGAATAATTTTATTTTCTTAATAACGATAAAGCTACATAAAAGAAGTTTCTCTTTGAATAGCTTAAATTAGTGAAAAGTTATAAAGTTTCACTCGTTAGATTTAGCTTGAATTTTAAACAAATTAGGGATTTGTGTAGCCTATATTTCTACAAGTTAACATAAATTTATTTCTTAATAAATTTTGTCACATTCTTTAGTTTTCCTTCCTTGGCAATAACATTTTATTATAGATACTCATTTGATGCAATACAATTAGTATAGAATGATAAGTTCAATAAGAAAGCATACAGTCATAATTATTCAAAAATAATCTACCCTATATATATAAAATCCTAATGAAACGAATTTATGAAACGACTTTATGAAACGACTTTATGAAGCGATTTTATGAAACGACTGCTTAAACAACTGATTATGTTTCACGGCGATTTCTCCTAAAATATGGAATATTATGCGACGAAATTAAAACCAAAAATTCGTATTGATCCGCAGGTCTCAAAACTGGTATTAGAATTTTTAAATTTTTAAATTTTATAGCGAAGTGGTCCTCCCGGAACTGTTGATGATGGTCACAGGGCTTAGGCTATAATTATGGAGATTGTTTTAAAATACCGAGAGACAAAGACGCTGTATACTTAATTCATTTTATTTTAGCTTATTTTCAAATGTTTAACTGATCTTCTTTAATCAACCAGAAAAACAACCATTGGATGTCTTAACAGCAACTGATTTGGCCTTAAATTTTTGCAATCAAACGGAATCGAATGGAAACCCGTTTACAGGGAGATCGCTACAGGTTTTTTCATTATAAATCAATCTTCTCTAATCTTTTAAAAACCGATCAGATTAGCGATCTTTTAGATTCTGCGTTGTCTGAACGGGGACATGCGAGCGTATCTTGCAGGGGCCAGAGCCCCCTATAATATATATCTATCTATCTATATTATAAAGGACAAACGTATCTGTGCGTAACCCTGACGTCATTTTGCAAATGCAAACACTTCACGATCAAATTTCTGTTTTGCAGTTTTTGCTACTGCCATATTTTAATCTTTTAACCATCTAACCATCCAACCACCGCAAAAAAGCTGAGTCATATCCAAATCGGTTAATTAATACCCCTGCTGTCTTATGATAAAAACCAGGTTGTCAGTCTCCCTAGGTAGTGGAAACTCCTATATTTTAGGCTTTTTTAAAGATAAAAACTGAAAATGTGCCTTATTCCTTGTGCTTGATAATTTATTTTTGCTTTTGTTTTTACTTATTTCTTCTAATTTGCAAATCTGACCTTTATTTAAAAATAACCAACGTACCTTGCAATCAAATTTTTGAAAGGATTTTTTAAATATATTTTTTTATTTTAATTAACTATCTATATTATAAAGGACAAACATATCAGTGCGCAAAGCATACGTCATTTTGCGAATGGCAACACCTTCAAATTTGAAATAAAATTTCGGTTTTGCAATTATATCTACGGCAAATTTTTAAATTTTTAAACTTCTAAACATCGCACACTTTAAATTTTAACACCATCTTATAAGGAAATAAATGCTCTTTTAAATGCAATTTGTTTGAAAGCTGTATCTCAATTTATTTTTGAAATATTAATTTTTTTGTAGTTTTTAATACAAATTTTGTAATCGTGGCAACTGAAGTACTCCATTTATATTGAAAGTAAAGGGAAAATAGTCATGGTTTATTATTTTTATTGATTATATCCTTAGTGATGTCATTTTCACAATACAAATTAAAGTAACCTTTTGTATAATTTTTGAACAGAAATTGATGTCAGACATTTAAAAAAAAAAACATGCATTCTTCTTCATAAATCAGTTACATCTCAATATTTTTACATTACGCTGATACTGAGTTTGAGACGCTAGGCAAAATGATTCAGTGAGTAAAAATTATGTCATATTTAAAACAAAACGATCATTTATTTTGATAAAACTAAATATTCGACCAATACTAAATGGCCAATACTATGACAATTAAAGGCAAATTTCTGATTTTTTTTTCTTCGCGGGTATTGAGATTAGAACTTAAAGTTTGTGTGAATGTTCACATGAAAAGTTGAATTGGACAAACGTGATTTTAAGTTTGGAAATACATTAATTAATAATCTATTGCGGGTTAAAATACTTTCAAATTGCGAATTTGAGTGGTGCGTATGTAAATTATGGGAATGTGAAAATAACGTACAATTTAGATTTCATGGGGAGAAATTTTATGATGTGACAAAGCGAAATCCTTTTTACTGATTTTTCATCCCATAAAAACAAACATAAAAGTCTCAATCGATAACTTTATCATAATTACTCATCTTGATTACGTATACTAATAGACGTTAATTTTTCAATAATTTAAGCAGTTGAAGTTTGTGGAAATAATATTTTGGTTATTTTCGGTTAAAAATATTATTTGTTTTAAGAGCGAGAGAAACAATGTTAGATGAATTTTTCATTGTAATTATTTTTGTAGGTTTATTATAAATTCGATCTGACAGTTCCTTTCTAACATTTTAGTTCGTCGAATTTCGACGGGTTCCAACTCGTATATTTACAGGAAACACATTTCTAAATACAACCACAAAGTGTTAATTTACACGAAAGTTTATTTTACACTATCATTCCACTTTTATATTTAGTCTAATATTTGGATAATCGAAAAGTTCTATTTTATTTGGTAAAATCGATGTCTTTTAAATTATTGTACTGTAGTTGAAATATATTTGGGAATGATTTAACTAGACTCTAGC
This sequence comes from Maratus speciosus, assembly GCA_963932465.1. NCBI lineage: Eukaryota > Metazoa > Arthropoda > Arachnida > Araneae > Salticidae > Maratus > Maratus speciosus. Next base: position 481,322,286 of record OZ010797.1, read on the forward strand.
AGAAAGGCTTTTGTTATGATTAAAATTCCTCATTAATTGCATGTTTAGCATGATAAATTTTAATTAGTTTCAGAAATTTTACGAGGCATCACGTTAGAATTGCAAATTAAGATTAATAAAGCATTATTTGATGGTAAGATAAGCGAAAATGTTTTAATGTTTGTGTGGTCTTAATGAATAAATTGATTTTCTTAATCATTATAAAGCTACATAAACTAAGTTTTCACTTTGAGTAACTTAAATTAGTAAAAAGTTAAAAGGTTTCCCTCGTTAGATTTAGCTTGAATTTTAAACAAATTAGGGATGTGTGTAGCTTATATTTCCACAAGTTAACATCAATTTCCTTAATAAATTTTGTCTCATTCCTTAGTTTTCCTTCTTTGGGAATAAGTTATTATTATAGATGTTCATTTGGTGCAACATAATTAGTATAGATGGATAAATGCGACAAGAAAGTATCCAATCATGATTAATCAAAATTAATTAAATTCAACATAACATATTATTTATCAGCATACTGCAGTTGCTTCTATTTAACAAAATGTCTGTAATTCAAATGACGTTAAAACCTTAAAATTTATCTATGTGAAAGTATGTTTTTATGGGTGAAATTATTATCATTCTTAATTCCAGTGTTAAATATAGATATAATTTATAATATCCGAGAATTTGTTGTAAATATATTAAGTTATTCAAACTATATCTTGTGAAAACAAGCGACATGATACTATTTTCCTTGGCTATTTTTTAAAAATTATTCAAATTAATACTGTTTTCCAAACAAATTTTCTGTGGGTTTTTCTTAAAATAAAGAATTTTGAAGATGCCATCGTAGGTCGTTTTTGTTCGGCATTAATTTCAGTTTAGTTCCGATTCACTGATCTTATTACGTATTGGTAATTGTACATTTTCATGCGTGTTATATTATATATTTTCGTACTATACATGTACATAGTATGTAGTATACATTCATACATATATTTCCGTAGATTAAGAAGCAGATGTTGCGTTTTCTACAGTGTTCTTTATAAAGTCTGTTATGCAGGTGAAAATGTTTACTTTATAGCTAATATAATATGAAAAAAATATATATGTTTTGCGTTAAAACCATTGTGAAAAAATTGGTTAATATTGCTGTAAAATGTCTCGGAAACATACTTGAAAATTACAGGCGTCATAAACTTTAAATGCTCTATTATCGAATTGCTTAAAAGAAACATCCTTATAACTCCAAAAATTAGAATCATATTAACTAACAGTTTACTGCGTCGGATTAAGCGTCTTATTTCTAATTAAAATACATCTTTGAATTGAAATTTGAATGCAATACAGGGTCGTGAAAAATCGAAGAGTGTGGAAAATAGGATTAAAAATATCTCGGTAGCTCATTATCCGATCAACTTCCTTCTTTATGCAAAATTTATGTTTTTTTTTATTTTCTCTTATATTCATTCCTTCAAATAAGCAATTTTGAAAATTTTATATATACGTTTTATCAGAAAGGATATTTCTAGAGTTCGAAAAAAATAGTTTCAGATAATCGAGGTTACTGAAATTCAACAGGCATCTTCTCATTATTACACACTAAGTACACACCAAATTTCAAGTCTCTATCTCAATTTGTTCGGAATGAAGACCGTTTACAGACAAACACACACGGAGAGACGGAAGGCAATTTTTTTTCTCCTAAAAATATGTTTTTCGGAATCTCCAGTGTCTGAAACGTGTAAATACGTCAAAAAAAATTTCGATTTTTAAAACGACTACAAGACTTACCCTATACTACGTATGATGGGTAAGTAAAAAGTAATGTATGCCGTGTTCTACAGCACAGGTCTGGTCAAAGTCATTAAGCTAGAGGGGCAGAAGACATTTATAGCTAACTAGTACACCACTAAGTGTTTTCCATAAATTCTTTAAGGGTACAAGGGATATTCAAACTCATTTATTTATTTATTTTTTTAAATTGCACTTTAAATACTATTCAAAGGCACACAATGTGAATTATGGCATATATTTATCACACAAGAAAATAAAAACAAATTTTTGTTGGAGAAAATAAGGAAATTTTCTGAATATTTTAAGCGTTGTGAAGATCTTTTCAAAATGCTCCATGCGCATTCTATATAAATTAAAATCTCAAATATTTTATATGCCAGTTTGGTTTACGTATACAAGTGAAACTATGCATAGTTTTTTTAATCTAAATATAATTGGAAAAGTTTTAAGTGCAGAAATAGGATGGAAAATTTTTGAAAGTTTCATAAAAATTAGAAAAAATATTTTTTTAGTACCTTTATATTCAAATATTTAAAATTCGATGATCAGTTTTATTTGTATATATAAAACAAGCGGGCATAAAAAATATTGGAGATTCTAATTGATATGGGATGCGCAAGGGGCGTTTTGAAAAGTTCTTCGTAACGCTTAAAATGTTCAGGAAAATTCCTTATTTTTTCCCCCCAATTTTTTTTTTTGCATAATTTTATATTTAAACAAGCGGACTTCGCCAACTGCCATGGTCGGTTTCTATAAAAGAACCTTGAATCAAACGAAATATAGCTAGCAAAGATGCAATGTGTTTACCTTTTTTTTTAGTATGTTTGTTATCTTGAAGTTCACGCTTCTGACTAAAATGGCTGCTGAGATATGCCAAATGTTCTAAAATTTTCGACACGCGTCTTAAACCCCTTAGGGTGGAGAATTTATGATATAGCTGAAACATGTTTTCAATTATTTTTTAGTCATTTATTTTGTGGAATTTTACGCTTCTCCATAAAAAGGCTGCTGAGATATTGCCAAATGTTCTAAAAGTTTGGACCCCCACCCCCTTTTGACTCCTTTAGGGGATAATTAAAAAAAAATTCGTCCTTAGTGTTCTTTCCTCCCCAATTTTCATACTTCTAGGTTCAGCAGTTCGGGCTGGACCTTTTATATATAGAGAGAAAGATTAAAACTATCTCAAACGATTTTTCCCCATAGGCTGTAATGTAATGGAATTCTTTTGAGTTTCCCTGTAATCTCACACTTCCACCCACCGCGACCAAACTGCCTTACTAACAGCAGGAGACCAAGGGCTATCTAACCACTACAACCGCGTGTGGGAGCAGTAGGTGTTCATGGAGAAAAATTTGTCATTACCCACAGACAATTGACTCTTTTATGTACAGTAGAACCTCGATTATCCGAAATAATTCGGACCGACCCTCTTTCGGAGAATCGAAATTTTCGGATAATCGAGAATGCTTTAATTTTAAGATTAAGGAGAAATAAAAGTCCTAAGAAATATGCGCTATTTCTTATTATGGTAATAAGTGTTTCATAAAAATAAAGCAATAGCAAAATAGTAACTAGAATAAATTACCTGAATTTTAATTTTGGAATTAAGTGCATTTTACATATTTAACAAGGCTTTGAAAAATTGTTTTGTTTGCCGCAGTTTCGATTGCCTTTGCTTTGAAGCTCTATCACGAAGTTTTTAAATATTATTAGTTTAATGGTATCACAGTTTTTCTACTACTTCAGCCATGCCAAACCTTTTGCAAAACATTCAAAAACTTTTCAAAATTGCTAATTTGTTCGTTTTCTTCGTTTGTTTTGTCCGTTCCACTCCGCAACTTAAAGGAGCTCAAGTTAAATTCAAAGGAACTCTAAGAAAAGGAATCGAAAATATTTATATGTATTCATAGTTTGGCCGCTTGCGTATAAGAAATATGATAGTTGAATAAATAAAGGGGTGGATTTTGCACACAAGTAATGCAAAAGTTAAAACCAGCTGGATTAAAAATAGATTTCTGTTAACCGAGAGCTTCGGTTAAAAGAGTTTCGGATAAAAGAGGTTCTACTGTATATAGATATATTGATTTCTTGTATGATAAATATATGCCATAATTCATATAGTTTGCCGTTGAATAGTATTTAAAGTGCAATTTAAGAAATAAAATTAAAAAATCTGTTAGTAAGTCCCTTGTTCTGTTAAATCGCTGAAGTCTATTGGTTTCTCAAGATAAAGGTAAAATTTTCAGAAACACGAGTAATTCGGAAGAGGGTATATTATAGGGCAATTTCACAGAAAATTTTCATTTTTTTTGGGGGGGGGGATAAAATTTATCATATGTTTAATTTAAGGGCATGGTTGGAAGCTTGATATTTTTATATTCTATAATAAAATCCTAATAAAAAGGCATTGTAAATTACTGTTTACAAACAAAGTTAAGTACCATTATTGTCTTTGTAAAGTCATAATGGTACGTCAGTTACATGTGTAAATGCCATTTTTCTTTTTTATTGTTCAGAAATTAATTTACAAAGTTACTGTTATAATTTGTCATTACTTAGTGTTGTGGAGAACATTAAATCACCTTTTTTAACGGGATAGTTTTGATAATTTTTACACTTCATTGAAATCAGAAAAATTATTTGTCCATTTTATGTTACATTAGTTACAGAATTTTGAATTGCAATTTTTGAGATTCAAAGAGAGATTGAAGTAATCTGCAGGTGTTTGGTATTAAGTCCTTAGTAAGAAACATTTTAAATTGCAACAATCATTAATAACTCACACTCCATAGACTGCTATGATAATACTCGACAGCAAATACCGCCAGCAAACGAATTTTAGCATCGACCTCAGGTCGCGTGCATAAGGTTCATTTCTCGCAAGCTTTTAAATAAAATCATCACGTCATTTTGATTATTTAAAGTGGTCTGTTACATTACGCTGTTAAAATGGAGGATATTCCAAATATGGGTTCGAGGCTGAAAAAAGTCACGTGATACCGGTAATTTACCCAAGGAATTTCTAACTGATAAGAAGGGAAGATACTACTGCTTTGCCTCATGAACCGTTTCATTGGCTAGCGGGGATTTACATTACACGTCTACGGAGCCTTCTCTTCTTTACGCTAGAAGTTTTTACCTTGACCACGTGATCAAAACGGAGATGGAATATCCTCCATTTTGCAGTATTTGCTGAGTAGTCACTCCACCGCTTTTATAGAATATCTCTTTTTTGACCAATGTAAATGCTCCATAATATAATAAAGTAACCGTTTTATTACAGCATCTAGAATATACAGTGTGGAAATAGGCTATCCCAGTAATACATAAAAAAGCGCTGAAATATGGAATCCCTTAAATCTCAAATGATACTGAAATCCAATGAGTCGATCACAGCGACATATGCAGGATATTTTCTAAAACTCCAAGTCGATTTGGTCTAGACGCTGTAATAATACGATGTTTACTTTGAAATTTGAAAATATATTGCAGATGTCGCTACGATCGGCTCCATGGATTTTAGCATCACTGCCCATTTAAGGTATACAACTTTTTAGCGCTGTTTGGATAGCAGATATCTACACTATATATTCTAGACGTTGTAGTTTTATATAAAGTTGGTGGAGGGACGATGCAGCTACAGCAGCAGTACAGCGCCTAGAAGATACAGTGTGAAAAACGGCTACAAAATAGTGCTAAAAAATTGAATCCCATAAATGTACAACGATACTGAATAACAAGATGTCGATCGTAGCGCCATCGTAGTGATTTAAAAACGATAATCATTCTAAAAGAGACTCTTTAACCTATTTCACGTCATTCCTTAACTAAATTAGCTTATAACAGACCAAAATATCTTTTATTTATAGTTTCCGATATTTAACATTCTATAATTTTTGAAAACACAGTGTTTATATTGAAAAGAGTTGGCGCTCGTATCAGCATATTGCCGCTGAGCATTGTTGCAGATTTATGGGATACAAGTTTTTAGCACTTTTTAAAGCATTATAGAAATAGCCGTTTTCCACACTGTATCTTCTAGGCGCTGTAGCAGCAGATTTTTAATAGTGTAGACTACGGAGTTACGAATAAAGAGGAGGAGACATAAAGTATACTGTCTACGACTTGCGAGTGAAGTAACTGAGGAGTTGTCACAAGATGGCAGCTGCTTTTTTAAAATCGGATCTAAAGTTCCTGAATACCGACGGAGTAAACTTCCAACCAGTAAAATTGAATAAAAAATTTTGTCTTATTTAAGCGCCTTGTTCCTGCCTAGTAAAACAGTCAGTTTGTTTTACCGGTTGTCACAATATGGCGGAAACGCAGAGCCTGATGACCGCAAAAGTAAACTCCTGCCTGTAAAAATGAAAATCTATTTTTGTGATTATTTATGACTGAAATTTTGTATTAACCCATTTTAGGCCAAGCATAGAAATATTATAAAATGTGGTATTATTTTCATTGAAATATGCATAAATTACATTCATTAAGACAAAAAAAAGTTTCGTGCATGAAAAATAATAATTTATTTGAAAAATAAAATGTATTCGGCATTTTCAGGCATTCGGTCAATGGTGCGCTAACGCACCATTAAATTTAAAATTAATATTTTTTTAAACTTTTTTATGACATTTGTTTTATTATTATTTTATTTACAGAACTTGCAACTTCAATCCATTATAAAAACATATGATTAATATCAAGTGGAATAATTATACATTTTCAAAAAGTCGAATTTGTCACTAACCGTTTCAATTTTAAAAGACTCGCGTATTTTGAGGATTTCTCAACAGAAAGTGTTTACTCCAATTGAATTACTGATATTTTATAGATGTCTCCAGAAACCTTAAAAATAGCAGAAAAATAAAATTAGTGAAAAATATTCCTCACAGTGTTAACAACAAACTAGTATGTTGTGGCCATCACAAAACTTTCTTCTATATAAATCACGTCAACTAAATCATTTAAATAGTACAAGAAATAACAACGATTTAGCACCAATTCATATCAAAGTATATCTGAATTTGAAATTGGATGAAGATTCGTGCATTAGTTCTTGAGATAGAGCTATAGCGGAAATTCTGAAAACAATTTAGCATAGCAGCGCCACCTGTTGAGCGATTTACACCAAAAGTAAACAGCACTAAACGATATCAAGGTATACCTGAATCTGAAGTATGTTGAAAATCCAAGCATTAGTTCTTGAGATAAAGCTATTGCGGAAATCGCAAAAAATACAGCATAGCAGCGCCACCTGTTGAGCTATTTATACCAAAAATTAAACAGCACTAATTTATACATCAATTCATGTCAAGGACTAACTAAATCTGAAGTTTGATGATAATCCGTGCAATAGTTCTTCAGATACAGCTCTTGTGGAAATCGTGAAAAATGCAGCACAGCAGCGCCACCTGTTGGGCGATTTGCACCAAAAATTAAGCAGCACTAATTTATATCAGGGACTAACTGAATCTGAAGTTTGATGAAAATTCGTGCATTTTTTCTTCAGTTAGAGCTATTGCGATAATCATGAACAATGCAGCATACCAGCGCCACCTGTTGGGCGATTTTCACAAAAAAGTAATCAGCACCAAACTATATCCTGGACTAACTGAATCTGAAGTTTTATGAAAATCCGTAAAGTAGTTCTTGAGATACAGCTATTGCAGAAATCGTTAAAAATGCCGCATAGCAGCGCCACCTGTTGGGAGATTTTCACCAAAAACTAATCAGTTCCAGTTTATGTCAAGGTCTAACTAAATATGAAGTTTTGTGAAATTTCGTGCATTAGTTCTTGAGATAGAGCGCCCACAAAATTTGTGTCACATACAGACAGACAGACGGACGGACAGACAGACAGACAGACAGACAGACAGACAGACAGACAGACAGACAGACAGACAGACAGACTCACAGACAGACATTTTGTAAAAACATGTTTTTTGGAATCTCTGACTCATAAAAGGTGGAAATCCGTCGAAAACTGGAATTCGAAAATTTTCATGAAACCAATACTTTCTTCTTGTAAAGATAGAAGAAAGTAAAAATATATATATTTATTGAAATGGTGCGTTTACGCACCTTTGGCCGAAAATGGGTTAATAAAGACTTTTAAATAGGGAAAAAAATTCCATATAGATTTAGTGGTGAAAGTTTCCACCGGAGGTAATCAGTGCTTGTAAAAGCGGTTACAGTTGAAGCTTCACCATTTTAAGGATATGTCAGTTCTTCTTTATTAATAGTTTCATGGTGTAGACCAAATCGTCTTGGAGTTTTAAGAAATATTCTGCAGATGTCGCTGCAATCGACTCTTTGGATTTCAGCATCATTTGAAAGTTAAGGGATCCAATATTAAGTACTTTTATAAGTATTACTGGGAAAGCCGTTTTCAATACGATATATTCTAGACCCTATAGCTGTAACGTAGCTTAGTTACAGTGTCTAGAATACATAGTGTGGAAATCTGCTAAACAAACAATGCTAAAAATTTGTATCCATAAATGTGCTACGATACTGCTGAAATCCAAAAAGTCGATCACATCGACATCTGCGGGATTTTCGTATTACATTGTATAGACTAGCAATATCTTGCAGTTTTAGAAAATATCCTGCAGATGTCACTGCGATCTCAATATTTCAGCAGCATCGTTGCACATTTAAGGGATACAATATTTTACCGCTTTTTTAAGTATTACAGAGATAGTCGATTTCCAGACTATATATTCTAGGCGCTATAGCGCAAGTGTTTAATTAATGTAAGTTACTGTTTGTTGAAATAAACAATATTTGTAAAATACATGAATAAAAAACCCTAAAATGAAAGTAATTTCGTTCAAATATGAGTGATGTGCTTTTTAAATTCATTTTTTGTAATATTTATAATGCGTACATAGTTCTTTTACTGGGAGTTTTAAAGGACAAAAAAACTATCATTGATGTAGAAGGGCACTTTACACTGTTAAAAATCTGCAGCATTTGGTGCTTGAGTCACTCCATCGCTTTTATAGAATACCTCTATTCTGACCAATGAGAATGATCCATAATATAGTCAAGTAACCGTTTTCCATGGAGGAAAGAGATAGATGGAGTTGCAGTATGCCTTAAAAAAGGTTTGCAATATGAAACCATTTATCGCTCAAATTTAAACGTCCAAGAAAGTCCAAACAAATCAAGCACGTGGAAGGGATTTTGTATTAATAAGACGAATTCAAAGAGATGAATCACAGCTGAAGTATATTTTAAGAAAAAAATGGTACATTTTTTTAAAGGGCCTTTGTTGTGTTGTTATTTATTAAAATAAATGCTTGCTTTTAAAATAATTGGAATTGGAAAATTAGCAATAAATAAATGTCAAAATAAGATTAAATAAAATATTGAAAACATCTGATAAAAACTAAAAATTGTATTATTAAAAGTTTTCTTTCTTTAATCCTTTCCAACATAGATGAAAAATGTTTGTTTTCGGTTTGTATGGCCTTCTGGCCGAGCTCTAACTCTTGTAAATATACTGGGATCACCCTACATTTTTTATATGTTATTGACGTTTACTATAGCGTGATCGCTATTGAAAAAAAAAGGGTGGCACTTATAGTTCATTTGCATGGGCGGTTAAGAGTACTTTGTTACATTACGCACAATGGGAAAAATCGTTTCAAGTGCATTTTAATGATGCTAGACAATTTAAAGCATAAAGAAATTGATATGCATTTATAAAGTGCAGTAAAACATGCATTTCGTAGAATATGGGGTTTGCAAAGCATTTATTATTCATTTACAGGGCACACAAAAGAATTCCGTTATATAAAGATATATGGGGGGGGGGACTGTTTATAGCGATATTATGTTACTGAAATATAATGGAATAGACATAAATTACTCAGATTTACTACAATGTACTTGCGGTGAAATATGATGTGCATAGCATTTATCGCTTCATTTACAAGGACACACAAAAGATTCGGATACACTACTGTATCTAAAGTACTTATTAGTATGTCACACAAATTTTGTGGGCATTCTATCACAAGAACTATTGCACGGAATTTAATAAAAATTTATATTCATGTAGTCCCTAATATAAATTGGTGCTGATTAGTTTTTGGTGTAAATCACCCAACAGGTGGCATTGCTATATTGCATTTTTTGCGATTTCAGCAGTAGTTGTATCTCAAGAACGGATTTTCATTAAACTTCAGTTTCAGTTGGTCCTTAATATGAGTTGGTGCTGATTACGTTTTGGTGTTAATCGTCCAATAGGTGGCGCTGCTACGCTGGAATTTTCATGATTTTCGCAATGGCTCTATCTCAAAAACTAATGCACGGATTCTCTCCAAACTTCAGATTCAGTTTAACGTTGACATATGCTGTGTTGTGGTTTTGGTGTATAGCACCAAATAGGTGGTACTGCTAGGCTGCAGTTTGCTGGATTTACACGATTTCAGCGATAGTCATATCTCAAGAACTAATGCATGGAATTTCGTATCTTTAGAATCCTCATGATGGGTATAGACTGGCATTAAATTTTGGCAGTGTGCTAGCGAATTTTGAAGTATTAACATGTATGAGATTTTGGGATTGGTATAGATGGAAGTTTTTTTTTGTGTGTGTGTGTGTCAATTTTCTGAAAAGAAAAAGTTATTCTTGAGAAATGCATAACAATTTTGTTCAAATGCGAGCTAAGCATTTATTGATAATAATTTCATTCTTACAGCTAAAATTTTCTTATCAGGTGAACTTATTTTTTTTGCAAATAATAATGTTTCAAAACTCAAGTAATTCAAACTAATTAACGGAGTTTCTTTGATGGAATGAAATTTTATAATTGCGCTCCAAATAGGCCACCATTTTTGACTGTATCAATCGCTACTAATTTAATTAAACGTCTTTATTTGATTTTAACAGCATATTAATAATTGCATGTAAATAAATAAAATATAATGATGAATGCATTCTTTTAAAATTATATATGGAAACGTAAATTACAAATACTAATCGAAAATCCAGATTTTCAAGTGCAAACGATTTTAGGACAAAAACGAAAGAATGTTACGCTTTCAAGTAAAATCTTAAAAGACGCTTCTGATATTTATATTTGAAATACATACTAGGACTTCCCTCAGAGGGATTAGTCTGAGCGATATTACTGAGAACATAGATTTAATAGTAACATGTGGAAGCAAATAAAATGAGATTCTATATTTAATTGTCCATATACTGCGAAAAATCGAAATGATGAAAATAAACGAATTGTAGAATTACAAAATCTTATATATAAATTCGTATACACTGTTTAAAAAAATGGGAAATCAAACCATTCAAGACAGCCATGCATGGATATAAAATTGAAAGTACGCAATATATTAAAAGTAAAATAGAAAATGAAACACTAATTTACTTATATCGGAATTTTAACTGTATAAAATGATGTCAAGAGCATAATCAGACGCTCCGCACCAATTTGAGTAACTTTAAATGTCAAATATATGATGTTTAAAAAGAATGGACTATACTTTATATGGTGTGTGCTCCTCCGGAATAGTTAATATTGTACAATATCTGTTTTCCACGGATGATATGAGGTTGTCGATAACATTTAAGGAATTCTCTTCTCAAAATCTAATGTAATATCAAAGTACCGAATACATCAAAAGTGGCATGCAATGCTTCGTTAGAGTGTGTTTTAGATATGCTCGATCGGATTTAAATGATGAGTGTATGCTGGCCACTACATACGCTGTATTGTTTTGTTTTCAAACATATTCTGCACAAGTTGAGCTGTATTTAGCATGTATTAAATAAAGAAATCGGCAATGATTACAACATAAAGTATGACACAACATCTGAATATATCGTCTGCATAACTTTTGAGCTGTCAAAGTGTCATTTGAAGTAATTTACAAATCCATACATATTTATTCAGCAAATCATGCAAGCTAACATACGCCAATATGAACCCGATTACAAAATTTCACCAGAATAAGTTAATATATAAAAAATCTACTAATGATAATTGAGAATATGACCTTATGATAAAATGTCTAGAAAAATGAATCAGATAAAAAATTCATATCACATTTAAAACGGCACTTCCCTCTGTTAGTGGCCTTGGCGAGACAGAGAAAAGCGTAGAGAAGGAACACTTTAACAAGTACTTTCGGGCAACCTACTCACTGTTTCATACAGGTCTTTATTCAATATTTACACAATTTATTTAATGCTATGGGGGTATCTATCAGTTTTGTTGCATTTAAATCGCATGTTTTGCGAAGGAAATGCAGCATTATGAAATATTTAAAGTTGCTGTACCTAATAATTCCAAATTAATGGTAATTGAGATCGCTTTCCGTTAATTTCATCTTTTTAAATTTAAAATTTTTTAGAAACCATTCATAGAGACAATTGTATATTTTAAAACTAACCCGAAGCAAAATTTCAAGATTTTGGGCTCAGCAGTAACAGAGAAATAGAAAATTTTTGAATGTTTTTTGTTTCTGCACTGTTTTATATAGCGACATTTTTAGAAATTGTTTTATTGCGAGAATTTACGTCATGATAAATACAACCATGTCGATTTTCATGTTTATATTCCTAACAGTTCCATGTTCTTCGTTACTTAGATCATCTTTAGATCTTTTTCCGCTTTGTTTAGTCTTTCTATTTTTTAGAATTCGTTCTACAACGAGCATTTACATCTTATTAATTACTACCATGCCAAAGTTCTAGTTTCTAACCCTAACAGTATCACAAAAATTTCAGTATTCAAAATAAATCATAGTTTAGAACCTTTCTAGAAATTTTTACGTTTATCCGTCAAATTGAACCTTTTAGAGAGCGTTCATTACGAGTATTTACATCTTAAAAGTAACTACCGCACCAAATTTAAAGTTTCTAACCCAATCAATATCGCAGAAATCACAATTTTAGAACATTTTTGCCCCTGCAGCGATGTAGGTTCTTGCACTGACATAAAATAGTCTTTTTTTATGAGCAGAGATGGCCACCAACATTTTTTTAAATTGGCTATGTAGTTTCAGAGATAAACTACTCAGCTCACAAACGTACAAGCATTAATAATATTATATACTTTATAATATTATAACGCTTTATAATATTAGCATTAGATGTACAGATACAAAAGTCATTTATCTGTTACAAACTAAAGTGCCGGCGTTGCCCAGAATTTAAAGGATGTTTGTTCTGAAAAATCAATTTCAAAATTTAACATACAACACAAAACAAACATTAAAATAAGCAGTCGAAATGTTGTTGAATGAATCATATGAAAACGCTATATAAAAATGTATAAATGCATATAACAGACGCAAAAGAATACAGCTATAAATGAACTTATTTCAATTTATAATTGGAGCAATAATGTTAAAATACGTCAATATTTCCCTAATCGGGTTTTTATCATGCTTCAATTCATTTTTCACACTCATATGACTTATACTATATCCACCATGCCCTTTATATTTCCTATATGACGTAATATTTTCCTCTTTCACGTGAAACCTTGAAATAGAAAAGTTATGAAGTTATATTCACTTTCATTTAAATTCGTCAAACCATTTATTTCATTTTCATATTTCACGTGAACATCTTGCAATAGAAAAGTTATGACGTAATATTCACCCCCCTTTTTTTTTTTTTTTTTTTTTTTTAAATTCGGCAAACTATTTATTTCATTTTCATTTTTCAAGTGGGAATCTTGCAGTAGAAAATTAATTGTTGTAGTAATCATTTTATTGCGTTTTTTAATTGTTGGCTACTGCTATAACGAAAAATGTTTAAATGTGATAAGAAATTGCTGGTAAATTGGTGGTTTTTCATTAATTAAAAATTAACTATAAGTTATTTCGATTCCGGATTACTTTAGTTGTCTCGGCCATGTTTTAATACACATGTACGTATCTCTTCACAATTTTGGCTTCCAAATTGTGGATTTTTTATAGAATTACAAACAGACAGATAGGCCAGTTTTCATTTTTATGTATCTCTCTATTCTATAAAAAGTAACTAACGCTGTCACCGCCGCCGCCGCCGGTTTTGAATTTTTTGTGACCGGAGGTCTTTCTTCGTTAATATTAAGAAAACTATTGCATACAAATATATGAAAATCGGTGGTATTATAGAGAAATATTTGATCAATACACTAATGCATACAGTTTTCAAATCGAAGAATTATTTTAAGAGATATTTAATGCTAAAGTTGGACAAAATCGTTCCATTAAAAAAAATTATAAGAGCAAAAGCTATGCATTAGAATTTAATCATTTTTAGATCATTTTATTCAATAGAAGATCCCGGTCTGCAAATTTCATTAATTTTTACTTTCTTCTATCTTTACAAGAAGAAAGTATTGGATTCATGAAAATTTTCGAATTCCGGTTTTCGACGGATTTACACGTTTTAGGGGTCAGAGATTCCAAAAAACATGTTTTTACAAAATGTCTGTCTGTGACTCTGTGAGTCTGTCTGTCTGTCTGTCTGTCTGTCTGTGTGTATGTGACACAAATATTGTGGGCGCTCTATCTCAAGAACTAATGCACGGAATTTAACAAAAATTCATATTCAGTTAGTCCCTGATACAAATTGATGCTGATTAGTTTTTGGTGCAAATCGCTCAACAGGTGGCGCTGCTATGCTGCCTTTTTTACGATTTTCGCAATGGCTCTATCTCAAGAACTAATGCACGGATTTTCATGAAACTTCAGATTCAGTTAGTCCTTGACATGAATAGACAATTTAGAGATTTTGGTGCAAATCGCTCAACAGGTGGCGCTGCTATGCTGCCTTTTTTACGATTTCCGAAATGGCTCTATCTCAAGAACTAATGCACGGATTTTCATGAAACTTCAGAGTCCGTTAGTCCTTGATATGACTTGATGCTGATTACGTGTTGGTGTAAATCGCTCAACAGGTGGCGCTGCTATGCTGGATTTTTTACGATTTCCGCAATGGCTCTATCTCAAGAACTAATGCACGGATTTTCATGAAACTTCAGATTCAGTTAGTCCTTGACATGAATAGACATTTTATAGATTTTGGTGTAAATCGCTCAACAGGTGGCGCTGCTATTGGACATTTTTTGCAATTTCCGCAATAGCTCTATCTCAAGAACTAATGCTTGGATTTTCAACAAACTTCAGATTCAGGTATACCATGATATGAATTAGTGCTGTTTATGTTTTGGTGCAAATCGCTCAACAGGTGGCGCTGCTATGCTGCATTTTTCAGAATTTCCGCCACAGCTGTATCTCAATAACTAATGCATGAATTTTCATCAAACTTCAGATTCAGGTATACCTTGATATCAATTAGTGCTGTTTATGTTTTGGTGTAAATCGCTCAACAGGTGGCGCTGCTATACTACATTTTTCAGAATTTCCGTATAGCTCTATACAAGAACTATTGCACGAATTTTCACCAAACTTCAAATTCAGATATATTGTGATATGAATTGGTACTATTTAAACGATTTAATTGACGTGATTTATATAGAAGAAAGTTTTGTGACGGCCACAACATTCTAGTTTTAATTTGACTCATTTTGTGAGGTTTTATTTCTATTTTAAATTCGAATATTCAGCATTTTGACAGATATTTTTTACTTATTTTAGAAAATGGTATTAATTTAAACTGTTGCCAACTGTATAAACAGCGCAAACAATAATGTTTGCTTCAAATAAAAAAAAAATGTTTAAACGTTACTATTATAAACAGAAAAAAACCCTTCAAATTAGAATTAAATAATTAGGTATAAAAAGCAGGTACTTATTGAAAATTACGCCATAAAAACTATATTTACATGTGAATTTTAAAAGAGAAAGGATATTGTAAAATAAATTCATTAACATGCGTTAGAAATCTGAAATAGAACAAATTTCGTCACATTCCACTTATTATGCAAAATGAACAAAAAATAGTTTAAATTTAAAAATTGCGCGAGACAAAATATTAGAGGTTAAATATTAGATTTTTTCAAAATTTTATTATTTGTCGTTTGATGTGATGTGTTCAGCTATAAGTATGCAAAATGTCATGTCTCCAACTTAATTAGAGGCTGAGTTAGAAAAATTGCTTTAAATACACAAGTTAGAGCCCAGAGGGTTAAATAATAGACTTTTTAAAAATTTTATTATTTGTCGTTTAATGTGAAGTGTTCAACAATAAGTATGCAAAATGTCATGTCTCCAACTTAATTAGGGGCTGAGTTAGAAAAATTGCTTAAAATACAGAAGTTAGAGACTGGAGGGTTAAATATGACTTTTTCAAAATTTTATGATTTATCGTGTTATCGCAAGTGTTCAGCTGTAAGTATGCATACTTTCATGTCTCCAACTTAATTAGGGGCTGAGTTAGAAAAATTGCTTTAAATACACAAGTTAGAGCCCAAAGGTTAAATATTAAGCCTTTTTCAAAATTTTATTATTTGTCGTTTGATGTGAGATGTTCAGCTATAAGTATGCAAAATTTCATGTCTCCAACTTAATTAAATTAGGGGCTGAGTTAGAAAAATTGCTTAAAATACACAAATTAGAGCCCAGAGGGTTAAATATTAGACTTTTTCAAAATTTTATTATTTGCCGTTCGATGTGTGGTGTTCAGCTATAAGTATGCAAATTTTCAAGTCTCCGACATATATAGTTTCTCAGAACAGGCTCTGTGACAGACGGACAAATAGACAGACAAAGGAGTGAGACAGGTAGGGTTTCGTTAGATGAACGAAACTCTAAAACCATGCTGCGGATGATTGTAACAACATCCTAAAATTACATTACCATCAGCGATCTTCCAATCCCGAATTTAGTTTATATTCGTTTCATATATTCTTATTCTTTTGTGCGGCCCTGTAAAATAGTTATCAATATTATATACATTAAAACCTCTGAATAGCGGACACCCCGAGAATGCAGAATTTGTCCTCTATTTAGAGGTGACCGCTACTGAGAGTAAAACATGTACAGTTATTTAAGAGTTGGTAATCGAAAAAATGTCCGCTAAATAGAGGTATCCGCTAATCAGGTGTGTCCGCTATGGAGGTTTTACCAGTAAAACTTCTGAATAGCGAACACCTCGGGAGGGCAGAATTTGTCCTCTATTTGGAGGTGTCCGCTACTGAGAGTAAAAAATGTACAGTAATTTAAGGGTTGGTAATCGAAAAAATGCCCGCTAAATAGAGGTGTCCACTAATCGGGTGTGTCCGTTATGGAGGTTTTACTGCATAATAACATCATCATTTACAAGAAAATAGCATGCTGTATGATAGACAGACAGACATCCAGAGAAAGATAACCTCCCGGATCAATAAACTCTCATGTCTTTTGTTTTAATCATCCACAATTGTATGTCATACAACATGCCAGATTTTATACAACAGGTAAAAACGGTCACCGTGGTACTGAATACTGTATTATTATTTGTTTGCCCACCAAAACTGGTTGTCACGGGTTGTTTGTGATCACGTCTATTCAATATTACTGCGTGCGTATTTTTTTTTTATTTGCTTCATGTGTTCAAACCAGTTGTCTACGAAAACATCAACCGGTGAAAGTGACGCACACCAAATTTCTGTGACGTATGCAGATAAATTGTGCTTTTTTAAGAGTTTTTTCTACATAATTTTTAAACGGTTTGGAACTTATTTTTCATAGTGGGTGCATTCAGTAGGCGACCGTCATAGGTACCTTCTGGGGCAATCAGAAACGAAATCCGACAAATATTTTTTGAGTTATGCTTGACGAAAGGTTTTTATTAGGCTTTTTTTTTAGTAGGACATGGCGTTAATATCCATCGTAGTAGTAAAGTGTCCGGACAGTAATATTTCGCTGAGTATTAGCCTTCGCTTCGCTCAGACAATAATAAAATAATAAAATAATTCTGTGAAGTGATATCTTAGTATCTTTGATACATTCTGATCTAGTATTACATCCTATAACAGCGCATAAGTCATTTTTAATCAAAATTTTAATCATATCTTGAAAAACAATTTCCGACGGTAAAAAATGAAAGCAAAGAAATACAGGTTTAAACCGGTTTGAATTGATAGACGTGTCAAAGCACGTGGTTTTGTTTGGTCTTTCTGTAGCGGATTTTAGGGTTACTTTTTTGGCGTCACCTCCAACTACCTTACTGCAACTCCATCTATCTCATTCTTCCATGACCGTTTTCTCCAAAAGCGGTGGAGTGAGTCTGCAGTAAAAGCTAAAGATTTTGAACAGTGTATAAGATCGTAGTGACGCGTTGAAGTTTGCTTACTTCCAGATAAGCTTTGGAATTCTGTAATTTTCTATATTTCATCATCGATGAAGTAATAAATGCATTCGCAATAATTTTCCTTATCCTCTTTCCAGAAGCACGCAAAGGAGGGTTACAAAATCAAATTTCAACAGCAATAATTTAATTCAAGAATAATAGCCAGGTTATCATTGAAGGAAATATTCCCAAAGTTTGGCGATTTTTTTCCCTTTTTTTAACGGTGCTTGTCAGTAAAGCATCTTAGCTTTTTGACTTAACATGTTCATCCCCTCAGCTCTTCAATTATTTCGCGAGATATTGTAAATTTTGTTAATACACTCAGCGCAATTCCCCGCACAAATTAAAACTTTAAACGGCGTTTTCTCAATATTCCCATTTTTTTCATTTTCATGTTTTAAAAACGGTAAGGCTCTTTTTGTATTTGAGATAGATATTTAAACATTTTTGTAGAAGTTCTTTGTTATATATGTGAAAAATATGCACTTTGAATTAGCCTTCGAGTTTCTTGTTATTTAAAAAAAACCAAAAGTGTATGAAGATGTGTTAGATTTAATCGTTTTACACTATATGTATCAGTAAAAAAATATAGATGTAACGCGCGCCTCCCGTTTCAAAAATAGACTTTACCGGCAATCACGTGACCGGCTTGCGTGAGCTTTGCCGAATGAGAAATGCTGTGAGTTCGATGGAGTTCTGTTCAGTTTTGAGTTGTGGAAACATGTAGAAAGTTATTCGCGCTATTATTTTTATGTGGACGTGTGATGTTCTATTTGTTATGTGCCGTCTTATCAGGATTAAATAAAAAATACTTAAAAAGCTACCCCGAGAAATTGTTATTTTGAAATTATGTGAAATTTCTGTGTGATTTGAATCTGAGCTAACCCGACAAATTGGCTACCCAACGTCGGGCCCGAATTCGAAGGAAAATGTTCTCATCCTAATTCTACAAAACAATGATATATTTTTATTCAAGAAGTGTTGTTTCAACTAGCATACTGGGAAAAAAAATGGAACGACCGGTCGTGTGCGAGTGAAGTATGTTCCTAATATTATACAGATTCGATCGTTGGCAGTGTGTGAAATATGTTCCTAAAATTCTACAGATTAATTCGTTGTCAGTGTGTGAAATATGTTCCTAAAATTCTACAGATTAATTCGTCGTTGCGTGTAAAAATATGTTCCTGTAATTCTACAGAATAATTCGTCGTTGTAAGCTTGTGAGGTATGTTCGCCATGTTCTATAGATTAATTTTTGTTTCGTTACCTTTGCCATTTTCATGCATCAGCTTTACACGATGTGATATGTGTTCTTATTTTCTCAAGTTAAAGTTCTACAAAATATTTCGTTAATGTCCTAAGAAAGTTCTAGGATGTTTGTGCTTTTAAGGGACTTTCACTTCATTTGTTCTTAGAACGGTGCCTACTGTGTTTGTGCCTATAGTGGTTTATTCTACAAGATTTATTTGTTCTACAAAATATTTTTACCAAGTAAGCGTTTTAAATAGAATGGATCCATAATATTTTTATTAAAAAGAATGCATTCTTCAGATTCTTGACATTATCCTTCGTAACATTACTAATATTCTAAAAATTCTTAATACTTTTGACATTATTATTTTGAATTCATTTTATTATCTTCCATTCATTTATGTATTGCATATTTTCCTTTTCCCCCTCCCCTTACCCATTATTCTGAAAAGTTACTTTTGATTCTGTTCTTGCATGATTCATTTTTACTTTGTTTTAAGTAAGATATTAAAAAAAAAAAAAAAGAAAAAAAAAAAAAGAGTGAATGAGAGCGGAAGCGAAAGAAGTAAACATTCATTTACGTTTTCGTTGATTTTTTTTCTTTGCTTTTTATAATGAGGGAAATAAACTGCCAGTAAATGGAAATTGTTAAAATGATATGTATAATTTTTTCGCAATTCTCATAAAGATACGTGTTTATTTATTTATTTCATTTTTTTTTATTGGTTTCGTAAGATAATTGATTACAATTTTTAGTGTTTATTATTTAATGCTAAACGTAAGTATTTAATATCTGAGTTCCTCATTTACTGATGAAAAAAGCCTTGAATGTGATTTTCAAAACGATATGAGTAAGTTTTTGCATTTATTTTTTGTTTATAAAAGAAAGTTTCTATTCTTTTAAAGTTATACTTAATGAAACCGATAAGTAATCTTAGTAATATAATAATAATATTGGTTGAAATTTTAATTATTCATTTATGTGTTTGATATTATTTAGAATATTATTTGAAAGTGTTAACTATTCAGTAAATGGTTTTATATTGGTTAAAATATTGTTTTGATTAAATGTCGCGTTATGGCCATCCAGTTTATTTATACCTGCAGGGATTTAAAGTTTGTTTTGTTTTGTAGTCAGAGTTTTGCTAAGGTTAAACCTTACTGTTTTGCTTTATTAAAGTCTTGTTTATATGAGTTGTAACGGTAAAGCTCACACGTTTGGGGAATAATTTAAACGAATTTTCGGCATTTGTGGGGTACTCTTTTTGTTGTTTAGCTAAAGTTTAAAATGTGTGAACTTAATAAAGCTCGTAAAGAGGATTTGTATCAGGTTGCGTTAGAAATGAATTTATATGTGCAACCCTCTATGACCGTTGTCACATTGCGTGAAAAAATTAAATCCCCCCCCCCCCCCTCGTACGAAGTTGATTTTGTAAATTCATTAGTCAGAAACCAAATTTCGACTCGCGAGGAAGAAACAGCGCAGGCGAGACTTAGAGGAAAAACAAAAAGTAGCAGAGTTAGAGGAAAAACAAAAAGTAGCAGAGTTACAACAGCGTAAATTAGAATTAGAAGAAAAGCATAGAGCGGAAGAGTTAGAGTTTAAAAAGCTTGAGATGAATTTTGAACTTGAGAAGCTCAAGTTACAGGCTCAGAGCCAAAGTGCTTCCAGTGGAGTGGTAGGTGGTAACGCAGCAGGGTAATGTCTCACCCGGAGAGTAAGATATATATCCAAAGGCTGTTGCGTACATTCAGGCCAGAAACTGATGATGTAACCTTGTTTTTGGTGCTCCTGGAACGTCAATTAAAGCTCTCGAAGGTACCAGAGCATCTATGGGTTTCGTATTTACTCAGTGTTGTACCATCTTCTATCACTACGCTTATCGCTCGTGAATCAGAAGAAAACACTTCAAATTTTTCACATGTTAAAGATTTACTTCTAAAAAGGTTTAAAATTAGTGCCGAAAAGTTTAGACAGCTGTTCTTTGCGCATCGCAAGTCCAAGGAAATAACTTGGCGAGATTATTACTTCGAACTTCGAGCTTATTTTGAAAACTGGCTTAAAGAATTAACTGTAACGTCTTTTGAAGCTCTTCAGGATCTTATCATAGCTGATCAAATGAAAAGGCGCGTGCCTGTTGAATGCAAACAACCTATGTTAGACGATTGGGAAAATTTAAATTCGCCAGTCGACCTTGCCGAAAAATTAGATGCTTATGACATTATCAGATCTACGTTTTCTAAAATAGATCCGGTTGTACCTCAAGATAAAAAAGAGTTTTTTCGTCGAGAAAATAAGTGGAAGCAGAGTAAGCCTCCAAAAGAAGACAGATCTTCCCCTAAGTTTGCTAATCGACGTTTAGAATCCGATATTGTTTGCTATGATTGTGGTAAATTGGGTTTTATAAAAAAGAAATGTCCAGATTGTTCCCCTACGGTTAAAAAACAAACTGTTCAAGCACATCGTCTTGAGCTATATAGTTTAAATACATCAACAGTTTCAGCTCCAAATGTGCCTATTACGATCTGCAATAAGCAAGTGCTAGTCTGTGCAGATACGGGAGCGAATCGTTCTATTGCGGGAGAACGTATGTATCAATTATTTTTAAAAACTGGTGTTGCCATGAATCCTCATACTCATGAAGTAACATTAGCTGACGGAATTACGGTAGTTAGAGACACTTTGTCAGCCACTGTGCCCGTAGAGATTGAAGGCCGAGTCTTCGAAACAGAGTTCCTCGTATTACCATATGCCAAGGGTAATAGAACACTTTTAGGTATGGATTTCTTGCATAATGCTAACATAGTGTTAGATACTGCCAACAAAACATGGCATTTCAGTGATAAACCTCGGAAAAAGGTTTATTTTATAGACGAATACGAAGAAGAAAATAATACGTCAGCTGGTGCTGTCGAAGTCAATCCGTACGCTTTACGTGAAGATGAAGGCAGAAATCAAAATTCCGATGAAAGGGACAAACTTAATGATCTTCTGAAAAGGTATGAAAAATGTTTTCAACCAGAGGGAGAGGCAACCCCGTTTATGGAGTATTGTATCAACACAGGTAATAGTGCTCCTGTTGCTGTACCACCTTATCGGATGACTCCTGCTAAGAAAGCAATTCTTAAGAAGGAAATAGATAATCTTCTAGATCAAGGTATCATAGAAGAATCTGAATCACCTTATGCTTCGCCGGTGGTTCTCGTACCAAAGTCGGATGGCAGTATAAGATTATGCATAGATTGTCGAAAATTAAATGCAGTTACAGTAGCAGATAAATATCCATTACCTCCAATGGACGACCTGTCACATGAAGCCAAGCATACTTCTTACATGTCAGCTTTAGATCTTCGTTCTGGGTATCACCAAGTTCGAGTCTACCCACCAGATCAAGATAAAACTGCATTTGTCTGCCCTTTTGGAACTTATCGTTTTTTAAAGATGCCTTTTGGACTCAAAAATGCTCCTGTCACGTTTCAAAGATTGATAGATCAATTTAGAAGTGGTCTTAAGGATGTCCTTGCTTTATCGTACCTGGACGACATCATCGTTTTGTCAGAAACGTTTGAGAAACATCTCTGAGATCTTACAGCTGTGTTCGAGAGACTCATTGAACTTAAGTTAGATGCCAAACGTGAAAAATGTCATTTCTATTGTGAGAAAGTCAAGTACTTAGGACACTGGATAACCCCAAATGGTCTAGAAGTAGATCCAGACAAGGTATCGGCAATTAAAGCGATACCTCCACCCAAAAATGTTAAAGAGATCCAGTCTTTCCTACAAACCTGTTCTTGGTACCGAAGATTTATATCAAATTTTGCTGATATCTCAAGACCCCTTAGCAATCTTACGAAAAAGAAAGCAACCTGGAAATGGGGAAAAGAAGAGCAAGTAGCCTTTGAAACTCTAAAAGAGTGTCTCATGGCATCTCCAGTGCTGAAGCAAGCTGATGGGACCAAACCATTTATTCTGCGAACTGACGCTAGTAACTACGCTCTTGGTGCTGTACTTTTACAGGGTACTGACAAGGCCTCTGAGCACCCCATAGAATATGCTAGCCGTCTTCTTACAACTGCAGAGAGAAATTATTCTACTACAGAACGCGAGGCATTGGCTGTTGTCTGGGCCTTAGAAAAATTTCGTGGCTATGTGGAAGGTCAAGAAGTGGTTGTAGCAACGGATCACAAACCTTTAAAATGGCTTTTGAGCCTTAAGTCACCATCAGGGAGATTAGCCCGTTGGGCACTACAATTACAATCGTTCTTATTGAAAATAGAATATGAACCTGGAAAATCTAATGTCGTGGCTGGCATGCTGTCACGCCCTGTTTGTAATCATCAATCTGCTTTCTGTGAGACATGCAATTTTGTCAGCATAGACATGCCAACAAGAAGTCCAAAAGATATCAGAGAAGTGCAGTTGCAGGATGAAAACCTTAAAAAGATTATAGATTCTTTTGAAGACGAACAGAAAAGCGAAGATTTTGCCAATTGGACTGATAGAGGATTCCTGATGAATCAAGGTGTACTTTATAGGTATGCTCTCGAATCAGATGTCGAAGAAGCGCAACTGGTCATTCCAGTACAAGAAAGACAAAATATTCTGAAACTTCATCATGACGACCCCTCAGCCGGACATTATGGGGAAGCAGGAACTTATCAGAGAATTGCTAAAAGATATTATTGGACAGGCATGAGAACATACATTTCTGAATATGTGAAGAATTGCCCAGAGTGCGCTCGTTATATAGCAACAAATCATAAACCAGCCGGTTTATTACGAACACCTGCTTATGCTCAGCGGTTTGAGACCCTCAGCATTGATCTCTTTGGACCATTGCCTCCTTGTAAATGTGGGCATCGATGGATTTTTATAGTAGAAAATTGTGCCACTAAGTGGGTCGAACTATTTGCCTTAACAACTGTCACTGCACAAGAATGTACGACTACTCTGATTGAAGAGATCTTCCTTCGTTATGGTATCCCAAGAAGACTCATAAGTGATAACGGCCCTCAGTTTGTGAGCGCTGTTCTACAACAAGTTTGTTACATTCTTGGAATAGACCAATCATTGACACCTTTGTACCATCCTCAGGCCAATCCGGTCGAACGCAAAAATACAGACTTGAAACCTCGAATAGCAATCCTTGTTGGAGATGAACACAGTTCCTGGATTGACAAACTTCCTTTTATTAGATTTGCTATGAACTCTGCCAAATCTGATACAACTGGCCAAACTGCCGCCTATCTGCAATTTGGTCGAGAATTAAGAACAATCGATGATGTGGTGAACGATTTTAGAGCTGTTGTGGTAAATGACAATTTTGTTCCGGAAATAACCCCATATCTTAAACGTCTTGTAAATATTTCCAAAAGTGTAAAAGAGCGTGTTGAAATGAAACAAGATCAGCGAAAGAAATATTATGATAAAAATCGTAGACGAGTGTATTTCGCACCTGGTGATGAAGTATGGGTTACCCTACATCCTGTGAGCAAAGCAAGTAAAAATAAAACAGCAAAATTTATGCCTAAGAGAGATGGGCCATACACAGTTTTGACTCAAAAGTCACTAGTGACATATGATATTGCTAGCCTGGACAATCCTACCGAGCGAATTGGGTCGTACCATGTTTCCGCCTTGTCACCATTTCAAGAAACTGAAACTATTCTAGTTGCACCCTTGAGAAAAAGAGGAAGACCCAGAAAGCATCCTGTTTCCTCTCCGAGACGTAAATCGGAAACAGAGGGGGAGGCTGTAACGCGCGCCTCCCGTTTCAAAAATAGACTTTACCGGCAATCACGTGACCGGCTTGCATGAGCTTTGCCGAATGAGAAATGCTGTGAGTTCGATGGAGTTCTGTTCTGTTTTGAGTTTTGAAAACATGTAGAAAGTTATTCGCGCTATTATTTTTATGTGTACGTGTGTATATGTACGTATTATTTCTATTTGTTATGTGCCGTCTTATCAGGATTAAATAACAAATATTTAAAAAGCTACCCCCAGAAATTGTTATTTTGAAATTATGTGAAATTTCTGTGTGATTTGAATCTGAGCTAGCCCGACATAGATACATTAAATATAATATTAGATGTATCTAAAAATCCATGCGCAATCTTGAGTAATGCACATTTGAAAATCTTTTTAAAGAATTGAGCAAAAATATCAATTTTTATAAAAAGAAGAAAGGATTTTAAAAAATCCAAATTTTTATAAACTTTTAAAAAATTTAATGAAATATACAGTTAATTTTTTTTTCGAAATGTACAGAAATCCTTCCCGAGAAAAATTTTAACTCGCAAATATGGCCGATGAAGACGAAAGTTTCGATAGTCCTAATTTAGATGAACTATAGTTACTTAAAGTGTATTAAAACCTATTTTAAACAGATTTCAAATTCTGGTCAAACAAATGGATTGTTAATAAAAATCTTCTTTCAAACTATTTCTTAATAGCAATTCTATTTTATAGAAATTTGCTTCAATGATATTTTAAGCAAGAACGTTCCATATCAGCTTTATTTCTCCAATATAATCAAACACATTAAGTTAAAATAATCTTTCTCATATGTACTTATTTCTTTATATAAAAACAACAATATAGGGTAGATGTGCCAGTAATGGACACCCTTCCAGTAATGGACACCCCTTGATGTTTTTGGTTCATAAAAGAATAACTAATAAATATTTAGCTTTAATAATTTTTTTATAATACCCCTTGCATGTTTTATAAAACTGGTTTATTGTTGACACTTTTAATCAAACCAATCAGGAAGCAGAAAATAATGTTTCAAAGTTTCACTGTTTTTTTTTTGTGAAAATCTTAATCAAGAGGCTAAGAGCTGGCTTCGTTTAATTATTTTTTATATTATTTATTTTCTTGCAAAATATGAATGTTTTGTTTGAGTAGCAATAGAAAACTTAGAATTCTATATACTAACGGCCATTTACAAAATTTTATTTATTTTTAAGGTTTTAAGAGGGGTGTCCATTACTGGAATGGTTAATTAGTCATTTTCCAGTAATGAACATCCCATGTAGACATTGCTACAAATGCAATTTCATTAATGTTTCTAGTGCATAAGTTATTTTGACTTAACTGCAAACATAAATAATCAAATTTAATTTTTAAATTATACTTACCAAACTGTAATAACACCAAAACTTTTATAAATAGCTGCTTTTAAGTTATTTTATGTGATTAATAAAATTTCAATATTTTATTCTTTTTTTTTAATGTATATGTACCTTGCATATTTTATAATCTGGCAATCAAACTAGCCAGGAAGCAGAAAGTATTGTTTAAGAGCACAGTCAAAGGGGGGCTCATAGGGCTTAATCCTTCTCCGTTTAAATAAAAACAATTAAGTTACAGAAGCTATTAAAAATCTATTTTCTGTCTTAAATGTTTGCTTATTCACCTCTGACAAAAAAAATGTAATATTAATGAAAGTTATAGGTAATATTCATGAAACTAGTAAATCTACAGATCAGTGGCCTCAAACATAAGTTCTAGTTTTATTTTGAAATTATTTTATTTAGTAATTAAAATATTCAACTCACAATATCATTTCTTTCAAATTTGTAATATTAATTATTAGAAATGATATATCAAGTAGTCTCTGGAAGATTAATTGTTAAAAATAGTGAGTAAAAACTAAACACTAATAATCAAAAAATTAATTACCTTTTAAATCTCTCACTATTTCAATAATTTGAAAGCTGTAATTGCCTGATATTTAGTATTTTAAACTATCCATCTAAAATAATTAAAACATCAATCTTCTGATAATTACAATAATTGATGCAAACAGTAAATGATTATCACAAATATTTTATTAATTACTGGTGTCAAATGTATTTGAAAATAACGATTTTGTTTCATTAGTATGTATTCATTAAATTCTGGTTCTAAATACAGTCATAAAAACAATTATATTTATTACTTTTTATGGGGTGCCCATTACTGGAACAGAGGGTGTTCATTACGGGGCTTTTGGGTGTTTTGATATATTTTTGTTATTTAAAATTAAATTTCGATACATATTGGGTTTGGTTTGGTTTGTATTTACGACAGCCAATTATCAACACGAGGGATATGGTCCCTAAGGGGGGGGGGGGAGTGCCCTTCGTGGGGGTCTTTCTAAGGGAACCTAACCCATATTAACGCTTGGAAATCCAAGTTTCGAAGAAAATCACGATAACTCCGAACGATTAGGCCGACGGGTGCGATTGGGTTCGAACCCAGCACCTCCCGTCTACCAGCTTCGAGAGCAGAACCTCTCGGCCACTGGTGGGGCGATATATATTGGGAAATGAGACTATAAGAATGGTTAAATATTGTTGATAGGTTAATATAATATTGAAAAAACTGTATTATAATAATTATAACTATTAATAAAAAAATACTTTTAAAAGAAATTCCATAAGGGTGTCCATTACTGGCACATCTACCCTATATATGTAAATATTTCAAAAGCAAGATTGAAAGACTTCAAACTCGGATATAATAAAAATTCAAAATTTCCTTTTAGATCAATCTTCAAAGGTGAAAGTCCTATTTCTTTAGATGTTGATAATTTAAAAATGCATGCGTTTGAAAAATAACAAATATTATCTTTCAGAAAAGAAATATTCTTCCCAAAAAAGCAATCTTCAAAACAAATATTTTTTTCCGAGATTTAACGGTAGCCAAGTTGTACAAGTTTGAATCTTGTTTTAAACCGTATCGATTTCATTTCTTTTTCCTTTTATTTTAGGCAGTAAAAGTTTTATGGGGAAATTTGAATAATGTTTTCAGGCTTGTTCTCATTATTCTAGACATTTTCCTATTATTATGTTTGTCCGCTACGCTGCTAGTTGGTTTTCTCCGAACGAACTGAACATCAAGCGAAATATATCAGTGCATTTGACTTTTTAAAAGCAATATGGAACTTTAGCTGCAATGTCTTTTCGCAGTTCAGAAACTCGCCTTCACCCTATTATACAGGGTGTGTTCACAAAGATTCAAGACTGGTCTGAGAATACAAAAGTTGTACAGCGAACTAAAATCCTTCGAAGTATGACCCCTGGGCATCAACACACCGCTGCCAGGGGTTTTCCCATAGTTCATAGGCTCCCTGGAAGTCTTCGTGCGCAAGGCTGTTAAGGGACCTCTTCGAAGCTGTCTGGATCGCTGAAATCGTGTCGAATCGCTTCTCTTTCTGGTCTTTCTTAAACCGGGAAAACAAAAAAGTCGATGGGAGCAAGGTCGGGGCTGTAGGGGGCTTCCGGCAGTATTGCCATGTTAAACTTAGCAAAACCTTCAGCAGCGGCGAGCGGCGTGTGAGAGGGGGCATTGTCGTCATGAACAATCCAATTGTTTCTGATGTCTGGGCGGGCGCGCCGGAATCTATCCTTCAAATATTGGTGCATTCCAGCGTAAAACCGACCTGACCCGGCGCGTTCGCCCAGACACCAGAGACGATTGGTTTGTTCACCACGACAATGTACCCTCACACAAGTCGCTCGCTGCCACCAAAGTTTTGCTAAGTTTAACGTGGCAATAAAAGCCTCCCTACAGCCCCGACCTCGCTCACAGTGACTTTCTTTATTCCTCCGGATCAAGAAATACCTGAAAGGTAAGCGATTCGACACGATTCCAGCTTCGACGAGATCCCTTAACAGCTTTGCGCGCGAAGACTTCAAGGGGCCTGTAAACAATGGAAAAAACGCTGGCAGCGGTGTGTTGATGCCCAAGGATCATATTTCGAAAAAAAAAATTAGTTCGCTGTTCAAAATTTTTTAATAACTTTTGTATATTAGGATCAGTCTTAAAACTTTGTGAACACACCCTGTATTTTCTAATGTGTAAGCCAAATTCTTTTAGTTGATCATTTATAGTAGTTTTTATTAAAGAACAATACGCAATAAATTAAACCACCCTTGAAACATTATTTAACTAAGAAAACAAGTCTCACCAAAATTTGTGCAGTAGAACTTTACCCTTCACTGCACGATTTTTTTCTATTTTTTATGAAAAAAAAAATATTTGAAATCTATATATCGGTTTAATAATGGGAAAATTGGTAAATAAATTTAAATTTTAAATTTTCAGCTAAAATGTGATACTTTATGGCGTGTACCCTATGTACACAATTAAGGTTTTAAAATATTGTTTTGCTATAATGAGCTTAAATAAATTAATTTTATCTGATTAACACTCTGGAATTTTTTTTATATTAATATTTTTAAGTATTCAGTAAAAATAATGAAAGTAAATTTTACCTCAATAGCGTAATCGAATTTTTTTTTGTTTCCGAAGAACAAATTCCAATTTTCTGTCAAATGCAGACATCTGACATGGACAAAATAAGTGTTATTCCATTCTTTGGACTGTTCTTGATCAGGGATGGAGATCATATTGGACAAGTTCATGGCACATAATAAGAATTAAAGTGTTTTTAGGTATGTGCCAGATGTGGCACGTGGTGCAGTGAAGGGTTAAAAAAAACTATTCTTTAATAATCGGATTTACCTAATTATAGAACTCCCCCTTATAATTTTCTAAATAACCAATGTTTAACGATTTGCAATATACTAAAACATTCATGAAAAATTATCTAAATTACAATGGAAGTCTCATCAAAATCCATTCAGGAGAATCTCTTAAAAAAAAGTCCAGTTTTTCGTAATCGGGATCACCTGATTATAGAACGTTCCTTAATAATTATATAACTAAGCAACGTAAAATGGTATGCAATATACGATAAAACTATCCCTGAAAATTTATCTCACTAACAATACAAGTACGTTAACATTCATTCATAGCTAATTCCATGAAAACTTGTCATGTCTGTCACATAATACGATTTTTGGCTACCAGTATTTTAGAACGGGAAAATGTGTCTTATTTTATCAGAGATATCTCATCAATTGAATAATGCTAAGCAAAATTTAAAAATAAAGGTGGCCAAGCATAGCGATTTTCAGCTGCATGACAGACATGACAAATTTTCATGGAATTAGCCTCATCAGAACTCTAGCTATAAGCAGCCGTAAAGAAATTTCCATTTGCATTCTATATACATAGTATATACAAGGTGGCCATAATTAAACTTACAGTACTCATAGTGTTCTGTAGCGCGATCTAATGGGGAGAATGACGCCAAATTTTCTAAGAAAATTAAACAAGACGGGGGACGAATGATTCCGCGACAAAAAAATTAGTTCCAAAAGTCACCGCTAAAGGAATATGTGGTGCTGTGTAACAGAAAATAAGAGTTTAATAAAGTGCAGAATCAATACTGAAGCCGTTAAATGTTCTAAATAAAAGGTAATTTTATTTCAGTATTGAGTCTGTATTTTTTAAAACTCTTTTTTCTGTAACACAGCGCTACATATTCCCCTTGCAGTGACTTTTGGAACTAAATTTTTTTTTCGCGGAATACTTCGTCCTCCGTCTTGTTTAAGGGGTCTCAGGACTTTTAAAGCTTTAAAATTTTCGAAATTTTAATTTTTTTAGATGTTAAACTCCTATCTTTTCTGAACATTTTGATATAATTGTTTCCTTGAAATTTCCATTAGAACAGAAGTTATGGCTTTTAGAATTATACACGTTCAATAGCTGAAGCATCGTTTCGGAAACTTTGAAGCCATTTTTCTCCAAATGACGTTTTTGGGTATAACGCGCACGATATCTCAAAAACTTATGAATATTTTTTCATGAAAATTTCAAAACATATGTTTCATGTTAGTCTGTATACACTGAACCTAAAATTTCCTTTTTATTGTTCAAAACAATATCTTTTTAGGCGATTATACAGTTCAAATTTTCTAAATTTTGCATTAGTTAAATACAACTTTGTATTAAAATTATAAAAAAGCTTTAAATACAAATTTATTTAGGTTCAAAGTAATTATTATAGTCTGAAGTATAAGTAGGCACCAAAATTTTCATTCTAGTTGCAATATTTATTTTGTAATCGTGCGCGTAAGCTGTTATGCCGATTTTTTGCTCATCAAATGTCTAACAGTTTGGAGCTCCCTGTAAATGCTAATTCTGCATCCTACAATTTTTTAAATACATGAAATGAAAGAATACACTTATATATTTTATTCCAATTAAAATTATGTCTTAAAATCAAATACATTTTAAGATATTAAGTGTTGAAAATGCTCTTTTTTTTCTTTTTTTCCAA
This sequence comes from Maratus speciosus, assembly GCA_963932465.1. Lineage (NCBI taxonomy): Eukaryota > Metazoa > Arthropoda > Arachnida > Araneae > Salticidae > Maratus > Maratus speciosus. Next base: position 481,353,749 of record OZ010797.1, read on the forward strand.
TTTTAACCCCTTAGGGACGGGATCCTTTTACGAAATTTTTAATCTTTTATCACCGTTTTTTAAAAACAGAAATTTGCGTCTTCTTGAATCGAGAAAATGTGCTGATTAAAAAAGGCAAAATTTACAGTAAAATTTTACTGGTGAGAAAAAACAAGGATTCTGACCGCTTCATGTGGCACGTATACGTGTCGCTCGTCCCCAAGGGGTTAAGAGTCCTGAGACCCCTTAATCTTCTTACAAAATTTGGCATCATTCTCGCAATTAGATCGCGCTACAGAACACTCTGGGTACTATCAGTTTAATTATAGCCATCTTGTATATATATAAGCAACGTAGAATGATATGCCATATTCTAAAACTTTCCCTTTAAAATTATCTAACAAACTATGCAACGCCCGTTAAAGTTTATTCAAGAGAACTCAAATTATAACCCAGCAAAGAGGAAATTGCTGGCCAGTAGCAAGAAATGTGCTGGCTAATGGTCTACCACTGCATGACCACTGCTGGATAGCTTCAGTCAACTTTGCTGTTGGAAATCATCAGATAAAATTCTGGTGGTTTTCCGTTTTATCTCATGCGCTGGCCCACCACTACATGGAAGTTCACGAACTTTTGCAGTATTATTGCTGAGAATCCTTACGCTAGGTGGTGTTGCGAATATCGAAGACATTGAGTATTTGAACACAAATTTGAAATGAATATCTTAACACAATTTAAGCTGTGAAGCTAACTTTTTTAAAAACTGTAAATAATATAGCACCAATGCTACCAACAAAATAAATAAGTAAAAGAATAAAAAAAATCTTTATTTCAACGCACATTTTTTTTTCTCTTTAAATCTGGTTTACTAACAAAGGATTTCGGTTTTCATAATTTACACGGTTGAGAATCAATAATAAAAAAAGCGTAAAAAAAGCGTATACAATATATAGGATTTCTATACAATGCAATAATTTGTATACCAGTTTAATGACTGTGAACGTAAATCACAAAAGAAACAAACTTGAAACAGAGTAATGAGAGATTGAAAGCTACGAGAGGTCGTAGAATGCGTTGAAAGTACTTGTTGATGTCCGATCCCGAAAATCAAATTGCATCGAACGCGGTTAGTACTTGGGAGAGTGACCACATGGAAACCGCTGCAAGTTCAAATATTGTTATAGACATTTCTACTATAGACACTTCTACAGATATTTCAATAGCTCTTGGTGAAACTAGCTTACAGAAAAAAGGGCCATTATACTTTGGTTTTTTTTATAGAATTCTATAAGAAATTTTTGTAAGGGAAAGTGCTGAGCCAGCAAAGGAATAGCAGTGGGATAGGTGCTAGCACTGCAGGAAAAGTGCCGGATTAAAGTAATGTGATGGCATACCAGTTCTGGCCTGCTGTTGCCCATCACTGATGGGCCAGCTGCATTGCGCACGGACACCTTTGTACTGGTTTAAGTAATGGCACCATTGCACTTTACCACTGATGGCAGTGCTGGCTGCCATCTTTTTTTCCAGCTGATGGTCCGCTGTTTCTTTCTTTGTTGGGAAGCAGCCGAAACGAAATAGATATTTTCACTAATAACGGGTTACAGAATATAGACGAAAACCATGGTATATATTATTTTTGGCTTTTTTCTCTTCACATACAAAAGACAAAGCGATGAGTGAGTTATTTTTTGAAAAGTTCTGCAAGCAGCTTTATGGAAAAACATATTAACAAATAATCTCAAAGCCTCGCAAGTTTCTAGATTTTTATATTTTTTATTTGATAACTTTAATAATTTTTTTGACATTTAATATATTTTTTAGAATGCTCATTAACAATACTAAAAATCATATTTATATAAAAAATATCAATAATTTGTTTAAATAAAGATTTGAAACGAATTAAAATCTATATCTTCAGATTGGAATGCCGTTAGACATTAACAGCCGAAGAAATCTCCAAAAATTGCTATTTACAATCAAGCTTTTTGATTTTGTTCATTTTAGTTTAGCGAAAAGCGAAATTCAGTTACATGCGTTAAATTTATGTTTTATTCATATTTTATTGTTTTATTTGTAAATTGGTGAATATTTTTATTTCGTTATGGAATCAGATGATGAACTACGAGTATTTATTAATTTAAGTGCAAACGGGTTTATTTTTTGTAATCACTGTACGCGATAGAAATAGATGTGACAAAAATTCATGCTTGAAAATTAATTTAAAAACAATACAAATTGAGTAAATAGCTATACAGATTTAAAATAAATTTCGATATGGTTGTCATATAAATTGCATTTGAAAATACTTTATTTTCCCAATTCGACTGTGTAAAAATTAAAAATACGCGGTATTTAATAGTTTTAAAAATGGAGGTAAAAGTTAATAAAAGTTAAATATAATCGTCTTCTGCTGACACAGTCAAAATGACGTTTGCGTTTTGCACGGACACGTTTTTCCTTTATACTGCAGATATCACAAATTATATCCATTTATTATAAAACTTACACCGGAAAAATATGGCAGTTAAATATATATATTAATATGAAAATATTGTTTGCGTTAATTCCCTAATCTGGTATAAAAATGTGTTCATGTAAATCGGCTGCTCTTCAGGCAACTGATATTAATAGTAAAAAAATGTATAAATAGTTCCGTTTAAAAGTTTCTATTGTAAGCACTGACAGTTGTAGCATACGGACATAGTATATTACGTAACACATTACATAAGCTACATAGATTTCTTTTGGTCGCGATATCTTGTCTATTCCGAAATTCTCAAGTCATCTTAACCTTTTATCTACTGCATTATAATCTACTGCAATTTTTTTCATGTAATTTTTTTTTCAGTTGCTACAATGAAAATTAAAGGATAAACATAAAAAAAATGCTCACCCGTTAGAAATTTAATTCCTTAGAGGTAATTAATTAAATGCTTTAAAGTACCGTCAGTACTCTATCACTAAAATATTTTCGGAACAGAAAACCCAAATGGCATCAGAATTGTGGTAAAATATTGTTGATTTAATAAGTATATGAAATATAGCATTTTAAATATTTACAAATAAATATTTCGGCAAATTCCGGTGCTTATCATTTATTTCAACACTTTATCATTGAAATCCTTTGCCCCTGAAAGTATTAAAAAAGCTTTTTTTTAGGTTTCGACCTTCCTAGCATTCCGTTAGTTATGCGACGTCTATATTCCAGAAACAACATGTTCTCTTGCATTTCCACATATGCAATATATGAATTTACAAATGCCATTTTTTAGCATAACAAAAAAGATCCGGTGCCACAACTTTTTCGATTTCCTATAAAAAAAAAAATGATAATGAAACAGAAAAGAAATACTAGGAAAATTATTACTACACTACATTTTAGTAATTACATTTTAAAACGGATGAAAACGATGGATAACTAAACAGACGAAAAGTAAAGAAGTTTTTCTCCAATACAAAGTGTACTGACGGTACTTATAAGTACCACCGAATATTTCACCTGTTAACTCCTTGAGGGGCTGTGTATGTTTATTAAACCACTTAATTTTAATTCCCGAATGCCACAATGCCACTGGAATTTTAATCATAAAATTATCGGTTTATTATGTATGTGAAATATAGCTTTTTCTTATTTAGAAATAAATTCATCTGCAAATCCTGGTGTCATTCATTAATTTTAACACTTTAGTCGAATTTTAATCGAATTACTTTGCCCCTGAAAGGGTTAAATCAAATATATACACTGTTCACCCAAAATAACTACTCAAATTCTATTCTAAGATCTTAATGGGCACATTAAAAAAATCTAACACTTATCTTACATCATTTACTGCATTTGCAGCAATAAAGAGACGAGCGTGACAATCTGTACAAAATGTCGGCACACAACACATCGACTGTTTCAAACATAACCTCCTACCTCGCTAAAATAACAAACCTAGAACTTCTGCTGCCATATATCCGGATAAAGTGGAGTTAAAAGAGTGTTTTTGCAAAGTACCATTAGAATATTAGTAATATTTATTATGGGGTGAAAGTTTAAAGTGAGTGGTACTTATAAGTACCGTCAGTAGATAAAGGGTCCTGTCCTCGACAGGCGAAGCATAACTGGCGAGCTAATGCTAAACCTATGGGTAGGTTATTTTTGCTAATATCTCGTTTGCATTCCGATATTTTTATTTATTTTTTTTTTTTTGCATTGGATAGCTGAGGTCCATCTCTACATCGCCCTAATTTTAATTTTTCGATTTTGGTTGTAGATATTTTTTATAATAACACTTTTCTTTTAGGAACAGATTTCGAAAGTGAAAGTAACTTTATAAAAAATCCAAAATCAAAAGAGTAAAAAAGGGTCTATGTAGAAATGGACCTCAGCTATCCAAATGCAAAAAAAAAAAAAAAAAAAAAACTTCGAAATGCAAACTAGATGTTAGCAAATAACCGCCCCATAGGTTTAGCGCTAGCTCGCGAGTCTCTTCGCCTGACGGGGACAGGAGCCTAAAGCAAGAAAATTGACGGGTTCTTTCGTAAAATTATAGAATTCGTTTTATTTTCTTTGTTCATGTTTTTATATCCAAAGGATTGTTTTGTTTTATCAAAATTCAGTATCCTTGATTTTTGGTTTACAGTTCTACTATATTATTGACACTATTGTCTGGCTATTGTTTAAAAAATATATTCAAAGAATTTTAATATAAACTGCTTCCATCAAGGAGGACTTGATAGTTGCATAAAATTACTCGAGGAATTATTATTTTATTCTCTCTAAAATACAGTTATTGAAATCCCCATCAAAATAATTTTCGTTGCTACCTAAAAATCTCCAGTTATTGTTTAATATATATATATATATATATATATATATAATTTTAATATAAACTGCTTCCATCAAAGAGGACTTAATAGTTGCATAAAATTAGTCCAGAAATTATTATTTTATTCACTCTAAAAAGCAATTTACATAATCCCCATAAAAATAATTTTCTTTTCTACCACAAAATCTCCAGTTATTGTTTAAAATCTATGTATAAATAATTTTAATATAAACTTCTTCCACGAAGAAGAACATTATAGTTGAGCAAAATTACTCTAGAAATTATTATTTTATTCTCTCTAAAAAACAATTATTGTAACCCATCAAAATCGTTTTCTTTTCTACCTCAAAATCCATAATTCTTGATAAAATTATGCATAAAATGTTGCTGATTGTTATGTGTAACAAATAAACTTCTATATTAAACTGTGATAATCACGTCACTTTAGCTTAATTGGCGACTACCCTTATGTGCTGATGTATCTATTCTATTGTTTGTGGGACACAGCTCAATAATGCGCTGTTTATGTTTTAGTTAAATATTTTTTTATATTCCACGTATCTGAAGAAATCGAGGCTACCACGATGTAATCATATATTTATCATAAATAATTAATTATCAAAATTTATTGAGTTTCATATTATTTTGGAAATACTTGTCAAATAACACGTTTGATTGTCTTATGCGATTCTAACTCAATAAACAATCTTTTGATACTCTTTTTCGATTTGATTATATCTCCAATTTAAATTCCCAGTTGAATGCAACTTTTTCCATTTTCACTTGCTGTTTATCTGTTACATGTATAATTGACTTAATAATATAACTGCTGCAACTTTAAAATTTGTAAATTGCACGTCAAACGTGGCAAATGAGGTGCGTTCGTACTATAACTAGTTTTATAAATATTTTTTGCACCGCATATGGTACTGAATGTACACTGGTCATCAAAATTAAAGGATAATGAGAAAAAATATGCTCATGAAGTTAATATTGCAATTAATGACCAATGCTGCAATTATTTATGTTAATTGCCGAAACGTCAGTGAAGGCTTCCTGTGGAGACCCGAAAAGTGTTTGGTTTCCGTCTGTCTGTTTGTTTGTTAGTTAGTTAGCCTATCTCTCCCGGATAACTGCCGTAAAAAGCGTCCGATTAGCTTACAATTAAGGATGCATGTTGGTGAGGTCACCGGATTTAGCTGTATAGTTTTTGGTTAAATTTGGTTCATTCGTTCGGAATATATAGAACATTTTATTTTCCGCCTTAATGCTTTCCTCTAGCAATTCAGACGATTTTTCCATTTTTATTTGTTGAAAGGAAATGGCTCATATGATTGAAAGATTTAATTAAATTATGGATGATGGAATTTCCTAATTAGAACCATACATTATTCATATTAGTTTGAAATTTTGTGCATACATTTGTCAGAGTATTTAAATTCGGTGTATATCTTATGGAGGGATTATATATATATATATGTGTGTTCCAATAATATAAAATATTTTCTTTTTTTAATTTACTTTTTTTTAATCACATATTTCATTGCCTTAATTTTCTTTTGACTGTTTCCTAGCAACGGTACTACACCTAAAAATATCGGAAATGTGAAAGTATGTGTAATTATAGGAAGTCAAATCAACGTCGAAAGGATGATTTAAAGTTTTTGTGTCTTTACATATAGATGGAATTTACCCCCCAGAAATAAAGAAAGACTGTGTTCTATTGATTTTGTTCAAATATTTTTCTTTTAAATTAAAAAGTTCATTATTTTCATAAGGAATAAATTGAGATTTTGCTATAAAATTTAACAATCATTTTTTTCCGTTGCTGAGAAAATCCGATCCCGGAATAATAATTGATCCTAAACACTTAATTTTGATTTGAAAGATTTTCATGTGCAAGAGTAAAACGAAATAAAAAAAATAGACATGAGTACGTCTTCATATTGAAAATAAAACGGAAATACGAAAAGAAGGTGAATTTTATCTCATATATCAAAAATAAAACGAATACGCTTTGAGGTTGAAATAAAAGGGGCTTGTGTTATGATATTAATTCTTATTATTAAAAAAAAAATGTTACTAATATCTCACGGTTTATCGTCTGGACACAGCTAACAGAAAGGTTTAATTTTTAATCGAAAATTTCAATGAGAAAAAAAAAACTTTTGAAAAGAAAATTGATAGTAAACGCAAAATTATGCACCGCAAAATTATCGCTGTCGAAAATGACGTCATTGTATCGGGAAATAAATATTTTCATTCTTAAAAACCAAACATTAACTAGACTGCCTGAAAAAAAATATTTTTTGACGAGTGTTATTTCTTAATGGCGCCTCATTTCAGAAAATATGAATGAAAAATATTTTATCTTTAAAAGAAAATTACATTTTCGTTCGTAAAACCTAAACTTTTAATATAATTGCGTCAATGTAAATCCTTTTCTGCCCATCAGTATTGAAAAATAAGGCTCGGAAGTGTAAAACGATTTACGATAATCATTAGCGCCATCAATAAAAAGTTACATATGTAAATTAATGAGACCGCGGGGGGTTCAGGGGGGCGGAGCTCCCCTGAATACTTTATTATTTTAAAAAATACCAGAATTAATAGCTCATGGAAATTTCAAAATATCCTTCCATAACAACATTTTTAATTTAACGCTTGTAATGTCTGAAAACTTCATATTTTTTATTCTTATAAATAATTACGTAATTTGAAAGCTTTAAATTGTGGTTTGCAGGAAATTGAATATTACCAGAGTGTGTCTAAAAACAATGACTTGCAGAGCTGACGTTGAGGCTCCTGATCTGCAGATTTAGTAGTTAAATACTATTGAACTCAAAATTGCACTTTCGCGAGTACGTTAGCGTCAGATATATGCAAATTACATGATTGACAATGTGGTGCGCAATGGACATATGTTGAAATTCTGGTCTATAGTTTTGTTTAAATTGAATGTGGTGTCTCAATGTGATCATTATTCATTAATTATGGCTCAAAGGTATCATTTAAGTTAAGGTGAAATGTGGCGAATAATTGGTAGAATCGAGGTAGGTCAAAAACAAATGGACATAGCCCAAGATTTGAATATCCCTCAAAGTGTCATATCAAGAGCTTCGAGCCGCTTTTTAAGCACTGGATCCGTTGATAGACAGCCTGGTCAAGGGAGACCAAAAGCAACAACTGCATCCGCAGACCATTTTCTGTCATTGTGTCTCGAAGAAACCGCGAAGAGACTACAAGAAATTTGGTTTCACACCTTCAGGCTGCCACAAGAACTCGAATCGAGGATGGACTGTATGAGAGAAAACCATAAGTTTGTGTTCCACTCACTCCAGCTTCCTAAGGGGCCCGTGTAAACTGCTGCTGTCGTGATGTTCAATGGAGCCAAGAATACTGGACTCGAACGGGATATTTCACGGACAGGGGAAGGGCAAGTTGCGTCTTCCTTCATCTCTTCAGATTAAAACACGTCTAGAATCAGTGTTCAGACTATATCTGGACTCATCAGTAAACAATACTTGAGCCCAGTCTTCTTGCCTCCATTGAACTTGACGAGGGCAACAGTTTAAACGGGCCCCTTGAGAAGCTGGAGTGAGTGGAACAGAAACTTTTGTTTTTTTCGCATACAGTCCATCCCTTTTGATCATTCGTGCAGCAGTAGAACGGCTAATTCGAGTTCTTGTGGCAGCCTGAATGTCTGAAATCAAATCCCTTGTAGTTGCAACGCGGTTTCTTCGAGCCACGATGACAAAAAACGGTCATCGGATGCAGTTGTTTTTCTTGGTTTCCCTTGACCTGGCTGTCTATCAACGGATACAGTGCTTAAAAAGCGGCTCGAAGCTCTTGATATGACACTTTGGGGGATATTTAAATTTTGGGCCACCTCCATTAGTTTTTGAACTTACTCGATTCTACCAATTATTCGTCACTTTTGACCTTAACTTAAATGATGCCTTTGAGACATAACTAATGAATACTGATCACATTCAGACACCACTTTCACTTTAAACAACTCTACAGACCAGAAATCCAACATACGTCCATTGTACACCACATTGTCAATCATCTAATTTGCACATTTCCGAGGCTAACGTATGCGCGGAAGTACAATTTTGAGTTCAATAGTATTTAATTAACATAAATAATTGCAGCATTGGGCATTGGTTGCAACATTAACTTAGTGAGCATATTGTTTCTCATTATCCTTTAATTTTGATGACCAGTGTATATTTTAGTGCACTTCATAAGTGCATATCAATTTCATTAAAATGCATTAATCAATAAAATCATTAAAATGTACCTGAAATATTTTTTCCCATTAGCCGTAATATAACGGAAAACTTTTGACAGTCCCTGTATTTAAACTTTACATCCGATTTTCATAAAATTTGAAATGAATGAATTTTGCAACAATTAAATATTTAAAATTTCAGACCATTCGGTTGAGTAGTTTTTACTCTGTTATATGCGGACGGACAGACAGACGGACCGAACAACGACTATAGGTGCTACGTATTTATATAACTACTAACGCGCCTAAAAATTGACAATTTTATTCGCAATATGCACAAGTAACTACAGCGTGCGGCAAGCATTTAAGAACAGACATTATAGGTGAAATGCCACCTTATAGATCATGGTTACAAATCATATTTGGTTACATACAATCATTTTAGAACTTACTAACTGAGGAAATGAAGCGGCATGCTGTCATTGTCTCATTGGCTGAAGAACATTCCGATTCAGAGACTGCCGCATTCTTGAAACTCGTCTGGTCAATCATCTTTAAAGTAAGGAGCGAACTGAAGGCTGCCATGTTTGATGCATGGAACTATAAATAAAGTGGAACTGACATATCCTGAAAATAGTGAAGCTTCAACTGTAACAGGTTTCGCAGAGGTTGATTTCCACTGGTGCAAACGTCCACCAGTAAATTGAAATATAAATTTTTTCCTTATTTAAACACATTCCTAATGCAGAATTTCATTCATAATTATGGCAAAAAACGACAATCATATTTACTGGTTGAAGTTAACTTCGGCGGTTGTGAGGCCTGCATTTCCGCCATATTATGACAACTAAAATAATCTCCTGTTGGTGTCATAGAAAAAGATTATAATACCTTGGCAAACTGCCACCAGTAAGAACGAATAGGAATTTTTACGATATTTGGAGAGAAAATTTGTATGACTAAAGCGCTTAAATAAAACGAAAATTTCCATTAAAATTTATTGGTGGAAGTTTTCTCCGGCGGTAATCAGAAACTGTTGATCAGATGTAAGAAAACAGCCACCATCTTGTGACAATTTTCTGAATTACTTCACTTGCAACTGGTAGACAATACACTATATATCTCCTGCTCTTTTTTCATAACTCCATTGTTTGATGTGGCACCCGTTTTATACAGGGAACGACATTCTCAACGATATAACATTATTCAGACGCCTAAATTCGTCAGTCGTGTGATGAAAATCCTAGGAAGACGATGAGGGAACTCGCTAGGGAGCGACAGGTTGATGAGGGCCCCTTTCGATAATTGAGGACCTTTGTTAGAGGTCGTACGTGATGAGGAAACAACATTTACTATCCGAGAAAACCAGGGATAAGTGCCTGACCAGAGCCAAGTGTCTCCTTAACAAGATGGAATTTCAAAAGGAGCCAGGAATACTGTTGTTTCCTTCTGTTGAGAAAAACTTTGTCCAGGTCCAGAAAGTGAACCGCAAAAAGAAAGGTAGCTTTGTAAAATCCCAGATGAGGTTACGACACAGAAACGTTCACAGATCACTGGTAATTAATGGGATAGTGAGTAGCGAAGACTGCCTGATGGCTCCATATTTATTTCTGAAAGGCGCCAAAATCAACACCGTAGCTTATAAAGAGACATTAACTCAGGGTTCTCGCTGCCGCTCGCCATTGCGCCAAATCGCGACAAAATGCTTCATTTGGCGAGTAAACGAACAATCAGATTCGCGAAATTGCGAATGCTCAATTTCTGCTCTTTTTATATGTGTGTATACAAATACAGACGAGATTATTCGCGTTTCTGAACGATTGATGTCGATTTTCATGTTCAGTCGCACTGTGCCATTTACGTTACTCTATTTATCGAGATACTGACTCAACATCAATTCAGTTTAGCAACAGCCAAATATACACAAAGTATTATGTGATAGATATTTCTGTATTGTGAGTTAATCACTATCTATGCGCCGGCTTCGCGTCGCGCTGGTACAAAGCCAAACAAAATTACTCGCAACAATGCCAAATAGAGAAAGATTTGTTTGAATGCGGCGTTAGCCATTTACCAAACTATTTATTAGTTGTATGCAAAGTATCATTAACCAGTCAGTTTTTTCTATAGGTTAGAGTCGAAATCTCATAGTAATTTCTAGACAACAGACAATCAAATGTAGCTGTTTTGAATTTTTATATAGACTGCTAAAAAAAAAAAATCTGAAATATTTACACATTTAGGAGATACACTGGTTATCAAAAATTAAGGAAAAGTCACAAAATGCTAATTTTCAAATACGCGAACACTCAAAAGGAAATAATAGAATTCGAGTAATTACTATCTCTACAACACAGCTAGCCCATACAACATCTCATTCATGTTCATGTCACATATGGTCACAAGTGTCACAGTGACTACGGTGAAGCAAAAAAAAATAGGAATTTCCATACATCTCATAATGAGTCTTAAATGATCGCTATATTTGACTCCACTGAGAAGTCAATGTGACTGCTGCTTTGTGACGAGTCACCAGGTGACTTTACAATGTAGTTAAATTATGACTCTCATGTGACTGTCATTTTTAGACTCAATGTCATAGTCATCATGAACGTTGCATTATGATAAGTCACCAAATAATATCCTATTATAGTCACATGGAGACTTTTCCCAAAAGAGCACAATGGTGACTTCACAGTAGTCTCTCTGTCACCTGAAAGTCATCATGTGACTTTAATGTGACATTATTTGGTAACTTATCACAATGCAGCGTTCACGGTGACTTTGAAATTGAGTCTACAAATGACAGTCACATGTGAGTCGCAATGTAACTACATTGTAAAATCACATGGTGACTCGTCACAAAGCAGCAGTCACAGTAACGTCTCAGTGGAGCCACATATAGTCATCATTTGAGACTCATAATGAGATGTATGGAATTTCCTATTTTTTTTTGCTTCACCGTAGTGGCTGTGACACTTTTCACCATGTGTGACATGAATGAGATGTTATATGGACTAGCTGTGTTGCAGAGATAGTAATTACTCGAATTATATTATTTCCTTTTGAGTATTCTCGTATTTAAAAATTAGCATTTTGTGACTTTTCCTTAATTTTTGCACACCAATGTATTTCGAATGTACTTGTATTTAATGGCATCTATAGCGAATAGTAACACAAAACTATTTCTAGACAAATTTTATTCAAAGTAAAAAACGGCTATAGTTCTTCTGAGAAAAAACATGCCACATGGGCTAATAAAATTATCCATAAAATAATACGTGATATTAATATTTGGCAGTAATCTTCAAAATTAAGACAACGGAAAAACTTACCCCTTCATTGTATCTACAAGCAAATTTTATGTGCTGAGTTTTTGTGTCCATTTCTATATAGGAAATAGATCCAAAACGCATTACTCAAACCTGATTTTAAAAAATCTTCATATTTTGTCTACTCCATATCTGTTAAAAGAACTTGAACAAGAAACTACTTCTGTCATTTGTAATAGTTAGGGTCATTTCTTTTAAAACCGACTTATAAAAAGTGACGAGGTTCTCAATTCAAAGCGTATGTATATATTTTTTAATATATGTTCAAGTGTTATTCAAAGAGAAGAATTATAGACTATAGTTCTTCTAAGCAAAAAAGCTACCACATGGGTTAGTAAAATTATCCATAAAATAATACGTGATCTTAATATTTTGCAGTGATCTTCCGAATTAAGACAACGGAAAAATGTGCCTCTTGAACGTGTCTACAAGGAAATTTTATGTGCTGAGTTTTTGTGTGCATTACTATCTAGGGCATAGTTCCAAAACGTATTAATCACACCTGACAGATTTTTTTTCTGAATATTTTGTCTGTTCAATAATTGTAAAAAGAACTTGAACAAGAAACTATTTCCGTCATTTGTAACAGTTAGGGGCATTTCTTATTTTAAGAGATTCGAAGAAAATGGTGAGTTTCTCACTTCAAAGCGTACGTATTATTTGAAATATATGTTCAAAAGTTATTCAAAGAAAAGAATATCTATAGTTCTTCTAAGAAAAAACCTATCGCATGGGCTAATAAAGTTATCCGTAAAATAAAACTTGATCTTAATATTTGGCAGTAATCATGCAAACAAAGTCAACAGAAAAACGTACCTCTTCAATATGTCTACAGGCAAATTTTATGTGCTGAGATTTTGTGTACATTTCTATATAGGGCATAGTTCCAAAACGTATCACTCAAGCCTGACAGGATTTTTTTCTGCATATTTTTTCTATTCCATAATTATTAAAATAACTTAAACAAGAAGCAACTTCAGTCATTTGTAATAGTCAGGGTCATTTTTTATTTTAACAGGCTTAAAAAAAGATGAGTTTCTCAGTTCAAAGCGTATGTATTTTTTTTTTTTTATGTATGTTCAAATGTTATTCAACGTGAAGAATAACTAATAGTTCTAAGAAAAAACCTACCACATTGGCTAATAAAATTATCCATAAAATAATACGTGATCTTAATATTTGGCAGTAATCTTCCAAATTAAGTCACCGGAAAAATTTAACTCTTCAATGTGTCTACAAGTTAATTTTACGTGCTGAGTTTTTTTTGTTCATTTGTATATAGGGCAGAGTTCGAAAAGTATTACCCAAACCTGATAGATATTTCTTTCTTCATATGTTGTCTATTCAATAATTATTAAAAGAACTTGAACAAAAAACTACTTATGTCATTTGTAATAGTTAGAGTCATTTCTTTTTTTAACCGACTTAAAAATAGTTATGAGGTTCTCAATTCAAAGCGTATGTATATCGTATATATATATATATATATGCATGTTGTTCACCTATTGCTGCGAAACTAAGTGAACAATTCATATTTTTACTTTCTTCTGTGTTCAATAGAAGAAAGTATTGCAATCGACATTTTTTTCGACATCCAGTTTTCGACGGATTCACACACAAAATATGATCATACAAAATATATATGTGTCCGTGAGTCGCCATTGTACCATCGATCAGTGTACGAAATTATGCATAGAATTGAACCAATTTTTTTGTGTCTGCTATTGGCTATCCCCAGCAGGTCCTCCTTGAATTTCGAAATATTCCGCCAGAAAGGACACTGTAATAGCGATTTTTGTGCCATTTTTATTATTTTCCATGGAAAAGTGTATGAAGTTATGCATAGAATTGAACCAAATGTTTTGTGTATGTTTCTGGCTATGGTCAGCAGGTCCTCCTTGAATTTCGAAATATTCTGCCCGAAGAGATCTGTGTAATAGCGTTTTTTGTATAAGTTTTTCGATTTTTCGTAGTTCTACTGTTAGTCCAAGAGTTGTTAAACATTTTAGGGAAGGTATTTGAGGCACCCTGAAAATTTGTGCAACACTTCTTTTGTAATGGCTGAATACAAAATCGAATTTCCTGGCTGAAGGATCGCGGCCCAAAAACTGTGCCAGACACGTGTCAAGTGCCATTTTTTGACTACCCCCCAAAAAGGTATTTGAGGCACGCTGAGATTCAGACAGAATAATATTTATACTTCGAAAAAAATATTTTGAAAACGACAGACACTTTAGTCGGCCCAAAAACTGTGCCAGACACGTGTCAAGTGCCATTTTTTGACTACCCAAAAAAGGTATTTGAGGCACGCTGAGATTGAGGCAGAATAATATTTATGCTTAGAAAAAAATATTTTGAAAATGACAGACACTTTAGTCGGCACAAAAACTGTGCCAGACACGTGTCAAGTGCCAACCAAATGGCACTTGACACGTGTCTGGCACAGTTTTTGGGCCACGATCCTTCAGCCAGACATTCGATTTTGTAATCAGGCATTACAAAAGAAGTGTTGCACAAATTTTCAGGGTGCCTCAAATACCTACTCAAAAATGTTCAACAGCTCTCCTACTATGTACATCGGCAGCTCGTGCAGTGACATGAACTTCGCCTCCTGCTCAGACGGTTATTCGCAAACAGCTGATGTACAACATAATAAAGAAAAACTATTGATTTTATTAAATATGATGATCGAGAATAACTTGTTTTTACTCCCATTAATTGACAGAAGCAGAAATTTTAGATGAAAATCAAAATTGATATGGTATTAAACTAAAAACATTGAAGTATTAACACGTGCAACTACTTTTTGTAGTATTAAAATTTTTAAAATAGAAGAAAGTTTCGGGATTAGCAGCTCCAAGTAGTTGAGTGTTTATGAATTCGGTTTGTCTTTCCTTCTGTCAGTTTTCTAACTCGTGTAAATATAGTCCGATTGCATTGAAATGGATAGATGTTATTGGGTATCACTATGGTACGTTCGGTTATAAAAATGAAGTATGTAGCCTTTATGGTTCATTTACAGGGACACTCAAAGGAATTCCGTTACATTCCACTTATTAGGGGGAAATAGAATGCGGTGTATTTTAATGATATTACACTATTTTAAACACATTAAAATTGATATACATCATTGAAGTGTACTACAAAGTTCTTACTATAGAGCAGTGGTTCCCAACCTTTTATTGGCCACGCCCCACCAAAGTATCTGTAAAGTCACCAGGTCCCCCCCCCCTCTTAATTCTTAAATTATGTATCATTATTTAAAAAATGTACTCTCTTCACATGATGGAAGTGCAATAGAGCCTTAAGAATAACTATTCATTTCACATTTTTAACTTGTCAAAGAGGTGAATCTTCTACCACAACTGTCGTTTTAACATAATTTTATAAAAGCAATGAGATTATAAATCTTTCCATATATGCCAAAACGCGTTTAGTTGTACTTTTCCAACTTAATGTATAAAAGTGTTATAAGGTCTGCATTTTTATCTCCAGATAATATCTCAAATAGACACTTACATTTAACATTAAAATTGATAAATTCATACATTTTATAAAACATTCTTGTAGCTTATTAAAAGTTGGTGGAAAAGCTTTGGACACAGTCCTTTCTTTCTATGGATAACATAGTACACAAGAAGTATTTCAATATTCCCATCTTCATCATATTAAGTAGCAATTATTCCGCATAACACATTCTCTCTATTTTCTCTTTCCCAATATCGTTAATTGTCTTCACTAATAGAAGTAGAAAACTTATTCAATAAATAATCGATAGCATTACAAAACAAATTTAACTAACCACCAGAAAAATTATACAATGTTTTAATAATTTAAAAGTTATCAAAATATTTAAAAAGACTTTTCGCATAATTATTCGGGTGTTAAATCTATTTCTAAATATTGATAGGGGACATTTAAAAAATTCAATAAAAAACAGATTTCTTGAATTTTGCTTGTATTCCATTTATTTTTAGCCTACACCACTACTTTTCCCCAAAAAGGACAAAATAAATTGATATTGAATGAGTGAGTAAGAAATTTGGAATTGCCCCCCTAGAAAGTCTAATTGCCCCCCAGTGGGGCGTACACCCCACGTTGGGAACCACTGCTATAGAGTATAGTGAGCATAGAATGAATCGTTAATTTATAGGCACACCAAAAGAATTTGGCTGTAGAAGAAAATGAACAATAATTGAACTATTGAATCCTATGAACAATAATTGGTGGAAGCGCATTTTCAGTTGTGGTATGCGTTTGTAAATTTAATTATTTTTAGATGCGTTCGTAATTATATAAATACGTAGCACCTATAGTCGTCGTTCAGTCCGTCTGTCTGCTGTCCGCATATAACAGAGCAAAAACTACCCAACCGAATGGTCTGAAATTTTAAATATATGATTCTTGCAAACTTTTGTCGAGCCATTTCAAATTTTATGAAAATCTGATGTATACTTTATTTACAAGGACAGTCAAAAGTTTTTCTTTACATTACGGCCAATGGCAAAAATTATTGCAAGTGAATTTTAATGATGTTACAGCCTTCCGAATGGTCTGAAATTTTAAATATATAATCCCAACAAAAAGTTTTCGGTAAAAAAAAAAGCGCCAAGTTCTCCTTAATGTTTCGGCCAGAAAAAGTAGTGATATCTGAAGTTCGCACAAGTTAAAAGCCAAACATTCCAAATCTTTCATTGAAAATGGCTTCCTGCGACTTGGCCGTTAATGCCTTCTACAACATTTCAAAATTAATGATTGGAAATTACGCATTTATGAATTATTTAAATATTAAAAGTAATATTAGAATGCAAAGAGGCAAATTCACATAAAGACATAAGTAAAAGATTTCTGATAACTACCATTCAGTTTCAACAAACATTAGTTTTGATTACAGATCATTTAGTCCACTTGTGGTTTAATTGCCATTTTGTACGGTCTAAAGCTAAAGTCATTAACGTAAAACCTAAGAAATAAAACAAAATTTACTTACTTCAAATCTCACAATATGTTACATTATATTTTATTGTATAATATTGAAATCTTGTGTATCGACGAAAGAGAATTCTTTCGTTTGAACATTTATTATAGTTTGTTTGCATACATTATAAGGTATTCGATTTATAAACTGTTAAAAGATGATACTAATTATGTTTTAGCAATTAGGGATATTATCTCCTGAATACAAGTATTTTGTTATTTTTAACTTCTAAGCATTTAAATAGACTGAAGTTGTTTAAATGCTTTCACCAAATGTGTATTTTTTTCTGTACTCTGTGCCACAAAATGCCTAAAATAATCAAAAAATGTAGTTGGCATGTAGCTCATTTGTACATATTTTAAAATTTGAAAAACTCTCTCGAAGGCATTAACGGCCAAGTCGCAGGAAGCCATTTTCAATGAAAGATTTGGGATGTTTGGCTTTTAACTTGTGCGAACTTCAGATATCACTACTTTTTCTGGCCGAAACATTAAGGAGAACTTGGCGCTTTTTTTTTTACCGAAAACTTTTTGTTGGGATATCACTACTTTTTGTAACTTTTTTCAAGTTTGTTATTCTAAACTATATCAATATGAAAAAACTTAAATTTCGGTACTTTTATGTTACCCGGGAGGAAATCTCCTCATTAGACTTGTTTTTTCCCAATAGCAGTTTTCATTTTTTACATGAGTAAATCAGAAACAATGCTTTGATTTTCAAATAAAATATTTTGGTTTATGTTATTATTTCTTATTTATTTATTTATTTATTTCTATGTTAAATATTCTATTAAATAAAATGAGGGAAATGCGTCTATTTTAAATGAGATGACTGAAAAGTATATATCTTTAAATGAAATGAATGCAATATGAACAATGGAGTTGGGAATAGTATTTGGCGATTTGCCGCTTTCGCCAGGCTAATATAAAAATAGCTAAATTTATTTTATTGAGTTTTACAAATTTATACTTTATTACTTTTTATATTAAAGTACTAGCCGCCTCTAGCAAGCAGTATTTACCGTATTAATTCCATGTTAAACGTTGCATCATGTTACTGTTAATCATAATTTAATTTACTTGCCCATTCTTTCGCCAAGTCGGAAGCTTTTGATAGAGAAATCAAAAACTCTTTACGATCATGGAAGCACATCATATATTGTGTGTTGTTATGTATTCCATCTTTCGTGACAAATATCTCTTAGCTCACTTATGCATGTTTCCTTAGCAGTTACGATTCGTTCTCTAATGCGGAAATTTTTAATCCTATTAAGTAATCTTTTCAAATTGGGCTCACTACCAATTGTTGTATTTTAACTGATACGACTGGGTACAAGTGAAATGGTTCTTATGAAATCCTTTGACAATATCTGCATTTGCATTAAACCATATTGATGCTAATATCTTTTTGTTTCACGTTAACCTTTTCAATAGACACGATTACGGAAGAATAGAAGGTCTACCGGATCACTGCCATGACCCATTTGAAAATCTATCATTTTTCTCATCTGATTGTGTTGAAGAATTAGTCAATGTGTCATGGTTTTAATATTTTAGTTAATTTTATTCGAAACCTGAAAACTAAAATGCGAGGAACCAGATTATAGAAGATTCATTCTAACTTATATATCGATTAGCAGGTTACATATTATAGAATTATAATGATCATAAGGAGAACTGGCAGTTTCAATGCTTTAATAGTTTCCGTTATTTCTCTTTATATAATACAGAAGTTTTAGCGGTGTAATGATTAGCAACATAGTCACAGTAAGTATAATAACAGTACAATATAATAACAATAGCAGAGATTTTGGGCAGTGACGAAACTATTTGTACTTTGGAAATATTAGTACGTTATATCATTTAACTATTCAGATGATAAGCGGGAAAATAAAAATAGATGGCTCGCATTAATAATTAACTCATTGAAAAATAGCCACTAACGCCAAATATTCGCCAAGCTTGAGGACATTTAGCAAAGTTTCGCCGAATTTGGTAATATATCATGTCAATTCTCAAATTTGGCGACAAAAATTTTTTTGTTTATTCTGACGTCATAATGATGCATATGTATTATGTATTATACACATACCTATAATATATATGATGCAAATGTATAACGTATTATGTGCATATGTATAATATGTATGATGCATATGCATAAGTATAATAACAGTACAATATAATAACAATAGCAGAGATTTTGGGCAGTGACGAAACTATTTGTACTTTGGAAATATTAGTACGTTATATCATTTAACTATTCAGATGATAAGCGGGAAAATAAAAATAGATGGCTCGCATTAATAATTAACTCATTGAAAAATAGCCACTAACGCCAAATATTCGCCAAGCTTGAGGACATTTAGCAAAGTTTCGCCGAATTTGGTAATATATCATGTCAATTCTCAAATTTGGCGACAAAAATTTTTTTGTTTATTCTGACGTCATAATGATGCATATGTATTATGTATTATACACATACCTATAATATATATGATGCAAATGTATAACGTATTATGTGCATATGTATAATATGTATGATGCATATGCATAAGTATAATAACAGTACAATATAATAACAATAGCAGAGATTTTGGGCAGTGACGAAACTATTTGTACTTTGGAAATATTAGTACGTTATATCATTTAACTATTCAGATGATAAGCGGGAAAATAAAAATAGATGGCTCGCATTAATAATTAACTCATTGAAAAATAGCCACTAACGCCAAATATTCGCCAAGCTTGAGGACATTTAGCAAAGTTTCGCCGAATTTGGTAATATATCATGTCAATTCTCAAATTTGGCGACAAAAATTTTTTTGTTTATTCTGACGTCATAATGATGCATATGTATTATGTATTATACACATACCTATAATATATATGATGCAAATGTATAACGTATTATGTGCATATGTATAATATGTATGATGCATATGCATAAGTACATTAACATCACTAAAGCGCACTTAAAGGAATAGTGTTCCATAAATAGTAGGGATAATTGCCAGATTGACCAGAGTGCTATTGAGATTAGAATTCCGACATTTATAATAGACCGGGAGGCGTCTGCACTCACCATCATCTCATCGAGTTTAAAGCTGAAGTTTTAGGATTAGTTAAAACTAGATTAGCATATTTAAATGCAACTGATCTGTTAAGTCATATCTTGGTAGAAACCATCTGAAGACCTAATTTTAGTGGTTAACTGATAGGTTTTCTATTGTATTTTCCTGCATCCAAAAGTTTGGAAATATGGATGAATGGGTGCAGGAAAACACAAAGGAAAATCCACCAATTAACCCGTAAAATCTGGTCTGTAGGTGGTTTACATAAAGATATGACTTGGCAGACCAGTTACATTTCAATACGCTAATCGATATTTAACTAATCCTAAAATTTCAGCCGTCAATTCGATGAGGTGAGGATCTGTGCACACGCCTCCCGGTCTTTAATAAAATTTGTGTTAAGGAAGTAAAAGATGGACAGATAAACTGAAAGATTTGCCTTATTAAGATTTTTGTAAAAGCATATAAAAATTCATTCAGCTTGAACTCATGTAACACCTTTATAACTCAGGCTAATTTTCTGTAATCTGGTTTTGGCGACCAACATATCTTATCTATAACTATAATCTTTCTTTTACAGATTTAAAATTAACAATAAATTAACAGTAAGTTGGCTAATAATACAATATAATAACATTAGCAGAGGACTTCGGACGCCGCATCTGTCGCATATCGTTAAAGACAGTTTATTAGTTACACATTTCATTTAATTAAAAGGAGATTTTAAAAACTTTCATATGAAATTAGGATATTTTTCCACTATAGGGACCTTGGCATTTTTTTTTTAAATCTTGGCGCAATTCGGACTTCAGAAACTGAGATATGCTGCCAAATGATATAAACAACTATGAAAACAAACCTGCTGAACTTTTATGTTATTTATATTATGTATTTATATACATATAAACATTTTATTTATACATGTATAAAATATTATTTTTTATATACAAATTATTTATGTTGGTATATAAAAATAAATAAACGGGCTCCTTACATTAAATAAATTATATACACATGGAAAAAATTGCTTGTGTATATGACACAGTAAATAGGTTGCCAGAAAATACGTTATCAAATTTCTTTTCTCGTCAAGGCTATTTCCTGTATTTCGCCAAGGTTACTATATCGGAAACATACCGAATTGCGGTTATATTTTATTAAATGTTTTATTGTTTTAATATCGTAAATATATCATAACCTATACTGATTAAAATTTTTAGGTATATTCATTTTTTTCTATTTAACAAACATCTTTAAAAAAGCATATATATAAAGTTTTATTCTGCTTGAAATTACGTGACCCCTTCAAAACTCTGTAATCGTGTATTGGCGACCAACATTGGCGCAATTGAATGTGAAGGAACTGTTTACGGCCAAATGAACACCCCCTGTTTTAAGGGCTTAGAGGCGGAAATTCTGTGTTTTCAGATTTTTCTGGTTAATTGTGCTACAAACCCGACTTACTTGTGAAATTTCATGATTCTACGACTTTTAGAAGTACCTTAGTTATTTGATGATGCGAAGTGAGTCAGTGACAAAAAAGCGCTTTTTCGGAATTTAATATTTCGAAAACTACTAAATATAGAAACATGAAATCGTGGAACCTTAGTTCAGTTTGAACATATGAACATGTGTATAAAAGAAAAATTTCTACATCTCTCCCTAAAACGATGTTATGAGGGGGTGAAAAGTATGCCGAAATGGTTCAGGAAAAGGTAGCTTACGGCTTGTGCGAACTTGGCGGACGCACTGCCGTGCTCCCAGATTGTTGCAAAATTTTGTCGAGTCGTTTCAATTTTTTTTAAAAATCGGATGTATAGTTTAATTACAGAGACAGTCAAAAGTTTTCTGTTACACTACGCGGAATGGGAAAAAAATTATTGCAAGTGCATTTTCATGATGTTACAGACTATGCACATATGAAGCGCATAAAAATATACATTCAGTACAATATGGGGCGCAAAAAATAATTATAAAACTAGTTATAGTACGAACGCACCTCATTTGCGACGTTTGACGAAAAATTTCCAACTTGTTTAAATGTTATTTGTTTTGTATAAATTCTGTAGATCATACAGAGGTTTGGCAGAGAAGTTTTCAACAGCATCCGTTTATTTGCGGAAATTGCTGAATGGAGATTTTCAACTGTGCTATGCGTTTAAATGAACTAACTTTTAGCATATTATGCAGTATACATACATATCAATAGATATATACAGGGCTACACAAAAATTTGATATTTTCTCGCCTGTTCATGGTAATAGCAGAAATTGGGTATTCTCAAATGCGTTATGCGTTTTTCAAATTGTTCATTTAGACTTCATCTTTCACCTTGGTAAACGATAAAGTTTCGTTATAGAATTCTGAATGTGTTGGAAAGTGTTTGATAATCTATACAGTAAGCATGATTTTTCGTTCTTCTTTTTATTTTTTATGGAAAAATGATACCTTCTAATTGGTCGCATTTAAATTTCATCAAAATTGGTTCAGTACTTTTCTAGAAATTCAACAAAAACAAATAAACTAGAAAACAGGAATTCTGCTTTTCAGAATTTAGTGTCGCCGCCCCCCCGATGAAAAAAAAAATATATGTTTATAAATATAGATAGTACGTTTTAAGACGTTTAAGTTTTAAGACTTAGAACACACGCTTTTATTTTATATAAAATGACGTCATTCGTATCCGCTCAAGTATTCCACATTTACGACCCACTCTTAAACAACAACTACAGTAAAGTATGCATAGAGCATGACTATCGCTGTATAAAACGCAAATCCAAAAAAGAGATGTCGTCATTCAAGGAACTTGACAAAAAATATCGGCTATCTCATGATTCATATGCCTTCATTTGTTTGTAATATCAATATAGACAGTTAAAATTAAATATAGTGTATAATAGCTCCATCTTTTATCAAAAATCGCGTAGCAATTGAGGTGCGTATGTACTATAACTAGTTTTAAAAATATTCAGCTCTTGGTGCAATAACTGTTGCACTCTTATGCAAAAATGCACGAATACAAAATTTATTACGATTCTATATATTACATTCAGTCATACGGAAATAGTAGGACTCCATCTTAAAAAGGACCTCATCACCATGGTAACCTAGAGTCATTACCTATCCTGAGATATAATTGAATTAACGACATACGTTAGGATTTAATAGAATGAAGAAGACTTGTATTAATATCTTTTTAAGTTTTGATTCGATTTTCACAAAATTTGAAATGACAAAATTCTGCAACGATTCTATATATTGTATTTTAAATCGTTCGGTTAGGGAGTTTTTGTGCAGTTATATGCGGACAGACTGACAGACAGGCGGACGTAGCAGACGACGACTATAGTTGCTACGTATTTGTAGAATTAGGAACGTGCCTAAAAAGGAATCCAAATGGGTAATTCTGCTTGAGAAATTTATGAATAATTATTCTTTTGTTCTCTTTTTTTTTCACTTTTTAACATTTTCCAACAAAGTTGAAAAGTGTTTATGCATTCGGTTTGTCTGTCCGTCTGTCCACGCTTAAACTCCCGTAAATATACTTGGATTTTCATGAAATTGATAAAGGTTATTTAGGGTCACCAAAGTATGTTTGGCATTGTATATGGAGTATGTAGGATTAATCGTTCATTTACAGGGGCACTCAAAAGTATTCAAATACATTATGGTATAGGGGGGGGATTGCTTGCAGAGTATTTTACTGGCATTATGCTATTTCAAATGCATTGAAACTGATATAAATCACTGAATTTCACTACGATCACGTTAGAACAGGACATTCATAGCAATGTTTTTTCATTTACAGGGACACACAAAAGAAATCGTTTACAGTACAGTACTGTCTTTGAGTAATAATGGCTGGAGTGTACGGTTTAATATTCGGTATGCACGTTTAAATGTAATTAATTTTTTGCATTTTACTTGTTATATATAAATTCTATACCTCAAATACAGGGCTGTAAAAAAGTATTCACGTACCGTTCTCCTTATTAGAGGAAATTGCTGAAGGTAAATATTCAACTGAAATATATGTATCGCTTAAGTGAACTAAATTTTGGATTGCATGTAGTTAATAGATTCAAATCCATACATCATATACAAGGCTGCTGAAAAAAACCGAAAAATTTTCCGATTGTGTATGGGAACAGCTGAAATTGGGTTTTGAAATGTATTATGCGTTTCCATATGGTTGAGTTAGACGTAATATTTTAATTTTTTAAACGGTGCAGTTCTGTTACATTATTCTGAATATGTTGGAAAGTGTTTCATAATCTATGTTTGACGCATGATTTTTTCTTACTTGTTTTTATTTGTGTGTGTTCTATGAAGTGGGGAGATTTTCTTTTCTAAAATTCAAGGTCATTGTTTGTTGTTTACATTTTGTTTTTGCTAAGTTTTGAAAGGAAAAACTATATAACACATTATCAGTCAAAAAATAAATTCAATCAATGGTATTATCCCCAAATATTTATAAAAAATCTAAAATATATTTACAAATAATTTTTATTAAAGTCTCCTAAGGTTTCTTAAGGTTATTGCGTCACAAATAGTACCACAAAACTATTTCTGGACTAATTTTATTCTTTCATGAATAATTATAGTTCTTCTTATATAAAAAAAAAAAAAAAAACATCACAAGGGCGAAAAAAATTATCCATAAAATATTACGTGTGTCTTTATACATAAGAAGGACCTTCCAAATTAAGAGAGAGGAAAAAATCTACGAACCTCTTCAACATGCCTGAGAGCAAATTTTATGTGCTGAGATAAGCTTCTCTTTTGTTTGCAGGGCATAGCTCCCTCACACACTACTTAATAATCACAGGGTTTTTTTTTATCAATGCTTTTTGTCCATATACTGAATAAATATTTTTTACACTGTATTAATCAGTTTAAATCATAGGAACTTGCACCGAAATTATGTTATTTCATACAATAATAGTTATTATGTGACGCAAGGCATAGCGCTTTCCAACATATTTGAAAAGTTTTTCTGACTTCGATTTGTTTGTCTACCGTTCCTAGATTATTAAAATTACAATGTAAAAACTAGCTGTTTAAACCGTTCTGCGTACGAGAGTTCGTGAATTTAATTCTAAAACCAATATTAAAAATAACTATTCGATTTAGAAAAATATTTTCTACTACTGTGCAATTTTTTTTCTATGAAATTTAATTTATCATGTTAGTATGGCAGTAGACGATAAAACTTTGGAATAAGGGAATAAATAAAATAAAAAGTTTTGTTGATGTTTGTGATAAAAGGTTTTTCTTTATTTAAAAAAAAAAGTAATAATTAAGCGCAATTACATAATCTCTAATTATTTGCATGTGAGGTAAGATAATTACCTTAATACCCGCTAGAGATTCTTATTATTGCAGCATGGCGTACGTAATATGTATATCTCACATTGTTTAGAACTCGTGCGATTACGGGTTGAACATATAAAGGGCAAAAATTCGCCAAAAACAAACAAAAACATTGTATTTAAAATTTACGAATGTTTTTGCTCCAATCGTTCATGGCACCCCTACCAGGAACCCGTGAGCCAAATTTCGTAGTCCTGCGCCCTGTGGTTTTCCGGTTTTTGAGGTTACATAGATACGTGCATTGGTTTTAATAGGGTATATTATATTAACATTCATTCATTTCCATCCATCAATCTATACATACATACATTTCATAAATACATTCATACATGCGTACATGCATAACAGCTAAAAACAAAAGTTTCTTCTTTTGACGTCGCTTAAAAAAGACAAATTATCGTTATGCCCCAAAGCAGCCTCTATTCACTCAGGTAGCTGTTTCAGTTTATAAATCACAGCACTTAACAATTTACTTACGCTAGAAATACACTTTTTACGAGGAATTTTATCTACTTAACAGATCTCAAGAGATATTGAATAGAAACTACTAGATCTTTCGAAAGACTTTCAGACATTTTTGTTCTTGCATTTTGTGTGAATCTAGCGATACGGAAATTTCTATAGCGTACTTTCTTTTAGTATTCGTGTTTGCTCTAATGCAAGTCATGCATGTTTTAATGCAATATTTGTAACAATGTTGAAAGTCTTTTTGAACTCTTTTGCTGTAATAAATCAACCTTTTTTTTTATTACAGTCAGTTAGATAAATCCGCGCTTCATCAATTTTGACATTTTTACCCGCTAAATGATTTTAATAGAGATTTTCATAATAATTCTCTTCGGGAAGAGCAAATATATAATTTTCAAGTCACTTGCTTCTTTCGTGTGACTTTTTAGTTACAGACGATATTTTTTCATAGCAGCCAATATTTCACTTATCACGTTGTGACATGGTGCCAGATTTTTTTTTCACATGTTTTTTCTCGTTGTTTTTTAATTTAACATCAAAAGCGTTTCCAATATGTGTAAAAAACCCTCTGTACACGTTACATTAACAATCGCTAGCTTAATCCTTTAGTGCGCATCTTTGCATATATGCAAATAACAGTGTTTTCGATTTAATAGATTATTTTTTAAATTCGTATGTACCTAATTCGCACCAGAAAATTAAAATAGCAATGTCTGCTTTAATTAATAGCGGACATTCCAATTTTAAATAAAGCGAAATTAACCATTGAAACTTTCTGGTGTAAAGTCAGATTCTCCGACCTATGTAATTTCTAGAACGTATTCTATTATGGGAATTAAAGGGATAAAGGTTAAGTCTTATAAAATAAGGTATTTGGAGACAAACATCTTAAAATATTTACTAATTTGCAATATTTTAGATTAAAACAGCCACACAACAGTAGTTTTTATTTATATTGCAGATGTGCAACAGAAGAAAAGATTGACGTATGAAAAATCTATCTCTGATTTTTTTATGAATTTTCCTGTGCAATAAACCTTTCAGAAAAGCATATATAAATTTTTCGAAACAAAATAAAAAATTACGCATTTAAGGGTTAAAATACTCCCTAGTAATGCAAAAACTACATTCAAATTCATTCATTCATCCCTGCATCCATCAATCTATAGATGCATGCATAAATAAATTCATACATGCATAACAACCAAAAACAGATGTTTCTTCTTTTGATGTCGCTTAAAAAAAGACAAATTTTTGTTATGCACCAAAGCAACCTCTATTCACTCAGGTAGCTGCTTTTGTTTATAAGACACAGCACTTAACAATTTACGCCAGAAAGAAAATTTTTACGCGGAATTTTATCTACTTTATAGATCTCAAGAGATATTGAACAGAAACTACTAGATCTTTCGAAAGACTTTCAGACATTTTTCTCTTTTCATTTTGTGTGAATCTAGCGATACGGAAATTTCCATAAAGTATTTTCTTTTAGTATTCATATTTGCTCTAATGCAAGTCATGCATGTTTTAATGCAATATTTGTATCAAAGTTTCAAGTTTTTTTGGTCTCTCTTCCGGTAATAAATCGACCTTTTTTTATTACAGTCATTCAGATAAATCCGCGCTTCATCAATTGTGACATTCTTACCCGATAAATGATTTTCATAAAGATTTTCATAATAATTCTCCTCGGAAAGAGCAAATATATAATTTTCAAGTCACTTGCTTCTTTCGTGTGGCTTTTTAGTAGCAGACGATATTTTTTCATGGCAGCCAATATTTCAGTTATCACGTTGTTACATTAGCTTAACCCTTTAGTGAGCAGCCTTGCATATATGCAAACAACAGTGTTTTGAATTTAATAAGTTTTTTTTTTTTTAATTCCTATATACCTAATTCACAACAGAAAATTAAAATAACAATATCTGCTTTAATTAATAACAGACATTCCGATTTTAAATAAAGCGAAATTAACTATTGAATCTTTCTGGTGCAAAGTCAGATTCTCTGAACTACGTAATTTCTAGAACGTATTCTATCATGGGAATTAACCCCTTCGCGACGGGAGCCTTTTACGAAATTTTTAATCTTTTGTCACCGTTTTTTAAAAACAGAAATTTGTGTCTTCTTGAATCGAGAAAATGCGCTGATTAAGTAAGGCAAATTTTACTGTAAAATTTTACTGGTGAGGAAAAACCAGGATTCTGAGCGCTTCATGCGGCACGTATACGGGTCGCTCGTCCCCAAAGGGTTAACGCTTTAGTGCGCAGCTTTACATATATGCAAACAACAGTGTTTTGAATTTAATAATTTTTTTTTTATTTACAAATAATTCACACCAGAAAATAGCAATATCTGCGAAATAGCAATATCTGCTGTAATTAATAATAGATATTACAATTTTAAATAAAGCGAAATTAACCATTGTAACTTTCTGGTGTCTCTGAAATAAGTAATTTCTACAACGTATTCTATCATGGGAATTAAAAGGTTAAAGGCTAAGTTTTATAAAATAAATAATTATATAATATAAGGTTTTTGAAGACAAACACCTTAAAATATTTACTAATTTCTAATATTTAGCGTAAAACAGCCACACGACAGTAGTTTTTACTTGTATTGCAGATGTGAAACAGAAGAAAAAAATTGACGTATATGAAAAATGTAACTATGATTTTTCCTGTGCAATAAACCTTTCAGAGAATAATATATATTTTTTCGAAACAAAATAAAAAATCACGCATTTAAGGGTTAAAATACTCTCTTGACTATTAGAATTGTAATGCAAAAATTACATTCAAATTCATTCATTGATTCATGCATCCACTTATAGATAAATGCATTTCATAAATACATGCATTCACTCATAACAGACAAAAACAGAAGTTTCTTTTCTTGATGTCGCTTAAAAAAAGACAAATTTTTGTTATGCCCCATAGCAACCTCTATTCCCTCAGATAACTGCTTCTGTTTGTAAGTCACAGCACTTAACAATTTACTTACGCCAGAAAGAAACTTTTTACGTGGAATTTTATCTACTTTATAGATCTCAAGAGATATTGAACAGAAACTAGATCTTTCGAAAGACTTTCAGACATTTTTCTTTTTGCATTTTGTGTGAATCTAGCGATACGGAAATTTCCATAACGTATTTTCTTTTAGTATTCATATTTGCTCTAATGCATGTCATGGATGTTTTAATGCAATATTTGTAAGTATGAAATTGCTTTCTTAGTGCAATAATCCCTCGATATATCGCGCTTCGTTATACCACTCTTTCGGATATATTGCTCTTTTTTGTGTTTCTCCAAAGAAATAAGTTTTACATAACTACATTTTATATAATGTCAGTATCAATAAGTATAATTCGTTACCGTTAATTTTATTAAGAAAATTTTAATATGTATCTAAACTAAAGTTTTGCAGGCAAATGTGAAACATTTACACATACATCATAGTATTCTTTAAAGTTTAATACTCATGCTATACGCGATGTTTTACTTTCTTCTATCTTTACAAGAACAAAGTATAGGATTCGTGAAAATTTTCGACTTCCGGTTTTCGACGGATTTACACGTTTTAGGGGTCAGAGATCATTTTTTCAGGGAACTATTTTCCGTTTAATTTAAATGACTTTCAATAGAAATGAGGTACTTTTTTTGCCACGATAAGAAAAATGGTATTAAAAACTGCAAAAAAAATTAATATCTCAAAAATTAATTGAGATACAGCTTTCAAACAAATTGCATTTAAAAGAGCATTTTTTTCCTTATACGACGGTGTAAAAATTTAAAATGTGCTATGTTTAGAAGTTTAAAAATTTGTAGTAGAGAAAATTGCAAAACCAAGATTTCATTTCAAATTTCAAAGTGTTGCCATTCGCAAAATGACGTATGCGTTACGCACAGACATGTTTGTCCTTTTTAATATAGATAGTTTTGAAGGGAGGGTGAAGTTTTAAAGACCTATTTTTGAAATAGTTTTAAGTAGGGGGGTGAGGGTGAAATGCTAGTTTGGAGCTTATGAGGCTACATTTATGACAGTGGATGAGATGTGGCTACATCACTATGATCCGGAGTCCACACGACAGTTGTTACGTCTCATCCACTGTCAAAAATATAGACCCTAAAATATAGCGCCTTTCACCCCCACACCCCACTTTCACTCCTCCCTCCGAAACTATGTGAATATAGAAGCTACGGTTCTGAAAGTGAGCATATAGGCATCTAAGAAATTAGGCTTCGATATTCCACAACAACCATTGCAGTACAAATATTTTATATACACTAGGGACAATAATTATTGAACTACCGACGTAGTAATGCGATGATATTATTCTGTGAACAACAAATGATAATCAGACGATTTTTTTTTCAGGAAACTTTCTGTAGTACATATCAGCAATGCATATAAATCTCCTTATGTTCGAATGTGTAGCTCTCAAATGGAACATTTAACGTTTCAGCTCTTATTTAATGATGATGTTGTCATTTTACACTCTGAAACAGATACTCAGATTTCACGAAATTTTCTTCGTTTTTGATGAAATCGTTTATTGGAAATGTTCCGAGCGAACATTTTGTCAAATTGTAACTAATAAATATTTTGTGGTATATCTACCACAATTATTACATTAGGTTGTAATTACTTATCAAATATCCCACAAAATTAAACCAGTTGTATCTTACATATGTATTTGGCAGGCAGGCGTGCGAGATTTTCGCAAGGTAAAAATGTCCACACATTTTGCCGGTTTTCCGCTCATTTCGTCAGTCACTTCGCATTCCTCGCAGTTTTCGCGTACGGCTGAATGCGGGAAGTTTATGTTCTGTTACTAATTATTTCTAGCATCTTGCCTTATGCAAATTTTTCGGCAAATGTGTGGTATGACGTAAATGTTTAACTCGATGTATATATTGTGTGGTTGTGATATAAGATGCGGCTCTTTTTTTAAGATTGTGTAAATTTACACCGTTTAAGGGGTCTCAGGACTCTTAAAATTGGAAAAATCGAAAAAAAAAGACCATTTTCAACATATAATATCTTAAAATGTAATTGATTTTAAGACAAAATTTTATATTGGGATGAAAGATATAAGTATGTTCTTTCATTTCATGTATTTGAAAAATTACAAGATGCCGAACTAGAATTTACAGTGGGCTCCAAAATGTCAGACATTTGACGAGCGGAAAATCGGCATAACAGATTATACGCACGATTACAAAATAAATTTTGCAAGTAGAAGGAAAATTTTGGGTCCTACTTATGCTTCACATTATAATAATTACTCTGAACCTAAATAAATTTGTATTTAAAGCATTTTTCTATTTTTAATACAAAGTTGTATTTAGTTAATGCGAAATTTAGAAATTTTCAACAGTATAATCACCTGTAAAGAATATATTGCTGAACAATAAGAAGGAAATTTTAGGTTCAATTTATACAGACTAATATGAAACATATGTTTTGAAAATTTCATGAAAAAAGAAGTTTTTGAGATATCGTGCGCGTTATGCCCAAAAACGTCATTTGGAGAAAATTTACTTCAATGTTTCTGAAACGCCGCTTCAGCTATTGAACGTGTATAATTCTAAAAGCTATAACTTCTGTTCTAATAAGAATTTCAAGGAAACATTTATACCAAAATGTTCAGAAAAGATAGTAGTTTAATATCTAAAAAAATTAAAATTTCGAAAATTTTAAAGCTTTAAGAGTCCTGAGACGCCTTAAGCAACATATTGTTACTATTGGAAAGTATGTCTGTACTAGTTACCTTGCTTTTAAATATATAATGACTTTTAAGTTTTTCGACATCGAAGTAGTGATGTCTGCTTTCTGCGATATTTGTTTATTTAATGAATCTCTATCTCTTGTATGTAATTGTGTTTCAGTTATCACTAATATTGTTAATCCATATTCCATGTATTGAAGTGTTAAAACTCTGAAAAGTAAACTAAAAAAATGCAGTAAAATCTTCTAAGACGAAACTGCATAGAAAATAAAATAAAATAAATGCATTATAGACAAGATCCCTTCTGAGCAAGTGTAAATGTATTATACATTCTTTGCTTACGTATTAGTATATTAATTTTGCATGGAAAAACAAGTTTTTCGGTTTAAAACAGTGTTCCGTCATAGGCAGGTTACTTTTCACACGTTTTACTGTATTTTAATTTAGTAATTTTGATTTTGATTTAGCAAAATTGATTTTTTAATAAGCATAGAAATTTACTATTCTTTAAAAAGAATAAATTTTAATGTTTAAGTATAGAATAATGGCGATTTAAAAATGTATGCATTTTTTGCAAAAATTTTTGAGCCAGGCTATCTTTGAATGGACCACACCACGCTATGACAATATTTTCATACGGGCTGGTTTCAAAACTAGGACTGAGAATTTTGGGCCTTGAAGACTAGGAATGAAACCAGAGCCGGCTCCGTACAAAAAAATTAAGCTAGGCCCGGCCCGAGATTTCAGAAAGAAGTATGGCCCGGGCCCGGCACGAAGAGAGTGAAGACTAGGCTTGCCCAATCCAAATACCATGAGTGAAAATCGGCCCGAGACCGGACCGCTGGCCGGCCCGTGCAGATCTTTAGGGTGCAGGAGCAAAAAACGTTCTAAAAATACGGTTTTTTGCTCTACTGAAGGGCCAAGAAATATGAAATTTGAAATATTAGTTACTTATTAGATATAAAGGATTTCTAAGAACAGTTCTTAAAAAATGCGAAATTTAAAAGGGGTGAAAATGCACAAAAAGCGCTCTAAAAAACGTTCTAAATGGTGTTATCTACACAGTCTCCGGATATACCAAACCGATTTAAAAAATTAATGGTGTCAAAATGATGGTGATAAGCCTTGCTCCAAGACAGGCTATAATTATGTCGGTGGCACTACCTCAAAGGGGATGCAGGAGCAGAAAACACTCTAAAAATGCGATTTTTGCGTTACTGAAGGGCCTAGAATCATGAAATTTAGAATGGTAGTTACTTATAGGATATCAAAGATCTCTAAGAACATTTCCTAAAAAATCGAAATTTAAAAGTTGTGAAAATGCACGAAAAGCGTTCTAAAAAACTTTCTAAATTGCGATTTCTATGCAATCTCAGGAAGTACTGAACCTATTTCAAATATAATGGTGTAAAAATGATGGTGACAGCTCTTGCTCCAAGATAGGTTATATTTTATGTCTGTTTCCCCTACCCCAGACGAGATGCAGGAGCAAACAACGTTCTAAAAATGCAGTTTCTGAATTATGGAAGGACATGAAATTTTGTATGGTATATATTTATTAATAAATGATCTCTAAGAACATTTCTTTAAAAATTTGAAATTTAAAAGGGGTGAAAATGGGCGAAAAGCGTTCTAAAAACGTTCTAAATGCCGATTTGTGAGCAATCTCAGGAAGAATCAAACTGATTTCAAAAGTAATGTTAGGAAATTGATGCTGACAGCCTCTGCTCTAACATAGACATTTCTTCATGTCGGTGTCACTACCACATGGAGGCTGCAGGAGCAAGAAATTTTCTAAATTTCGTTTTTTGTGATCGGTAGGGGAACTTGGAATTAGGCAAGGTACATTTTTATTAGATATAAATGATGTTTAAGAACAGTTTTGAAAAATGAAACTTTAAAAGGATTGAAAATGCGCGCAAAGCGTTCTAAAAACGTTCAAAATTACGATTTCTACTCAATCTCAGGAAATACCAAACCTATTTCAAATGTAATCCCTGCAAATTGATGGTGACTGTCCCGCTCCAACATAGGCTGTATTTTTATGTTGCTGTCACTGCCATCTGGTGGTTGCAAGAGCAAAACATGTTCTAATTTGCGTTTTTTGAACAACTGAGGGCTCTAACATTTTGAAATATGGCATCGCATTTACTTACAAGATGCAACTGCTTTCTAAGAACAGTGGAAAGAAAATTCCAAATTTGAAAATATGAAGTGGGCGAAAAGCTTACTAAAAAAGTTCTAAATCACAATTTTTATGCATTCTTATCAAATACCAAACCGATTAAAAAAATAATGGTAACAGATTGTTGGTGATAGAAACTTCTCAAACATAAGCTATATTTTACGTCTGTGCCACTACTGCCAGAGCAGTTGCAGGTTACAGGAGCAAAAAACTTTCTAAATTGCGATTTCTGTGATACTGAAGAGGCTAGAAACTTTATATATGACATGGTGGTTACTTATAAAATATAAATGCCCTCAAAGGACTGTTGAAAATAAATTCGAATTAAAAAGGGGTGAAGCGGAGGGGAGATATGAAAAGCGTTCTAAAAAATTCCTAAATTTCGATTTCTATGCAATTTCAGGGAATATAAACCGATTATAAAAGTAATAATTACAAATCAGTGGTAACAGTCTCTGATCCTACACAGACTATATACCGATGATTCTACCACCTGTTGTTCACAGGATCAACAAACGTTCTAAAAAAGACCTTTAAAAGCTTTCGAAAATTAATGAAAATTAATGTTGGCAAATTAATGGTGACAGTTCCTATTTCAACATAGCCCTTTATGTTGAGAGAGATGGTAGGACTTGGAATTTGACATGATGGTTAATTTGCAGATGTAAGATGATGGCTTCTAAAAAATTCAAAACTTCAAATGAATACTGAAATGAATGTATTAATTAAACATAAAATTTCAAATTATTTTCTAAATTACCATTTATTTAGTTTTATTTCTTTTTATTAATTTAAGTCTCATTTCTGCCAAATGCAGTATAATAATGAAGTTTAATCAAACTGTGTTTTCAATAGTAATTTTTGAATTATTCCTAAAAGTATAATTTCTTTTAATAAAAATTAGACATATAAATATGGCATATTTCAAATATTACGCGAGCAAAGCCGCGGGGTTTGCTAGTAATTTATATATCAGCTTCGCAGTTAGCTATTTTTAAAAGAATGCCAGTTGAATCGGACTCATTTGACAAAATAGTTTTTATTTGAATTTTTCATATTATTTATTTTCGAAAAGAATGTCAGGTAGAAAAAATTGTCAAAATAGCAAGCGCCGATATTCTACAGCTTTTAGTGCCTGGAATTTAATTCCAAGTTGTTAGAATTTTACCATCGGCACATTTGCTTATAATGGCTTTTAACCTTTCTTTTGCGATATATACCTAATTATCTCTTATTCGTAAAATTTTGTGAGCCTATATGGCGCTAGATTGGGATACATTAAGTTATATTTCAGTTTCTACAATCTGTATGACAACGACATTCAACCGAACTAATCGAATTTAGATAAACATAGACAACATCTACATTAATTAATGTATTTTGTGAAATTCTACTATATTTTGTTGTAGAATCTGAATCTATGCCGTGCCAAAAATAATCTGCAGCCTGCCATTTATGACACGCGTCCAATAGGTTCGTCATCCCTGTTTTAGAACGTTAGAACGGGGACAGATAGATGGAAAACGGACACCATGCAGACACAGGAAATGTCTTATGCAATATTCAGCAATGGTGGGAATTGTAAAAAATGCTACAAATCGTATTTCTGTAGAATATTATGTAAAAATTGCATACACTTTACTTCAGACCGCTATCTTCTAAATTAAGGAGCTAAAAACAAACTTTCGTTGTGTCTGATAAAAACCCACTTTAGTTGAGGCAATTCTTCATGTTTATAGTTTCAGCTCCATAACAATATACTTACATATGGAAGAAACCTTTATCCGCGATATTTTGTAGGGTTTATATTTCCCAGGAGATGTTGAACAAAATCTACTTGATTTTTAGGAAAGACAGTTTTGTGTGACTCTATAAAACGTGAAATTTTTTACCATTTTTTTCAACCATGTGATATCTGAATTTAAAGGCTACTGTAATAAACTTTTGAAATTAGCTTCGTTTTCTTCCATTCCATAAGATAAATAACCCATTATATTATTTTAGTTATAAATGATTTAAAAAACTACGTTTACAAAAATTGATAGAAGAATTATTGAAAGAAACGTACTTCTAAATCCCTTCAGAACAAACGTCATTTAAAGAATTTTTAATCGTTCATCACCGGTTTTTGAAAAGACACAGGTTGTTAGGACATACATAATGACAGATTCGCCGTACTATATGTACCATAGGCTTTTAAAGCCTAGAAAACAACTTTTATTGATATATTTGTGTAATGGAATGCCCAGTAGCAGTATAAAAGTAATAAACGTCAAATTGTTAAAAACAGACTAATTTAATTAGAATTAATCACATAAATACTATGTTATTTCCGAATAGTTTGCATTGAGTTGATCTCTCAATACGCCTTCCTTGTCTTTAAAAGTTAATTAAAAACCTATCTGGAAAAACGCGGCACGGACCAAGGCGGCGTTACAAGTTTGCAACCTCCTTTCGAAGCGCGCATAACACACTGTCAAGTTTAAACTTTGTACAAGGGCTTTGTTTTGCTACACTGTTAAAAGAAAAGATTATTACTACGCTGAATTTAATTTTATGAAATGCAAAATGAAGTTTAAAAATGGACTACATTTTGTCAGTACCGAATTAAGATTAAAAAAAGTGGTATAAGAATAGCAATATTTGATACTATTTAGGTTTCATATCTCTTTGAACTTTTATGGTATACCCATTCATACTTTTCTAGTATATTGTACAGCTATACACAACCCTACGCTGTATCGAATTTTATAAAGTCTTAGCAACGATTTTTTTTAATAATACAGTTAATAATTCATGTATTTTCTGGAAGGAACACTTTGAGCGCGAGTAATACTCGCACTTTATTAATTTTCAATCTTAATCATTTAAATTTTATTAAAAATTTATATTCTATCTATTTTTAATTTTATTGTCATTTACATTTGAAGTACAGTCATTCAGGGCAAATTTGAACCGCATTTTCTCTATTTTCCTATGCCACACTCTTATTTTAAGAATATTGTTGCAACTAGCTGCATAAAAAAGAAGAAATGATCCTAAATTATTGTTTGACTATCAAGAAATGATCCTAAATTATTGTTTGACTATCAAAAATTAAGAAATAATAAGGATAAAAGTAATATAAAATGAATTTTTAACCTGGCTCAAAGTTACCCAGCCATTTAGGGTAACTTTGCACCATGTGATAAATATTATCTAAAATAATTCATTATAAAAAAGTACTATAGTTAGGACAACTTTAAACCCCAAAAAATGTTTATAGATATGTAAAGACTCCGAATTAACATTTCCCAACATCACAAGATTTGTATAATTTATGATATTACAAGAAATATTATGCATAAGAAAAGTGGAAGAAGAGAGCCATTAACATTTAGAAAAAAAAAATGTTTATTGTTCATATAAAACAATAAAATGCAGTGAAAAACCATTTTCAATGTTTTAACTCAATAATATATCCATAGTTACAGTAATACATACTAGTACTAGTGTTATTCAAACAAGAATAAAAATTGTCGAATGTATGAAATGTCAAATTTGAGTAGCTCCGTCCCCAAAAACGCCTTTAAACGAATTTTATGTATTTTACACATATTTGTGAAAATATTTAATTGTTATATCTAATGCACACTTTCGGCATTTATATAAAATACACGTGCAAATATCGGAATTTTTTGACAGTAGCACCTATAATCAGTAAATTATAAACATCAGTATAACTTTGAGCCGGCTCAAAGTTACCCTGAAAATGTGCTAAAATGTCTGTCCTTTCTTATTTTACATTTTATTAACTATTAATATATAAATAATCACAAAATATTAACACATTTACAGCATTTAGATAACAATATGTCTTATAAATGAGTATATTGTTACTTACTATGAAAATTTAATTGGATTACAACAACTTCAAAACAGCCTTCAAAAATAACTTGAAAAGAGCGCTTCACAAAAATAGTTAGATTATGCAGTTAATTGTGCATATTGTTGCTAATTTATTTTCTAAAATAAAGATTAGAAATCCCAGCTTAGAACCTTGCCAACAGAGCACACTTCTGGAGTTTATTTAGTCTTTTGGAGTCAAAAATGTTGAAAAATAGGAGGTGGTGCAAAGTTACACCCAATGGCTCAAAGTTACCCTGAATGACTGTAGTTTAAAACTACTTTTATTATATCCCCAGTGGTTCACAATATAACAAGAAGAGCAACCAGTAGACTGGGTGTTAAGTTGCTTTCAACTAGTAAGCCCCTTATACTGCAAGAAGATTTGTGATAACTTCATTCGTAAGGACATGATATTCAGTTAAAAATGGCTTGTGTGGATGCAACTGCGTCCAAGACAACTCAGCGAGCTGTAATTATATTTTTAACACTGGAAGGGTGTAAGCCGGCGGATATTTATCGCAGAATGCTGGCTCTGTACGGTGACACGTGTGTGTCAAAGCCCACGGTGAGGAGGTGGGCGATAATGTTTAGCGACGGATGACAGGAGACAACGGATTTGCCATGGAGCGGTAAGACGCAAATAGTTGTGACAGAGAAACAGATTACGGACATTGACAGTGAAATCAAGGGAAATCGATGTCGAATCATTCGTGACGTCGCATCTGTGTTCAACGTTCCCATCGGTACTGTTCACAATATTGTCACCAACATTCTGAACTGGTTCCATGATCAACCGACGCCACATCGTTCTTCCGGACGGAATTCGTAACCTTCCTAAGCAATGGGACGACTGCCTAAGCGCCATGGATAATTTTTTTAAAACAAACTTTGTATGCATTTACTCATTAAATATTGTTGTTTTTAGCTATGTATCTGTCTCATTTCTGTCCCTACGCATCTTATGGATACACACCTCCAATAACTTTCGCTTAAATACCCCTCGTAAATAAAAAATAATTCTGTCATCTCTCAGAAAGTATTACCTAAAAAGATATATAATTTTCTACTTTAATTTATTCATCGAGAATTTAGTATAAATGTCCAGCAAACACATACCTTTCAGCACACGATCGGACCGCAGTCGGCAATGTCGGTTTAGTATCGGTATCGGCACAGTTGATTCCGTCAAGGGTCGGTAGTATGTGGTCACCTGGTACCTAAGAACCATGGTTTTTCGACTGCCGGTTGCTGCTGTCGGTCCCCGATTAGATTTGGCAGCATTGAACTCTGAGTATTTAGTCTCAGCCGACATTTTTTTCTTTTCTTTCTTTTTTTCCGTTTTCTTGGAGTTTGAGTTTTGTTAAGAGTATATTAAATGCATGTTTTTAAAATAATATATCGGCGTGTACGTATTTTGAGAGCTGCATCCAAATTGAAGTTCGGTACTCGATTGTTGAAATGCTACAGAATGACTATGTCACTTGTATTAATGTATTATTTCTGGCCAATATGACCATTTCATTCGCTTAATATGTTTCGACTATTGCCACCCCAAATCTGAAAAATGTTTTTTGAGATTATGCTTTTCTTCACATCATAGACGGCCTTTATGCCACAATTTTGAAGTTTTGTAGTCATAATTCGAAAACTACTTGGATGAAATTTTTTTAATTGAGAATTTGCATAAAGCCGGAAGTAATAATTATAAATCTATCAAAATATTGAAGGTTGCAGTTCATATTTTTTTTCGAATATTAATTTCATCTTTTATCTTTCATACCATAAGTTTTTTAAATTACAAATTATTATGTTTGTTAAAATTACAAATTATCATGCATTATGATTGGGTTTTTTAGTATTATAACCACACAAATAATTATCACATAAGAATTATAATTTCAGGAGATATTAATAACGGTATGAAAATGTAATTTAACATTATAATCTCTAAATTTTGAATGTTTATAATTCAAAAACTTGCGATCCAAATGACTTGAAGCTTTGTTTCTAGAATAGTTTGAACTGAAGATTTTAAATATATGGTCAAAATTGGGTGTTTCCATTGAAAAAAAGAAATTTTGTCTGGTTTTGATTAGTAGATGTGCCCCCTCTCTAAGCAAGTTTTATATACATCGTTTAAAAGTAGACTTTATTTCCAATTCTTTGGTACCAGTAACTCTTTTCTATTATAATCAGTTGCAGAGTTACTTGGGGTTTTTACATTTTCTCCACGACTGTACAAATATAATGCTTCTGCAATAGAAATATAGAAATATTTTCTAACTGGAACTTTAATCCCACAATCTTTCAACGAAATAAAAACTGAAAAGACGCAAATGAAAATAAAATTATCTTTTTAAAAATAATATCCAATAAATAATAATATATAATTTAAAAATAATATATAATCCTTTTAAAAATATTTTTGTTTTGTACAACCAATATAGTGGTGCAAGATAAACATTATATATAATATTTAACATTTTCATTCTAAACTGTACTATTATTAATCGATGTATTAACACTAGAACGCACGGAAATTTTACGTAAGTTTCACAAAAATATTTAAAACCAGAAAATGTATTTAAAGTTATTTAACATAATTGTTGAACTTATTTCAGAGCACTTTGTCTTTAAGTTATTTTATGAAGATATTTTTGGTCCGAACAAATGGTACTTTAAACTACCGTCGAGGCCCGGTAGCAGAAAGTTCGAGACGCGCGACGTGCGTCGCAGATTTATTTTGGACCTTGCAGATAAATTTGCCAACTTGGAAAAAAAAGGTATTTCCTTAAAAAAAAAAAAAAAAAAAGAAAAAAAAAGGTACGAAAATTCTGACAAAAAATATCACGAATTCGACAAATGGTCGCCGAAAAATATCAATTTCGGTAATCGTTCGCATAAAAAATCGGTAATTTATAGCCAAAGGGTCGTTATAAAAACGCGAATTTCCTCAAAAGAGACCAGAAAAAAAAACATGAATCTCGTCCCAGGGTTGTAGAAAAAATGCAAATTTCTGTCACAGGATCGCGGAAAAAACACGAATTTAGACAAACGATTGTGGGAAAAACTCAAATTTAGTCAAACGATCGCGAAAAAACGCAAATTTATGTCAAAGGATCGCGAGCAAACGCAAATTTATGTCAAAGGATTGCAGAAAGAAGGAAGCATTTCGTCAGAAGATCTCGAAAAGCGTAAATTTCTGCCAAAAGATCGCTGTACAAACTTGAATTTTATCCAAAAATCCTGAAGAAAAAAACGTGAATTTCGTTCCAGGGGCGCAAGAAAAACGCAAATTTCTGTCACAAAATCGCAGAAGAAACTTGAATTTCA
Organism: Maratus speciosus; assembly: GCA_963932465.1. Taxonomy (NCBI): domain Eukaryota; kingdom Metazoa; phylum Arthropoda; class Arachnida; order Araneae; family Salticidae; genus Maratus; species Maratus speciosus. The sequence continues at coordinate 481,395,140 of OZ010797.1, forward strand.
TCAAAGGATCGAGGAAAAAACACGAATTTAGTCAGACAATCACGGAAAAAATGCAAATTTCTGTAAAACGATCGCGAAAAAACGCAAATTTTTGTAAAACAATCGCGAAAAAACGCAAATTTTTGTAAAACAATCGCGAAAAAACGCAAATTTTTGTAAAACAATCGCAAAAAAAACGCAAATTTCTGTAAAACGATCGCAAAAAAACGCAAATTTCTGTCAAAGGATCGCGAAAAACGCAGATTATTGTCAAAGGATCGCGAAAAAAGGAAAATTTGTGTCAAAAGATCGGAATTAAATTTGCGGAATTTCGTCAAAAAATCGCAAAAAGTGCAAATTTCTGCCAAAGGATCGCTGTAAAAACTCGAATTGCGTCAAAAGATCCCAGGAAAAACGTGAATTTCGTCCCAGAGGTGCCGAAAAAACGCAAATTTCTGTCAAAGAATCGAGGAAAAAACACGAAGTTCGTAAAGGATCGCGAAAAAAAGCTCATTTTTGTCAAAGGATCGCAAAAAAACGCAAATTTCGTCAAAAGATCGCGAAAAAAAAACGAGTAATTTTTTTATTTAAAAACGTTTTAATGTTTTAATTTAACCCCCCCCCCCCCCCATCTGTTGTAACCTTTCGGAAATTTTGCTGTGAATTTCAGAATTTTTTCTCTCTTTTTTTTTTTTTTTTTTTTACTCAGAATCACCCCTGGTATTAATCAGTAAGAACGCTGTTTATTTTAACACTCATAATGTTTGTACATAAGAAAATGTAACACGCTACTCCCGCAGACAATTTTCATTCCACTAAATTGCTGTCGCAGACACAACAATAACTTTCTGCTACTGGGCGTCGAGGCATAGAGTATTAACTGAAGTAGCTTCATTGAGTGGAATTTCGCCGATCTATTAAACCATGACTGCAAGAAATTACGGCTTCGGTATATGCAGCAATTTCATTTAATGACCTTGGCATAGAGGTCTGCACGGGCTGAAATTTCCAAGACCGGGCCCGGCCCGGAAAAAAGCTAAAATCTCGGCCCGAGCCCGGCCCTGCCCGAGTGAATTGCTACAAAATATTGATTTTTACGCCGATTTGGTTAAAAATTTGACTCTTACGAGGAGTTCTGACCAAAAATATTTATCTGAACTTTTTTTTTCATGTGTTTAAACTTCATTTTTATAGAAGTGCCGCAGGCTGCGATATTTATTTTTTTAATGAATCGCTATTTCTTCTATGTAAATGTTTCAGTTATCATTAATATTGTTAATCCATATTCCATGCATTGGATTGTTAAAAATCTGAAAAAGGCTATACAGTAAAATCTTCTAAGACTCAATTACATAGAAAAGAAAAAAAATGCGTTATAGACAAGTTCCCTTCTTAGTAAATGTAAATGTATTATATATTCTTTTCTTACGTATTAGTATATTAATTTTGCATGTATCAACACTTTTTTTCAGTTTAAAACAGGATTCCGTCATAGGCAGGTTCCTTTTCACACGTTTTACTATATTTTAATTTAGCAATATTTTAATGAGCGCAGAAATTTACTATTCTTTAAAAAGAATAAATGTTAATGTTTAATTGTAGAATAATGGTGATTCAAAAATGTATGCATATTTTGCAAAAATCTTTGGGCCAGGCTTAATTTTACTGACATTTGCTCAAAACTAGGACTGAAAATTTTGGACCGTGAAGATTAGAAAAGAAACCAGTCCCGGTTCTGTACTGAAAAAATAAGTTAGGCCCGGCCCGGCCAGATTCTTCCGGAAAAAAGTAAGGCCCGTACCCGGCCCGGCCCGTAAAGAGTAGTCACTAGGCCCGGCCCGGCCCGGCCCGAGTGCCGCAAATGAAAATAGATCCGAGCACGACCCGCGGGGCGGGCTCGGTCTTTGGGCCTCGGCCGGCCCGTGCAGATCTCTACCTTGGCCATCTCAAAATCTGGAAAATTATAGGTTTGTTGACGTCGGCTACAATTTTAAAGTTTAAGTTTCGTGCTTTTAAACTGTTTCAATAAACTGTCTGTATTTTTACTTTCTTCTATCTTTACAAGAATAAAGTATTGGATTCGTGAAAAATTTCGACTTTCAGTTTTCCACGGATTTACACGTTTTAGGGGTCAGAGTTTCAAAAAACATGTTTTTACAAAATGTCTGTCTGTCTGTGTGACACAAATTTTGTGGGCGCTCTATCTCAAGGACTAATGCACAGATTTAATAAATATTTGTATTCAGTCAGTATCTGATATAAATTGATGCTGATTTGTTTTTGGAGTAAATCGCTCAACAGGTGGTGGTTCTATGCTGCGTCTTTCACAATTACCGCAATGGGCGGATTTTCATCAAACTTCAGAGTCAGTTAATCCTTGATGTGAACTGGTACTGTTTACCTTTTGGTGTAAATCCACAACATGTCGCGCTGTTATGCTGCGTTTTTCTGCATAAGCTCTATCTCAAGAACTAATGTACAAATTTTCATCTAACTTAGGATTCAGTTAGACGTTGAAAGAAGTTGTTGCTGATTAGGTTTTAGTGTTATTCAACAAACAGGTGACATTGTTATGATGCATTTTGAAGGATTTACACGATTTCAGCGATAGCCATATTTCAAGAAATAATGCATGGAATTTCATACCTTTACAATACTCCCGATGGGAATAAATTGCCATTTAATTTTGGCACTGTGATATTGAATTTTGAATTATTAACATTTATGAGACAGAAAAAAGTTTTGGTATTGCCCCATCCGACTAGTATTTGTTTTTAATTAAGTAAAAGCAGATTTAACTTTTTCTCTCCTTTAAACCGATATCAATTTTTTATCCTCTCGTGTTTTTAGGTGCGTTCGTAATTACATAAATATGTACCATCTATAGACGTCTTTCGGTCCGTGTGTCTGTCTGTTCGTCCGTCCGCATATAACAGAGAATAAAAACTACCCAGCCGAATGGTCTGAAATTTTAAATACATAATTGTTGCAAAAATTTGTCGAGTCATTTCAAATTTTATGAAACTCGGATGTATAGTTTAATTATAGGGACAGTCAAAAGTTTTCCGTTACATTACGGCTAGTGGGAAAAAATTATTTCAAGTGCATTTTAATGATGTTACAGCCTCTCGAACAGAATGAAATTGATATGCACTTCAGAAGTGCACTTAAATATACATTTAGTACAATATGCGGTGCAAAAAACATGTAAAAAACTAGTTATAGTATGAACCAGTTATTTACCACGTTTGACGTGCCACAATTTCCAACTTGTTCTTTATAAACTGCCGATGACAATTACTTGATCTCAGAATAACCAAAATTGACGTAAAGTTATTTTAGAAGAAATGGTGTACTAAAGTTTTTTCGATTCTGTTCGGTCAATTTGTGAGAAAAAATTGTTCACATTAAATTATATTTTTAACATTAATTTCAAATAGAAAATAAGAAAGAAAAAATCATGCTTCAAGCATACATTACGAAACGCCAATACATTAAGAATAATGTAACAAAACATTGCCATTTGATAAGTTGAAATAAGACCTCTAATTTAACCCATGGAGGAAAGAGGTAGATGGAGATGCAGTACGACGTAAAAACGGTTTGCAATATGATGGGAGTTATTGCTCAAACATAGCTGCCAACCTCAAACTAATCTTCCTTAATACTTGTGTTGTTTTGACCCTGGTTTAATACGTTTCAAACCAGAAATTTTTTTAAGAAATGAAAATAAATATGTTCCACGTAGAAACATGGAATTAAATAAATAAGCATTCATGAAATAAATTTTCTGGTTCGAAATGTGGTTAACCTGGCTTAAATTAATCCAGACATTACGGAAGATTAGTGGAAGGTTGGCAGCTATGCTCAAATTTAAATGCCCTCATTCAGCAGAAACAAAACAAGCACGTGGAACAATGACCGAATTCTTTGACATAACCCGTGCATTTTTTCGCTAAATGAAAATTATATGCTTATATTTAAGCATTCTAAAGTAGCATTTCATTGTATTATGAATTAAAAACTGTATTACTAAAAGTTTTTTTTCTTCTTTGTGAAAGCACGGGGTTGTGTTTGGGCTGAATGTAGCGGATTTTAGGGTTACATTTTCGGCGTCACCCCCGGCCACCACACTGCATCTATATTCTTTCTCTTTACTCTATGAATTGAACCATCTTGAAACGCAAAACACATCTAATATCCCGATTTTAGCAATTCCCATGTAAAGTCGGAACATTATCCCATTCTTTGATCTGCCCTGTGTAAGATACACACACATATATACAGGGTGTTCCGTTAAAGGGGTCCAATATTAATAGGGGTAATAGAGGAGATCACATGGAGCATAAATGAGTATATAAAGCCTGGTTGGATCTCAATAGTTTTCAAGTTACAGCAAATAGAATGAAAATTCGGAAAATTGTAAAAGAACCCTCATTGCTAATCTATCGATAATGCTACATAAAAACGAAGCACATATTTAGAAAGAGCAAAAAAAAACCTACAAAATGACATCAATTGTATTAAAATAGCAATATTTATTGACGAGTTACAAGCCCTGAAACAGTGAAAAAAGCACGAAATCCAATATACATCAAAATAGTTAATCGTTAATTCCAAAAAGACAACTCTAGCTACAACAAGGAAAATGTAGTAAAATTTGGTCCATTCCGAAAACTTTCGAAAAAGCTTACAATGAACCATATCGGTTTAATTGTGTGAGAGAAATTAATCAGTTTCTTAGTTACAACTCCGCTTTCTTTGACACTAGCAAAGGTTAAACTCCGCCCATCACGATTGGAAACACCGCCTTTTTAATTACTCTCAACTATACATTTTCGATCATGCTTCTTCTGAGATGCAACATTTTTAATTATTCAGGAGTTGAATGAACCAAAATAACTTTACAATAATAGTCTACATTTTAAAGTGGTCTTTTATTGATATAAAGCTTAAGTTAAATTCTTTAAAATTAAACTGGTGATGAAAATTCGGAAATAATTAAAAATATTGCGATTTGTAACTATGCAAGAAGTTTCAGTACATGTTTTACATGGACAATTATTGTATGTATATGTGCATCATAATTTATGATAGGAAATAATAATAACAAATAGCATAATAATTTTATTAATTATAAATTAAAAAAAGACACTAAATTTTAAATTAATTCATACAAACTTTGTAATTTACAATTTGAGTACACCACAGTCTGTGACTTACAAAATACTGTGCCAAAAAGTGTTGAAAATAAAAGAAAAATGACAAATAAAGAATTACATTCCACGTACTTTATGACATATGTGAAGCATAGTCTTCTGGCCTGCGCTGCACAGTTCAATGTCGGAAGGCAGACGAACGGACATTATTATAATAGGTGTTCGAAGTTGCGCCCATTAACAGAATCGCACAGCCGACAGCGACGTCGTAAAGATTGGCGAACACGCCGAAAAACTCCGACGGAGTTGGGAATGTCTCCTGCAGCGACAACGATTCGCGCTAGTAAATCCTCCGGTGTATCCACAGGCGTTTCATACACCAGCGATTTAAGGTGTCCCCAAACAAAAAAGTCTAACGGATTGAGGTCTGGAGAGCGTGCAGGCCAAGCAACAGGTCCACTGCGTCCAATCCATTTCCCAGGATATGTTGAATTGAGGTGATTGCGAACACCTATGAAAAAATGTGCCGGTGCGCCATCGTGCATAAACCACATATTGTGGCGCAATGTTGCTGGCACATTTTGCAGTAACTGCGGTAAGATATCCCGTAGGAAAACCAAGTACGTACTGCCATTGAGTATATCTGGGAGTAAATATGGTCCTATGAGATAATCGCCGAGGACACCTGCTTATATGTTCACACTGAACTTTTGTTGTGCGTTCGACGGGAGAACAGTGTGCGGATTTGTATATGACCATGTGTGCATATTGTGCGTGTTTACCACGCCCTCTCTCGTAAATGTTGCTTCATCAGTAAATAAAATATTTTCCAGAAATTGTGGATTATTTTCTGTTACATTAAGCAACCAGCGTACGAATTCTGTCCGCTGAGCACAATCTGTTACTGATAACAGTTGTACCCGCTGCACATGAAAGGGGTGCATGTTTTCTGCACGCAGAACACGCCACACACTTTGGTGAGAAACACCGACTTCAGACGCAGCAGCTCGTGTACTCGTGGAGGGGTTATCTTTAAAAATATTCAGTACATCTTCTTCCATTGCAGGTGTTCGTACATGTCGAGGTTTCCCTGCATCAATGCTTGCTGTATTAAACGATCCAGTCTCCCGTAATCGTCTATCGATTTTTATGAAGAGTTTCGAACTTGGGCAACGTCTCCTTGGAAATTGCTCACGGTACATGCGCTGTGCTAGACATGCATTTCCATGAGCTTTCCCGTACATCAGATGCATGTCCGCATATTCTTCGTTAGAGTATTCCGGCATAATTATTATACATCAACTTACTACAATCCCACTTACAACAGCCTCCCTTTAACATAACGCCCACTGATGACTGCTGTTTTATTACACTTTTCTTCCTATACACATAGAAAATTTGCATAAAAAGTACTTCTTCTTCATCATCCTGAAAGTTCATGGAGGAAACGCAGCAGTCACGGAGTTTGCTTTAAGACAAGGCGAGAGCTGCACAATATGTCATTCACTTGACCAGACTGAATAATGAAAGGGTATTGATAGAGGTTGATCAGAAATGTATAATTGAAAGATATTAAAACGGGGTGTTTACAATCGTCATGGGCGGAGTTTCGCCCTTTCCGAGCGTGCAACAGTACAGAGTTGTAACTAGGGAACTGCTTGATTTCTCCCATACAATTAAACTGATATGGTTTATTGTCAGCTTCTTCGAAAGCTTTCGGAATGGACCAAATTTTATAACATTTTCCTTGATGTAGGTAGAGTTGCATTTTTGGAATTAACGATTAACTATTTTGCTAAATATTTGATTTTGTATTTTTTCACTGTTTCAGAGCTTGTAACTCGCCATTAATTATCAATATTCTAAAACAACTTATGTCATTTCGTAGGATTTTTTCTGCTCTTTCTAAATATGTGCTTCGTTTTTATGTAGCATTATCGATAGTTTAGCAATGAGGGTTTTTTTACAAATTTCCGATTTTTTATTCTATTTGCTGTAACTTGAAAATTATTGAGATCCGGCCAGACATTATATACTGATTTATGCTCCGTGTGATCTCCTCTATTACCCCTATTAATATTGGACCCCTTTAACGGAACACCCTGTATATATATATATATATATGCAGGGTGTCCACTCTCAACGGTGTCCAATGCCTAATTCCTGAACCGTTAGTCATAGACATATAGTTCCAGTTACAAAAATGTTTTCAACGAGGTAAAGAAATATTTTAAAAACGATTTGGGTCAATAAAAACATTTGTTGAAAAATTACAAAATTTAAATACTTATACCGTCCTTCGGTCCTATAAGTTATATTTAATAAAATTTTCCAATTTCAATGAGAAGAAAGACAAAAAAAATGTCCCGTTCATATAACTCTAAAATTGACCGAGTTATGAAACTTAAAAATGCATGACTTAAACCACTTTTCTGCATCTGAACACAAATGAGTTTGGCCATGCTTTAAGGGGTCATATGCCAGATTCTTAAAGTATTCCAAGAACTTATTTAAGGTGTATCTGCGCTTTGAAAGAAAATTGCACAAATATTACGAATGGGTTTATTAAGTTTCAGATTGGCTAAAATAATTGTATTTTAATATATGATTCATTTTGTAAGGATTTGAGACTGTTTATTTTCATGATTTCTTTTTACAAAGCTTATGTTATTTTTATAAGTTTTTATTTAACTTCAAGGATCGTATGTAGGTTTTTCCAGTTCAAAATTTCTACTCGAACTTTAACTCACTTTCAAAATTGCGATTGAGGTTAAATTTTACATACCGAAGTAAATCTGATGAAAATCTAATATTATTATCATTTTCGGTGGTTACCATTTATATTTATTTTACAGGGTGACACAAAATTTTGGATAGATCACCGTCAAGAAATTTAAGAAAAAATTTTAGATTAGATAACACAAGACTGCGATGATTGCTTTTTTAACTTGTATGTATTTTTTAGCAATGAAACCGAAAATTTCCTCAACTTTTAACCATCATGTCAGGATTTTTCGCAAATCATAAATTCTCTAAGTTAAAAAATAACAAAAATCGTATACTATAAAATAGAGGAGGTGGCTGTGTGTTTTAACTGTTGATAATTGATTTTTATATACTTTTTAGAAATTGCATCTGAAAATGACCATCATGTTTAACAATCACGTTAAAATGTTTTAGCAAATCGTAAATATCAAAGTTAAAATATAGTGAAAAACTGATACTATAAACCAAGTGTAATTTTTCTTTTATTTAATTTAATAACTTATTCAATTTTTTGGCTTATACTGGGATTCATACAGCTAAACAGCTGAGGGGTCCGATGAGGTGGGGGAGAAGGTTCAATTTGAACTTTGAAATTTACAATTTGACAAAAATCGTGACGTGATGGTTAAAAATAAAGGTCATTTTCGGATTCAGCGGTAAAAAAATACATAAAAATCCATTATCAAAAGTTAAAAACACAACAATTATTATTTTATAGTATAAAATTTTCTCTATTTTGTCTTTTTGTAACTTTAAAATTTACGGTTTGCAAAAAGTCTTTACGTAATAGTAAAAAATGAAAGTCAATTTCGGATTCAGTAGTACACAATACCTAAGAATCAATTATCAAAAGCTAAAAAACATGACATAACCCAACTTTTGCAGGCAAGTGTAATCTAATAACATTTAAAAATATGTATCATTTTGTAAAGAATTGAGACTGTTAATTTTCATCATTTTATTTAACAAAATTTTGTTTTTTTTCTTCTTCTTATATGTTTATAACAAATTGTATATTTTGTATTTATGTGTCAGATTGATTAAAGATTTCAAATTTATATTGCAATGCTAGTTTTACCCTGAGCCATTTTTTTAATTATATTTGACAAAATTATATTTCTACTAAATTTGTGAATGACGCCTAATTTGCAGCAAAAAATATGCTCCAAATTTAAACAGCTATTACTCGGTCAATTTTAAGTGTAGAATAATGGGAATTTTTTTGTTTAACTTGTCAGTGTAACAGGAAAATTATACTAAATATAAGTTATAGGACCGGGGGCCCGTATAAAACTTTAAATTTCGTAATTTTTTAAGAAATGTTTTTATTGACCCAAATCGCTTTTAATATAGTACTTCTTTACCTCATTTAAAACAATTTTGTAATTTGAACTATATGTTTATGACTAACGGTTCAGGAATAAGCCATTGGACACCATTGAGAGGGGGCACCCTGTATATATATATATATATAAAATACGTGCATGCAAAAAAATCAGTTCAGTTAGGAAATCCATACCGCAGTTGAAAATTCTTTTTCAGCAATTACCGCTCATAAGGAGAATGTTCCGTGAATCCTTTCGAGCAGCCCTATATACGAGGTATAGAACTTACATACAACGAGTAAGATGCAAAAAAATAGTTACATTGAAAAGTGAATACCGAAATTGAAAACGTACTTTCAGAATCATTGCACAAAAATAGTTCTGTAACCGATTCCTTTTGTATGTCCCTGTAAATGAACAATAAATGTTATGAATGCCCTATTCTATAGATTGGAGTTATGAATAAAGAGGTGGTTACATGTAGCGTACTGTCTACCAGTTGCGAGTGTAGTAACTGAGGAGGTTATATCAAGATGGCGGGTGCTTTTTAATAATAGAATTTACAGTTTGTAATTACCGCTAGGGCAATATTCCAACCAGTAAAATTGAACAGAAAATTTCGTCTTGTTCATGGAAATATTTTCTGACAAATATGCTACAATTTTCTATTTGGCAACTACAATTCTACAATTCCAGGCAAACTGGTGTCAGTTTGCCTGGTAAAAAAGTCAGTTTGTTCCACTGGTTGTCACAATGTGGCGGAAACGCAGGGACTGACTTCTGCCAAAGTAAACTTCCTCTAGAATAAATGAAAATCTATTATTTATGACTGAAATTTTGCATTATTAAGGCTTTTAAATAAACAGAAAATTACTATATATATTTACTGGTGGAAGTTTCCACCGGCGGTAATCAACACCTGCAAAAGCGGTTACAGTTGAAGCTTCACTATTTAAAGGATATGTCAGTTCCTCTTTATTAATAGTTCCATGTTCTATAGTAATCATCTTACAGTGAAATTCAGTGTTTATATTAATTTCAATACATATGAAATAGCGTAATGTCATTAAAATAAACTGCAAACAATTTTTTCCCATTGATCATAATGTAACAGAATTCGTTTGAGTGACCCTGTAAATGAACTATTGATGACAGATTTCATATCCAATATCGAACATGCCATGATAAACGGAAATAACATATATCAATTGCATGGAAGCCCCATTATATTTACGCAAGTTAGAACGTGGACAGACAGACGGTCAGTCAAACTGAACTCATAAACACTTTTCAATTATGTTGGAAAGTGTTAACTATGCGAAAACTATATTTTCCCCAATAACCGGAGGTACGTCTTAAATGAAGATGCATTAACGAGAGTCCACTGCATATATAAATGTTTGAGGAACACAAAATATTACATAACCTCTTATTATTGTTACTGTGCGGAATGTTTCTTTAATAAAGCCACTGAACACAAAAAAATACTTTTTCTGTTTCTTTAATGAAAATTAACGTCGTTGCACAAACACAAAGAAATCTCAGTATTTTATAATTTAAGGAAAGAAAATATAAATCTTGGAAGAAGAAGAAGAAAAAAAGGTTTACGCGTTGATCTCCCAGAGAAAGCTTTTACAAAGCAACGTTTCAACCTTGATTGAATTTCTCCCACGACTCTGATACTAGGTGGCGCTGTTCGATGAGTAGAAATGAACCTGTTCTCTTCCATCTACAGATGCACGTTGTCTGCTTGAGAGATACGAAGTGATATGTCTGGAAGTAGAGAAAATTTATGTTTTATGCAACGATCTATATTTTATTTGTTTTGATTAGACAAAGTATGTGATTTTATGAGTGTGTGATTTTAAAGATATTCTGGATAATGATAATCATTCAAATGTGCATTTTTGTGAAGGTTTGTGCTTTTTATAAATTTTTAGCAGACGATAATATTTAGCAGCTTCTTCTTCCACTCCAACTACGCTTTAAGCTTTGTTCTATAAAACCCAAAATAAGAATAAATGTGAGCGATAGAGGATTAAAACCAAATAATACAAAGCAAATTTTATGTATTTTTAACAAATAATTTAATTCCAATATTTTTTTTCTACTCGAAATTCACTTAAAGCTTTGTGTTGCGAAATTTACAAAATTTACATGTTAGAAGGAAAAATTTAGTGTCAAATTTAGAACAAGATTTGCATTTTTTGTACAAATAATTCGTTATTAAATGCATTACTAAAGATATTTGCCCGATGATTTAATTAAGGCGAATTACTTATTTAAATATTTTTAAATGCAAAATTATCTATGATACATTTTATCCATGTTTTTTATTTAGAATAGAATAATTAATATATATTAAAAAAAATTCTTTTAATCCAAGCTCTCGGGCATGTATTATTACGAACAAAAACATTGACTATGTTCTATTTATATTATTTAGAAGGAAAGATAAAAATATTTTTGGAAAAACTTGTGCGTATTCAAAAACATTGTTTTTGTATACGAAAAAATAACTTTTCCTGCATATCACAAACACTTACTTAAGGCATTTTTAGGAAGTCATTCTTAAAAAAAATTCTAATGTACATATATCATAAAATCTAAATTTTTAAACTATTGCTGATATTTTTTATAACAACACCTATTCATTGTTCAGATATAAAGCACTGTTGATTCTACCATTTGCCATTTAATTTTCAAACGCCTACATGCTTTATTCTCCTACTAGCTCAAAGGCACGTCTTACAATCAACTTCAAAAGATTGAACAAAGAGTGAAAATTAATTAAAAATACAGGAGGAATTTCAATTAGCGTAAGCTGTACTTTAAACAACATTTTTCAAATTCCACATTCAGTTTACGTTGAACTAGACGTAATATAGTGCATACAGCTAAAGTTTGTTGATTTTTCTCGAGCGTTTTCTTTCAAAAGTTTAGCTATAATCAATTTTCTCTCTCAGTCAAATGATAATTCGGAAACTAAATCGAAGATCAATTTTCACACGTAGTAATTATAAATTACAGCAGAAATATTTTAAGAAATAACTATAGTTTTTCTTTTAAAATTGAATTAAAAAATTTAAAAAAAAATTCAAACTATTTTCTTGGTGCGAGAAATATTTTTTCCAAAATTTTAAAATAAATAAATGTGTTCTGCATATTTATCGTCTGCTACAAACGAAACTCAATCCAAGGATAAATCATATTTCGTTTGAAGAAAGATATGTTGGATTACAAGGAAAGAACTAAAAGCTGAAATCTCTTTAATATCTGCTGTCGATGGATATATGCCAAAAAGAAGACTTATAAAGGATAGAATGTGTATAAGTTTTTCGTGTTTACTGGATGGATTGATGATATGAGTGTTGATGTCAACGAAGATTTAGAAGAGGTAAGTTTTTTTTTTTTTAGTTGTTCTTATTTGTTCATGTCGTTTTGACAGCAAATGTTTATATACTGAAAAAAAAATTAACACTTTAACATGGTAAACTAAAAAGCGTTTAATTCCGTTTATTTCTAATTTTAGTGTTTTCCGAATATAGAATATGCTAAATAATAATTTATTTATGTAAAACAAAACATTTTAAGAGCATTTCTTGATACAAAAGCTTTAATAATAATAAAAAAGGCAAAGCACGTATTTCATTTGAACTATAATTTATGGATAAATAAAATTATAAGACAAAACGCAATATTTCAACTTGATTCAAATATAAAATATGTAATATGAACATTAAAAAGTTCACTGTTTTACTTAAAATGTGACTAAAATAATAAAAGAGATGTCACAAGTTAAAAATATACATTTTATTTAAAACTTCTCAGTACTTTCTGCGTGTATTTCCCTAGCCCATCGTCAGAGAATATTTTAATAACTAATTCCTGATTATTTATACAAATACGTCATTTTGTTTTGAAATGGGAGAGCCAATAATTATTAGAGTTGAAAGTAGAAGTAGCAGTCCCTTGCATTGAACTTAAGTAGAGAATATATATATTATTGGATCGTTCGGAAAGTCGTGTCCGTTTGGGAAAATCAATTCGTACTCGAAAATTCTGCTCGGCAATTATTAGAAAATGCTGAACAGTAGAGCAGCGTTGAGGGGTTTCCTAGTTACTATCAACTTAAAACCCAGGCTGAAGATATGATGTCTTACAAATTAATGAGCCATTGGGAAAAGGAGAAAGGTGTATTTCTTTAAAAACTACATTATAAAATTTAAAAAAAAAATATTAAAGATAGAAACTAGCATAGGTGCTTTAATTATAGATATAAAAAAGTTTAAATTAAGTTTAAGAACTTGAAAGAGAAGTTATAGTTACAATAGCTGGTAGTTGCAAAAACTACTATAAAAATTATTAGACATTAGATTTCGGAATCAATGTCTAATAATTAAATGATAGCATTTTCCGGTACGAATTGATTTTCCCAAACGGACACGACTTTCCGAACGGCTCAATAACTGTAGTTCTATGTATTTTGTTACTTTTTCTTATACATACTTGACGTATTGGTAAAAATAAACAGGAATTAGTTATGAAAATATTCTCTGATGATATGCTTGGGAAATACAGCCCGAAAGTACTAACACGGAATGTCTCCTTACTGGGCATACTCAGAATATTATGAAACAAAAATACCAATTAAACTACTTATGTATATAATAAAGGATCAGTCAAATTTAGCGGTGGAATTACAGTAGAAAGATTGTAAAAAAATAAAATACTTTCGAGTATTTGGCGCGAAAAGACGAAAGCGTCACGCGATTTGACAAGCAGCACTTTTCCTCGCCAAAAGCAAACGAATTTAATGCATCTGAAAATTTATTGTTAATTGGGTTTGAGAAAGCGTGTAAATAATATTTATTGAATTTAAACTTAAACAATGAGAGAGTTTAATACATATATTTTCCTTATTACATATTTATGTTGCTTGTTGCAGCAGTTATTTAAGTTTAATAATGTAAAAATAATTTGATATATAAAAAAAATATTTTCATATTGAAAAATATATTTTCATATACTTAAGCGTATTCCAAAATAAAAGCCAGATGAAGAATACTAGTTTTCCATTTCATTATCGGAGAAGTTTTTGTTTCCATTGGAACAAAATTGAATGGACAGAGCTGGATTTGACTTAATTTTGAGATTGAAACAATTTTAATTAATTAAAATTTGGTTTTAATTTATAAAATTTCGTAGTTAGCTTTCCTTATAAATATATATAACAAAACTAGAGTTAAAACAAACTAAAACTATCAAAAGTAAAGTTATTTAAATTAAATTTATTTAAAGAAGTTCAATATGAAACATTTTTACCTCAAAGAGTATTTTACATAAAAAAGTATTTTTTTAAATTTTATTCCATCGCCAACCGGTGATAAATCGCCAAATAAGGAAATTTTCGTTATTTTTTTACGGACACTCTATCGAGTTTCCATCCAAAAATTTTTTTATAAACAAATCTATCCTCATAAGTAGAAAATTCTATAATATTTTCAGATTTTTCGGAGTATGCCCGTATGGAGACCTTCCTTGTAAGACGTTTTAAATAAAATGTATATTTTTGACTTCTAACATCTCTTTTATTATTTTAGTCATTTGGTATGAACTTGCTAGGAGGGAAACTAGAATATTTCTATAATGTTAATACAGTTATTTTTTTTTGTAATTAGGTTACTTGATTATGTCAGCAAATTTTAGTAAAAGAAAAAAATGAGATTAATATTTCCAACGTATATCCGATGGCGGGTAAATTGTACAAAAAAAAAAAAAAAAAAAAACTAGAGAATAGGAATTCTGCTTTTTGAGAATTTAGTGTCGCCCCGGCATTTCCATTACTTCATTTTCTTCTGGTGGACTGGTGGCTTATTATTATGAAACAGCCATTATAAATGAAGCGTTAAAAAAAATTATGGCCATTTTTTTCCCCCATTCTGACCAGAAAATTAGTGTTTTAACTTTTTACGGCAGCTCTTTCATATTCACCTAACGCTTCATTTATAACGGCTGTTTCATAATAATAGAAGCCACCAGTCCATCAGAAGAAAATAACTCGGTTAAGCGTGACTCGGATAATCGGGACTCTACTGCAAAACATATTTCAGTTTTAAGACTTAAAGCACACGCTTTTATGTTATGTAAAATGACGTCATTTGCATTAATATAGAAATTTAAATTAAACTAGGGGGCTCTGCCCCCTACGAGATACGCTCGTCAACCCCCGTTCAGATACCGCAGACTAACAGCACGCTAATTTGATCGCCTTTAAAAAGATTTCGGAAGATTGAATTATAATTTGAATCTGACAATTATAATCTGATGTAATTTTCACCAAACTTTTCTTTCTCTTTTTAATATTCACGTCAAAATACTTTTGTTAGAAATGAAATATTATGATCACCTTAAAATGTCAACTAAATGTCTCGCACAATTTTTAAATTAAAACTGTTTTGCAATATTATTTTTTGTTCATTTTACGTAATAAGTGTAATATGACGTAAATTCTCCTATTTAGGACTTCTAACGCATGTTACTGAATTTATTATTTTACAATATTCTTTCTCATTTAAAATTCACGTGTAACTATAGTTTTTATGACGTAATTTTCAACGAGTTCCTGCTTTTTATATTTTTTGTTTATAATAGTCACGTGTAAAATAAATTTTTAATTTGAAGCAAACATTACTGTTTGCGCTGTTTATACAGCTGGCAACAGTTTAAATTAATGAAATTTTCTAAAATTTGTAAAAAATATCTCTCGAAATGCTGAAAATTTGAATTTAAAATAGAAATAAAACCTCGAAAAATTATTCAAATTAAAAAACTAACTTCAATCTGCACACCGGGAAATTCTGACGCATAAAATGATCTAAAAATGATTAAATTCCTATGTACAGTTTTTGCTCCTATAAAACTTTTTTAATGGAACGATTTTGTCCAAGTTTGACATTAAATATCTCTTAAAATAATTCTTCGATTTGAAAACTGTCTGCTTCAGCGTGTTTATCAAACATTTTTCTATAATACTACCGATTTTCATATTTTTGTATGCAACAGTTTTTTTAATATTAACGAAGAAAGACCTCCGGTCACAAAAAATTCAAAACCGGCGGCGACGGAATTACTTAAATATAATGTCACTACAGATATTAGGTACTATAAAGCAAATATAATTTCATATAATTTAAAAAAAAAATCTTGTAGAACAGCCTATTTAACTAAAATTTAAATTTTAAAAATATATATATATTTTTTAAATCCCTACTACTTTTTAAAATATGAATATTTTTGCTTCAAAATTTTTTTCGATATTCTTTACATTATACTACATAAAACTATGCATGGATTTTTATGGGATATTACATTTAATATGTATGCACAGATGTATGGGATATTACATTTAATATCAATATTTTTCTCGTTTGTATAGTAAAAAATCAAGAAAAAATAATTGAAATTCTTAAAAAAAAAATAACTATAACATTGAATGTTAAATCCATGCACAATTTTATGTAGTATGTTTTTAGGATTATGGAAAAATTTTTGAAGCAAAAATATTCATATTTAAAAAAGTAGTAGGGATTAAATTTTTTTTAAATTTAAATTTTAATTAAATAGGCTGCTCTACAAGATTTTTTTTCTTTTAAATTATATGAAATTATATTTGCTTTATAGTACCTAATATCTCTAGTGACATTATATTTAAGTATATTACAGTATTATTCAAAATTGAAAAAGTAGTTTAAAAGGTACTGTGTCCCCTTAATTTATCATATTTAACGGTAAAAAAAAAGAAATGAGTGTAATGCTATGTTATGACAGCAAATTATTCATTTACTGAAAAATTTTTTATTGCCTTATTAGCACAAACTTTAATTAAATGAGAAAATTTTTTTACAAATTAAAATAATGATATTTTCAAAACTTATGAATGACATGATTATTAAAATGATATATGATTTTCCATGTCACATATAAAATTATACTTATTAAAATACATGTCATAAAATCTATACATCATATTAAGTGCCGTGAACCGAAATAGAATTGGTTAGCCAGTGCTGGATTATTCATATAATCCAATTTGTTTATTCGAGTTTTCAGCAAATTGTAATTTAATGTGAAAAGTTAATGTAAAATTGAAATATTAATATTTCCAAAAGTCATGAAAGATAAAACTATTCAAATGATATATATTAAACTACATTTATTAAGTTACTTGTGATAAGACACATATATCGCATAATACCGAGAACCGGAATATAATGTGTTATCCAAAGGAAAATTATTCATATACTGTAATTTTTTATTTCGTTATTTGCACAGACTTTAATTTGAAGAGAAGTTTTTGCAAATTAAAATATTGATATTTTCAAAACTTACGAATAACATAATTATTAAAATGATATATGATTTTCCATGTCACATATAAAATTATGCTTATTGAAATACATGTCATAAAATAATCATATTAAATACCGTGAACCGAAATAGAATTTGTTATCCACTGCTGGATTATTCATATACTCTAATTTGTTTGTTTCGAGTTTTCAACAAATTGTAATTTAATGAGAAAAGTTAATTCAAAATTGAAATAGTGATATTTTCAAAATTCATGAAAGATACAATTATTCAAATGATATATGATATATTAAACTATATTTATTACGTTTCTTGTGATAAAATCCATATATTGCATAATGCCGAGAACCGGAATGTAATTTTTTATCCAAAGGAAAATTATTGATATACTGTAATTTATACGCGTCCTTATGTCGGAATATTGACTCATTAGTTGTGACATAATGGTAATTTATTCTTTTTTTTGTAATTTATTTATTAGGATGCGTCACAAAATTATAACGTAATGTCAAAATGTTCGTAAATTGAAGCATTTTAGTCTGCAAAACTTAACAAAAAATAAGTAAGTTATGAATAATTTAATATATCATATGAAATTATAAACAGCAAAATAAACATTGCTATCTAATAAAATGTTGCGCATATTATTTTCGAGACATTATCTAAATTTCGGATTATTAAAATAAATCAAAATTAGTCGGATGTGCCAATACCAAGACTTTGTTCTATCTCAGACATGTTAATATTTAAAATTTTGTTATCACAGTACCGAAATTAAATGACAATTTATGCCTATCATGAGGATTTTAAAGATATGGGTTCATTTAATGGTGTGCATTTAAAGAGGAGCTATAAGCATCGCATCTTTCAAACAAATCATTGAATTTTGGTAGCTACTCTCTTAGATGCCTCCAACCAAAATTTTCAGTTCGAAGAGAATAAAAGCGACACTCAATTTATCATATGCTTAACCCCTTGAAGGGCGGCGGAATATATTGCATCCCACCTACAGTTAATACAGATTTGCACCAGAAAAATTTTTATTAAATTTTACTTTTCTAACTTTGGTGGGAAAAAAGGTCGTAGAATTGCTTTTCCTTATTTTGCAATAAAATTTTTTGAGGATTCCGGCGGGAACTCGACATTACAGAAAAAGAATTACTTGCCTTAGAAAGGGTTAAGGGAAATTTTTGTGACATTTATGTGTCATTTGAAACGCAAAATCACCGTTTCTTTGATCTTTTTCTCTTTACAAAAACATCTAATGAAAATTTAGCAAACCGAATAAAATGCAATAAAACGTAAATCAGTTAATTTTTAATTATTTATTGATCATAAATATCGAATATTAGTACAAATATAGTCACTTCAATTACATGCTTAAGAAAAATCTGTATAACAATTATTTGTGATTTGAACAGCAAATCACCGTTTCTTTGATTTTTCTTCTCTTTACAAGTAGCTTTATATACCGGGTATCCCAAAAATGACTGATGGATTTAAAAATTCAATAACTTGCAAACGGTGACAGATATTTAAAAAAATTCTTTCAGGACGGTTATGTATGATGTCAGGAGTTTTTTTACTGTGATTTTTTTATTTTAGTTCAAATTTCAAACAATAGATGGCACTGAGAGCAATAGGTGCTCAGTCCAGACCCGATATTTGGTACTTCAGGATCCATTCAATACACGTTAATCTGCTTTTTTCGCATGGAAGAAGAAAGAGTCCAAAAATCGAGCTTTGATTTAGCGGTTATTGCTTGCAGCGTCATCTATCCAGGCTATTTGTAACTAAAACTGATAATTGCAGCATAAAAACTCCTGACATCTTACATAACCCTCCTGCGAGAATTTTTTAAATATCTGTCACCGTTTGCAAGTTATTGAATTTCAAAATCCATCAGTCATTTTTGGGACACCCGGTAAACATATTACGGCGATTACTCAGATAAAAATTCTGTATTTGCAAAATTTTATTTTTATTGTCGCTTCATTTCGATAACAAATAATTATATTTTCCTTAAACGGGAAATTTTTGAAGTGAAAACTTCTTTAGGCGCGTTGAGCTTTTTTTGAGATGGAGAAAAACCACTGATTTGGAGACACTGTTACCTAACCGACATGCTAGCATTTTGGCACATAGACACTAGCGCGCCAAGCGGTGAATGACAGGAACTTTTCCCTCTTCAGCTCAATCCGCAAAAGAAGAACGAAGCTATAACTCACTTTTTCTCCCGGGGTTCACACAGGAACACACACACACACACACGCACATTATCAGTTTTCAAAAACTTCTTTAGGCGCGTTGAGCTTTTTTTGAGATGGAGAAAAACCACTGATTTGGAGACACTGTTACGTAACCGACATGCTAGCATTTTGGCACATAGACACTAGCTCGTCAAGCGTAATATAATTGTGGTATTGTATTCATTAATAAAAATACTTTTGGATAGTATTGAATTGGAGTATGAATTTCAATATTTGGATAGTATTGAATTGTAATGGTTGCCGTTTATATTTCCCCGGACAAATCTTTAAATGCAATACGAGAATTTTTGTACGAAAGTTTGTTTATTTATATGTACATGTATAATTTAATAATATAATTTAATATAATAATACATATTACAAATTATTAATGTTTATTTACATGTAATTTATAGTTAAATTATGTTACTATGAAAATTGTAATATAATTTTGGTAGTAATAGTTTATAATAATGAATAAAAAAACACTACATTTAAAAGTATTTCCTGCACAATAAAACATTTCCTGACGATTAAAAAAACACACTCGTAATTGTTGAAGTTTTCACTTCTATTGGCACTCCCGGAGTGCCACTGTTTTTTTTTTTTTTCCAAACGTTCCCAAAAGTACTAAAGTTCTGTTATAAGTCTTTTTTAATTTATATATCATATCAAAACCAACAAACTAATATACATATAAACAAGAACAAAAAATCATGCATACAGCATAGATTATGAAACACTTTCTAACACATTCAGAATAGTATAAAAGAAAACTTCACAGTTTACTAAGGTGAAAGATGGTGCTAAATGAAGAATGCGGAAAATGCATAACGCATTTGAAAACCCGATTTCTGCTATTACCATTAATAGACGTGAAAAAATAAAAAAATTTTGTGCAACCCTGTATATGATACACTGATATTTATGTATGCTATATAGTATGATAAAAGTTAGTTCATTTAAATGTATAGCACAGTTGAAAATTTCTATTCAGAAATTTCCGCTAATATACGGATGTTGTTGAAAAGTTTTGTGCATCCCTGTAATTGATCTACAGAATTGATACACACGAAGTAACATTTAAAAAATAATTACATTTACAAACGCATATCACAACTGAAAACGCACTTCCAACAATTATTGTTCGCAGGCTTTAATATTCAATTTTAGCTCATTTTCTTCTGTTTCCAAATTGCTTTGGGTGTCCCTGTAAATAAATGATAAATCCCAGGCTCACCATGCTCTATAGTCGGAACCTTGTAGTACACTTCAATGATAAATGTCAAATTAAACACATTTAAAATAGTGTATTAACTCATATTAGATGTAAATTTCCAACTGGGCGAAAAATGTCTGGACCAGGATTCGAACCAGGGATCTCCTGGCTGAAGCAGCCAGTGCTCTATAATCTGAGCTATCCCGGACGAATCTGGTGGAACTTTTTCACCCAGCTAACCTTAATGATTATAGCATGTGGTCTGAAACCTGGTTTAGCTCAACAGAATAAATCGCAGGTAATGGAACTCCAGAAATCGCTGGATACGTGATTACACTAGATTAATTTTAACACAATTGGTCCGGACATTTTTCGCCCAGTTGGAAATTTACATCTAATATGATTTATTTACCAATTAGAATAATTGTGTTAAAATTAATCTAGTGTAGTGTATTAACATTAAAATACACCGCAAACGATTTTTCCCCATAGACCGTAATGTAAGAGAATCCTTTTGAGTGTCCCTGTAAATGAACCACAAATGCTGCACTCTTCATTTTCAATACCGAACATGCTACAGTGATACTCAATAACATATATCTATTTCATAGTAATCGGACTATATTTACGTGACCTAGAGCACGGACAGATGGGCAGACACACAGAAAGGCGGCAGACAGACAAAAGGAATTCATAAGCACTTTTCAACTATGTTAGAAAGTTTTAGCAATGAACAATTAAATGCATTTGCTTTTAAAACTCTTGTTCATTTTTAACACGTTCAAACCGAATTCGTAAACTCTACGTTCTAAACGGTTTACGATTTTTTTTTTCTTATGTTTGTACTTCTGACTGCGCTTAACATACATAAATATACGAGGGTGGTTCAATAATTATTGTCGCGAGTGTGTATAAAATATTTGTACTGCGATGGTTGATGTGGAATATTGAAGCCTAATGTCTTAGATATGCTCAATTTCAGAACCGTGGCTGCTATATTAACATATTGTTTTTCGTTTTAGGTGCGAGAGGTGGCACCTAGGTTGAAAGGGGGTGGGGGAAAGGCTGGTTTGGACCTTATGGGGCCAAACCTGAAGCATTTCTGTTACAGATTTGTGACAGTGGATGACATGTAGCTACATCACTATGATCCCGAATCTAAACGACAGTAGCCACGTCTCATTCACTGCCACCCCTTTCAAAGTAGGTGCGACCTCTCACACCAAAAGCAAAAAAATAATATGTTTATATAGCAGCTACAGTTCTGAAATTGCGCATATAGCCATCTAAGACATTAGGCTTCCATATTCCACATCAACCATCGCAGTACAAGTATTTTATATATACTAGAGCCAATAATTATTGAACCACCCTCGTAATTGGATTGTCACGCATTTGACATACAAGTTTTTTTATTATTATTTTCTTTTTATCCTTACGTTATAATATTTGAATTAAAAACACGACAAAAAACTAGTCGGATGTACCAATCCCATAACTTTCTTCTATCTCATACATGTTAATACTTCAAAATTCGCTATCAAACTGCCAAAATTAAATGGCAATCTATGCATCTCATGAGGATTCTAAAGATATGAAATTCCGTGTATTCGTTCTTGAGATATGACTATCGCTTAAATCGTCTAAATCTAGCAAAATGCTGCCTATCAGCGCCTCCTATTGGGTGATTTATACCAAATCCTAATCAGCAACAATTTATGTCAACGTCTGACTGAATCTGAAGTTTGGAGAAAATCCGTGCATTAGTTTTTGAGATAGAGCTATTGCGAAAATCGTGAAAATTCCTGCATAGCAGCGCCACCTATTGGGTGATTAACACCAAAACCTAATTAACAACAACTTGTGTCAACATATAACTAAATCTGAAAATTCGCCGTTTAGTTCTATAGATAGAGCTATTGAGGCAATCGTGAAAAAGGCAGCACAGAAGCGCCACCTGTTGGGCGATTTACACCAACACATAATCAGTAGCAAGTTATATTAAGGACTAACTGAATCTCAAGTTTGATGAAAATCCGTGCGTTAGTTCTTAAGATAATGTCGTGTAAATCCTGCATAATTCATCATAACAGCGCCACCTTTTGGGCGATTTACACCAAAACGTAATCAGCATCAATTCATATCAAGGACTAACTAAATCTGAAGTTTGATCAAAATTCGTGCATTAATTCTTGAGATAGAGCTATTGAGAAAATCGTAAAAAATGCAGCATAGCAGCGCCACCTGTTGTGCGATTTACACCAAAAACTAATCAGCATTAATTTGTATTAGTGACTAACTGAACGTAAATTTTTATTAAATTCCGTGCATTAGTTCTTGAGATAGAGCGCCCACAAAATTTGTGTCACGCACACACAGACAGACAGAGAGACAGACATTTTGTAAAAACATGTTTTTTGGAATCTCTGACCCCTAAAACGTGTAAATCCGTCGAAAAACGGAATTAGAAAATTTTCATGAATCCAATACTTTCTTCTTGTAAAGATAGAAGAAAGTAATAATATTACATATTCGTAAAGTACAAATCGTAGTTTTTTAATAACACAGAAAAAATTACGTATGCGTAAGTTTCCATTCAAAACGTTTTTAACCAAATAATAATTATAATCAAATAATAATTATTATCAAAACTTTATCAAACTTATCAAATGTTTTTCATGAATTATAAGCTAGAATTTTAAAAGTTAGATAGGACGACAATATGCACATTGTACTCTTGTGCACTCGTTATTTTGAATTAGCATACCTCAGTCTTTTAAAATGCGAAGCTGCTAGGGTTGACACATAAATTGGCTGAGCATGCTTAAATTTGTTTGTGGTACTAAGAAAAACTTTTTGAGTTGTGATTTAGGAACATTTAATACTATTTTTAGTCATTTTCTTAAATGAAGAGTTATGAGGCCCGAAGTCCACAAAAAAACCTTATCTAAAAAAATTATAAAAATACAAAAAGAAGAAGAAGAAGAAGAAGAAGAAGAGTACATAGCATTCAAAGTTCGTTTACATGGACAAAAAAAAAAACTTCGTTATAGTTCAGTGTGGGGAATATTGTTTGTGGTGTAAGATAATGATATTATATCATTTCCGACAAAATGAAATCGATGTGCATTACTGCCGTCTATTACAGAATGCTTTCTATAGAATACGGAATGCGTAGGACATTTTTAAGTGCGTAGCATTTATCTTTCTAATTAGAGATTCGAAATTTCGATTTCGTTTTCGTTTTTGGCTCAAAATCTGATTTTCGCTGAAAATTCGTTTTCGGCGAAACTGCTGCTGAAAATTCAGTCGGACCGAAACTATCTGTATTCTAAATGTCTCTTTTCTTCGTTCGGAAAATTTCAACATTGCTCATTGATTTGAGCAGTATCGATTCAAATGAGACACTGTTTATTTATTGCTATGAACTTCGTTATTTATGATTATCAGTCATCACTGACACAAGACGTGAGTGCAAATTATATGCCTATATGACTAAACTTTGATTAACTGACTAACATACTATATTATTAACATACAATTATTATTTTCTACACGCATTGTAAGTATTATCTTTATTTTTTACTTGTTTAACCCTTTGGCTGCGCAACCCGAGATTTCCTCGGGGATGCATTTTTTCCGTCTAATTAATCTTCCTTGATTATTCCCACCAGTTATTTTTTTATTGTACATTTTGCCATATTTAATCGGAATCTTTTCTCGATTAAATTAGACAAAAAGTTTTGTTTTGAAAAACCGTTGACAAAAGAATAAAAATTTTTAAATGACGCTCGTCGCGAAGGGGTTAAATACGCAATTTTTGAAGCTATTTTGATCAGTGTTGCCAGATTGGGGACTTTTTTGTCCCCAGATTATTGAATGTCACCGCTTTTTTGAAATAGAAATATTCGACCTATTTAAACGTAGATTAAAAATTCTGATTAATAAATGAATTATACTATTTTTAAAAAGTGGTGACAGTCAAATAATCTGAATTAAAAAAGTCCCCAATCTGGTAACACGGATTTTAATAAAACAGTTACTCAGCGAGAGTGTTAACAAAGATGTAGGGACATACAAGTGTTTTCTTTTCAATTTTGCTTGTTCTAGGGCATTTCAGAGTGAAAAGGATAATATTCCACCATTTTTAATTAATATAAAGTAATAAACTAACGAGTTCCTTTCATTAAAATTAATAGGATGGACCCTCATCAACTGTACCTACAATTGAATAATGGTGGACATTTATTAATAATTAATAGTTTTTTACATAAATCTTTTTTGAGTTTTCTCAACATTTACATCAGCTGGAAAGTTATCGTTTTTACATTCACCTATTCAATTTTATTACAATATTAAAAGTTGCTGGAAAGTATTTAACAATCAATGCGTAATTTTTTATTCTTCGTACTTTTCCGTATTTTTTATTCTATATATATTTTTAAAATTACATTAAATGTCCTGAACAAAAACTTTTTTTATCCAATAAAAACTCAGTATATAGAATCAAGTATAAAAACTAAGCAATCGTTTAAAGATTAATCGAGTACGGTTATTACATTGAAAAGTAATTATATTAATGGCTGTCTTATGATAATAAAACCTCTTTAGCGTTTATATTTCTTGTTTCACTTCAGAATGGCCCATTTTTGTTTTTTTAGTAAAATGTATTAGACCGGGCGGCGGCGACACGAATGACTACGTCATCGAGTTACGGGATGAAATCATGATGCAGGACAAGATTTTTAGGAGTAGATTAAGGAATGACTGGTCTGCCTCGACATTTCTTGGTACGATAGGCGCAGCAGCGGGCGCCAACTCGTGTACAAATGAAAACCCTATAAACATAGTATTTTACATTACATTGCCATATATACTACTTCATATCGACTTTCAAGATGAATTAAGGGTTTAGGAAAAGCTTATTAAGATTATGTGAGGAAAAGACTGATTTGGCATAACTTGCTACAAAGCGCGAAGAACGGGGCGCCAATTCGTTATTTTCACAGTGTTATTACGTCATCGAGTTACGGCTTGAAATTTTGGCAAATGAAACATACCGATTATTACAATACGAATACTTCAGTCTGCCTCGTCATATCTTGGTAGGAGATGAGCAGAGCGGGGCGCCAATTGTTAATTTTGGCGGTATAATCATCTCATCAAGCTACGACTTTAAAATTTTGCACATTAAAGGAACATATCAGTACAATGAGGATATTTTAGTCTGCCTCGTCATATCTTGTTACGAGACGAGCAGAGCGGGGCGCCAATTTTTAATTTTTGCGGTATAATCACGTCATCGAGTTACGGGATGAAATCATGATGCAGGACAAGATTTTTAGGCGTACATTAAGGAATGACCGGTCTGCCTCGACATTTCTTGGTACGATAGGCGCAGCAGCGGGCGCCAACTCAAACCTGTGCAAAATTTTAAAGTCGTAGCTCGATGATGTGATTATACCGCCAAAATTAAAAATTGGCGCCCCGCTCTGATCATCTCCTACCAAGATATGACGAGACAGACTGAAATATTCGTATCGTACTAATCGGAATGTTTAATGTTTAATGTAAAATACTATGTTTATAGGGTTTTCATTTGTACATTATGACGTATTTTTTTGTTATAGATTTTAGTCTGCCAGGGGTTTCTACCAGGATATGCGCAGGCAGACCAAAATATTCTTAAAAGACTATTTTTCACCTTTAATTTGGCACCAGTTTCATCCCGTAACTCGATGACGTGATAGTGACGCCAAAATGACGAGTTGGCGCCCGCTGCTGCGCCTATCGTACCAAGAAATGTCGAGGCAGACGGGTCATTCCTTAAAGTACGCCTAAAAATCTTGTCCTGCATCATGATTTCATCCGGTAACTCGATGACGTGATTATACCGTAAAAATTAAAAATTGGCGCCCCGCTCTGCTCGTCTCGTAACAAGATATGACGAGGCAGACTGAAATATCCTCATTGTACTGATATGTTACTTTAATGTGCAAAATTTTAAAGTCGTAGCTCGATGAGGTGATTATACCGCCAAAATTAACAATTGGCGCCCCGCTCTGCTCATCTCCTACCAAGATATGACGAGGCAGACTGAAATATTCGTATTGTAATAATCGGTATGTTTCATTTGCCAAAATTTCAAGCCGTAACTCGATGACGTAATAACACGGTGAAAATAACGAATTGGCGCCCCGTTCTTCGCGCTTTGTACCAAGTTATGCCAAATCAGTCTTTTCCTCACATACTCTTAATAAGCTTTTCCTAAACCCTTAATTCATCTTGAAAGTCGATATGAAGTAGTATATATGGCAATGTAATGTAAAATACTATGTTTATAGGGTTTTCATTTGTACACGAGTTGGCGCCCGCTGCTGCGCCTATCGTACCAAGAAATGTCGAGGCAGACCAGTCATTCCTTAATCTACTCCTAAAAATCTTGTCCTGCATCATGATTTCATCCCGTAACTCGATGACGTAGTCATTCGTGTCGCCGCCGCCCGGTCTATTAGTTAATTTTAATATGTTTTATGATGTGCAAATGACTTAGATCAAATAATACCTTGAAAATGCTCCTTTTCGAAGGAAAACATTTTTCTTTTTTATGATAATTTTTGTTGTTGATTACAATAAAAAAATTGGGGATGGGAACCATTGATTGTTAGTATTCTTAGTACAATTTCCTTATTTTTACAAAATTTGTTTCTCCTGTAAAATGATTTCTTGAATGTATCAGAAATTACCGAATATGGATTTAAGATGTCTATCAGTCTTCGGAATAATTTTTTTGACAGTTTGTAAATTTTAAATTTAAAATTGCGAATTATTTTTAAAAATGTCATAAAAATGTGACGTAAACATACACATAAGCAAATTTATTTATTTATTTATTTATTTTATTTATTTAAAAAGATCGTATAAAATTAACCGAAAAATTGCTATTAACATTTAAATTTAAAACTATAAAAAATAAATGCATTTTATGAATTCCATAATGACACTATAAAAATGTTCTTTTGCGAAGTTAAGAGAAGACACTACTCTGAAGGCACGCCCACTCACATTAATTTTACACTAACATTTTATACTCATTTGTTATACTAACTAAATTTTATCCAAGTGTTTATATATACTTTAATTCATGTGTTTGATAAAACTGTACAAGATTTCCACACAAGTTACAAGTGTCTAAGTTTTTTAGCTCCCCGAAAAATTGTACTTTTCAGCCAAAAACCACATTAACTCTTAAAGTACTCGAGCGATTTCGATAAACGGTTTTTTGGCGTTAGATTATAAATATATGATTATATGTGGCAGACAGTTAAAAAAAATAATTAGTTTCAGAATTTTTTTTTCTAAAAAATGGAAAATTTCTGAAAAATTGCCATTGTTCTAAAATAAAAAGGTTCAGTAGCAGAAAAAAACTCGCTGCATAATCCGAAGTCTTGAGCATAATCCGATGAATATGGATACCAAATTCCGTCAAAATCTGTCGGGTTGGTTCCTTGGAAACGGGTTTTAATCCTTAAATGCAAGATTTTTTGTTTTGTTTCGAAAAAATTATATATGATTCTCTGAAAGGTTTATTATACAGGAAAAATAATGAAAAAAATCAGCGATACATTTTTCATATAATACGTCAATCTTTTCTTCTGTTGCATTTCTGCAATACAAGGGCGATTCTCAAAAGGTGGGCACAGGACACAAGTCATAACTTTAAGCCTTTCAAACATAGCTTTAATTATCATTGACTTTATTTTTTTTTAACACTGAATTTTTACTTCTAGTTTTTACTTTTCAGAGACAGAAAATGACATAATTTATTGTAAAAGCTTTGTATAAATATCTTAAAATTTTATTATTTTATGTTAAAGAGGCCAATTTCGGACATTCATAACGTTAACTGCTGCAATGTACCACCAAGAAAAAAAGTTTTAACTTTTTTCCAGGTGATTCTAATGGTAAACAACAAATGCATAAAGGAAACGGATGATTTTTTGATAATTTCGTTAAGAGATGGCAGGCTAATTTATTGCTTTTTTGGAGATAGAAGGACTTTTCTATAAAACAAATTTCTGTATTTTGTTATGTCCGAAAGTAACGTACGTAACAAAGTATTTGATTTTATTATTATTATTACTGGATAACAAAAAGTTAATTATGCATATATATATGTATACAGACACATTTACTACATTCTTAGTCTTATGAATTTTTTAAATACTAAGAGCAACGTCCAAAATCTGTAACTTACGTGCGAAAGAGTGTCAAAAATTTGTAATGTACGTAACTGCTAATTAAGTGCTTTAATAATTAATTTTCCAGAATGGTTGCTGTTTGTGTATAATTTTGTAGACATACTATTGTAAAATATTTATATATTATATTTATAGACAGAATACTATACAATTTTTTTAAAAATGGCCTTAAATTTGAAAAATTTAAAAATTACATATAGTTAACGTTTAACCCCTTCGCGACGGGAGCCTTTTACGAAATGTTTATTACTTTGCTACCGGTTTTAAAAAACAGAAGTTTGTGCCTATTCAAATCAGGAAAATGCTCGGATTAAATAAGGCAAATGTTACAGTAAAATTTTACTGGTGAGGATAAACGAGGATCCTTAGGCCTATTTCCGGCACGTATACGTGTCGCTCGTCCCCAAGGGTTTAATGATCCCACGTTTTGAGAATCTCCCCACAAGTAAAACCTACTGTCGTGTGGCGGTTTTACGCTAAAATAATGCAAATTAGTAAATATTTTAATAAGTATGTCTTCAAATATCATATTTTATATTATTATTTATTTTATAAAACTTAACATTTAACCCTTTAATTCCCATGATAGAACACGTTCTAGAAATTACGTAGTTCAGGGACTCTGACTTTACACCAGAAAATTTCAATGGTTAATTTCGCTTTATTTAAAAATGGATTGTCTATTATTAATTAAAGCACATATTGCTATTTTCATTTTCTGGTGAAAATTAGGTACGTATATACGAATAAAAAAAATCTATTAAATTCAAAACATTGTTGTTTGCATATATGAAAAGCTGCTCACTAAAGGGTTAAAGCTCGCGTATTTCCCATAGGATTGCATACAATCTTGTCTTCCCATAAATATAAAAACTGCTATTAATTTTTCTAAGTTATTTTTTGTTGTTGATTACGCTAAAAATATTAGGGAAAATTTTCGTTTATTTCTAGTACAATTTCCGTATTTATTCCTGTCTTTGCTCTTTAGAAATAATTTCGTGAATGTGTCAGAAATTACAGAATACGGGTTTAAGAATACCCTTGTCAGGTAACAGTGCTTAAAATCTATAAGTCGCCCAGTTCTGAAAGTCGTTGTGACAAAAAAAAAAATCTAAATTGTTAAACATTTTATCCATACGCGCACATTTTAGAAGTCAAACTGTACGAAATGTCTTTATTTTTCACGCCATACCTGCGGATGATATTTGTGACATATTAGGTTGGAGCAAAATAATGCATGATTTTTCTATTCACATTTAGGTAATAGGAATATATACTTTCCACTTGATTTTTATTGAAAACTGATCGAATTGCACCGGAATTTTTAGTAAAATATTTTGTTTTTATAATGCACATGATACAACGGTTACTTTTTATTTTCAAATATATTGCAGATTGTAAAGACTATGGCAGTGAATCTTTTCAATATTTCAGCCACAGAATTGACTTGCCCGATAAATGTTTAAAACGCTGTAACTTTTTTCAAACTAAATGTATTTCATCAATGTAAGAGCCATAATATATTTTTGTCGACGAGAAATAAGCTTAGAGATTCCAGTGACATAAAAGTGTAAGCTTCGGGGTGGGACAAACTCTCTGAAGTCATTTTCGACATCTTCTTTGTTGACGAAAATTACCCCCCCCCCCCCCCAAAAAAAAAAAAAAAAAAAAGAAAAAAAAAGTTAACTATGCGTTTAACCCATTTATGCCTAGCGTCCCATATTTGGGACGCTTCGAATTTTAATAAATGTGTTCATTTTCTTCTTATTTATACCTGTATAAAATTATTATCTATAAAGGTCTTAATCTCTTACCGATAGATGACAGCATAAGATAGATATTTATTTGCTTAACACGTTCACGGCGGCGCGGTGGGTCACACTCGACTGTCTCAGAGTTGTCGTCTCCGACTTTTTGCACACCACAGTTATTTTTGAGAAAATGTGGTTCCTTTAAATCGTCCACTTCTTCTAATTAAATAAAACAACATTTTCTGTATTAAAATACTGGTATCCAAAAGGCCGGAGACTTGCCATCTCTCAGACAGTCGAGTGTGACCCACCGCGTCGGCGTGAACACGTTAATTGAAGTATTTTTTGGGTGTTTATAGATTTTTCATTTTTCAAGGCGGCTAAATGTAAAACGTAAGCTTATTTGTATTTTTTCTATCAAACATCAAAATAAATAAGTCATAATCTTAGCTTGTATAAAATTATTATCTATAAAGGTCTTAATCTCTTACCGATAGATGACAGCATAAGATAGATATTTATTTGCTTAACACGTTCACGCCGGCGCGGTGGGTCACACTCGACTGTCTCAGAGTTGTCGTCTCCGACTTTGAATACGTCTTTGAAATACGTATGTATATTTTTTTAATTGTGATATTATATGTTCAAGTCTATTTTTATGTATTTTTGTAACGTACAGAATATAGGTAGCTAGACTCAAATGATCACATGTTTAAGTCAGCCATTTAGGAGGCAATTATTTATGTAAAGTCCTTTCCAAGATGATTATGAAATAAATTGTTTTTAAGCCTCAAATATGATTATTCTTGTATTGTTATTAATAATACTTATAATGTTATTAATCTCTGTAAAGAAGTAAATATAATTTTTTAGTCGTTCATAAAAATACTAATTATAGTATATAATATACAATTTAAAAGCTTATGATATATAAATTTAGACAATACATATAATTATGTATATTATATTATTAGAAATATTATCCATATGATCATGTTCAGTAAATTTGGTTTTTATCAAATAAATACAAACATTTTATAGCGTACTTTTTTTTAGCATTTTTCCAGTTCATTTAGCAACATTTTAAAGTTGTTTTACCAACAAATTTCAAAAAAGAAAAAATCAGGCACTAATGGGTTAAAGAAGTGGTAGTCGGTTTGCGAGAGGTCAGCTGAGTTCGGTGGTTGAGGTAGTGTATCGTAGGTCAACGCGCGTAACTATTGGAGGGCCGATATGCGACATGCGTTGTCGTTCAATTCGTGCGGCACACGGTTCTTATCGAGTTTCTCCAACTTGCCAAATTGCTCTAAGTGGCGAACAATACTCGAATGGTCAACTTTGAATTCATTCACGATTTCTTGAGTTGTTTCGTTTGGATCAACTTTGACTATAGCCTTCAACTGATCATTGTCCAGAATAGAACATTGTCCACAACCACCTACCCGTTAATAGTCATGCGTTGGTCTTTTCCCCGCCCGTTCGTTATCTTCCTGTAACTCATTTCCCATTAAAGTTACGATAGCCGAATTCCGTGTAGCTGACCTTGAGTGTTCACACTCTTGTGTAGTAAAATTGCAAGTCATTCCTGCTATTTCTTAGCCTTTTATCACATTCTTAAGTTTCAAGTGTTCATCGTTTCCCATTTCCGCGAAATCTGTTGGGGAAAGTTTCTTCGAAGTACGGACTCTCTGCCTGTTGTTATTTCGTCTTTCTTTCTTTCTGCTATTTTACCCATTTATAGAGTACGTTTTTTACTTTTAGAATGTGACTTAAAATTGTTTTATTATATTAGTTGTGAAGTCAGTTCGCAGAAAAAAACTGATGGATGGTCAATTACATTTTTTTTTCATTGTCAAACATTGCGGGAATAAATTCTCAAATTGATAATCGTTTAAATATGGAAAAAAGGGAAATTCATCATCATTATTTGAAAGAAGTTGCTTTCCATTTATTACCGGAACATATAAATGAAAGAAAACAGACAATAACACTGCCAAACCATTAAAAAAAAGAGAAGAGAATTTTGTGGGAATCAGTAAAGAAATTGCCGCATCTCCAAAATCTGAAAAGTATCATTTTTGTACAATAAAGCAAATTCGAAAGATAAAACAATTTTCTCAGAAATGTAGTATGTATATCTGCGAAGAACATACGCATAATTTATTTGTACAATAAGAAAAATAATGAGAATTTTATAATGTAGGTTAGAAATTACGCAAATAAAAATCCCTTTTGGATAATTCAGTGAATGTTTATACCACGATTTAAAAAAAAATATTTTAAGTATTTTTCTAAAATTTATCTATTTTTAAATTTTCATACTGTAAGTAAAACACATTTTTTTTAACAATGCCACAGAAAATGTTTTTTTTATTATTATTGAAATCCAATAGAGGCTTGGGGACGGTATCTAACAAATTTAAATTTGTTGTCCTTCATCAATTGTTCAACTATTTTTCAGAAAAATGTTTTCCAGAATACGATAGAAAATTCATTTAAATAAAATTATTGCTGCATATTTATAATTTCGGAGAAAATTTTCTTATTGTTTTTATTATTTTAATGAATGTTATTATAAAACAATAAATTATAACATTAATACCTTATTATGAAATGTACAATTGAATATTTATTTTAATTAAATAGTTGCTGTAAAATACATCCCTATTAAGATGAACCTTTCAGTGATTCTATTAATTAAAATAATTTATCCATCTTAGGATTTAAATCTACAATTGCAAATGTATTTAAATTAAATATATAATTTCAATAACTTATTATTTACTTTATATAAGCGAAGTTCGTATCCAGAGTTTTTATTCAAGGGCGCTGCTCCCACCCTGAAATAAGCAGAAAAACTACAAATCGTGCATTTTCATTTGAAAAATGGATTTAATCATAAAATCTCGAGAGCCCCCCCCCGCCTCTCCTCTCCCCCTTCATACACACACCCCACAAAATAAATAAATAAAACGTAGTTACAACATTTACATTTGTAATTTCGACATTAACTATTTTTTACCTTTTTCTTTATTATTATATATATATATATATATATATATATATATATATATATATATATATATATATATATATATATATATATATATATATATATATATATAATACGCTGGTGAATTAGTGGTATTGTATTTGATTTTCTGTTGCATGTCATAGGTTCCATTTTTATTTGTTCCATTTAATTGTTCAATTTAATGTCAATGTAATATATTGATGCTAAATTTATTAATTTTATTTTATTAAATGGATATAGAGTGCCGGAGTATCATAAAAATCTACCTCACTCTGGTTCTGTCCTTCCAAAAAAAATAAAAATAAAAATAAAAATACCCCTATCACGAATTTAGTTTCATATTCGTAAATATTTTCCTACTAATTATAGATTCATAGTAACATCAGAAATGCAATCAAATCATTTACTATTTACTTTTAAGTATTTATGCAAAACGAGAAAGAGTTATTAAAAACATTTATCTAGATGCCAACTGAATATATACTTAAGCGAAATAAATAATTTGCTGTAAAAGGTTGTAAAATGAATAATTGCTGTAATCTTTTAACGTTCAGTCAATATTTTCACCCTACGTTATCCGTTTTCGATCACCCGATAACACCGGCAAGTTTCCCCTTCGTTTTCGGCCTGCTGGTAACGGCGGCAAATGGACCGAACGCGACTACTAACGTTCTAAAAAATGTCGCGAGTACTCTCGGGTTAACTTGAAGGTCGAAATTTCCACGATGAAATTTTTGAAATGAACGGTGTACTGTTCTTATGTTGATCCATATGTCCTCAAAATTTCATTAATATTTCATGAGGTTTGTGCCGCGCTGAGACCGAGTTTAACCCTTTATGTACTAAATTATCAATTCGTGAAAATTTTATCTTTTAACCCCTTAATTCTCGCTCACGTCAACATCACGGCCTGGGGTGTCGTTCGTTAGGTCTCGTGCCTGTCGTATTTCCGGGCTGGAGATTCAATTGCTGTAAAAAACTTCTGAAACAAGAAAAATTTAACTGGCATTTCCGTGTGAAGTCTTTGAATATTATCGTTTGGGTTTGGCTTTTGGTGCTGATTGTAATGCTGGGATTTGTATTGCATGTTTCCAAATATATAACGCTTTTTTAAAAATATTAATAATCAAAATTTAATGTATAAATGTTATTTCAAATATTATTTGTAAAAGTTTGTGTGAGGATGATAAATAAAGATCTAAGATGTGAAAAATAAAGGTCTTATTCGCATTAATTTGTATGGTGTAAAACAAACATTAAGACACAGAATTCTCGCATGATGGCTTTTCTAAAAATGTGAATTTGTTCTATCACATCTTTTTTTTCGCCTTAAAAAAAAAAAAAAAAAAAAAAAAAAAAAAAAAAAAAAAAAAAAAAAAAACTAATTGCATATTTTATTTAGAAACGTTATAATTATTCAATTTCTGTAATAAAAGAAATAGGTCCTTTTTTGATGTTTTTTCCAAATATTAAGCGATCGTGAAGGGGTTAAAGCATTTTTCGTGAATTTTTGAAACTACACTAGAAGATTTACGTAATCGTATAATAAATTTTAACCCCTTAACGCTCGAATTAAATTACGGTTGAATAATTCAAATTGCTTATTGGCACCACTTTTATGAAAAAGAAATAGTCACCTTATTTAATGACAGTAAAAACGATGCCAAAATATTCCAAATTTCACTATTTTATAAAACTGGTGGGAATCAAACAATTTGAGTAAAAGACACAGACATAATAATATGACGGGAGCGAGAATTAAGGGGTTAAAAGGACTTTAGAAGGACTGAAAGATTTAGAAGATTCATTAAACTTGAATTCATAGGGATTATGTGCAATATTTATAAACTTTTTTTTTTTTTGGCCTAGGGCAAGAATGTTTTTTTTCTTTACAGTTCTTTGGTCTAGGTCAAGAGTTTTTTTTTTTTTAATAAAATAATAATTTTGTAAAATGTTGCCTTTTTACTTTGTTAGTACTTTTACAGAATGATGTGAAATAATCGTAATAAATATAGGAAACATGTTCCAAAACTCATTATGTCCATTACACAGTTCGTAAACGCCATCATGTGCGCCATTATGTGCCATACAACGCCAAGTGTTTATTATTTTATTTGAAAATAAAGCATTTTGTTTTAATAAAGGATTCTTCCATCTAAAGTTCAAAGATAATTTGTCCTTCAATGTTTTATAATGCTTAAAATAATTTTATTGATGCTATAATAAGAAAGATGATTTGTGATTGCTCCGTTGAAATACATCCGGTCTCAATTTCCGGAATGAATTATCATCTTTGTAAGCGTTGAATAGAAGCATTAATGTAGTGGAATATTGAGTCGTTGCATAAATTAATGCTTCGCATAATATTTATTAATACCATGATAGAAATATTTTCTTAACGTTTATCTGCTTCTCTAAGTACTGCATAGCATATTTTGCTTGCTTGATATAAAAGGAATATATTTTTATTTTCATCATTTAATCAACAACATAACATTTTGTTCCAATAAAAGAATCTCTATTTAAATGTTTAATGCTAAATCATCTTCAAAATGTCTTACAATGCAACATAAAATGCTCATTATGCATAAAATTATAATAAAACTTCTTTTAAGTTCGTTATTTAAAGTTATCTGTTAGAAATTTCTGGCGTTAAATTGGAGTAATCATAGAGAATTTCTGAGAGCCTGGAGTAATTTGTTCAGTTTTATTTAATTATTTACTTATTTTTTGTCATTGAATGAAAAGATTGGTCTTTTGATGCATCGGAATATTTTTAAGTTAATTAATTCTTCACGAATATTTAGTCACCTGACAAATATATTTCCTTGACACTTGTTTGTTTTGTTTATATTAAAAACAATGATCGACAATGTCGCTTTGAATTCCAGTAAAATATTCTGTTTCACAAAATATTTTACAATTAAAGCCAAAATGTAATAGTAATTCATTTTCATATAGTTACACAATGCAACTTAAATAAGTCATTGTCATGCGATATAAACTATGCATTGTTGTTCATTAAAACTTCCGTGGCCTTTACTATCGAAATATTCTCCATTTAAAAGTTCAATAGTACTTCGTTTAAAATGTTGATTTCATAATTTCATGATTATTTTGTTTGAAAAAAATATATATAAAGCTTTTTTTTTCTAACAAAATATTCTTTATTCAATAGCTTAATAAATATTCGTGCTTTACTATTTTATAATACTATAAAATATTTATATCCTTGCAATAATAATAAAGTTACTTTTATGAATGTTCCATTGAAATTCATCCGGTATACATTTCCGGAATGAATGATCGCTTTTCTAAGTATTGAATAGAATCATTAATGTAGTGGAATATTGACTCGTTTTAAACATTTTTGCTTCTCATAATATTTATCAATAGCATAATAAAAATATATCCTTAACATTTATCTGCTACTTTATGTATAGATTAGCGTGTTTAGCTTGCATGATATTAAAATGAATATATTTTTATTTTCATGAATGATTTCATCGACAGTAAAACATTTTGTTCTAATAAAAGAATTTCGATTTAAAGATTTAATTTTATCGCGTTTTCAAAATATTTCACGGTGCTGTATAACATAGTCATTAACCCATTTATGCCTGATAATTGTTTCCTCAAGTTTATCGTTAAAAATACTTTAAGATGTTGTAAAAGGACAAAAAAAAAAAAATACCAAAAAAAAATTACGCTAAAACATTTTTTTTATTTGATAAAATGTAACCGTACTAAATATGGGAAAATGGATAGTTATATGTTTTGTCTAAATTTATATAAATTAAACTTTTAAATTGCATATTATATGCTATAATTAGTATTTTTATGAACTATTAAAAAATATATATACTTATTTCTTTACAGAGACTAATAACATTTATAAGTATTATTAATAATAAATTAATAATAATCGTATTCGAGGCTAAAAAAATACTCATTTCAAAATCATTTTGAAAAGGACTTTACATAAATAACTGTTCCTAAATGACTAATAGAAATATGTACCCATTTGCGCCTAGCACACTATATTATGTACTTTACAAACATGCATTAAAAATAGGCTAGAACATATAATTTCGCAATTAAAAAAAAAAAAAAATGCGTATTTCAAAGAAGTCAACAAGCTATGATTAGGACGTATTTATTTGAATCCTTGATACAAAAAGTACAAATAAACTTACTTTTTACATTTCGTTATCTTGAAAAATGAAAAATCTATAAACACCTAAAAAAGGCCTTCATTAAGCAAATATATATCCGTCTTATGCTGTCATCTCTTGGCAACAGATAAAGACATTTATAGACAATTACTTCATACAATTTTCTTGTTGTAAAGAAGAATAAAATTATAAAAAAAAAATTAAAATTCGAAACGTCCCAAAAATGTGACGCTATTCATGAATGGATTAGATAAGGATAAATCTTCTTTTACGCTTTTTATTAAAATTTATCGATCTAAATTTCCAGAATAAAAAGTCTAAAAAAAAGCGACTTGAATGTTCAATGATAATTTTTCCTTTAATATTTTATAATGCGCAAAATAATTTTATTCATGCTATAATAAAAATGGTTTTATGGTCGCTCCGTTGAAATGCCTCCTGTCTAAATTTCCGATATGAATGATCGTTTTTGTGAGCACTTATTGGAAGCAATTGAAGAGCTAAGTAGTGGAAGAACATGTTAAGTAACAAAACTTACATTTGAAGAAATTTGATGTGGAAGTTTTTGTTGTCAATTTTAATGATCTATTTCCTATTTGATACCATGTGTTTAAAATATTAACAGGTGTGGTTCTAAACTCTATCAAAAAAACTTATTCATGTTTAATTTTTAAATATTACAAAATATTAATATCGTTTGCATTATTAAATATTAAAATATTAAACATTAATGAATAATGTCTTAAATCTTCAAGGCTAAATAGAACTTAGGTATTTTAGCTTTACCATGTGATAGAATTCCTGATAACACCTTCGTTCAAAAGATAAAATAATTTTTAAGAAAATGTAGCATAACATGTTCTTCCACTCAGCCCTTCAATTATGTAGTATAACATAGAGTATATTTATACATTGATGCTTCTCATAATATTTATTAACACTCCGACCTCGGAAAACGCTATTTTCGCGTTCAAGTGGACTACTTTTTAGGTGCGTTCGTAATTATATAAATACATAACTCCTATAATCGCCGTTCGGTCCGTCTATCTGTCTGTCCGTCTGCACATAACAGAGCAAAAACTACCAAACCGAATGGTCTGTAATTTTAAATGTATAATTGGTGCCAAATTTTGTCGAGTCATTTTAAAATTTATGAAAATTGGATGAATAGTTTAATTACAGGGACAGTCAAAAATTTTCCGTTACATTGCGGCCAATGGGAAAAAATAGTTTCAAGTGCATTTTAGTGATGTTACAGCCTTTAGAACAGAACTAAATTGATAGGCACTTATGAAGTGCACTAAAATATACATTCAGTACAATATGCGTTGCAAAAAGTATTTATAAAACTTGTTATAGAACGAATGCACCTCATTTGCCACGTTTCACGTGTAATTTCCAACATGCTAACCGTATTTAAATTTCCAGAATAAAAAGTCTAAAAAAAGCGGCTTAAAAGTTCAATGATAATTTGTCCCTTAATATTTTATAATGCGCAAAATAATTTTATTCATGCTATAATAATAAGAATGTTTTTATGGTCGCTCCGTTGAAATACATCCTGTCTAAATTTACGGAATGAATGATCGTTTTTGTAAGCACTTATTTGAAGCTATATTGTAGCATAACGCCCAGTCTATTTATACATTGATGATTCTCATAATATTTATTAATCTCATGACAAAAATATATCCTTAACATTTATCTACTACTTCAAGTATAGCTTAATGTGTTTAGTTTGCATGATATAAGAGGAATATACTTTTATTTTCATAAGTGATGTAATCGACAATAAAACATTTTGTTCCAATAAAATAACATCTATTTAAAAGTTTAATGGTAGTTCATTTTCAAAATATCTTACAATGCTACAAAAACTAGTCATTATTATGCAGTATGTTAT
Source organism: Maratus speciosus (assembly GCA_963932465.1). Lineage (NCBI taxonomy): Eukaryota > Metazoa > Arthropoda > Arachnida > Araneae > Salticidae > Maratus > Maratus speciosus. The sequence goes on from OZ010797.1 coordinate 481,435,331, forward strand.
AATAAAGCTTCTTTTAAGTTCGTAATTGAAATTTATCCGTTCAAAATTTCTGGACTAATTCATTCGCTCATTTTTATTTATTTATTTATTTATTTATTTATTGTTATGGAATGAAAAGATAAGACTTTTGAAGCATTGGATTCTTTTTACTTTAATTCTTCACGAATATTTAGTCACATGGCAAAATTATTTCCTTTTGTTTGTGTTATTTTCAATGATCGACAAGGTTACATTGAATTCCAGTGAAATATTATGCATTTAAATAGTTATTAGTAAATTCATTTTCATATAGTTTCTGAATGCAACATAAATTAGTCATTATTACGCCTAAAGGTATGCATTGTTATGCATTAAAACTTCTGTAACTTTTATTAGAAATTTATATGGACAAATTTTCGAAATAAACAGAGAGTTTTTTTTTCTTTTGACAGTCACTTGACAAAAATACTTCAGCAACATGCACGTATCTGTTATTTCAAAAAATAACGTTACTGTGATTTGTTTGCATTTCATACAATGATTGCCAATGTTACATTTAATTCCAATAAAATATTCTCCCTTTAGAATCTCAATACAGGGCTCCAAAATGGTCCGCCAACTGAATACCAATAAATTTTAACAGAAAATTTTATGGTAGGTTTGCGCTAGAATTAACTTTCAAAGATGCTTTCGGGGTGGTTTGTAAGAAAAATCTAAAAAGAAAAATTTTCTAAAAACTTTTTGGTATTCAGTTGGCGGACCATTTGGAAGCCGTGTCAATATTACATTGTTTTAAATGTTTCATTCGTGATTTCGTGTTCACTTTATTTAAAAAAAAATAATAATAAACATTTTTTTTTTCCTCAGAAAAGATTCTTCCCTCAATAGTTTCACAAAACTTCGGCTTCTAATAATTTATAACGCAGTAAAATGTTTGTATTTACGCAATCATAATGAAGTTACTTTTCTGATTGTTCCGTTGAAACACATCCGGTGTAAATTTCCGGAATAAATGATCGCTTTTGTAAGCAATGAATATAAACTTTAATTTAGTGGAATATTGAGCCGTTTTATACATTAATGCTTCTCATAATATTTGCCAATACCGTGTTAAAAATATTTCCTTAACATTTATCGGTTACTTCAAGTGCAGCTAAGAATTTCCATTTAAAAGTTTAGTGGTAATTGTTTTACAAAATATTTCATAAAACTAAATAAAATAGTTATTATTATGCATTACATTATAATAAAACTTCTTTTAAGATCGGTATTGAAATTTATCTGTTCAAGTGTTCTGGATTAATACATTCATCCATTTTATTGTTATATTTATTTAATGTCATTGAATGAAAAGAAAAGTCTTTTAAAGCATTGGTTTCTCTGTACGTTAATTTTTAACTGACATTTAGTCACAGGACAAAATATTTTCTTAAAACTTGTTTGTATTAAATACAATAATCAACAAGGTTACAATGAATTCCAGTAAAATATTTTACATTTAAAAAAAAAAATAATCGTTATTAATTTATAAATAGTTTCACAATGCAACATAAATTAATCATTATTATGCGTTAGAAAAAAATGCATTGTTATGTATTAAAACTTCTGTAATCTTTATTATTGAAATTTAAATGGTCGAAATTTTCGGAATAGGGCTCTAATTCTAGTAGGCGCAGTTTTTAGCTATTGATTTTTATTAATTTTTTGTTTAAGTTTTTTATGAAACTATAACTTTACTTTTAAAGAACAGGCATTGGGCTATAAATACCCGGAGTTTTGAGTTTGTAGCATTTGTAGTTTATGTTTAGCGGGATCCTAAAGTAAAAGGAAAATTGTGCGCCAACTTACCCCGTAACGAGGCAAGTTGCCTATACCTATGGAGTAAGTTGGCACACGATTTATAAAAATTTAAATAAGACACGCAGTTAAGAGAAATCAATTTCCTTATTACCAGTAGGTTTAATCTAAGGCGTTATCGTCGTACAATGTAAATTCTAAATCATACAGACATAAAAATAATGAATAAAACATTAACATTGAGTAACTTCTATCCTACTCGATAACATCATCAGCAGTGGTGGAAAATTGGCGCAGAGGAGGAGCCTATTGACACCACTAAATTTTAGTGGTATTTTTCGCCTTATCTAATGACAAAATTTCTGCGTTTTTATTAAGGTGAAGAATACTATAAAATTTTAGTGGTGTCAATAGGCTCGTCCTCTGCACCAATTTTCCACCACTGCATCAGAGTTACAGTTGTCACAAATAAAAAATCGAGTGTCTGTCTCCGTTTGGGCCCCGTGTGCCCCAATCTTGCATTGCAACCACTTTTTTCGATGTTTGCTGTTTTTCAAGCTACCAGCATACACCAGACACCGAGCCAACTTGCCCGTGTTCAATGCGCCTACTAGCCCCATATTAAATTTCTTCACAAAAGGGACACGTAACCATCTAAGCATAAATAATCCAAGTAAATCACATATGGGGTAGGTACAATTAATCATACACTAAGAAAAATTGCACAAGTTAAATCGCAATTATTAAGATAAGTATTAGAAATTAGAAAAAGAATGAAGCAACAAAAAATTACTTATGAGCGCAAAAAACAGAAAAATCGTAATAAATATCCACTGCACGTAGGTAACGCTGCAAAACTACAATGAGGATTGTAAAACGCAAGAAGAAATGTACTCTGCGACTGGTTGCACAATCTATCCACAAACAGGCGATTTATGGGGACTGCGCCTACTTACCCCTGTAGCCAACTAGCCCCGGTCTCCCCTAACCCTTTTTTTTGTGTGTGATTGAATGAAAAGATCAGTCTTTTGGAATATCGAGTTTTATACGCTAATGCTATACAAATATTTAACAGTCGCGTGACAAATATACTTCCGTAGCTTTTATGCGTCTGTTATTTGAAAGGGAAAAAAATGTTACTGCGTTTGTTTGAAATTTATAAAATGATCGGCAATATTGCATTTAATTCCAATAAAATATTCTCCATGTAAAAGTTCAATAGTACTTCGTTTTAAATGCGTCATTGTGATTCCATGATTATTTTATTAAAATAAAAATTAAACATTTTTTAACAAAACATTATTTCTTCAATAATTTAATAAATCTTCGCTCTTCAATATTTTATAATGCAATAAAACGTTTGTACGAGGGTGAATCAAATATTAACTGTAATTTTTGCAAAGAGGCATGAAGGTTGTCGCGAGGGTGCTCAAACCTCTGCGCATGGTAGGTGAGGATGTCACATGACTATCTATGCGCCGGTATGTGTTACTCTCTCCGTTCTTCAGTTGGCATCAGGATGAATGAGGGAGAGGTTCACCCCTACGTTGCGCAACGTATTATCGTTAAATTTCTCACAAATAAAGGCGTAAGACCGGTTGAAATCTTACGAAGACTTCAAGCACAGTTTGGGGAGACATACCTGAATAAATCCCAAGTGTATGACTCGCACAGAAAGTTTGTGGAAGGACGAGCAGAAGTTGACCCCCCCCACACACACACACACACTCCCCCCCTCTAACAAGTTTGACTGAGGAAAACATTTGCGCCATTCGGGACATTCTCAAGGGTTCTGCCTACTACTGCCAGCTGTTGGATGAAACAAAACATGCATATCGGCGGAAAGACGTGAATTTCCGATCAAAGAAGTGATTTTGCTTCATGACAGTGCCCTTCCCCATACAGCCAACCTGACTCGCGAAAAGTTGGAGGAAATGCATTGACCATCACTGGAATACCCTCCCTATAGTCCCTCTGTGATTATCACAGGTTTGGGCCTTTGAAAGAAGCAATAGGAGGTGAACAATTCGCCGATGACACTACTGTTGGAGCCTTTGTTCACAATTGGCTGGAGACACCCCCCTCTTCTTTCTATGTTGACGACATCGAAAAACTTCCAACCCGTCGGGGAAAATGCGTTTTGAAATCAGGATATTATATAGAAAAATAATATGTAACTTTCTATTTCGTATCCTGTACCAATAAATTAAAAAACAGAAATTACGGTTTATATTCGATCCACCCTTGTATTTATGCAATAACAATAAAAATAATTTTATGATTTTTCCGATGAAACTCATTCGGTAAAAATTTACGGAATGAATGATCGTTTTTGTAGGCATTGAATAGAAGCATTAATGCAGTGGAATATTGAGTTGTTTTATGCATTAATGCTTCTCATATATTTATTATTACCATGATATAAATATTTACTTAACATTCACGTCTTACTTTATGAACAGTTTAGTGTGTTTAGTTTGGATAACATAAAATGAATATATTTTTATTTTCACGAGTGATTTATCCGAAAATGCAAATTTTTGTTTTAAAAAAGAGAATTTCCATTTAAAGATTTAATGCTATCGCATTTTCAAAATATTAAAAAAAATCATAGTCATTATTATGCGTTGGACTATCAGATAATAAAAAAGCTTCTGTTGCGTTTTTTATTAGAATTTATCCTTTCTAAATTTCTAGAATAAATGTCTAAAAAAAGAGGCTTAAAATTTCAATTTTAATTGGTCCTTGAATATTTTTTAAAGCGTAAAATAATTATATCCACGCTATAATAATAAAGATGCTTTTATGATTGCTCCATTCAAATGCATCCTACCCAAATTTCCGGTGTGAAGGATCGTTTTTGTAAGCATTGATTAGAAGCATTAATGTAGTGGAATACTGCGTCTTTTTACACACTAATGCTTCTCATATTTATCAATCTCGTGATAAAATCATTTCCATAACAGTCATCTGCTACTTTATGTACAGCTTAGTATAGTTTGGATAGTATAAGATAAATATATTATTATATGAGTTATTTGATCGATAAACAAACATTTGTTTTATGGAATATAAAATAGTAATTATTATGCGTTAGATGATTAGAAAAAAATAAAGCTTCTCTTGCGATTTTTATTGAAATTTATCCTGTCTAAATTTCCGGAATAAAATGCCTAAAAACAAAAAGACTTGAAAGTTCAAGGATAACATTTTAAAGGCGTAAAATGATTATATTAATGCTATAATAATAAAGAGGCTTTTATAATTGCTCCGTTCAAATGCATCCTGTCTAAATTTCCGGAATGAATGATCGTTTTCCTAAGCATTGAATAGAAGCATTAATGTAGTGGAATACTGCGTCTTCTTATATATTGATGCTTCTCATAATATTTATCAATACCATGATTTAAAAAAAAATTTTCTTAACATTCATCAGTTATTTTATGCACAGCTTAGTACGTTTAGTGTGGATGGCAAAAGAGAAATATATTTTAATTTTCATGAGTTATTTAATCGATAATAAAATGTTTGTTTAATGGAATATAAAATAGTTATTATTATGAGTTAAAGGATTAGGTAATAATAAAGCTTCTCTTGCGATTTTTATTGAAATTTATCCTGTCTAAATTTCCGGAATAAAATGCCTAAAAACAAAAAGATTTGAAAGTTCAAGGATAATTTGTACTTTAACATTTTAAAGGCGTAAAATAATTATATTAATGCTATAATAATAAAGAGGCTTTTATGATTGCTCCGTTCAAATGCATCCTGTCTAAATTTCCGGAATGAATGATCGTTTTCCTAAGCATTGAATAGAAGCATTAATGTAGTGGAATACTGCGTCTTCTTATACATTGATGCTTCTCATAATATTTATCAATACCATGATAAAAAAAAAAATTCTTAACATTCATCAGTTACTTTATGTACAGCATAGTACGTTTAGTGTGGATAACTAAAGATAAATATATTACTATTTTAATGAGTTATTTGATCGATAAAAAAACATTTGTTTTATGGAATATAAAATAGTAATTATTATGCGTTAGAAGATTAGAAAAAAAATAAAGCTTCTCTTGCGATTTTTATTGAAATTTATCCTGTCTAAATTTCCGGAATAAAATGCCAAAAAACAAAAAGATTTGAAAGTTCAAGGATAATTTGTACTGTAACATTTTAAAGGCGTAAAATAATTATGTTCATGCTATAATAATAAAGAGGCTTTTATGATTGCTCCGTTCAAATGCATCCTGTCTAAATTTCCGGAATGAATGATCGTTTTCCTAAGCATTGAATAGAAGCATTAATGTAGTGGAATACTGCGTCTTCTTATATATTGATGCTTCTCATAATATTTATCAATACCATGATTAAAAAAAATTTCTTAACATTCATCAGTTATTTTATGCACAGCTTAGTACGTTTAGTGTGGATGACAAAAGAGAAATATATTTTAATTTTCATGAGTTATTTAATCGATAATAAAATGTTTGTTTAATGGAATATAAAATAGTTATTATTATGAGTTAAAGGATTAGGTAATAATAAAGCTTCTCTTGCGATTTTTATTGAAATTTATCCTGTCTAAATTTCTGAAAAAAAAAATGTCTAAAAACAAAAAGACTTAAAAGTTCAAGGATAATTTGTCCTTTAATATTTTAAAGACGTAAGATAATTATATTCGTGATAACGACGTAAAATATCGTGAAAAACGTAAAATAATTATATAATAAAGATGCTTTTATGATTGCTCCGTTCAGATGCATGCTGTCTAAATTTCCGGAATGAATGATCTTTTTCCTGAGCATTGAATAGAAGCATTAATGCAGTGAAACACTGAGTCTTATTATACATTGATGCTTCTCATAATGTATATCAATAACATGATAAAAACATTTCCTGAAGGGTGTATTCCAATCCAAACTGCTTACTTTCTGATTCATTTTTAAATTCATTTTTGCTCTCAAACGCATCAAACAGAGAAAATTCCTTATTTAGAAACTACATAATGTGCGATGCTTTTCGATTTTTTGAGTATGCAGAAAATATTGTAAAAATGATGTCAAAATTGGCGTTTCGAACCGACTTTTCGGAAGCGGGAGATCTGGGAATGAAAAACAAAATGGTCATACTGAGAAAATAATTGTTTAAAACTCAAATTCTAATTAATTGAGCGAAACACGGAATCACACGGCCTCTTATATATCTCTTCAAAACCCACCTCAGCAAGTTTCACGTTTTTACTTTTAAAAATGAGTCTGAAAATGTCTCAGAAAATTTCGAGCTGTTGAGGGTGGAAAAATATTTTCTCGAATACACCATTAACATTCATCAGTTATTTTAGCTACAGCTCAATACGTTTAGTGTGGATAACATAAGATAAATATATTTTTTATTTTCAGAAGTTATTTAATAGATAATAAAATGTTTGTTTAATGGAATATAGAATAGCCATTATTATGCGTTAGAGGATTAGATAATAATAAAGCTTCTCTTGTGTTTTTTTTTTTTTCTTTTTAATTATTGAAATTTATCGTGGCTAAATTTCGGGAAGAAAGTGTCTAAAAACAAAAAGACTTAAAAGTTCAAGGATAATTTGTCCTTTAATATTTTATAGGCGTAAAATGATTTTAATCATGCTTTTATGATTGCACCGTTCAAATGCATCCTGTCTAAATTTCCTTAATGAATGATCGTTTTACTGAGTATTGAATAGAAGCATTAATATAGTATAATACTGAGTCTTTTTATTCACCGATGCTTCTCATAATATTTATCAGTACTATAATAAAAAATATTTCCTTCACATTCATCAGTTACTGTATGTGCAGCTTAGTACGTCCAATTTGTATAACGTAAGAAAAATATGTTTTTATTTTCAGAAGTTATTTAATCGATAATAAAACATTTGTTTTGTGGAATATTAAATAGTCTTTTATAAATTAGAGTATTAGATAATAAAAAAGCTTCTGCTACATTTTCACTAAAATTTGTCTTTTCTAAATTTCTATAATAAAAAGTCTGAAATACAAGGCTTAACATTTCAAGTATAATTTATCCTTTAATATTATTAAGGGCGTATAATAATTATATTATAATAAAAATATTTCCTTCACATTCCTCAGTTAATGTATGTGCAGCTTAGTACGTTTAGTTTGGATAACATCAGAGAAATATATATTTTTTTTTTCATGAGTTATTTAATCGATGATAAAATGTTTGTTTTATGGAATATAAAATAGTCATTATTATGCGTTTGTGGATTAGATAAAAATAAAACTTCTCTTACGTGTTTTATTGAAATTTATTCTATCTAAATTTCCCGAATAGAATTTATAAAAACAAAAAGAATTGAAAGTTTAAGTATAACTTGTCCTTTAATATTTTAAAGACGTACACTAATTATATTAATGCTGTAATAATAAAGATGCTTTTATGATTGCTCTGTTCAAATGAATGCTGTCTAAATTTCAGGAATGAATGGTCGTTTTCCTAAGCATGCATTAATTTAGTGGAATACTGAATCTTTTTATACATTGGTGTTTCTCATAATATTTATCAATACCATGATAAAAATATTCCCTTAAGGGTGTATTCCAATCCAAACTGCTAATTTTCTGATTCATTTTTAAATTCATTTTTTGCTCTGAAACGCATCAAACTGGGAAAGTCCCTTATTTGGAAACTTCATAATATGTCGTGCTTCTCGATTTTTTTTTTATATATGCAGAAAATATTGTAAAAAATGCTGCCAAAGTTGGCGTTTTGAACCGAATTTTCCGAAGCGGGAGATCTGAGAAGGTAAAAATGATCACACTGAGAAAATAATTGTTTAAAACTCAAATTCTAATTAATTGAGCGAAAAATGAAATTACACTGCCTGTTATACATCCTACAAAAATCACCTCAGCAAGTTTCACATTTTTACTTTTAAAAATGAATCTGAAAATGTCTCAGAAAATTTCGAGCTGTTGAAGGTGGAATATATATATATATTTTTTAATACACCCTTAACATTCATCAGTTATTTATTTTATGTTCATAAATGTTCTTCATGTTCATCATGCTCAATAAGTTTAGTGTGGATAACGTAAGATAAATATTTTTTTATTTTCGGAAGTTATTTAACCGATAATAAAACATTTGTTTTGTGGAATATACACGGTGCGATAGGTTATCTATCGCCGACCTTTAATTTCTCAACCGTTGGTCGTAGACATATAGTTCCATTTACAAAAACGTTTCAAATGAGGTAAATATTCATGTTGTGGCATTATTTAAAGTCAAAATTCAATTTGATAAAAAATACGAAAACTAACTTTTTATACGGTCCCCCAGTCCCTATAATTTTATTTAGTAAAAGTTTACACATATCATAACAGATGTAACACAGAAAGTTTGACATCTGTACTACAAAAATTGACACAGTTATTAAATTTCAAAGTTTGAGATTTTTGCACATGATTTTGTCTTTCATTGAGGGATCAGTTAAAAGATGAATTAAAATATTTCGAGATCAAAATCAGGGTGCAATGTCCTTTTTACGGCGAAGCCACTTTTAGCCGGTATCGTCGGTACTTTTGGATGTTGTTCGACCCATAAAAGTTAGCTCAAATTTTTAGATGAAATAACCCTATTTGGTGATTTCCCGATTTGGTGATACCGGCTAAAGGTTGTTTCACCGTAAAAAGGACATTGCACTCTGATTTCGATCTCGAATTACTTTAATTCATCTTTTTACTGATCCCTCAATGAAAGACAAAATCATGTTCAAAAATCTCAAACTTTGAAATTTAATAACTGGGTCAATTTTTGCAGTACAGATGTCAAAATTTTTGTGTTATATCTATTATGATATGAATAAACTTTTACTAAATATAACTAAAGGGACTGGGGGACCGTATAAAAAGTTAGTTTTCGTAATTTTTATAAAATTGATTTTTTACTTTAAATAATGCCACAACATGAATATTTAGCTCATTTGAAACGTTTCTGTAATTCGAACTATACGTCTACGACCAACGGTAGAGAAATTACAGGTCGGCGATAGATAACATATTGCACCCAGTAGTATAGCCATTATTATGCGTTAGAGGATTGGATAATAATAAAGCTTCTCTTGCGTTTTTTAATTAAAATTTATCCTGTCTAAATTTCCGGAATAAAATGCCTAAAAACAAAAAGGCTTAAAAGTTCAAGAATAATTTGTCCTTTAATATTTTAAAATGCTTAAAATGATTATATTGAAGCTATCTATATTATAAAGAACGAACATATCTGTGCGTAACGCATACGTCATTCTGCGGATGGCAACACTTAGAAATTTGAAATGAAATTTCGGTTTTGCAATTTTTGCTACTGCAAATTTTTTAAATTCTAAACATTCCAAATTTTTAAATTTTACACCGTGGTATGCAGAAAAAATGTTCTTTTAAATGCAATTTGTTTGAAAGCTGTATCTCAATTTATTTCTGAGATATTAATTTTTTTTATAGTTTTTAATACCAATTTTCTAACCGTCGCAACTGAAGTACTCAGTTTCAGTAGAAAGTAAAGGAAAAATATTTGGAAAACCGTAATTATATCCTTTTGTTGCATTTTGCATAAAATTAACCATAAAATTAAAACATTGAAAACAAAAACATCCATGTAATAGCAAAAATTTCACTGTCGAATATGAGGAAGTTTGTGCTTCCAAATATAATTTGTTTGAAATCTGCGTATCATTTTACGTATTAGGAATCTTAAGCACTTTAAAAATTAGTGTTAGAATTTTAAAAAGCAATAACCAAAATAAAAAGTAAAAAAAGAGAGAGAAAGGTAAACGTTTTTTCTTGAAATAAATGAGTAAATAAATAAAAATGGGGATTACAGGATTAGAATAAATACATTTAAAAAAGGAACACCGATTTTCAAATAATTTTTTCTTAAACACGGCGCGCTTAAAATTTTTCACAAAGCCACTATATATGCAAAATGACGAAGAAAGAAAAATGTCATTTGGTGAGCATTTATTTTAATTCACAAATCTGAAATGTGTCTTCTAGATTCGCCAAGTAACGTCATTTTTATCCAATTTCGCCAAAATGATTTCATGTGAGTTTCAGCAGTTTCGAAATAAAAAGTCAAATCTTAAAAGAACGCAATGCTTTTTACAAATGAATTTTGAAAAGGTGCATTTTAATTTAATAAACTTTTAACCTACTTTATTATATAATTTATTATTTGAAATTCAGTATTCAATCAATTTAATGTTATAGTTTTATCTAAATGTACAATAAACTAGATTGACACTTCAAACAAAAAAATCGTAAGATCACATGCAATTTAAATGCAACACGGGGGGTTGCTATGCCAACTAGTAATAATAAAGAGATTTTTATGATTGTTCCGTTGATACTCATCCGGTATATTTCTCATAATATTCATCAATCCCGTGATAAAAATATTTCCTTAACATTCATCTGCTACTTAATGTACAGCTTAGTGTGTTTAGTTTAGATAACATAAATGGAATATATTTTTATTTCCATGTCTGATATAATCGGCAATAAAAAATTCTGTTCCAATAAAAGAACGTTCATTTAAATGTCATTCGTTTTCAAATATTTTTTAATGCAAAATAGTGTTTAATATACATTATCTATACTAATATAATAAAATAAAACTTTTTTTACTTTTGTTATTGAAAGTTAACCGTGCAAAATTTTTGAAATAATTCATACTTTTTTTTTTTTTAATTCTCCATGGATATTTAGTCACAAGAGACAAAAACACTATCTCAATACTTCTATGTTTTGTTTGTAATACATAAAATGATCGAAAATACTACATTTAATTCCAGCAAAATATTGTCCATTTAAAAATTCAATAGTAATTCTTTTTCATATTTTTTTTAGAATGGAACATAAATTATTTATTATTATGAATTAGACAATCACAAATATCCTCTAAAATTTTTTATTGAAATTTGAATGAAATTTCCGGGATGAACAATAATTTTTTTTTTTCATTTTGTCGTTGAGGAAAAAAGTTAGCTTTTTCAAATATCGAGTTTTATACTTTAACCCTTTATCTAATGACGGTACTTATAAGTACCATTAAAATAACTTGTTATAAAATTCATTTAATACATCGATTAGTTGTAATACAGTTTAGAATGAGTTATAGATACATTACTTTATCTTGTTAAAAAAGCATTATGGGTTACACAAAATAAAATATTTTTAATAGGATGATTTCTTTTGCCTTTGCATCTTTTCAGCTTTCTTGTAGTTGGGAGGGGAATGGGATTTTCAATTCGGAAATATTTCTATATTTCCATTGTAAGAAATTTATATTTGTACATTTCCTTATTCTACAAAATATTAAGAAAAATATTTAAAATAAAAGAGTTAAGTGGGGTTATAATTAATACACAAAATCCCCATAAACTCAAATTTAATTAATGCTTCTAAATCCTTCAATCCTTCTAAAATTTATTAAATGATTATGTAAATCTTCTAATGTAGTTTAAACAATTCACGAAAAATGCTTTAGAAGATAAAATTTTCATGAATTCATAATTCAGTGCATAAAGGGTTAATACTTCACAAATATTTATCAATCGCACGACAAAAATATTTCCGTAACTTGCATGTATCTGTTATTTTTTTTAAAGTTTATCTGTGTTTATTTACGTTACATAAAACGATCGGCAACATTACATTTAATTCAAAAAAAAAAAAAAATATTCTACATTTAAAAGTTTAATAGTACTTCATTTCAAATATTTCATTAAGCAAAAAACAATGATTTCATGATTTTTTATTTGAAAAAAAAGGCAGTTTTTGCTGACGATCGATATTTGTTTAATAGTTTAAGAATACTACATTCTTCAATAGATTACAATGGAATAAACTATTTGTATTAATGCTGTAATAATAAAGATGTTTTTATGTTTGATCCGTCCAAATGCATCCTGCCTAAATTTCCGGAGTGAATGATAATTTTTGTAAGCACCGAACTGAAGCATTAATGTAGGGGAATATTGAGTCTTTTTATACCTTACAGCTTTTCATAATATTTATCAATCTCAAGATTAAAATATATCCTTAACATTTATCAGCTACTTCCTGTACAGCTTAATTTGAATGATATAAATGGAATGTATTTTTATTTTCACGAGTGATTAAATAGACAATAAAACTTTTTGTTCCAATAAAAGAATTTCCTTTTAAATATTTAATGTTATCGCATTTTCAAAATATTTCACGGTGCCGTATAACATAGTCATTATTATGAGTTATAGGATTAGATAATAATAAAGCTTCTGTTACGTTTTTTATCTATCTGTCTAATCTTATCTATTTTATCTATCTGTCTTTATCCTATATAAATTTACTGAATAAAAAGTCTAAAAGAAAAAGAGACTTAAAAATCAAGGATAATTTGTCCTTTAATATTTTATAATGCATAAAATAATTTTATTCATGCTGTAATAATAAAGATGCTTTTATGATTGCTCTGTTGAAATGCATCCTGTCTAAAATTATAGAATGAATGATCATTTTTGTAAGCACTGAATTGAAGCATTACTTGTAATGTAGTGGAATATTGAGTATTTTTATATACATGGATGAGAGCGCTCCGACCCAAATGGCTGATTGTCACCACAAAATTTTAGTAATATTCATTGCTTTATTAAATATCTTAAATTCTGTCATTAAATACGGCGAAAAATACTATTAAAATTTAGTGGTAACAATCGGTCATTTGGGTCGGAGAACTCTCATCCCTGTATATATAAATGCTTCTCATAATATTTATCAAACTCAGGATAAAAATTTACCCTTAACATTTATCTGCTACTTCAGGTACAGCAGTGTGTTTAGTTTGCATGATATAAAAGGAATATAGTTTGTATTTCATTGGTGATTTATACAATAAACATTTTTTTTCAATAAAATAATTTCCATTTAAAAGTTTAGTTTAATTCTTTTTCAAAATATTTCATAATGCAATATAAAATTGTTATCATTGTGCGTCAGATAAAGCTTCTTATACGTTTGATATTGAAATTTATTTTAATGGTATTTTCTGGGAAAAATAATCACTTTTTATCACCCAATAAAAAAGTCAATATTATTAAGCATGGAGTTTTGCTTTAAGTTAAATGTTCACAAATATTTATCAGTCTCATGACAAAAGTACTTCCGTAACATTTAGTTTTCTATAAAATTAGCAAATAAAGCCTTTGTGTAAAAATATTAATAAAAAAGAAAAGTGCCCAGCTAAACTGATGGCATTGAGCTCACAGACTATTCACACTAATTGCATATTATACTCTTATTTTAAAGAATAATGCCACTCAAAAAAAAGTGAAGGGGAATTAGCCCCCGTTTCCCCCTTTATACTTAACCAGTGAACCTCCAAATCTAATCAGGGAAGCTCCTTATCATAATAAACCGGTATAACAAATTTGGAGCAAATCGAATAATCTTGCAAAAAAAAAACATTTATCTAAATTAAGGGAGTGGTTTAACCCCCCTTTATCCTTAACCAATTAATTGCCAAAACGAATCAGGGAAGCTCCTTAACATAATAAACCGGTATACCAACTTCGGAGCAAATCGAATCATTCTGCATGAAAAATCCATTTATCTAAATTAAGAGGGGCGGGCTAACCTCCCTTTCCCCCCTTTACCCTTAACCAATGAACCCCAAAACTAATCAGGGAAGTTCCTTAACATAATAAACCGGTATACCAAATTCGGAGCAAATCGAATCATTCTGCATGAAAAACACATTTATCTGAATTAAGGGGGTGGACTAACCCTGTTTTTCCCCCCTTTATCCTTAACCAATGAACCCCCAAAACTAATCAGGGAAGTTCCTTAACATAATAAACCGGTATACCAAATTCCGAGCAAATCGAATCATTCTGCATGAAAAACACATTTATCTGAATTAAGGGAGGTGGACTAACCCCGTTTTTCCTCCTTTATCCTTAACCAATGAACCCCCAAAACTAATCAGGGAAGTTCCTTAACATAATAAACCGGTATACCAAATTCGGAGCAAATCGAATCATTCTGCATGAAAAACCCATTTATCTGAATTAAGGGGGGTGGACTAACCCCGTTTTTCCCTTTTTATCCTTAACCAATGAACTCCCAAAACTAATCAGGGAAGTTCCTTAACATAATAAACCGGTATACCAAATTCCGAGCAAATCGAATCATTCTGCATGAAAAACCCATTTATCTGAATTAATGGGGGTGGACTAACCCCGTTTTTCCCTTTTTATCCTTAACCAATGAACTCCCAAAACTAATCAGGGAAGTTCCTTAACATAATAAACCGGTATACCAAATTCGGAACAAATCGAATCATTCTGCATGAAAAACACATTTATCTGAATTAAGGGGGTTGGACTAACCCCGTTTTTCCCCCTTTACCCTTAACCAATGAACCCCCAAAACTAATCAGGGAAGTTCCTTAACATAATAAACCGCTATACCAAATTCGGAGCAAATCGAATCATTCTGCTTGAAAAACACATTTATCTGAATTAAGGGGGGTGGACTAACCCCGTTTTTCCCCCTTTATCCTTAACCAATGAACTCCCAAAACTAATCAGGGAAGTTCCTTAACATAATAAACCGGTATATCAAATTCGGAGCAAATCGAATCATTCTACATGAAAAACCCATTTATCTGAATTAAGGGGGGGGGGGTGGACTAACCCCGTTTTTCCCCTTTATCCTTAACCAATGAACTCCAAAAACTAATCAGGGAAGCGCCTTATCACAGTGAACCTAGGAAAAAAGTTTGAAGCAAATCGGATGTTTCTACCAAGAGTTATCGCGTTACGTACATACGTACGTACGTACATACATACATACATACATACATACATGCATACATACATACAGAACGGGCGGGCACATTAGCTCTCAGGCTTTGATAGCCTGTGAGCTAAAAAGCAGAAAAACCAACGTTTAAAATGCACAAATAATATATGAAAAGCAGCGAACAGCTGTTTCGAATCTACTAGCGAGATTCTTCTTCAGTGCAAGACAGGGAAAAATGAACAGCGTGCTAGAAAAAGCAAGGCTGAGCAAAATGATAGACAGAGACGCGCTGGCTTATATACCCTATTCGGGTAGGGACGGCGCCAAAACAGCCAATGAGAAAGAAGCAGTGGAAACGACTTGTTGGTTAAGTAGCGACATCTACAGGAGAAGGATAGAAAAAGAAACCAAGAAAGGGGGAATTAAATTAATGCTTTCCAAATACTTGGAAAATAAGGAGTACTAGATAAGTCATTGACTAAAGAGTGAGAATTTTTAATGATATGGTAAGCTTCCCAAAAATCAAGATCAAGGTTAGAAGAACATTTTTGGATAATGATGGCTGAGGAAAAATCGAACCTATGGAAAAATCGAACCATAGGTATTCTGTTATAAAAAAAAGCTTACTATAATTTCTTAGCATCACATAAAATAATCTGCAATGTTACATTTAATTCCAATAATACAGTAGCGCTCAAAAGTATTTTGACAACCTTATATTATCTCTTATTTTATTTAATATAAAAATGTAAAATATATATATATATATATATATATATTCCCTATAATTGATAACACTATGACTGCAGTTATTCAATGGTATCAAGTTTCAACTGGACATACTACATTCGTCGCCACCGAAGAAATATGACTCCTCCTTAGCTCAAAAGTATTTTGACAATTAGTTTGCATTTAATTGCTGAAGGTGTCAGTGTCGCTATAGCTTCGTTTAGTGTTTATCTCGACTTATTGTGATCACTTTTAAATGCCGAAATGTAAAAAATATTGAAGTGATTCTAGACAAGGCGCTGTAAATGCACTTAACCACTTAGGGACGAGCGACACGTATACGTGCTGGAAATAGGCCTAAGGATCCTCGTTTATCCTCACCAGTAAAATTTTACTGTCAATTTTGCCTTATTTAATCGGAGCATTTTCCCGATTTGATTAGGCACAAACTTCTGTTTTTTAAAACCGGTAGAAAGTAATAAACATTTCGTAAAAGGCTCCCGTCGCGAAGGGGTTAAGAAAGGTAGACTGCAAGCAGAATTAGTTCGTTCTTTTAACGGTCTAGGCAACTTATTATTACATGGAATAAAGTTTTTAATAAACAGAAATACATCGAAAATAAGCATCAAAGTGGCCATCTGAAAAAAATAACTTACAATATTGACTGTATTATAAAAATGATATCTACAAGTGATTGTCGTAAGTCCGCTGTAATAATAAAAAATGAATTGAAAGAAAGTTACGGCATAGAAATACACGTTTCATCAGTGAAACAACGCATAAACCTCTATGGTTTACACAGCAGAAGACCAGCAAAAACACGTTTGTTATCTACTAAGAACAGGAAGCTAGAGCCGCATTTGTAAAACGGCGTAACCCTTTCAGGGGCAAAGCAATTCCATTGCTAAAGTGTTGAATTTAATGACTGACACAGGAATTTGAAAACAAATTTATTTGTAAATAAGAAAAAGCTACACACATAATAAACCGATTTTTTTAAACCAAAATTCCGGTGTTAATCATTAATTTCAACACTTTAGCAATGGAATTGCTTTGATCCTGAAAGTGTTATGCAGTTTTACAAATACAACTCTAGCCTTCCTATTCTTAGTAGATAACAAACGTGTTTTTGCTGGTCTTCTGCCAAGTAAACAATAGAGGTTTAGGCGTCGTTTGACTGATGAAACGTGTATTTCTATGCCGTAATTTTCTTTCAATTATTTTTTTATTATTACAGCGGACTTACGACAATCACTTTTAGATATCATTTTTATAATACCGTCAACATTGCAAGTTGTTTTTTTCGGATGGTCACTTTGAGGCTTATTTTCGATGTATTTATGTTTATTAAAAACTTTATTGCATGTAATAACAAGTTGCCTAGACCCGTTATAAGAACGAGCTAATTCTGTTTGCAGTCTACCTTTCTTAAGTGCATTTACAGCGGCTTTTCTAGAATCACTTCCATTTTTTTACATTTCTGCATTTAAAAATAATCACAATAAGTCGATACAAATACTAATCGAAGCTATAGCGCCACTGACACCCTCAACAATTAAATGCAAACTAATTGTCGAAATACTTTTGAGGTAAGGAGGAGTAATATTTCTTCGGTGGCGCCGAATATAAACAAACAAGTTGAAACTTGATACATTTGAATAACTGCAGTCATAGTGTTCTCAATTATAGGGAATATGTTTTCTTTTACATTTTTATATTAAATAAAATAAGAGAGAATATAAGATTGTCAAAATACTTTTGAGCGCTACTGTATATTACACATTTAAAAGTTTAATGGTACTTCGTTTAATATTTTTACTTATACAAAACAAAATCAAGATTTCATGACTTCTTTACTTGAAATTTACTTTACTTGATGATTTCTTTACTTGA
This sequence comes from Maratus speciosus, assembly GCA_963932465.1. Classification (NCBI taxonomy): domain Eukaryota; kingdom Metazoa; phylum Arthropoda; class Arachnida; order Araneae; family Salticidae; genus Maratus; species Maratus speciosus. The sequence continues at coordinate 481,453,564 of OZ010797.1, forward strand.
AAAAATAAATCAATAAACGATTCTTTGTTCAATAGTTTGAAAATAGTAATTCTTCCTTTAATACTTTACAATGCATTAAAATATTTGTATTCATGCTATAACAATAAAGTTGTTACTTTTATGATTGTTCCGTTAAAACTCATCCGGTATAAATTTCCGGAATGAATTATTGTTTTTGCAAGCACTGAATAGAAACATAAATGTAGTGGAATACTGACGCGTTTTATACATTAATGCTTCTCATATTATTTATCAATACAACGATAGAAATATTTCCTGAACATTCATCAGCTATTTTATGTGCACCTTAGTGTATGAAGTTTGGATAACATAAAATGAGTATATTTTAATTTTTATGAGTGATTTAATCAACATTGTAGAATTTTGTTCAAACTAAAGAATTCCATTTAAAGATTTAATGGTAATTCATTTACAAAATATTTTTAATGCACATATTATTATGCATTATAGTATATTAAACCTTTACAAACGGGGATAATTGAGCATAGCTCGGTCAAAATTAGCTTTGTGTTCAATTCGATATACTATTCTCACTGTATCATTTATTCTTTCAAATTACATTTTTAGCTTAACTCTGATTGGTTTAACCCTCTGTCTACCAGAAGGGTCCAATGGACCCGACATGTATATTCAAAATATCTATTCAAACCAGAAAATTTCTTCAAAACAAACTAAATGTATAAATCAGACAATAATAAGTTAAATAAACAAATTACATAGTTTTAAGTAAAAATTCTGGTGTAGGATGTTTTTATAAAACTTGAGTAAAATGTAAAATTTCCGGTAGTTCTAGGGTTAACCATATGTATCCCGAGTCCTATTAAGAATTTCTATTAAATTCATTCATATTCTGAATGCTTATTTTTTCGACAATATAGCAAAATTTGACGACATTCTTGCATTTGGCACCGAGTATGTGTTTTGGTATTCGTAATCTTGATGTCGTTTTTTTCGGCCAAATTTCGCCAATATTTCTCCAACTTCGCGGTTTCGTGACCCTGATCCGTAGTGACCCAAAATGATGCACTAATGAAATCTGCTCGAACATTTGACTTAAGCTCAATGGTCTGCTAATCAAATACAGTAGGATACAAAATTTAGTCAAAATCATTTAACACGTTGAGTGTCACGGTGACTGACATTGTAGCGCTGAAAAATTTGTAATGTTTTAAGAATTTTTTAAGAAATTATAAGCCTGTAATAAATTAAAGGTAGGTACATTTTAAATAAATTTTAAGTAATTACTTAAAACAATATATAGTATATACAGTAGCGCTAAAAAGTATTTTGACAACCTTATATTCTTCCTTATTTTATTTAATATAAACATATAAAAGAAAATATATTCCCTATAGTTTAGAGCACTATGACTGCAGTTATTCAAATGTATCAAGTTTCAACCTCTTTGTTCACATTCGGCGCCACCGAAAAAATATGACTCCTCCTTAGCTCTAAAGTATTTTGACAATTGGTTTGCATTTAATTGTTGAAGGTGTCAGTGGCGCTATCGCTTCGATTAGTGTTTATATTGACTTATTGTGATTACTTTTAAATGCCGAAAAGTAAAAAAATATTGAAGTGATTCTAGAAAAGCCGCTGTAAATGCACCTAAGAAAGGTAGGCTGCACGCAGAAGTAGCTCGGTCTTTTAACGTGTCTTCGGCAACTTGTTATTACATGGAATAAAGTTTTTAATACACAGAAATACATTGAAAATAAGACTCAAAGTGGCTATCTGAAAAAAACAACTTGCAATGTTGACTATATTATAAAAATGATATCTACAAGTGATTGTCGTAAGTCCGCTGTAATAATAAAAAAATAATTGAAAGAAAATTACAGCATAGACATACACGTTTCATCAGTCAAGCGACGCCTATACCTCTATGGTTTACATGGTAGAAGATCAGCAAAAACACGTTTGTTATCTACTAAGAATAGGAAGGCTAGAGTTGCATTTGTAAAACGGTATAACCCTTTTAGGGGCAAAGCAATTCCATTGCTAAAGTGTTGAAATTAATGATTGACACCGGAATTTGAAAACAAATTTATTTTTAAATATGAAAAAGCTATATTTCACACACGTAATAAACCGAATTTTTTTTAACCATAATCCTGGTGTCAGTTATTAATTTCAACACTTTAGCAATGGAACTGCTTTGCCCCTGAAAGGGTTATGCGTTTTACAAATGCAACTCTCGCATTCCTAATCTTAGTAGATAACAAAAGAGTTTTTGCTGGTATTCTGCCATGTAAGCCATAGAGGTTTAGGCGTCAATTGACTGATGAAACGTGTATGTCTATGCCGTAATTTTCTTTTAATTCATTTTTTATTATTACAGCGGACTTACGACAACCACTTGCAGATATCATTTTAGGTAGATTTCGTATGAAATACTACCTATTGGCGTCGTTCCTATGTTGGAATTTCTGAAACATTTTTGCAGATCTACACAGATTATGACACCTAGAGCCCAAAACCACCCTCAGTAAAAAACTTTATCTATCTATCTATCTATCTATCTATCTATTTATGTATCTATCTATATATATCACTTTCTTCTGGACACGATAACTTCCACAATTCTGCACCAATCTCTTCCAAACTGATACATAAAATCAAGGGGCATAAAATCTCGGTCGAGTTCGTTAATGGGCAAAATGGGACGAAGGGGATGGAACTAGGGAGGGGTTTTGTGAAAACCGAAAAATCCCTTTAACTTCTTAAATTTTGTATATATCGAATCAGTTTAAAGTTTTTATTACTTCTAAAAATAGGGCCAAAAATTTGTGAATCATAGATTTTTGATAAAGTTAAAAATGGGCTCAAGGGGCGCCAAAAATAGATTTTTTGGAAGAAAAAAATTCATAACTTCGTCAATTCTCAAGATGTCAAATCCAATTAATTTTATCATGAATCTCCTTAACATTATCTACAACTTTTATATCCACAAGTTTTTGATAGGACCAATTCGTACCGCAAAAAAAAAATTAAAAATGAAAACAAAAGGGCGTTTGAAGAAGAAAAAAATCCATAACTCCGTCAATTCAAAAGATATACAATCCCCATGAATTTATCATATATCTTCTTAATATTGTCTACAACGTCTATATAGACAAGTTTTGGATAGGACCAATTCTTACAGCAAAAACAAATTAAAAATACATAGCGGTTGAAGAAAAAAATCATCTTAGTAAGGGTGTATTCAAATCCAAACTGCTTATTTTCTGACTCATTTTACAATTCATTTTTACTCTCAAAGGCTTCCAATTGGTACCTTTTCTTACTCAGAAACTATATAATGTACCGTAATGGTAAATTTTTTGATAGAGGCAGAATATATTTTAAAACATGCTGTCAAAGTGGGCCTTTTGAACCGAATTTCCCGAAGCGGATTGTGTTGGAAAAGGAAGTATTAAAATCCAAACTGCTTATTTTCTGACTCATTTTTAAATTCATTTTTGCTCTCAAATGCATCCATTTGGTAGATTCGCTTATTCAGAAACTATATATTGTACCGTAATGATAGATTTTTTGACAGAGGCAGAATATATTTCAAAAAAGATGTCAAAGTGGGCATTTTGAACGGAATTTCCCGAAGCGATTGTGTTACAAACGAAAAATATTGTCTTACTGAGAAAACAATTGTTTATGTATCAAGTTTTAATTAATTAAACGGAAATTAAAAACACACGTCGCTTATAAATCTCTTCAAAAATCACGTCAACAAGTTTCATGTTTTTCCTATTAAAAATGAATCTGGAGTTATGCCTGAAAATTTCGAGTTTTTGAGCATGGAAAAGTATTTTTTTGAATACCGCCCTAACATGATTCTGAGAAAACCAGTTATTATATAAAAATGAAATAAAAACTCGTCAAAAGCGGCCAGATAAAATTGTTAAAGTGGGTTTATCTCTAATCATGATTTGGTTTTTGTTTGTGAAATTAGTATACTTAACTTCGAAATCTTCTCCGCCTGTAGGCCGGGCCGGCAGGGAGCTTATTTATAATACAGTCAACATTGCAAGTTGTTTTTTTAGATGGACACTTCGAGACTTATTTTCGATGTATTTATGTTTATTAAAAACTTTATTCCATGTAATAACAAGTTGCCGAGACACGTTAAAAGAACGAGCTAATTCTGCTTGCAGTCTACCTTTCTTAAGTGCATTTACAGAGGCTTTCCTGGAATCACGTCAATATTTTTTACATTTCGGCATTTGAAAATAATCACAATAAGTCAATATAAACACTAATCGAAGCTATAGCGCCACTGACACCTTCAACAATTAAATGCAAACTAATTGTCAAAATACTTTTGAGCTATGGAGGAATCATATTTCTTCGGTGGCGCGAATGTAAATAAACAAGTTGAAACTTGATACATTTGAATAACTGCAGTCATGGTGTTCTGAATTATAGGGAATATATTTTCTTTTACATTTTTATATTAAATAAAATATGAGAGAATATAATGTTGTCAAAATACTTTTGAGCGCTACTGCATTTAGTTTTATATCATGTTTTAGACATCAGTCACCGGTGACTGACCAGTGAACCGGTGATACCAGTGAACTAATAGTATTAAAAAAAAGCCTTCGTGATAGAGCTGCATAATAAAGACAATCGAATCTGCGACAAACAAAACTTTGTTTCAAACCCTTGTGAAATATGTATAAGGTACTTATTTTCAAAATTAAAATTCAGGTTTTTTTTTCTTGTTTTTATTTTGCTATTGCTTTATTTTTATTAAGCATTTGTTACCATAATAAGAAATGCCGCATATATTTGTCCTTAATCTTAAATTCTCGACTATCCAAAAATTTTGATGTTCGAAATATAGTCGGTGCCAATTATTTCGGATAATCGAGGTTCTACTGTACTTCTTTCTTCAGTATTTTATAATGCAATTATATATTTATATCTACCCTATCTATATAAAATCCTAATGAAACGAATTTATGAAACGGATATATGAATCGACTGATTAAACAACTGATTATGTTTCAAGCGATTTCTCCTAAAATATGTAATACTTTGCGATGAAATTAACACCAAAAATCAGCATTGATCAGCAGCGAGATTTGCATCCGGCTAGCGTAACAGTACAAAGAATTCTTTGCAACCATGACAAATTTTATGTAGTTTTATTCGGAAAAAAAAAATTTCATTTTTTAATCAAAATGGAAAACTTACGGTCCCATATTGGCGCGATGTTTTCTGACACCAATGTTATATACGGAACGGGCACTTAACTGATATCCTAACTAATATAATGATAACTAATCAATACGGGACATATATAATATCTGTGCCAAACTTTCATATGAACGGCGAAGGGATCAGACCGTATTTGTTTGTGGCAGTTCATGACTTGAACTATTATAATATAGATGAAAAGATGGCTATAGAATAATATTTGGCGACTTATAACTTGTTCCTGGATAACATTAAAGTACCAAAATGGCACTTTGAGTATAAAAAGCGACGTGGTCCGCCTGGAACTGTTTATGATAGTCACATGACTTAGGCTATTGTTATAGAGATTGTTTTAAAATACCGGGAGACAAAGACCCTATACTCTTAATTTATTTTATTTTTAGCTTCTTTTCAAATGTTTAACTGATCTTCTTTAACCAAAAACGAAAACAACCATTGGATGTCTTAACAGCAACTGATTCGCCCTTAAATTTTTGCAATCAAAGGGAATTGAATGGAAACCCGTTTACAGGGAGATCTACACAGCTTTTTTCAGTATAATTCAATCTTCTCCAATATTTTTAAAACCCATCAGATTAGCGTGTTTTTAGATTCTGCGGTGTCTGAACGGAGGTTGGCGAGCGTGGCTTGCAGGGGGCAGAGCCCCCTAGTTCAAGCTATAATAATAAAGCTACTTTTACAATTATCTCTTTGGAACTTATACTGCCTAAATTTCCGGAATGAAAGATCGTTTTAATAAGCATTAATATAGTGGAACTTTGAGCCTTTTTATACGTTAATGCTTCTCATGATATTTATCAATCTTGTGATAAAAATATATCCTTAACATTTATCTGCTACTTCAAGTACAGCTTAGTGTGTTTACTTTACATGACATAAAAGGAATATATTTTTTGTTTTATGAGTGATTTAATAGACATTAAAACATACTGTTTCAATAAAATAATTCCCGTTTAAAGTTTTAATGTTATTTCTTTTTCAAAATATTTCACAATGCAATTTAACATAGATATTATTATGCGTTAAAGGGTTAGAAAATATGAAAGTTTCTTTTGTGTTTGTTATTGAAATTTATCCATTTATTTGATCGATATTTCAAGAAAAAATAATTTTTTTTTTGTTGTTGTTGCTTTGTCATTGAATAAAAAGATAAATCTTTTGAAGAATATCTTACGTTAGAAAACATCTTACGTTTGAAGAATATCTTTATTTACGTTAATTCTTCAAAACTATTTATCAGTCTCATGAGAATAACACATCCTTAATATGTATGTATCCACGACTAATGATATACAAAGCCAGTTTATGACATTCAAAACGTCACACGGATTGGATCATCTTCACCCGGTGACTGGCACAAAGCTGCGCGCGAATAGTTTTGCGGCAATTGTCGTGTAAAGAAGATCCACTACGTATGATGTTTCAATAGCCATGAACACTGAACAGGCCTTCGTTGATCGTGATGTACCTGGGCAGAGATATGTGAGATTTCACAAGTTAAAAGTGTCTTTCGGTAGTTTTATTCTTGCTGCAAATACCTATACCTCGTTCACAGCTACGAGAAAATTCTTTGCATCCACACAGTACCTTTTTTTTCATAATTTAGTCAGTCACTTCGTATTCTACGAAGATTTTGAGTACGGCTGATTGCGGAGTGGTTTTCTTCTGATATTGTTGGGTCAATCCATTTCAAGTGGTCGAGCACTGCTTGCTTCACTCTTTAAAAAAAAAAAAAAAAAAAAAAAAAAAAAAAAAAAAAAAAAAATCTGAAATTTTTTGTACAATACTCCTAACATTATGGAAGTTCAAAATGACTATTTTTTTTTTTTTATTAACTTTTGTTTGTGCATGGCAGCCAGTGTTACCAGACGAATACTAAAATTTTATTTTGAATACCTCTATTTTCATAGAGAGATAGTCGCCTTATTTATTTACAAAAATTTTGCTATTAAAGCAAGTGAATAATACCGTACGAAAATAGTGGTATTCAAAATAAAAATTTAGTATTCGTCTGGCAACACTGATGGCAGCTATCTTTGTTTCATCGTCTGCAGCAATTTTCTCACATGAAGGGTTTACGGAATTGTAAATATATCAAAGTTTAATTCTCCGAGTGCGGTTTAAAGCAATTCGTACAGAATAAATTGGACTAAAAATCTGGTAATAGAATAGTTTCCGAAAATAAATCCTTATTGATGAAATTTAAGCATAAATTTTCAGTTATTTTCCAAAATTTACAAGAGGAAATTTTTTACAAGAGAAAATTACGAGATGAAATATTTCTAGGAAAGAAAACTGTCAAAATGACATTTTTTTTTTTTTTTTTTTTTTTTTTTTTTTTTTTTTTTTTTTTACAAATAGGCCGAAAGTACTTGTACTCACACGTCAAGTTCCAGATCTGTGTTTTGCTTTCTCTTCGCTAAAAAATCCCAAATTTTTCAAAAATCGCACTTTTGAGGCTTTGATCCCTCTGGTTGGGCACGAGATAAAAATCTGAAGTTCTGGTTTCTGTTTGTATTTTATGGTAGTATTATGCACAAAAAAATTCAGGATGGAGATTTGACTACAAGCTGAGATATGGCAAGGGCAACATGTCAAAACAATACTGCCAAACTATTGTTTTGTTGTAGCCAAGGTAAGTATTTATCTCAGAGTGTCATTTAAATTAATTTTTTTAATTATCTTTAAATAATAGTAACATAAAATTAAGCCTTTTGCAAAGCTTAGCATTTAATTTTAAAAATAGTTATGCTTAGATACATTTTGTGTGCTTTCAGTAATTTTTGTTGTATGTAATTATAGCAACTAAAAGAAACCTCATCAATTTTATATAAAGAAAAAAAATATTTTTTACAAGACATGAGACAAAAACAGAACAGGGAAAGAGAAAAGCTGGTAATGTTGACATACTTGTTAAGACATGATCAAAACAGATACCTCCTTGTTGATTTAAAAACAACAATTTTAATGCTGCTTGCCAGTCCCTAAAACTTGTTCCTACCATAAGTATGTTTCTGTAAATAAACCATTTATACGACGTTACCATACATCAGTGTCAAGTGATTTTCAGAAAATAAAGATGTCCAAAGCCCTTTCAAAGATTATACTGCAGACAAATGACATTGTTGCATGATAAGAAGTAAGCTAGGAATTATTAATGAAGTGAGACTTGAACATAGAGATTTCAAAGTTCATTTCTATGAGCCAGCAGGGCCAAGAACTTCAATCAAGTTATCAAGAGATGACAAGACTTGGTTCAAGGACAAGATTGGACAAGGACAAGATCACCCCCTATGGAACTGACAAAAGTGACTGGTCGAACTCATAACATCTCTCCTAAATTCTGTGAAGATATTTCTCAGATCTTTGTTGAACATATATAGTGTCTTAGTAAATTAAATATTTGTTATTACACCGTTTTCAGAAAACCATATTTCGTGTGTAAATATTGTAATAAAACAGATAAATCTAATTCATCTTAAGGTACTCTTAATAGCATTTATTGATATCTTTTCCTCGTTATATCTCAGCGTTCAGTGAAATCAACATATTTAATTTTTTTGTGCATAATATTACCATAAAATGCTATCAGAAGCCATAATTTCAGATTCTGATCTCGTGCCCCACGAGAGATATCAAAGCCTCAAAAGGGCGATTTTTGAAAAGTTTGGGATTTTTTTTAGCGAAGAGAAAGCAAGTCCCAAATCTGGAACTAGGTGTGTGAGTACAAGTACTTTCGGCCTATTTGTAAAAAAAAAAAAAAAAAAAAAAAAAAAAAAATATTTCATGTTGACAGTTTTCCTTGCTAGAAAAATTTCCTCTTGTAAGCGGGTAAATTTTGGAAAAAAAATTGAAACTTTATGCTTAAATTTCACCAATAAGGATTTCTTTCCGGAAACTACTCTATTACCAAATTTTTAGCCCATTTTATTCTGTATAAATTGCTTTAAACCGAACTTGAATTGGAGAAATAAACGATGAGATATTTAAAATTTCGTAAACCCTTCATATGAGAAAATTGCTCCAGACGATGAAACAAAGATGTCCTCCATGCACACACAAAAATTAATAAATTTAAAATAATAGTCATTTTAAACTTCCATCATGTTAGTGTTGTTGTACAAAAAATTTCAGAGTTTTCAAAAATGGTCAAGCAACCAATAAACGATTTTCTGAGCCACATGAAATAGATTGACCCTGTTATTTCCAGCTTCTTGTTTTACACAATTTTTTCAGAAAATGCGTGGTGTGACATAATGAATTAACTTAACGTACATTGCGTGTAAATGGAACGTTCCTTACGGCAGTTTTGATATATGAAATGGCCAGTGTTCTTGTTGGCTTTTGACCAACATTAGCGCTTTGGTGAATAAGAAATAAAAAACAGTAGTCAATTTATAAGAAAAGAGTTAGCAAAATAGATTCTTCGTGAAGCACTGAAAAATCTGTCTTTAACCACTTATTGCATCCCTTTTTTACAATATGTTCTAAAATAACCCATTTTTTTATAATTGCTTATGAAATAGAAATCTGCTACAGAAAATATTAAAAATAAGTATCTACTAAATGTGTAAATGTTCCAGACATGCTTTTAGCAGCCTATGTAAAAATTCAAAACAGCTATCTTTGATTTAACGTTGTGAAAATATACACTAGAAATTGCTATGAGATTTGGACTCTAATCGATAGAAAAAATTGACCTGTCAATGATACTTTTGCATACAAGTAATAATGGTAAATGGCTATTGCAACGCCGCATTCCAGCAAAACTCTTCTCTATTTTGCGATTGGTGCGAGAAATTTTGTTTGTGTTTTTCCCGGTGCGACGCCGGCGCATAGTTATTTACTGATAATTGAAAATATCTACCGCATAATCCTTTCTGTGTCTTTGGCTGTTGCTAAACTGATTTGTAGTTGAGTCAGTATCTCTACAGAGTAATGTAAATGACGCGGTGCGATTGAACATCTAAAGCAGGCATGTCAAACACGCGACCCGCGGGCCACAACTGGCCCGCCGACCATTTATCTGTGGCCCGCAGTGGTGGAAAATTGGCGCAGAGGTAGAGCCTATTGACACCACTAAATTATAGTAGTATTTTGCCTCTTATCTAATGATCAAATTTCAGAGTTTTTATTAAACTGAATAATACCATAAAAATTTAGTGGTGTCAATAGGCTCCACCTCTGCGCCAATTTTACACCACAGGTGGCCCGCGAAGCCTTTACCATATTACATTTATTTAATTATCCTTTGCCTAGTGCCTGTCATAAGTCGAGTTTTTTCAGGGACGTATCGGATTGCATTATAACAAAAATCATCAGAGAGAAATTTTTTTTTAAATGTATTAAAAAATGATTTCAAAAGAAGATTTTTGAATTTCAAGAAACAGTTTAATCTGTTTCCCTCACCTCTAATAATTTATGTTCAAATTATTGTTTAGATTACTGCAGCTAATCAAAATTCAGCACGACTCCATATTAGCGCTATGGATACTGAGTTTCCAAATTTCTGTAATTATTCATTAATCGACTAATTTTTGAAATACAATATGCAACCATTTGTTATTTTTCAAGTCAAATAAAATAATTAGAACTAGGAAATGTATTTAATAAATGAAATAAAAAAGTAGCGATTATATATAACATGTTTTATTAAATAGATTTTCATATTCAAAATCTACTTCTTTTTATTTTTTTACTTTGAGAAAACACGGAAGATTGGCAGCTATGCATATGCTAAATCTAGATTAGCGTGTACAAGCAATTTTTAACATAAACGCCATTTATAATATTCAATTAATTTTTTTTTGGTTGATAAAAATAATTGTGAGTGTTTTTTCAAAAAATTTATATAAATTTACTATGTACTTAATGTTGGAACTTTGCATTAAAATTTCTTTAACATGGCTGTGTCTTGTACAGACAAATTTTATTCTGTGCAAGGGTAATATTTTTTTTTTTAATATGGCCCGCGGCTTAGTATATAATGCTTAATTTGGCCCGCGGCGGTAAATGAGTTTGACATGCGTGATGTAAAGCGACGTCTACTTAGCGATTGGCGCGAGTAATTTTGTTTGTGTTTTTGCCGTGCGACACCGGCGCATAGCTATTAACTGATGATTGAAAATATCTACCGCATAATCCTTTCTGTGTCTTTGGCTGTTGCTAAACTGATTTGTAGTTGAGTCAGTATCTCTACAGAGTAATGTAAATGACACAGTGCGATTGAACATGAAAAGCGACGTCTATCGTTCCGTAAGGCGGATAAGAAAGTCGACTGTATTGGTACACAAACAAAATGAGCAGAAATAGAGCATTCGCAATTTGGCGAGTCTGATTGTTCGTTTAATCGCCAAATGAAGCATTATGTCGCAATTTGGCGCAATGGCGAGCGGCAGCAAGAACCCTGGAAATGGCGTTGCTTTCATTTTTAAACCTATGGTTTTTCACAGTCTAATGGAACATGTGATAACTATTTAAGGCTATAACTATGCTCGTTATCTTGTTTTTTAATATTCAGCAGCTTTTAAGTTTCGATATTGGAAAGCCCATGCTTGCTTTTGTGATTTTAAATAAAACTAAGAAAAGCTCAACGTGTCTTTCTCTTTTAATCAGCTGGGTATTGAAATTTTCCACTGCTGTGGTCTGAGTTTAAATTACTTAACCTCGACAAACATTATCGGTATGCGGACTTTCTCCTCTAACATTCTTTTACGTTAATTTTTCGAAAAATTTATCAGTTGCATGACAAAACTACTGCCTTAACCCTTAAGCGGAAATGTGAAAATCCTGTGCACAAACAGAAACTGTGATCTGAAACAGAGTCTGTGAGATTTCTAAATTTTAAAAACTGCTATAAAATTTAACAAAAAGAAAATAACTCTTAATAATTTACCAAATAGTGAACTTAAAAGTTTAATCTTTAATAGTAATGCATTAACAGGACCAATTTTTTAATATAACAGCGTAAAAATAAGTTTTGAATGTCGAAGACAGAAAATATTTTAAAATTACAGATTATGGATGAAAATATTATATTTTCGACATGATAATTTAATAAATGCAAACATTTTTATATATTTCGGTACATTATGAATTAGAAAAAAGGATTAAGCAGTAAAATTAACAAAACATTTAATAATAAATATTGCACCATGTTCTAAATATCTGACTTTTTTATGCATTGTCTGACAATGTTGAGTCACTTTCGTGTTCAGAATTTATGTATTCATCATCTGAAATACTTTCAACATCGCTTATGTCACTTCTTACTTCATCAAACCATCACAAAATAGTTCCCTTAAAGTCTTTATCACCTTAGCGTACCCGCTTTAACGGCCCCTCCATTTCAATAATCAGAGCAAAAAATTGCATAAACGGAAATACGCCGTCTAACAGACTGCTTTGAAAATAAAATAATTTTTCTTTCAATAACTAAAAATGAGCAGGTGTTGCAAATGTGTAGGGAGGCAGAGGACCAACAGCGTTAGGATTAGATTGCGTAATAAGATTGATGTTGCGTTCATTTTTGTGTAAAGGCTAGATTTGTGGACGCAATTATCTCACAGATGGTACGTTTTCTATTAAGGGTTAATATGTATGTACAGTCAAACCTGTCTATCTCGAATCTCTCGGGAGTAAAAAAAAAATAGAGATAAACAGGTTTCGAGATATACAGGTTTTATATAAACAGACTAAGAAAATTTCTTTACACTAAATACAAAACACCGAAGGTTAAAAATAAGTAAGTTTTATTTACATACCTTAAGAAAAGTAATCCGTTAGGAGTTTTCGTTGCAAAACTTTTTTAGATTGGACAATTTTTTGCAATTTTACAACAGCAGAGAAGCAATCCTGATCAATATTGTCTTGGGATTCAAGAAAAATTCTCAATGTTTCAACGGCTTTTTCTGCTTCTTTTGGTGTAACAACTCTTTCTATATTGATATTCTCCTCGTTATCATTTTCCTCTTCATCATCAGAAATCCCTCGAAAGTTTTCTAAAATTTCGGAATCAGTTAATAATGTTTCGCTTGTTACCAGTGATTCATCTACGTTTACAAAATCTTTAAATGAACTGTCAAAATTTAGTTCATCTCTGATAATCCTCCATTCCTTGGAGTTTTCATCAATTTCCTCTGCCGGCTTTTCTTCTTCTTCTTCTAGCTGTTGTTCTCCGACAGTGCATGGTTGCTCAAATCCAGTATTTTTAAAACAATTCTTTATAGTTTTTTCCGTGACACATCTCCAAGCATAGTCTATCATACTCATAGCATCCAAAACAGTTATGCTTGGAAGTTTTTCACCATCTTCAATTGCATTGATGAGTTTTCGAACGAGTTCTTTTCTGTATTCAACTTTAAAACTTCGAATAATCCCTTGATCTAACGGTTGAAGTTTTGAAGTTGTATTCGGGGGTAGAAATTTTACCGTAACGTTCTTTGTTGAAGGAAGATTCTTATGAGAGCTGCAGTTATCGATGAAGAGCAGAATTTTTCTCTTTTTCAAGCCCATCGATTTATCGACTTTCTTTAACCACTCGCCAAAAATTTCGCTGGTCATCCAAGATTTTCTGTTTGCTTTATAGATAATCGGAAACGATTTTACTTTTGCAAAACATCTTGGCTTTGCTGAACGGCCAATCATTACTGGCGGAAGTTTTTCACTGTCATTTTGATTAGCAGCTAGAAGTACAGTTACTCTTATCTTACTTTGCTTGCCTCCTTTGCATTCATCTCCTTTAAAAATTGCTGTTTTATTCGGTAAACATTGAAAAAAAGGCGGGTTTCATCAGCATTAAAAATATCTGCTGGATCATATCCTTGGAACAAAGATGGAAGTGTTTTAAGCCAATCTTCGATAACACTTGTTGGTACAGACGCTCTTTCTCCACAAAGTTTTCTGAATACAATGCCATGTCTAATTTTGAAGCTTTCAAGCCAGCCATTACTTGCTTTGAAATCGCTAAGTCTCAGTTATTTTGCAAAATCTTCAGCTTTTTTTTTTTTTCAGCATTAACCCACTGATAGGAACTCTTTCTCCACAGTATTGCTCAAACCATTTTTTAACACATTTGTCCACATCGGGAAAAGTGCAGGCACGGTTCTTTTTCATGGTCTTAGCGCTGTTTTCAAAGTTCTTCTCGATAGAATCTTTATTTTTTATGATGGTGGAAAGAGTACTGGGTGGAACTCCAAATTTAACAGCGACCATACTTTTCATCACAGACGGATTTTCCTTCAAAAAAGTCAAAATCTCCATCTTTTTTTCGATCGATAAAACGTTTAATTTTCTTTTTACACCTGACATTTTTAGCTCTAAATTAGTGAAATGTGTTGAAACGATTTTTTACTCCTTACTTAATTTGGCTAAATGGCTGTAGTAGACTGCTTTTTCTCTCTCTCCGCGCAGCACGAGGAGAGGTTTTTAATTTCGACCAATAGCGTCCCACCGTGCCTTCTTATCCCCTACGTTTCCTTCAGAGTGCTTTCGGTCACGTGTTACGCAGTAAAATCTGAGCTCTCCAGAGCGCGCAGAATTATTGTCGCACGCGAAATATTTGGCTTAGTGTTGTAAAATTTAGCAAAGTTTATTTTTTTTTAATTAATCTTCAGATCATTCGAGTCTCCAAGATATTTTCATGATTCCTTGAATATCTTCAAAAAGGATCACAAACTAAGAACGAGTTCTCTTTTTGGAGAAAAATTAGAATAAGGTCCCACACCTCTTTTCTCCAATTCCTATCCCCCCCCCCCCCCCCAACTCCCTGCATCGTAGAATCTATCTTAATTCCCGCGCTGTCCCTGGGCATTCCCTGCGGTGCGGAGAGTGGTGTATGTCTCCTAGGAAATTCACGGAAATGAGGACTAGCGAGTTACAAACGTTTATTGATGCTACGGTGGGATTGTTTGTTATTCATAAAAAAGATCGGATCTCGAATTGAAAAGTGGTATTTCTTCCGAAAATTCGAGATAGGCAGGTTTGGAGAAAAAATAATTTGAGATATGTTTGGAAAATACGTTGATTTTTGAATGAAAATGCAGGGAAATTTGAAAATTTCGACATATACAGGTTTTCGAGATAGGCAGGTTTCGAGATAGACAGGTTTGACTGTATCTGTTATTTTAACAAACGCTTACCGATATTTGTTTGTAGTATATAAACGGATTCAAAATGTTGTATAGCATACTCATTTTATCCGTTAAATAAAAATAAAGCTTGCTTTACATTTGTTGAAATTTTTTCAATCAAATTTCTAAAATAAATAATTTTTGTTTGTCATTCAATAAAAAGATTACTCTTTTAAAGCATTGAATTATTTTGTACGTTAAATCTTCACAAATATTTATAAATAAAATAATAAAAATACTTCCTTAACTTGCTCGTATCTGTTAGTTAAACAATAGCTTACCGTGATTTGTTTGCATTTTATAAAATGGTTGCCATTCTTAAATTTAATTCCAATAAAATATTCGCAATTTTAAAGTTTAATGGTAATTTGTTTTGTTTCAAAATGCAATAAATGAATCTTTATTAGTGGTTAGATTATAATAACTTTTAAAACGCCATTGAAATTCATCCGCTGGAAATTTCTTAAATAGATAATCAAAAATTTTATCTTTCCTGACAAATATTAATGTAATTAAGTACTGAGCATTTACACACGGCATAATATTTATCTCGCACATGGTAAAAATATGTTCTTTATCCGTTATTTGAGCTACCGTATTAGTTTGCATAAAAGGTTTTTTCGAGTAAATTAATCGAACAAAAGTTATATTTTGCTCGAATAAAAGCTTCCCCATTTAAAATTTTAATGGTAATTCGCTCTAAATGTTTCAGAATGATATAAATGCCTCATTATTATCCGTTACATAATAATAAAAAAACACTTTTAAAACTACATGTCATTGAAATTCATCCGGTGAAAATGTCTGAAATAGATAAACATTTTTTTTTTTTTTTTTTTTTTTGCGTATAAATATTAATGTAGTGAAATATTAAGAATTTACCCACTGCATAATATTTATGTCCATTATGATAAAAATATCTATTTTATTTGTTACTCGAACTACCGCATTTGTTTGCGTGATAGAAAATTGCGTTTTTTTTTTTTTTTTTTTTTTTTTTTTAAACAAAACGAAAAGAAAAATATTAGGCACAGATATCATATACGTGCAGGGGTACCTAATTGACGCCAAAAAGGCATAATTTTCATTGACATGGTAACCCGGCTATTGTTGTTTATTAATAATAAATGTTTATTAACTTTTATTTATTTTTTTAAATTATATAAATTATTTTGTTCTATAATTATCAAAATTTTTTTTTTGTTATTTCCTTTTGAGAATAATAGAAAATAATTAAAAAATACGGTACTGCTTAGTTATTCCGTCGACCAAATTCGTCAAATTGTATAAATCGCCAAACCACTCGTAAAATTATACAAATTGATATATATATTTTTAAATAACGAAAGAACAAATAAATAAGTATAACATTAATAAATATACAAATAAAACGTCGAAATAAAAATCACTTGATGACGTAAACACGTGTAACTTGCTTAAAGTCAAGTGAATGTGGCATTTACGATCAACCATTATTGACATATAATCTTATAGTTTGGCAATAGATTTTTGGTCGACGGGATAACTAAGTAGTACCAAAAATACATATGTAAAATACATATTCAAAAACGAGTTTTTCGCGAAATTTTCGTAAAAAAAAAAAAAAAAAAAAAAAAAATCACGCATAACCTGCGGTGCGTATATGGCATCGGGCCAAATATTATATAATGCAACAAACCATGACATTTAATTTAAATTTCAAATAAATATTTTAATTTACCACTCGAAAAAAAAATGCTAACTGGCGAGTTGAAAAAATAGCATAACAGTGCCAAGAATTCTTTGCGACCATGGCAACTTTTATGTAGTTTTATTCGAAAAAGAAATTTTGATTTTTTAATCAAAATGGAAAACTTTCGGTACAGATGTCATACACGGCCCCATATTGGCGCGATTTTTTTCTGACGCCAATGTCATATACACAACGGGTAATTAATTGGCGAAAAATATCGTTATTTTGCTTGATTTAGGCTATTGTTATAGAAATTGTTTTAAAATACCGGGAGACAAAGATTCTGTATACTTAATTCATTTTATTTTAGCTTCTTTTCAAACGTTTAACTGATCCTCTTTAATCAAAAACGAAAACAACAATTGGATGTCTTAACAGCGACTGATTCGGCCTTAATTTTTTGCAGTCAAAGCGAATTGAATGGAAACCCGTTTACAGGAATATATGCACAGCTTTTTTCAGTATAATTCAATCTTCTCTAATACTTTTAAAAACCATCAAATTAGCGTGTTTTTAGATTCTGCGGTGTCTGAACGGGGATTGGCGAGCGTAGCTTGAAGATGGGCAGAGTCTCCTAGTAATGCTATAAATAAAACATTAATTATTTGTTAGAAAATAATAAATATGCTTTTAAAGCTGGGATTGAAATTCATCCACTGAATATTTCTGAAATAAATAATCTCTTTCCCCTCCCCCCCCCCCCGATATGCTATTTCATTTAGGCAGCAATTAAAGTGTCGTCCATGAAAAATAACGTCCCATTACACAAGCTAGCCATAAAACGAAGCAGATGTATCATTGTACGGTTAAATACTGATAATATCTACAGCAGTATATTTTAACACCTTCCAATAAAGTTGAAAAGTGTTTATGCATTCGGTTTGTCTGGCCGTCAGTCCGTCTGTCCACCTGGCCGCCTGTCCACGCTGTAACTCCCGTAAATATGATCGGATTTTCATACAATTGATAAACGTTATTTATGGTCCCCTAAGCATGTTTGGTATTGTGTATGAAGTATGTGGGATTAATAGTTCATTTACAGGGTTATTTAAAAGATTTCCATTACATTATGGTATATGAGGAAAATAGTTTGCAGTGTATTGTGTATTTTAATAAGATTACCCTATTTCAAATGTATTGAAACTGATATAAATCACTGTATATTTTACTACAAGAGGATTACGATAGAATAGGGCAGTCATAGCATTTGTCGCTCATTTACAGGAACACACAAAAGAAATCGATTACAGTACTGCCTTCAGTACAGTACAGTACTTCCTTCGAGAATAATTGGCTGGAAGTGAGTTATCAATTTCGGCATGCGCTTTTAAATTTAACATTTTTTTTTTTTGTATTATAATAGTTGAATATAAATTCTATACATATACAGAGATACGCAAAAGAATCACGTGCCATTCTCCTTTTTATCGGAAATTGCTGAAAGGGAAATTTCAACTAATGTATCTATGTATTTTTTAACTGAAGTAAGTTTTGGCATGCATGTAGTTAATACATGCAAATCTATATACAGGGCTGCTCAAAGAATTAGTATAATTTTCCGATTGTAGATGGGAACAGCTGTTATCGGGTTTTTAAGTGTTTTATTCATTTCCATATGTTTGAATTAGGCATAATACTTTCACTTATTAAACGGTGCAGTTATGTTACAATATTCTGAATGTGTTGGAAAGTGTTTCACGCTTGAAGCATGATTTTTTCTTTCTTGTCTTTTCTAAGCATTGCACATTTTCACTTTTTACACCTTCGTATAAGGAAAAAAGTAGTTTAAAATGCAATTTTTTGAAAACTGAATCTCAATTTATTTTTGAGATATTAATTTTTGTAGTTTGTAATGCCATTTCTGTAATGATAACAACCGAAGTACTCCATTTCTGTAGAAAGGAAAGGGAAAATAGTTGAAAATAGTAGATTACTATATCTTTTTGTTGCCATTTTCTCATTAAAAAAAAATGTAATTAAAATACGTGCTATTTTGAAAAATAAAATGAACGATTTCTGATAAAACATGGAGCTATTGTAAAGTATGTTTTATTTTAAGTATTCATATTAATGTTACAAAACATGCAGGCATATGAATCATTAGATAGCTGATTTTTTTATCTAGTTTACGACATCTCTTTTTGCTGGGTTTGCGTATTATTCCGCGATAGTGATATTCTATGCATACTTTTCTATAGATGTTGTTTAAGACGGCAGCGTAAATGTGGAATTCTTCAGTGGATGCAAATGACGTCATTTTATATAAAATAAAAGCGTGTATTTTAAGTATTAGAAGTGAAATATATTTTGTTAAAGTACATCATATTCACTCCAGCGGCTTTAAAATTTTTCACAGGTGGGAATACTTCACTTTTGAAAATAATGCAATTGAAATAACACACTGATAAAACACAAAATTTTACAAAAATTTAGAGTGTCTTTATAGAAGAGTAGTCACCTTTAGGTTAAAATAATATTTGTTTGAGAGTTAGACTAACCAATATAAGATTCATTTTTCATTGTAACTAATTCAGTATGTTTATTGTAAGTTAATGAAACAGTTCCTTCTTTAACATTTTCTTTGGTCGAAATTCGACGTGTTTCACCTCGCAATAATAATATTTGTTTTTCCTCATCTGGGGTGATACTAAATTCTGAAAAATCAGAGCTCCTGCTTCCTACTTGTTTTTTGTTTTCATTTCTCTAATATCCCACATCACGATAAAAATCTTTCCTTTAACTTTTACTTGGACTACAATATTTGTTTTCATATTAGAAAAGGGCACTTTTTTTTCATGAGTGATTTTACCGAAAATTTGATACTTTTTTTTAATAAAAGATTCTCCATTTAAAAGATAATTGGCAATTTGTTTTTAAATGTTTCCTAGTTCAATACTTTAATCATTATTCTTTGCTAGGTAATGATAACTTTTAAAACTGTTACTGAAATTCTCACGTTAAAAATTTATGAAATGAATAATCAAACATTTTTATCGTTGAGTGCAAATATTAATGTATTGAAATATTGAGTATTTACACACGGCATAATATTTATCTCTCACGTGATAAAAATATGTCCTTTATCTGTTGAACTGAAGTATTTGTCAGCATTATGTAAAATGGATTTTCTTTATGAGTGATTTAATCGGGGATGTTAAATTTTGTTCCAATAAAATATTTTTCATTTAAAAGTTTAATAGTAATGCGTTATTAAATATTTCATAATTCAATAAAATAGTCAATGTTATTCGTTAGATAATAATAATGTTTCTTTTACACTAACACATTGTGCAACGTAACTCAAAAAAATCGGTGGCAGAATGCTGCCTCAAATTTTATGGAGTGCTTTAACTTATATAACTGGTGTCATCTAAACTGATGTATCTGGTGTAAGTGGTGTAATATTACACCATAATAATGTGAAAATATCAGAAATCATATTAATATGGTGTAACATTCCACAAGTTATTACACCAGTTATATCGGCTAAATTACTCCATAACATTGGAGGCAGCAATGCTGCCACAAGTTTGAATTATGTGAAATATTTGGGGGGTTAGGGGGAGGGAGGTGCGTAGCATGAATAAGTGGTCACAGGCCTTTCCAACAATCTGTCACATATGAGGGTCGGCAAAAGTTAGAAAAATGACCCCCTATGTGTCTACTACCGCGCTTCCTGTAATGCATCCTTCCCCCTCTACTTGAAATACCGTTTGCAGAAATGTATTACTGTGCACGGTGACTATATAGAAAAAGGACTAATACAATGTAGCAATTTCACAAATTTCACTAATTATTCCTATGTGCGGGCAAAACTTATTGATACACTCTCGTAGATCTTTCAGTTATAAATTAACCTTATCACCGCCGCGAACTGATATATCCGTTCACTAAGCTGCAAGTTTTACTGCGGTAGAAGCATTATTTAAAATAATATAATTCTATAAATATTATGCAGTTTTAAAATATTTGGTTATGATTAATACGCCCAAGGCTTGTATTCCTATACGTAATTAAATTTTTTATATCATGTTAAAAAAATCGTCTTTTTCTAGACTTTTTGACAAATTATTGAGAAAACAACATTACTATTCTGCGCTTTTGCTCGGCGGTCAGGGGAATGATTAGAAAGATGAAACGTACCTTAGCGTTTAACCTACTTTCATAGGATAAAGGTAATAAAACAAAAATACTGACAAGTATAATGTAAAGCTGTTACCGGAAAAAATATTTGATAAAATCTTATAATAATATTTTTCTTATTTTAAGATGTATCTTGATGTCTTTGGATGAAATCAAATCGAGCGACTTTATCGTCTTGTTGCAAGATGATTTGATGCCAGAATACTAAAACAGCATCCCCAACACATTGGTCTTAGTTAGCATCCAATAATTAACTTTTGGGCAAGTTATTTACCAATCCAGTTTTTATATTACAATGAAGTTATAAGCTAAACATGTCAATACAGCCAACTTCGTTTAATACGAGTACGGCTAATACGAGATTACGGTTAAAACGAGCAATTTGCGTCAACAGAAAGTTTCATAATTTAAACTATATTAAGATTTTCTCGTTTATTACGTGCTATAAAAATAGGATCACGGCTAATACGAGAAAAACGTATTCATTTAAAACAGATTTTTGGAGAGTAATAGGAAAAAGTAATAAGCGAATCCTTTCACGTGACTGGAGGATCCATGATTATTATTCAGGGACTTAAAAGTCAAAAGATTGTGAGAATGCCCCTTATATCACTATTGCGTGCAGATAGGTTACGGAAAGTAAAACCGTTTGCACTTTAAACAATATAAACTGTTTCTGGCATCCAGCGATTATTTCTGGCTAGTATTCCATAATGAAATTAACACTTCAACAATAAATAAATATATAAATAAAGCAGTATGTATGGATTACGAATTTAAGGGATATGCAATTGAACTACGCGTTTAAACTCTGAAGTAATCAGAGTTAAAACGTCTGCTGTAATTTCAAAATCTTTGGTGATTTCTTAGTCTGTTAACCTCTGGCATGCAGAACTTCTAAAGTATTTCAATTATCCAAATTTCAAAGCTTTATTTTGATACATTATTGCTACTTTTCATATAAAAATGTTTCTCTGTGTTGTTAGTGCGCAATTAAAAAATATTTATATATTTTTAAAAATATCTTTCAAAGTTTTCATGAAACAATAGCTTTTTCCTATGTCTATGGGTAACCGAGGCATATGAGATCTATAAGTACAGCCCATTTTCGTTTAACGTATGAAGTCAGTCGTCAGAGGGCGCTGATTCCTTGCCCAAGTAAAGTCTGACCAATCGTGCAAACCCTGAACCAAAGCTCTGACCATGTGGACAGAATAAAATCAACTTATTCAATGGTAATTTGGGTGTGCTAAACCACGTGGTTGAACCCAGTTACACTTTTTCGGCGGCTTTTGGCGAAATGAACGGACCATTATATATGTTAACGTGGCAATGTGGGAAACAAGAGTTGGATCTTCTGGTATTTACAAGTCTCATGTGATAAAATGTTTTCTGAACATTTATGTATTACTTGAGCTTATTAAAAAAACGTAAAAGGATCTCCAGCTGCTGATTTATTAAATCAGCTTTAATGAAAAAAAAATACCAAAAAAATCAAATTATTGTTATATATGTTGCTCTGATATCTTTCTTTCTTTCTTTCTAACCGATGACCAGGCCCCTACCTGCCGGGTTACCCCAGCTTAACGGGTTTAGTACCTGGCATCGGAGCGAAAGACCGCCTAATCGCCGCGAAGCGGCAATAAACCTGACATCATTGCCTCGATCGTCATCCTATCTGCAGTGCCTACTGTTCGTTTGTGTATACTTTGTTTTGCCGGTTACTTAACGTTATATCCTGTTGTTTGGCACCTGCACATTGCTACTCATGTTGATCTCGTAATTTAGAACCTTGATCAGATGACGAGACCTTCACCTGGCAAGGCACCTCCAGAGGTATAATTCACAGGTAACTTGGAGGACATTGCACCCACGACGGATTTTACATGCACCTGACGCCATTAGCGTACATGGCGGATTATAGCCAGCAGTAGGCCTCGATCCCGCGGCCTTAGCTGCGGATTCTATGCTCTGCCAACTGGGCCACCGCTGCCCGAACTACTACTGAATGACCTGGGGTTTAGAAGCCGAATTGTTGGTGCAGACTTGTCGTAAGAAAATGGATTTTGGAGGGGTGTGGAGAAGCAAAAAAGAAAAAAAAATGGAGCGCCGCAGATAGACAAGCTGCACCGAAAGTTAATTTTGGGCCGAAATGCTAGGCAAACATAACGATGCAGGGGAATGAGACTCCGCCTATCTATCGTACCCCACCGCGTAGAAAGTGACTCCGTAGACTTCCCACAATAAAAGCTTCGTTCTTTAGTAGATTTAAAAGCAATGAGTTAAATATATTTTTTAATGAATTTTAAATTTTTTTATGATGAGTGCAATGAATAATTTTCATTTGGGAAATAAAGAATTTCTTAATTCAATTCTATTCATTTCCTTTCTTTCTTTCTTTCTTTCTTTCTTTTTCTTTTCTTTTTTTTTTTTTTTTTCTTTTCTTAATTTTTTTGAGCATGACAAAAGAAAGTTACAATAAGAGTTTCGACGAAAAAAAAATACAAATTTTGAATATTTACAAAGTTATCACAATTTTTTGTCTGAAAAAGAATGTTATTTTGAAATCTTTCATTCTTTTCAGCAATAACTTGAACGAAAAGACATGCATCATGCATAAATTGAGATATGCACTTTCAAGTTGAACGATGTTTAGTGAACTAAAAATTTTTAGTATAATATAAATAATACAGAGCCACGCAAAGAACTGTGTATACATGACCTGCGAAGGGTGATAAAGTTTGGTAGTATGATTTGAGTAGATTTAACCATGTTTTACCCTGAATTAAATTTTAGCTCTATATGTGGCGCATATAAAAATCTGTTCGTAATATACAGGGCCGTACAAAAGAATTTAAGGATGTTTCCGTATATTGATAAAAATTACTGAAGGTGAATTTTCAAACTATTCAGAATCTTCTTACTAAACTAAGTTTTAACATATTATGTATAATATGTACAAATTGTAGATTAAATACAAGGTTGCACAACTTAATTGGACTACATTTCCAGCTATGTTCAGTAATTGCTGAAATCTGGTTTTCAAACGTGTTATAAGTTTTATGAAATGTTTACTTACAAGGGAAACACTTTTGGTGCTGCTCGCCGAAACCTGGTGCATTTTGTAGACCTATACATAAAAGCTAGAGAACCGATAAATTTTCTCGGTTAAAATCATATTTTATCTATTTTTTTATACATTTAATTTTTTATTATTGGATTTTTATTTGTTTATTTCACGCCAAAAGTGAGTTAAGTCGCCAAATATGGCGCTAAACATTTTTCGCCTGCTTTATCCCTCTAGTGTTTTGTATATGTACGTATTAGAAATAAATCATATTGCGCTTTGTTTGATAATAGCATAAGAAACAAGAATTAGATTATATTTTTTCTATGCAGATAATAAATGTATAAATAGTAAATATATATCTCTTAAAAGCTTTCAAGAACATTGAAAACTATTTTTTTTCTATTGAAATACAAAATAAGCAGACTATTTTCTTTTGAAGTCAGATAGAATAAAGTTTCGAATGTTTAAAATAAAACGTTGTTGTATTAAATGTTGTGTTTTTTGGTAAAAGTAATCATAAAGTAAATTAATATTTTTATACAATTTAGGAATTTACTGTGCCTAATTAGGTCGGACATTACAATTTCTAGAGAAGTCCAAGCCACTGCTCACTCACACACGACAAGCAGCTATGACATTTGGATAGTGTTGTCGGAAAGCTGTACTCTTAAAAAAAAAACGCCAACTTTTCTGCCTCCAAAAATGTGAATATAATGTAGTAGTTTTTCAAAATCACTTTCGTAGATTCTTGATGGAATTTTAAAACTTTTTCAATATTTTATGCTTATTATTGAGTAATTTGTATTCTTAAATACTTTTCTTAAAAAAAAATTTCTATGTTAATAACCCGATAATTGGGTTCGAAAATTGCATTTTCAGAATGTTATGATACTATAAAATCAATAAATATGATTTTAACAGAAAAAATCTATCAATTCTCAAACTTCCTAATATAGGGCTTTAAAATGCACCAGGTCTCAATGATAGGTGCGAGCAGAACCAAAAGTGGTTCCCTTGTTAATTTTTTTTAACCTTATTGTAAAGCGAAGTTTAGGAAAAGAATTCTTGAAGTTTTGGAAAGTGTTATTAAGAAATCTGTGCTTGTTGCATGATTTTTCTTTTCTTGTATAATTAGACTTTCTGTTAAAAAATATAAAATCATTAAACACTTATTTTAGATACATATGGTGCTTTTATCATGGACCCGGACAACGGCTGGCGGAATAGCGCATTTAAATAAAACGAATCCGAAGAAAAGAAATATGAATTTATTTATAGTATCTGAAAGTTTAAATATTTTTTTTTCAGAAAGTGTGACTAATGTAATTGAACCACGCACTGTATGTGACTTGCAGTCGCATGATGGAAAGCTGCACTAAAAAACAAAATACGTTTTACACTTATTTTTAATTTGAATTGCAAATCAAAAAGTTTTTGTAACGTAAATAATTACTGTTGTATTCCTTCTTTTAGCAGTGGAAATTATAAATTTAAAAGTTTTTGTGTAGCTTAAAACAATTACAGTAAAGCCCCGATTATCCACGAAGCGATTTTTTTAAATTTAAGCCAACAGCAAGAAAAATATAATAAGCCCTACTAATAAATATAAACAGCTAAATTCGTATTCGGAAGTGATAGAAGAATATTTCTAGATTCGGTTGCCATGTTTAATACATCAGATATAAAATCTTGATGTCTTGTCTTGATTTTATTAACAAAACGTAAACACAGCAATTAAAATATTTAACAATTAAATAAGACTATTATGCATAGCTGACTACTTTTAAGCTTTTTTGCTACCACTAAAATTTAACAGATATTTTCGTGTTGTTTAATCGTGAGATTTCGACGTTTAAACAAGACAATAGTTACTATAAAATTTTAGTGTTGGGAAGAAAGCGTAAAAGTTGGCAGCTATGCTATTATGCTAAATTCTATGGGAGCATATCAAGGATAGCTTCATTTGGCTCCCAAATGGTCCGCCAACTGAATAGCAATATTTTTTTAGAAAATTTTTCTTTTTAGATTTTTCTTACAAACCGCCCCGAAATCACCTTTGAAAGTAAATTCTAGCGCAAAGCTACCATAAAATTTCCTGTTAAAATTTATTGGTATTCAGTTGGCGGACCATTTGGGAGCCCTGTATAGAAATGGTGTTTCCAAAGCAAGAAGCAAAAACAAGTGACTGATTTTTATTAAAAGGATTAACTCAATACTTTTGTACAGCATGTGTGTCATTGTTTCTTCTTTACTGTTCTTTATTTTAGTGATTTGGACATAAAGCAAAGGTTTCTGCTGTACTCTGCAAATGTATGTATTTTAAACGCTTTATTATGTTTTTTGTACACTAAAACATAGTTTTTATGTTGAATTTTCTTTCTTTCGTGCTTGCACCCCATTTTCAGTCTTTTTCGGGTTATCGGCGGTGCCCTTGCCACCCAATTCCGCTGATAATCGGGGCTGTACTGTACTTCAAATTTAAATAATTAGAATCAAAAAGCAACATGTATCAACTGAAATTTCTTATTTAGAACAAACCCTGCGTGAAAAGATAATTAAATTAATGATAGTTATATGCTAATAATATCACTCTGACGATATTCATTATTTGAATTGCAGATAACTACTATGTTTTATCTGTGTGACATGAACAAATACAAAACAGAATGAGTATCTATTATTCATAAGGGATTAAGTGGTATAATGTAACGATTCTTTTTAGTAAAAGTTTTGTTATTTAGTAGATTGAAGATAATTCGTTTTAAACTATTTTATGGTGAATCCAAATTTACTATTCAGACTCTGCAACAACAAAATACGCAAATAAAAAAGTTTATTAAAATAAAAATATTCCGCGCACAATTAAATAAAATAATGACAGTTGTATGAGAATAACTATTTTAATGATACTTGTTATTTGAGTTGTAGATCATTATCTTTTGTATGACATGAATAGACACAGAATAAAACGAGTATTTATTATTCATGAGAGATTTACCTGAAGTAATGTAACGTTTTGATTTTATAAAAGGATCGCTCTTTTGCAGATTAAATGCAGTTTGTTTAAAATGTTCTATTATGAGTTTTAAAATATTTTATGATGAGTGCAATTCATAATTTTTCAGGGAAAAATAACTTATTTTTCTTTCTTTTTTCCTTTTTTCCCCTTTACGAAAACCTCTCCTTTTAAAAATCATCCATTAATAAAAAAATGCACTTTTACTAAAATCGCTGACATTTTTAAGATTTGAAAAAAAGAATCAAATTTTTGCCATTGAATAATGTTTACAAAAATTGAATCTATTTATATATTGCTACTTTTCATAACATTTATATGTTGTTAGATTTCTAATGTACACTCTAAAAAAAATCCTTTAAAATACGAGAATTGTATTGGCAGCCGAGATGCTAGTAGTATTTCCGTATTTTATCAATTTTTTTTTCTGTGAATAGCAGAAAAATTTCAGTTTTTTTTCACACTATTTTTTTTAAATATTTCCTTATTAAATAATTTCCGTTTAAAAGGTAAAATATAATTTTTCAAGGACAAATTTATAACTTTAAGAATTTTAATCTTCACTTTTAAAAGACACGTTTACATCAAGGTCAGATTTTTTTTTCTAAATCCAAACAACAGTTTTAAAAAACAATACTTACCCGCTACGGGATACGAACGTGGCAAAAGACCACTTTCATCGTATTGCCTGGTTCATTCAGCCACGATTAAACAAGGCTTGTTTTCAAATATCGTAACTTATTTCAGATGCCTTTTATGAAGCACGGCCAAGGTGTTAAACAAGGAATGTATTTTCGTAGAAGTATTTTTTTTCCAATTGGTAACAATTTTGAACGGTTTACACATTTTTTGTCCATAATTATATTTGACTTTTTAATTTCATGCTTTATAAATAATAAATTTTACCCTTTAAAATAATACATGGTTGAAAGAATGTATTAAAAGTAATGATTGCTTCTTTTTGGCAAGATTTTTAAAATTTTATTGTTATATTATCTTTATTTATTTTTATTTTTTCTCCAGAATACCAACATACTTTTTCAAACATATAGTTTTTCGAATTTTTCAAATTATTTGTGGGATGAGCTACTGTAAACTCAAATAATAATAATTACTACATCAACAAATCAACAAACTGAGATATTTTAATGTAACAAAAACTAATATTAGCTTAAGGAATTATATTAATTATATTTAAGGGAGTCCAAGTAAATTAAATTATGAATAAAAGCAACATGATACAAAGCTTAGCATGCTTTCCCAAACATTAATTTTAAGGGAGACCAAACTGGTCGCTATTTTTATTGGAAGCTACTTATTTTAAATATATTTAGACGGCACTGATTTCTAATAAAACCATTCACGTTATTCGTACATAAATATGAATCAATTCTGGAAAAGTATTCTTGAAAATTGTACTTTTGATAAATATTTGTATCGAACTTCATTTATTTGCTCAAAGTGAATTCCAATGCTTACAGTCGTATGATAAATAAGAAATCGCTTTTTCATTTCTATATTTCATGATATTATATATTTACATCTATTATTATATATATTTATATTTATGGGATGTTGTATATATATTTATATTTTGATACTATATATTTATATACCGGGTGAGACAAAAGTTCGTTAAAACTTTATCATAATTTCTTTCTTTTTTATGGGTTTTTAAAGGAGTGCAAGAAAGCATTCACAAGGTAGTCAAACTTTTGTAGCAAAAAAAAAAAAACAATTTAACAAATTACAACGACTATTTGGAAAATGATTTTATCAAAGACTAAAATTTAAGACATAAAAAATCGCACGGAGTTGATCATACATTAAGTACGCCATGGATTAAACATTAACATTCCTGGACCCATCATGAACAAATTTTAAAAGGAATTTCAGTTTTACAATTTTCGGTACTGTAACTTTTTAATCTTCTATGGAGCTGGTCATACATTACG
Organism: Maratus speciosus; assembly: GCA_963932465.1. Taxonomy (NCBI): domain Eukaryota; kingdom Metazoa; phylum Arthropoda; class Arachnida; order Araneae; family Salticidae; genus Maratus; species Maratus speciosus. Next base: position 481,482,851 of record OZ010797.1, read on the forward strand.
TACGCCATGGATTAAACATTAATATTCCTGGACCCATTTTAAATGAAATTTCATTTTTAAACTTCTAAACATCCCACAATATTACTTTTTATATTTTCGTATAGAGAAAAAAATGCATTTTTAATTTCAATTTGTTTGAAAGCTGTATCTCAATTTGTTTCCGAATTATTAATTTTTTTTTGTAGTTTTTATCACTTTTTTGTCATAGTGGCAACAGAAGTATCCATCTCTGTTGAAAGTAAAGGGAAAATACAGATTACTGTATAGACCCATCAGAAAACGAATAAAATGCGGGACTCAACTAATAAAACGCTTCAGATATGTTTTTGATTTCCTACCATGACCGAGGGCAATAACCGTTTATCCAAATGGTTTTTTAAAAAAAGATAAAAAATCATATGTAGAGGACGCTGACGACCCGAAACACAGTGAACGGATACTGCGACAAAATATGGTTGTGTCGTAGAATGTTCTGTAAGTTCATGTTGAACATTTGTTATTGGAAGAGTAAATGAATGGATCGTATTGTTGTCCTGTTCATTGTGTTTCGGGTCGTCAGCGCCCTCTGCATGTGATTTTTAACTATTTTTTTTTGGGGGGGGGGCGGGGTGGGGGGCTGCTAAAAAGAAAAATCCGACTAGCTTGTGAGTCCTTTCTTGCAAACCGCACTTCTTTATCATATTTTCTCCCCTTTTTATGAGCTTTTAAAGTTTTAACGAACTTTTGGCTCACACAGTATATTTGCATATACAGTAAAACTAAACGTATACTAAATAAATAAAAGTATACAAAAAGTATACTAAAGCGACCACGTTCTTTTCCAATAAAAATTGATCGCTTCGAGAGGTGGTCTCTTAATGGAGGTCATGTTTAAATCTAGATTTTAATTGTTGAAAAAGGGTAACAATTGATGTTACCTTTTTTTTTTTTTTTTTTTTTTTTTTTTTTAAACATTAGGAAAAAATATAAAAAATTAAGTATCAAAACAAAAGTGAATTACATAAGTTAATTACTGCACAGTTAAAATGAATACTTTGACGTTTTCTTTGATTTTACAGTTTTATCTTTTAAAACTTTTATTTCCCAGTCCTTTCGAAGTTCAATAAATAAATGCAAATTTTTTGGACGAGAAAAATAATGACGATTTCATTAATGTATCTATTTCTTTGCGAGTTGTCCGACAGAATAGGGCAGGGGAGTTTATTGCCCGTCATTCTTAATTTGTTATCAGAGTTAAATTTATTGCCTAAAAAGCCACAAAAGGTTTTAAACACTTAAAAGTTACCGGGATAAAAAAAAAAAAAAAATCTAAACTTAGTTTAGAAGTTTGATGAATAATGCGCTCTCCGGAATTCTTTTTCTAATAAATCCTTCTTCAAGCAACCAGGAAAAAACGAAATTTTCTTCAAAGAAATGGGTCGCTCATGGAGGAAGTTTATCTGGGATGGTCTCTGAATGGAGGTGAAATTAGTATTGATCCTATGGGAATAAATTTCGTTCCATGAAAAAATGGTGGTTCAGGGAGGTGGTCGCACAGGAGGTTTCACTGAATATGTATTAACAATTCTAAAGCAAATTATCTACCATGTAAACCATGTAAAACTGTAGAGAAAAATGATACAATCCGAGAAACACAATGCAATTCGTATAAATATTTATTTAATTTCATTCATTTGCTCAAAGGGAATTCTAATTAATATAGTCGTATGCTAAATAAAAAGTCGCTTTTGCATTTATATATTACGGTAATTGCAAATTAAAACATTTTCTTATTCAAATAGTTAATTTGCGTTGAATTTTTTCAACAAAGAAGATACACATATATATTGGAGCAATGTTTTAAACTTGCTAATTAAGATTTTTGTTTCTTTTTCAAATAATTAAAAAAAAAACTGCAACAGAATTACTAATTAGAATCAGTATGAAACTAAATTTAGCAATGAAAAGTTTTAGACAAATTAAATACTGAAAATATAATTAAAATAATGACTACTATATGTTAATAACATAGCTTTAATGATTTTTCTCATTTGAAATGTAGATCACAAGAGTTTGTTTATATGACATATCCAAACATAAAATGAAAAGAATATTTATTAAGAAATTTGTTCTATTCTAGCCTAGAAGCTATTCGTAATAATATATTTTATTAAATGAAGAAAATGGTAATTAGTAATTAGACTCGATATAAAAGAAAATATACCAGTGAAAGGTTTAAATTTAACTAAATGTTCTTTCTTTCTTTAATTGAAAATAAAATATTATTCATGGGGACTTTGGCTGATGTAATGAAACGTTTCGGTCGTTAGTAGTTTAAAAGCAATTTGTTTTAAAATATTTTATTTTGGGAAAAAAAGAACTGTAGTAGCAGTAATACAGAAAAAAAAAGTGTAACAATGAAAAAAGAGTACTTTTCCATTATACGGACACCATGCCAAAATGTATGGTAATGCGCCAATTATTTCAACCCTGATCGCGTAATAATTTTTACTTTCTTCTATCTTTGCAAGAAGAAAGTATTGGATTCATGAAAATTTTCGACTTCCGGTTTTCGACAGATTTACACGTTTTAGGGGTCAGAGATTCCAAAAAACATGTTTTTACAAAATGTCTGTCTGTGACTCTGTCTGTCTGTATGTGACACAAATTTTGTGGGCTATCCAGCATTTGTTTTTGCAATTTCTGCAATAGCTCTATCTCAAGAACTAATGCACGGATTTTCATCAAACTTCAGATTCAGTTATTCCTTGATATGAATTGGTGCAGGTAACGTTTTGGTGTAAATCGCCCAACAGATGGCGCTGCTATGCTGCATTTTGCAGGATTTACACGATTTTCGCAATAGCCCTATCTGAAGAAATAATGCACGGATTTTCATCAAACTTCAGATTCTATTAGTCCTTGACATGAATTGACTTTTTGTACATTTGGGTGTAAAGCGCTCGACAGGTGGCGCTGCTATGCTGTATTTTGTGTGATTTCCGCAATAGCTCTATCTCAAGAACTAATGTTTGGATTTTCAACAAACTTCAGATGCAGGTATACTTTGATATGAATTAGTGCTGTTTATGTTTTGGTGTAAATCGCTCAACAGGTGGCGTTGCTATGCTGCATTTTTCAGAATTTCCACTATAGCTCTATCTCAATAACTGATGCACGAATTTTATACAAACTTCAGATTCAGGTATCCCTTGATATAAATTAGTGCTGTTTATGTTTTGGTGTAAATCGCTCAACAGGTGGCGCTGCTATGCTACCTTTTTCAGAATTTCCGCTATAGCTCTGTCTCAATAAGTAATGCACGAATTTTCATCAATCTTCAAATTCAGATATACTTTGATATGAATCGGTGCTAAATTGATGTAATAATCTTGTACTATTTAAATGATTTAATTGACGTGATTTATATAGAAGAAAGTTTTGTGATGGCCACAACATACTAGTTTGTTATTAGCTTCAATACAGTAATGATAGACAATGTTCCAACAAATGACATATTCGTTACCATGCTTAATTAATCCTACTGAGCGAACTTGAATTATTAATAATAAATGATAAATTTGGTTGATATGTATTATTTATCAAATTTACCAAAATACAAGGTTATAAATAATAACGGGTTATTATTAATAACTAGCAGAACTACCCGGCTTCGCTCGTGTCAATAATAAGGGTCCTTCTGGGTGAAATATATTAAAAGGAAATAATACGGCAATGATACGGAAATAACTGAGATTAGTGCATTCCCATCCACGATTCATTAAAAAAACCAATAAGAAATATAAATAAAATAATCTTAATTACGTCTACTACTAACTATACCAAAATAATATTCCAAATAAATATCAAAACGTATAATACAATTATTTGCTTAAAAGACGTCATTTACGACCTAACCCATAAATTGTGCCTTTATTGAAATTTTTCTTAACTTCTGAACATCATACAATTTCGTTTTTCACACTGTCTAACGGGAAAAAGCTCTTTCAAATGAAATTTATTTGAAAATTGTATCTCAATTTTCTCATTTGAATATATTTTGAAATAATTTTCAATCATGGATATTTTTAAATTTGTATGCAGCCCAATTACGAAAGATATACCTGTTTGCTGTTAATGCAATATTATAAAGAAAAGACATTGCTATGAGTAACTCTAGCATCATATTGTTGGTGGCAAGAACCTAACCCAACCATAAATTTAACTTTTACTGCAATTTGACTTTTAAACATCGCACATTTGATTGTTCCAACGTCTAATAGAATACAAAAAGTACTTTCAGTAATATATGTTTGGAAATCTTTTCTCAATTTACAGATTTTTTATCTATTTTAAATTAATTTCCAATCACGGAGATTTTTTTTAAATATACCTGCAAGCCAATTAAGAAAGATATATCCGTTTGCTATTAATGCAATATTATGAAGAAAAGACTATCAGTAATGCCTAGCATCATATTGTTGGTGGCAACAACCTAACCGTACCATAAATTACGCTTTTACTGCAATTTGATCTCTAAACATCATACATCCGTTTATTTCAATGTCTAACAGAAAACAAAAAACACTTTCAGTAATTTGTTTAAAAAGTTTATCTCAATTTACAGATTTTATATGTTTTTTAAAGTAATTTTCAACCTTGAATCTTTTAAAATATGCCTGCAACCCAGTTACAAAAGATTAACTTAATTGCTCAAAAACATTGTAAATAATTCAGTATTTGTTTGTTTTCGTGTACTTTTACATAACTAAATTGGCAAATTTCAGTATTTGTTTATTTTCGTGTGGTCATCTAATTCCGGCTGCTTATAACTTGAGTTCTTCGGAAATAATTTTAATTCAACTTGCACTATTAGTTTTTCAGTTAAAGTTTTGGATCGTAACATTGTTATACGCTGATTAGTCATAGAATTATAGGGGAAAATTCCATAAACATGTGGAACTCGATTATGAAAGATTAGTCTTTTTAAAAATTCCTAATGGATTTCATTGAAACTTTTATTGTTTATTAGATAATTTTACACGGCTGGTTTTAAAATACTGCATATAGTTTTATGTCGCTTTGTTATAAAATTATGGAAGAAAGTTCAGTAGTCAGGTGAACCCGATTATAAAAGATTAGCCTTTTTTAAAAGTTCTACTGGACAGATTTTGATGAAATTTGCACCGTTACTTTGCAACCAGATTTCTGGAATAGTTTTAGTATATAACATTTTGTTGTACATGCTTTGTTATAGAATTAGCTGAAATGTTCTATAATCAGGTGAAACCAATTCTGAATGATTAGCCTTTCAAAAAAGTTAGATAATATTTGAGGAATAGTTTTAGTATATTGCACATCCGTCTATCCTTCTTAGATCTTATCCTACTGTAAATGATCAACTAAAAAATTAGGCCCAAAACATCCAAAATTTTGGCTTACACATTAGAAAATATAATAGCGCAGTTGATGATCGTAGCGTTTTCAGCTATACGGAAGGACATTTGAGATAAAGATACATATTGCTTTAAAATGGAAGATAAAATTCACCCATATATTTCCTTTAATTAAAGATCGGTTCAGCGAATTTGTACGCAGCGGGAGAAATGTGCTACTCAGATAAAGAAGTGATCGCTAAAACAAAAATATCAAAAATACGTTTCCCTGTAGTTGTTGAGAAATCTAACAAATATACTAAGGGTTAAAAATATGTTCATGTTTCAAATTAAAAACGATTTATATTTATGTACTATTTACGGGCGGTATATCAGGCATCTTTAACACATGTATATAAAAATTCATTGCCGATAGTTTTTAACTAGAAATTCATATTTCCATTCATAAAATCCAAATCCGCAGCCGTGTTCAATCGTAATGTCATTGATGAAATTTTGTTTAAAAAAGAAAAAAGCTTAACCTAAAAAATAGTAGCTATAATTTCTATTTTATATAAATCGTAGAAAAATCGTATTTTATATAACCTTATTCGATATAAATCGTAGAATCTTATCACTGCATTTCAAGTATTAAAACATTTATCTAAATGATACATTTAAAGATACATCATTATAAAGAAATAGGAAATAAATTGTAACAGCCGGTTTTTAGAACCAGTTTGAAATGATATTGACGAAATTGACGTCATATCTAGCAAACGTTTTTATTATTATTATTATTATTATTATTATTATCTTTTTCCTAAATTGATTTGTTGATATTGAAACGGCTTCATTAAAATAGATTTTTTAATTTTAGAAACATTCGTAAGGTACTACGTCATTTTAAAACATGCTTAGTTAAAGTTTTTACATAAATATATAAAAAATGTGCATTTGCTTCTTTGAATGACGTCAATTTCAAAAACAACAATCATTTAGTGGGACAATCCGAATTCATATTGGCTTATAAAACAAAGTACTCGAGTTATCAATTTTTTTTTAATTATTGAGCAGTTTTTTAGATGGGTGGCAACAGGAAAGAAACTATTCAATTTGAAAATTTAAAAAGAGATATTTCTATAATGTTAAATTATGAAAGGTTGTAGAAAAAAGGGGTAAATAGTCCTCTGATGATTTTTTTAAAGTTGACAGTGATCTTTTCCACGTTCTAAAACGTATGTACAGGAAGTTTCGTGCAAATCGGTCTAAAATTGAAGATTTGTATGAAGGACATACATACAGAGAACGGCTTATATATATATAGATTATCGAATTTATGAAATTGACCATAACATATATATTACATTTCAAACCATTGGGTAAGGAAGTTTTTGCGGTGCTATATGCGGACAGACGGACAGACAGACGGACGGAACAGACGACGACTATAGGTGCTACCTGTTTATATAATTGCGAACGCACCTATTAAAAGATAACAATGAAAAACGTTTTTTGAATGTAAATACTGCGTGGAAAATAGTTAATAATGACAAATATGAGGGAACAAAATTTTTAATGATGTCTAGTATTTGAATTGTAGATCACCATGCTTTGTTTGCATGTCAAGAACGAATACTAATTAGGAGAAGTATTTATTATTCATAAGGGATTAAACAGATAAAATGTTGCATATTGTTTCAATAAAAAGTTCGGTGTATGGTACCCAGAGGGGAATTCATTTGATTATATATTATGTTGAATAAAATGTATAATAAATACTAATTCGACACATAGCAAGAAAACGTAACAATGAACTATTTTCAATAAAGGGATGTTAAAATTCTAGTGTTAAACTCACCTTGAGTAAATAATTAAAATTCATATAAAACACAAATAAAACGTACTAAAATTGCTTTTAAGTGCATAATATGTAATACAAAATCTTTTAAAATACATTAAAATATCTTACTTTTTTTAGATGAATTAAAATCTCAAAACGATTTTGGCCAAAAAACACGGCCGTCATCAGTGGTAATTTAATTGTTGTTATTTCTCTTTGCGCTTGCCGGTCAAGCGCAATTGTAAATTAAGGGTGGTATGGAAGATAAGTTGAGCGGAAAAGGCATCTAAATTTTTAACAAAACAAACTTTCATTTCCTATGTAGCAATTCTTTTCAGACTCCATGGATGTCATATGACAATGCATCATTACATACTATATCTTTATTGGAAATTATTTCAAGGGATTCTCAAATTACCAAGAAGCAAGTATAAATCATATCATCTATTAAATCTTTTCATAAAAGTAGATAACAGAATAAAAAAAGATAACAGACTATTTTGATGTAAATAATAGGTTACAAATAAAAAGAGAAAATTTTGGTTGGATCAAAATGATAACGATATCAAAAGATATATACACCCTCCCCCTAGAGATATCTTACGATACCATGTGCCAGACTGCCTCCTCCCCACTAAAATCATAACGTTATATATGCACAGCCCCTTAAAGAACCTTAAAATATACATTCATTCAGAAAAATCAAAACAGCAGCTCAAATAAAAATGAATAGCGCAGTTGATGATAGTAGCGTTTTCAGCTATACGGAAGGACATTTGAGATAAGGATACATATTGCTTTAAAATGGAAGACAAAATTCACCCATATATTTCCTTTAATTAAAGATCGGTTCAGCGAATTTGTACGCAGCAGGAGAAATGTGCTACTCAGATAAAGAAGTGATCGCTAAAACAAAAATATCAAAAATACGTTTCCCTGTAGTTGTTGAGAAATCTAACAAATATACTAAGGGTTAAAAATATATTCGTGTTTCAAATTAAAAACGATTTATATTTATGTACTATTTACGGGCGGTATATCAGGCATCTTTAACACATGTATATAAAGATTCATTGCCGATAATTTTTAACTAGAAACTCATATTTCCATTCATAAAATCAAAATCCGCAGCCGTGTTCAATCGTAATGTCATTGATGAAATTTTGTTTAAAAAAGAAAAAAGCTTAACCTAAAAAATAGTAGCTGTAATTTCTATTTAATATAAATCGTAGAAAAATCGTATTTTATATAACCTTATTCGATATAAATCGTAGTATCTTATCACTGCATTTCAAGTATTAAAATATTTATCTAAATGATATATTTAAAGATACATCATTACAAAGAAATAGGAAATAAATTGTAACAGCCGGTTTTTAGAACCAGTTTGAAATGATATTGACAAAATTAACGTCATATCTAGCAAACGTTTTTTTTATTATTATTATTATTATCTTTTTCCTAAATTGATTTGTTGATATTGAAACGGCTTCATTAAAATAGACTTGTTAATTTTAGAAACATTCGTAAGGTACTACGTCATTTTAAAACATGCTTAGTAAAAGTTTTTACATAAATATATAAAAAATGTGCATTTACTTCTTTGAATGACTTCAATTTCAAAAACAACAATCATTTAGCGAGACTATCCGAATTCTTATTGGCTTATAAAACAAAGTACTCAATTATCAATTTCTTTTTTAATTATTGAGCAGTTTTTTAGATGTGTGGCAACAGGAAAGAAACTATTCATTTTGAAAATTTAAAAAGAGATATTTCTATAATAGTAAATTAGGAAAGTTTTAGAAAAAAGGGGTAAATAGTCCTCTGATAATTTTTTAAAAAAGTAGACAGGGATTTTTTAAACGTTCTAAAACGTATGTACAGGAAGTTTCGTGCAAATCGGTCTAAAATTGAAGATTTGTATAAAGGACATACATACAGAGAACGGCTTTTATATATATAGATTACCGAATTTATGAAATTGACCATAACATATATATTAAATTTCAAACCATTCGGTTAGGTAGTTTTTGCGGTGCTATATGCGGACAGACGGACAGACAGTCGGACAGACAGACGGACGGAACAGACGACGACTATAGGTGCTACCTGTTTATATAATTGCGAACGCACCTATTAAAATATAACAATGAAAAACGTTTTTTGAATGTAAATACTGCATGAAAAATAGTTAATAATGACAAATATGAGGGAATAAAATCTTTTAATGATGTCTAGTATTTGAATTGTAGATCACCATGTTTTGTTTGCATGTCAAGAACGAATACTATTTAGGAGAAGTATTTATTATTCATAAGGGATTAAACAGATAAAATGTTGCATATTGTTTCAATAAAAAGTTCGGTGTATGGTACCCAGAGGGGAATTCATTTGATTATATATTATGTTGAATAAAATGTATAATAAATACTAATTAGACATATAGCAAGAAAACGTAACAATGAACTATTTTCAATAAAGGGATGTTAAAATTCTAGTGTTAAACTCACCTTGAGTAAATAATTAAAATTCATATAAAACACAAATAAAACGTACTAAAATTGCTTTTAAGTGCATAATATATAATACAAAATCTTTTAAAATACATTAAAATATCTTACTTTTTTTAGTTGAATTAAAATCTCAAAACGATTTTGGCCAAAAAACACGGCCATCGCCAGTGGTAATTTAATTGTTGTTATTTCTCTTTGCGCTTGCCGGTCAAGCGCGATTGTAATTTAAGGGTGGTATGGAAGATAAGTTGAGCGGAAAAGGCATCTAAATTTTTAACAAAACAAACTTTCATTTCCTATGTAGCAATTCTTTTCAGACTCCATGGATATCATATGACAATGCATGACATACTATATCTTTATTGGAAATTATTTCAAGGGATTCTCAAATTACCAAGAAGCAAGTATATTTCATATCATCTATCAAATCTCTTTCATAAAAGTAGATAACAGAATAAAAAAGATAACAGACTATTTTGATGAAAATAATAGGTTACAAATAAAAAGAGAAAATTTTGGTTGGATCAAAATGATAACGATATCCAAAGATATATACCCCCTCCCCCTAGAGATATTTTACGATATCATGTGCCAGAATGCCCTCTCCCCCTTAAAATCCTAACGTTATATATGCACAGCTCCTTAAAGAACCTTAAAATATACATTCATTCAGAAAAATCAAAACAGCAGCTGAAATAAAAATAATTTTAATATATCAATAACTGTCTCTAGACGTTCCAAATTAGAGCAGAATATGTCACGAACGGGTTGGTCATGTATGTGATTAATCCTTTTTCTACCGACGGTAATTATAAATACCATTAAAACAACTTGTTATAAAATTCATTTAATACATCGATTAGTAGTAATATAGTTTAGAATGAGTTTTAGATGCATTACTTTATGTTGTTACAAAAACATTATGGGTTACACAAAACAAAAATATTTTTAAAAGAATGATTTATTTTGCCTTTGCATCTTTTCAGCTTGCTTGACGTTGGGGGTGGGGATTTCTTAATTCGGAAATATTTCTATATTTCTACTGCAAGAAAATTATATTTGTACATTTCTTAATTCTACAAAATACTAAGAAAAAGATTTAAAATAAAAGATTTCAGTGGGGTTATAAATATTGCACAAAACCCCTATAAATTCAAATTTAATGAATATTTCAATCCTTCTAAAATTTATTAAATGATTGTGTAAATCTTCTAATGTAGTTTAAAAAATTCACGAAAAATGCTTTAGAAGATCAAATTTCCATGAATTCATAATTCAGCGCATAAAGGGTTAAATAAAGAGAAATATTCAAAATGCTAAAATGCTGAAAATGATCAATTTAAACTTCAATGTCAAGTAAATACATCCAACCTGAAGTCCAATTTTTTCCACTCTTCTGTTAACTAGTCCGGAGTCATGGAAACAATAACCTCTTTTATTCTGTGTGTCCACTCTGGCAAATCTTTAGGTAGCAGCGGAACATAGACACGATATTTTGTAAAGCCCCAAATGAAAAATCGCATGGTTCTAACGGTTTTTAAATCTTCACCCTAGCAATAACGCTTTACGCTCAGGACTCGCCATTTTGAGTAAGTGTCATTGCCAGCGAATACATAACAAAGCAGTCCTCGCGCAGCCGCATATCTAAAACTCTCTTAGTAACTCTTTATTTGTAACGTTGAACCTACATTCTACAGCGCTTTCAGTTGATACTATCAAAATATACAAGGGAAAGTCGGTAAATAGGTCACAAACCACACTGTCAAAAAATTGTAAATTTATGTTTAATTTACCTTAAATTGCTCACGTAAACTTACGGAAAATGCAACTTTTTCCAAATAAATGGTCAAATTCCGTAAATTTCATGTTTTACGGACATAACCCGTGTATCTAAAGGCAAAGCCCGTTTATCCAGGAGCAAAGCCCGTTTTTTTTATGTGCCTTTCCCTGGAATCTCTGCTGCAGTAAAATTACTGCAGCAATTTTTTACAGTACAATGTGAGAGATCGGAAATTAGTAGTAAATTCTTTTCAAATATGCCAATAGGTTGCAGCACTGTCCAACTATATGATCTCAATTTCGAATTTACGAGACAACAGTTGTATAAGAAGAGCAGGGGCGTTTAACCCTTTGATTCTCGCTCACATCAATGTCACGAGCTGAAGTGTCGTTCGTTATTTCTCGTGCCCGTCATATTTCTGGGCTGGAGATTTAATTGCTGGAAAAAACTTTTGAAACTAGAAAAATGTAACTGTCATTTCCGTGTGAGGTCTTTCAATATAACCGTTTGGGTTTGGATTTTGGCTATGATTGTGTAGTTGGACTTTATTGCATGTTTCGAAATACATCACACTAAAAAAAAAAAAAAAAAAACAATTAATAATCAAAACTTGATGCATATATAATATTTGAAATATTATTTGTAAAAATTTGTGTGATGATGATAAATAAAGATCTATAAGATGTGAAAAAGAAATTCTTATTCGCGTTAATTTGTATGGTGTAAAACAAACATTAAGACACAGAATTCTCGCACGATGGCTTTTCTACAAATGTGAATTTGTCCTATAACATCTTTTTTTTTCGCCTTAAAAAAATAAAAAATAGTAATAATTGCATATTTTATTTAGAAACCTTATAATTATTCAATTTCTGTAATAAAAAATAGTTACTTTTTGATGATTTTTCCAAATATTAAGCGATCCTTAAGGGGTTAAAAGTTGTTGACAAAGAACGAAGTGGCCGTCCTGTTGAGATTGCGACAGAAAACAATGCGGAAGGTTGAGGAAATGGTCAGAGCTGACAAGCGAACAATAATAGACAGCATTAGCAACTGCAACAGGGTTCTTTCGTTCACATGGTTTAGCCTACAGCCGACTGATGCAGACGTTGAATGTGAGGTACACAGATGGCTGAGACTGCAGTCCAAAGAATATTTATGCAGCAGGTATTATAAAACTCATAAAGAGAAGGGACGAATGTATCAATGTAAATGCAGATTATATAGAGAATTAAACATGCCTTTTAAGTGTGTATCTTGCTTTCCCATTTTTATCGCCTTTTGCGACCTACACTGTAAAAAAAAAAAAAAAAAAAAAAAAAAAAAAAAAAAAAAAAAAAAAAAAAAACTGTAAAGTTACCAAAGTTTTTTAAGGAAACTGGGATTCCTAGAACATTTTATGTAACGGCAACAACAAAAATTCCTGTAACAGCGTCTGTTACAGGAATTTTTGTTGTTGTCGTTACATAAAAAGTTTTAGGAATCCCAGTTTCCTAAAAAAAAATTAGTAAATTTACAGATTTTTTTTACAGTGTACTTTCTGACTTGCCCTCGTATAACTGGGACATTATTTTATGGAAAACCTGTATTATGAAATCAGAAGCTCTAAAACTCTCTAAAACAGTTTCTAAAACTCTCTCTTATTAACTAACTAAAGAAAATCTTTCAAACTTTTTAAATTTTCCGTTTTATTAGTAGAACGTTAGATTAAAAAAAATAAAACTTTCAAATAACATTCATTCAGAAAAATCAAAACAGCCGCAGAAATATAAATAATTTGAATAAATCAATAACTGTCTCCAGACGTTCCAAATTAGTGCAGAATATGTCACGAACGAGTCGGTCATGTACGTGATTTAATAAAAGAGAAATATTCAAAATGCTAAAAAAGTGTATTCTTCAATGCTGAAAAAGATCAGTTTAAACTTCAATGTCAAGTAGTTACGTAAAGAGTTTTTATGTAACATTTCCAGATGTTTCAATTTCTATTTCCTTATTTTTCAAAAGGATATTATTTTCAGTTAAATAATCGATACTAATATTATGAAGTTTGTCTGTTTATTTTTATTTTTTGTAGAGATTTTAGTTCCAAGTTATCAGCAGCATGTTAATTGCATAGGACAAACATATCGATCTTGGACAAAACACACCAAACAGCAAATTAATTCTAAAGATTTTGTGTAAATTAATATCGATTTATACGCTTTTAAATAAAGTCAGAAATTTTTACGAATTCAGTTGAATAACTAGAAATGTACAAAATACGAAAATTGTTCTCTTCAATTCTTAAAATCAACAGTTTAAATTTCAGATTCAAGTAGTTCTATAAAATGTTTTCACTGAATGTTTTCACTTTTTCAAATGTTTTATTAATTCGCATGCTAATTTTTGCAAAGTATAAAAATTAACATTTATTTCATAGATAGGCATAAATAAAAGAGAACACCCCCCCCCCCCCAAATCTTTCAGTCGCCAAAGTTTTATAAGTTATAGCGTGTAATTTTTTTCAAATATTAATTTCATGATTCATATACAGAGTTCGTACGGGTCCTTGAAATTTTCATTATAAAATTCCTTTGCCAATGTGGCAATTAGGGATTTAAAATATGTGATGACGAAACGGCATCACCACCTCTCAAGAGGTCAAGAAATTTGGTTTGATACCACCCAATATGCTTTTTAAATTTTTATTACGTAATTTTAATAAGGTATTCGATAATTTCTTTATTGTGAGCAAAAAAACAATGAAGAAATTTATTTCCCGTAGTAAGAGAACCTAAAAAAAAAAAAATATTTATAACTATTGGGGTAACTGGATCCAGCGTGGTCCAGTTATCCCGGATACATGTTCCAGTTACCCCATTCTTGAAAAATTTATGGGATAACTGGGACACCTGGCATTGATTTGAAACACGAAGTAAATATGTATAGATACCTAATAATATTAATGTAATCATATGCCCAGTCTTTAAAAAAAAGATTGTTTAATAAAAGTACTTATAGTATTTTAATAAAAAGCCGAGGAAGTTCAACCATATTGACGTTGTTTTTAGAAAAAGAAACGTAAAGATTTGACAACCTATCACAGCAAAGTGAGAGTTATACACACGTTGTTTTAGGAAGTAGAGATTAAGGTGCATTGTTCACAAGAGCAAAATACTTAAAAAACATAAAATGTTTTTTATAAAATAGCCTATGGCCCAGTTACCTCGTGGGTCCAGTTGCCCCAACTAAACTTATATCCTCAAAATGGTGTAGCTTCAACTGTGACTGGTTTTCCCTCGGAACAAAATTCTAACAGTAAAATTGACAGAAATTTTCTCCTTATTTAAATGTCTTATTAATGCAGTATTGCAGTCATAATTTTGGCAAAAAACAAATATTTACTTTTACTGGTGGAAGTTTACTTCGGCAGTTATTACTTCTGCGTTTCCGCAATATTGTGACAATCGAAACAACCTCCTATCAGTGTCAGTAAAAGAGATTATAATATCCGAGTCAACTTCCACCTGTAAAAAGGAATAAAAGTTTTTACCATATTTGTGAGAGAAAGTTTGCATAAATAAGCCACAAAAATAAAGTGAAATTTTCTATTCAAAATTTACTGGTGGGAGTCTGCTTTGGCGAAATCAGAAACTGTTGATACTATGTAAAAAGTCGGCCGCCATTTTGTGACAATCTCCTCAGTTACTTCACTTTCAACTGGTTTTCGTTACGCAATGTCTCATCCCCTTTATTCATAACTCCGTTACTTAAAACTACACTTTCGAAATCCGAATTTTTCTTTTGGAAGTATGTATTTGCATACTCATATTTCAGGTTTAGTACCAAAAATTCTAAAGAGAAAAAATTTCACCTTATTGAATAGCAGACATACGCTAACATATGCGATTTTAAAAGAAAAATATTTTTATTTCATTATAGTGGTTGCTTGAAACTTTATTTATTTAACGTTAAATATTAATCGATTTATATAGCCCTCAACCGGAAACATGAAAATCCCTTGCATAAACGGAAAGTGTGAGACAGCTAAATTAAGAAAATTGCTATAAAATTTAAAAAAGAAAATAACTCTTAATAATTAACCAGATAGTGAACTTAAACACTTAATCTTTAATAGTAATGCATTAACAGGACCAATTTTAAATATAGCAGCATAAAAATAATTTTTGAATGTACGAGGCAGAAAATATTTTACAATTACACATTATTGTTCAAAATATTACATTTTCGACATAATAATTAAATACATGCTAATATGTTTATAAATTTCGGTACAATATGAATTAGAAAAAAGATATTAAGAAGCAAATTTAACAAAACATTTAATAGTCAATATTGCAGCATGTTCTAACAAGGGAACCACTTTTGGTGTTGCTCGCACCTAGCATTGAGACCTGGTGCATTTTAAAGCCCTATATTATGAAGTTTGAGAATCGATAAAATTTTTCTGTTAAAATAATATTTCTTGATTATACAGCAGCATAACTTTCTGAAAATGCAATTTTCGAGACCACTTATCGGACTATTAACATTGAATTTTTTTTTTTTTAAAGAAAAGCATTTAAAAATAAAGATTAGTTAATAATAAGTATAAAATATTGAAAATTCCTTCAAAAACCCACTAATTTGATTTTGAAAAATTGCAACTTCATATCCATATTTTTGGCGGGGAAACAGTTGGCGTTTATTTTCAAAAGTAGAGCTTTCCGGCAACCCTAGCCAAATGTCATAGCTGAATTTGTAATAGCTAGAAATTGCAATGTTCGACCTATTTCGCCACAGTAATTTTTCTAAATTGTGTAAAAATATTAATTTACTTTATGATTACTTTTACCGAAGGACCATTTAATACAGCAACATTTCATTTTAAACATTCGAAACTGTATTTCATTCTATTTCAAACGAAAATAATTTGCTTATTTTGTATTTTACTGAAAAATAGTTTCCAATGATCTTCGAAGCTTTTATAGAATTATATTTATTACTTATACATTTATCGCCTGCATAAAAAAAAATAAAAATAAAAACCTAATATTTGTTTCCTATGCTATCAATTATAAAAAAAAAAAAAATCGCAATCTGATATAATTCTAGTAATATGTTTGAAATAATCTCTTTGGAATAAATCTCTTTGGATAAAGCGGGCGGAGAAATTGTAGCGCCCTATTTGGCGACTTAACTCACTTTTGGCGTGAAATAAACAACTAAATATGTAATAATAAAAAATTAAAAGTATAAAAAAGTATGTAAAATATTATTTTACCAGTGAAATTTTTTTCGGTTCTCTAACTTTTATGTATAGGGCTACAAAACGCACCAGGTCTCGATGCTAGGTGCGAGCAACACCAAAAGTGGTTGCCTTGTAAGTATCTTGCGTTTTTTGTGCATTTTCTGACAATGTTGAGTCACTTTCGTGTTCAGAATTTATATATTCATCGTAGGAAATACTTTCGACATCGCTTATGTCACATCCTACTTCATCAAACCATCGCAAAACAGTTTCTTCAAAGTCTTTATCACTTTAGGGCACCCCCTTTAAAGGCCCCTCCATATCAATATCCCAGAGCAAAAAATTACATAAACCGAAACACGCCGTCTAACAGGCTGCGTTAAAAATAAAATAATTTTTCATTCAATAACTAAAAAATGCGCAGGTGTTGCAAAAATGGGTTGGGTTGGGTTGATTTTTGACGGCCAATTATCTACACGAGGGATATAGGCCCGGGGGGAGTGCCCTCCGTGGGGGTCTTTCTAAGGGAACCTAATCCGTATTAACGCTTGGAAATCCAAGGATCGAAGAAAACCACGAAAACTCCGAACGATTAGGCCGACGGGCGTTGCAAAAATGGAGTTATGAATAAAGAGGATGAGACATATAGCGCACTGTCTACCAGTTGCGAGTGAAGTAACTGAGGAGGTTGTCACAAGATGGCGGCTGTATTTTTTTTTTTTTAATCGAATCTACAGTTTCTGATTACCGCCAGGGCAAACATCCCACCAGTAAAATTGAATAGAGAATTTCGTCTTAACTAAACGTCTTATCCATGGAAATTTTTCTCAAAAATGTCTTAAAAATTTCTATTTGTTTTTACTGGTGTCAGCATGTCTTGTAAAACTGTCAGTTTGTTTCCCTCTGTCACAATATGGCGGAAACGCAGGACCTAATTACCGCCGAAGCAAACTCCTACCTGTAAAAATGAAAATCTGTTTCTATGATTATTTATGACTGAAACTATGTAATAATAAAGCGTTTAAGTAAGCTGAGAATTTCTATATAAATCTACTGGTGGAAGTTTCCACAGGCGATAAACAACCCCTGCGATAGCGGTTACAGTTGAAGCTTCACTATTTTAGTATATGTCAGTTCCTTTTTATTAATAGTTCCATGGTTGCAAATGGGCGGGGGAGGCAGAGGATCAGCATAAGGATTAGATTGCGTGATAAGATTGGGCACGCCTTCATTTTTGTGTAAAGGGTAGATATGTACCCACAACCATCGCACAGACGGCACGTTGTTAAGAAGTAGGCATCAGCATGCATTGTAGAGCTATAAAATAGGAAGCTACAAACTTTACATCTGCATAATTTATCCAATTCTGGGTTAATATCTTATTTTCTTTTGGGCGACTGTACATTATTTATAATATTCCAAATTTAAATAATCCTCTGATTTCTCACAAAGTGGAAATTAGACCAAACAAAGGTAGAAAATCAAGCTAAGTTAAATGAAAGAGTGTTAATAAGTCACTGTATACAACGTTACCACATACAGATTTTTTATTCAAAAATCTCCAAATTAGCACCAGAAAGTTTCAATAGTTATTTTTGCTTTATTTAATGATTGATATTATGGTGCAGACAGTCTCTTTAAGTGTTACTTTTGTCTGCTACCGGCATTCGTGCGGTTGTGGCCGCTTGGATACAGGTACATTTATTACTTTATACTTATTACTATTTTTTCAACTTTCTATACATTATTTTTAAGTAGTCGCATATTGCACTACAGTTATACTTTTATCACTTCTTTTTAATGATGTACTATACAATTATTCATATACAGGGCGTGAACTAGGAAGCCCATGGAAACTTTCACCTGTTGTTGCGGATAATGGTGGTTATATATTTTCTTGAACAATAAGAACTTTTTTTATTTACAATCCTTTTAATTTAATTTACTACCCTCTCTTAATTTTTTTCTGTCATTTCGGATTTCCTTGCACTTATCAGCGAAGCTACGCCTTCCTATTTTCGGATTGGTCGCTCGCGCAGCCAATCCGCGTAAATAGACCTATCATTTCGTCTTCTGTCCCTGCAACCTGAAGACCACGCCTCACCTTTTTATATCTATCTTTTTACTTTTTATTGCAGTTCTTCTATTGTAATACAATTAAACATTTTTTCATGGCTCCTCTAAGATGAGTTACACAAACACTCATATACAAAACGTGGAATTACCTTGCAACTGGGAAACTATCGGAATCCATAAACTGTTTACTGTTCTCTTTGAATAATGCAACATAAAACGTCACTATTCAAAATTGTCTGGAATGATTTCTGAATTTCTGAATAAAAAATTTGCCATGTTTGCCAAAAATTTGCCAACACTGACAAGTATTGAAAATGTATTGGAAAATCGTATGTATTGAAAAAAAATTATTTATTTAGCTTTGATGTAAATATTACTTTCACACTTTTTCCTATTGGTTATGACACTTTTTTAAATCATTAGTTTTTAAAAGTGTTATTTATTCGCAAAGGAAATTTTACATATTTATGAATTTAAATCTGAATTTAATTACGTGAATTTTTATTCACATTTTTAACTAGGTAGAAAAGTAACAGAGTGAAAAATGATTCATGACATTTTTCGAACATGGTTGTTTGATTTAGCGCAACAACGCTCTACATTTTCCTTACCCTTCCTTACCCATACCCTTCACTCGTATGTACTGGTAAGGCTGCAAATGCAGCACGGGATGAAATAAATTCATGAACCACAATCCTGCGTCAAACAGCAGTTGAAATTAATCCAGCATAGATGAATATACATATAATAATTAAAACTTTGAAATATGCCCGAGAAATATTAAACCTGAATTTAATTATGTGGATTTTTTTATTCACGTAACCAACAGAGGGAAAAATTATCCACAGCCGGGTTTGGTGTGTTGTTCCATGTGGCTTAGTTGCCAGTGCGTTGCTGCGCTAAACCAAAGACCCAGGTTCGAATCCTGGCCTGAATACTTTTTACCCGACTGCCAAGAAGGGTTATGTGTTTCACGCGTATCTGGGTATGTGGATTTCATTATACCCTCAAAACATCCCCACGGCTGGATGGATTTTAATGAATGACGTCTCTGTCGATTTGTCGTAACCGTCCGATGGTTGTAGGCTAGGTTTAGTTTTTATAAACTCAAAATGGTGGCCGTAAAATTCAAAATGGCGGTAGAGACGAAATTTTTTTTTTTACGCACCCTATTGAGTGGCCTATCATTGGATAGGTCTTTCAAAATGAAGACGATGTTTCATTGACTATTTTAGAGTCAGAAGCTCCGTTTAAATAATAGACAACCTGGAAGTTGTGTAGGTAGAATCTCTAGCTTTACTGCAACTCTAACCTTCATAGACATCTACAGGTCTCATCAAAACAGTGTTTAGTATAGATAGGAACTAACAATTAAACACAACTTAAAAGTCATCAATAGAAGTAAATAATAAAAAAAATAGGTAAGCAATATAAAAAATAGTTTCACATTGATGAGAAATAATTAATTAGTTCGCATTTTATGCAGTCAGGTTTTTTGATTTTTTTAATTTAATTTTTACTTGTTATTCACTTTGTTGGTTTCACTCTTTGTTAGCAATGTGTTTAAAAATTTACGTAATTAAATTCAGATTTACTATTTCTCGGGAGTATTTCAGCATTTCAATTACAGTAATCCCTTAACATTCGCGAATTTTGATTTTCCGCGAAAAGGAAAATGAAGAAGATTTCAACATTCCCGACGAAGATTCGCGAATACATTCGCGCTTGGTTATTCGCGAATTTTGTTTTATAAAGAATACTTTTTTACGAAGTAAACTCGCTTTGTTTTTAAAATTTCTTAAGGCTGTTCTAAACTGCTTTGCTCAACAAGCTCAAAACTTTTTGACACATTTACAAATTCATTTTTTAACGGAAAGGTATAAAATTGGAAAGCCTGGCCATGGAAGCGATTTGGAATTGAACTATCAATCAATTACCTATTGAGTTATAAGCGATTTCGATCACGTGACAAACACATTTTTCGACATTTCTTGAGTGCTCTTTCTTCCTTCGCGCGGGAATTCGATTCAAAACACCCACTCTGACACTATTTTCTGAATCTATTGTGTTTGCAAAAAAATGGAAAAAACTTCTCAATTACAGAGTTTCTGAACAATAACATCAGCTAGTTTCATGCATTTTCGAACAAAACAAAATTAAAACTTATGTCAGAAAGTTGCCCTTTTGGATTTGACAACACCCTTAAACTATTTGATAATGGACAGATGCATTGTACTGTTTAGCCTATGTTCCGCGAATTTCAACCCTTGTATTGAGGCAAACTACACATTAGTAACCCAAACATGACATGATGCAAAAAAAAAAAAAATAAAATAAAAAAAAAGACTAAATTTTCTAAATTCAAAATTTTTACCGTAAGGGAAATTTTTTCTTCAAAAAATGTATGGGAAATTTTAAAGGTTAGCGATGAAATGCAATCCTTCACTGGTGAGGTGTCGAGAAAGAAATCGAAGCCGCAACTTTTCCTTACATGGAAATTCCTAAACAAAGGATCTATTCTGCCAAAGAATAGTACAGTAGAACCTCGATTATCTGAAGTAATTGGGACTGACCATCTTTCGGAAAATCGAAATTTTCGGATAATCGAGAATGCTTCCATTTTAAGATTAAAGAGAAATCATATTATGGTAAAGTGCTTAATAAAAATAAAGCAATAGCAAAATAGATACAAGAATAAATTACCTGAATTTTTTAATTTCGAAATTAAGTACCTTTTACATAGGTACCTTTTACAAGGGTTTGTATAAAGGTTTTGTTTATCGCAGCTATATTGTTTATTGAAGCTCTATCAAGGAGTTTGTTAATATTATTAATTCACCAGTATCACAGTCTTTCTGCTGCTTCAGCCACGCCAAACTTTTTTACAAAACATTCAACAGCTTCAGAAATGCTAATGTGTTCGTTTTCTTCGTTCCACTCTGCAGCTTACGGGAGCTTAAGTCAAATTCAAAGAAAGTCTAAGAAAGTTATCGAAAATATGTACTCTTAGTTCGTAAAAAAAAAAATGGATTTTGCACACAAGGAATGTGATAGTAAAAAAAAAAAAAAAAAAAAAAAAAGCTTTAAAAGGGGATTTCGGTTAAAAGAGTTTCGGATAAAAGAGGTTCTACTGTATATGAGTAAATATTTTGAGCCATTAAATAGCAGCTAAACTTTGTACAACATGTTTATATTTATTCAAATTCATTTATAGCATGTACTTTTAAATGTTTAATAAATAGATTTTTGCGTTTCAATTGATTTTTTTTCTATTTTAAAAAAATCATAAAGCCTAACCCCCTTTTATGCACCGGAAGATAATTCGCGATTTTGACATTCGCGGAGATTTGTGGGAACCATACCCTCGCGAATGTTAATGCATAATTAGGATGAGCGAAGCGAATCCTCTCCTAGGCTACACAAATTACATTTTGTCGTACACTTTACAAAAAAAAAAAAAAAAAAAAAAAAAAAAAAACTATTCAGTATATTGACTTAAAGTTAAACATAAAAATAAATTATGATCTGTAAATTTGGACAATATTATTTTTTTACAGAATAACTTTAAAAAAGTTATTATTTTAATTAATTTATTTTGCATGTTTTTCCATTACGGACGCATTTTTGGAAATAAAAAATGAAACACGTATATTTTCAGAAGAAAAAATAAATCATGGAGTTAGTCATTATAGATAGAATCATGATTAATTAAATAGATTTCTTTTATGAAAATTTTAAAATATCTTTTTTATGAAAATTATAGCATATTTTTAATGAATTAAAATTTGTGAAAATTCAATTATTTACATTCAATCATAAAAGAATTTTTCAATATTAAGAATTCCAATGCACAATTTATTCTTATTATGTGAAATCATTTACGCAGACGATACTTACACATTTTAAAAGAATTATATTATGATTTTTTTTTTGTAAAGCGGCAACGAAAGATCTGTAAAAAAATAAAATTAATTGTTAAATTCGTTATATCATAAATAAAAAATTCCGAGGAAATTCTTAGTTATTTGGCTGAATTTACATTTCTAAAATTAAAATGCGCCAAAACATAAAATAACGTTTTTGCTTAATAAAGCTGCAAAAATAATATAAAAAATATTGTTACTTTCAAATATTTGTCTTATTAAATAATGCTTCACGAATCCTAACAAAGCATGGCTTTTGCTTGTTGTATTATATATTTATGAATTTAGTTAAAGATAATTTTTATCTTTTTTGAACCAATTTTTAAAAAAATAATTCTTCGTTTTTCAACAAAATGTTGTAAATTTTAATAGTATATAGTCAAATTCCTACGTCACACAGTGGAGTATTTGACCCAAAAACCTGGCCTAAAATGCAAAAATTAAAATTTCGTCAACAATTGTAAAAATCATATTTTTTAATAGCTAATTAATTGATGCATCTATCTATGTCTATTTTAGGAATCTGAGTTATATCCGGTGGCTCCTGGCCTCAGCTGAAGAGGAAGTTTCTTTCTGAGAAGACGTGGTTTTTTGTTGTTTTTTGGCATTGTTATTATGTTTAAATATAGTTTTTTTGTGGCTAAATGAATTGTTGAATTGAAAGTAAACAGGGCTTACGTGTTTAACAAAGGTCAGAGCTTAGTGTTAAACTATGTATTAATTTAAATAGTTTCGTTTTTAATGTAATAAAAAACATTAAATGTGTAAAAGGGTTATTAGGTAGCTTTCGTTACAAAAAGCTACCTATTGCAGCCGTTCGGAGGAAAGCGATTTCAAAACATTTTGGTATATTTTCATCGATCATGACCCCAAGACCCCGAAACCACCCTCCGTTCAAAATTGATATATATATATATATATATATATATATCAATATATATATATCAATATATTTTATTCCAAAATTAATGATAAATTACTGCATGAATGGCGCTACAGCAGCACATATCAAATGCAATAAAGCATATTATATCATTTCAAAATGCTAAAACAACATAACTTTAAAAGGAAGGTGTATATCTGCAGAAATTTTTTTAAAATATAAAATATTTATGAAAACAAGAAAGACAGGTAAAAAAACAAAAACAGTCTGTTCTTCATCAGTGGGAGGACAGACAGAAAACTAAATCCACCCCCCACTCTTTAAATTTTGCAGGTTTCTGAACACATGTTCACCCCGCATTCAATACTGAAAACTATTGTCATTTTATTAATCTAATTACATAAAAAACTAAAACAACTCAAATTAAAAACTAACAAACATAATATTAACCATACAAAAACAAAAAACTTTAATAAAAAGGTCTTTTAGAGGAATGCTTAAATTATCATTAAACTAAAAACAAAAGAAAAAAATATAAGAAAACAAGCATGAATGCAGAATAAACATGCGCCCCTCCAAACCCGCAAAATGAAATTTCTCAAAACATGAATACCTGTATAATGTTTCCTACCCGTCAACTATAAACAAATAAATTTTTTCTTCCAAATCCATTATCAAAAGCCAGAAATTCCAAGTCTGCAACTTTCTTTCGTTTCAATTCATCAATAGACACCCGTTCTTTTAACAAGACTTTAGGATGCCCATTTCATACAGAAAGATCCAGAAGGCTGCCATCACATGTTCACGC
This sequence comes from Maratus speciosus, assembly GCA_963932465.1. Classification (NCBI taxonomy): domain Eukaryota; kingdom Metazoa; phylum Arthropoda; class Arachnida; order Araneae; family Salticidae; genus Maratus; species Maratus speciosus. The sequence goes on from OZ010797.1 coordinate 481,507,267, forward strand.
CGCCAGTCCACATCGTTGCCATTCACTTTTAAGAACTGTCTTTAAATAATATTTCAAAAATTTAATGGGGTAATTGTTATTGTAAAATAAATTAGACAATAACTTAAAAATCTGTTTATAAAAATTACTGTCTCTGCCACAAATTTTATTGAAACGTATCAATTGATTATTAATTATATTTATGTAAATTTTTTTATGCAAATTTGAAAACCAATGCGGCATGCTTCTAGTAAAAAAATTAAAACTATTTCTGTTATCGTACAAATCCAAAATCAAATTATTATCAATAATTTTGAATAAAATATCTAAAAATTCTGCATTATAATCATCACTGTTTGCTCTGTTCAATTTTAAACAATTTGGATATATAATATCATATTCATTAGAAAATTCAAAATTAAAAATCAAAATATCATCAATATACCTAAAGACCTTTAAAGACTTATTATATTTCATAGTATATTTAAATTCATAATAAAATAAAAATAAATTTGCTGCTGTACTAGAATAGTTTGTTCCCATCCCTATACCACATATTTGATTAAAGGTATTATTGTTACAAGTTACATAATTATTATAAAAACAGAAATGACATAAGCTTGAAAATAAATCTCTATTTATATTTAATTCATCATTTATACAAAAAACATCAAAAATACTCATTAAAACTTCATAAAGTGAATCAATAGGTATATTGGTGAACAGATTTTGAAAATCGAATACCTGCATTTTCAGAGGAGTCAAAGGCAATTTGCTCAGAATTTCAACACTATTGTCAATTGACCAGAAATAACTATACTTCTTAAATTTATACTTTAGAAAATCATAAATCTTTTTTAATAAATTCTGTAAACCAATATTAAAATTTTTATTAATGCTTTTAGAAGTACTACAAATAAATCTAAATATTTAATCGGATCTTTATGAAATTTAGGCGTTAAGAAAATAAATGGCAAACAGTGATGATTAGAAACATCAAAATTATAAGAAAACATACTTTTAACTTTCTTCTTATATGCAAAAAAATTTTTAACGACAGGATTTTTGTCAATATTAACTTTTGAATAAAAATTTTCATTACCTAATTCACTCTCTATTTTATCAATATAAAACTTTTTTCATATTATTGCATAATTATTAGCTGCTTTGTCCACAGGGACTATAACAAAATTATTTTGTAAACTTTCAATAAATTTTATATCTTCATCTTTAAAACTTTGATATTCATATTCATCAGAATTTAAATAATCTTTTAAAAAATTATTGAAATGCCCCAAAATTTGAGACTTCCATTCAAAAAATGCCTCCAAAGGCATACTAAATTTATAACTATATTTCTTTATAAAATTATTGACATTATCCTTAAAAATTTTTTTAGTACCTTATTGCTATTAATTTTACTATTGATTCTAAATTTTGTACCAAAATTCATTAGATATTTTACATTTTTATTCTTGATTATATCAAGATTACCTGTAATTATATGTCCATGATAATTATCTATAAAATCTTTAAATTCCATATTATTACAACAACAAGTTAAAACTGTATTAACATTTGAAAAAGCTATTTGTCTGTAATTGAAAATCTTATTACTTAATGGTTTATGATAATTATATGCAACTGAAATGATACATTCTTTAAGAGGAAAAAGGTCGTAAATCTGTTTGCATATTGCATTTAAATTCAAATTATCAAAAGATTTTTGTTGAAATTTTATATTAAAATAAATAACTTCTTTATTAACTTTCTCTCTATTCATTAACTTAAAATTAATTAAATCATATAATAAATCTTTAAACTGTAAATTTTTAAATTTAAAAACATCCAAACATTTTTTAATTTTCTTAAGCACGTTTATCTTTAATTTAAAAACCTCCATTTTAATATTTTTAACACTATAATTTTTATCAAAAATAAATTCCATATCCTTAATCCATATATTAGGAATTATATAATTAGTACCTTTATTATATTTACGAGAACCCCTCTTTCCTCTTTTTATATCAACTTTTTCATTAAAATTATAAAATAAATCATATACATTTTTAACCTTCAATAAATTAACTTTATTAACCAATGTATTTAATCCAAATGGATATATAGTTTTGAACTTCAACATTGAATTCAACATGAACATATTTTTTTCTTTTGTTTTTAGTTTAATGATAATTTAAGCATTCCTCTAAAAGACCTTTTTATTAAAGTTTTTTGTTTTTGTATGGTTAATATTATGTTTGTTAGTTTTTAATTTGAGTTGTTTTAGTTTTTTATGTAATTAGATTAATATAATGACAATAGTTTTAAGTATTGAATGCGGGGTGAACATGTGTTCAGAAACCTGCAAAATTTAAAAAGTCCTTCCGGCCAGTGCCGGGAGGAAGAGGTAGCTTTCATAATCCTTATTTAAAAAAAGCCAACTTATATCATGCAAACACACGAAGCTCAATTTAGTGGAAACCGAATACAGGAGATTCAATACTAATTTTTATCAATATAATGAATGAGAATTTCGCGAAATTAGTCAGCTTTATCCAAGCTGCTTTTCTTTAAAGTAACTTATATTTGGCTGCCAAATTCGGCAATTTCTTAAAGTGCCTGTCATTTTAAGACAACATGGTGGATGAGGCTAAGCAGTGAACTTGGTCGAGACCTTAGTAATTGCAGTGCACATGCTCACTCACATCGGAATCGGTTAATATATAGGAGTGCTGTCGCATGCAAAAAATCAGATTTTTCAAAATGTCACCCACAATAGAAATTGAAACTGCTATATCTGAGCCATTTTTTAAGGTAAAGACAAACAAAAAATGCTCCTGAATCCTTATATCAAGATCAAATACTTAAGAAAGAAACCTTTTTCAATTTCTAATTTTTTTGCACCTCACTTTAAATATATATATATTTTTTAATTTAATGGCCGCCATTTTGAAACAAGATGGCTGATGAATCTGGCCAGCGAACTTGGTCGAGGTGTTGATGTATACTATCCACATGCCTTCTTACATCGAAATAGGCGAATACGTGTGTTATCGCGTGACAAATACAAGATCGTTTCAAAATGTTAGCCATGCTAGAAATTCAAAGTGCTATAAATCAACCATTTTTTAAGATATCAACAAAAGAACAAATTTTCAGAAACAAAAACTGCTGCGGAATCTTTGTATCAAGTCCAAACACATAAAAAAAAACTTTTTCATTTTCCAATTTTTTAATACCTCATTTTGAATTTTAAATTTAATTTTTTTTAAATGGCAATCCTTTTGAAACAAGATGGCGAATGAAGCTGGCCAACGAACTCGGTCGAGACATTGGTGTGTACTATGTACAGACCAAGTTACATCCAAATAGGTTCATAAATACGCCTGTTATCGCGTGACAAAAATCAGGTCGTTTAAAAATGTCAGCCACAAGAGAAATTCAAAATGCTATTACTCAGCCATTTTTTTTAGATATAGACGAGAGAAAAACTGTTCCGGAATCTTTGTATTAAGGTCAAACACATACAAAAAAAATCTTTTTCATTTTCCAATTTTTTGGTATCTCATTTAAATTTTTTTATTTTTTAATTTTTTTAAATGGCCACCATTTTGAAACACGATGGCGGATGAAGCTGGCCAACGAACTCGGTCGAGATATTTGTATGTACTATGTACACACCAAGGTACATCCAAGTCGGTTCATAAATACTCCTGTTATTACGTGAGAAAAATCAGGACGTTTCAAAATGTCAGCTACGCTAGAATTCAAAATGCTATAACTCAGCCATTTCTTAAGATATAGACGAAACAAAAACTGCTCCCGAATCTTTTTATCAAGGTCAAACACATAAGAAGAAAATATTTTTTTCAATTTTCAATTTTTGGTACCACATTTCAAATTTAATTTTTTCTTAAAAATTTAAATGGCCGCCATTTTTAAACAAGATGGCGGGTGAAGCTGGCCAACGAACCCGGTCGAGACATTGGTATGTACTATGTATAAACGAAGTTACATCCAAATCGGTTCATAAATACGCCTTTTATCGCGTGACAAAATTCAGGACGTTTCAAAATGTCAGCCACGCTAGAAATTCAAAATGCTATAACTCAGCCATTTTTTAAGATATAGACGAAACAAAAACTGCTCCGAAATCTTTGTATAAAGGTCAAATACATAAGAAAAAAATATTTTTCCATTTTCAATTTTTTGGTACCACATTTCAAATTTTAAATTTTTAAAAATTTTTTAAATGGCCGCCATTTTGAAACAAAATGGCGGATGAAGCTGGCCAACGAACTCGGTCGAGAGATTGGTATGTACTATGTACACACCGAATTACATCCAAATCGGTTCATAAATACGCCTTTTATCACGTGACAAAATTCAGGACGTTTCAAAATGTCAGCCACGCTAGAAATTCAAAATGCTATAACTCAGCCATTTTTTAAGATATAGACGAAACAAAAACTGCTCCGGAATCTTTGTATAAAGGTCAAATACATAAGAAAAAAATATTTTTCCATTTTTAATTTTTTGGTATCACATTTCAAGTTTTAATTTTTTTTTTAAATTTTAAATGGCCGCCATTTTGAAACTAAACGGCGGATGAAGCTGGCCAACGAACTCGGTCGAGACATTGGTATGTACTATGTACACACCGAATTTCATCGAAATCGGTTCATAATTACGGGAGTTACAGTGTGACATAGGTCAGATATATATATATATATCAATTTTGAACGGAGGGTGGTTTCGGGGTCTGGGGGTCATGATCGATGAAAATATACCAAAATTTTTTGAAATCGCTTTCCTCCGAACGGCTGCAATAGGTAGCTTTTTTGTAAAGAAAGCTACCTAAAAGTGGGGGGTGGAGTTAGTTTTCTGTCTGTCCTCCCACTGATGAAGAGCAGACTGTTTTTGTTTTTTTACCTGTCTTTCTTGTTTTCATAAATATTTTATATTTTTAAAAAATTTCTGCAGATATACACCTTCCTTTTGAAGTTATGTTGTTTTAGCATTTTGAAATGATATAATATATATCAATATATATATATATATATATGACCTATGTCACAATGTAACTCTCGTATTTATGAACCGATTTGGATGTAATTCGGTGTGTACATAGTACATACCAATGTCTCGACAGAGTTCGTTGGCCAGCTTAATCTGCCATTTTGTTTCAAAATGGCGGCCATTTAAAATTTTTTAAAAAATTTAAAATTTTATAAGTGGTACCAAAAAATTGAAAATGGAAAAATATTTTTTTCTTATGTATTTGATTTTTATACAAAGACTCCGTAGCAGTTTTTGTTTCGTCTATATCTTAAAAAATGGCTGAGTTATAGCATTTTGAATTTCTAGCGAAGCTGACATTTTGAAACGTCCTGAATTTTGTCACGCGATAAAAGGCGTATTTATGAACCGATTTGGATGTAACTTCGTTTATACATAGTACAGAACAATGTCTCGACCGAGTTCGTTGGCCAGCTTCATCCGCCATTTTGTTTAAAAATGGTGGCCATTTAAAATTTTAAGAAAAATTTAAATTTGAAATGTGGTACCAAACAATTGAAAATTGCAAAAATATTTTTTTCTTATGTGTTTGACCTTGATAAAAAGATTCGGGAGCAGTTTTTGTTTCGTCTATATCTTAAAAAATTGCTGAGTTATAGCATTTTGAATTTCTAGTGTGGCTGACATTTTGAAACGCCTTGATTTTTGCCACGTGATAACAGACGTATTTATGAACCGATTTAGATGTACCTTGGTGTGTACATAGTACATACAAATAACTCAACCGAGTTCGTTGGCCAGCTTCATCCGCCATCTTGTTTGAAAATGGCGGCCATTTAAAAAATTTAAAAAAAACTTAAATTTAAAATGAGGTACCAAAAAATTGGAAAATGAAAAAGATTTTTTTTGCATGTTTTTTACCTTAATACAAAGATTCCGGAACAGGTTTTGTTTCGTCTATATCTAAAAAAATGGCTGAGTTATAACATTTTGAATTTCTATTGTGGCTGACATTTTAAAACGACCTGATTTTTGTCACGCAATAACAGGCGTATTTATGAACCGATTTGAATGTAACTTGGTCTGTACATAGTACATACCAATGTCTCGACCGAATTCGTTGGCCAGCTTCATTCGCCATCTTGTTTCAAAAGGGTTGCCATTTAAAAATATATATAATTTAAAATTTAAAATAAGGTATTAAAAAATTGGAAAATGAAAAAGATTTTCTTTTATGTGTTTGGCCTTGATACAAAGATTCTGGAGCAGTTTTTGTTTCTGAAAATTTGTTCTTTTGTTTATATCTTAAAAAGTGGTTGAATTATAGCACTTTGAATTTCTATCATGGCTAACACTTTGAAACGATCTTGTATTTGTCACGTGGTACCACACGTATTCGCATATTTCGATGGAAGAAGTCATGTGGATAGTATATATCAATATCTCGACCAAGTTCGCTGGCCAGCTTCATCAGCCATCTTGTTTCAAAATGGCGGCCATTAAATTAAAAAAATATATATATGTGTAAAGTGAGGTGCAAAAAAATTAGAAATTGAAAAAGGTTTCTTTCTTAAGTATTTGACCTTGATATAAGGATTCAGGAGCATTTTTTGTTTGTCTTTATCTTAAAAAATGGCTCAGATATAGCAGTTTCAATTTCTAATGTGGGTGACATTTTGAAAAATCTGATTTTTTGCCTGCGACAGCACTCGTATATATCAACCGATTCCGATGTGAGTGAGCATGTGCACAGCAATTACTAAGGTCTCGACCAAGTTCACTGGTTAGTCTCATCCACCATGTTGTCTTAAAATGGCAGGCTCTTTAAGAAATTGCAAAATTTGGCAGCCAAATATAAGTTACTTTAAATAAAAGCAGCTTGGATAAAGCTGACTAATTTCGCGAAATTCTCATTCATAATGATTTAGTATTGATAAAAATTAGTATTGAATCTCCTACATTCGGTTTCCACTTAATTGAGCTTCGTGTGTTTGAATAATATAAGTTGGCTTTTTTAAAATAAGGAATATGAAAGCTACCTCTTCCTCCCGGCACTGGCCGGAAGGACTTTTTTTAAAGCGTCTTTGGCTCTAATTTATACATATCGAAAGCTTTTTAAATATGTGCCGCGCTTTGCCCCGCCATGTTTAAATTATAATCGTATTAGTTATAGTTTTGAGTGTCAATTTCTGCAAAAAGATCTTCCGCATATTGTTGCCATTTTTTTTATAAAATTTTTTTTCGGGATGACTATGTAAATGCTCTGTTTTACGGCCACCGAATTGAAGAGATAAGAACTATATATTTACTGTCGTATTGCAGGTTTTTAGCTCACAGGATATTACCGAAGAACTTTTGCACCTACATAATCTGTCTCTATGTATGTACGTAGGTACATATGTACGTATGTAGGTACGTACATACGCACGCAACTCGATATCTTTTGATAGAAATATCCGATCGCCTTCAAATGGTATATACTTATTTACTGAAAAACGGTTTCCTAATTAGTTCTTGGGGCTCATTTGTGTAACATAAGGAGAGAAAGGAGGGGATTAACCCTTTCGAGGGCGGTGTCCTTAAAAAGGGACACCTAAATTTAATTCCAAAACTGACAAACGGAACAGAGAAAATTTAATTAAAATTTTCCTTTTATAATGTATGTGAAAAAAAAGCAACTTCATGTTTTCTAATAACTCCGTTTATCAACTAAAAAGAGCAAGCCATACCCTACAACTTCTTCTTCCAGCAAGGTCTGATGGTAGTCCCGATAAAAGCTAAGAAGAGAGTGATGTAGAAGATGAAGAAGGGTTCTGAAGAATAATTTTGAAACTGGTAATATATTAAATACATTCAAAAACTAGCAATCTATACTATATAGAACTTTACTGAACCTACTATTAAATATAACACTATTAAACATAAATTAAATGCAATAATTATTATTAAATGTAATTTAAATGTAATGAGCATTATTAAATGTAAATAATAAGTTTTATCTATAGCAAAATTAAGTACACTTAATTAAACATTAATAGCTAATAAGAGAAACTTAACAACAATTACTTTCCTCTTAAAAACAGTAATTAGTTAAGTTTACAAGTCGTTCAACTTCCAAAGTCCCTTTGGTAATATAAAGTCAATGGACATGTGATTTATTCGTATTTTTGAAATATCTTAGTAAATTAATATTTTAACTTCTTTTTTCTTTGTGCGATTCTTCAATGATGACTCTTTTTTTTTTTTCTCAATTGTCAAAATATTTATAAAATGTATATTTATTATTATGTGAAGTGTTAAAATCTTACTTACAGTTCGTCAGATTTTAAGATATAAAATGTTAAACTAAGCTATTGATTTTTATGTATACTTCATAGTATGCTAAAAGTTAGTTCAGTGAAACGCATAGCACAGTTAAAAATGTCCATTCAGCCATTTCCGTGAATAAACGGAAATGTACTTAAGAATTTTTGTGCAGCCCTATGTATGATCTATAGAATGTATCCACACCAAGTAATATTAAAAAAATTGTTCTATTTTAAAACGCCTATCACAACTACAAACGCACTTCCAGCAATTATTGGTCATAGACTTCAATAGTTAAATTTATTCTTCAGCCATATGTTTTGCGTGTCCCTGTAAATGAACGATATATTATATGCACAACATATTCTACAATAAGTACCTTACATAGATTTTAGTGATGTATACAAATTTCAGCACGTTTAAAAGTGTGATATCATTAAAATACAGAGCAAACAATTTTTCCCCATAGACCATAATGTAAGGGAATTCTTTTGGTTGTCTCTGTAAATGAACCGTAAAGGCTGTAGACGTCATTTACAATACCAAACATGCCATAGTGATACCCAATAACATCTAAGAATTTCAAGTCAATCGGACTATATTTACATCGAAAAACATTTTTGACCAGGATTTCGCGTCAAATACTTCACTGTGCGTCATTCGAAGACTTTTGCTATTCTAAACTGAAAACAGACATTATAAATATTTTGCGTAAATCAATACCTGACTGCAGACATTCGAAATTAGGTCATAGTTTGTCATAAACTGAGCCGATCACGTACGTGATTGCAAAAAAAGAAATACGGGATAAAAAATACATGTTTCAGTCGTTGGTGAAAATGAATAGTTAAAATTTCAGTGTCAAGTAGCTATGAAAAATATTTCTGGTATTTTTCTAAGCGTTTCGTCTTTTACATTCTTATTTTTTTAAGGAACATATTTGTTATTTTTTTAAAATTAAGTACATTTTTAGAGAGATTAGAGTTTTGATAAACAATTATTATCTCTAAAGATATAAATTCATATGTTTAGAAATTCATAAAGAAATCAAAGAAATTGTACGGAACTAAATATTTAGAAAAAAATCCCACTTTTTTATTTCAACTAATTTCTGTAGAAAAATTATATGTCCAATATGTAATTTTAAGAACTTTATTTCAATATCAGAGGCATTCAAATCTAAAGATAAAAATTTCTTGATAATTTTAAAGTGGCGACAAAAACAGTATTTTTTTTTTTATATTCCTTGAATATAGGAATCCTTAAAAAATGGATTTCTCACAAACATTTTTCAACTGTAAATTATATTTTCTTAGAATACATAAAATAATAAACATTTAAAAAAAATTTATGAACACTAAACAAAATTTATTTTCCCAATACATGAAATTATTATGAAAAGTTAATTTAAAAGTTGCAATTTTTTTTATAAAAGTTTCAACGCAGGTACATTTTTGCATACTTATAAACTTTGTTTCTCTCTGTAAAGATTTCAGATAAACTTACATATATTTTCATTGCAAAGTTTATTTGTGTGTATTTACTTAAAAAAAAAAAAAAAAAAAAAAAAAAAAAAATACAGTTAGAAAACTCTAAGAATCTATAATGAAAAGGTAGGAAAAAAATTAATAATTTCAAATGCATGTTCTTAAAAAATATTTTTTTTCTAATAATAGCAAAACAATTTACTAATAATAGTGGAGCAGCTAAATTTTCCTAAGAAAATTGCTCACTCTTACTTTACGGTGAAAATAATAATCAACCACGCATCCACTGGAGCGTTAATCATTATTAGTAATTTGATTACAAAATTAATTAATTATGCACAATACTGCGTGGAAATTAAAAAAAAAATTCAAGATTCATAAAAAGATTTAAAAAAAAAAAAAAACAGTATAGAACTTAAAATGTATAAAAACTACCATTTTTTTTCCAACTAATTTCTATACAAAAAAATTCTTTATTTAAATCAAATAGTTAATTTTAAGAGAAATATTTCAATTTCAGACAAATTCAAATCACAGGAAAATGAAAATAGTCGAGAAAAACGGAAACAGGCATAGACGATATAAATATTTTGCGTAAATCAATACCTGTCTCCAGACATTCAAAATTAGGTCATAGTTTGTCACGAACTGAGTCGATCATGTACGTGATAACATAAAGAAGAAATACGGAACAGAAGATACATGTATCACTCGTTGCTGAAAATGAACAGTTTATTTTTCAATGTCAAGTAGTACTTTAGAGTGTTTCAAATGAATTAAATTATTCCAAGTATATAATTCAAGGACATTATTGAATGTTTTTATCTTATTAGATACACTATTTTAGGAGATTTTGAAATACAAAATTTCTAAAAAAATAGAAGGGTTTGATTTACACTCCATATGCATGCATATATATAAATACCCTATATATATAAAATCCTAATGAAACGAATTTATGAAACGAATATATGAAACGCCTGAAATGTATCGATTCTTTGAATCGACTGATTAAACAACTGACTTTGTTTCACGGCAATTTCTCATAAAATATGGAATACTTTGTGATGAAATTAACACCAAAAATCCGTATTGATCCACAGATCTCAAAACTGGTATTAGAATTTTTAAATTCGAATTAGTTTTCGAAATATTAATTTTTTTCTAATTTTAAATACATTTTTTCTAATGATGGCAACTCAAATTTTAATCACAACAGAATTTTTTTTTTTCATACTTCAGAAAAGGTTACTATTTTAAATTAATTTGGCGACAGTTTGGCCTCCTTTAAATCTATGCTAAGAACAATGCTTTTTTTTATTTCGTTATCATTTTATTAAATACAAAACTTTCATTTAAAAATGAAACATTTAAATTGATGACTTTCACTTCTTAAAAAAAAAAAAAAAAAAAGAAAAAGAAAAAAAACGAAAAGAAAAATATTAGGCACAGATATCATATACGCACCGGTGTACCTAATTGGCGCACAAATGACATTATTTTGATAGACATGGTAACCCAGCTATTGTTGTTTATTTAATAATAAATGTATATTTACTTTTATTTCTTTTTTAAATTTATATAAATTATTTTGTTCTGTAGTAATTAATTATTCTTTTTTTGCTATTTCCTTTTGGAAATAATAGAAAATAATTAAAAAATACGGTACAATATAGTAGTTATTCCGTCACCCAATTTCGCAAATTATATAAATCGCCAAACCACTCGCCAAATTGTACAGATTGACAAAATTTTTATTTTAAATAACGAAAGAACAAATAAACTAGTATAACATTAATAAATATAAAAATAAAACGTCGAAATAAAAATCACTAGATGACGTTAACACGTGTAACTTGCTAAAAGTCAAGTGAATGTAACATTTACCATCAACCATTATTGGCATTTAATCTTATAGTTTGGTGATAGATTTTTTGTCGACGGGATTTTTGTCTAAGTAGTACCAAAAATACATATGTAACTGGTATTCAAAAACGAGGTTTCGTCAAATTTTCGTAAAAAAAAAATCATGCCAAACATGCGGTGCGGTGCGTATATGACATCTGGCGAAATATTAAATTATATAACAAACCATGACATTTAATTTCAACTTCAAATCAATGTTTTAGTTTACCACTCGAACAATAAAAAAAAATGCTAACTGGCGAATTGAAAAAAAAAGATATTGGTGAGATTTGCACCCGGCTTTTTTTTCTTTCGGCACAGATGTCACATACGGTTCCATATTGGCGCGATTTTTTTCTGACGCCAATGTCATATACGCAACTTGTACTTAACTGGCGCCAAAGTATCGTTATTTTGCTTGATATGGTAAGCCGGATGTTGTTGTTTATCCTTTTAATGCGTTCCCCAAATTGGCGTTGGAAAAAAATCGCGCCAATATGGGCGGGGCGTAAATGACATTTGTTCCAAACCTTCATATGAAAGGCGAAGGGATCAGATCGTATTTATTTATGGCATTTGATGACTTGAACTATTATAATATAGATGAAATTATGGGGATAGAATAATATTTGGCGACTTATTACCTGTGCCTGGATAACATTAAAGTACCAAAATGGCACCTAGAGTATAAAAAGCAAAGAGTTCCGCCCGGAACTATTGATGATAGTCACATGATTTAGGCTATTGTTATAGAGATTGTTTTAAAATATCGGTTGACAAAGACTCTGAATACTTAATTCATTTTATTTTAGCTTCTTTTCAAATGTTTAATTTATCCTCTTTAATCAAAAACGAAAACAACCATTGGATGTCTTAACAGCAACTGATTCTCCGTTAAATTTTTGCAATCAAAGGGAATTGAATGGAAACCCGTTTACAGGGAGATCTGCACACCTTTTTCAGTATAATTTAATCTTCTCTAATATTTTTAAAACCCATTAGATTTTTAGATTCTGCGGTGTCTGAACGGGGGTTGGCGAGCGTAGCTTGCAGGGGGCAGAGCCCCCTAGTATATATATATATATATATATGTATATGTATAAATAAGTTCTTTAAAAAGACAGTTGTTTATATATAATACAAAATTATACGTACAGTAGCCTCCCGCTTAACCGGCCTAAACGGGACCGTGGGTTAGCCGGTTAAAAGAAAACTGATTAAACCGGAGAAGTAAAAAAAATTAAATAAGTAACTGCATATTTAATTAATTAAATATGTAGGATGCATTTAGTTTTTTTTTTTTTTTTTTTTTTTTTAGTTGTGTAGTTTAAAAAAAGTACATATTTTCTATATCTTGTGAAATGAATACTATTAATTAATTGAATTGAAATAAAAATTATCACTAATAACAAATAATGAACAATATTTAACACAAATTAAATTGTTGAAAATTATGTCACATTCCTTTACAAGAAGTTGAAATTAATCTACATTATGTAAATTTGAGTTAATTAACCATAAAGAAATGAAAATCAAAATTTTCCTTTCTGAATTTTGCCTGATGTTGGGAAAAAAAATCTGCCGGTTAAAGTGCAGTTCCGGTTAAGTGGAAGGCTACTTTTAATGAAAATTCTGAGTTTAATATTATTTTACATAATAAGTTCTTATGTGATTTACAAACAGTTTTGCTTACAATTTTTCTTTTAACAATTGCTAATCTTGTAATAATATACTAATTTTAATTGTTAAAAGGAGTAAAATAAAAGGGTAAAATCAGTAAAAATAGGTTTATTCAACTGTTTACATGCTTTGACTCTACACTAGTTATTTTCAAAACGGATAAATAAAAATATTCTTAAATGGCATGGTCTTTCAAATGCCATCAATCACGTTTTCACGTAAACTTTCATATTATGCACATTATTGTTTTATTTTACTTAGATGTTTATTTTTATTTCCGTAACCATTGAGTAACTCGACCCATAATTTTTGTAAGTTAAATAATGCTGCAGCGTTACATATTGGATTTTTGCGTTTTACAATCACTATGATTTCTCTTAAAATAGATATATAGTATATATAATAGAAAAACCACAGCCCTAGCAAGATTATATCAAGAAGAAACCAGCCAAATAAATGTCAATGAAACTAAAATAATTTTTCTCTCTAGAATATATTATATCCATCCATGTGTTGTAAGTATTGTATATCCAATGTATTTTAAGTGCAAAAAATAAGGTACGTGTTTGTTTTAGGATCATTGGCCCTTTTTTAAAATAAGCTTGCCACAATTCGGGTTTAAAATAGCGTGATTTGTTTCCAAATGATGTAAATAGCTATAGATACAAAAGTGCTGAACGATTATGCTTATTTATATATAGGTTTTAAGAAAATGCCTTTCTTTACATGTATTAGATAAAATCATGTTTATTTTATATAATAACAGATTTACGGATGCCGTTTGTAAAATAAATTGTATAAATATTAAAAAATAAATGTTTATGTGTAGGAAATACTGAATAAGTTGCCAAAAAATATGTATGAAATATTTCATTCTCTTGCCAAAGCAATTAACTCTATCTTGCCAAGTTTCATGTAGCAGACACAAACGAACAAGTCGGAAATTGTACGCCAAACGTGGCAAATGAGGTACGCTCGTACTGTAACTAGTTTTATAAACATTCAGATCTTGGTGCATTAACTGTAGCAAAATATCTCTTACTCAAAAATGCATTGATACAAAATTTATTACGGTTCTATGTATTAAATTCAGTAATACGAAAATAATAAGACTCCATCTTAAATAGGATGTTCTCACCATGGAAACCTAGAGTCATAACCTATCACGTGATATCATTGAATTAATGGCATATGATAGGATTTAATAGAATGAAGAGAACTTTTGTTAATATCTTTTTAAGTTTGAATTCGATTTTCATAAAATTTGAAATGACTCAGCAAAATTGTGCAGCGTTTATATGCATTAAATTTCGAACCATTCGGTTGGGAATTTTTTGCGCTGTTATAGGCAAAAGACTAAGGCTAGACGACTATACTAACGGACCAGATGACGACTATAGGTGCAAGGATGCAAGCTTTACGCCACAAATGGCTGATTTTCACCACTAAATTTTAATAGCATTCATCGCCTTATTAAATCTCAGAGAATCTGTCATTAGATAAGTCATGTACTATATCTGTACCTTGGAACAATAATGGCCAATGTCCAAAATTGAGAAATTTGAGTTAAATGCACTAATGAATTCAGGATGCGATATAAAGTAATTGGTAAAGGGGCCAAACTCCTCCCAATATTAGATCATTGAAAACAAAATATTTTGTTGAGGCCAATGTTACTTACTGTTAATGTAAAAATGGCCAATTTAAAATGTAAAAAAAAAAAAAAAAAAAAAAAAAAAACTAAATCAATGTAACATTAGATTGTAGTGAGAAAAACATTACTGAATTGAAAGGTACAACTCTGAAAAATAGAAGTAGAGAAATCGTAGCAAGATTCTTAAACGTCCTCAAACTTAAATTGGTTTCTGTCATTTGAGAAAAATGGACATTGGCCCTTTTTGTTCCAAGGTACAGATATATATTAAACCTTAAATGCCGGGTGTTGCTTTTCGGCAACATACCCAATTTAGTTCAATAAAAAAGTTAAAATTTCAGTGCAAAATTCACCTTGATTAATAATAGACATACATAAGATACAATTAAATCTAAATATATTGTTTAAAGGTGCGTCAAATTTACTAAAAACCTTTAAAAACACATTAAAGTTATTTAAAAAACAAACGTTTTCAACCGACACTTACTCGGCCTTCATCAGTGAAAAACACTTTCACCGATGAAGGGATGAACACTTTCACTGTTTTTCACTGATGAATGCCGAGTAAGTGTCGTTCGAAAACGTTTTGCTTTTAAAATGACTTTAATGTGTTTTTAAAGGATTTTAGTAAATTTGACGCACCTTTAAGCAATATATTTACACTTAATTGTATCGTATTTGTGTTTACCCAATTTATGCTTCTAAAATACTATGAGAGTAATAGTGAAGCTATAATGCCTAATGTTGCCAATAAAATACATTCTGAAAATATTATTAAATCGATTTTCAACATGTAGATGGCAACACTTGTGCTGTTTAAGAATGAAGATAGATTTATTTTTTCAATTTGCTACTTTTTCTTTCTTTCTTTCTTTCTTTCTTTTTTTTTTGTTTGTTTGTTTGTTTGGAAGCTTGCCTATTTTGTTTTGCAGTGAGCAAGTAAAATTTATTTCTTATTATAGTTCCTAAAATTCTTGTGTGTTTAATATTATAGAATACTATCAAGGAAAATTATTTTTTTCAATTAAAGATCAGTATTGCCGATTAGTAACAAACTGTTTTTTAGCCGAAAATCATACTTAAAACAAAATATGATTTTTTAAAGTATTTTTCCCATGATTTATTTAAAAAATGAAAGCCGAAAAACATTATTACAATGATTTTTGAAAAATAAGGCATTTAAGGTTTAAAAGTGAAACCTTTCGGTTGGGTGGCTTTTTGCTCTGTTATATGCGGGCAGACTGACGGACAAGCAGACAGACAGATGGACGAGCCAGACGACGACTGTGGTGTTACATATTTACATAATTAGAAACTTACCTAAAAATATATTTCATGGTATCGTTGTGTAGGATAATTTAAAGAACAGACCTCACACAGCCGTGCCTTGGAATCCAAAAACTACTCCAATAACCCAAAACGGAAATGTTTTATTGCAGAATCTATCTATATATATAAAAGAAAGTCTGAATTTGGTATTAATCAACGCGCAGACCAAACTACTGAACCTAAAGTCTTGAAATTTGGGGTAAAAATTCTTCTTATGACATAGAGTGCCGCTAAGAAAGGATTTTCTAAAATTCCACCCCTAAGGGGGGTAAAAAATCGAACGAACTTTTAAAAAATTCCTTAAAAATCTGATTTTATAGCTATTTTTCAACTGATAACATATTTTGGTGTATTTTTGTATGCTGAATAGAATGGTACTAACTAAATTCTTTTAAGTCCAATAGTTCGCGAGATATTTCATGTATTTCTAATTTGGCGATGTCTTTGGCGCCAAAACCTCGAAATACCTAACATTATAAGTGATAATTCATCCATATTCATTCGTCTTATACATCCGTTACTGTAGCAACGGAAGAAATTCAAATTAAATCTTTTTGTTAAATCTTTAGATTAAAGAATTGAACCGGCTATATGAGTTTGAAAAAAATAAATAAGTACAAACGCCTTGAGAAAAAGAGAAAAAAATATTGGATTTATTTAAAATACAAGGAAGCAATCCACTTAGAAATTAACATTATAAAACGAAAATATTTAAAAAATAAAAGCAATGTTTGTACGACTTTAAAAATTTTGTGATATCCGGGCCATGTCAGATACAACTGCGCCAAGCATGGGAATTACATTAATTACAGCAACCCTTATTTTTTGTCCATTTGATAGTTTATTTAGTATAGTTTTAAATTAATTTTATTACTATAATTTTTATTTATTATAGTTTATAGTATGTAATTTTATGTTATATATTTAGTTTATTTATTTACCCAAAACAATTTGCCATTTTTAACAAGGTTATGTATTTAAGAATGTTAAATTACTTTTTTGAACGTGATTGGCAATTGTCAACCATTTTTGGTGATCTATCTCATGGTCCGAATAATGCGTAAGTATTACTTTTTTTAATGGAATAAATTGGAATTGAAATAATACATCGCGATTTATCACTTGCTCCTGGATAAGAAGGAAAAATGGGTACTTTTATGTCAGACGTATCCGTATGTAAATATCGCCATTAGCATTTTTAAAATTGCCAATAGCAGTAGTTACATTTCGCGTATGTAAATTTAAAAAAAAAATCTTTGTTTTAAGTTATGGCATTATTTCCTATTGTTTTACTTTTCATCTTTTTTAATGACGTTAGTGTAAAGCATGTATTAAAATGCAAATTTGCTTTTCCTTCCACCCGTTTATAATTTGAGTTTTGCTGGATGTATTTGGATGGGACTTACACTGTTAGTTAGATTATTTTTTGTGGATGGTTGGTACTTCTCCGTAGCGAAGTTTTCTTCTGGGTTATTGTTTTTCTGAAGCACAAACTTGGCAACAAATCAGATTGCAGAAAATTAAATTACAAGAGAAAGTTCCAAAAATAGGTGAACCCGAATGTGAAAGATTACCTTTTATTTAAAGTTCTACTGAACGTATTTTGATTGGAGTTGCACAGTTAGGTAATCTTAGGGATTGCTGCAATATTTTAAATGTCATTCTACATTTTTAGTTATGGAATTATGAGGAAAGTTCTCAGTGGTGTAGTTGAAAAAAAAGTAGGATAAAATCTATAGGCAGAGGGTATATATTAGAGAGTATATACGTTATAGCTATGGAGTGCAGAGTTTCTAAAAAACACCAGAAGGTCTACGGCGTATAGTCTATGCTACATTCCTAAAAATTCCACAATCACGTTAACTTGATTATGAAAGATATATTTAAACTGTCAACTTCAAATATAAAATAAAAAGGGCAATATCGGTCCGACCGCTTATAACTTGAGTTCTTTTCATTGGATTTTGAGAAGATTTGCATTGTTAGATAAATTTTCAAGAAAGTGTTTAATATATAACACATATTATTCTACGTTGCTCAGTTATAGAATTATGTGGGAAAGTTCTTTAATCAGTGAACCCTATTTTGAAATATTAGCCTTTTTAAAAGGTTCTACTGAGTTAATTAGCACTGTTGTTAGATATTTTTTCAGGAAAGGTTTTAGTATATAACACATATTGTTCTACATTCCTTTGCTATAGAATTATAGCTGAATGTTGTATTATCTGGTGAACCCGATTATGAAAAATTAGTCTTATTAGAAGGTTTTACTGAACGGATTTTGATGGGATTTGCATTTTTTAATTTTCAGGGATGATTTTAATATGCTACATATTGTTCTTCCGTTCTTTTTTTATATTGAGTTATAAATAATCAACTTAAAGATTTCCTTCATAACAGTCCAAATTTTGTCTGAGACATTAGAAGATATAAAACCGTAATGTATTTCATGTTGTATTCAGCAACGCGGATGATCATTAGAGATAAATGTATTTATTGCTATAAAACACAAGATCAAATACACCGATATATTTCGTTTGATTAAAGTTTCGCTTGGAGAAACCGACCAGCGTAGCGGGCGAAGGCTTCTATTACTATATGTAAAGCGTAAATTCTTATTTCATTCCGATTGATTATAACTCAGATTCTACTGAACATAATTTTGCAGAACTTACACTATTAGATAGTAAATATGGTTTATAAATAGTTTAATCTAAAAACCATCGCTCCAAGTTGCTTAGTAATTGTTACGGGAGTTCTAAAATTAGGTGAACTCGATTAGGAAAGATTTCAAGTTTTACTGAATTGATTTTAATGACAGTTGCACAGTTAGCTAGATAATATTTCAGGGATTCTTTTCAATATTTATCATATCGTTCAAAATCGTTTAGTTACGAAGCTATGCGGAAAAAGTTATCTATGGTATTAGTAAAGAAAATTGGAGGATAATACGCTACAGACAAAGGACGTATACTAGAATGCTATAGTTATGGAAGTTGTGCAGAGTTTCTTTAAAAATCCAGAAATGATGCGACGTATACCTACCCCTACATCCCTGAGAGCTCTATATAATCAGGTTAACGCGATTATGATAGCTATATTTAACTATCTCAATGTATGTAAAATGCAAAGAGAAATTTCATTCCAGCCTCTTTTAAATTTACTTCTACTGAATTGATTTTGATGGGGCTTACATTGTTAGTTAGATAATTTACAGAAAAGATGTTAGTATAAAATATAATGTTCTACGTTGCTTAATTAAATAATTATGCGTAAAGATCTAAATCAGATGAACCCAATTTCGAAAGATTGGCTTTTTTTTTAATGTTCCGCTGAATGAATTTTCACGGGATTTAAACTGTTAATTATATTATTTTTATGAAATGTTTCGGTACGTTTTCCAGTTTAAAAGATCCTGCTCAGTGGATTTCGATGGAACATGCTCGGTTAGCTAATTTTTCAGCGAATGTTTTAGTATAAAGCACATATCATTCGCTTGGTGTTGCTTGGTCGTCAGGTTGCTTTATTATAGAATTAAGGCTGAATGTTTTAGAAGCAGGCGAACCAAATTATGAACGATTAGACTTTTCAGTACGTCCGATTAACAGATTCTGGTGAGACTTGCATTGATAATGTTTCATGAACCCTTTCAGTATATTACATATTGTTCTATCGTTCTTCACCGAATACTACACTAAATGATCAACGACAGAAGTTGGCCCTTAACAGCCTAAATTTTCTATGGCTCAAAAGATATAATAGCGTAATAACGTTCATATTGTTTGGGCATTCCAGGTAAATATCCATATTGCTTTAAAACGCATGATCAAATTCACAGATATATTTTGTTTCATTCAAGATTTCTTTAGAAAAACCGACCAGCGTAGCGGGCGTTACGCTGCTAGTCTATATATATAAAAGAAAGTCTGGATTTTGTATTAATCAACGCGCAGCCCAAACTACTGAACCTAAAATCTTAAAATTTGGGGTAAAAATACTTCATATGACATTGAGTGCCGCTAAGAAAGGATTTTCTAAAATTCCATCCCTAAGGGGGGTAAAAAATAGAACGAACTTTTAAAAAATTCCTCAAAAATCTGATTTTATAGTTATTTTTCAACTGATAATATATCTTAGTGTATTTTTGTATGCTGAATCGAATGGTACTAACCAAATTATTTTAAGTCTAATAGTTCATGAGATATTTCATATATTTCTAATTTGGCGCTATCTTTGGCGCCAAAACCTCAAATTTTCAAGTGATAATTTCTGAAAACTCATTCTTTTCATTCTGTTACTATAGCAAGGGAAGAAATTCAAATTGAATAATTTTTTAATCAATTCTTTTGCTTAAATATTTAAAATAACTATGTTAGTTAGGAAAAAAATTATAAACTCCTCAAAAACTAAAACTAAATAATAATAATAATAACAAAAACTGTTGTACCTTTTCGTTCTATCAACACTATGCCAAAATGTATGGTATCGCGCCATTTATTTCAACCCTTAGCGTGCAAACGATTTTTATTGCAAACCGTGCCAAACATTAACATTTGCTATTTATTGAACGTGAATAATTTTTATGAGTATTATTCCATCGTAATATCGTAAAACTTTTTAATTTGTTATTTTTCGAATAGAAAATATTTATTTTTAAATTATAACTTACATTTATTACTGACACTGACATGGATTTTACGATTTGGCAGTTACTTGATGAAATAATAAAAAAATAAAATGTTTACTGCAATGACAGATATGCTTATTACGTACGCCACGCTACAATGATAACCTGAAAGACATTTACGAGACCAGCAGATTAAATTGACTTTATTTTATTATTTTATTGTAAAATATTTATTTTTTCTTTTATTTTAAGTATTGATTTGTTTTGATTTAAAAAAAATAGTTGGTGAAAATCTGTAATTTTCAAATGTTATATATTTTAAATGCTCATTTTTGTATCAACAAAATTATTAACCATTTGGAAAAATGGTTATTGCCCTCCGTCAGGGTAGGAAATCAAAAACATATCTGGTTTTATTGGTTGAATCCTCATTTTATTCGTTTTCTGATTGGTCTATACAGTAATCTGTATTTTCCCTTTATTTTCAACAGATATGGATACTTCTGTTGCCACTATGACAAAAAAGTAATAAAAACTACAAAAAAAAAAAAAAATTAAGAACCCAGAAACAAATTGAGATACAGCTTTCAAACAAATTGCATTTAAAAGTACATTTTTTTCTCTATACGACAGTGTAAAAAGTAATATTGTGGAATGTTTAGAAGTTTAAGAATGAAATTTTATTTAAGATTGGTCCAGGAATATTAATGTTTAATCCATGGCGTACGTAATGAATGACCAGCTCCGTAGAAGTTTAAAAATTTACAGTACCGAAAAATGTAATCCATGGCTTACGTAATGTATGATCAACTCCGTGCGAATTTTTATGTCTTAAATTTTAGTCTTTGAAAAAATCATTTTCCAAATGGTCGTTGTAATTTGTTAAATTGCATTTTATTTTTTTTTTTTCAAATGTTTCATTTCATTTTGCGCTAATTATTGTGCTTGGCGACAACGGTGTTGGTATAACGGAAAAATACCAAAACAATTACTGATTTTATTTAAATTACAATGAAAAAGGGTTTGATAAGAAATAAATATTATAAAGCGGAAATATTTAATTTAAGTATGAAAGCAATGTTTGTACTGTTTAAAAAAATTTTCATATTCAAAAGTTTAAATGAAAAATATTTTGCAATCTGTCATTTGCTCCTATGGATAAAGAGAAAAAATGGATACTTTTATGTTAGCCGTGCATAAATCTCGCCAATAGCATTTTATAAAATACTTACAATTTTACTCATCATCATCTACTATATTTACAAAACGCAAATTCTTATTTCATTCTGATTGACTATATCTCGGGTTCTACCGAACATAATTTTTTAGGATATAACTGTTAGTTAGGTAATTTATTTTAGAAGTGTTTTAACGTAAAAAAATAGTTCTACTTTGAATTAGTGTTAAGTACGGTACTTTTAAAATTAGGGAAACCCGATTAATGAAAGATTAACTTTAATGTAAAGTTCTACTAAATGGATTTTGATGCTATGCCGGAAAGTTCTCTGTGGTGTAGTAAATTACTATAAGAGGATATACGCTATATGCAATGAGTATATACTAGAGAATATATATTCTATAAAGGTGTGCAGGGTTTCTTAAAAAATCCAGTGTGTATATAAAGTAGACCTACCCCTACATACCTGAGAGTTCTATAATCTGGTTAACGCGATTATGGAAGATATATTTTAATTTAACTATCTATAATATGTAGGAAATGCAAAGAGAAATTTCGTTTGGGCCGCTTACAACCTGATTTCTGCTGAATAGATTTTTGATGGGACTTACATTGTTAGATATTAGGTCTCCAAGAAAATTCTGTCGTTTTTATGTACTTTCACGCCTACTTTTTAAAAATGTTGATTTCTTCATTGGCACCACTTTCTTGAAATGGTAAAATTCCATTTCTTTTCACCTTAATGTCAAATGTTAAAACTATGGGAATTTTACAATTTCAAAAAAGTGGTGCTATTGAAGAAATCAGAATTTTAAAAAAGTAGACGTGAAAGAACTTTAAACGACAGAATTTTCTTGGAGACCTGATAATTTTTCCGAAAAAAAAATTAGTACATCATATCGTTCTACGTTGCTTAGTTAAATATTTATGGGGGAAAATTCAAAATCAGAAGAACACGATTATGAAAGATTGGCTTTTTTTAAGGTTCTGCTGGGTGGATTTTGGTAAGATAAACTGTTAATTAGATATTTTTTAGGGAACGTTTTGGTACATTTGCCAGTTTAAAAGATTCTGCTAAGTGGATTTTGGTGGAACTTGCTCAGTTACTTAATTTTTCGGGGAATATTTTATTATAAAACACATATCGTTCTAGGTTGCTTAGTTATAGTATTTTGGATGAAAGTTCTAGGATGAGGTGAGCTCAGTTATGAAAGATTAGCCTTTTGCATAGGTTCTATTGGACAGAATCTGATGAGAATTGCATTGATAAATTTTCAGAGGAAGGATATAAGTATATTACATATTGTTCTATCGTACTTTACCAAATCCTACAGGAAAGGATCAACTAAAGAAGTTGGTCCTTAGCAGCTCAAATTTTGTCTGTCTCAATAGAAAATACAATTGTATAATGGCGTCCATATCGTTTGTAGCAATTTGGATGGGTATGCCAGGTTAATGTCCATATTGCTTTCAAAAGAATGATCAAATTCACAGATATATTTTGTTTGATTCATGGTTTGTTTAGAAAAACAGACCAGCGAAGCGGGCGTAGGCTGCTAGTATATATATAAAAGAAAGTCTGGATTTTGTATTAATCAACGCGCAGCCATAACTACTGAACCTAAAATCTTGAAAATGGGGGTAAAAATACTTCTTATGATATAGAGTACCGCTAAGAAAGGATTTTCCAAAATTCCACCCCTAAGGGGGGTAAAAAAAGAACGAACTTTTTAAAAAATCCTTAAAAATCTGATTTTATAGTTATTTTTCAACTGATAACTTATTTTGGTGTATTTTTGTATGCTGAATCGAATGGTACTAACTAAATTCTTTTAAGTCCAATAATTCGAGAGATATTTCATATATTTCTAATTCGGCGCTATTTTTGGCGCCAAAACCTGAATTTTTCAAGTGATAATTTCTAAAAACTCATTCTTTTCATTCTGTTACCACAGTAAGGGAAAAAATTCAAATTGGATATTTTTTAACCAATCCTTTTGGTTAAATAAAAACAACTTCGTCAATTAGAAAAAAAAATTCAAACTTCTCAAAAACTAAAACTAAATAATAATAATAAAAAACTGTGGTACTTTTTCGTTCTAATTTTCGTCACGATACCATGCCAAAATGTATGGTATCGCGCCATTTATTTCAACCCTAATCGTGCAAACGATTTTTATTGCAAACCGTGCCATACATTCATTTGCTAATTATTGAACGTGAATATTTTTATGCAGGAATTTTTAATGATGGAATTTATTTTATTCCATCATAATCTCGCAAAACTTTTTAATTTGTTATTTTTTGAATAGAAAATATTTATTACTGATACTGATATAGATTTTACCATTTCGCAGTCATCTAATGATGAGGAAGCTACAATAAAATTATTTCAGAAGTTAGGAATTATACATATAAACACGTTTTGTTCAAAAAAACATGAATGTCTTCATTGAAAGAATGAAATGTTTACTGCAATGTGAGACATACGTATTACGTACGCCATTCTTCAGTAGTAAAAGACATTTACAATTTCAAGACTGCAGTTTAAATTGACTATATTTTATTACTTGCAAAATATTTATTTATTCTTATATTTTAAGTATTTATTTTGGTACCCGTTGACCAATTTCGCCAAATTACACAAATTGACATAATTTTTATTTTAAATAACGAAAAAACAAGTAAATTAGTATAACATTAATAAAAATACATTTAAAACGTCGAAATAAAAATCACCTGATGACGTAAATACGTGTAACTTGCTTAAAATCGAGTGAATGTGACATTTACGATCAACCATTATTGGCATTTAATCTTATAGTTTGGCAATAGATTTTTGGTCGACGGGATAACCAAGTAGTACCATTATTTTTATTGATTTAAAAAAAATGGTGGGTCAAAGTCTGTAATTTTAAAAAGTTATATTTTTTAAATGCTCATTTTTTTTATAATTTTTTTTTTTTGAATGTATCATTTCATTTTTGTGCCAACTATTACGCTTGGTGACAATGGTGTTGGCATAACAGTGAAACACCAAAATAGTTACTGATTTTATTTGAAATGTAAAGAGAAAAGGTTTTAAGAGCAATAAACATTGTAAATATGACTATAACTCAGATGTTACTGAACAGAATTTTGTAGAACTTACACTGTTAAATAGTAAATTTGGTTTATAAATGGTTTAATGTAAAAACCATCATTCTAAGTTGCTAGGGGAGCTCTAAAATTAGGTGTACTCGATTATGAAAGATTTCAAGTCAACTAATTAAATGCACACCAAGTTTGATAATATTTCAGGGATTTTTTCAATATTTATCATATCATTCTGTGTTGTTTAGTTACGGAGCTATGCGGAAAAAGCTCTCAGTGGTACAGTAAGGAAAATTGGAAGATATACGCTACAGAGATAGGGTATACTAGTGAGTATATATACTATAGTTATGGAAGTTGAGCTGAGTTCCTTAAAAAATTCAGAAGTGATGCAATATATACCAACCCCTACCTCCCAGAGAGTTCAATAATCAGGTTAACGCGATTATGAAAATTATATTTAACTATATCAATATATATATATAATGCAAAGAGAAAGTTCATTCCGGCCTCTTATATCTTGAGTTCTGCTGAATAGATTTTGACGGGACTTACATTGTTAGTTAGATAATTTTTTAGAAAAGATGTTAGTATAAACATAACGTTCTACGTTACTTAGTTAAATAATTATGAGGAAAGTTCTAAATCAGATGAACCCAATTTTGAAAGATTTGCTTTTTTTTTTAAGGTTTCACTGAATGAATTTTTATGGGATTTAAACTGTTAATTAGATCATTTTTAGGGAAGATTTCGGTATATTTTCCAGTTTAAAAGATTCTGCTAAGTGGATTTCGATGCAACTTGATCGGTTAGTTAATTTTTCAGTGAATGTTTTAGTATAAAGCTCATATCATTTGCTGTTGCTTGGTTGTTAGGTTGCTTGATTGTAGAATTATAGATGAAAGTTCTAGAATCAGGCGAATCCAATTATTATGAACGATCAGCCTTTTCAATAAGTCCAATTAACAGATTCTGATGAGACTTGCATTGATAATTTTTCATGAATGCTTTTAGTATATTACATATTATTCTATTGATTTTAACCGAATCCTAAACTAACAGATCAAGTAAAGAAATTGTTCCTTAACAGCCTAAATTTTGTATGACTCAATAAAATATATAATAGCGTAATGACATTCATATTGCCTTCAGCAATTCGGTTGGATACACCAGGTAAATGTCCATATTGCTTTAAAACGCATGATCAAATTCACAGATATATTTTGTTTCATTCAAGATTTCTTTAGAAAAACTGACCAGCGTAGCGGGCGAAGGCGGCTAGTAATTAAATAAAACTGTAATTTTTTATTTATTAATGCGTAACTTACATACCTTCCCTTTTTGATATTAACAAGAATGCTATTTTAGAAGCCTTTTTAGCAATCTTTCTAGAAAAATTCATTATATATATATTTATTTATTTATTTATTTTTACTTATTTATTTATTATTTTTTTATTAAAGCATTCATTTTCATTCCTAGCATATTCATTTAGCTTTGCAATTCGAAAATCTTTTATGCTTAACGTCTCTGAAAAAAGCATTTAGTTCTCACATTTAAACGCAAAAGAGTTAAAGCATTAATCAATATTTATGTTTAAATGCTGATATTTTTCTTTGGCATCCAAATGTAAATATCGTCACTCGAAATTAAAAGAATTTTTTTCTGTTTAACAAAATTTATCGTGTTCAGCAGTAAATGTATTTTTTAAAGTCAGTAAACAAAATTTGCTCTTTTTGCAAACAAGGAAGAATTTATTAGCTTCGAAGTACAATTTTAAATAACATAAAACTATGCCATAAATAAATTAAACATTTAATATATTTTCTTCGGATGCACATCTATTGGTTTTATTTCTTGTATGACTAAAATCATTCTTTTGAATTTATTTTGAAATAATCATACATATTATTTATGTTGACAGCATCCCTTTATTCGGTGCATTCGTAATTATATAAATACCTAGCACCTATAGTTGACGTCTGCTCCGTCCATCTGCCTGTCCGCATAGAACAGCACAAAACCTACCCAACCGAATGGTTTGAAATTTAAAAAAATCCCTGCCGGCTCGGGCCTACAGGCGGAGGTAGATTTCAATGTTAAGTACTAAATTCTCAAACAAAACTTAAATCAAGATTAGAGATAAAACCCAGTTTCTTCTCAAAGAGTGAGCTGTAGGGAGCTAAACTTTTTGTGAAAATTATAATATACACGAATACACACACACACATGTATATGGAATAGGTTTAAAAAATGGCTACAAAAAATTCAGAGAACCTTGAAGTGTTAAAATGTGTTAATATTTCCATAGTCGGGTTTTTATCATGTTTTAATACCTTTCTTCAAACTTACATGGCGTTACATATCCACCTGCTGAGGTCCATTATATTTCCAATATGACTCAATATACATATTTTTATAATTCGTCAAACTATTTATTTTATTTTGAGTTTTCATGCTGAAATCTTGCTCTAGAAATGACGTAATATTCAATTTGTTTTCGATTTGTCAAACTATTTAATTTTACACGTGAAAATTTTGCAAAAGAAAAGTAATTGTTGTGGTGAGAATTTTATTGTTTTTTTTTTTTTTAATTGTTGGCAACTGCTATAACGAAAAACTTTTATTTTTTTCTGCCATTGTTGTGTAAGAGCTGGTTTTATCAGATTCATGTTAAGACAGTATTCAAAATTTTGAACCCTCCCCATTTCCACCCTCTTGGGCCGATTTCGCCCATTTTCAATCCCCGCCGAGATATTAGCCATATCGAAGTTGTTGGCGAGTTTGAGGACAATCCGTGCATAATTGCGACTTTTATCGTGCGGACAAAATTTAGTACATACATACATACATATATATATATATATATATATAAACTTTTTAGGTGGGGGTGGTTTTGGGTTCCTGGGGTCCTATAATGAAAAGTTATGAAGGAATTTTTCAAAAGTCGCACCATGGTAACGACTGCAATAGGTAGTATTTCTTACGAAATCTACCTAATACAGCGTGTATTAAAGTCATGGTGCACTTTAGACCGGTCACAGAAAATCAGTGAAACAAGATAGAAATACGATATATACGCCACATAAAAGAAAAACTCTCCAAGTTCCATACCCGGTCAGTGCAGTTCGATGTGGCGTCCATTTAAAACAGAGAGAAACATAACTCTGTTACACCAGGCGTCCTTAACTGTGTGGGAAGAACTTGAATATCGTTTAGAGTGTGTAGGGAAACAAATAGAGACCACGTCGAACTGTACTGAAACAGGTATAAAACTAAGGGCGTTTTTCTTTTGTTTGGTGAAGATTTCACATTTCCATCTTCTTCCGTTGATTTCCTGTGACCGGTCAAAAGTGCACCATGACTTTACGCACAAACTGTATATAATCGTTGCAGAAGTTTGTTGAGTTATTTCGAATTTTATGATAATCATATAAAAACTTAAAAAGATATTAATAAAAGTTATTTCCATTCTATTAAATCCTATCATAAATAAATAATTCATTTATATTTCATGGTAGGTAATGATTCTAGGTTGCCATAGTGATGAAGTCCTATTTAAGATGAAGTTATATTATTTCCGCTTTACTAAATTCAATATACAGAATCGTAATAAATTTTGTATTCATACAATTCTGCATAAGAGTTCAACAGTTATTGCACCAACATCTTAATATTTATAAAATTTCGTTAAAGCATGAACGCAACTCATTTGTCACGTTTGACGAAAAATTTACGATTTTATTATTAACAGAAATGGGCTTCTTCCTTTTTAGAAATATTTATTATATGCTTTTTTATACTAAAATATCCTTTTCCATTGCCGGAAAATTTATTTGGCTTTGCATTTCAAAAATCATTTATCCTTAATGTCTCTGAAAAAAGCATTAGTGCTCGCATTCAAATACATTAGCGTTAAAGCATTAATCAATATTTAAAATTAAATGCTGATATTTTTTTGCATCCATGTAAATATCGTCACTCGAAATTACAAGCATTTTTTGCTGTTTAACAGCATTTATCGTGTTCAGCAGTACAGTAAATGTATTTTTAAAACGTCAGTAAACAAAATATGTTGTCTCTGCAATCAAGGAGACATTTATTAGCGTCGAAGTAAAATTAGAAATAAAATAAAACCGCGACATAAATAAATTGTACAGTCGTGGGAAAAAAAAAGTAAACACCCCCTACTAACTCCTCAGCACATTATCGTAGAAGAACGTTACCGTTACCGAACGATTGGAAATAAAGCCTACTTTTAAATGATATAGAATTTGCTTAGGAGGCCATCTACATATTAAAACGAACCGTAACTTTGTTTTTTTTCAATAGCAGTACATACTTCTGACAGCATAAATGAACTCTACACCCTTCAATTAGCCTAAAAACAAATTTTTATGTAATTCGTAGCATAAGTTTCTGAGAAATTAATTATTTTAAAACGTGCGTATTTTAAGGGCTGTATCCAAATTGAAGTTCGGAACTCGATTGTTAACCGAGAGAGCCCTCATCATGATCAAGGTACAGTCGTGAAAAAAAAAGTAAACACCCCCTTCTAACTCCTAAACAATTATCGTAGAAGAAAGTTACTGGTACCGAACGATTGGAAATAAAGTCTACTTTTAAATGATGTATATAAAATATGCTTAGGGGGCCATCTACATATTAAAACGAACCATAACTTTGTTTTTTTCAATGACAATGCCCAATTTCAACGAGATATTTCAAATCTTCGGTTCTTTCTTCTCCGATAATTTGTTGAGGAGTTAGTAGGGGTGTTTACTTTTTTTTCCCACGACTGTACATTTAATATATTTGTTTGAGGTACACATCTATTGGGTTTCTTCCTTGTATGACTAAAATTATTCTTTTGAAATTATTTGGACATAATCATATATATTATTTATCTTGACAACATCCCTTTTTTAGATGCACTCGTAATTTTATAAATAAGTAGCACCTATAGCCGTTGTCTGCTTTGTTCGTAAGTCTGTCTGTCACAGCGCAAAAACTGTTCTGTTGTTGTATCATTGTTGTGTAAGATAATTTAAAGACGAGACCTCACACAGTCGTGAATTGGAATCCAAAAACTACTCCAACAACTTTACACGAACCAATTTTATTGCAGAATAAATAAATAAAACTGTAAATTTTTAATTATTAATGCATAACTTACCACCTTTCGTTTTTGATATTAACAAGAATGTATTTAGAAACCTTTTTAGCAACCTATTTAGAAATATTCATGGTATGTTTTTGTTTTATATATATATATATATATTAAAACATTCATTTCCATTCGTCGCATATTCATTTAGCTTTGCATTTCAAAAATCATTTATTTTTAACGTCTCTAAAAAAGGCATTAGTTCTCGCATTTATATTCATAAGCATTAAAGCATTAATCAATATTTATGATTAAGTGTTGAAATATATATATATTGGCATCCAAATGTAAATATCGTCACTCGAAATTACAAGCATTATTTGCTGTTTAAGGGCATTTATCGTGTTAAGCAGTAAATGTATTTTTTAAATGTCAGTAAACAAAATTTGCTCTTTTTGCAAACAAGGATGTATTTATTAGCTTCAAAGTACAACTTGAAATAAAATAAAACGAAGGCATAAATACATATCACATTTAATATATTTCCTTGCGATATACCTGTATTCGGTTTCTTTTTTGTATAACTAAAAATAATATTATGAAATTATTTGGACATAATCATTTATAATATTAGGTGGGTTCGTAATTATATAAGTACGTAGCACCTATAGTCGCCGTCTGGTCCGCATATAACAGCGCAAAAACTTCCCAACCGAATGGTTTGAAATTTAATGTATACAATAGTTGCAGAATTTTGCCGAGCTATTTCAAATTAGATGAAAATCGGATCAAAACTTAAAAATATGTTAATAAAAGTTTTCTCCATTCTATTAAGTACTATTATACGTACTGAATTCAATGATAACCCATGATAGGTAATGATTCTAGGCTGCCATGGTAATTATTGTATAAAATCCTATTATACGTAATTCATTCAATGTTGTTCCGTGATAGGTCTAGGGTGTCATGGTGATTACGTCCTATTGAAGGTGGAATCCCATTATTTCCGTATTACTGAATTTAATATATTGATAATCGTAATAAATTTTATATTCATGCATTTTTTCATAAGAGTGAAAAGGCTATTCCACCAAGATTTGAATATTTATGAAAATACTTATGATATGAATACTCCTCATTTGCTATGTTTCGCGTAGAATTTGCAATTTTATTATTAACAGAAATGTATTTTTTCCCTAGAAATATTCCTTATATGCTTTATTTTATACTAAAACATTCTTTTTCGTTCCTGACATACTTATTTAGCTTTGCATTTCAAAAATCATTTATTCTTAACGTCTCTGAAAAAAGAATTACTACTCGCATTTGAATACTTAAACATTAAAGCATTAATCAATATTTATGATTAAATGCTGATATTTTTTTGCTTGTACAAAAATGTAAATATCGTCTGTCGAAATTAAAAGCATTTTTTGCTGTTTAGCAGCATTTATCGTGTTTAGCAGTAAATGTATTTTTTAAATGCCAGTAAACAAAATTTGCTCTCTTTGCAAACAAGGAAGAATTTATTAGCTTCGGAGTTCAATTTGAAATAAAATAAAACCAAGGTGTAAATAAATTGTACATTTAATATATTTCTTTGGGATGCGTAACTGTTGGATTTCTTTTTTGTATGACTAAAATTATTCTTTTTAAATTCTTTGTACATCTCTACATAATAAAAGGCATTGTAACGCATCCGGGGCGAACGCATCGATTTTGCCAATCTCCGATAAGATGGAGCCACGTTAGGATTAATTTCGATTTCAGATGATAAGAGAAAACGTATCTGCTTAAATACAAATCTTTTCTACCTGAAATCCCATCTGTTCAACGTAATTTTCTGTAAAAGATTGAAAACTAACAAAATTTGAATGATTTACGCAGTTGAAAAACAATTTCAGAAATCGAGTTAACCCCTTCGCGACGGGAGCCTTTTACGAAATGTTTAATACTTTGCTACCGGTTTTAAAAAACAGAAGTTTGTGCCTATTCAAATCGGGAAAATGCTCGGATTAAATAAGGCAAATTTTACAGTAAAATTTTACTGGTGAGGATAAACGAGGATTCTTAGGCCTATTTCCGGCACGTATACGTGTCGCTCGTCCCCAATGGGTTAACCCTTACCGGCGAGGAGTAATTCTGTTTATAAACTGATGAAATAATGGACTGACACCGCAATTTATAAACGAATTTATTAGAAAATGCGAACTTGCTTATTTTCATGTACATTATAATAAGAAAGTTTTATTTAAATATTTTTGATGCCGTTTGTCAGTTTTGGAATTAAAATTAGGTGTCCTTTTTAAGGACACCGCGCCGGAAAGGGTTAGAAGTATACATTAGCGTAAAACGTAAACAAGCGGTAGCGAGTCATTCACTTGATTCATTGAAAAAAAAAATAAACCATGGAGATTTTTCTTCTACTCTCAGCGCAAATCACTTTCTGTAAACCCATTCAACTACGGTCCCCCAATTGGGTGACCAAGAACAGACGCAAAGATCGTAAAAAGAAAAAAACATGCTAGGGAAATCCCGCACCTCCACAACTAAAATGGACTAGAGAAGCAGGCTTTCTAGAATGGACAAGATCAAAACGCGGTTCTTTCGCGGTCGTTTTCAAAGCTCAAATGGCATTCCTTGGAATAATACGATTATTTTCGTTTGATACAGTAGAACGTTCAGCACAATTTACCAACATTAAATTCATAAAAAACTGCATATGCTATTTTTATTCACAGTTAAGTTTTATGAACGCTTTTCACTGTTTCCCAAAATCTTAATTTTTCTGATATGTATGTTGTTTTTAAGAGTTGTAATACAAAGAAGAAAAAACAGTTAATACCTGTTTTTAATTGTAGTGACTTCAATATATGTCTGTCTAAAATTTAGCTCAATATTCCTAGAATTGTTTGTTATTTATTTATTTACAAAAAAAATTAGTTGTGTTATACTTAAGAATAATTCATAGTCAGTCAGATGAGTGTAAGCAAAAATAATATGATGATCGCCTTTGGTTTCGAAATTTTTCATTGTTTTCTGATAGCAAAACAAACGAGCAGGGCGGGGTTCGGGGAGTTTACAATATGCAAAATGTCTTACGTGTATCTTAAAATACTTTAATGTGAATGCATGAAATTTATATAAATAACCATTAATATTGTTTTAAATATTTATTTTAGCATAAAAAATTATTTATTTATATTTTACATTTAGACTGTTTTTTTTTTTTTTTTTTTTTTTTTTTTTTTTTTTTTTTTTCATTTAGACTATTATTTATATTTAAATAAAAAAGGTAATCTAATTGTGAAGAGATCTATATATACTAAAATTATAAACTATAAAGCTAACATATGAGTTTTCCATTCTCTAAACATTTATGTAATTTATGTGGTATTTTCAAAATATTATGTAAATATACATAACAGTCTTTAATTTTATAATAAATAAATGTTGTATAAAATAACAAAATTACATTGATAAAAAAATATTAAATTAAACATTATTAAAAAAATTTAAATAATAAGAATAAATAAACATTTATATGACTGATAAAACTAAAGTTTGAAGAGGCATATATTTAAAGTCATTTAGTGAAATTCACTTAAATAAGTTGAAAAGGGAGCGGCTAATTTTAGTCTGAATATTTTTTAATGTAACATTTTTTTCGAGCAAAAAACATTTTGTACAGTTATTAAAAATAGGCATTAACTAAGTTTGATTATTATTTGTATTACAAAAATTTAAAAACTGCATAGATGTATAAAAAAAAAAAAAAAATTAAGGTTACGAAACGCTAAAAGGCATTTATAAAACTTATTTTTGAATAAAAACAGCTTTTTCCTTTTTCTCACAAGTTTTATTGGCAGATTTAAAACACACTGAGACTTTTATTGCTT
This sequence comes from Maratus speciosus, assembly GCA_963932465.1. Lineage (NCBI taxonomy): Eukaryota > Metazoa > Arthropoda > Arachnida > Araneae > Salticidae > Maratus > Maratus speciosus. The sequence goes on from OZ010797.1 coordinate 481,541,529, forward strand.
AATTTTTTTTTTCTTTTGAGGGACGGGGAGGACTATAAAAATACAATTTCAAAGCGTCATTTAAAAATATATATTAATTATTAGTATTATTTCAATAGTTGCAGCACAGCAAACTTTTTTTTTTATTATTACGCAGTTTTATAGCATATTTGTTAAATTTTTGTTTTATTAAGAAATCTTAATTCCGTTATGGTATAATAGGCGGAAAGCCTGGTTTACCCAGAAGTATTGTAAATGCTAATAGTGTGTTTATTAGAACACAAACTAGCCGAATTTTGCTCATCTAAACGCTTCCATATTGTCAATTATTTTTATCAGTTTTTTCAAATTTTAAGGGAAAAACACAATTTTTACCCACCATCCTAAGACGGGCATTTACACTAGTTATCATATAATTTACAGTAGTGCTTTGATTATCCGAAGTAATTCGGACCGACCATCTTGCAGAAATTGGAAATTTTTGGATAATCGAGAATACTTTAATTTTAAGATTAAAGAGAAATATATGCATTATCACTTATTATAGTAACAAGTGCTTAATAAAAATAAAGCAAGACAAAATAATACAGTACCTGAATTTTAATTTTGAAATTAAGTACCTTTTACGTGTATTACAAGGGTTTGAAAAAATATTTTGTTTGTCGCAGTTTCGATTGCCTTTGCTTTGACGCTCTATCATGGAGTTTTTAAAAATTTTTAGTTCACCAGTATCACACTCTTTCTGCTGCTCCAGCCATACCAAACCTTTTGCAAAACATTCAAAAGCTTGAGAATTGCTAATTTGTTCATTTTCTTCGTGACACTCCGCAGCTTACGGGAGCTCAAGTTAAATTCAAAGGGATTCTAAGAAAGGGGATCGGAAATATTTATATGTACTCGTAGTTCGGAAAGGACCGCTTGCACACAAGGAATATAATAGTAAAAAAAAAAAAAAAAAAAAAAAAAAAAAAGCTTTCAAAATGGATTTTGCACACTGGGAATATGATAGTTAAAAAACAAGAGCTTTAAAAATGGATTTCGGTTAACCGAGAGTTTTCGTTAAAAGAGTTTCGGATAAAAGAGGTTTTACTGTATTTCTGTTGTCAACATCCACTTTTAGCTGCGTTCGTAATTGTATAAACCGTAGCACCTATAGTCGTCGTCTGGTCCGCCTGTCTGCATATAACAGCGCAAAATCTATACAACCGAATGGTTTGATATTTAATGTATACCATAGTTTCAGAATTTTGTCGAGTCATTTCAACTTTTATGAAAATCGAATCAAAATTTAAAAATATATTAAGGAAAGTTGTCTCCATTCTATTAATTCCTGTCATACTTAATGAATTCCATGATAGGCAATGTTTTTAGGTTGTCATGGTAATTATTCTATTAAATCCTATTATAAGTAATTCATTGAACGATATCCCATGATAGGTCTAGGATGCCATGGTGATTAAGTCCTATTTAAGATGGAGTCGTATTATTTCCGTATTACTGAATTTAATATGTAGAATCGTGATTAATTTTGTAGTCATGCATTTTTGCATTAGAGTGAAACGGCTATTGCACCAAGATCTGAATATATTTATAAAAATAGTTATAATACGAACACTCCTTATTTGTCACGTTTCGAGTACAATTTCCGATTCTATTACTAACAGAAATGGATTTGTTCTCTTTTAGAAATATTCATTAGACTATTTTTATACTAAAACATTCTTTTCCATTCCTGACATATTTATTTAGCTTTGCATTTAAAAAAAATCATTTATGTTTAATGTCTCTGAAAAAAGAATTACCGTTCGCATTTGAATAGATAAGCGTTAAAGCATTAATTAATATTTATGATTAAATGCTGATATTTTTTGTTGGCATAAACATGTAAATGTCGTCTGTCGAAATTAAAAGGATTTTTCGCTGTTTAACAGCATTTATCATGTTCAGCAGTAAATGTATTTTTTAACCCTTTAAGGATCGCTTAATATTTGGAAAAAACATAAAAAAGTACCTTTTTTATTACAAAAATCGAATATTTATAAGGTTTTTAAATAAAATATGCAATTAGTTTTTTTTTACTTTCTTCTATCTTTACAAGAAGAAAGTATTGGTTTCATGAAAATTTTCGAATTCCGGTTTTCGACGGATTTACACGTTTTAGGGGTCAGAGATTCCAAAAAACATGTTTTTACAAAATGTCTGTCTGTGACTCTGTGAATCTGTCTGTCTGTCTGTCTGTCTGTCTGTGTGTATGTGACACAAATTTTGTGGGCGCTCTATCTCAAGAACTAATGCACGGAATTTAATAAAAATTGATATTCAGTTAGTGCCTAATACAAATTGATGCTGATTAGTTTTTGGTGTAAATCGCTCAACAGGTGGCGCTGCAATGCTGCATTTTTCACGATTTTCGCAATAGCTCTATCTCAAGAACTAATGCACGGATTTTGATCAAACTTCAGATTTAGTTAGTCCTTGATATGAATTGATGATGATTACGTTTTGGTGTAAATCGCCCAACAGGTGGCGCTGTTATGATGAATTTTGCAGGATTTACACGATTTCCCTAATAGCTCTATCTTAAGAACTAACGCACGGATTTTCATCAAACTTCAGATTAAGTTAGTCCTTGATATGACTTGCTACTGATTAGGTGTTGGTGTAAATCGCCCAACAGGTGGCGCTTCTCTGCTGCCTTTTCCACGATTGCCTCAATAGCTCTATCAATAGAACTAATGGACCAATTTTCATCTAACTTCAGATTTAGTTGTATGTTGACACAAGTTGTTGTTAATTAGGTTTTGGTGTTAATCACCCAATAGGTGGCGCTGCTATGCAGAAATTTTCACGATTTTCGCTATTGCTCTATCTCAAAAACTAATGTACGGATTTTCTCCAAATTTCAGATTCAGTCAGACGTTGACATAAATTGTTGCTGATTAGGATTTGGTATAAATCACCCGATAGGTGGCGCTGCTAGGCAGCATTTTGCTGAATTTAGACGATTTAAGCGATAGCCATATCTCAAGAACTAATGCACGGAATTTCATATCGTTAGAATCCTCATGAGATGCATAGATTGCCATTCAATTTTGGCAGTGTGATAGCGAATTTTGAAGTATTAACATGTATGAGATAGAAGAAAGTTTTGGGATTGGTACATCCGACTAGTTTTCTTAAGGAGAAAAAAAAAGATATTATGGAACAGATTCATATTTGTAGAAAAGCCATCGTGCGAAAATTCTGTGTCTTAATGTTTGTTTTGGGGTCATTCCGTGGTAATTTACGTTACATTTAGAGCAATGTATTGCAGTAATTCTAGTAATATAACACCAAAAATTATTCAAATGTAAAGTTGACATGATTTGTTAATTACACCTATCCAAAGCTCAATTTGAATGAAAATTACATAGAATATGAGAATGAAAATTATATTTTTTATGGTAACTTACGTTCCTTTTTCAGTAATGCTTTTTCAAATCAAAAAAAATTCAGTAATCCTTTTTCAAATCACATAATAAATATAACTGCCAGATTTCAATAAATAACACAAAAATTAAATAAACTTCATCTAAATTGAGCTTTGAACAGGTTTAATTAACAAATTATGTCAACTTTATATTTTGAATTCTATTTTTGGTGTTATATTACTAAAATTACTGAAGAAAATTGTTCTAAATGTAACGTAAGTTACATGCAATGACCCTTTACTTCACACAAATTAATGCAAATAAGACTTTTATTTTTCACAAATTTACAAATTTTTACAAATAATATTTGAAATAATATATATACCGTATATCTAGGCGTATAACACGCACTTTTAACTGTAAAAAATTACTTCATTAACCGTGTGCGTGTTATACACCGATTATAAAATGGTTGATGTAAAATCATAAGAAGAAAACATTTCAAATTTTCTGAGGTATATTTAAAAGCATTTTTATATCAATATAAACAAATAACCTAACAATATATATTTTCTAACAAACATAATATTCCTTATCAGATAACATGAAAAGTTAGTTGCACTTGTCATCATTTATATTTTCGGAAATACCATCTTCTTCCCCACTGTCTCTTTTATGAATTTTATCCCCACTGTCACTTTCAACTACCCATAAGTTAGTCACCCTCTGTAGCGTGAAGTTCATTTGATATTCTACATTTTAAAAATGATTTAATGATTATTTTCAGTATGGTTTCATTCCATGATGTTATAATCCACTCACACATTTGCGTTAATCACGCATGTTGCACATTATCCCATATAAGACACTTTCCGGTTTTCTTAAAGCTCCTGTACGGTTTTCCCAAACATTTTTTACCCATAATTTTAAACCATTTTCGTCCATCCAGCCCTTCTCATGGAAATAAACAAAAACTCCATTTGAAAAATTAGCAATTAGAATTGTTTTTCGTTTGAAAATTACCATTGGTTTTAATTTCGCGCAGATGAGGTGGAAAGAAGTTTGAGCGCATAATAGACAAGACCTGTCTCAAATCAGATTTTGGGGGTTCGGGTTATTTAGGTTACAAATGTTATAGGAATTAGAGCATATCGAAAACGATCGCATTCGCATGTCGCAAAGAAAAGGCACATTATCTGAAGTGTGGGAAAGCTGATATTTCTGGTTTGTTTTCGTGGGGAAAACGGGATGCCTGTTATACAGCAGTATATACTTGAAATAAAAATATATACTCTCAAATTAGTGATGCGTGTTATACGCAGTGATATACGGTACTTTAAATTTTGACTATCCATAATTTTTTTTAAGGGATATTTACAAATGCTTGATTCGTCAGAATCCATATTTGACCTAATTATAGATCGTACACACTAAAACTGACAGCTAATATTCAAGGAGCATTTAAATGCCAGTTAAATTTTTCTGGTTTCAAAAGTTTTTCTAGCAATTAAATCTCCAGCACCGAAATATGATGGGCACGAAAATTATTTAACGACGCCCTATTCCGTGATATTCACAGGAGCGAGAATTAAGGTGTTAAAGGCCAGTAAACAAAATTTGCTATCTTTGGAAACTAGGAGGAATTTAATAGCTTCAAAGTTCAATTTGAAATAAAATAAAACACCAAGACACAAATAAATTGTACATTTCATGTATCTTACTGGGATGTACATACGTCGAAAAAAAAAGTAAACACCCCATGCTAAATCTGAAACAAATTATCGTAGAAAAAAGTTACAGGTACCAAACGATTGGAAATAAAAATAGCAAATAAAGCCTTTGTGCAACAATATTAAAAAGCAGAAAAACCAACGTTTAAAATGCACAAATAATATATGAAAATCAGTAGCCGTCAGATACTCAGCCTTGCTTTTTCTAGCACGCTGTTTCTTATTCCCTATCTTGCACTGAAGAAGAATCTCGCTAGTAGATTCGAAACAGCTGTTTGCTGCTTTTCATATATTATTCGTTCATTTTAAACGTTGGTTTTTCTGCTTTTTAAGATTGGAAATAAAGCCTACTTTTAAATGATGTGTATAAAATTTGCTTAACGGGCCCTCTAGTTACCGAAACGAATCCAACCTTTGTTTTTTTGAATAGCAGTATCCAAGTTTGACACCATAAATAAATTCTACACCCTTTAATTAGCCTAAATCCAAATTTTCATGAAATTCGTACAATTATTTTCCGATAAATTAATTATTTTAAAATGAGCATGTTTTACGGGTTGTATCCAAACTGAAGTTCGGTACTCGATTGCTGATATGCTACAGAATGACTATTAATGTATTATTTCTTGCTAATATGATCATTGCACTCGCCTAATATGTTTCGAATATTGCCAGCTCAAATATTTTAATAAAATGAGTAAAATATATTTTTTCAAATTATGCTTCTCTGCACATCATAGAAAGCCCATTAAACCATCATTTTGCCGTTTTTTAATGATAATTCGAAAACTACTGGAACGAAAAATTTGAAATTTAAAATTAGGATAAAGCAGGACACAATAAATATAAATCTGTCAAAAAATTGTCGGTTGCAATTCATTTTTTTTCTTCGAATATTAATTTCACAATTCATAATTCATATTATAATTTTTTTTCTAAATTACAAATTCAATGTATTTATGTTTGGGTTTTTTTAGTATTATAACTACACACAAAATTATCCTATTAGGGATATACTTTCAGGAGTTATAAATAGAAATATGAAAATGTAATTTAACATTAGAAGCTCTAAATTTCGAATATTTATAATTCAAAAACTTATCATTCAAATGACTAGAAATTTCTTTTATAGGCATAGTTTGAACCGATGATTTAAAATATAGTGTCAAAATTGGGTGTTGTCATTGAAAAAAAAAACAAAATTTGTTCTGGTTCTGATTTGTAGATGGTCCCCTAAGCAAATTTTATATACATTATTTAAAATTAGACTTTATGTCCAATCGATTGGTACCAGTAACTTTCTCCTGTTATAGTTAGTTGCAGAGTTTGTAGGAGGCGTTTACTTATTTTTTCCACGACTGTACATGTATTGGGTTTCTTTCTTGTATGAATAAAATAATTCTTTTGAAATTATTTGGACATAATCATATATATTATTTTTCATGCAAACATATTTTTCTCAAGTATGTAGCGTACAACGATGAATAAGGTATCATTGGATAGGATTTTTTGCCCCATCTGACATTGCATGCTGAATTTAACTTAAAAGTAGTTCGGAAATTCAGATAGATACTGTAAGAACGCTGGATTCTTTTGAACATCTAACACTATTATTTACCCTCGCAATTTAATAACTCATAAAAAAAAAGTGCCCGTTTAACGTGATGGCATTGAGTTCACAGGCTATTCACATTAATTGTATATTATACTCTTATTTCAAAGAATAATTCCCTCAAAAAATAAATTAAGGGGGGATCCTCCCTCCGTAAAGAGAGGTCTTTGTACTTAACCGATGAGCCTCCAAATGTCAACAGGGAAGTTCGTTATCGAAATAAACCGGTATACCAATTTTGAAGCAAATCAGATAGAAAACCGATTTATTTAAATTAAGGGGGGGCATTATCCACCGTTCCCTCCATTATATTTAACCAATGAGCTTCTAAACCTAATCAGGGAAGCGCCTTATCAGAATAAACCGATATACTAAATTTCAAGCAAATCGGACAGAAAACCCCATTTATATAAATTAAGGCGGGCATTAGCCCCCCCCACCCCCTTTAGACTTAAACAATGAACCTTCAAATCTAATCAGGGAAGCGCTTCATCAGAATTAACCGGTATACCAATTTTGAAGAAAATCTGATAATTCTACGTGAAAAACCCATATATCTAAGTTAACCCCTTGAGGGGCAAGCAATTTCGTTTGTGTAATTCTGAATTCCCGCCGGAAATTTAGAAAAATTTTATTTCAAAATAAGGAAAAGCAATTTTGCGACTTTTTCCATCAAAGTTAGAAAAGCAAAATTTCATAATTTTTTTCTGGTGCAAATTTGCATTATTCGTAGGTGGGATAAAATATATCCCACCGGGAGGGGGGTTTAGTCCCGTTCCCCCCTGTATACTTATCCAATGAACCCCCCAAAACTAATCAGGGAAGCACCTTATCAGAATTAACCAAGAAAAAAAAATGAAGCAAATAGATATTTCTATCAAGAGTTATCGCGTTACGTACATACGCACATACGTACGTATACATACATACAGAACCGGCGTGCACATTAGCACTCAGACTTTGATAGCTAAAAAAAAATTGTTAAAGGCCTTTTCAAAAACATTAGCACTCACGTTTAAATGTAGAAAAGTTAATATTTTTTTATAATTAAATGCTGCTATTTTTTTTCCAATATACAAATTTAAATGTCTTCGTTTAAATATAGATTATTTCTTTTGATATTTAGCATCATTTATCATCAATAAATTTTTATATTTAAACGTCAGTAAATAATTTTGTTCTTCGTTCAAAGAAGAAATGTGTTATAAACTTCAAAGAACAAATTAAAGAAAACATTGATCTTTTTAAATTGAAAAAAAATATATTTTTTAATACCTAGCAAATGTATTTAGTCCTGCATTTCTCTCTATATATATCCCTTATGTCTTTCAAAAAGCATTAGTGGCCACTTTTAAATGCATATGCTGTGTTCACTATTTATAATTAAATACTGATTTTTCCCAACATTCAAATGTAAGTATCCTCGCGCTAAAGAAAAATAAATTTTCGGATATTTTGCGTTATTTATCGTGTTCATAAATAAAAATTTATTTTTTAAACAACGGTAAAGCAAATTTGCTCTCCATTCAAAGAAAGCCATAAAAAACTTCGAAGTACAATTAAAAAACTGAATAAAATTGTGCATATTTTTTTAAATTATGAGACTCATTTTCACACCTGGCATATTTATTTAGTCCATCGTTTTAAATGTCATTAAATCAAATGTCTTTTAAAAAAATTAGAGCTGATATTTAAATGCATAATTTTAATCTATATAAATCCATATACAATATATTTTAATACTTTCGCTTTAAAATACTGTTCTTCTCTTTTTCTTTTTTCACTTTCAGAAATCTAATTAAGTTTACACGCCTTTATTTCATTTTGGCTTTTGCGCCAGTAATATTTTCCCCTTTCAAATTTCCCTTTTAAAGTATTCCTCTTTAGGTGCATTCGTAATAATATAAATAGGTAGCACCTACAGTGAATGTTCGGTCCGCCTGTCCGCATATAAATAACAGAGCAAAAACTACCCAACCGAATGGTCTGAAATTTTAAATACATAATTGTTGCAAAGTTTTCTCGAGTCATTTGAAATTTCATGAAAATCAGATTTATATTTTAATTACAGGGACAGTCAACATTTTCCACTACATTACGACCAATGGGAAACTTTTTTCAAGTGCACTTTAATGATGGTACAGCCTTTCGAACAGAATGAAAATGATATGCACTCTTGAAGTGCACTAAAATATACATTCAGTACCATATGCGATCCAAAAAATATTTATAAAACTAGTTATAGTACGAACGTACGTCATTTGCCACGTTTGACATGCAATTTCCAACTTGTCAGTATTAAATTTAACATGGCAAACCTCAATAATGTATGTCAATTACATGTCAATTCGAGTATATTTACTCGAGTTAGAGCGCGGACAGACTGACAAACCGAAGACATAAAAGTAAGTAAGACAGTGTTAAAAAGCATTCTTGATACTTAGCAGCATTTATGGTGTAAAAAAATAATTATTTATTTTTTAAACATCAGTAAAGGAATTTATTTTCCGTTCAGACCAGAAGGATATTATTAACTTCCAATTACAAATAGAAAACTAAATAAAGCTGTCATTTTTCACTCTGAAAATTATTTTTGTTTAACCTGGTATTTATTTAGACTTTTATTTAGAAAAAAATCAATATTCGGATTTTTTCAAAACGTATTAGTTCTCACATTTGAATGCATAAGCGTAAATCAATATTTATAATTAAATACCGATATTTTACCAATATCCAAATATAAACATCCTCTCTCTCTCTCTCAAAAAAAAAAAAAAAAAAAAAAAAAAAAGCATTTTTATTTACATTTAGAATCAATTATCGAGTTGAGCAAATAAAATGTTTATTTTGCAAAGCGTCAGTAAACAAAATTTGTTCTCTTTTCAAAGAAAAAAGGATGTTATTAACATCAAACGGCATCAACACAAATAAATGACACTGTACATTTTTTGTTAATATTAAAAGTTTCTTTTAATTCTTACAAATTTATTTCATTTTTCATTAAAAAAGCATTATCCGTAATTTTATAAAAGTTTTAGAAAACCACCTATTATTATTGTTTAAATAAAAGTATATATGCTAAAAGTAGCGACAGTAAATACAAATGCTTTAAAATTTTCTTTATAAACTGATCTACAAGTTTTGAATTCACAAGTGCCGCCGACATTTATCAACATTAATAAATTATAAAATAAACTATATTCGTAAAACTTTTGGAATATTAATTTAATAAACAAACATCCGAGATAGCACGTATCGTATCATGACATCTATTGCTTTAATAAAAAAAATTTAAACAAATTGAATATTTCTATCAAGAGTTATCGCGTTACCTACATACATATTACAAAATTTAACAATTTTCGCCAAGGTTAAAATTATTCTACATAAATTTCCCTTTTAAAAATATTCCATATATTGTACCAGCTTATTAAGTTAAAATCCTATTCTTGAACTAGTCTATTAATCTCCATATGTAAAGGTATAAAACGCTAATCCATCTAATAATATTTATTTCAAATTTCGTAAATCTAAATATGGCGATAACTACTTATATTTTTTTAATAAAACCCCTTTTATTATTTAAATCCTTATTAAAATTCGCTAATAAATCAAAACCTCTAAATTCTTTATTTAATTGCTAAAATATCATAATTCATAATTTACCCCGTCTAAAAAACCTATTTATTTAAAATCATTCTTTTATTAAAAAATATCAAAGTTTCTACTAGAATATGTCAATGATTTAAAAGCGTATTCCGCGGCTATAAATTCATTTTTCTTCTTTTTAATTTATCGTCTGATGGGGAAAAAAGCTATTTTAGCTGCAATCTCGACAGCAGGGACTAAACTGTATTTTCGCCTTGTGCATCTGGTTTCAGATTATAGAAAGTTCTGGAAAGATGTTTCGTGCCACGAAGCTCGATATTATTCCGACCGGAAATATTAATCAACCGTCTAAAAAGCGATTATGATTGGGAGAGAAGAATCAGCTGATCTTATTGCAACTTTCCAGAGATATAGTTAAAGCACAGATGCGGCAGCCAGATAGGGCTCAGGCTTTGATAGCCTGAGAACTAAAAATGCCCATATGCAAAATAATTTAGCTTATCTTATTTTTAATTTTGTAAGTCATCTCGTGTCATATCCTACGTAACTAAAATTATGCTGATTTATTTTATATGCTTCCGTCGCGCATATAATTTTTTAAGATTCATGGATAATGGATCGGAAATAAAATCTTGATGGATAAATTATATTACTTAAAAAAAATCACTCTGTAAAAACTCTATGTTTTATGGTCTGGCTAAAGCTGTAGTTTTCTTGTTGTGTTTTATATCTGCTACATCGTATTTCATCTTCATTCTAAATTTTCAATCCGCTATTCGTATATATTATTGAAATGATCTATGGGCTTTGGTGAATAACATTTCAGATGCAGCCGGAATTTAATGTTCAAGTTTTTATTTTAATAATTAACGTTTTTCATAAAGCATTTTAATGTTCACATTTAAAATATGGGCGTTATTCATTATTTATAATTAAATTCGAATATTTTTTCCCAATATCAAAATGTAAATATCATTGCTCTCTAAAGGAAAAGCACTGTTATAGATTGGGAAGAATTGGTTGTGTTCAGCAGAAAAAAATATATATATATATTAAACGTGAGTAATAAATATTGTCTCTCCTATCAAAAAAGAAATACGTTATTAGATTAAAAGTACAATTAAGGTAAAACAATAAAATATGAAACAAAAATGGTGTTTACTTAATAGTTTTATAGGCGTTGTTTCTTTCTTCTACTAAAGTAAAGATGAATTATACTTCTGAAAATAGTTGGATGTAATTTAAGCTTTCCGCACATTTTTGAAACATTATTTTCGATCAAAATATCGATTTTTCTTTTTTGCAATAATATCAAAATTGAATCCTTTCACTGTCGAATTATGTTTAAGGGATCTCAGAGGACTCTTAAAATTGGGAAAAAAGGGACCATTTTTAACATTTAATATCTTAAAATGTATAACATTTTAAATCATAGTTTTTATTGGGATGAAAGATATAAGTATGTTCTTTCATTTCATGTATTTAAAACATTGCAAGATGCAGAATTAGTATTTACAGGGGGCTCCAAACTTTCAGACATTTGTCGAGAAGAAAATGGGTATAACAACTTAAGCGCAGTATTACAAAATAAATTTTACGACTAGAGACTAGAATGACATTTTTTGCGCCAAATTATACTTCAGATTGTAATAATTACCCTGAACGTAAATAAATTTGTATTTAAAGTATTTTCCTATTTTTAATACAAAGTTGTATTTAGATAATGCAAAATTTTAAAAATTTCAACAGTATTAAAAAAAAATTTTCGAATAATATAAATAAAATTTTAGGTTTCGTTTATACAGACTAACATGAAACATATGTTTTAAAAATTTCATTAAAAAATATTCAGAAGCTTTTGAGATTTTCTGTGCGTTATGCCCAAAAACGCCATTTGGAGAAAAATGACTTCAAAGTTTCGGAAACGCCACTTCAGCTATTGAGAGGGTATAATTCTATAAAGCAATAACTTCGGTTCTAAAGGTAATTTCAAGGAAATAGTTATATCAAAATGTTCAGAAAAGATAGGAGTTTAACATCTAAAAAAATTAAATTTTCGAAAATTTTGAAGCTTTCAGAGTGCTGAGACCCCTAAATTGTGTTTGCATCTTAATTAGAACCAGAGTTACAGCTGTTTGAAGTTGCAGCTATTACATCTTTCGAATTGTGATTAAAATATATTTTTAGCTTTTTCTCAAGATGAAGTTTTTCAAATTCTTACTATACTCAAAAAATTCTATAGTAAAAAATTATGCATGAAATGACTTGGAATTTTGTGTACTACTTCTTTTACAAGTATTTATTCAGGGAATAGACTACACTCTATCTCATGATAATGTATTAATTAGTTTTATATTTACAGTGGTATAAGTGACAAAGTTGCAACGAATTTTACAAAATTTTCATTGCATCAGTACTTTAAGTGCCACAACTTCTGAGATATAGATGCCATTACAATGGTAATAGTCTATGTTTTAGAGAAACGTATTCTCTTTATTATGCAAGTTACAACATGCGAACATATTGATTTGTTTTTGAGTTATCATGTTTTGTGGAAATGTCAATTTTTCACATAATTTTGACTATTTTTTCATCTTTAAAAACATATTTCTGTGCGACTGCTAAAATATTTAACATGTTTTTCAGATAGTTTTAACTATTTTTCATCTTTAAAAAATTATTTCCATGTAATTGCTAAAATATTTAACATATTTTACAAATTTTTAATTTAAATGTCATCATAAAAATTTGGTATAAAAAGAAAAAAGAAAAAAAAATCAAAAAATCACCTCCGAATGTGTGTGGATACCTAAAGTTGCCGGGTTTGTTGATGAAGATTGTCTTGCCGAATATTGCTTGTGAACCGTTTGAAGAGTTCAAGCTTTTTTAAAACTGTTGTCTAATTCTAGAGATTGTATATCACGTACAGGAATTCTTTAAAGCTCTTAAATAAACAATTTTTGCACCTTAGCTATGATTTAAACTCCTGGCATCATTTTAGAAAATATTTCTTTTATCTAAAGCTTAGTCTTTACTTCGACCATTAGCTATATGTTTAAATGACAATGCAGTTTTTTAGCTCACCGGCTATCAAAGCCTGAGAGCTTATGTGCCCGCCGGTTCTGTATGTACGTACGTAACGCGATAACTCTTGATAGAGATATCCGATTTGCTTCAATTTCTTTTCCAGGTTCAATTCTGATAAGGCGGTTCCCTGATTAGTTTGGGGGGTTCATTGTTTAAGGATAAAGGGGGAAAAGGGGGGCTAGTCCACCCCCTTAAATTAGATAAATGGGTTTTTCACGCATAAATATTCCATTTGCTCCAAATTTGATATACCGGTTTATTATGTTAAAGAGCTTCCCTGATTAGATTTGGAAGTTCATTTCTTAAGTATAAAGGGGAGAAAGAGGGGCTAGCTCCCCCCCCCCCCCTTATTTAGATAAATGTGTTTTTCATGTAGAATTATTCGATTTGCTCCAATTTTGGTATACTGGTTTATTATGTTAAGGAGCTTCCATTATTAGATTTGGAAGTTCATTACTTAAGCAGAAAGGGGGAAAGGGGGCTACCCCCGCAACCTTAATTTAGATAAATATGTTTTTCATGTTGAATTATTCGATTTGCTCCAGATTTGGTATACCGGTTTATTATGTATAGGTGCTGTCTTGATTAGATTTGTAGGTTCATTAGTTAAGTATAAAGGGAGGAAAGGGGAGAAATTCCACTCTACTTAATTTAGATAAATGGGTTTTCATGCAGAATTATCCAATTTACTATAATTTTTTTTTTCTAGGTTCATTCTGATAAGGAGCTTTTCTGATTAGATTTGAAGGTTCGTTGGTTCCACATAAAGGGAAAAATGGGGGAGCTAATATTGCCTTAATTTAGTGAAATGGATTTTTCATGCAGAATTATCTAATTTGCCTCAAGTTTGGTATACAAGTTTATTATGTTAAGGAGCTTCCCTGATTAGATTTGGAGGTTCATTGGTTAAGTATAAAGGGGGAAACGGATGCTAATCCTCTTACTTTATTTTTTGAGGGGCATTATTATTTGAAATAAGAGTATAATATACAATTAGTGTGAATAGCCTGCGAGCGTAATGCCATCAGTTTCACTGGGCACTTTTCTTTTTATTTAGTCATTTGCCCCGAGCTTTCTACTGAACAAATTTTAAGAATTATTGCTTTAAATGAAAGCTGTCCATTTGTAGATATGCCTGGACTCGCCAGTTTTTTAAATATTCCTATTTTTATGAATTAATTTTAATTTAAACGGTTTATTATTAAATTTCTCCAAAATGGTGCAAGCGGATTGCTTCCCTTATTGGAGAGAAAATAGAAATAATGGGACTTAAAATATATAATATGAAGTTTATAAAGCTCACTGTCTTACTTAAAAGGCGACTAAAGTAATGAAAATATGTTACAAGTTAAATACATACATTTTACTTAAAACTTCTTAGTACTTTCAAGTTTTCCAAGCTCATCATCAGAGAATATATTAATAACTAAATGTTATTTATAGAATTTTATTTATACAAATACGTCCCTTTAATTTGAAAATAAGTGAGCCAATATTTATTAGAGTTGAATGTAGAAGTAGCAGTTTCTTGTATTAAATTTAATTAGAGAAAACACATACTATTATTAACTGCAGTTCCATTTATTTTATAAGTAAATTAAATGTATATTTTTAACTTGCAATATCTTTTTTATTATTTTAGTCGCATTTTAAGTAAGACAGTGAAATTTTTAAAGTTCACATTATATATCTTACTAGTATATAATCCCCGTCAAAAATGACGGAAAGTGAATGATAAATCTTCAAAACAATAGTTAAAAAAAAAAAAAAGAAAGAAAAGAAAAAGCAATTTAACAAATTACAACGACCATTTGGAAAATGATTTTTTCAAAGACTAAAATTTAAGACATAAAAAATCGCACGGAGTTGATCATACATTACGAAAGCCATGGATTAAACATTAATAATGCTATTACACGTAAAAAATGCAAGATTTCCTGAAACTTACGTATTATCCAAGCATTTTACTGGCTGTTCGGGAAAAGGCTTTTCCATCGTCAGATTTCTAAGAAATCTGTCGACCAATTTTAAATGAAATTTCATTCTTAAACTTCTAAACATCCCACACTATTACTTTTTACACCGTCGTATAGAGAAAAAATGTACTTTTAAATGCAATTTGTTTGAAAGCTGTATCTCAATTTGTTTCTGAGTTATTAATTTTTTCTTGTAGTTTTTATTACTTTTTTGTCATAGTGGCAACACAAGTATCTATCTATCTCTGTTGAAAGTAAAGGGAATATACAGATTACTGTATACAATCAGAAAACGAATAAAATGCGGATTAAACCAATAAAAAGCTTCAGATATGCTTTTGATTTCCTACCCTGACGAGGGCAATATCCATTTTTCCAAATGGTTAAAAAAGATGCCTCATGCATTTTGTTAATCAAAAAGTAATATCCTTTAATTTTTTATGTTTAGAACTAAGAAATTACGTAAACAAGAATTTAGTCACCAGCGCTTAAACTCGCCATTTCCAGCTACACATTCTATGACGAAAATGCTTGTTCCCTCTACATTAAAAATTTGTTGCTTAGCGTGACTTTTTTTTTTTTCGCTACAAACTGTGTTAAAATTCAAAAGTTTATCTGCAAGATAATTAAAATATGTTGTACCGATAAGAAATATTAATTTTATTTGCAATGTCTTCAAATCTGATAAGATGTACTGTAAAAAAAGTACGATTACGACGGAAAGCTGACGCTAAAAGAATTATAGCAAGAAACATAAGCTCCTAATTTATTGGGAATTAAAACGGCCTACAGAGGCGCTGCTCGCAGCCTTTTTTGCAGAAAAATTGACCCTTTAATTTCCCTCTAAATAATGCTAAAGTGCCATTGATATAATCCTTTATTGTAAATGCATTCGAAAGTTTTAGATATTCAAATTCGGATAATTTTTGCTTTGCCATATAAGACAGAAAGCAAATGTTACAGGAAATCTGAAATTGTGCAAAAGAATATTCATCCTGAATAAATTAAAAATACATGTAATGTCATGTGCTTGCATGGACCTTCTTAGAGCGAAAGCTATATCTTTTCTCCACCAGATGGCGATAGTTATCCGTTATTTTTAATCTAGAACTGGTTGCTGTTGTCGGTTTGGCCCTTAAATTTAGAACTTAATCGGATAGTTTTTGAAGGTTTTAAACAAAGTTAAAATATTTAAAGGTTTTAATATACTTTTCAAATATTTTAAGACCAGCATCGGCGTTAACCAGTATATATTTTTTTAATGATGCATTCAAAGAGTCATTCATTTGTTTGTACATTTGCTGGAATTTGAATCTTAATGACAACAGTATCGTTTGTTTAGATCTGATTTCTATGTTCATAATAGCTTAATTTTAATTTAGAGCTTAATACATTATAAATGAATATTATACACATGTTTTATGTGAAAATATGCTTAGCAGACATGATTTCAAGTAAAAAAAAAAATTATCATTTAGCTGTCTTATGTTAGGATATGTTTTTCATTAAGCATGGCATTTAGCTACGGTCGATTCGCAGACCGTGGTTCGCACCGGCATCGTTCCGACAGTTTCCTGCACTCAGATTTTATTATAAGTAGATATTTGAATCAAGGTGAAAAATTGCGTTTCGCCTTATGATTTTATGAAACAATGAGACTTATTTTTATTTATTGATTGTATTCTTATTGATGTCAGTTTCTCATTACAGTTAAAAATAACTAGTGCTATAATACAGTTAAAAATAAAGTTTGAACAGAAAATGACGTCACGCTTTTAAAAACACACAATTTTCGTCATAAAGTTGTTATATTTCGCTATTTTTTCATCCCGCTGATATGAGTTTGAGACGCTAGGTGAAATATTTCAGTGGGTGAAAATGACATTATATTTAAAAGAAATTTATCATTTTATTTGATAAAACGAAATATTTCTCGTTTGAATATGTTTAAAAGTTTTAAATTTCTGGTATTTTTACATGCCGTTACCGAGATTAGAGCTTCTAATCATGGGTAGGAATTTTCACATGGAAAGTTGTAATAGCTGAAAAACGTGACTTGAAGCCTGGAAATATATTTATTAATATCTTATTGCGTTTTAAAACATTTTTTAATGATTAATATTGATACGAGACGGTGAAATTGGTTAGTTTTATATTTGAAATGGAAAAAAATCTGTGATTATGTCAAAATGAAATCATTTTTGATAATTTTTCATTGCGTATCATAATTACTTATCCTGATTATATGTTACTTAATACTTATACCAATAAAATTTGTTTTTTCCATTAATTTTAACCGTTGAAGTTTACGAAAATACTATTATGTTAAAGTAAGTGTTTGGAGAGTTAATGTAAGTTGGATTTTTTATTGCAATTATTTTTGTAGTTTTATTATAAATTTAATGAACAGTTCCTTTGTAAACGTTTTCTTTCATCGAAACTAGACTAGTTCCACCTCGTTTAATGTTAATTAATCCTTTATGTTTTAAACTGTATTGTTTAAACTGCATTAGAAGATTTACATAATCGTTTAATAAATTTTAGAAGGATTGAAGGACTCAGAATGATTAATTAAATTTGAATTTATGGGGATTTTGTGCAATATTTATTACCCCATTCAAATCTTTTATTTTAAATCTTTTTCTTAGTATTTTGTAGAATTAGGAAATGTAAAAATATAATGTTCTTACAATAGATATATAGAGATATTTCCGAATGAAAAATCCCCCCCCCCCCCCCTCCCTCCAACACCAAGAAATCTTAAAAGATGCAAAGGCATAAAAAAATCATCCTTTTAAAAATATTTTTGTTTTGTGTAACCCATAATGCTTTCGCAACAAGATAAAGTAATGTTTCTATAACTCATTCTAAACTCTATTACAACTAATCGATGTATTAAACGAATGAACAAGTTATTTTAATGGTACTTATAAGTACCGCCAGTAGATAAAGGGTCAAACATGAAAAAAAAAAGAACATGCTAGTTATTAGAATTAGATTGTATATACATTTTTGTGACAACCTTTAGTTTATGAGATGCATAGTTACCATTAACAATTTTTCAAAGATTTTATCCGATGTTAACTTAACGAAATTTTAAATTGTGATTACTCTAAAGTAAAAGTATTTTCCCCCTAGTTCAAGTTGAGCAATAAATATTTATTTTATAAAAGTGAGTAAGCAAAATTTGCTCTTCTCCTAAATGATAATGAAGCCATTAGCTTTGAAATGCAATTTAAAATGCGATAAAACTATACAATGAATGAAATTTACGTTACATATTTTCCCTTAACTAATCCATATATTCTATGATGTCTTTATCTGGAACTTGAATTTTCTATTTTAAAGTAATTGCAGTAATTTAATGTAAATTTTTCCACGTTCACATTTTTTATACATAGAAACACGACAATAAATATAAGGTATTAGCTTATACTTTAATAGCAAGTAATGGTACTTCTTAAAAGTTAATTCTTTCTTCTAAATTGCTAAAAGCATAATTTTTCCTAATAGCTTTATCTCTAACTCTTGAATGAGAATATGCCTCTGTTTTATTTCATTCTATGGAATATTTTAGTTTTAATAATATTTTACAAATATGTTAATAGCTTTTTAGAATAATCCCATTTCTAATTCTACAAAAAATAATTGTTTAATGTATAGAAACATATTTGTGAATCGAATATTCTATTGAAAGTTATTGAACATAATTGACTGCATTCGTTACTTTTTAAAAAGAGTTATATGTTTAAAAAAATCTAATTGAAAACACCGATGTACATTTTCTTAGCTGGCAGCAGTTTTTCGCCAAAAACTATTTTTTGTATGTTTCATATATACATATATACATATAATTTCATTTAATTAGAATCTTACAAATATACGTTACGTTAAAGTAAACCCGCTACGATCTATGTTAAGAATTTTTATGATTAGAAAATATCTGTAACCGATGGTACTTGAATGCATTTTGAAACTAATAAGGATATTTTTTAACAAGCAACTTTTCGCATGCTTCGTTTTTAGAAAAGTTTTATCTAATTGGAATGTTTAATAAATTGATTGCTAATTAGTTTAAATGCCAAATTCATTAAAATAAAAACATCCATCAACTGTAAGGATAGCGCCGGTGCGTTTAACATTAAAAAGACCGTGAGGGGTCATTGGACCTCTACAATATGAATATATTTGGCGTCGAACAGGAAATTTCTTTGTAAAATAAGTTTAAAAGACGCAAAGAAGAAAAATGTTAAAAGTTATGTTAAACAGATTTAAATAAAAATTCAGGTGTAAAATATTTTTTATAAAACTCGGGTAAAATTTCCGGTCATTTTAGTGTTAATATGTCGGACTAGATCATTATAGGCTAATTCCATACGTACTTGTAGTGTAAGTCACATAGATGCAAATTGCTATAATGTTTCGCTACCAGTATTTTGGAACGGAAAATGTGACTTATTTTATCGAAGATATCTCATTGAACAAGGCGAAGAAAACTTTTTGAAAAAAACGGTGGCCAGAAAGCATAACAGTTATCATCTATGTGACTTGCACTACAAAGACCCATGGAATTAGCCTATAGCATTTTTCTTAAAAGTTTTTCAACCTGTCCTCGTTTTAGCACATTCAAAGTTCAACAATAACTCTGTGAAAACATAGAAATAAATTCTAATTATGTGAAAAAACTAATAAACTATGATGGCAAACTTTGGCGGAGCCAATGAAGGGGTCATTGGATAACCGCCCCGCCCTTTATGATTTATAAAAGCAGGCATATCTAGACCCGTTTTAAGGCCTTTTTTTATCCTAATTGCTTTAACCCTTTCAAGGGCGCCGTTTGCAATTTGCAAACGGTTAATTTTAATGCCCAAACTGCCAAATGGTATCAGTAATTTTTTAGTACAATATTAGTTTTCGTAACATAATATACGTAAAGAACAAACAGCTTTTGATTATTTTCAAATAAATTTGTTCGTAAATTGCGGTGTGAATTAATTATTTGAACATTTTTGGAGCAGAAATGCTTTTTCCCTGAAAAAATTAACCCTCCAGCCGTGGGAGACTATTTTTGCGTTCCAGTGGGCTACTTTTCTAAATTTCAGATTGCTTGATTCCCACCACTGTTTTCAAAGCGTATAATTCGGCTTATTCTCGCATTACGTAATCTGAAATTAAATAAAGTTACTATTTCTACTTCAAAAAAGTAGTGGGAATCAAACAATCTTAATTTTAAACAAGTAACCCACTGAAAAAGTTTCCCGCAGCTAGAGGGTTAAATGGATGCATTAGTTTTTCTTGTTCTTTAGTACAGGGGTGGCCAACTGTGGCACGCTAGGCACCACTAAAATTTTACAGAAATCATTGCCTTATCTAATCATCGAATCGCTGCGATTCAAGAAGTCGGTAATTTCTTTTAAAAAATTTGTGGTATCCGGCGTGCCAGAGCTGACCATCCCTGCTCCAGTAAATAAAATTTCTAAAATATGACTAATTCCATTAAATTTGTCTAAAATATTTATTTAAAGAAATCTAAACTTACGCATTGAACATTCTGTTATAAATTTTTCTGTTTTTATAATAAATTAAAATTAATGACTTTAAGTCCAACGTCCAGAAATTACCTCTTAAAAGGGCAAGAATCAAGTTTTCAGTAAGCTATCCTTAATTGTTGAAAAAATGTTTCATTTGTAAACTTCAAAATATTACGTTGTTCTTATTTAGAAATGAACATACAAACAATTTCATATGCAATAAACATTTTTAAAATAATTGTTGCAATAAATCTGAACATTGAAAGTTCATTGTGCTCAAAATATGTATAGAGGATAACTATAAGTCTTAACAATACTTTTCATCAACAAAAGAATCGACAAATTTAACCCTTTAGGGATGAGCGACCGGTATACGTGCCGCGTAAAGGGCTCAGAATCCGTTATTATTCTCACCAGTAAATATTTATTGTAAATTTTGGCTTATTTAATCCGAGAATTTTCCCGATTCAATTAGGCGAAAATTTCTGTTTTGAAAAACCGGTGATAAAAGATTAAATTTTTTTTTAAAGACGCTGGTCCGAAGGGGTTAAGGAGAGGGAATGCTTTCTGATTTTGAAAGACATAAATTCTAATCATCCTCAAGCTTTTCTAACATATAAAATACATTAAACAGCAACTCCTAGTATAACAGGAAACTCTTACCATGATGGAATATTCAATTAATTTCGTCATTCTATTGGATGTAAAAATAATTCTTGATGAATAAAGAATTATTTCTACTGGTAAAATAAAAAGCTATGAAATAAAAAGCTATAAAATAAAAAGCTATACAAAATGAAATGCTATGAAAAACGATCGTTACATCAACAGTGTTGCCAGTTTGGCTTCCATTTTTATCCCGAAATACCGACGTCCGTCCGCAACTTTCTGAAGAACATTTACTTTAAATACACAAGAAAAGTCTGTCATTATATGAATCTGAAAATACTTTTTGTATTTTTGGTGTAAATCTGAATTTTCTGCCTAAAAGTGGAGACCAAATTGCTATAATTGCAAATTGCTATAATGTTTCGCTACCAGTATTTTGGAACGGAAAATGTGACTTATTTTATCGAAGATATCTCATTGAACAAGGCGAAGAAAACTTTTTGAAAAAAAACGGTGGCCAGAAAGCATAACAGTTATCATCTATGTGACTTGCACTACAAAGACCCATGGAATTAGCCTATAGCATTTTTCTTAAAAGTTTTTCAACCTGTCCTCGTTTTAGCACATTCAAAGTTCAACAATAACTCTGTGAAAACATAGAAATAAATTCTAATTATGTGAAAAAACTAATAAACTATGATGGCAAACTTTGGCGGAGCCAATGAAGGGGTGATTGGATAACCGCCCCGCCCTTTATGATTGATAAAAGCAGGCATATCTAGACCCGTTTTAAGGCCTTTTTTTTTATCCTAATTGCTTTAACCCTTTTAAGGGCGCCGTTTGCAATTTGCAAACGGTTAATTTTAATGCCCAAACTGCCAAATGGTATCAGTAATTTTTTAGTACAATATTAGTTTTCGTAACATAATATACGTAAAGAACAAACAGCTTTTGATTATTTTCAAATAAATTTGTTCGTAAATTGCGGTGTGAATTAATTATTTGAACATTTTTGGAGCAGAAATGCTTTTTCCCTGAAAAAATTAACCCTCCAGCCGTGGGAGACTATTTTTGCGTTCCAGTGGGCTACTTTTCTAAAATTCAGATTGCTTGATTCCCGCCACTTTTTTAAAAGCGTATAATTCGGCTTATTCTCGCATTACGTAATCTAAAATTAAATAAAGTTACTATTTCTACTTCAAAAAAGTAGTGGGAATCAAACAATCTTAATTTTAAACAAGTAACCCACCGAAAAAGTTTCCCGCAGTTAGAGGGTTAAATGGATGCATTAGTTTTTCTTGTTCTTTAGTACAGGGGTGGCCAACTGTGGCACTCTAGGCACCACTAAAACTTTACAGAAATCACTGCCTTATCTAATCATCGAATCTCTGCGATTCAAGAAGTCGGTAATTTCTTTTAAAAAATTTGTGGTATCCGGCGTGCCAGAGCTGACCACCCCTGCTCCAGTAAATAAAATTTCTAAAATAGGACTAATTCCATTAAATTTGTCTAAAATATTTATTTAAAGAAATCTAAACTTACGCATTGAACATTCTGTTATAAATTTTTCAGTTTTTATAATGAATTAAAATTAATGACTTTAAGTCCAACGTCCAGAAATTACCTCTTAAAAGGGCAAGAATCAAGTTTTCAGTAAGCTATCCTTAGTTGTTGAAAAAATGTTTCATTTGTAAGCTTCAAAATATTACGTTGTTCTTATTTAGAAATGAACATACAAACAATTTCATATGCAATAAACAATTTTAAAATATTTGTTGCAATAAATCTGAACATTGAAAGTTCATTGTGCTCAAAATATGTATAGAGGATAACTATAAGTCTTAACAATACTTTTCATCAACAAAAGAATCGACAAATTTAACCCCTTGGGGATGAGCGACCGGTATACGTGCCGCGTAAAGGGCTCAGAATCCGTTATTATTCTCACCAGTAAATATTTATTGTAAATTTTGGCTTATTTAATCCGAGAATTTTCCCGATTCAATTAGGCGAAAATTTCTGTTTTGAAAAACCGGTGATAAAAGATTAAATTTTTTTTAAAAGACGCTGGTCCCGAAGGGGTTAAGGAGAGGGAATGCTTTCTGATTTTGAAAGACATAAATTCTAATCATCCTCAAGCTTTTCTAACATATAAAATACATTAAACAGCAACTCCTAGTATAACAGGAAACTCTTACCATGATGGAATATTCAATTAATTTCGTCATTCTATTGGATGTAAAAATAATTCTTGATGAATAAAGAATTATTTCTACTGGTAAAATAAAAAGCTATGAAATAAAAAGCTATAAAATAAAAAGCTATATAAAATGAAATGCTATGAAAAACGATCGTTACAGCAACAGTGTTGCCAGTTTGGCTTCCATTTTTATCCCGATATACCGACGTCCGTCCACAACATTCTGAAGAACATTTACTTTAAATACACAAGAAAAGTCTGTCATTATATGTGGAATATTTTGCAACCTTCTCTCGCGGGCCCCTCTTAGCCAGGCGGGCGCCGCGAAGGATCACGTGACGTTTGAGAGAATTGATATTAAAAAACATTTTTTTCTTTCTTGTTTCTTTTTAGTTGGTTTTGTGAATGTAAAATATGAACGCAGTAAGTAGACTGCATTTTTCTTCTTGGTCTTCTAAAATTAGAAGAAATGTTGTTTTAATTTTAAAAGGAAAATTTATCTCGAGCATAAAATCATGCTATTGTTCTTTATGGCTTCTTAATAGAAGAAAATAGTTGCTGGAAATTTAATTGTATTTAGAATCATGACTTCTAGAAGGAGCAAAGCAACTAAATATGTTTCATCTGTAAATATGTAAATAATATACATTATGTATATATTCGAACTGTAAATAATAATCTACAAAAGTAAAAACTTTTATTTGTGAAATATGATGACTTTAATATGATTTAAATGGAATCTTGACTTCTTATAATAATGCTCTCCCTATAACAATTTCGTGAACTGTGATTTAATTGTGGAATAACTTGAAATTCTTCAAGTTTTTGGTGCCGAAACCCGGGAAAAAAGGTAAGAAATACCTTTATTATTCTGCATGACTGTTGATTTTTTGAAAATATACATTTTTCATGATCATTTATTTTGAACATTGAATTTAAATTTAAACATGGATAAGCCTGATAAGTTAAAAAGTAAAAGAGCTACTGTTCGTGCAGCCATTACGAAATTAATCACAAAATGTGATACATTATTATCTGTTGATATTGATAAAACTGATTGCGACTCATTAATGGAATCATTAGAGCTCGTAAATGAAAAGGAAGCTCAACTAAAGGAATTAGATTCCGAAATGGATGAGCTAATTCAGGAAAAAACTGAATATGAAAAAGAACTAAAATCGGTAGAAGAATATTCTGAAAAAATATCCAGTTTGAAATTTAAAATTAAGATGAGGCTTAAAAAATGTAAAATCGAAACTGAACCAAAAGTTGTACTAGAATCAAGTAACGGTTCAAAAATCGGAAGTAAACCAGTTTCGGCAGTGAAGCTTCCTAAACTTAATATAGAAAAATTTTCTGGTGATGCAAGCCAGTTCTTAGAATTTTTTAATTTATTTACTAGTGCGATAGATTCAAACGAATCGTTATCAAAAATTGAAAAATTCCAATATCTCAAATCCTTGTTGTCTGGTCCTGCATATAATATTGTATCTGGTTTTGAACTGACAGATCAAAATTATTCTACTTGTTTAAAATTGTTAGAAGAGAGGTATGGTAAGCGGGAAAATATCATAAACTGTTACATGAATAAAATTCTAAATCTTGAACCAGTGAAATCCTCTAACAATGTTATTTCTTTAAGGAAGCTGTACGATAATATTGAAACTAGTATGAGAAATCTTGATGCGTTAGGAGTAACATCAGGCTCTTACGGCCATTTATTACTACCAATTTTATTAAGGTTATTACCAGAAAATTTGATACTAGATTTCCATCGAAAACGTGACCCCGATAAGGACTGTGAAGTCACCGATTTAATAAATTTTATTAAAACGGAATTAAGATGTCGTGAAGCTACTAATTTAGTAAACAATTCCCAAACCAAGACTTATGAAAATTCTAAAACTAAATATGAAAATCCTTCAAGTAAATATCAAAATTTTCCGCAAAAGAAAAATATACCTTCAGCTGCTGCTTTAAATACATCTACAAAACAGTTTTGCATATTTTGTAAGTCTTCTGATCATGTAGGACTAAATTGTTCAGAATTCACTGATGAACAGAAACGATATAAATTAAAGAAAGAAGGTCGCTGTTACAAATGCTTTTACAAGTCCCATTTATCAATTAATTGTAGAACAAAAATTAACCCTTGTTCCAAATGTGGTAACACTACCCATAGTACTTTGTTTTGTTTTAAAGAAACAGCAAAAGAAAATCCTGAAAAAGAAATGAAAGGTGCAATTGTATCTATGATGTCGGAACAAAAATATAAACAAAATAAAGCAACATTATTGCAGACTTGTACAGTTTCTGTGTCTGCTGGTAAGGAATGCTTGTTGGCTCGCGTTTTATGTGATAGTGGTTCAGAAAAATGTTTTGTGAAGAGATCTCTAGTACAAAAATTAAAATTGAAGCCATTGCGAAGAGAAAATTTATTAGTTTATCCTTTTGGGCGGAGACGCCCTTATGAATCTTGTTATGAAGTAGTTGCTCTAGAATTATCCA
Source organism: Maratus speciosus (assembly GCA_963932465.1). Classification (NCBI taxonomy): domain Eukaryota; kingdom Metazoa; phylum Arthropoda; class Arachnida; order Araneae; family Salticidae; genus Maratus; species Maratus speciosus. The sequence continues at coordinate 481,567,780 of OZ010797.1, forward strand.
GTGTTGTGCAACCTATTAACTCGATAAATATCGAAGCTCTTGTGGTTGATAATATAACTGGGGCTTCTGTGAAAACACTAGAACCAGAACTTCTAGACATAATGAGAACAAGAGGCTTTAAGCCTGCTGATACAGGTCTTGAACAGGAAATAAATATTTTGCTAGGGTCTGACTTTTTGTGGAAAATATTAAAGGGAATCGAGGGAAAATTGACAAAAGAATTATACGTTGCAGAAACTATTTTCGGTCATACGGTGCAAGGGCAAATAGAGTCTAATAAAAAAGAAGTAGCTTGTTTGCGTGTTTCAGTTGAAAATATAAATACCCAACTGAAAGCATTTTGGGATCTTGAATCAATTGGCATTGCTGAAAGCAATGAAAAGAACATTACCGATCATGAGGTAATAAAAGAATTTAAAGAAAATCTAAAATTCGTAAATGGGCGTTATGAAGCAAAATTATTGTGGAAAGATTCTCGCGAATTACTTAGAAATAATCTTGAAGTAGCAAAGAAGCGGTTTTCTAGTTTAGAAAATAAATTCTTGAAAAACGATTCTTTATTTAAGGAATATAACTCCATTTTACTAGAGCAGTTTAATGAGGGTGTAATAGAATTGTGCACCGAGAAAGATTCTAATAATTCCTATTACATGCCACACAGACCTGTTATCCGTGACGATAAAACTACAACAAAAATGCGCATAGTCTATGATGCTTCTTCCAAATATGGTGATTCTCTATCATTAAACGAATGTTTGAATCACGGCCCTAACTTAAATCCTAATGTTTTAGACATAATTTTGAAATTCCGTTTACATAAAATTGCCTTTTCGGCTGATATTGAAAAGGCTTTTCTGCAAATATCTGTAACCGAGGAAGATCGCGATTATCTTAGATTCTTATATTATGAAGATTTTGATAAGAATAAAAACATAGTACCCTATAGAATGACCAGAGCTACTTTTGGTGTCACCTGCAGTCCCTTTATCCTTGCTTGTACCATTAAGCACCATATTAATAAATATAAAAGCTCTCATAATAAAACATTTGAAATCCTAAATTCTTCTTTTTATGTTGATGATTTGTTTTCAGGAGAAAACTATGTTCTAAAAGCCTTTAATTTAACTAAAGAAGCTGTTGATATTTTGAAAGAAGGGGGGATGAAGTTAAGAAAATTTGAAAGCAATTCTCAGGAACTTAGGAAAAAATGGGTTGACGAAAACATTCCTGTTTCTAGTCCCGAACCCCCAAATACTTCCTTGAAAATTTTAGGATTGATCTGGAACAATACAGAAGATAAATTAGGACTAGAATTACGACCATTGTTAGAAAATTTAAGCAATGATTCTTGTACAAAACGGAACGTTTTGAAAATTGCAGCTACGTTGTTTGATCCAGCCGGATTTATTGCCCCTTTTGTTATTCGTGTCAAATGCCTTTTGCAGCAATTGTGGATAATGGGAATATCATGGGATGAAAGTTTTTGTGGTGAACTAGAAAATAATTGGCAAAATTGGCTTTTAGAAATCCCTGATCTCACACACTTGAAAATTTCCCGACACTATTTCAACAACCTGATCATGGAAAAGGAGCATCTCCAACTGCATATTTTCACTGATGCTAACCCTAATGCGTATGGTGCAGTGGCATACTTACGGTATCCAATTTCTAATGATAAATTTAAAACTAGTTTTATAATGTCTAAGTCTAGGGTTGCTCCCTTGAAGAAGTTAACTCTTCCTCGTCTTGAACTCATGGGAGCACTTATTGGTGCCAGAATGGCAAAGTTTATCACGAACGTTATCCAAGTAAATAATACTATTTTCTGGTCGGACTCAGAAATTGTTCTTCATTGGCTTAAAGGGCCAAAAGAAAAATGGAAACCATTTGTTAGTAATAGAATAGCTGAGATTCATAATTTGTCTGATCCTAGTTTATGGAGACATTGTGATGGCAAACTTAATCCCGCAGATTTAATAACAAGAGGTTGTTCTGTGAAGCATTTAATAAATTCTCAAAAATGGTGGTATGGTCCTGAATTTCTTTCCCTTCCCGAAAATCAGTGGCCTAGGGTTAAAATTGCTGCATCTCGATTACCTGATGTTTCTGAAGAGAAGTCTAAAAAAGCAGCCACCATTTCTTGCGTTCTTCAAACAAATAAATCTGATGAAATTCCCATTTTTATTCTTGAAAAGTATAGCTCCCTAAAGAAATTGTATCGAGTAACTGCATGGATATTTAGATTTATTTCTAATGTAACATTAAAGGTAGAAAAAAGAAAATTTTCAGAATTATCAGCTGAGTAAATGTTACATGCTGAAAATTTTTGGTTAAAGCTAGTGCAGGAAGAAAGTTTCCCTGAAGTTATTAAAAGCTTGAAATGTAGCAAGAGTATCCCTAAAGATTCGAATCTTCTACAGTTAAATCCTATCTTGTCAGATGAAGGTTTGCTGTTGGTACGAGGACGGTTACAAAAGTCTAACTCCTCATTTTATGAAAAACATCCCGTAGTGATTCCTTCAAAACATAAATTGACTGAATTAATCGTGAAAGATGCACATGAAAAAGTTTTTCATTCAGGAGTGTCCAGTACATTGGTACAAACGCGTGAAAAGTTTTGGATTTTAAGATCAAGGCAGTGCATTAAATCAGTCCTGAACAAATGTACAATCTGTAAGAAATTTAACGTATTCTGGTCAACAAGTTATAGCCCCTCTTCCAGGTGACCGTATTAACGAAGCTCCACCGTTTTCAGTAACAGGTCTTGATTATGCGGGACCCCTATATGTGAAGGGGAATGAAAATAAATATTATATTTTATTATTTACATGTGCTATCACAAGAGCACTTCATTTAGAACTAGTAAAAGACATGTCAACAACAGAATTCCTGTTAGCATTTCGCAGGTTTATCTCACGAAGAGGACTCTGTGCTGTAATTTATTCAGACAACGCCAAAACTTTCAAAAGAGCTGATCTTGAACTAAAAGAAATGTGGAAAGTAATCCACCATCCTGATGTTAAAAAATTTTTCGCCAATCACAGCATATCCTGGAAGTATATTGTAGAGCGTGCAGCCTGGTGGGGTGGCTTCTATGAGCGAATGGTTCGCTCAGTGAAAACTACCTTGCGTAAAGTTATTGGAAGATCTTCCTTAACATTGAGTGAATTAGAAACGCTTCTAATTGAAGTAGAAGCTGTAATTAACTCTCGTCCGCTGACTTACACGTATTCCGAGTTAGAAGAACCATCTCCTCTTACTCCTGCACATTTTTTAATCGGAAAACGTATCTTGTGTCTACCTACCATAAAAGTGAACGATTTAATTTTACCAACAACGAAAGAATCTTTAGTGAAACGCTTTCGTTTACGTGAGACTCTTCTAAATCATTTTTGGAAGCGTTGGAAAAATGAGTATCTTCTCAATTTAAAATCTGTTCACTACACGGACCAGAATAAATCTTCAGACTTTAAAGTGGATGATGTGGTGCTTGTACATGATGAACACTTACCCCGAAGTTTGTGGAAGTTAGGAAAAGTTACTAAAACCTTTATGGGCAGAGACGGCAAGATAAGATCTTGTGAACTCAAAACAAATAATTCATTTATTAAGAGACCTATAAATCTATTGTACAATCTTGAGCTCACAAACTAAAAAAAAAGTCTGAACTTTTTTATTAATAGAACTGAAAAAAAAAAAAAAAAAAAAAAACTTTGATATTATTAGAGACTCAAAAACTCTCATTGACATTTGACTTTTAGAAAAAATCTTGAATTGTTTCTGTTATTGACTTTAAACAACATTTTATTTTTTTTCACTTAAAAAAAAAAAAGAAAGTTTCTTGTTTGATAATATGTCTAATTTTTAGTTTAATTTTTTTTGTGAGGAATATTCTAGAATTTGTATAGATTTAAATTGTTCTTTCTATTTTTAGTAGCGGAAACTTGTTCTCAAATCTTTTAAATTGTTTAATTATTTTATTGAAGTCCAGTATGTAAGTATATATTTTGATTTTGTATTGTATTTATGTATAGTGTAACTGATAATTTTTTAGAATAATTTTTATTTCTACTTTAATTATTTGAATCCCCATTTTGATGAACCCTTGTTCACCGGGGGGGAGTTTGTGGAATATTTTGCAACCTTCTCTCGCGGGCCTCTCTTAGCCAGGCGGGCGCCGCGAAGGATCACGTGACGTTTGAGAGAATTGATATTAAAAAACATTTTTTTCTTTCTTGTTTCTTTTTAGTTGGTTTTGTGAATGTAAAATATGAACGCAGTAAGTAGACTGCATTTTTTCTCTTGGTCTTCTAAAATTAGAAGAAATGTTGTTTTAATTTTAAAAGGAAAATTTATCTCGAGCATAAAATCATGCTATTGTTCTTTATGGCTTCTTAATAGAAGAAAATAGTTGCTGGAAATTTAATTGTATTTAGAATCATGACTTCTAGAAGGAGCAAAGCAACTAAATATGTTTCATCTGTAAATATGTAAATAATATACATTATGTATATATTCGAACTGTAAATAATAATCTACAAAAGTAAAAACTTTTATTTGTGAAATATGATGACTTTAATATGATTTAAATGGAATCTTGACTTCTTATAATAATGCTCTCCCTATAACAATTTCGTGAACTGTGATTTAATTGTGGAATAACTTGAAATTCTTCATTATATAAATCTGAAAATACTTTTTGTATTTTTGGTGTAAATCTGAATTTTCTGCCTAAAAGTGGAGACCAAACTGGCAACCTTGTACATCGAGCGTCTGCTGTATATGCACTACGGGAATGTTCTTTGCTCAGAAGGATTATAAATCTGTCCTTATGTGAAAAACCAAAGTTTGTATTATCGCCCCTCCTTAAAGAATTTCTACGGGGTGCTTCAGATATTTGAGCACATGTTATAGGTGCAATATCACCCTGTATATCATAGTTACAAATCTTTTTCTGTTATACGTATACTTGTCAAAGTCTAAACTGAAGATATGAACAGGCATAGTGTCAGTGGCTCATTGGCTCAAGAATACTTCGATTTAGAGATTACCACATTCATGAACCTCACCCGCTTATTCATCTTTAATGTAAGGAGAGAGCTAAAGGCAGCCAGGTTTCATGTGGCAAACGTTTCATGTAGGAAACGATATTGTCAGCAATATGAAATCATCAAGACTTTGGAATTCGTCAGTCAAGTCGATGAAGTCACTCGCGAGGAAGATACAGTTGATAAGGATAATACAGTTCTTGCCCTAGAGAACCAGGATAATCTCCTGACCAGAGACAAGCCCCTAATTAATAAGCCGAAACATCAAGAGAGTCAGTAATGCCCTTGTTCCTTTCTAAATAGAAAAGCTTTGCCCAGGTTAAAAAAATGGAACCGCAAAAATATTGGGGATGTTGTAACATCACCGAAGAGGTTTTGACAGACATGTGCAGAAAATGTCTTACCTCACTGAAGATTCTGGGGATGGGGAGGGGTCCTGAGAAGCGAGAACGATCTGATGCCTCCACATTTCATTCTTCAAAGTGCCAGAGTCAATGCCGTTTCTTATACCAAGATGTTAATGCACTAAATTAATTCTCTAACACGTGGGAGGCAGTAGGTTATTTAACAAGACTCTGCATTATCCCATACAACCCATACAAACCAAAAATGGATGCCAAAACATTCATGAAAATGTCAAACTCAACTTGTTTCCAACCCCCCCCCCCCACCAGCTACACAGATATCAACCGAATGGCCTATAGTGTATGTGACTTAGTTGGAGGGACTCCATTAGTCATCTGCAAAGCAATCTTGCGGCTCTCAAGGCAGCTGTTGTGTATGCAGTGGCAAATGTTCCCAACACTAATCCGATTATCACCAGCGGTGAGTTTTGACAGCTTGTACGTAAAGGCTGTTATTGCAGTTGGCAGTGGTTTCAATGAATGATGTCATTCAATGTCTCTGTGGCCACCTGTACAAGCCCTTAAAATAAAAATACTGCTTTATCTCTCGTGTATATTCCTGTTTGAAAGCAGTCATTGATTTGTCTCAAATACCTGACGCAACCTGTAGAGCCACTCTCGATTCATAAAGATTAAGATTTTCTTGCCGAAGCGATTGAAATTTAGCAATAATTATTTTAAAACAAAGAAATAAACCAATAATTATGAAAATAAACTATGATGTCAAAGAACATGATTTTCTTGGTGAAGCAATAGTAATTTATCTAAACAAGGATGGTTGTAACAAAATGTGGAACTATCGACAAAAGATGAATTAATTTACTCAAAACATAAAAGCACATGAGAAAACAGAAATGTTTCGGAAAAAACTGTACAGTTTACAGTGATGTGGCAAGATGCCCACGTTCGCTGTAACAATAACTACAAAAATCTGATTTTACTGTATAGTACTGTCATCCCAGCTTTCAGTATTATAGCGTTAAATTAAAAATAATAAACAGTACTAAAGAAAAACAGTGTATACGGTTTAAAACATTTATAAGACGCTGTACTGCTGCTTATTTATAGTTTATTATCGATAATTTTAAGTTATAATACTGGCAGCTGTTATTTACCAGTATTATATAGCAAAATCAAGAATAAAAAATTACAGCGTGCGTGTGCAAAACAGCTGTATTTTTTATTGTATATATTTTTTTAAATTGTAAATAAGAGAGAATTTTTGTTAAATGTATTTTAATAATTCCCATTCCAGTAGCTTTATAAGTACATATCAATACTTAAAACTGTACCCTTGAATACTCTATATAAATGATAAACACTGACAATTTTTAATCTTTTATCTTTTTTAGATTGCTTTGTTATATAAAAAAAAGCTTTCAATTACTCTCGAAAGCTCTAATTTTCCATAACATCCAATTAGTACTTTTCTAAATAATTCTATCCCCTTAAAGGGCGGTAGTAGATGTTATACCCCATCTAATTTTTATCAAGATTTGCACCAGAAACTTTGTTCACCTGCCAAAATTTAGTTCACTTAAGAAATACATATACTTTAGTTCAAAATTTCCCTTCAGCAATTTCCTCTAATGAGCAGGATGGTACGTGAATACTTTTGTGCAGCCCTGTATATGAGGTATACAATTTATATGGAATGAAGAATATGCAAAAAAATAGTTAAATTTAAAAGCGCATACTGATTTTTAAAACGTACTCTCCAGAAATTATTACTCAGAAGACAGTACTGTAACCGATTTCTTTTGTGTATTCATGTAAATGAATAGAAAAATGCAATGAATGCCCTGTTCTAACGTGATCGCAATGAAATTCAGTGATTTACATCAGTTTCAACACATTTGAAGTAGCGTAATGTCATTAAAATATTCTGCAAACGATTTTTCACCATATACCATGCTGTTGTGCAATAATTTTGAATGCCCGTGTAAATGAACTATTAATCCTACATACTTCATATACAATACCAAACATGCTTTGGTGACCCTAAATAACCGTTATCGATTGCATGAAAATCCGAGTATATTTATGGGAGTTAGAGCGCGGACATACGGACAGACAAACCGAATGCATAAACACTTTTCAACTTTGTTGGAAAGTAAAAAAAAAAAAGTCTGTAGTACTTCTATTTGCGGATATAAAATTTTTGGTTAAAAATGCAAATTAAATATTTAATTTCTTTCTTAAAGATTAGATAAATTAATTTATTAAAGAAATCAAACAAACTATGTTGCTCTAAATGTTTACTCTTATATATATACGCATACACATATATTTTAAATATCACCTTTTCAAAAATGTTCGTTTTTATTTGATACTTATATATAAATATTTATTATTATTTTTAAGATCTAAATTTAAATAAGGTATCTTGAAAATGAAAGCAGTTGCATTTTATGTATTTAGTGTTGTTGATCAATAAATATGTACTCTTATATGCGTCAGTAAACACAATTTGTAAACGATAAAATACTATCTATATTATAAAGGACAAACATATCTGTGCGTAACGCATACGTCATTTGGCGAATGGCAACACTTTGAAATTTGAATTAAAATTTCGGTTTTGCAAATAAATCCACGGCAAATTTTTAAACTAAACATCGCACATTTTAAATTTTAACACCATCGTATAAGGAAAAAAATGCTCTTTTAAATGCAATTTGTTTGAAAGCTGTATCTCAATTTATTTTTGAGATATTAATTTTTTTGTAGTTTTTAATACAAATTTTGTAATTGTGGCAACTGAAGTACTCCATTTATATTGAAAGTAAAGGGAAAATAGTCATGGTTTATTATTTTTATTGATTATATCCTTATTGATGCCATTTTCACAATACAAATTAAAGTAACTTTTTTATAATTTTTGAACAGAAAATGATGTCAGACATTAAAAAAAAACACGCATTCTTCTTCATAAATCAGTTACATTTCAATAATTTTAAATTACGCTGATACTGAGTTTGAGACGCTAGGCAAAATGATTCAGTGAGTAAAAATGATGTCATATTTCAAACAAAACGATCTTTTTTTTTTTTTTTTTTTGATAAAACTAAATATTTGACCAATAAAATGGCCAATACTATGACAAATGAAGGCAAATTTCTGAATTTTTTTTTTTTTTTTCGCGGGTACTGACATTAGAACTTAAAGTTTGTGCGAATGTTCCCATGAAAAGTTGTATCGGACAAACGTAACTTTAAGTTTAGAAATACATTCATTAATAATCTATTGCGCGTTAAAATACTTTCAAATTGTGAATTTGATTGGTGCGTATGTAAATTATGGGAATTGAAAATAACGTACAATTTAGATTTCATGGGGGAAAATTTTTATAATGTGACAAAGCGAAATCCTTTTTACTGATTTTTTATCCCATAAAAACAAACATAAAAGTCTCAATCGATAAATTCATCATAATTATTCATCTTGATTACGTATTCTAATAGAGTTTAATTTTTCAATAATTTAAACAGTTGAAGTTTGTGGAAATAATATTTTAATAATTTTAGGTTAAAAATATTATTTGCTTTAAGACTGAGACAACCAATGTAAGATGAATTTTTTATTGTAATTATTTTTGTAGGTTTATTATAAATTCGATCTGACAGTTCCTTTCTAACATTTTAGTTCGTCGAATTTCGACGGGTTCCAACTCGTTTGATTAAAAGTACAATTCAGAAGAAAAAAAACGAAAAAAACGTATGTTAAACGTTTTTCATGTACAAATTTGTAGTTTTATTTATATAAATAAAACAGTTCTTTTAAAATTATATGCATAAAATAATATTATACATGAAAAAAAAAAACTTTTAAATATGTACGGTCTGTAATTATTAATTATACGTTAATATATATTAACATTTAAACTTTCACTAAAAGATATTTTTAATACAATTACGCATATACCACCATAAACTATTAGTTATAAATAATATTTCTTATTTTGTATAATTTATTCTTGTTGGTTTTAGACGTAACCTGCTCAAATTTATTATTAATTGAAATAGAAATGCATAAAATGATAGCAGAAAAAAAAGAAAATGTTTATTAAATGTATATACAGTCGTAAAAGTATATACATATCTTGACACTCACATGACCAAAAAAAAAAAAAGAGTCGTCATAAGCGGAGTGTCGCGGTAACCGGAGTTGGTGAAAAATTCTTTATAAAAAGCTGTATTTTTAATTAATTTAAAACAATTTTAAATTCATAACTCTTCTGGCATTCTATGCAATAAAACATTATTACTAAACAAAATAAACAAAAAAAAAAAAAAAAAAAAAAAAAAAAATGAAACGAGTAAAAATCAGATTTCTGATGATCTACTTTTTTATTGTTACATGAAGTATTGTTAACCCTTAAATTCCTGATTTTTCAAAAACCAACGTAATAGTGTTTTTCGGCTTTTATTTTTTAAATAAATCACGGGAAAAATACTTAAAAAAATCATATTTTGTTTTAAGTATGGTTTACGGCTAAAAAACAGTTTGTTACTAATCAGCAATACTGGTCTTTAATTGAAAAAATAATTTTCCTTGATAAATTCTATAATATTAAACACACAAGAATTTTAGGAACTATAATAAGAAATAAATTTTACTTGCTTGCTGCAGAACAAAATAGGGTATTTCTCAAACTTCCAAACGAAACAAAATGAACAAGTAGCAAGAATTGAAAAAATAAATCTATCTTTATTCTTAAACAGCACAAGTGTTGCCATCTACATGTTGAAAATCGATTTAATAATATTTTCAGAATGTATTTTATTGGCAACATTAGACATTATAGCTTCAATATTATTCTAATATATTTTAGAGCCTAAATTGGGTATGTTGCCGAAAAGCAACACCCGGCATTTAAGGGTTAATTTCGGTTTGCTTAGCCCTAGATATGCTTCCTACAATTCTTTTTTCAATATTTTACAATGAATTGTAATCAATATCCGTTGTTTCTGAAATTCAGGTTAGATAATTTCGGACCATTTCAATGCAATGGAGTGCTTTGGTTTTAGTCGGAACTCGAAAGATTAATTTGTTCCACCTCCATATTACTTTCGTTCTCAGAGTCTGGAAATTTTTTTTCCTTTTTCTCTTTTATCTCTTTCACAATTTGAGAAGTCTTTGTATCTGGTTATGTGGCAACATGCTTCTTAAAATCTCTGTACATCTGGAGATCTACCGTTATATCTATTTCGCGATATAACAACTCTTTAAACAATATTGGAAGAGGTATGTCCTCTTCTTCATTTCCTTCTATACACTCGGGATCTGAAGAACTGGTCAGCTGTTGAGTGTGTCATTCATAGTTTGTGGGTTTGTTTAGTCGGGCTAAAGGATTGAAATAAAGTATTTACTTTATCTCAATGGATATTTTAGACACTTTTGGGGAACGTTTGGCTAAGACATTTCTTTCTGCTTAATTTCTTTGCTTATAAGATGGTTTAGGAAAAATGGACAATTTTCCTAAACCATCGGGATATCCGGAGTTAAAAATTATTCAACGATGTAAAATCCGGAGTATATTTACATTAAAATCATATACAGAAATTCGGGACTTTGAAAAACTGCCGTAATAAGCGGAGTGACGTGAAAACCGAGTGTCCTGATAACGAGGTCGACTTTACTAGTTACTGATATCGTCAGTCATAATAAATCAAGAAGTTAAACCTTGTATATAACAACACTTTTACCAGAAATAAAAATGATACATTTTATTTTATTTTAGTGCAACTATAAATCAATCATCAAACTTTAAAATTTCTCCTATAAAATAAGTAATTAACTCTGAAAAGTTCTCAATAAACAGGCATCTATTAGAACGTAGAGTTAATAATTTTGGTTTAAATAAAGCTTTACTTATTATGTCAGCAATCTTCTGTAGATACCTGTAGTAACAAAAATTCCTTTTCTAAAACTTTTATTCTGATGAAAAATTGCTCAATGATGACATGTTTTATACGGCGATGAAGTTCTGGATTATGTGTAACATCTAATTGCAGCTGCGTATCAACCTGAAGTACTGGTATTCTATCTATTTGTGTAATACCACAAAATGACCTTTCAGCCAAATTATTCCTCTGGGAAATTCAGTAGAAGCTATTATTTCAGCTTCAGTCGTTAGAAATTGCCACGAGTGAATGTGTTTTGATAAATCGAGAGATAGCTCCATTACTGTGTAATATCATATAACCATCATTTTCCAAATTCTTTGTATTCACCGAAACCTGCATCTTCAGTATTAAAAAGCAGAAAAAACAACGTTTAAATATGCACAAATAATTCATGAAAAGTAGCAAACAGCTGTTTCGAATCTACAAGCGAGATTCTTCTTCAGTGCCAGACAGGGAAAAAAGGAACAACAGGATATTTATCAAATCTCTTGCTAGTGTGACCTTTCTCATATTGGCCAGACTAAGCATGCTCTTAGATTTCGTTTAAAAGAGCATGAAGGTTATGTTACAAATCAGGAGCTAAGACGTTCTTCTATTGCTCAACATTCTTGGTTTTCTCAGCATAGGTTCGATTTTTCCTCAGCCATCATTATCCAAAAATGTTCTTCTAAGCTTGGTCTTGATTTTTGGGAAGCTTACCATATCATTAAAAATTCTCACTCTTTAGTCAATGACTTATCTAGTACTCCGGATTTTCCAAGTATTTGGAAAACATTAATTTAATTTCCCTTTTTTTGGTTTGTTTTTCTCTCCTTCTCCGGTAGATGTCGCTACTTGTCCACCCAGTCGTTTCCACTGCTTCTCTCTCATTGGTTGTTTATGGCGCCTTCGCAACCCGCATCGGGTATATGAGCCAGCGCGTCTCTACCTATCATTTTGCCTTGCTTTTTCTAGCACGGTGTTCCCTTTTCCCTATCTTGCACTGAAGAAGAATCTCGCTGGTAGATTCGAAACAGCTGTTTGCTGCTTTTCATGAATTATTTGTGTATTTTTAAACGTTGTGTTTTCTGCTTTTTAATATTGTCGCACAAAAGCTTTATTTGCTATTTTTATATTTTTTACATCTTCAGTGTTACCAGATGTACCAGATGTAAATAAGGGCTTCAAATACTCCGGACACTATTAATTTTTAACAGTTTATTTCGCCATCTTTAATCGCAGATAATTCTGCCATTAGATAATTTGAAGAAAATTACTTTAAAATACTGGAGTCCGGAGCATTTGGAGCCCGATTTATGGGAGACACCTGCCCCAATACTATGCATCTCTGTAAAATTTTAATAATCCTTGTTTCTAATACTTATACACAATATATTTGTGACAGAAACTTGCATTGTAACCTTTATGTACTGAATTATGAATTCATGAAAATTTTATCTTCTAAAGCATTTTTCGTTAATTGCATAAACTGCATTAGAAGATTTACATAATCATTGATTAAATTTTATAAGGATTTTAGAAAGATTGAAAGATTTAGAAGGATTAATTAAATTTTAATTTATAGGGCTTTTGTATAATATTTATAACCCCACTCAAATCTTTTATTTTAAATATTTTTCTTATTATTTTGTAGAATTAGGAAATGTACAAATATAATTGTCTTACAATATAAATATAGAAACATTTCCGAATTGAAAAATTCGACCTCCCACCACCCCACCCCCAACGCCACGAAAGCTTAAAAGATGCAAAGGCAAAAGAAATCATCCTTTAAAAAATATTTTTGTTTTGTGTCACCCACGATGCTTTTCGAACAGGATAAAGTGATGTATCTATAACTCATTCTAAACTGTATTACAACTAATCGATATATTAAATGAATTTTATAAGAAGTTATTTTAGTGGTACTTATAAGTACCGTCAGTAGATAAAGGGTTAAAATACTAGTGTCCGGAGCATTTGGAGCCCATATTTACGCGGGACACCTGCCCCAATACTATGCATCTCTGTAAAATTTTAATAATCCTTGTTTCTAATATTTGTACATAATATTTTTATTGCAGAAACTTGCAATGTATCTAAATACACTCATAACTTCCACTAGTCTTATTTAGAAGGATGCTCTCAATAGCGTGAGTGAATGCCAAAACAGTAAGATAAATCTTGTCTTGTTCCAATCATTAAATACATTAAAACACCTACAGATTCTACAGGGTGATTATAATTAAAGTCCCACTTTCAAATACACACTTGAAAATTCTTCTTCAGACATTTCTGTCAAGGAACGGAAATGTACTCGAGATTCTTGTGGAGCCCTGTATATGCAATTTATTTACTTCAACGAAAATGCCAAACATCAGATAAATTAAAAAGCGCCTACCAGAATTGAAAACGCACTTCCAGCACTTATCACTATAGACAGTACTGTAAACGAATTATTTTGTATGTCCTTGTAAATTAAAGGTAAATGCTATATCCCTTTTAAGGCTGTTCTTAACTGCTCCGTTCAACAAGCGCAAAATGTTTTGATACATTTACAGATTCATTTTTTTTAACGGAAAGATATAAAATTGGAAAGCCTGTCCATGGAACCGATTTGGAATCGAACTGTTTTTTCCATTTTTTGATCAATAAATTACTTATTGAGTTATAAACGATTTTGATCACGTGAAAAACACGCTTTTCACCCATTCTTGACCGGTTATTCTTCTTTCGCGCGGAAATTCGGTTCAAAACGTTTACTTTGACACTATTTTCTGAAAGATCTATTGCGTTTGCCAAAAAAACGAAAAAAACCCAGCTCGATCACATAGTTTCTGAACTACAACACCTGCTAGTTTCATGCATTTCTGAATAAAAATAAATTAAAACTTATGTCACAAAGTTGCCCTTTTGGATTTGAGAACAGCCTTAAGATCTGACTTACACAATTGTGTAGATGATCCTAAAGAAAAACCAAAAAACATTTTCCTTTTTTTTGTTCAATTTAAAGTCGAGCCTGTATCCACAGAATTGCGTGGTGCTCCCTTGGCATAACCTGACTTCGGGTATTTTTTAAAATAATTTTTTCATTCAAGTATGGTCCTATTCAGTGGTAGAATTGACAAAAAAAAAGTCACTGGTACCTAGGACCAGTAAACAAGAGACTTTACTGGTCCGCAGTCATCATCACTGGCCCATTACATAAAAATGTAAGTCCCTTTAATCCTTTGAGTGACAGCCCGCCCCTCCTCCTGGAATATAAATCAATTTTTTTTTCAGTTATCCAAAATTTTCAGCATAATAAAATCTAAAATTTATAATTTGCTAAAAATTAAATAAACAGTACATAAACAAAAACTATGAAATTATTAATTAGACATTTTATCTTTGATTATTTATTTCAACTGACTGCAAGGTTTAATGCAATTTTTTTTTAAAAAATAAAATAAAATTGTGTGATTTGTGTTTGGTTGCGGTTTTCTGAGAGGACGGCGAAATTTGCGTTTACCAGTCAGACAGGGAAAAAAAGTTGCTGGTCCTGCGGACCTTTAATTTTTTCAAATTAGTTCGGCTGATTGAATTTGTGATGGTCTCGGACCAGCGGACCACCAAGGACTTCGAAAGCTGCTATTAATTAGGGGAAAACATCAAAACTTTTCATGTCTACCAAAAATCTTCCGGTCTTAAATTTTTAAACACAAATATTCTATACCAAGTAAAGCACCGCATGTTTTCCTGTGTAACATTTGCACACTACTCAATCCGAAATCACACCGTTCATTATGTAAGTTTACATTAATACTCCTAATACGATTGGGGCAGGGGTGGCAGAGGTCCGACTCAAATGGTTGATTTTCACCACTAAATTTTAATAGCATTCTTTGCTTTATAGTCCAGGCAATACGGGATTTTACCTGGCAAAATTAATGGTAGTTCTGGAAATCGGTTTACTTTATGTTTTTTGGGTCGCTGATTCCGAATTTGTAACTTCCCACCAAAATTTCCCCCGGCAACATCACCCCCCAAATTTTGGTAAAATGCCCCCCAAAAAGATTTTTATTGAAAAAATCAATATTTTTATTGTTTTACGGGAAAAGTATCTAGAAAATCAGAAAGTGACAAAATTTGCAACAAATAGGATATATGACATTATGACGTAGGATAAATGAGGAGAGGGGGGGCTGCCTCGGAACATTCCCCACGCGCTGTTTTTTTTTTCAAGCGAAGTTTTTTTTCAAAAAATCAATTTTTTGGGGGGTGGGGTATCAAATTGTGGGGGTTTCCAGGGAAAATTTTGGTGGGAAGTTAGAAATTCGGATTCAGCGACCCCAAAAATATAACGTGAGTCGAAATTCAGAACTAGCATTAATTTTGCCAGGTAAAATCCCCTATTGTCTGGACTTGCACAGCTTATTGCACGCAAAAACATATAGTAAACCTTTTTCCAGAACTACCATGAATTTTGCTTGGTAGAGGCCCTATACGGTCTCTATTGCCTGGACTATTATTCAATCTGAGAAATTTTGTCCTTAAATAAGGCGAGAAATAATAAAATTTACTGGTGAAAATCAACCATTTGGGTCGGAGCGCTCCCATATATAATAAAAATATTTTCATTTGATACCGGTCAAATTGTCCGCTATGGTGGTTCTAGTGTTAAGCCCTTTAGGGGCAGTTGGATATATTTTATCCCACCTAATTTTAATCAAGATTTGCACCAGGAACTTTTAATTAAATTTTACCTTTCTAACGTTGGTGGAAAAAAGTTCCTCTCCACATTTTGAAACAATTTTTTTCTGATATTGCAGTGTGAGTTCAACATTACAGAAACGCAACTGCTTGCCCCTGAATGGGTTAATGCTGGTCAACTGTTCAGTCAATGGAAAAAGTTATATATAATAAATTAAATTTCTGGTTCAAATCATGCAAAGCTAAGAATGCTCATAAAATGTTAAAATCTGGTACTAGGAGGGTAAAAAATCAAAATATTTCAAATAGTTAGATTATGTATTTTTCACAATTATTAATTGCTTCAACCGCTTTTGTATTATGGCAAAATTTAATATAGAATTTCCTTTTATCTTTTTCGGTTAAAATATTCCAAAAACTATTTCAAAGTATATGGTTAGATTTTTCGAGTTATTTGAGTCCAAGAATGTCGGAAATCTTATAGTTCAAAGATATTATATCTTGATATGATTGTTTTTTCTGAAATAAAGGGTTTTACTTTTATTAAATGGATTTTCTGTAATCGTTAATGAATATTATTGCTGAAAAGGGATATAATGCTTGTATAATGTATCGAGTTATACTACGACAGAAAAACTTATTAATCTTTTATGTCGACTATTATTTTCACCTGCGTCTATTTTTAATCTAAAAGAAAAATTCTTTTCAAAAATAAAATCGATGTACCTTGAAAAATTAATTATTTTATTTTTGACTAATCAATAATCCGTTCTACCATTTATTTTTAGCAAAGAATAAAACTCAATATTAAATCCGACTATCCCTTTTTTCAGATTATACATTTCTTAAATTAATTTCAGCAAATTTCATTTGATTTTCCAATTTGAATAAAAGTGCATTTTATAATTTTAAAAATCTGATTATTCCTAGATAATGTTTCATCGTGTGAGTTTTATTTCAGAAATAAAATACTTTGGGCTTTCTTAAACTATTTTTCTATAGTCAGAATTTATTAATTTTTGTATTATTTTTATATGCTACTCTTATCTGAATAAAAGTGGATATTGCATTGCATTGAATTCTCGTTTATACGGTTCTATATTACAGTCATTCAGGGTAACTTTGAACCATGGGGTGCAACTTATCACCACCTCTTAATTTTCAATATTTTTGACTCCAAAAGACTAAATAAACTCCAGAACTGTGCTCTGTTGGCAAGGTTCTAAACTGGGATTTCTACTCTTTCTTTTAGAAAATAAATTAGCAACATTATGCGCAATTAATTGCATCATCTAACTATTTTTGTGAAGTACTGTTTTCAAGTTAATTTTGAATGCTGTTTGAAGTTGTTGTAATCCAATTAAATTTTCATAGTAAGTACAATATACTCATTTATTAGACATATTATTATCTAAATGTTGTAAATTTGTTAATATTTTTTTACTATTTATTTATTAATAGTTAATAAAATGTAAAATAAGAAGGCACTAACATTTTACCATATTTTTAGGGTAACTTTGGGCCGGCTCAAAGTTATACTGATGTTTATAATTTACTGATTATCCCCTTCGAGACGAGCGCCTTTTACAGAATTTTTAATCTTTTATCACTGGTTTAAAAAAAAAAGAAATTTTTGTCTAATTAAATCATGAAAATGCTCGGATTAAATAAGGTAAAATTTTCAATAAAAATTTAATGGTGAGAATAAGTACTGATTCTGAGCATCCTAAGCGGCACATATACGGCTAGCTCATCCCCAAGAGGTTAAAGGTCCTACTGTCAAAAATTTCCCATATTTGCACGTATATTTTATACAAATGCCGAAAGTGTGCATTAGATATAACATGTAAATAATTCATAAATATGTGTAAAGTACATAAAATTCATTTAAAGGCGTTTTTCAGGGCGGAGCTTCTCAAATTTGACATTTCACACATTCGACCTTTTTTATTCTTGTTTGAATAATACTAGTACTAGTATGTATTACTGTAACTGTGTATATATTATTGAGTTAAAACAGTGAAAATTGCTTTTCACTGCATTTTTATGTTTTATATGAACAATAAACAGTTTTTTTTTTTTTTTTTTTTTTTTTTTTTTTTGTTAATTTCTTAATATTCATGGTTCTTTTCTTCCACTTTTCTGATGCCTAATATTAGTGTTAATATCATAAATTATACAAATCTTGTGATGTTGGGAAATGTAAATTCGGAGTCTTTACATATCTAAAAACATTTTTTAGGATTCAAAATTGTCCTAATTATAATACTTTTTTTTTATAATGAATTATTTTAGATAATATTTATCATATGGTGCAAAGTTACCCTAAATAGCTGGGTAACTTTGAACCAAGTTAAAAATACATTTTTTTATTACTTTTATCATTATTATTATTTAATGTTTGATAGTCATACAATAATTTAGGATCATTTCTTCTCTTTTGTGCCCCTAGTTGCAACAACCCTTACCGGCGCGGAGCAATTCTGTTTATAAACTGGTGAAATAATGGACTGACACTGCAATTTATAAACGAATTTATTAGAAAATACTAACTTGCTTATTTTCATGTACATTATAATAGGAAAATTTTATTTAAATATTCTTGGTGCAGTTTGTCAGTTTTGGAATTAAAATTAGGTGTCCTTTTTTAAGGACACCGCGCCGCATAGAGTTAAAATAAAAGTGTGTCATATGAAAATAGAGAAAATGCGGATCAAAGTTACCCTGAATGACTGTACACGAAACTTTCTATTATAGGTTGATTTTTTCAAATCGCAACGACGCATTACGTTTTATCCACCGTCCTTTGTACACTGTGTTTACGCGCTGACGCAAAAAATAGCACCTGTTGTGGACTGATTTTTTTTCAACATTTACTAAGTCCTGGAATTTAAGTACCAGTATTTCCTAAAAGTATTCGCTTTTTTTTTATCTGATATTATGGGAGGTTTTGCCTGCAGATAGCTGGAAAAAGGGGTTTTTTAGCAATTCATTTCTGGAATAGGAATGAAGATTTTAGTTCCGGGTTTTTTTGCACGTAATTTGTTATCATTTGAAGAACATCTATTTTTTTTTTTTTTGAAAAATTGATGATGTGGCTCGGGTTGCCTTAGTGGATGCCCTAGCGTGGGTGCCGTGCACTTCCAATCGGGAGAGAATCTATCGATCGTCAGAGTCGTTTGCATTCAATTTCTATTAAGGATTATGAATGTAGATAATACTGTTTGGAGCTTCAATTAATTTGAGATGAAAAATTTGAAAAGCCACAACGTGGCAACGATTTTTTAAACAAAAGGTGTAGTACTGATTTCTTTTTCGCACTTTGGGGTGCTTCTAAAAATATTCAATTTTTATAAAAATAGCTGAATGTGATCCAAGCTTTAATAAATCATATCATCTGTAATTAAAAAAAAATAGAAGGATCGGTTTAATTGTTTTTGCGTTCTGATCTCGCCAAGTTTGAGAAGTCATTTTGCGTAAAATGCATATATTGCAGTGCTGTAGTCGTAAAAAACCAGAGGGTACATGCTATGAGCAGTGGGTATGCGCTAGATTATACGCTTTAGCTTTATTTGAGAAACAGAGGGTATACGGAACTTCTTAAAAATATCAAGAAGGTATACAGCGTATACCTCCGTATACTCTCCAATACATCCCTGGTTTACTGTACTTCAAAACATTGTTCTAAAGCATTGTTCAAAACATTGTTCTAAAGCAATAAACATCTATGAAAGGACTTCAAATGCGGCCAAATCCTTGCACACGAATAATCTACAGACTATAGGAAATAGAAAAATGTAAAACAAAAAGAAAAATCGACTAATTCAACCGAAAAAAATTAAAATCCCTCCTTAAATATGCCAATGAATATGTTTACATAACACAGGTATTAAAGTTCAATGGACTATATAAACGCTGAACAAAAACAGCGTACGACAGCCACTACCTTTAAGTCAGAGCGTAGGTTTAGTATTTAGGGGGGACTGTTTTATCTATTATTTAAGTCTCGTCCATTTCATGGATTTTTTTAATCACCCCCCCCCCCTTCTGTGTGACGACCCCTGCTGTAGAGGCAAAGCCGTTACAAGACTCCATTCAAATACAAGGTTTCTTGACGTCCTTACGCCAGTCATGGAGAGCACAGCCGTTATTTAACCGTTATTTATCGGTTTCTCCTGTATAATCTAATTTATTTTCACAGCATACGGAAAAAATATATATTTATAAATTAAAGACATTATTTAAAAGCCTTCCATTCAATTTCAATCACTCGCAACAGTAATAACAGTAATAATACCGATATTACAAAAACAATATTGATGAAATAACATCACTGTGTCAATCAAAATGTGCATCAGAATTAATGTTACATTAAAGAAAATTGGTTGGTTAAATGAAAAAAAAAAAAAAAAAAAACTAAGCATTTTTTTTTTTTTTTTTTTTTTTTTTTTTACTGAACACGTTTTATTATTTATTCTCGTTTGAAATTTAAACACAATATCAATTAGCTATTTTGTATGTGTTCAAAAACATTAATAGATAATTATATATCTTCATTTTAGAGCTCACGTACAGAATGCAAATCTTTCTGCTAAACCTAAATACAAAATTAACAACACTCCGCTCATATGTAATTTCTCTAATCAAGTTATAAGCAAAATTAATTTACAACATGTAATACATAATAAAATTAATATATTTCCTGTAAAAAATGCTATTATTCACAAATAAATACAACCTTACTTTAGGACGTAAAATTTATAATTACAATCCTTTTGCAAAACAGTTAAACTCTTCAAATAAGTTCAGAGTATAAAAAATATGTAAACACCACAGTCGGTCACATTATTGCTGGTGATCTTATTATAATTGAGAACAATAAATTAAAAAAACTAATTCATTATGGCACTAAATACCTCTTTCCATATAAAAATAATATTAAAACAATTATATTGCAGTTTATTCAACATTTCGATTTGTTTGTTTATACAATTGCTATAGATTATCACAAACATATTGAGTTTTTTAATGAATGGAAATATAAAGTTACAGATCAACTAAAAAATGAACTATTAAAAAATGTACAACATATTCAATATACTGATATCAAAAGTTTAAATAACAATATAAAGGATCTCCAAAGTAAATTTATCATCACTTATATAGATAAGTCACCAAACAATTAGGCTACTAATTGTTAAGAATAACATAATCAGTTAATTCACAATGCTATTAATGTCAGTAATATTGTTTAAGAAAACAAGCTTAAAAATTAAATAACGTGTAAAAATATGTTTTTCGGTATATCTGACCTCTAAAACGTTTAAATCCGTCGAAAACCGGAAGTCGAAAATTTTCACGAATCCAATACTTTCTCCTTGTAAAGATAGAATGAATTAAAAATATATAGATCTGAATTCATTCTTATAATTATTGATTCTCCTAACATCCATAACAATATCATTTGACTTAAATATCCCCAAACTTGTCTTATAGTCACTATTCTTAAAGCGCGGCTGTGTTTGTTATTACATCATGGACAAAAAGCAATGATAGAGGAGTATAAAATTAACAAAAAAAAAAAAAATTCAATTAATAATAGAACAAAACAAACATATGCAAAAATAAATTTTTCGTCTTAGTATATACGACTCCGCAGAGTCCGTTTTTTGCCTTTTAGTCTTTGTAATTAGATTGTGTTATATACTCTTCTCCTTTATTAATAAACTTTGCTGCCCACATAAAAACAAGATAGATGACACTGCTTAGAGCAGGAATTCTGAGAATTTTTCCGAAGCTATTTATTTTTAGGAAGCACTTAATTGCATTAGAAATTAAAAAGTAGAAATGTTAAATGTTAAAATATATTACTGTTTGAGAAGTGTTATCAAAATACTAGTTTTCACTATTAAATATAAATATTTCATTAAGTAATGTTTATAGCCAAATGACAAACGAAAATTAATTTTTAAAACCGCAAAACTTTTCTTTTGTATAATTTATAAATTTTAAAAAACATTATTACATTTAATAACTTAGGATGTTAACCCTTTGAGCTCGGGGGTGGGGGGGTGAAATTGTTGTAAGATAGAAATATAGTTCAACTTTACCGTTATCACAAATGTTTGATGCGACTTCCTTCCGTGGCTCTGCAAATATCCCATCGGTAAATCATTTCTTGCCACAGATTTGACAGCATGTTTCCGTCGATCCAATTAATTGCAGTGCAAATTCTTGATTTTAGATCAGGAATGAATGCAGGAAGTGGCGGCTTGCACACTTGATCCTTCACAAAATCACATACACCCAAATCAAGCAGTGAAAGATCTTGTGATCGTGGTGGCCATTGAATAACATCTCCCCTTGCTAAGCGATAGTGTCAGTTATGACACCTAACGCCACCTATTAATAAATTATTACTACTAGTAATAATTTATTAATAGGTGGTACTACTGGTACTACTAGTCTGATTTTCAACTAGTTAATTTCATTTAATATTTCGGAAGTTCATAACTTACAAAATTGCCCAATGAAATTGTAGACACCTTGCATTTTAAGAACAAAAAATCTTCTTAAAACACCGTCAAAAATTTGTAAATGCGCAAAAATTTGCGCATTTACAAATTTTTGATGGTGTTTTAAGAAGATTTTTGTTCTTAGTCATTCACACCAGTTTTAACTTATTTTCTTTACCTTGTATATTAATTAGTTTTATTTTTACAGTGGTATAATTGACAAAGTTGCAACGATTTTTACAATTTTTTTATTACATCAGTGCTTTAACTATCACTGCATCTGAGATATAAATGATATTATTATGCGAATGGTCTGTGTCCTAGAGAAAGTTATTATCTTTATTATGCAATTTACAAAATGCAAAAACAACATTGGTTTGTTTTTGAGTTATCATGTTATGCGGAAGGATCACTTTTTCACACAAGTTTAACTATTTTTCTCTTTTGAAAAATTATTTCTGTGTAATTCATCAAATATTTACCTATTTTTCAAAGTTTTAACTTAAATGTCATCATAAAAATTGTTATAAAGAGAAAATTTCAAAATTGTCAAAAAATCACTTCCGAAGGTGCGTGGATAACTTAAGCAAGGTTGAAAAAATATAAATTTCAATTTCTGAAATCAGTTTATTTCTAGATTTCTAGAGCAATGTTGCATTAATAATAATAATGTTAAATGATGATTACTCATGATTTATCTTATAAAAAAAAATAACCCATTAGGAATTTTTACTCTCTCTGATATAATAATGAAGACATCTCTGAAAACAAATGGACGGTTCAATAAAATGCTCAAAAATCACTGGGGGAATTTGGAAAAAATCTTAAAAATTGTAATTAATCACAAAATGTGTAAATCAATGTAATTTTTAAAGAATGTTAAAAAATATATAATCTTAAGTTTTACTATAAATATCTATTTGTCGGGATAGCCTGATCCGAGAAGCAGTTTGATGCATAGAAGTGTTTATAAATGAAGATGTTTTTCACATAAAGGAAGTTAAAACCCTTTAAGGGCGGTGATGCAGTCACGGCATGACATAATTTTAATCCCAAATTGCCACATTGGCTCCGGAATTTTATGTTGAAAATGTCATCTTTATTAAGTACGCAAAATTTTACTTTTACTTGTTTACAAATAAAATCTATTGTTAATACTAGTGTCACTAAATTAATTGAACATTTTACGAATACAAGTACCTTGCCCCTGAAAGGGTTAAACGAAAGTTAGCAACAAAGCGATATAAGTAAGCGTCCTATCTTAAATGGGAGAAGTAACCGCAAGATTAAAAGCGAGGTCACATCAATCAAGGTCATGCGCCACGTAGCGGATGGAGTGTGAAGTACAGGTAGATACCTAATTGTTTTCTTACTTACACCACTAAAATTATAAAGTTTTTTTCACCTTGATTAATAAACTGAAGTGTTTTTGATAAGGCGAAGAAAACTTCGTGGTGTAAAATGTGTCTGGATGCCGCTCTCGCTACGCCATTATTTTGAAATAAATGTGGCAAACAAAATTTGTTTCCATGAGTGATTGAAGATTCAGAAAGTACGCGCCACATTAAAAGCCCTCGTATGTGAATTATCACTCCGTCCACTAGGTGGCGCAACTGTGTTAATTTACGCCTGATTCCAGCATTAAGTTTGTTCGCTTACTTATAACGCTTTGGTTAGCAATCACAACTCATTTCAGATATGATTTCAAAGAAAAAAGGAGAAAACTCTGCCCCCTACGACCTACGCTTGCCAATCCTCTTCAGACACAAAAAGCTCTAAAACAGCGATGGAACAGAGGTGCAGCAGTTGAGCGATTGCCACCACTAAATTTGCATAGTATTCTTCGGCTTGAAAAATCTCAGAAATTCTGTCCTGAAGCTAGGTGAAGAATACTAATAAAATTTTGCGGTGTCAGTTAATCCTCTGCTACTACACTTTTCCATCACTGGTGTTATTTGGTCAGTTGTAAAAATATTACGGTAGAATGAATTGTAATTAAATGGCACGTTGTCATCTTCAGTAATTAAGTTGCGATTCAGTTCCCTTTCACACGCAGATTTTTCCGTTCTTAACTCCGAAATTTAACCCTTTATCTACTGACGGTACTTATAAGTACCATTAAAATAACTTGTTATAAAATTCATTTAAAACATCGATTAGTTGTAGTACAGTTTAGAATGAGTTATCGATACATTACTTTATCTTGTTCCAAAAGCATTATGGGCTACACAAAACAGAAATATTTTTAAAAGGATGATTTCTTTTGCCTTTGCATCGTTTCATCTTTCTTAGCGTTGGGGTGATTTTTCAATTCGGAAATATTTCTATATTTCTATCGTAACAACATTATATTTATACATTTCCTAATTCTACAAAATACTAAGAAAAATATTTAAAATAAAAGATTTGAGTGGGGTTATAAATATTGCACAAAAGCCCTATAAATTCAAATTTAATTAATCCTGAGCATTCTAAAATAGAACAGAAACCAGAAATATTATGCAGTTTTATCTATAAGAAAATGATGTTTATGACAGCAAATAAGTTAAATTTTCATAAGATTATTTCATTAACAATTCATTATAGTAGTTAGGAAACTTTTTTAAATAGAATGAAAAAAAAAAAGACTTTCCTTTCTATGAACTTTTACAAACGTAAGTTCGTATACTTTACAATTTTCTATTAGAAAATTGGCATTTTTTAAGAGAAGTATACAATTTTATGTTTGTTGCAGATGTGAAAAAAGTAACTTTTAGTCAATAATTTTTTTATTTTTATGTTCTAAATTTTTTAATAATGATGCATTCTAACATCTGAGTAAACATTTTTGAATCCGGAGTTCTTCAGTGACAAACGGTTAAATATTGAAATACATTAGTTTCTGAGGTTTCTACACATAAAGAACGCTTTTCGTAATCATGGATGACTCATAAAAGATTATTGCAGATTTTCCTTTGCGTTTATATTATATTTTCCTAGAATAAGAAGTATTTTTTAGGGGCGTACGTTATTATATACATGCGTAGCACCTATAGTCGTCGTCTGATCTATCGGTCTGTTCGTCTGGTCGCATATAACAGCGCAAAAACTACCCAATAGAATTGTTTGAAGTTTAATATATAGAATCGTTGCAGAATTTTATCGAGTCATTTCAAATTTTATGAAAATCGAATCAAAACTGAAAATGATATTAATAAAAGTTTTCTTCATTCTATTACATCCTATCAGAAGTCATGAATTCAATGATAGGTAATGATGCTAGGTTGGCATGGTGTAGTATATTTTATTAAATCCTATCATACGTCATGAATTCAATGATATCCCATGATAGGTAATGATTCTATGTTGCCATGGTGTATATTAAATCCAATCATACGCCATGAATTCATTGATAGTTAATGATTCTAGGTTGCTATGGTGATTATTCAATTAAATTCTCTCCTACAAAATTCATTCAATGATATCCCATGATAGGTAATGATTCTAGGTTGCCATTGTGATTATTCAATTAAATATTTTCATACGTAATTAATTCAATGATATCCCATGATAGGTCTAGGTTGCCATGGTAATGACGTCCTATTTAAGATGGAGCCCTATTATTTCAATAGTACTGAATTTAATGTATAGAATTGTAATAAATTTTGTATTCATGCATTTTTGTATAAGAATGCAACAGCTATGGCACCAACATCTGACTATTTATAAATCAAGTTATAGTACGAACGCACCTCATTTGCCACGTTTCACGTGCAATTTCCAACTTGTTTTTACAGTGTACGCTTAACATTAAAAACCACTAATCTAAATAATCATGAGGCTTTTTTATCAACATATGCTTGTCCCAAATGAAGTTCATTACTCATCTCTTTTCTCATTTTATATTAATTGTTATTACACAAAAAGCGAAAAAATGGGAAACATAGAGTAACGTATTATTAATAAGTAAAAAATCTAATTAGGAGAGTGCATAAAAAAACAAATGGAGAAATATTTTCCAACTTCCATGCACATATATATTATTTTTTTAGTGTTGTCTAGTTGGCGCCGATGAGTCTGTTCTTTTCTTTTAATATTAGTGGTGCTAAATAACTTTATCTTTTATTAATAAATTTTGCTGTCCAAACCGAAAAAAATATGTGTAATAACGCTTTTAGCAGAAATTCTGGGAATTTGTGGATGCTGTTTATTTTTTAGAAGAAACTAAATTGAGTAGAATAAGGATATAATTATTGTTATTAATAATTCTTTGAATTTCAGACTGTTATGAAGTACATGGGACATAGTAGTTGTGATTATTAAATGTATGTGCTTCAGTAAGTATTTTATTTGCAAAATTATAAATATAACCGTATCTTAATGGTCGAAATTTTGTTTATTACGTATTTTGATAAAAAAAAAGTTTGCTACGAAATTAATATTTTTCATTCTTCAACTAGATTAATTACATACAAATAAGAATTTTCGAATGAAATTTATTTTACAGGCGCACAGGACCTTTGAATTTCTTGAAGCCATCAAAAACTTCGCATTTTTGCAGTACCAAAACACAAATAATATGTTATTAAAATATTTTTCCCCTTTCTGCCTAATGTATATATTCTTACCTATATTATCCAGACAAATAAATGTTGTATATACAAAATTAATATTTAAGTTTAAAAAAAAACAAAGTTATGGTTCGTTTTAATATGTAGATGGCCTCCTAAATAAATTTTATATACATCATTTAATAGTAGACTTTATTACCAATCGTGTGGTACCACTAACTTTCTCCTACGATATTTTTTTTGCAGAGTTAGCAAGGGGTGTTTACTTTTTCTTCCCCAAGTTTATACCTATGAGAGTGACAACGACACCTCCTCTATTATGCAAAACAAGTTTCATACTGCTTGGAAATTATATTAGAAAACCTTTATAAAAAAGCACAAAGTACATACGGCATGAAAATTTAGAGCGTACATCATTTTTACTGGCGGGAGACTTTCGCAGAGAACCGGATTAGCACATGGATAAAAAAATCATGCACGTACTAATATTAAAGTACAATAAAATCTATTTGAATTTAATCAATTTGGAAAAAAAGAATAAAGGGACGTCCTAGTGTAGATAAAGAAACATCAACATTTTTTTTTTTTTTTTTGTTTAAGTGCGTAACAGAGCTGCTTTAGACATTGTTAAAAAAAAAGAGGAAATATTACATTTTTGTGTTTTAAAAATCTAATTAAACGTGTAAAAACATTTGTTATCCTGTAATATTTGTAAACATCAAATAATGGAAACTCCTAAATTATAACATTTAAAGATATAAATCACCGAGTTTATTGTTATGCATAAAATTATTTTCCTTGAAGAAGAAAACTAAACTCTTCGCAACTTCTGCTTCTGCATAATGTTGTCAGCAGAGTAATTTAAAGACTTAAATTCCTTTTAATAATTATAAATATGCATTAAAAGATTAATGAACCTTTTTCATAATCAAAAAAGAAAGAGAAATATGGCACCCGTGCTGTTTTGCTCGTGCCAGAACGCTTGTTTTTCCGCCGTTGTGATAAAACGGACTTGTTGTCCTATACATAATTAAGGAATAAAATACAATTATTAGCATAAAAAATAAACAAGAGATTAATAGGATGTGACTTTCATATTTCCCCTTTTTTATTACTGTTCCATATACGGCGCCGTATTTTCTTCTTCTTTCGCTTTTTATTAATAATTAGATAATATACGACGACACAAAATAATTTTTCTACTGTTAATGAGTTTTTGCTGACCAAATATAAGCAGTAAGTGCTAAAGCATGGACCCAGAAATGTTATATATATTTTCGTGGATTAAAAACGTTTTAACATTTTTTTTTTTTTTGAGTGAGTGAGTAACAGAGCTGTTTTAGACAGTGTTAAATAAAGGATGAGGAAATATTACATTTTTGTGTGTTAGAAATATTACTCTACATGTAAAAGCAACTGTTATAGGATAATATTTGCAAACATTAAATAATGCAAATTCTTAAATTATAACATTTAAGTATAAAAAATCACTGATTCATTGTTAAAATAAAAACCTAAACTCTTCCCATCTTCTGCTTCGAATTTAAACACCCGAATTTAGTTTTAATAATTATTGATTGTTCGGGACCAGCGTCTTTTACATGAATTTTATTCGGTTGACACCACTTTTTATAAAATAATTAAATTTAGTTTATTAATCGTGAAAATGTCTTAATTAAAGAAGACACATTTTACTTTTCTTTTTTAGTGGTATCAAAAACAATTGCTTTAAGCACCTTTTGAGGATGCATATATGCACCCATGGTCCCGAAGTGGTTAAAGAAAAAAAAATAAACTCATCGCATGTTCTGCTTCGGCATAATTTTGTAGCAACGTAATTTAAAGGCTTGAATTCCTTTTAATAATTATTGATATGCAATTAAATATGATTTTTTATCATCAAAAAGAAAGTGAAATATGTCATTTGTGCTGTTTTGTATGTGCCAGAATGCTTGTTTTTACGTCGTTGTGATACTGTTACATGTATTTTCGTAGATAAATAAAAACATTAGTTCTTTTTTTTTTTTTTAAGTGCGTAACAAAGTCGTTTTAGACATTATTAAACAAATGATGAGGAAATATAACATTTTTGTGTTTTAGAAGTATTATTATAGGTGTCAAGCAACTGTTATCGGCCAATATTTGTAATCATTAAATAATGCAAATTCTTCAATTACATCATTTAAAGATTCTCATAACCGAGTTCATTGTTATGTATGAAGTACTTTTCATAAAATAAAAAATAAACTCATCGAATCTTCTGCATAATTCTGTCGAGCGAGCAACGTAATTTAAAGACCTGAATTCCTTTTAATAATTATTGATATGCAATTAAATATTAATGATGGTCTTTTAACATTAAAAAAGAAAGAGAAATATGTCATCCGTGCTGTTTTGTTCACGCCAGAATGCTTGTTTTCTGACGTTGCGATAAAAGTGACTTGTTGGCAATACATAATTAATGAATAAAAAACAATTACTAACATAAAACAAATAAGAGAATTATTGCGTTGTGGCTTTCATTTTTTTGTTGTTTACTGTAGTTGTATATATGGTGCCGCAGAGTCTTTCTTCCTTTTGCGATTATTAATTAGGTAGTATACGACGACACTAAATAATTTTTCTCTTTTTATTAATTTATGCTGACCAAATATAGAAGACAAGCAAGTATTAAAAAACAAGTACTAGTGCTAAAGCGGGAATTCAGAAATGTATTAGAATCCATGATATTTTTGGAAAGAAAAAAAAGAGAAAACAGTATTTGAAAATAAATATTATTAAAACAATTTTCTTGCTTTCCACCGCAATTAAATAGTCTTTATGACTTCAGTTTGTCCGTTTGTCTGTCTGTTAACAGTTCTTTCTGGCTTCGATCTAACTTTCCTAAATGTACAAAGAGCAAATAAGCATTTTTACGAAATGTATATATGTTCTTGAGATACATTGTATTTTATTTATTATCTAAAATGAAGTGTATAGCATTTATAGTTCATTTACAGGGACACTCAAAAGAAGTTCCACTGGAAACAGATTAACGAATAGAATGCTACAAACAGTTTTTCTGTTTATATCAAGAAAGCATGTCATAACATCATATCTTGCAGTTATGATGTATCATTGCAAGAATAATTGCATCTTAAAAAATCCGAAGTTTTTCCATCTCGAGTAAACAAGGTCGTGTAGACCGTAAAACTCGGAACCACATCTGTAAAGCAGGGAAACTGGAAACACTATTAACAATAGTAATTTTATAGTACTACAAATAGTCTACAAGGATTCACATATATTACTCAATCGGTATACTACGAATTTGTACTTTGTGAGTCAATTCACATTTATTTGACAAATCATCGAGATTTGATAGAACTTGTTTTCCTAACACAATTTAAAAACCTTAAGATTAAACAAATATTTACTTCGTACTTGTAATATCCAGAACGAAAAATCATGCGTCAAAAGTGTAATATGAAACATTTTCCAGGCAACTCGAATACAATACATAACGCATTTTCTGATTACCAAGGTTCTTCTACATAAGGTGGTTCCATTTGAAGGATAGCCAATCGGAGCAGAGCGGGACTGTTACGTCATGTGGCGGACAAGATCGGAGATCGAGCAGCCCCGTGAGAAAGTAAATGGATGCATAAAAGAACGGAATATGAAGTAAATAAATTTTTAAAAAGCAGATAGATCTTCGAAAATAAATTGAACGAAATCACTTTATTTAAAATAATTTGTTCAAACACTAATTGGAGTTAATTAAATATAAAATATATGATTGTTAAATAATATCGCGATACGTTTGTTTGCATTCAAACACTTGAGTAAATTCACGAAAAAAATTAAATTTTTAATGCGTAAATGTACAAATGAAAACTTTCAAACTATTGCAAAATAAAATGAATTATAGGAATATGATGACACAGTAGTAGTAATAAAATGACTAGAATTATGAAACAGAATAAATTAAACAAAAGTCACGCATGAGAACTTTTAACAATAATGCATTGTCCGATTACTAGATATAAGTTTTCAAAAAATTTTGAATGTCACTATGCTTATTCAAGATTAAAATAATACAAAAAACTCTATAATTAATATAAATATATACTCCATAATTAAACTAATTCTATTATGAAAAAAAAAAATATGTACTATACATATTTGTTACATTATGATATACGAATAGCAATATCGTTATTTCATCTATACAAAATTTAACTGAAAATTTTAAAACAATTTCAGTTCTAAAATTCCCATGTTATCTAAACACATCGAATATAACATTTCTCCACACAAATAAGAAACAATAGGAAGAAAATTCATGGAGATATACAGATGTAACAATGAATTAACATTTTCAATAAATAGGGAGGGAAAAAAAAGTGAGAACCGTTAACATACATTTAATAAATCAATGTGACTAATACTTTTTACACACTATCAGGTAGAAAAATCATCAAAAATAGCTACTACTGCACCACCACAGCAAAACACTTGTATGAAATTTGGTTCAATTCTATGCATAACTTCATACACTTTCCGATGATATACGTGAGACACACGTATATACAGACAGATATTTTGTAAAAACATGTTTTTCGGTATCTCCTACCCTTAAAACGTGTAAATCCGACGAAAACCGGAAGTCGAACAAAATTTCGACTACAATACTTTCTTCTATTATAGATAAAGGAAGGTTAAAAAAGATAATGCTAAAACAAATATTTTAATAGGGAAATTTTTTTAATTAAAAAAATATAATAACAAAAGAATTTTTTTAAATTTTTTATGCAATTTTTGACGTTTTTTTTTTTTTTTTTTTTTAAATTTGCGGCGATTTTCCCATATGAATAAAAGGAATCCGGCTTTATTTTTGAGCCCAGTATAATAAATCTTGTCATTTTTTTCAATAAAATTTATTCAGAGTTTGCATTTTTCGCGAGTTTTTATACGAATTTTAGAGTTTTGAGATTTGTAAAAGAAACTCGGTTACCAACATTTAGCGAAATATAATAATAAATTTTCTCCTCTGCGAGTTTTGAACTGTTTTTTTCCATTTCATGGCGATTTGTCTGCATTTGTGAAAGAAGTCCGGTTTTAATCTTTTAGTCCTATATATTAAATACTGTCCTCTTTTTCTTTTCTTTCTTTCTTTTTTTTTTTTTCTTTTTTTCACTTTTATTTAAGTTTAAGTTTCATTAAGTTCTCCCGATTTTTTTATGCAATTTTTAGAGATTTTCGCGTTCTGCAGAAATTTTTTGACGTTCGTAAAAGGAATCCGGCTTTAAAATTGCAGCCTAATATAATAAATTTGATCTTTGCTATTTTAGTGTTTTTTGTTTCGATTCTCTAGAATAATAATCGTCAGATAACAAAATGCCCAGCTTTTGAGAATTCTGGTTTTGAGACTTTGTACTGTATTTTTTAATCTGTCTCCGTGTTCTCCAAGAATTACTGGAAAATGTTGATATAGTGCATTTACTAGGTTTTTTTTTTTTCAAAAAGTCTGTTAATATAATAGAATAATTAAAATCATTCACAGAAAAAAAAAAAATTCTATCGCAGAACGGCATACAGAATACTACTGAAACGAGCGAAGCGAGGCGAATCTGTCCGCCACGTGACGTAATGCGCGAGCAGTTAAGAAATCTTTACAGTTGGCGCTTTGCTCGAATGGTACCCCCCTGCTGATTACAAGATAAGTTTCTTTATTTTAATTAAATATTTTCTCTCGTTATTTTTCCGGTGTCAGTTTCTGTTTTTTTTTAGTATACAATACATATAAAAATCTTCCGTTTTAAAAAATCATTCAAAATCCTTCCCTTTTTTTATTACTTGTTATTATCATTATTTGAAATGTGTTTGAATTGCACTGTATCAAAACTTAAGAAATTTAATACAGTCAAAAAATTACACTAAAACTAGTGTCGTGAAGGAATTTTCAACTTGTTATTAATAAAGTTTGGATTAGATATTTGGAACGTACTGTTTATAGAAAACAATGCAGATCTAACAACATTACATCTTTTTATTGTAACTCACCATTTTCATATAAAATTGATGTTCACAGGTTTTACGTTATACGTGCCTTCTAAGTTGGTACGGATAAATACCTAGAAAAAGAGATTAGTTTAATTAAACAGATTGCTATTGAGAATGGTTTACCTCCTCAATACATTAATAGATTAGTTGATCAAGCAAAACTACCAAGACAGAACAATGAGTTAAATTTGTGCATGTTTACTTATTGTACGTTTGAACATATCCCTCAGCTTTATGAGAGATTGAGATATGCATTACTAAAGTATAATATTAATTTAATAGCTAAACCTCCAACAAAATTGAAAGAATTGATTCACAGTACAATGGATCCAATTCCAAATTATGAAATAGCAGGAGTTTACATAATTCCGTTCAGCACAGAGCATCAAAAAAGTTTTTCTATATTGGTATGATATGTCGAAAATTTAAAGAAAGGCTAAAAGAACACTTATCTGATATCAAGTTTAACAAACCAAATACAGCTTTATCCAGATTGTATCAAAAAGAAAATAGTCAGATAAACTTCGAAAAAGCTAAAATAACCATTTCAACATCTAACCTCTACTCTTCAATAATACGTACATCCAGTGAGATTTTACTTAGGAGTGATATTGTTTGTAACGATGTCCTTTCTTATAATAGTCTCCCGATTTGGTTTAACATTATGAGTATTTCAAGAGCTCCTGAATATATGACTTGATCTTTTGACCCCTCCAGGGTTCGTACGGGTCCTTGAATTTACAGACTAAAAAATTTTTCGGTACCAGGATTTTCTTATAGAAAATATCTCCTTAAATGAGGCGAAATTTTGTGCGTTTAAACTAGATTTATTTTTTTATAAAAAAAATACTGATGTTTTGCCTTGAAAATAACGATACCCGTACAAACCGTGCACTCTTTAGAGCAATGGAGTGAACTTCGCTTGCGCATGCGTAGTATTTTGTTTTGTTTTCACGTATATTTTCTAATCAAATCAGTCATCAACTCGTGTGCGTTCGAAAGGTCTCAGTGTTATGCTAATACCTTTGTATATTTTTAACACATTTTAAGAAATTGTATGTATGTTTTAATGTTTATAATAAGAAATTTACTTGAATAAGTGATAGAAAATATTTTTGTTCCAAGTTTGGCCAAGCTGTGAAATTTAATCATTATGTAGATTATTTCTGTTGTCAAGATCCCTTTTTCTTTGCATCTACAAAACCCACAACATTGAATGGGTATCAATTGAACAAAGAAAATAAGTTTAAATTGGTGTTAATAAGTAATAACTAAAAGATCTTCTTAAAACAACATAAGAAACTTTTAAATGCGCTAGGTCTTTAGAAAGATCTGAGTCTTTTTTCGTCAGGAGCAAAGAAGACTTTAAATTGCTAATTTATGGTTGACTATTTATCTGGTGCATAGTTCTAGAAGATCCCTAAATTTTAAATCACTGTTCCACCATATGAAGGTGAAATATTTTGGCACCATATTTCCATGATACCTTAACCCCTTAACCCCTTAGGGACGAGCGACACGTATACGTGCCGGAAATAGGCCTAAGGATCCTCGTTTATCCTCACCAGTAAAATTTTACTGTAAAATTTGCCTTTTTTAATCCGAGCATTTTCCCGATTTGAAAAGGCACAAACTTCTGTTTTTTAAAACCGGTAGCAAAGTAATAAACCTTTCGTAAAAGGCTCCCGTCGCGAAGGGGTTAAGGGGCCGTGGGATATATTATATCCCACCTAAGATTAATGAAGATTTGCACCAGAAAAAATTTATAAAATTTTACTTTGGTCAAAACAACATGTAAAATGGCTTTTACCATTTTTGTAATAAAATTTTTGGAAGATTTCGGTGTGAATTCGACATTACAGAAACACAACTGCCAGCCCCTGAAAGGGTTCAACAGAGTATTTAGCAGTGTAACTTATATTTGAGAAAGAAGTTCCGTTTTGACCCTTTTAATTACGTAATTTGAACGTCGATAACGCCTTTTATTGAAAAGTAATATAAATAATCTGTTATCAATCATCTCAAAACAATGTTTTTCAACGGTTTTGCAACAATAACATTTAAAAAAAATTAATGGATTTACATGTGTCTTTTTTTAATATAGTAAATAAAATTATCGATAAACGATGAATCAAAAACCAACATTTTTTTCATCAAGTTATAACAAAAAGTATGATTATTTTTTTTGGATTTTGATTATTTTTTTTAATTATTATTATTTTATTTTTTACATTTCTTATGTTAGCTCACAGGTTATAGCCTGAGTACTAATGTGCCAGCAGGTTCTGTATATACGTATGTATGTATGTACGTAACTCGATATCTCTTGATAAAAATATCCGATGTACTTCAAATTTTGTAAATAAGTTCATTCGGATAAGGCGATTTTCTGATTAGTCTTCGGGATCCATTGGTTAAGTATAAAGGGGGCGGACGGGGCTAATACCCTCTTAATTTAGATAGATGGGTTTTTCATGCAGAATTTTCCTATTTGCTTCAGATTTTGTATATAAGTTCATTCTGATAAGGCGCTTTCCTGATTAGTTTTGGGGGTTCATTGCTTAAGTATAAATTCCCCCTTAAGGCTAATTACCCCTTAATTTAGATAAATGATTTTTTTTAATGTATAATCCAGTCAAAACGTATTAGGAAGTAAAAATAAAAATGGCGATTTAAAGACACGGATATATACACGGACACGAAACTATTCTGCAAAATAATTGTTAAAATTTGCAATATTTTTCTTTGTCTACAATTTAACAGATATTTTTTATTTCAAAAACCAAAAATAGAGAATTAAATGCAAAAATATGTAATTCTCTAAAGTAAATAGAGGAACTCTGAATGCACGTTCGTGCTTCTCAGTTTTCTTCATATCAAATATTTCTAGTTTCCTTAACCCCTCGAGGGGCTAGCAAAAATGCCTCTAAATATTGAATTTTCACCGGAATAATAGAAAAATTTTATTTTTAAATACGGAAAAGCAATTTTTCATCTATTTTCCTTCAAAGTTAAAAATATAAAATTTAGTTAAAATTTTCTGGTGAGAATCTTGTTTAAATTAAGTGGGATGTATTTTATCCCACCGCCCTCAAGGGTTTAACATATTGCCGACGGGCAATTTTTATCTAATCAGAATTTTAAAACAGTGGAAGCTCCTCCCTGTTCTGATAGTCTTTTGTGAATTGGTGTTCTAGATTTGTTTTGCAAGTTTATGCATCGGTAAATATATTTCATTGCACGAATGAAAATTAAAATGTCTTACAATCTAAAAATATATGGGCAACATGATATAAAAGCAATTTCTGTCTGGTAAAAGCCACGCCCTTAGTCAATGATGTTTTTTGACTGAAAACCAGAATTATCGTTTCCCGTCGTGAATGTGTTAAGAAAATGATTTTTTTAGGTTAAAAGGTGTTAATATTATTTCTTATCTTTAATTTTATTTCCGTATGCTATTCATTATGTAATACAACACAACATTTAACAAAACATAAATAACGTAACGTATTCTTTTTTCTTTTACAGGTAAGCGAAATTTAACTGACTGTTCTGATAAAAGAAAAAATAGTTGACTGTCATTGTCTGTAATAAATGCTGTAACTATAAGTAATTAGGTAAGCTTTATTATAAACTTTTAGTAAACTGTAATTTTGCTCAAACATCGTTGCAACAAAGAAAAAAATCTTTTGAATTAGAATATTTTTCAAATTTAACTGTAATTTCAGTTCGTTTAACCCTTTGCGACACAGTGGTCCAACTGCGGCAGCACCTAATTTTACGTCGAAATTTACAAACAGCACCAAGAATATTAAAAAAAAAATGCTTTTTTACTTAAAGGTTAGAACAATGTTTTATTAATACTAAGAAGTTCGTTTGTGAATTCTGGTGTCCGTCAATCATTTCATAATTTTACGAATAGAATTTTCCTGTGCCGGAAAGGATTAAATGTGTCTTTTACTAGCAAAGCGATATAAGTAAGCGACCTATCTTAAATGGGAGAAGTAACCGCAAGATTAAAAGCGAGATCACACCAATCAAGGTCATGCGCCACATAGCGGATGGAGTGTGAACTACAGGTTAACTGTACCAACTGTTTTCATACTCACACCACTAAAATTGTAAAGTTTTTTTCATCTTGATTAATAACTGAAGTGCTTTGATAAGGCGAAGAAAACTTCGTGGTGTCAAGTGCATCTGGATGCCCCTCTCGCTACTCCATTATATTGCAATAAATGTGGCAAACAAAATTCATTTCTATGAGTGACTAAAGATTTAGAAAATACGCGCCACACTAAAAGCCCGCGTATGTGAATTATCACTCCGTCCACAAGGCGGCGCAACTATGTTAATTTACGCCTGATTCTAGCATTAAGTTTGTTCGCTTACTTATAACGCTTTGTTTACTAGCTTTATATACGCTGTAAAAGTTCCGAGCGTGTGGTGTATTGATATAGGGTAGCGTGGTTGACGCTCGAAACTTTAGATAACTGGTCTAAGGATTTATTGAAAATCGATATTGGCCTTTGTTAATTAAAATTACATAAAAGTGAAATGCATAAATAACGTAAGGTCCTGGAGCATAATAGATTGTCCTCTCTACATTATCAGTGGCAAAGTTCTTACACTAACTGAGTTCCATGTTATTTACTAAAATTTCTGGTTAATATTAAATGAACGCAAAAGTCTCGTATTTCCGCTTGGGGCAATAACCGAGTATAACGCTGAAGCAGATCTCGCCTGACCAGGGACTGGTCTTCACAAGTATTTTCTCAGGTTGAGAATCCCTCGTCTAAAACTTCAAGCTCGGGGCTCTTGGAAACAGTCCGTCTGCCACTGATTCGATAATCGACACCCTCCGAGATCACTTCTGAATATCTCTCCGAGCACTAACTTTTCTTCTCCTCGTGCTGTACGAGAGAGAGGAGGGGGGAATGGGCATGTGTTTAGCTCGAGGCTAACGAGAAAGACAGGCTACCGCGGTGCATCCCAAGTGTCTTTTTTTACAGACCGCTAGAGTGACGTGATGCTCTTTTCGTACACCTGCATTGGTGCATTCGTGTATCACGTGACTACAGCGGTCTGTAAAAAAGATACGTGGAATGCACCGCGGTAGCCGGTCTTTTTCTTTAACCTTGTGTTTAGCTTATGTGCGTTCTCTTCTTCTCGATTCTTCATTGGTTGATATACCGGGTGTCCCAAAAAGGACTGACTGATTTTAAAATTCAATAACTTGCAAACGGTGACAGATATTTAAAAAATTCTTGCAGGATGGTTATGCATAAGGTCAAAAGTTTTATTACAGTGATTTTCGATTTTAGTTCGAATTACAAACAATAGATGGCGCTGTAAGCAATAGTCGCTAAATACAGGCTCGATTTCTGGTCCTTTCTCTTGTTCCATGCTGAAAAAGGAGATGGAAATGTATTATCCGGGCCACGAAGTACCAAAAATCGAGCCTGAATTCAGCGTCTATTGATCGCAGCGCCATCTATTGTTTGTAATTCGAACTAAAATTGAAAATCACTGTAAAAAAACTTTTGACCTTATGCATAACCCTCCTGCAAGAATTTTTTAAATATCTGTCACCGTTTGCAAGTTATTGAATTTTAAAATCAGTCAGTCCTTTTTGGGACACCCGGTATTTTTTTTTTTTGTTTCCGGAGTGCTGCAAAGCGCACCTTCTAGGTATTGTCAAGCTTGGCTGGGCTACCGACCGGCATAGAATTAATCATAAATTAAGGTGGTCCTTGACTAACGTATAGTGTCAAACCTTTGTCAAAAACAGTCTGAAGATGCGAATAGACTCATCATTCAACTGTTATTAGTATCGGCGTCTTTTCTTATGGTTACGAGGTATTTTTAATCTTTAATGGCTTTAAAGGGAACTCACTGATGTCCTGCAAGAGGGGAATCTTTTGGTCAAGTAGAGCTAAGCTCCTTATCTCCTGACCAATTGTTGATTCACCGCATCCTTTTGCGAATAAACGCCAGAAGAAAAGATTTCCTGGAAAAGTGTTGAAGGTTGTCAAATTTCCTTTCTGAACCTAGCCTTAAGGTTAATTGATCGTGCTTATTTGGAATTGCTGACTCTCCGCTGGAGGTCTACTTGCCGTAGGAACAATTTCAGTAAGAGAAAACTCGTTGTGAATGTTACTAAATATTCAATATGTTACAAAGCTTTCTTTCGAGGCAGTTTTCGCGAAACGATTGTAGTTTGTGGCAATAATAACAAGTGCATAGCTGCCAACTTTTACGCTTTTTTGCTACCACTAAAATTTAATAGAGATTTTTGCCATTTTTAAAGGTGAGATTTCGTCTATTAAATAAGACAATATTCAATATAAAATTTTAGTGGTAAGAAAAAAGCGTAAAAGTTGGCAGCTATGCAAGTGATTCAAAATAGAGGCTTTGACAATGCATTCCGTGTAATAAAGGACTTCTTGACCCCTTCAGGATGAGCGACCTGTGTACTTGCCACGTAAGGTCCTCAGAATCCATGATTATTCTCACCAGTAAATTTTTATTGTAAATTTTGCTTTTTTTAATTACAGCATTTTCCCGATTCAACTACGTAAAAATTTCTGTTTTGAAAAACCGTTGACAAAAGTGAAAAAATTTTGTAAACGACGCTCGTCCCAAAGGGGCTAATCGAGGAAAAGATAACGTAACCATGAACGATAATATACAATAAGATCGTTAAATTTATTAACTAATCAGAAAAATGTTTTTTCATTTTAAGAAACCTCAGAAAAAATACATTTCGAGAACTTAAAGAAGCATCTACGAGTATAAACACGAGTTTCACATGCCACATCTAATTTTTGGAAAAACTCTCTGTTAGTTCTTATTGAGTATTATTCAGTTTTCTACACATAAAATTTAGTTTTTGTGGATGCTACTGCAGTGATGTTTGACACTTTTACTAAAGATATGATATTTTACCTCATCCATGT
The DNA here is from genome assembly GCA_963932465.1 of Maratus speciosus. Taxonomy (NCBI): domain Eukaryota; kingdom Metazoa; phylum Arthropoda; class Arachnida; order Araneae; family Salticidae; genus Maratus; species Maratus speciosus. The sequence goes on from OZ010797.1 coordinate 481,607,878, forward strand.
GAAGAAAATCATGTATTTATAAATTATCTGACGAGAAACCATTTACAGTTTACAAAATTGTTTAATCACATATTTTTGAGATTTTTTTATATTTTGAGTGACTAGAAGCGCTTATATCATATGCATCAGATTATGCATTTTATGTATTATGCCGCAGAACCTCCATAACTTCCACTCTCTTCCCGAATAACGGACAACTTTGTTTAGTGAGAGCTTTTTGAATCTCCTTAACATATGTCATGTATGTTTCTACCTCTTAATAGCGGGCATCTTCGAATAGCAGATAAATTCCGCGCCCCATTATTTATAAGTGGGTTTACCCCATTACCCATAAAAGATTTTATTGTGATTATAGTATTATTTAACCATGTCTTATTTTCCCTTATGTAAGCTCTATTCTTTTAAAATTTTACGGACAAAAGAGATTTTATAAGAATCTGTAAAGTCAAATTCTAAAAAGAAATATGTAATATACTATATACTCAAGAGACTATTTTTTGTTTGAGCCGAGCTAGTAGAAAGTGGACGAATCCATAACTCGAAAGCCACCAGTTTTAATCCATACAGAAGATTTAATATGATTAACCAAGATTGCAAACATGTCTTTAAACAATCCATAAGTGCGGATTCCATAAGATCCAACTAATGTCGACGGGTAGTTACGGCTAAAATGCAACGTTCAGTACGTCCCACAAATTCTCAATACAGTTGATATTAAGTTATCTGTGTGGTCAATTAAGTGCTTCAAACTTATTGGACCGTTGTTTTAACCAGTATTTTACTAGATGAACTAAGCCCTTAAACTACTAGCCCTTATCGAAACGCTTAGCGCTTAAACCACAAAATTATCAGAATCAAAAAAGCTGATGTAAGTGATTATCTTAGTCGATATCTTCGGCTTTTAATTTCTGAAATGCAGATAATACGAATGTATGGATTTGAATAAAGTTAAAAACATTATTTTAATACATTATTAAAGATTTTCCAATAAAATTGCTTTTTGGTGTTGTCAATCGCTATATAATTAATATATAGATACAGTGAAAAAACTATTAGAATTTTCTATAGAAAAATAATAGTTCTATATTCTGTAACACGGGAAGCTCAGGAGGGATCCTATAGTTCCCTTAAGGAGCTACCCCAGTCACGCGAAAAGAGCCGCTTGTTAATATTAATCCTACAGAAAAAAATTTTAAAGATATCTCGATTGCACTTCAATATTTTAAAATAATTTGATCTATCTGTGTAAAGGTCGTTTTTTATTTTTTCGATTTTGATTGCACATATTTTTATGAGGATGATTTCATTTTTGAAACCGGTTCCAAAAATGAAAGTGTTCTCATTAAAAAATCTGTAAATAAAATTAAAAAGTAAAAAAACGCCTTTATACGGATCCCTTTCAGCTGTCAAATGCAAAAAAAAAAAAAAAAAAAAAAAAAAAAATTAAATGCAACCGAGAAATCTTTATAAATTTCTTCCATAGGATTAGCATTAGCGAACAGGTCTTTTCACTTGAGTGAAGCTGCCTCTTAAAAGTGCAAAATCCATGGATTGATCGTAATTTTCACGTACAAAAAATAGTTCGAAAAGAATAAATTCAAATATTTTTTTAGTTGTACGTGAATAATATTTAACTACAATTTTTTATTGTATTTTTATTCAAATATATTTTTTTATATAGTAATTTGAAAAATATTATTTCTGCCATAAATGATTTCAATATATTTTCAGAAATATATAATCCATCCATTATGCATTATAAAAGTTCTCCATAGAAGAATAAATATTTACTTTTTCAAATAACAAAAACGAAATTTCCTTCAAGGGCACAAGTTTCTCGAAATAATGCTATTTCGTTTGTCTGTTTTACAGTTTCTTTTCCTTTTCTAGGTAGACATTTTGCGAGGAATTGCTTTTCTTTATCATCACTTATGTAAATTATGCATTTGAATCCAACGTTAACCTAGTTTTGGATATTCGCCAAGAGAAAAAAAGTAAAAAGTTGCTTGCATTTTCCTAAATTTTAGTGCATGCATTTTTCCATTTATTTTCTTGACAAAATATATAACTATTTATTTCAAAACAGCTGTAAATATACAATAGAAAATGCTTCAGAAACATTAAAACAGAAAAAAGTTACTTTATGTCTATAGATGTCAGGACGGGTCCTAAACTGCTTTGGAATCGATTTTTAGGCGCATTCGTAATCATATAAATAAGTCGTCGTCTTGTCCGTCCGTCTGTCTGTCCGTCTATCCGCTTAGAACAGTGCAAAAACTACCCAATTGATTGGTTTGAAATTTAAAATGTATAATCATTGCAGAATTTTGTCGAGACATTTCAAATTTTATGAAAATTGAATGCAATCTTTAAAAAATATATTAATAAAAGTTTTCTACATTCTTTTAAATCCTATCATACGTAGTTAATTCAGTGATATCCCATGATAAGTAATGATTCTAAGTTGTCTTGGTTATTATTCTATTAAATCATATCATGCGTAATTAATTCAATGATATCTCATCTCAGGTAACGATTCTAGGTTGCCATGGTGATTGCGTCCTATGTAAGATGGAATCCTATTATTTTCGTATTACTGAATTTAATATATGTTGAATCGTAATAAATTTTGACTTAATGCATTTTTGTATAAGAGTGCAACAGTTATTGCAGCAACATCTGAATATTCGTAAAACTAGTTATCGTACCTCATTTGCCACGTTTGAAGTGCAATTTCCGACTTATATGTGAATAACATTTAAGAATCGTTTTTTACTAAAATTGCTATTCAAATATGTTAATTTTAGTAATATTTTATTTGCCGCAAATGTTTTCAATATATTTCAAGAAAAATGTAATCCAGCCCTTATGAAAGTTCTCCATAGAAGAGTAAATGTTTACTTTTTTAAATATGAAAATGTGAATTTCCTTCAAGTGCACAGTTTCTCGAAATAGCGCTATTTCTTTTGTGCTATTTTTCAGTTTCTTTTCCTTTTCTAGGTAGACATTTTTCGAAGAATTGCTTTTCTTTATCATCATTTATGTAAATTATGCATTTGAATCCGACGTTAACCTACTTTTGGATATTCGCCAAGTGAAAAAAGTAAAACGATAAACTGCTTAAGTTTTCCTTAGTTTCAGTGCATGTATTTTTCCATTTATTTTCTTGATAAAAAAAAAAAAATCTATTTATTTCAAAACAGCTGTAAATGTACAACAGAAAAGGCCTCAGAAACATTAAACCAGAAAAAAAGTTACTGTATGTCTAAAAATGTCAGGACGGGTCCAAAACTCGTTCCAAATCGATTTTTAGGGGCGTTTGTAATTATATAAATACGTAGCACCTACAGCCTTCGTCTGGTCTGTCCGCCTATCCGTACAGAACCGTGAAAAAAACTACCGAACCGAATGTTTTTAAGTTTAATATATATAGTCATTGAAGATTTCTGTTTAGTCATTTCAAATTTTATGAAAATTGAATGAAAACTTAAAAAAATATTAATAAAACTTTTCTTCATTCTTTTAAATCATATCATGCTTAATTAATTCAATGATATCCCATAATAGGGCATGATTCTTGGTTGCCATGGAGATTGCGTCCTATTTAAGATGGAGTCTTTTTATTTCCTTATTACTGAATTTAATATATGTAGAATCGTAATTAAATTTTGTATTTATGCCTTTTTTGCATAAGAGTGCAACAGTTATTCTACGAAGATCTGAATATTCAGAATACGAGTGATAGTACGAACGCACCTCATTTGCCACGCTTGAAGTACAATATCCGACTTGTATAGTGTTGTATGAATACCATTTAACAAACATTTTTTATGAAAATTTCTATTCAAATATGTCATTTTATATAGTAATTTTAGTAATATTATATTTGCCGTAAATGTTTTCAATATATTTCAAGAAAAGTGTAATCTAGCCCTATGAAAGTTCTCCATAGTAGAATAAATGCTTACTTATTCAAACATAAAAAAGTAAATTTCCTTCAAAGGCACAGTTTCTCGAAATAGTGCTATTTCTTTTGTGCTATTTTTCAGTTTCATTTCATTTTCTAGGTAGATATTTTTCAAAGAATTGTTTTTCTTTATCATCACATATGTAAATTATGCATTTGAATTCGACGTTAACCCAGTTTTGGATATCCGCCAAGAGAAAAATTAAAAAGATAAACTGCTTGTATTTTTCTAAATTTCAGTGCATGTATTTTTCCATTTATTTTCTTGATAAAAAATAGAACTATTTATTTCAAAACAGCTGTAAATATACAACAGAAAATGCCTTAGAAGCATTAAAACAGAAAAAAGTCACTGTAGGTCTATAAATGTTAGGACGGGTCTAAAACAGGTTCGGAACCGATGTTTAGGAGCATTCGTAATTATATAAATACGTAACACCTACAGTCGTCGTCTGGTCTGTCTGTCCGTCTATCCGTATAGAACCGTGAAAAAGCTACCGAACCGAATGTTTTGAAGTTTAATATATATAGTCATTGAAGATTTTTGTTTAGTCATTTCAAATTTTGTGAAAATTGAATGAAAACTTAAAAAAAATATTAATAAAAATTTTCTTCATTCTTTTAAATCCTATCTTACTTAATTAATAAAGTGATATCCAATCATAGGTAATGATTCTAAGTTGCAATGATGATTATTCTATTAAATCATGTCATGAAATTCAATTAATTCAATGATATCTCAACGTAGGTAATGAATCTAAGTTGCCATGGTGATTGCGTCCTATTTAAAATAGAGTCCTATTATTTCCGTATTACTAAATTTAATATAATAAATTTTGTAATCATGCATTTTTGCATAAAAGCGCAACAGTTATTGCACCAGGATCTGAATATTCATAAAAATAGTTATAATACGAACTCACCTCATTTGCCACGTTTAAAGTACAATTTCCGACTTATATGGTTTTATGTGAATAACATTTTGCAATCGTTTTTTATTCAAATTTCTATTCAAATATGTTCTTTTATATAGTAATTTTAGTAATATTTTATTTTCCGTAAATGTTTTCAATATATTTCAAGAAAAGTGTAATCCAGCCCTTATGCATTATGAAAGTTCTCCAAAGAAGAATAAATGTTTACCTTTTCAAACACAAACTAGTATGTTGTGGCCATCACAAAACTTTCTTCTATATAAATCACGTCAATTAAATCATTTAAATCGTACAAGAAATTACATGAATTTAGCACCAATTCATATCAAAGTATATCTGAATTTGAAGTTTGATGAAAATTCGTGCATTAGTTCTTGAGATAGAGCTACAGCGGGAATTCTGAAAAATGTAGCATAGCAGCGCCACCTGTTGAGCGATTTACACCAAAAATTAAACAGCATTGATTTACACGTCTATTCATGTCAAGGACTAACTAAATCTGAAGTTTGATGAAAATCCGTGCAATAGTTCTTGAGATACAGCTCTTGCGAAAATCGTGAAAATGCAGCACAGCAGCGCCACCTGTAGGGCGATTTACACCAAAAATTAAACAGCACTAATTTATATCATGGACTAACGAAATCTGAAGTTTGATGAAAATTCGTGCACATTTTCTTGAGTTAGAGCTATTGCGATAATCATGAATAATGCAGCATAGCAGCGCCACCTGTTGGGCGATTTTCACAAAAAAGTAATCAGCACCAAACTATATCCTGGACTAACTGAATCTGAAGTTTTATGAAAATCCGTGCAGTAGTTCTTGAGATATAGCTATTGCAGAAATCGTGAAAAAGGCCGCATAGCAGCGCCACCTGTTGGGCGATTTTCACCAAAAACTAATCAGGTCTAGTTTATATCATGGTATAACTAAATAATGAGTTTTGTGAAATTCTGTGCATTAGTTCTTGAGATAGAGCGCCCACAAAAGTTTTGTCACATACAGACTCACAGACAGAGTGACAGAGTGACACAGTGACAGAGTGACGGAGTGACAGACAGACATTTTCTAAAAACCATCAAATCGTGTTCTGGGCATTCTAAAACGTGTAAATCCGTCGAAAACCGGGAGTCGAAAATTTTCACGAATCCAATACTTTCTTCTTGTAAAGATAGAAGAAAGTAAAAACTAAATTTCCTTCAAGGGCACAGTTTCTCGAAATAATGCCATTTCTTTTGTGCTATTTTTACTTTCTTCTACCTTTACAAGAAGAAAGTATTGGATTCGTGAAAAATTTCGACTTCCGGTTTTCGACGGATTTATACGTTTTAGAATGCCCAGAACACGATTTGATGGTTTTTAGAAAATGTCTGTCAGTGAGTCTGTCTGTCACTCTGTCACTCTGTCACTCTGTCTGTGAGTCTGTATGTGACAAAAATTTTGTGGGCGCTCTATCTCAAGAACTAATGCACGGAATTTCACAAAACTTCATATTTAGTTAGACCTTGATATAAACTGGACCTGATTGGTTTTTGGTGAAAATCGCCCAACAGATGGCGCTGGTATGCTGCATTGTTCATGATTATAGCAATAGCTCTAACTCAAGAAAAAATGCACGAATTTTCATCAAACTTCAGATTCAGTTAGTACCTGATATAAATTAGTGCTGTTTAATTTTTGGTGTAAATCGCCCAACAAAAGGCGCTGCTGTCCTGCATTTTTCAGGATTACTACATGAGCTGTATCTCAAGAACTATTGCACGGATTTTCATCTAACTTCAGATTTAGTTAGTCCTTGACATGAATTAACGTATAAATTAGTGCTGTTTAATTTTTGGTGTAAATCGCTCTACAGGTGGCGCTGCTATGCTGTATTTTTGTGATTTCCGCAATAGCGTTATCTCAAGAACTAATGCTTGGATTTTCAAGAAACTTCAGATTCAGGTATACCTTGATATCGTTTAGTGCTGTTTACTTTTGGTGTAAATCGCTCAACAGGTGGCACTGCTATGCTACATTTTTCCAGAATTTCCGCTATAGCTCTATCCCAAGAACTAATGCACGAATTTTCATCCAACTTCAAATTCAGATATACTTTGATATGAATTGGTGCTAAATCGTTGATATTTCTTGTACTATTTAAATGATTTAATTGACGCGATTTATATAGAAGAAAGTTTTGTGATGGCCACAACAGACTAGTTCACTTTATTTTCCTTTTCTAGGAAGACATTTTTCGAAGAATTGCTTTTTCTTTATCATCATTTATGTAAATTATTCATTTGAATCCGACGTTAACCTAGTAGGAAAAAGTAAAAAGATAAACTGCTTGTGTTTTCCTAAGTTTCAGTGCATGTATTTTTCCATTTATTTTCTTGATAAAAAATAAAACTATTTATTTCATAACAGTTGTAAATGTGCAATAGAAAAATCATCAGAAACATTAAAACAGACGAAATTTACTCTAAGACTATAAATGAAAGGACGTGTCCGAGACTGGTTCGTAGTCGATTTTTATTTCAGTGTTTCGACTGGTGCTAAAATAAATTTTTTTATTTATTTACAAATTGAACAAATTGGAATTTGTACGTCAAACGTGGCAAAGGGGTTGCGTTCGTACTATAACTAATTTTTTTTTTTTTAAATATTGATATATTGGTTTAAAAAATGCATGAATACAAATTTTATTACGATTTTTTTTTTATTGCCGAAAAAATATTTTTTTTATGTGATTATACTGTCGAAATTTTCAAAATTTTGTATTAGCTAAATACAAATTTTTATTAAAAATATAAAAATGTTTTAAATGCAAAATTATTTAGGTTCAAGGTAATTATTGTAATCTGAAGTATAAGTAGACACCAAAATTTTTATTCTAGTTGCGATATTTATTTTCTAATCCTGCGCGTAAACTGTCATATCAATTTTCTGCTCGTCAAATGTCTGACAGTTTGGAGCCATTTGTAAATGCTAATTCTGCAACTTGGAATTTTTTAAATACATGAAATGAAAGAACATACTTATATCTCTCATACCAATCAAAAAATTGTGTTTAAAAATCATATATATTTGAATATATTAAATGTTGCAAATGGTCTCTTTTTTTTCATTTTTTCCAATTTTAAGAGTCCTGAGACCCCTTAATATAATGAATAAAATTTTTATTAATATATTTTTAAGTTTTCATTCGATTTTCATAAAATTTGAAATGACTCGACAAAATTCTGCAACGATTCTATAGGGTAACTCCAGGAGAGTCGTCGCATCCGGGATAGATGCCGCAAGCATGTTCACAATACCTACTCGGCAGTGTTGCCAGATAGTCGAAAGTCAATTTCCCCAAAATTTCTGAAATTTTCCCCAAATCAGCGTTATTTTTCGAAAAATTCCCCAACGGAGTTTCTATTCAAAAAAGTAAATTTTCAATTGTCAATTTTGCAGTATAAAAATTATTTAACGAATTTAAATTCAAATTTTTCCCCAGATGAAGCATTTTTTGAAAACATTCCCCATTTACAAAAAATAAACATTTAAACAAATACACATTAAGAATTTTGTATGCATATTCGCAGCAAAACGAGTAGAATGAGAGATACATTTTACAACGACAAGTTCGTTTACACTACTTTTTAAATTGTTGCCAATCAATGATACTGACCTATCATTACAATAGTTCTGTCTACGCTGATACCAATAACTTTCTCAAGGTTTAAACCATCTCTAATCAGATGAGATTTGAATGAATCTGAGATGGTGTTGGCATCATCTGCTTCTGTCTGACTTAATATATAAAACTTTGTTTTCCATTTTTTGTCATACCTACTGAAGTACCTAATCGTAATCAAAGCACCTTCATTGTATCAATCACTGTGCTTTTTTCAATAATGTAAGAAAAATAGCTGTTTTCCAAATCTTTAATTAAATCTTAAAAAAAAAAAAAAAAAAAAAAAAATATATATATATATATATATATATATATAAATTAAAAAAAACACGGCACAAGAACGTTTCGGATAAAACCTGAAGATTTAGTAATGTGACGGTTTATGCCGTTTAATACCGCAGAGGTTTTTTTTTTTTTTTCAATTTTCTTATAAGGAGAAACAAGGGGTCTATTGCTCATTGAGCAATGTTCAGTTATAAACGTAGCAATGTGGTTCTAGTGTGCAATTGCATGTCTTTCAAAAATCTAATAAATTAACCAGCCTCAATCAAAATGAAAGTTAAATACTTGTTTTTATTGCACTTTTATAAATCTATACTAATAAAAGAAATCTGTATATGTGTGTGTGTCGATCCGCGATGAGTAGGAAAATCTGCCGCACATAGTGATCTGCAAATTCAGGTGGGGATAGTGCAAAGTAGGTCATAATGCACCTGTGATACGTGTAAGCTATAATGTTGTAAACGATGAGCACGTCCACGAGAATAATGATTGTTATCCCAGATTTCTGCATTTCATTTTCGTTTTCCCAATCAAAATAGAGCTCGAGGCAGATCCAGTACTGTTAGATGACTTTCGAAAACTTTACGTGAAATAGTGAGAAAAGTTCCCCATGTTTTTCCCCAAAAATTTTAATGTCCCCAAACATTTCCCCACGAACAACTTGTCCCCAAAAGATTCCCTGAAGGTTCAAAACCCCCAAAATGGAGACAAAATCCTAAATCTGGAAACACTGCTGCATTTCGGTTCAGATTTGACACTGGTATTTCTCAGTATATTTTTCTGGTATGAAATTTTGAATATATTGAAAAAATTAGTTTTGGTATTATCTCAGTGTAACAATGATACTACCTTAATTCTAATAATATTATAAATGTGAAAATGTTAAACTGAATTCAGTGTCAAAACAGATAATTAAATGCCTTTGAAAAGTATATGCATCACTAGGGGGCTCTACCCCCTGCAAGCTACGCTCGCCAACCCCCGTTTAGACACTGTAGAATCTAAAAGCACGCTAATCTAATCGGTTTTAAAAAGATTAGAGAAGATTGAATTATACTGAAAAAACCTCTAGCGATCTCCCTGTAAACGGGTTTCCATTCAATTCCCTTCGATTCCAAAAATTTAAGGTAGAATCAGTTGCTGTTAAGACATCCAATGGTTGTTTTCGTGTTTGGTTAAAGAAGATCAGTTAAACATTTGAAAAGAAGCTAAAATAAAATGAATTAAGTAAACAGAGTCTTTGTCTCTCGGTATTTTTTAACAGCGTTATAAAACGATTTACATAATAAAATTACTAACAATTGCAACTTTAACCCCTTCAAGGGCGGTGGTTCATTTATGGACCACTTAATTTTATTTCTTAAATGCCACATTAGCATCAGAATACTGGGATGAAAATCTCCGTTTTATTATGTAAGTGAACAAAAGCATTTTTGTATTTCGAAATTTGTTTTTAAATTCTGGTGCCATTCACTGATTTCAAGATTTTACGAATAGAAGTGCCTTGTCAGTGAAAGGGTTAAACGCATATTAATGTATTTATTATTTTAAAGTTTCCTTTCCGTTTTAATATTCACGTGTAAATACAATTTTCAGGACATAATTTTCAATATTTTCCTGCCTTTAACACGTACTCATTTAATAGTAATTTTAAAGTTTTTTTTTTTTCTGTTTTTAATAGTCACGTGAAAATAAATTTCTAATCGTTAGGAAATATTATTCGTTGCGCTGTTTTTAAAATTGAAAACAATCTCTATAATAATAGCCTAAGTCATGTGACTATCATCAACAGTTACAGGCGGATCCCTTCGCTTTTTATATTCCAGGCGGCCATTCTGGTACTTTAACCTTCCGTCTACCAGACGGGTCCATTGGACCCGACATGTACATTCAAAATATTTATTCAAACCAGAAATTTCTTCAAAACAAACTAAATGTATAAATCAGACAATAATAAGTTAAATAAACAAATTAAATAGTTTTAAGTAAAAATTCTGGTGTAGAATGTTTTTATAAAACTTGAGTAAAATTTCCGGTAGTTCTAGGGTTAATGTTCGCCAGCCACAGGTGTGATAAGCCACCGAATATTATTCTATCCCCATGATTTCGTTTATATTATAATAGTCAAAGTCATGTAACTGCCATAAACAACGGTCTGACCCCTTCGCTTTTCATAAGAAAGGTTTCCATTTTGATTAACGAATCAAAATTATTTTTTCGAATAAAACTACATAAAAGTTGACATGATCAGAAAGAATTCCTGGTACTTTTATGTTAGCCGGGTGAAAATCTCGCCAATAGCTTTTTTTAACTCGTCAGTTAGCATTATTATATTTTTAGAGTGGTAAATTAAAACGGTGCTACTTGGTTATTCCATCGACCAAAAATCTGTCGCCAAACTATAAGATTAAATGCCAATAATGGTTGATCGTAAATGTCACGTTCACTTGACTTTAAGAAAGTTACACATGTTCACGCCATCAAGTCATTTTTATTTCGACGTTTTATTTGTATTTTTATTCATGTTATACTAATTTTTTTGTTCTTTTGTTATTTACAATAAAAAAATATGTCAGTTTCTATAATTTGGCTATTTATATAATTTGGCGAAATTGCTCGACGGGAGAAGTAATAACATTAAAACGTTGCTTTGAAGTGCAAATTAAATCTCATGACTTGTTGCATTGTCACATACCGGTCACCGGGTTTGGCGTGATTTTTTTTTATGACAATTTGGCGAAAACCTCGTTTTCAAATACCTGTTACATATGTATTTTTAAATTATTTTCTGTTATTTTTAAAATGAAATAACAATAAATAAATAAATAAAAAATTAATTAATAACTATAGAACATAACAATTTATAACATTTTTTGTAAATAAAAAAAATAAATTCAAATAAACATTTATTAATAAATAAGCAACAATAGCCGGGTTACCATGTCAGGCAAAATAACGCCATTTTGGCGCCAATTAGGTACCCCGTTGCGTATATGGCATCTGTGTCTAATATTTTTCTTTTCGTTTCGTTTAAAAAAAAAAAGAATGAAGTAAAAGCCAATTATTTTAAAGGTTTCAATTTTAAATGAAAGTTTTGTATTAAATAAAACGATAATGAAATACAAATTGAATTCTGAATAAAAGTAAGATGATGCATTTCTTAGCATACATTTAAGGGAGGCCAAAATCGTCGCCAAATTAATTTAAAATAATCTTTTCTAAAATATGAAAATAAGTATCTCTTATGATTAAAATTTGAGTTGCCATCATTAGAAAAAAAGTATTTAAAATTAGAAAAAATTAATATTTCGAAAACTAATTCTAATTTTAAAATTCTAATACCAGTTTTGAGATCTGTGGATCAATACGGATTTTTGGTGTTAATTTCATCGCAAAGTATTCCATATTTTAGGAGAAATCGCCGTAGAACGTAATCAGTTGTTTAATCAGTCGTTTCATATAATAGTTACATAAATTCGTTTCAATTCGATTCATTAGGATTTTATATATATAGGGTAGATATTAATTTTCCCCCAATGTTTAAAAATTTCACTTAAGTTAATAAAATTTACATATTTTATTTGTTTGCAATAAATCAAATAACAGTTAAAATCAAATAAAGAAACATATTTTCTTTATAATAGAAATATTAATAGTGAAATTGCAAAATATTTTTTTTCAATAATGCACAAGTACATAAATTGGCAAAAAATATTTTGTAATTTCACTGTTAATATTAATAACATAAAGTAAATACTTTCGCAATATTGACATTTTGTTCGAAATAGCTACAATTTAAAGTTTTGATATTTCATTACAAATATTTCCAATGTAAATCCGATATTTCTCAATATTGGTATTATAGTTCAAGTATCAGTGATAGGGATCATTGCTTAAAATTAAACGTTTTTTTGTATTGTAAATACTAGTCCGGGGGAAATGAACCGAAAAAAGGAGGAAATCTTGCAAAATCTATCTAAAATATTTTCTATCTTTAAAACAGTAAAATATTAAAACAAATGTTATCAAAAATTGGTAAATAAAATATACCATTGTAGTGTAGAATAGAATATGTTTTTCGCAAATTTTCATACCTATCCCAATGATGCCTGGAAAATTATGTATGCATTATAAAAATTAAAAAAATATTAAAATTATTAAAATTATTAAAAATAAACAAGAATTCTTTCTTAATTGAAACTATCGTGCAAATAAGTTACTAAATATTGAAGTATTCTTTTAAACAATGCTTTGAAATTAGTATAAAATTACTGTCTTAAATATGAGAATTGTCTCATTCATCTACACTCTGCCCTGCTTTTAAAATTATATAAATTTATTGAATATAAAATGCCTGTTGATATGAAAATAAAGACGTGAGTGTGCAAATAATAGATAATTTACTGCTATCAAATTTTAGAAGTCGACAAACGCGATTAAATCCGTGGGGAACAATTTGAATAATTGGGGTAAAACTGTGTTTTTCACGGTTTTTAACAAAATTGAAAAAATTGTCTTATTTTTGAAGTAGCGTACTACGCTTGCTATTCAGTGTATAATAAAGTTGTAAATATGACAGTTGTAGAGAATTTAACCTCTTTAATATTGTATTTAACAAATAATATGTTATGGCAACGGATCTCGAAATATATATAAAAAAATCAAAAAAAGTCCCAAAATTTTGTTGTTTTTTGGCCACAGAAAATTAAGCCTTAACCCTCTGTCTACCAGAAGGGTCCAATGGACCCGACATGTATATTCAAAATATCTATTCAAACCAGAAAATTTCTTCAAAACAAACTAAATGTATAAATCAGACAATAATAAGTTAAATAAACAAATTAAATAGTTTTAAGTAAAAATTCTGGTGTAGAATGTTTTTATAAAACTTGAGTAAAATTTCCGGTAGTTCTAGGGTTAAGAAATGGTGTTAGAAAACTTGGTTTCTCCATGTTGGCATCATTATAAACAAGTCAGAAAAAAAATCTTCTACCCGATCTTTTGCAAGGTAAAATGAACATTTCCCCTGGACTACGTATAGAAAAATAAATTTTTAATACTAATTTTCGTTTTACTTAATTTTCGTCGAATGAATAAAGTGAAAAGTCTGAATTCGTCAATTAAATAATGTGAAAAAAAACTTTTTAAAAAGACTGATAGAAATTTTGAATTCAGAATTCCGCTAAATTGTCAACACTGTTAGCGTCGAATGCAGTTATTAGCAAAATATTACTATCATATCACTGGTTTTCAGGGTGATTGTGTTTTCGGATTTTTTATATCGCTATTTCCAATAGTAATCGTCGCATCTCTTAATCGCGTAATTTATAAGGCGAATATTACCATTAGAAATAAATAATGGTTGTAAAAAGTGCAGAAACACAATCACTCATGAATTTTCGCATCAGGTGCATTTTTATAAAGTTTAACATTATTGTGCCTGTTATTTCTTTTATGTCAAATCAGTTTTCATATTTTTTTTTCTTTGAATTGCTACAATATTACAAACTCAAAGGAATATTTTTCGGCTACATTCAATTGAAAGTTGGTTTTATTGTTATAACTTTTATTTTATGTATTACAAACAAGTAAACTATGCAAATTTTATTAACTTAAAGGAAAATTTAAGTATTGGAAAAAAAATAATATAATTGATAATTAATACAAAAACAATTAGTTATTATTTTTTTTTTTAATTCTGATTTTAACCAAGCATATTCACACTTTCGGCTTTATAATATTATTAGGATTAGGATATTTTTATTACCGCATTATCATTATAACAAAACTAAGTGTTTTAAAATATTCAACATTTCATACCAGAAAAATATGCTGAGAAATACCAGTCTCGAATCTGAACCGTGGAGGTATTGTGAACATGCGTACCGCACCCCTTGTATTTCTTGTAATTATCGATGGAGGGCCGTGAAACGCACAGTGTAGGTGCGCAATGAGATTATTTTAACCAGTGTAAAGCATGAAACCCATTTCGATGTTTACTTGTAGAAGTACAATTCTTATTTTGACGTAAGTGTATTATTTCACTGTCCAAACTTTTAAACACGTTATGTTTAAATACTTTTCATACACTAATTACTAAATGCCTGCATGATTTCGAAGTCAAAACTAAGTGTAGTTTTTCTATAGAGTACTGTGTGTATGGTTATACCATTTCCCTTAGCGACGGCAGGTAACTGTGATGACCGACGTCTGCACCATGTAAAATGGGATATGACGCACTGCAATTCCGGTATGCATGCCGCAGTTTCTTTTGTTCGGGATGTTTAAGTGTTATTAACATTTCCTTTTCTTTTTGTACAGACTAAATCATGTTAGGCATGTTATCAAGTTTACTAAAACCAAAGGAGAAAAATGGAAAAATCAAAAGTAAGAAGGGCAAGAAAGTTGCAAGTCAAGATGATAATAATAGAGAATTAGATTACACGTAACGCAGACGTTCTTTGCAAGGAATGTTTAGAAAACTACTCCAAGAAAGAGGAATTGTAATTGGCTTCGTTGCATCATGCAGTGTTGCCAAATGGGCTACTTTTTTAAAATTCAGATTCTTGATTGGCACCACTTTTTTTGAAATGGTAAAATGCGCCTTATTTAATGACATATTAATTAAGGTGTAAACAAAGGTAATTTTATCGTTTCAAAAGACTAGTGGCAATCAAGAAATCTGAATTAAAAAAATAGCCGACTGGCAACACTGGCATCATGTGTCAAATGTTGTTACATAAAGACTGTACTTTTTCGACACTTCTTCTGTATATTGTAGTAAAAAAACAGGTCTCTTAACCCATTCGGTAACATAGGTGCATATAAGCACCTTCATAAAAGGCATACAAAATTTGTTTCTGGCACCAGTAAAAAATAAAAGTAATATTTGCATTCTTTAATTAGAGCATTTTCATGATTATATAAGTAAAGGTAACTTCTTTTTAAAAAAAGTGGTGCCAACCAAATAAAATTTGTGTAAAAGCCACCGGTCCCAAAAGGGTTTACAAATAAATTATGTAAACACACTTTTACTTTTTTCCTTTTCCCTCTCTAATACATTGATGTTACGTTGTTGCTGAAATAACAATTAAAATTTAATGTAAAAAAGTAAGTCGATAATTTTAATAGTGAAAGTGGGCAAACAATTATTAGTTTGAATGTACTAATACGTTTCATTGCACTCATTCAGTTTCATTTTGTTATTACATCGTTAATTATAGTCCAGATATGAATATTTTTTAAATATTTCTATTTATAATTTCATTCTTTTCTTATTATCATTCGGCATAATGCGGTTGTGCGGCATAACTACCGCACAAGTGTGGCGTCTCAGCCTGAATGTACGGGTGACGTGCCGCAGTGTCCACCATCAGTCTTTATACACAAATTCAAAAAAATGTGCGGCATAAATCCCGGAATTACTCTATATTAACCCCTTCGGGACGGGAGCCTTTTACGAAATTTTTATTTTTTTGTCACCGTTTTTTAAAAACAGAAATTTGTGTATCCTTGAATCGTGAAAATGCGCTGATTAAATAAGGCAAATTTTACAGTAAAATTTGCGGCACGTATACGTGTCGCTCGTCCCCAAGGGGTTAAATTTCAAACCGGGTAGATTTTGCGCTGTTTAAATGCGGACAGTCTGTTAGATAGACATAAAACGAATATAGGTGCAATGTATTTATATAATTATGAAAGCAAATAAATATTAAAAAAAATAATTAAAAAATGTTAAACTTATACACTGTCACGGAATTTAAATTTAGTTTTTGAACACTTACGCACTAGGTTGTGCGTTTTACTAGTTTAGTTTTTCTCCAATTTGTAACGAATTAAATCTATCAAATTTATTAGGATCTCGAATTTCATAGTGCATTAATATTAAAGCAGAAAAATTATCATAAAGTGTATTGTTAAGAATAATTAACATGATGAAATATTATCTATGTAGAGGAGGGATTGGACCATTGAGATTTTGAACAATTTTCACCGAATGAATGCTGCGAATTTACAAAAAATTCTTTTGTGTAACCCTGTACGAGGTCAATATAATTTATGCAAAATTTATACAAAAATTTTGTTAAAATTAAAATGGCATACCATATTTGAAAAAGCACTTTCAGCGATCATCCCTAATAGACGATATTTAGGATACATTATTGTATCTATCTTTTGTGTGTCCATGTAAATGAACGATATATGCAATGCACATCATATTCTATTGCAAACATCTTGTTGTAATCCTGAGTAGTATGTATACATTTCATCATGTTGAAAATATTCCAATATAATTTAAATACGCGGTGAAAAGTTTTTCCCTTATCAATGTCTTTAAATTTCATTATGTTTAAAATATTGGGTACTACTTAGTACTTCTTAGTACTACTTAGTACTACTTAGTAGCTACTTAGTACTTAGTAGCTACTTAGTAGCTACTTAGTAGCTACTTAGTTCTACTTAGTAGCCTTCGACTCATTTCGCCAAATTATATAAATCGCCAAACCACTCGCCAAATTAGACAAATTGACATAATTTTTATTTTAAATAACGAAATAACAAATAAATTAATATTACATTAATAAAAATACAAATAAAACGTCGAAAGAAAAATCACTTGATGACGTAAACACGTGTAACTTGCTTAAAGTCAAGAGAATGTGACACATACAATCAACCATTATTGGCATTTAATCTTATAGTTTGGCGATAGATTTTTGGTGGCGGGATAACCAAGTTGTATCAAATATTTTAAAACTGTTAAAAAACACAACGAAGAAATTTTCACCCTTTGTCATTAGAGTAACGGAATTCTTTTGAGCCCCCCTGTAAATGATCTATAAATGCGTCACACTTCGTTTTCAATACGATCATGCCATGCTGAAACACAATACCGTATATTAATTACATGACAATCCGAGTATATTTACGCGAGTTAGAGCACGCACGGACAGACGGACAGAACGACAGACGAACACACAGAAGGACAGACAAAACCAATTTATCATCACTTTATAACTATTTTGGAAAGTGTTAAAAATGGGAATAAGAGGTCCATTTTTCAGTCATTGTGGAGTTCCTTTACAATTTTGGAGGGAAGCATATATGTTTCATGTGCAATTGGGTAATCTGGCACTGTGTATGTCTTTATAATATCAATGATATACTCCAAATATTTATTTAAATTGTTTTAATCTTCTTATTTTCACTTATTTGTCTTTCTATTTGTAACGCAAATAAACTTTTTAAACTCTTCAGTTCCGAAACTAAAATAATAATACAAATGCTTATACACTGGTTTTTTCCAAAAAAAATGACATCGTAAATCACAGAAAAAATAACTTTTCCGAAAATGATCCCTTATGCACCTAGTAATTTATGTTCAAAAATAGGGATCTAAAACTACAAACCCCTAAAAACATCAATTTCATAACCATTAACCTAAATTAACGCAATCATAAATTAAAGAGCTTTAAACACGTAAATAATCTACAAATCCTCAAAAATTTGTATTGAAAAAGATTTAAGTTAAATACTTATGAAAATTTCTCACTTTTTTGGTCATACTGTCTTTTGGGCATTTTTAGGCATTTTTAGCATTTTGCAAGCTCAGATAAAAACAGGTATGAGATTTCCGCTTTTTTGCACACCAGTATTTTCTTAGGGAAAATGTTGTTCTTTTAAATCCGAAAAATGCTCCGATTAAATGAAATAACATTTTCTCTAACAAAATACTGGTGAGCAAAAAAGCGGAAATCTCATCCCTGCATGAAAATAACATCTATTTTATGTGGGAATCAGCTTAGATGCTTCCATTTATTCGTTTGCTTTGAACGCAAAGAATATTCAGCTATTAAGAAGTGATGTGAAAATGTAAAAAAATCGGACATTTTAGTTTTTATAAGGGAAAGAACAGAGTCTCCGTATGGGGATCTAGGGACGGTAGAGGTTAACCCCTTCGGGACGGGAGACTTTTACGAAATTTTTAATCTTTTGTCACCGTTTTTTAAAAACAGAAATTTGTGTCTTATTGAATCGAGAAAATGCGCTGATTAAATAAGGCAAATTTTACAGTAAAATTTTACTGGTGAGGAAAAACAAGGATTCTGAGAGCTTCATGCGGCACTTATACGTGCCGCTCGTCCTCAAGGGGTTAAAGAAGCATTTAAAATGTACTCGTGAAAATTAACTGTACACAGTTACTAAATATAAATTGATATTTTTCACACCGGAAATAGTTTGCGGTGTAAATTTGGATTTATATATATTGCTGAATTCATGTTGTTGCTGAGTGGTCCGAATGTTAGGTACACCTTCGAAGGGAATGGTCTAGACCTCATGAAAATGAAACGTACTCATGTTATACCATACCGTGTACCCGGCTGATATTAACCACGTAATTTTTTTATATAAAATAGTTTTCATATTAAACAAAATATAGGTTGCTATCCAATGTACAGTCGTGGAAAAGTAAAGTAAACACCCCTATTAACTCCTCAACAAATTATCGTAGACGAAAGTTACTGGTACCGAACGATTGGAAATAAAGTCTACTTTTAAATGATATGTATAAAATTTTTTTAGGGGGGCATCTACATGTTAAAACGAATCAAAACTTCATTTTTTTCAATGACAATACTCAATTTTAATGAGATATTTCAAATCTTTGGTTCAAACTATGCCTAAACACCACATTTCAAGTCATTTGAATTATAAACATTCAAAATTGAGTGCTTCCAATGTTAAATTACATTTTCATGTTTTTATTTACGAGTATATCTCTTGAAATTATGCTCCTAAATACGCTGAATTTACAATTTTTGTAATTTTATAATATGAATTATGAAATTAATATTCGAAAAAATTATGAATTGCAACCTACAGTTTTTTTTTTTTTTTTGATGGATTTAGTTTTATTAGTCCTGCTTTATGGAAATCCAAAATTTCGCATTTTTCTACCAAGTAGTTTTCAAATTATGCTTAAAAAACGGCAAAAGGATGTTTTAAGGAGCCCTCTGTGATAGAAGTGACTAGATATTTTGAAATTTCTTCTGCTGTCGTGTAATCTAGCCGTCTTCATTGACTCCTTGAGTGGCGCTTCAGGTGCCTTGATCAAGAAGGGGGCTCTCTAGTTTAACAATGGATTATGGAACTTCAATTTGGATATAGCCCTTAAAATACGCTCGTTTTAAAATAATTAATTTCTCGGAAACTTATGGTACGAATTGCATAAAAATTTGTTTTTAGGGTAATGGAAGGATGTAGAGATTATTTATGCTGTCAGAATTGTGCAATTCTATTGTAAAAAAAAAAAAAAAAAAAAAGTTATGGTTCGTTTTAATATGTAGATGGCTCCCTAAGTAAATTTAATATACATCATTTTAAAGTAGACTTTATTTCCAATCGTTCGGTATCAGTAACTTTTATCTGCGATAATTTGTTCAGGAGTTAGTAGGGGGTGTTTACTTTTCATTTTCCACGACTGTAAACTTTATTCATAAATTGAAAGATGAAGTAAAAATAAAAACATATGAATCAAACAAAACTGTTTTATTTTTAAACCGTCTTTAAAAGTCTGAATAAAGTATGCGTCGGACAGCAACCTCTATTTTATTTAGTATTAGATATTACAAGGTAAAGTCTTCGATTATTATAATTTCCATGTCTTAAATTAATCTAACTGCTCAGGTAGCACAGAGATATCGGCCAATGTCCCGATAAATATTGGCCAAAAATTGGCCAATTTTGAAAGTCACGGAATGTCAGACGTCAAATTTACAATATCTGACTATATTCACAGATGTAACATGAAATTAGTTTTTAAAACAAAGCATCCAAAGGAATTTTTTGCATTACTTATAATGTTCTATATAATACATAAATAGTTAGTAATGAAATTCTAAACAATAAAGTTTAATAATTTTGCCGTTTGACTTGACTTGATCAAAACTTGATTTTGTTATGTATTTTTAATACCGGGTGAGCCAAATGTTCGTTAAAACTTTAAAAACTCTTAAAAAAGGAAGAAATTGTGATAAAGGTGTGCGGTTTGCAAAAAAGGGCGCTCACAAGGTAGTCGGAATTTTTTTAGCAGCAAAAAAATCTTTAATAAAAATCCCATATAGAGGGCGCCGACGAACCTAAACACTATAAACAGGACAACAGTTGTGTCGTAGAATGTTTTGGAGGTCATGTTGAACATTTATTATTGGAAGAACAAATGAATGGGGCGTATTGTTGTCCTGTTTATTGTGTTTCGGATCGTCAACGCCCTCTACATGTGATTTTTTAACTAAATATTTTTTTGCTGCTAAAAAAATTCAACTACCTCGGGAGCCCTCTCTTGCAAATCGCACTCCTTTATCATAATTTCTTCCTTTTTTAAGAGTTTTTAAAGTTTTAACGAACTTTTGGCTCATCCGGTATTTTATTTAGATTGGCCAATGTTGTAAAAATGATATTAGTATTCCAACCTCCAGAGATATCTATCGACATTCGCAAAATCAATATCATCTTTCAGATATTTCAAGATATTTGTCGATATTTAGCATATCTGACGAAGTTTGTAATCTTGACCAATGTGATTAGAATGTTCTGAAGGACCGCTCATTTCTATCGCTTTCTTCGAAGAGCATTTGATGGCGACGTCTGCATTGAAATTTGCATTATATAAAACATTTCTTTAGGAATCTACAGTTATTTATTTACAGGGTGTTTCATAAAAGATCGGCAAAACTTTAAGATGTGATAGTACACATCCAAACAAACTACTTTCATCAAAGAATGCATGGTCAGAAATAAAATGCAAAGATGCTGGCGCATTTGGAAACTTGGTCCAGTGTGCCAGTGGGATACTTTTTTAAATTCAGATTTATACTGATAGCCACCATTTTTTTGAAATAGCGAAATTCGCCTGATTTAATGACAAAATAAATAAGATGAAAACAAGGCGAATTATCAGTTTAAGAAAAACAGGTGGCAATCAAAAAATTTTAATTAAAAAAGAAGTACCCCACTCGCAACACTGACTTGGTCCATGCAAACGTTAAAGCTCCATTCCTATTGGGAGTTATAGTGACAAGAATAACAAAAAAAAATGTAATTTAATAGATTACAACGACCATTTGGAATTTTTTTTTTCAAGCAGTTCCACCGAATCATCCACAGATTGGGACAAATTACCTACGTTGAGCTCAATTTTTCCCGGTGGTTAGAATCGACCGATTGTAAAACGCCGCGGTTAGTGGATTGGAGCCCTTCGAGACATAGCCTTTTACTATCAATCGATTAAACATTAGATTGATTCCTTTTTCGCGTTCGTCTTTTATTCTGTAATCGATTTTCATGAGCTACATAATCAGTTGAAGACCTCGATTTTCATGGGCTACATAATCAGTTGAAGACCTCGATTTTCATTGCCTACATAATGAGTTGAAGACCTCGATTTTTGCTTTGCAAGACGATTTTTATTTCGGCGTTGCTCTTTGGCTTTGGATTTTTCCATATCTGATAATTTGCGCCTACCCGTTTTGTAACTTTTTCAATTTTTAACGATTTTATGCCTTTCGATTACCTATTCAAATAAAAATTCTTCTAAAAGTAAAGAACATCGTTTAATTTCGTTAAAAAATAAAATGGGAGCATCATTTGGCCCCATCCTCGATCGAAAACAACAACAATTTCCAAATGGTTAATAAATGCAAAAATTTCTATGATATATTTTATCTGAGAAAATCTTTCAAAGTATTTGTAAAAAATACACTTTTTAAGCTGAAAATTCTCCACAATTTATTTTTCCACACCTGTTTCAATTATCTTCATCAAACAAAGACTATTGTTTGACCATTTCAGTAGCTTTGGTTGCCACCTATTTGCAAAACTCTGAAATTCTTCTAAATAAGAAATAATAAGAGTGCGCCAAGCTTCCCCTATAGTCAACACTCCCCAGTCTCCCCTACTTCGTAATATGTTAAAATTTAGTTCAGTAAGGAGACTCGTAGCAAAGGTCAAAATTCCCCTTCAACTATATCCGTCAATTAACAGAAATGTACTCGATACTTTTTGTGCAGCCTGTATATGAGCGATAGAAAGTAAAAGTAAAAAGTAATATGAAAACAATTAGTTACATTTAAAAACTCATACTACGTCTAAAAACACACTTCCAGAAATTATTATTCACAGACACACAATGACCGAGTTTTTAGCGTGTCCCTGTAAATTCACGATGAATGTACATCATATTCTGTAATTAATATCTTATAGTGCAACTCACAAGGGAACCACTTTTGGTACTGCTCGTGCCTATCATTGAGACCTGGAGCATTTTAATGCCCTATATTAGGAAGTTTGAGAATCGATAAAATTTTTCTGTTAAAATCATATTTTTTGATTTTACAGCTGCATAACTTTCTGAAAATGCAATTTTCGAAACCACTTATCGTACTATTGACAAATAATTTATTTTAAGAAAAACATTTAAAAATGCAAATTAGTCTATAATAAGTATAAAATATTGAAAAAAGTTTAAAAATTCCTTCAAGAACATACGAATTTGATTTTGTAAAATTACAACGTTATATTCACATTTTTGGCGAGGAAAATGTTGGCGTCTTTTGCGAAAGGTAGAGCTTTCCGGCAACTCTAGTCGAATGTCATAGCTGATTGTCCTGTGTCAACAGTGGTTTGGACTTACTAGAAATTGTAATCTCCGACCAAATTAGTCACAGTAAATTTTGTAAATTGTATAAAAATATTAATTTATGATTACTTTTATTAAAAGACACAACATTTAATACAACAACGTTTCATTTTAAACATTCGAAACTTTATTCCATCTCTCTTCGAAAAAAAAAAAAAAAAAGTATGATTATTTTGTATTTCACTAAAAAAAAAAATTCTCAATAGCTTTTTAAATTATTTAGCAGAAATATAATTTCTATTTATACATTTATCGTCTGCATAGAAATAAAACCTAATTCTTGTTTATTATGTTATCAATGAATTATGAAACAAATCGCAATCTGATTTAATTCTAATACCCACCGTACAAATAATCCAAGGATAAAGCGTGCGAAATTGTGTAGCGCCCTATTTGGCGATTTAAACACTTTTGGCGTGAAGTAAACAAATAAAAATCCAATAAAAAAAATTAAAAGTATAAAAAACGCAGAAAAAAAATACAATTTAACAAATTACAACGACCATTTGGAAAATTATTTTTTCAAAGACTAAAATTTAAGACATAAAAAGTCGCACGGATTTGATCATACATTACGTACGCCATGAATTAAACATTAATAGTGTTATTACACGTAAAAATTGCAAGTGAAAGAAATCGCCTGCGACTCGTACGCATTATCCACCTGAAACTTACGTATTATCCAATCATTTCATTGGCTGTTCGGGAAAAGGCTTTTCCATCGTCAGATTTCCAAGAAATCTGACGGCCCATTTTAAATGAAATTTATTTCTTAAACTTTTAAACATCCCACAATATTACTTTTTATATATTGGTATAGAGAAAAAAATGTACTTTTAAATGCAATTTGTTTGAAAGTTGTATCTCAATTTGTTTCTGAGTTATTATTATTTTTTTGTAGTTTTTATTACTTTTTTGTCATAGTGGCAACGGAGGGTATCCCCTGTTGAAAGTAAAGGGAAATATAGATTACTGTATAGACCAATCAGAAAACGAATAAAATGATGATTAAACCAATAAAAACCTCAGATATGCTTTTGATTTCCTACCCTGACGAGGACAATAAACATTTTTCCAAATGGTTAAAAAATAAAAGTATAAAACATATATATAAAATAGTATTTTGACAGAGAAATGTTATCGGTTCTCTAACTTTTATGTATAGGGCTACAAAATGCACCAGGTCTTGATGCTAGGTGCGAGAAGCACCAAAAGTGGTTCCCTTGTCAGTGATATCCAGGATGTCCCAAAACTCCCTGACACATTTTAGAATTCAAATAAAATCAAATAATTGTCATACAGGAAAGCGGTTTGGAGTAAAATGCTTTATAAGATGAAAGGTTTTCTCCAAGCAAATAAAACCAAGAAAGAAAAAATCATGCATCAAACATAAATTATGAAACTCTTTCCAACACATTCAGAATAATGAACCAAAACTGCACCGTTTAAAAAATTGAAATATTATGTCTAATTAAACCCTATGGAAACGCATAACACATATCAAAATCCATTTTCATCTGTTCCCATCTGCAATCCTAAAATTATCGGAATTGTTTCAGCAGCACTGTGTATGATATATAAATTTGTATCTATTAACTACATGCATGCAAAAATTTAGCTCACTTAGGAAATACATGTACTTCACTTGAAAATTCCCCTTCAGCAATTTCCTCTAATAAGGAGAATGGTATGTGAATACATTTGTGCAGTACTGTATATGAGGTATAGAATTTAGGGGAGACTAGGAACGGTTGACCATAATGGAGGATTAACCCACCAACCAATTTTCCTATTTAGAGTTTTATCAATAGGTGTCAACCTATTGTACCTAAGGTGTCAACCTAAGGGTAGTGGTATGTTTATGAAATCACTTAATTTTAATTCTCAAACGCCACAATGGCATCGGAATTTTGGTAAAATCTTTTCCATTTAATAAGTATGTGAAATATAGCCTTTTTCTTATTTACAAAAAAAATTGTTCATAAACTCTGGTGCCTGTCATTTATTTCAACCTTTTAGTACTGAAAGTACTTTGCCCCTTAAAAATTTAAATCATGTTAATGATAAGTTATTTGCTCATGCGGCTACAAAAGAACATAGCATTGATCGAAAAACTTTAGGAAATTATGTAGACAAATTCCACCAGGGTGAATACAGTGAGATGAAGCCAAATTATGTGACAACTATAGTTGTCAGGTCAAGTGTCACAAAAAATAGGACAAGGA
The DNA here is from genome assembly GCA_963932465.1 of Maratus speciosus. Lineage (NCBI taxonomy): Eukaryota > Metazoa > Arthropoda > Arachnida > Araneae > Salticidae > Maratus > Maratus speciosus. The sequence continues at coordinate 481,633,647 of OZ010797.1, forward strand.
GACAAAAAAAGAGCGGGACAGTGGCTCCTACATTCGGACATAATTAACATGAAACACTATGAAAACCGAAACTATCTCTATGAGAATACTGCCTTAAATGTTAAAATTTCATTTTCCCTGCTGCACAATTATACCTGCTGAGACAAAACCCTGCTTAAAACAACTTTTTCTCCTCTGACTTGCGAGTGCGTCTGAACAGGTTTGTTTAAGCATCATATTTAAAAAAAATATTTTTTTATAATAATTAAAGCATGTAGCATAAAGTTATTTTGCTTTTTTGTAACTGGTTTTATTTCTCTTCACAAATATTGCAATATAAAACAAAGTGGGTCAAGCCTCCCATATAGTGGGTCAACCCTCCGATATGTGGGGAGCCTTGACCCATTATTTTTTCATGATCAAAATCAATCATTTTTCAAATTTCTTATATATTACACGTTTGTTGCAATTTTATTTTGATAACTGATTGTATAACGGATAAAATGATATATAAAGCTTTATTTTACGTTCAATATTTAAAAAATAAAAAATCATTTTGTAAAAAATAGGTCAACCCTCCCTAGTCTCCCCTATTTATAACGAGTAACATGTAAAAAATTAATTAAATTTAAAAGCGCATGCCAAATTTTAAACCGTATACTCCAGCAATTATTACTCAAAGACAGTACTGTAACCGATTTCTTTTGCGTGCCCTGTAAATGAATAAAAAATGCTATGAAATGCTATGAATGCTGTTCTAACGTGATTGTAGTGAAATTAAGGGGTTTCTATCAGTTTCAATGCATTTGAAATTTAATGTCATTAAAATACTCTGCAAACGTTTTTTCCCCATATACCATAATGTAATGGAACAGTTTTGAGTGCCCCTGTAAATGAACTATTAATCCGATATACTTCGTATACAGTACCAAACAAGCTTTGGTGATCCTAAATAAACTTTATCAATTGCATGAAAATCAGAGTATATTTACGGGAGTTAGACGAACAGACAAACCGAACGCATAAAGACTTTCCAACTTTATTGGAAAGTGTTAAAAATAGCTGACAACTTCGATCGCAGATGCGGTTTATGTTTGGTTTTAGACATGCGATTTTTCTGATTTTTACATGACTTTCGATTTGGTTTCGAAGTATCATATTGCGCAATTTGATTTTTCGCTAGGAGTCGCCATTCGTGTGTTACAGCGTCAAAATTAATCTGACAATCATAAAAAAATTGGAAATTGCACCTAAAACGTGGTAAATGAGATGCGTTCGTACAATAACTAGTTTTATAATCATTTTTTGCACCGAATATTGTACTGAATGTATATTTTAGTGCACCTCATAAGTGCACATCAATTTCATTCTTTTTGAAAGGCTGTAACATCATTAAAATGCACTTGAAATAATTTTTTCCCATTGGCCGTCATGTAACGTATACATTGTGATTGCCCCTGTTATTAAACTATACATCCGATTTCCATAAAATTTGAAATGGTTCTACAAAATTTTGCAACAATTACATATTTAATATTTCAGAATATTCGGTTGGGTAGTTTTTGCTCTGTTATATGCGGACAGACAGACGGGCCAAACGATGACTATAGGTGCTATCTATTAATTTAATTACGAACGCACCTAAAAAGGATATTGGAAACCAGACATGTGGCGCCATCTATAATCGAATATTGGAGCTAATTTTTTTTTTTATTCGCTTGAAGAAAACGATTCATCGTGAGAAGTATTTTACTCCAAACCGCAGTCCTGTTCGACAATTAATTTAGATTATATTGTATTTTAAAATATGCCAGGGATTTTTGGGACACCATGAATATCGATTTCACTATGTTTCAACTAGTGGGAAATCATTAAATTACAATGCTAACAACTTTAACCAAAGACCGTAATGTAACGGAATTATTTTGTGCATCCCTGTATAAATTATAAATGCTAACTACTTAATTTTCAATAACGAACATGGCATGGTAATCCTCAATTACATATCAGTTATATCGACATCCACATACATTTACGCGAGTTAGAGCACTGGCAGACGGCATAAAAATGGACAGACACACTCTTTTTAACTTTTCAACACTTTTCAACTAGTTGGAGAATGTTAAATGTGATGGTAATGAACGATAAACACGAAACAAATTTGCATCGCGGTGTTAAGGGAAAGCCAAATTTCATGCTTATGCAGGGTGAAAAAAAACCCAGTTCTGCCACCGATTTGTACATTTTCTGAAATGATTGTTGCAAAATCTAGAAAAAAAAATTGAATTAAAAATAAATTATAATAAACTATTAAATTTTAAAAATCAAAAAACCCGACTGAGTAAAAAGCGAACTAATTAATTATTTCTCATCAATGTGAAACTACTTTTTTTTTTCAATTCTTACTACTAGCTCACACTCTCGCTATATATATCTTGTTCAAATTTTCAATCGTTAATAAAATACTTATTAGTCATCCAATCAAACTCAAATAATTTTTTTTTAACTTGTAGTGGATGACACTTGATGTTAAACCGGTTTTTCTCAAATATTAATTGCCGAAACGTCAGTGAAGGCTTACTGTGGAGACACGAAAAGTTTTGGTTTCCGTTAGTCTGTCTGTCTGTTAGTCTGTCTGTCTGTTCCGCGATAACTGCCGTAAAAAGCGTCCGATTATCATAAAATTAAGGATGCATGTTGGTGAAATCCCCGGATTTAGCTGTATAGTTTTTGGTTAAATTTGGTTCATTCGTTCGGAATATATAGAACTTTTTATTTTGCGACTTAATGCTTTCCTATAGCAATTCAGACGATTTTTCCATTTTTATTTGTTGAAAAGAAATGGCTCATATGATTGAAGGATTTAAATGCTAAATTAAAGATGATGAAATTTCCTAATTAGAACCATACATTATTCATATTAGTTTGAAATTTTGTGTATACATTTGTCAGAGTTTTTAAATTCGATGTATAACTTTTATGGAGGGATTTTATATATGTGTTTCAATAATATAAAATATTTTTTTTTAATATAAATTTTCTTTTTAAACACATATTTAATTGTTTTTATTATCTTTTAACTGTTACCTAGCAGCGAACTACACCTAAAAATATCGTAAATGTGAAAGTATTTGTAATTGTTTGAAGTTAAATCAAAGTCAAAGGGGACGAATTAATGCCTTTGTGTTTTTACATATAGATGGAATTTACCACAGAAATAAAGAAAGACTATGTTCTATTTATTTTGTTCAAATATTTTTCTTTTAAATTATAAAGTTCATTATTTTCATAAGGAATAAATCGACATTTGCTATGAAATTTAACAATCTTTTTTTTTTTTTTTTTTTTTTTTTTTTTTTTTTTCTGCCGTTGCCACGAAAATTCAATCCCGGAAAAAAAATTTATCCTAAACAGTTAATTTTGATTTGAAAGATTTTTATGTGCGAGAGAAAAATGAAATAAAAAATAGACATGAATACGCCTTCATATTAGAAATAAGGTGAAACTACGAAAAGAAGGTGAATTTGATCTCATATATCAAAAATAAAACGAATACGCTTTGAGGTTGAAATAAAAGGGGCTTGTGTTATGATATTAATTCTTATTATTAAAAAAAATGTTACTAATATCTCATGGTTTATCGTCTGCACACAACTAACAGAAATGTGAATTCTTAATCGAAAATTCCAATGAGAAAAAAACAACTTTTGAAAAGCAAATATATAGTAAATATCAAAATTATACACCGAAAAATTATCGTTGTCGAAAATGACGTCATTGTATCGGGAAATAAATATTTCCATTCTTAAAAACCAAGCATTAACTAGATTGCCTGAAAAAATGTTTTTTTTGACGGGTGTTACTTCTTAATGCAGTCTCATTTCAGAAAATATGAATGAAAATTATTTTATTTTTAAAGGAAATTACATTTTCATTCATAAAACCTAAACGTTTAATATAATTGCGTCAATGTAAATCATCTTCTGTGTTACCAGTATTGAAAAATAAGGTTGGAAGTGTAAAAATAAATCTAAGATTTGCGCTAACCATTAGCGCAATCACATAAAAAGTTACGTATATAAATTAATAAGACCACGGGGGGTTCAGGGGGGCGGAGCCCCCCTGAACAAATCTACTTTATTATTTAAAAAATATACCAGAATTAACAGCTCATGAAAATTTTGAAATATCCTTCCATAACGTTTTTAATTTAATGCTTCTAATGTCTGAAAACTTCGTATTTTTTATTGTTATAAATAATTACATAATTTGAAAACTTTAAATTGCGGTTTGCAGGAAACTGAATATTACCAAAGTGAGTCTAAAAACAACGACTTGCAGAGCTGACGTTGAGGCTCCTGATCTGCAGATTTACTAGTTGCCGAAACGTCAGTGAAGGCTTACTGTGGAGACACGAAAATTTTGATTTCCGTTTGTCTGTCTGTCCGTCTCTCTGTCTGTCTGTCTGTCTGTCTGTTCCGCGATAACTGCCGCAAAAAGCACCCGATCAGCTTGAAATTAATTGGGCATATTCGTGAGATACCCGGACGTAGCTGTATAGTTTTTGGTTAAATTTGGTTCATTCGTTCGGAAAATATGGAAGATTTTATTTTTCTTTATAATGCTTTTCTACGGCAAGTCAGACGATTTTCAAATTTCCATTTGTTGAAAGAAAATGGCACGTTTGATTAATGGATTTAAATGTCAAATTATGGATACTAAAATTCCAAATAAGGGTTTTAAATTATTACTATTATATTGAAGTTTTATCAATATATCTATCAGATTTTTTTATTTACGTGTATAATGTTTTGAGGACATTTATACATGTATTCCAATAATATAAAGAATTTTTAAATTAATTTTCTTGTTTTACATGATACATATTTCTTTTTTTTTTCCTTTTCTTCGTTGCCTAGCGACTGTTATTCGTAGCCTATCATTGCGTCAAATATGAATGAAGTTAGTAAATTACGTTAATTTTGTTGCAGGTACTATTAAAAGGCTATTACAAAAAATATTTTATCGCGCCAAATCGATGCAATTTAGGCAATTAACAGTGGGCACGATAATGAATTATTTTCCAGTAGATTTATAGATCTCCAGATATGCATATTTTGGGGGGCTTTTAATATGTTATTGCTATCGCATGGATTAGGATGTTTAAACTAATGTTTAACCATGCTATAAGTGAAAAAAAAGTACAGTTAAAGGCATGTAAATCCTTTTTATCACTTTCCAACATGGATGAAAAGTATTTATGACTTCAGTTTTTCTATCTGTCGCTGCCGTGTTTCTCTACGTGCTCTAACTCGCGTAAATATAGTCGGGATTACATGTAATTGATATACGTTATTGAGGTTTGCCAAAGTATGTTTGGTATTAAAAATGAAGAGTGTAGCATTCATAGCTTAATTACAGGGGCACTCAAAACTATTCCGTTACATTATAGTCTTTGGGAAAAATCGTCTGCGGTGTATTTTAATAATGTTACACAATTTTAAACGTAATGAAATTTATATACTTTATTAAGGTGCACTAGAACCTGGTTACTGTAAAATATGTTATGTGTAGCACTTACAGCATGCGTACAGGGAACTCAAAAGTATTCATAATATTACAATCTTTGAAGAAAATCCTTTTGTGGCGTTTTTTAATGATGTTACTCTGTTACAAAATAATAAAATTGATATGTAGTTTTGAAACATTTTTGTAGTATATGGGGTGCAAAGCATATGTTTTTTTCACGGTCACACAAAAGTGGTCGATTAAAATGTGGTCTACGGGGGAAAAAAAACTCTTCACAGCTTATTTTAACACATTAGTGACGGAAACGAGAATTCTCGTTTTTATTCAGAATACATCATTGGCTAAGGGAGTGACTTCTACCCTACAGAAAAGACATTTATATTGTGTTGTCCATATTTTTTATAGATTGTAAGACATTATATATTACATCCGTACATTGAAAGATATTTACTGCTGCATAAACATGAAAAACATATCTCAGAAACCAATTTCCGAGACACTTTCAGAAGAGGGGGGGAGCTTCTACTGTTTTTAAACCCAGATTTAATTAAATTGCCTGTCGTCATTGTGTTAATTGTGTTGCACTAATTCAAACATTATGAAATTAAATTACATTCCTGTGGTTGACTACAAGAAGCTTGAATATGATTTGTATCGTATTTATCGTTCATTTATAGGGTCACATAAAAAATTTCGGATACAGTTCTGGTCTATTAGGGATGATTGCTGAAGAGCATTTTCGATTATGGTGTGCGTTTTAACGTTAAGCAAATTTGTGCTTAATAAGTAGTGCTTAAATATTGTATAGACCATGTACAGGGATACACAAATGAATTCGTAAGTATAAATGAAAATGAGCGCGAATTGCTTCAGTGTTTTTTGTTTTTTTTATTTGAGTTATGTATTTCCCAGCCCAATTACATTTAGTATGCTAACAAATGTTTGCAGAATTTAAATAGAACCATATACAGGACCCCGCAGAAACTGGATATATGGTGCACACTATGCATACTAATCCCCGGAAATGTGATATGAGCAGTTTTAAGAGGGTTTTTTGTCTGCATTAAATTTAAATGTTATAGACGACGCGTAAAAATCTTCACGTAATATACAGGGCTGTAGAAAAGAATTCATGTACGTTTCCGTCTATTGGTAGAATTTACTAAAGGACATTAACACAATTAATTGATAATTACAAATGTAAATTAAATTACACTACGAAGGGGTTCAGGGGGGCAGATCCCCCCAGAAGAAATCTACTTTATTATCTAAAAATTACCAGAATAAGTAGCTCATGAGATTTTCAGAATACCATTACATAACAAGGGATTTAATTTAACGCTTCTAATGTCAGAAACCTTCGAAATATTTTTTCGTTTTATAAATGTTTATGTAATTTCAAAACTTTAAATTTCGTTTTTTGTAGAAAGATTAATATTACTCAAAGGGTGCTAAACACAATGAATTGTAGAACTGACGTTGAGGCTCCTGATCTGCAGATTTACTAGTTCATTAATTGCCGAAACGTCAGTGAAGGCTTACTGTGGAGACACGAAAAGTTTTGATTTCCGTTTGTCTGTCTGTCTGTCTGTTCCGCGATAACTGCCGCAAAAAGCACCCGATCAGCTTGAAATTAAGTGGGCATATTCGTGAGATACCCGGACGTAGCTGTATAGTTTTTGGTTAAAAAAGGTTCATTCGTTCGGAAAATATGGAAGATTTTATTTTTCTTTATAATGCTTTTCTACGGCAAGTCGGACGATTTTCAAATTTCGATTTGTTGAAAGAAAATGGCACGTTTGATTAATGGATTTAAATGTCAAATTATGGATACTAAAATTCCAAATAAGGGTTTTAAATTATTCCTATTATAATGAAGTTTTATCAATATATCTATCAGATTTTCTTATTTAAGTGCATAATGTTTTGAGGACATTTATACATGTATTCCAATAATATAAAGAATTTTTAAATTAATTTTCTTGTTTTACATGATACATATTTCTTTTTTTTCCCCTTTTCTTCGTTGCCTAGCGACTGTTATTCGTAGCCTATCATTGCGTCAAATATGAATGAAGTTAGTAAATTACGTTAATTTTGTTGCAGGTACTATTAAAAGGCTATCACAAAATTTATTTTATCGCGCCATATCGATGCAATTTATGCAATTAACAGTGGGCACGATAATGAATTATTTTCCAGTAGATTTATAGATCTCCAGATATGCATATTTTGGGGAGCTTTTAATATGTTATTGCTATCGCATGGATTAGGATGTTTAAACTAATGTTTAACCATGCTATAAGTGAAAAAAAAGTACAGTTAAAGGCATGTAAATCCTTTGTAACACTTTCCAACATGGATGAAAAGTAGTAATGACTTCAGTTTTTCAATCTGTCGCCTGCCGTGTTTCTCTACGTGCTCTAACTCTCGTAAATATAGTCGGGATTACATGTAATTGATATACGTTATTGAGGTTTGCCAAAGTATGTTTGGTATTAAAAATGAAGAGTGTAGCATTCATAGCTTAATTACAGGGGCACTCAAAACTATTCCGTTACATTATAGTCTTTGGGAAAAATCATCTGCGGTGTATTTTAATAATGTTACACAATTTTAAACGTAATGAAATTTATATACTTTATTAAGGTGCACTAGAACCTGGTTACTATAAAATATGTTAGGTGTAGCACTTACAGCATGCGTACAGGGAACTCAAAAGTATTCATAATATTACAATCTTTGAAGAAAATCCTTTTGTGGCGTTTTTTAATGATGTTACTCTGTTACAAAATAATAAAATTGATATGTAGTTTTGAAACATTTTTGTAGTATATGGAGTGCAAAGCATATGTTTTTTTCAGGGTCACACAAAAGTGGTCGATTAAAATGTGGTCTACGGGGGAAAAAAAACTCTTCACAGCTTATTTTAACACATTAGCGAAATTCTTGTTTTTATTCAGAATACACCATTGGCTAAGGGAGTGACTTCTACCTTACAGAAAAGACATTTATATTGTGTTGTCCATATTTTTTATAGATTGTAAGACATTATATATTACATCCGTACATTGAAAGATATTTACTGCTGCATAAACATGAAAAACACATTTCAGAAACCAATTTCCGAGACACTTTCAGAAGAGGGAGGAGCTTCTACTGTTTTTACACCCAGATTTAATTAAATTGCCTGTCATGAGTGTGTTAATTGTGTTGCACTAATTCAAACATTATGAAATTAAATTACATTACTGTGGTTGACTACAAGAAGCTTGAATATGATTTGTATCGTATTTATCGTTCATTTATAGGGTCACATAAAAAATTTCGGATACAGTTCTGGTCTATTAGGGATGATTGCTGAAGAGCATTTTCGATTATGGTGTGCGTTTTAACGTTAAGTAAATTTGTGCTTAATAAGTAGTGCTTAAATATTGTATAGACCATGTACAGGGATACACAAATGAATTCGTAAGTATAAATGAAAATGAGCGCGAATTGCTTAGGTGTTTTTTTTTTTTTTTTTTTTTTGAGTTATGTATTTCCCAGCCCAATTACATTTAGTATACTAACAAATGTTTGCAGAATTTAAATAGAACCATATACAGGACTCCGCAGAAACTGGATATATGGTGCACACTATGCATACTAATCCCCGGAAATGTGATATGAGCAGTTTTAAGAGGGTTTTTTGTCTGCATTAAATTTAAATGTTATAGACGACGCGTAAAAATCTTCACGTAATATACAGGGCTGTAGAAAAGAATTCATGTACGTTTCCGTCTATTGGTAGAATTTACTAAAGGACATTAACACAATTAATTGATAATTACAAATGTAAATTAAATTACACTACAAAGGGGTTCAGGGGGGCAGAGCCCCCCTGAAGAAATCTACTTTATTATCTAAAAATTACCAGAATAAGTAGCTCATGAGATTTTCAGAATACCATTACATAACAAGGGGTTTAATTTAACGCTTCTAATGTCAGAAACCTTCGAAATATTTTTTCGTTTTATAAATGCTTATGTAATTTCAAAACTTTAAATTTCGTTTTTTGTAGAAAGATTAATATTACTCAAAGGGTGCTAAACACAATGAATTGTAGAGCTGACGTTGAGGCTCCTGATCTGCAGATTTACTAGTTAAATTAAATTAATTAATTTTTAATAATCGAGAGAGCCCTCTTCTAGATCAAGGTATTTAAAGACCGAGAGAGCCCTCTTCTTGATCAAGGTAATTTAAGCGCCACTCAACAGGAAAGTAGAATGGGAGAAAAAAAGTTCGCTTATTGACCTAAGTAGGAATTGACTTATTTTTTTTTTTTTTATATTACTTGTTTATATTACTTACCTATTTTTTTTATTTACTTGTATTGATGACTTTTAAGTTGTGTATAATTGTTAGTTCTTATCTATAAACACTGTTTTGATGTGGCTATAGATGACAATGATAGTTATATGTGCAGTAATGCTAGAGATCCACAATACATGCACAACTTCCAGGTTGTATAATATTTTAACGGAGCTTCTGACTGTAAAATAGTCAATGAAACATCGTCTTCACTTTGAAAGACCTATACAGCTAATACGTACATGCTAATATGCCACTCAATAGGGTGAGTAAAAAAAAAAAAAAAATCGGTCTCTACCGCCATTTTGTATTTTACGGTCGCCAGTTTGAATTTATAAAAACAAAACCTAGCCTATAACCATCGGGATGTTAAGATGAATTGATAGAGACCTCATTCATTAAAATCCATCCAGCCGTTGGGATGTTTCGAGGGTATAAAGAAATCCACATACACAGATACGCGTGAAACACATAACCCTTCTTTTCAGTCGGGTAAAAATAGAGTCAAATCTGTGAAATCAGAGTACTAAGGCTTCCGAGGGTTTTGCGGATTATAGATCATCGCTTTTTTACATTTTGTTTTTTCAAATTTGATTATAAATCAGGAACAATATAAAAAAATTGCATTAGAAAAGGAAAATATAATACAAAATAGAATTAATATTTAATAACTAAATTAATTTAAAGCAAAATTAAATTATATACAAACATTTTATTTATTATTCATTTGTTTAAACATTGACACATTAAAATGTCAGTTTAACTTTTGGTTTGCTGTCAAAAAAACTTTCTGTGGTCTATGAACATCCATTACTTTTTGCTCTAAGATAAAATTTTGTTGCTCAAGAAAATTTAAATATTTATATTTATTCCTGCGTTTGTATCATTTTCAGCATGATATTGTGATGTTTTATTTTCATGTCATAAACACTATTCTCTGACGTATGGCAAATTCTTTCACAAGAAAGGTCACTGACGATCTCTCATCCAATTTTTGGATCATTTGCTCCTTTTGGAAATATTGAGAGCGCTGCATGTATCATGATATCTTGTTATTACAGAGATACTTTCTTAGAAAAATCGCATATGGCATGGAAAAGTAGGTATAAATACACTAGCAGAAATTTTACTAAAGGAAATATACATGTGTATTGTAAAATAAACAAACACTGCTATTAAAATAAATAATCATTATTTAACGTTCAAGTCACAAAATGTTTTGATAATTTACTTTGTAATTCTAAACCTAAAATTGCCTCCTTACTAAGAATCGGTTCAATTTACAGTATCCCATGTAAAGATTGCGACTCGGTATATAACGTCGAAACTGGTCGTACTTGCGCCATTCGCCTTGCCGAACATAAACGAGCCTACAAATCTAGAAGCCTACAGTCTAAAATTGTACAGCATTCTTTAGATACCGACCATATCCCAGATTTCGCTAATATGAAAGTTATCAGATCGGGTTGTAATAATAATAATTAAAAGTAGAGTTTTTCTGGAATGTGTGTTCACTCGTAAACAAACGTCGCCGATAAATGAATCATGTGCACTTTCTTCTGAATACTCAGCATTGATTTGAAATTTTTATACCTTATTTAATTTTAACTGCTAGTAATTTTTAACTGTAAACATGATATATAGTTTTCTGTCATTTGAATGTTATTTATTGCACTGATGAGGGGCTAAAATGTAGCTCGAAACGTTTGCTTTTTAATTGTATCAAATGTATTTATGTAATTTTTACTTGTATGTCTGATGAACTGTAATATATTTTTTTTTTATTTTTAAAAACTGCTATGTTGAGTTAAAGGTAGTTATTGTTAGTGTCTCATCGGTGCTTGAGCAAAGCCTAAGTTTGCATCCATTGTTTGCATAACCAAACAAACAAACATCAATGCCTATTAAAAAATTTCTTTTTTATTTCGATTTGATTGTTATTTTTACTTAGCTCAAATTATCATTTTCGAATGCAGGGTACAAGATATATGAACTTTCTTAAAACACAGTTTATTTCATTGAAAAATTGATAATTCATGAAAAAACACATCATTTAACTTCATCTTAAGCGCAAATGTTAAAACCATTTTCATTATTTAAATTCCGACATGTAGTGCGGATAACAGATTTTTGCGGATTATGCAGGGTATGTAAAAAGTCCTGGGCACATTTTAAAATTCAATATAAAATCAAATAATTATCCTACAGGAGTGCGGTTTAGAAAAAATTGATTCTCACGGTAAAAGTTTTCTTGAACTGAATGGAAATAATTATTTCCAAATTTGGATCATAGATGGCGCCACACGTAAATATATATTTACTTTCAAACATGCGTTTATTTCTGATTTTCATTTTAATTTTGACACTGAAATGACGATTTCCAGCGCTGGCAGTCGTCATTTATGTGTCACAGCGTCAAAATTAATCTGAAAATCAGAGAAAAAGCATGTTTTAAAGCAAATGTATGGGCAAGTGGTGCTATCAATGATCAAGATTAGGAAATAATTATTTTGATTCACTTGAAGAAAACTTTTCATTCTCTGGAGGATTTTAGTCCAAACCGCTAGTCCTGTAGGAAAATTTCTTGCTTTTATATTGAATTTTAAAATGTGTCCAATAACACCCTACACATTTTGCGGATTTTACAGAGTTGGCTGTAATACATCCCGTGTAAATTCAAAATAAATTAAATTTAAGCCTTATTCGTGATCGGCATTAGCTGAATAACAATCGATGTTTCTTTCCTGAAGCAATTAGTAAGAAATATTTTTAGAAATAATACGAAAAATTCCTTGTGCTACACAAAGAATTAAAGCAAATAACTACCGTAATTTCCCGCTTATACAAAGCGTTATAAGTAAGCATCCTATCTTAAATAGGAGAAATAACCGCAAGATTAAAAGCGAGGTCACATCAATCAAGGTCATGCGCCACGTAACGGATGGAGTGTGAACTACAGGTAGATACCTATCTATTTTCTTACTTACACCACTAAAATTGTAAAGTTTTTGTCATCTTGATTAATAACTGAAGTACCTTTGATAAGGCGAAGAAAACTTCGTGATGGCAAGTGAATCTGGATGGCCCTCTCGCTACGCCATTATTTTGCAATAAATGTGGCAAACAAAATTCATTCCCATGAGTGACTAAAGATTAAAGAAATACGCGCCCACACTAAAAGCCCGCGTATGTTAATTATCACTCCCTCCACAAGGTGGCGTAACTGTATTAATTTACGCCTGATTCCAGCATTAAGTTTGTGCGCTTACTTATAACGCTTTGCTTATACGCCGCGGCTTAGTTATGTCTTTTTCATACCGGAAATTTTAATTAAAAAATGAAATCGAATAAATGTTAACCAAAAGCAACTTACGTTTTATTTAAAACAAATTCTGGTAGGAAATCGAATTATCTGAGCTGCGGTGTGTACGCGGGAAATTGCGGTACATAATAAATAATTATTAACCATTACGAAAAATGGTTATTGTCCTCGTCAGGGTAGGAAATCAAAAGCATATCTGAAGGGTGTTATTGGTTTAATCCGCATTTTATTCGTTTTCTGATTGATCTATACAATAATATGTATTTTCCCTTTACTTTCAACAGAGATGGATGCTTCTGTTGCCACTATGACAAAAAAGTAATAAAAACTACAAAAAAAAAAAAAAAAAACTCAGAAACAAATTGAGATACAGCTTTCAAACAAATTACATTTTTTTTCTCTATACGACTGTGTAAAAAGTAATATTGTGGGATGTTTAGAAATTTAGGAATGAAATATCATTTAAAATGGGTCGTCAGATTTCTTGGAAATCTGACGATGGAAAAGCCTTTTCCCGAACAGCCAATGAAATGCTTGGATAATACGTAAGTTTCAGGAAATCTGCCGAGTCGCAGGCGATTTCTGTCGCTTGCAGTTTTACGCGTAATAACACTAATAATGTTTAATCCATGGCGTACATAATGTATGATCAACTCCGTGCGATTTTTAATATCTCAAATTTTAGTCTTTGAAAAAATCATTTTCCAAATGGTCGTTGTAATTTGTTAAATTGCATTAATTTTTTTTTCTGTATGGAAGACCTCTGAGTAGAAATTAAATTAAGGAAAAAAATCCTTCAATTATCTGCGACGCGCATATATAAATTGTTAAGATCATATTTTTAAGTATAGCACTACACTCTAATCAACTTTAACAGACGACTAGATAGCTTGATTAAGATGTTATTTTTTGTTCACTATGTGTAAACACCGTTACAATATTTTAATTTTATATTTTCTTTTATTATTTTTCTGGTATCTGTTTCTGCTCTTTTTCAATATGCAATACATATCAAAATCATTCCGTTTTTTAACATTTTCCAACAAAATTCAATGATTTTCAAGAATTGGGTTTGTCTGTCCGTCTGTCTATCTGCCCATTGCTCCGTGCTCTAACTCGCGTAAGTATAGTGCAATTACCATCAAACTGATATATGTTGGATACACCGAATGTTTACTGCGGCATGATCGGTTTTGAACGTGAAGTGTGCAGCACTAAAGTCCATTTACAGGGACACTCAAAATAATTCCATTACATTACGGCCTTTGGGAAAAAACGCGGTGCATTTTAAACATATTGAAAACTATATATATCACTGAGGTGCACTAGAAGCGCTTACTGTAGAATCTGATGCACATATAATTCATCGTTTATTTACATGAGCCTCACAATACTGCGTATGAAGACAAAGCACTAACTTTTTTTACAGTACTGCATATGAAAATTTTTAAAAAGTCTTATATTTACCCGTCTGGGCCCTAACTTGTGTATTTAAAGTTTTTTTTCTAACTGATCACCTAATTAAGTTGAAGACATAAAATTTTGAATACTTATAGCTGAACACTTGCGATCGCACGACAAGTCATAAAATTTTCAAAAAATCTTATCTTTACCCCTCCGGTCTCTAACTGGCGTATATTAAGCAATTTTTCTAACCTCCACCCTTTTCATCCAGGGGGCACTTTTCTAACTTTTACCGACACCCCTTTATATTATGCACCATAGCCTTACATATTTTAGTTCTCCTTTTTACCACCAGGGGGTGCCTAACTATCTCGGGTGCTATGGGCCCGATCCCCTCGACTAATATATCTACGGATAGGTTGTAAAACGGAGTTTTGTTCGGATAAAGGTTTGTTTAGAATAGAGTGCACCTCCTGGTTACAAAATGTGGAGCTAACAGATTTTGCAAGAGGATAAAGTATTTTGAAAGTAATATTAAACGAAACCCTCTGTGCGATCTGTGATCACACTTACCCACATGTTTACAAATTAACAATAATATTTTATTTCGATGAATCATAAATAATTAAACGCAAAAGTAAGTAATTGTCTAAATTAATTACAGGAATCCTTACTCACGATGAAACTTCACCCAGTTTCCGTCATTTCTAATCCCATTATGAAAATAATTTTTCGGTTTAAAATTATTAGTCCCCGATATGCAATTTATTTCGGGCAACAATTAAAGTATCCACCCTAAAAAATAACGTTCCGTTACATAAGCCAGCCGTAAAACAAAGCAGATGTATCATTGAACGGTTATATACTGATAATCTCTACTACAATTTTTTTTTTAACTTCTGAGTATCGCACATTTTCAATTTTTACACTTTCGTATAGGGGAAAGATTTACTTTAAATGCAATTTTTTTATAACTGCATCTCAATTTATTTTTGAGATATTATTATTATTTTTTTTGTAGTTATTAAATGGTGGACTGAAGTACTCCATTTCTGTAGAAAGTAAAAGGAAAATAGTAGATAACTATAACTTATTGTTGACATTTTCTCATAAGAACTGAAAAGAAAATTTGTAATTATAATACGTGCTATTTTGAAAAAATATAAATGAATGATTTCTGATAAAACATGGAACTATTATAAAATAAATTTAATTCTAAGTATCTATATTAATGTAACAAACAAATGAAAGCATATGAATAATTAGATAGAAGATTTTTTTTTTGTCGCGTTTACGACATCACTTTTTACTGGGTTTGTGTATTAATCCGTGATAGTGAGGTCCTATGCATATTTTTCGATAGATTCTGTTTAAGACTGGATCGTAAATGTGGAATTCTTCAGCGGATCCAAATGACGCCATTTCTTATGAAATAAAATATTGCATTTTAGTCTTAAAATTGAAATAAATTTTGTATAGTTGCATCATTTTCACTCCAGCGGCTTTGAAATTCTTCATAAGTGGAAATGCTTCACTTTTGAAAATAAAGCAAGTGAAATGCCACACTGATGAAAGGCAAAGTGTTACAAAAATTTAGTGTGTCTTTATAGAAAAGTAGTGACCTTTAGGTTAAAATAATATTTTTTGAGAGTCGGACTAACCAATATAAGATGCCTTTTTTATTGTAATTAATTTAGTAGGTTTATTATAAACTAGCCGCCCTTGGCGACCAGTTTGGTCCCCCTTAAAATTTATGTTTGGGAAAGCATGCTAAGCCTTGTATCATGTTGCTTTTATTCATAATTTAATTTACTTAGACTTCTTTAAATATAAATAATGGAATCCCTTAAGCTAATATTTGTTTTTGTTGCATTAAAATATCTCAATTGATTGATTTTCTGTAAGCGAGTAAAACTTATTTCTTTGCAATGGAAGTCTATGGGAATTTGGCGAAATATAAGGGATATCGCCAAGTTGGCGTCACCTTTGGTGACTCATTTTGGTCGCCAAATTTGGCGATATATTGCCACTTTGGCAACAAACTTGTCGTTATTTGGCGACATAACAGGGTCTCCCTTATGGTAATCCCCCTTATAGGTATGGAGATGCGTTCAGTAACCAATGAGATGCGTTGCCATTAAATAATTAACAATTAATCGCGATTTCTGTGCCACATACGACAGCGTAATATATACAGATAGATTAGATAATGTATTTTACATGTGTATTTTAAATGATATCTGTGATAGGTTTATATTTAAAATGAAATGATGGCGATGGAAGCCTATTTGGCGACTTAATCATTTGCGATCAGCCAACATAAAGTAGCGAAATGGCTGCCTGGCATATAAAAAGTGAAGCGGTCAGCCCGGAAGTGTTGATAACAGTCACAGGACTTAGGCTTTTATTATATAGATTAATGAAACAGTTTCTTCTTAAACGTTTTCTTTCGTCGAAATTCGACGGGTTCAAACTCGTAACAATAATAGTAATTTTTTCTTTTCTTCATCAGGCGCGACACTAAAGTCTGAAAAAGCAGAATTACTGCTTCTTGCTTGTAATATTATTTTTTTTCTTTAATTTTTTTTCCATATAATTTTCATTATGTAACACATTTGAACATTTGAATATTTTAAAACATAAATAAAGTAACGTATTCTTTTTCTTTTACAGGTAAGAGAAATTTAACGGATTATTCTAATAAAAGGAAATTAGTTGGCTGAGAATGTTTGTAATAAATGTTGTAATTGTGAACAATAAGGTAAGCTTTATTATAAACTTTTAGTAAAATGTAATTTTGCTCAAATATTGTTATCAAACAACAACAACAACAAAAACTCTGAGATATTATGTCGCTATGGATTTTTCAATATTTGCTAGTTTATTTCGACAGATTTTCTGTTTTAACGCCACTTTCACCAAATTTCAGGCATTGTTGGCACACCTTCGATACGAATTTACGGAAAATACCCTAAAATTTGAAGGTCACAGAAATGAAACTTCCGGTTTTTAGAGCACCAACTTTGCTGTTAACATTGATAATATGTCTTTAGAAACTGCTTGCCGTTAACCGTGACAGTATAGCTTTAATAATGATAGTATGATAATTATTCGTGATATTTCCCATAATATACGCATTTGTTGAACTTTGTTGTTAAAACCTTTTCTTTAATCATGATGATTTCACGTCACTGAAGGATACTGAAAAAAACCTTGCAGTTTTGCGGGCGCCAACTATTTGTCGTTAACAGTGACAGAATGTCATTAGCTGTGATAGTACGATGTTTAATCATTATAATTTTTCTCCAAAATAACAGACATTATATTACAATACATTAAAGAGATTAAATCACTAAAAGCAATTTAAAAGGACGTTTCGGATTCATTCTGAATCTCTCATCAGCTAATTACTAACGTAAAAGTCATACTAAGGTGTTAAAGTTCAACAAACAGAAAAACATTACATCAAGTTGCCAAAAAAAATTATAGTTAAAACAAAACTGAATGTTCTATTGGTAGAGATGCTGCCTCGTTAATTGCTAAATGAACAGTTCTAGTGTACCAAACTTAAAAAAAAAAAAAAAAAATACGAGTTGCATAAATGCTGCAGTTGGAATGACTTTACGTTAGGAATTAGCTGATGAGGGATTCAGAATGAATCCGAAACGTCCTTTTAAATTGATTTTAGTGTTTCTATCTTTTTAATGTATTGTAATGTAATGTCTCTTATTTTAGAAAAAAAATTATAATTATGAATGTATTCAGACGTAGTCCTTTTGTTTATATCAAATGTTTAATCATATTTAACATAACATGCCCCTCTGTTGAACCTTCTTTAACCTTTTTCTTAAAACCTTTTCTTTAACAATGTTGATTTCGGGTACTGAAGGACACTGAAATGAACCATCCAATTTTGCGCGCACCAACTTTTGGTCTTTAACCATGATAGTAAGTGTTTAGCCATGATAGTACGATATTTAATCATATTTGACATGATATACGCCTTTGTTGAACATTCTTTAACCTTTTTCTTATAACTTTTCTTTATCCAGACGTAGTATTCACCTATATTTTGTAACTCGGTAAGCCTGGGTTTGTAGTCCTTGTACTAATAAAAGAAAGTTTTCCTCTGTCTATGAGTATGTGTCTGTGTGCGATGACTAGCAAAATCTACGGCACGACCGAGACTAAAGAGTTTTAAAAGGCTAACTACTCCAAGGTGTCTCTTGATGCACCTGAGTCTCAGAATTAAAAAAATTCTAACAATTAGTTGAGTTATTAATTAAAAATCACAACTCACTCTCATTAAAAACTCATCCCTGTCCTTGCGAGAGGGAAAAAGCGCTGGCGCACGCGCTGAAGTCGCATTTACTAATCGGTTGAAAATAAAGATCGAAAAGAAGAATCTTTGGGATATGTATTTAGTCATTATATATTAACTTACATCGGCCAAAATGCTTAGTAAAGTTAAAAAGGAAGACATATTCTGAAAGATCGCACTCTTACATCTCAAAGAATCTTTTTTTTTTTTTTTTTTTTTTAATTAAAATTTCTATTCAAATATATTGTTTTGTATTGTAATTTTAGAAGTATTATATTTGCCGTAAATGTTTTCAATATACAGTAGAACCTATTTTATTCGAAACTATTTTAACCGAAACTCTCGGTTAACCGAAATCTATTTTTAAAGCTTTTTTTTTTCTTTTACTATCACATGCCTTGTGTGAAAATCCATTTTGAAAGCTTTTTTTATTTATTTTTTTTTTTTTTATTATTATTTTTTGAACTATCATATTCCTTGTGTACAAGCGGTCCTTTCTGAGCTACAAGTACATATAAGTATGTTCGATCCCCTTTCTTTGAGCTCTTTTGAATTTAATTTGAGCTCCCGTAAGCTGCGGAGTGAACGAAGAAAACGAACACATTAGCAATTCTGAAGATTTTGAATGTTTTGAAAAAGTTTTGGCTGAAGAAACTGAAAGACTGTGATACTGGTGAACTAATAATATAAATAAACTCCTTGATAGAGCTTCAAAGCAAAGACAATCGAAACTGCGACAAACAAAACATTTTTTCACACCCTTGTGATTTATGCAAAATGTACTCAATTTCAAAATTAAAATTCAGATAATTTATTCTTGTCTCTATTTCGCTTTTGCTCTATTTTTATTAAGCATGTGTTACCATAATAAGAAATATTGCATATATTTCTCCATAATCTTAAAATGGAAGCATTCTCGGTTATCGGAAAATTTCGATTTTCCAAAAGAGGGTTGGTCCCAATTACTTCGGATAATCGAGGTTCTACTGTATTTAAATTTATATAATCCACTATGCATTAGGGAAGTTCTCCATAGAATAATAAATGTTTACTTTTTCAAATATAAAAAAAAGGAAATTTTCTTTAAGGGCACAGTTTCTCGAAATAATGCTATTTCTTTTGTGCTATTTTTCAGTTTCTTTTCCTTTTCTAAGTAGACATTTTTCGAAGAATTGCTTTTCTTTATCATCATTTATGTAAATTATGCATTTGAATCCGACATTAACCTAGTTTTGGATATCTGCCAAGAGAAAAAAGTAAAAAGATAAACTGCTCGCGTTTTGCTAAATTTCACTGCATGTATTTTTCCATTTATTTTCTTGATAAAAAGTAGAACTATTTATTTCAAAACAGCTGTAAAGGTATAACAGAAAATGCCTTAGAAGCATTAAAACAGAAAAAAGTCACTGTAGGTCTATAAATGTTAGGACGGGTCTAAAACAGGTTCGGAACCGATTTTTAGGGACATTCGTAATTATATAAATATGTAGCACCTATAGTCGTATGTTCCGTCCATCTGTCCTTCCGCATAGAACAGTGCATAAACTACACAAACGGATGGATTGAAATTTAATATATAGAATCTATTGCAGAATTTTATTGAGTCATTTCAAATTTAAATAAGCGATGAAAAGTTTATCCCTTAATAATGTGTTTAAATTTCATTAGGTTTAAAATATTGTAACACTGTTAAAAAACACCGCAAAGAACGTTTCCCCATAAGCGTATATCAATTACAATTTATCAATGGAAATCCGCGAATTTACACGAGCTAGAGCACGGACAGACGGACAGAAAGACCAAACACACAGAAGGACAGACAAACCCAAATCATGAACACATTATAACTATGTTAGAAAGTGTTAAAAATGGGAATAACAGGCCCCATTTTTCAGTCATTTTGGTGCTCCATTGGAGGGCAGCACACATGTTTCATGTGCGATTGTGTAATCAGGCCCTGTGTATGTCTTTATAATATCAATGATATACTCCAAAAATTTAGTTAGTATTAATCTTGTTATTTTCACCTATTTGTCTTTTTATTTGTATCGGAAATAAACTTTTTAATGATTAATAAGAAGCTTTACTTGTGAAAATTCATTGTACAAAGTTACTAAATAAAAATTGGCCTTTTTCACACCGGAAATAGATTGCGGTACAAATTTGGATTTATTGCCGAAACGTCAGTGAAGGCTTACTGTGGAGACACGAAAAGTTTTGGTTTCCGTTAGTCTGTCTGTCTGTTCCGCGATAACTGCCGCAAAAAGCATCCGATCGGCTTGAAATTCCCTGGGCATGTTGATGAGCTCCCCGGATTTAGCTGTATAGTTTTGGGTTAAATTTGGTTCATTCGTTCGGAATATACAGAACATTTTATTTTGTGATATAATGCTTTTCTATGGGAAGTCAGACGATTTTCAAATTTTCATTTGTTGAAAGAAATCGCTCATATGAATAATAGATTTAAATGGTAAATTTTGGATGCTGAAATTTTTAAATAAGAGTATTAAATTATTCTTATTAGTTTGCAATTTTGTCAAAACATTTGTCAGAGCTTTTAAATTAGGTGTATAACTTATGATAGAATTTTATACATGTGTTCGAATAATATAAAACATTTTATTTTATGAATTTACTTATATTTCATTTTTTCTTTTAACCGTTGCGTAGCAACAGCATCTCATCTAAAAATATCATAAATGTGAAAGTATGTATGGTTTTTTGAAGTCAAATCAAAGCAAAAGGAATGAATTAATGAATGCCTTTGTATAGATATTTGCATATAGATTTATTTAAACGCAGAAATGAAAATAGTATTTATATACTATATAGAATAATATTTTCATTTATTTATTCAACTATTTGATTATAAATGAAAAAGTTCGTTATTTTCATACAGAATAAACTGACATTATTCTGTTAAATTTTATAAATTTTATTGTTGCCAAAAAAAAAATGAATAACAATTTCTCCCAAAGAGTTAATTTTAATTTGTAAGATTTTCACGTGCAAAAGAAAAATGGAATAAGCAAAAAAAAAAAAAAAAAAAAAAAAAAGGATATATAGGACAGGAATGAATACATATAAACATTTCACACCAAATACCACCTAAAATAGTTTTTGTAGCAGTATTTTCCCAGCACTACGAAGAAAGATTCCTCGATTTACACGATTTTACTTGGCCTTCCTTTTCTCATTCTTTGCGATTTCACTTTCGCAATTGCGTGCATTAATTGGCACAAAATTTTACATTTTTATGACTGAGATATATGTAAGGCCATACAAATAAGAAATTCCGTATTGTCTCCTATAAAATGTGATAAAGTGTTGGTTAATCATATATGTTTTTATTAAGAGGAGCAGAGCTGCCAAGCCTCCGGCGTTCTGGTTACCAGTATTTTAATACAGAAAATGTTACTTTATTTAATTGAAACATTTGCGCGATTTAAAAGAACATTTTCTCTAAGATAATAGTGATGTGCAAAAAGCTTGAGACTTGGTATGTCTGGTGGGGAGTGAAATGTTTTACTTAATGCATTTATCTCTATTTTAATGCTATGTGAACAACGTCCGTGTAACAGCTTGTAGAGTGTAAAATAAATTAAATTATTAAAATAATCCTTATTACGAAAAATGAAACAGAAAGTCCGGCTAAGGGAAATGAAATGTTAGTTAACCTTTCGTAATTTGACCTGAACATAGGTTTGCGTCAAATTTCAACGGTATTTGTAACATCACGATTTTAAATTAAATGTAGATACTATTAAAAGAAAATCACAAAAAATACTTAAAGGCGCCAAAACATGTTTATCTATTTAACGATGATGAATTATTAACTGTTAGGTTTAGAAGCCCCCCTACTTTAGAGTGATTTTAGTAAGTTAATGCTATCGAGTACATTTTTTGATATTTAGATTAGATCTTAGATATAAATATTGCAGAATGGTAATCAAAATTATTTTTTATAAACAAAATTTATAAAGGTATTAGATTTCTAAATTAGATGTTTCAGTTTACATTTCCAAAAGTTCTTTATCCATTAGATACAGGTATTTGTGGTTAGCAGGCAAGTAAATACTGGTGTATGGATATTAGGATAACGTAAAATGCTTGACCGAATTATTGCTTATCCTTATAAATCGCAGTGTAAAAAGAAATCTAAGATATAGGGTAATCATTAACTCAATCAGTAGAAAATTACAAATGCAAAATAAATTACACAACGGGGGGTTCAGGGGGGCAGAGCCCCCCTTAAGAAATTTGCTTTATTATATAAAAATTACTAGAATAAGTAGCTCGTGAGAATTTCAGAATATCCTTACATAACAACGTGTTTAATTTAACGCTTTTAATGTCTGAAACCATCGAAATATTTTTTTCCTTTTATAAATGTTTGTGTAATTTAAATAGTTTAAATTTTGTTTTTGTAGAAAGATTAATATTACGCAAAGTTTGATAAAAACAATGAGTTGCAGAGATGACGTTGAGGCTCTTGATCTGCAGATTTACTAGTATATATTGCTAAAATCTATTTATTACTGAGTGGTCCGAATGTCAGGTACACTCTTGAAGGGTATGGTCCAGATTTCATGAAAATAAAACAAGAGTCGAATATGTTACACCATACCGTGTACCCGGCTGATGTTGACCGCGAATTTTTTTTATGCAAAATAGTTTTCATACTAAACAAAATAGAGGTTGCTATCCAATGCACACTTTATTCATAAATTGAAAGATGAAGTAAAAATAAAAAACATATGAATCAAATAACACTGCTTTATTTTATAACATTCTTTAAATTTCTGTATAAAGTATGCGTTGGATAGCAACCTCTATTTTATTTAGTATTAGATATTACAACGGAAAGTCTTCGATTATTATAATTTCCATCTCTCAAATTAATATAACTGCCCAGGTAGCACAAAGATATCGGCCAATGTTACGATCAATATTATCCAATATTTCGAAAGTCAGACAGTGACAGACGTCAAATATACAAGATCTGCACTCTCCAAGGTTATGGTCCAGATTTCATGAAAATAAAACAAAACACGGTTATGTTACACAATACCGTGTACCCGGCTAATATTGACCACGCATTTTTAACACTTTCCAACGAAGTTGAAAAGTGTTTATGACTTCGGTTTGTCTGTCCGTATGGCCGTCTGGCCGTCTGGCCGCGCTCCAACTCCCGTAAATATACTCGGATTGTCCTGAAATTTTTGGTGGTTATTGACGTTTACCATAGCACGTTCACTATTTCAAATGAAGTTTGTAGCATGTTTAGTTGATTTACAGGGATAGGCAAAATTTTTCCGTTACATTAGAGCCTATGGGAAAAAATCGTTTAAAAGGATTTTTAATGATGTTAAACGCATCCAAACATACCAAAATTGATATGCATTTATGGAGTGCACTAAAACATGCATTCTGTATAATATGCGGTGCGAAGAATAATTATTATTATTTTACATGGCCACACAAATGAATTACGTTACATAATGATATTGGGAGTGAGGGGGGGGGGGAATTGTTTCAGGCGTATTTTAATTATGTTAAACTATTTCACATATAATGAAATTGATATACAACGCTGAGGTTTACTATAAGTTATTTCATGTATATTACGAAGTGCATAGCATTTACAGGGACACACAAAAGTTTTCAGATAGTATATTGTATCAGGGGTACTGTACATTAGCGGTGATTGCTGGAAATGCATTTTTAATTATGATATGCGCATTTATCTTCCACTATATTTAGGCATACTATATGGTGTGTATAAATTCTATAATTCATATACAGGGATAAAGAAAATAATTCCTAAGGGTTACTGGGTATTAGCGCAAATTGGTTAAAGGTGTTTTTTAAATGAGCTTTGCATTTTTACGCTAAACTGCATTTAGTTGATTAAAAAATATTTGTAGAATATAGATAAAATGATATACAAGGTCACGCAAACAATTGGATACATGGCCGTCTATAAATGATAATTTCTGGAAATGTGGCTTCAGTAGTTTTCAGAAATTTTTAGTTTGAATTAAATTTTAGTTAAATAGTGGCATGTAATAAAGGGACTAGGTAAATTACAGTGCTGTACAAAAGTATTCAAGTATTTTTTCAATTAATTGTATAAATTGCTGAAAGAGAAATTTCAACCTGTTATACGTTTTCTTGCTAAAGTAAATATTCTCATTATATGGAATATATATCGACATACAGACCAAATACAGGGCTGTTCAAAAGAATTGGAATACATATTTGGCTATGGGCGGTAACTACCGGAATCAGATTTTTAAATGTTTCCTTAGTTATCTTATTTACCTTATTTCACGAAGTAACGAAGTTTCGTTAAAGCTTTCAGGGAGTGTTGGAAAGTGTTTCATAATCTATGCTGTACGTATGATTTTTCTTACTTGATTTTATATAAAATAGTTTTCATACTAAACAAAATAGGGGTTATGCTAACCAACTTACACTTTATTTATAAATTGAAACATGAAGTAAAAAAAAAAAAAAAAAAAAAACGTAATTAAATAAATTTCAACGACCATTTGGATTGTTTTTTGACTTAATATTTACCTTAGTTTTAATTTTGGGGCATTTCGGCAAGAGAAGCCGAGAAAGGTAAGAGGTTAAAAATCGAAAGCAATTCCTCCGAATCATCCACAGATCGCGACAAATCACCTTCGTAACAAAATTTAACCGAAAAATCTAAATTTCGTCCATCAAATTCCGTCGCATCCTCTACAACAACAGATCGCAAAGATCAAACTTCAGACGACCAAAGCCTTCATCGATAAACTCTCCAAGTCCCGTTTCGAGAAGAAAAACAGTTTAGAAATCGAAAGCAGTTCCACCGAATCATCCACAAATTTCGACAAATTACCTACGTTGAGCTCAACTTTTCCGGTTAGAATCGACCGATTGTAAAACGCCGTGGCTAGTGGATTGGTGCCTCTCTAGACATGGCCTTTTACTATCAATCGATTAAACATTAGATTGTTTCCTTTTTCGCGTTCGTCTTTTATTCTGTAATCGATTTTCATGGGCTACATAATCAGTTGAAGACCTCGATTTTCATGAGCTACATAATCAGTTGAAGGCCTCGATTTTTGCTTTGCAAGACGAATTTCATTTCGGCGTCGCTCTTTGGCTTTGCATTTTTCCATATCTCATGATTTCGCCTACCCATTTTGTATCTTTTTCAACTTTTAACGATTTTATGCCTTTCTATTACCTATTCAAATAAAAATTCTTCTAAAAGTAAAGAACAAGGTGGAATTTCGTTAAAAATAAAAAAAATAAATAAAAATAAAATGCGAGCATCATTTGGCCCCATCCTCGACCGAAAACAACAACCATTTCCAAATATTTAAAAATATGGATCACATAAAACTGTTGTATTTTTAAGCCTTCTTTAAATTTCTTAATAAAGTATGCGTCGGATAGCAACCTCTATTTTATTTAGTATTAGATATTACAACGTAAAATCTTCGATTATTATAATTTCCATGTCTCAAATTAATATGACTGCCCAGGTAGCACAAAGATATCGGCCGATGTCCCGAACAATTTTGGCCTATATTTCGAAAGTCACACAGTGTCAGACGTCAAATTTACAATATCTGACGATATTCACAGATGTAACATGATAGCAGTTTTTAAAAGAAAGCATCCAAACAAATTTTTTGCATTATTAATAACTAAGTATCGATGGAAACAAGTTTTTAAAGCCGAAACCAAATCTTCCTATTATCGGCCGAAAACGAAAACGTAATTGTCCAAAAAATTTTTTAAAGTAATTAAATTGTATGTATTAAAGTAATTAATACATAAATAAATATACATAATTATTAATTAACTATACGTTTATATTAAATATGCATAATTATTAATTAATTATGCGTATTTATTAAAAAAAAACATAATTATTAATTATTAGTGTGGCTCAAATTGGCTCTCAGTGCTTTAGACCCAAAACTTTTCATTTTCATATAAAAGGAAATGCAATTAATTCCCCAATGACACAGAAAAATTTTCTAGTTATACGAATTTCATTTAATTAAAAACTATTATAATTATTTGTATACACACCTCGATAAATCTTTTATAATGATTTCTATAAATGATCATCTGTTATACTACAACTTTACAACTTTCTCAAAGAGTAATAGAAGCACTTCTGCGGTTCGAAACTAAAAATTTTCTATTATTGTTATGGCTGAAGCTTTTAATGAGCACGTGAAAAAGTTTAGTTATATATGCATTGCTTGCTTTATAAATTGCATTCATTTCTTGAGTCAGTCATGATTGATAATTATAAATAACGAAGTTCGTAGCAATAAATAGTCTCATTTGAGCCGATAAAACTCAAATCGATGAGTAGTGGAAATTTTCCGAATGAAAAACAAGATTTTTGGAATACGGATAGTTTCGGAATTTGTTTTCGGCGAGACTCAGATTTTGGGCCCAAAATGAAAACGAAACCGAATTTTCGATCGATCTCTATTTATAACATTCTAATACACTACCGAAAGACATGCTTTGTTTGGATTCGCGAAGCATTATTCAATAAGACAAATATATGAAAGCAACATATTTTTTATATTATTTTTGAGTCTTTAATAAGCAAAAACGTTATTTTATGTTTTGGAGCATTTTAATTTTAGAAAAGTAAATTCAGCCAAATAACTAAGAATTTCCTCGGAATTGTTATTTATGATATAACGAATTTAACAATTAATTTTATTTGTTTGCAAATTTTTGTTGCCACTTTACAAAAAAAAAAAAAAAAAAATCATAATAAAATTATTTTAAAATGCGTAAGTGTCGTCTGCGTAAATGATTTCACATAATAAGAATAAATTGTGCACTGAAATTCTTAACACTGAAAAATATTTTTATAATTGAATGTAAATAATTGAATTTTCACAAATTTTAATTCATTAAAAATTACTATAATTTTCTTAAAAAAGGTATTTTAAAAATTTCATAAAAGGAAATCGTGAAACTAATTAATCATGATTCTATTTATAATGACTAACTCCGTGATTTACTTTTCTTCTGAAAATAGACGGGTTTCATTTTTTATTTGAAAAAATGCGTCCGTAATGGAAGAACATGTAAAATAAATTAATTAAAATAATAATTTTTAAAATATTATTCTGTAAAAAAAAAAAAAATAAATAATAATAATAATAATAATAATAATAATATTGTGCAAATCTACAGATCATAATTTATGTTTAATTTCAGGTCAAAATACTGAATAGTTTTTTGTAAAGTGTACGACAAAATGTAATTTGTGTAGCCTAGTAGAGGATTCGCTTCGCTCGTGCTAATAAATAGCTATTAAGAAAATTCTAAATAATAAAGTTTAATAATTTTACCGTTTTCACAAAACTTGATTTTTAATGTATTTTTAATATTTTATTTAGATTGGCCAATGTTGTAAAGATGGTTTAAGTATTCCAACATTCAGAGATATCTATCGGCATTCGTAAAATCAATATCATATTCAGACATTTCAAGATATACAGTGTGACTTAAAAAATCAGACATCAAAAACAACTTCAGAGGAGATTAATTTCTGAACAAATTTTCTGGGTGATGCACGTTCCTTAGTAGGGGAATAACTTTGGGACAACTTTGGCGAATGCATGGCACACTATATGGCCGGAACGAATTTTTTGCAACGGCAACATTAATGATGAGGAAGACTTTTCAGGCTTTTAATGAAAAGACCGCAATTTATGAGCTTGTAGAACACGCAAAATCTGAAAAGGCATTAAGTGCCAAAAAAGAGATATAGATGATTGGCTAGGCATTGACGGAAATGCATCAACAACGAACAATTTAACGGACAGCGAGATCACTGACGCTGTGCTAAATAGAGCAGCCGATAATGCTAGTAGCAGCTCACAAGACGAGGATGAATAACAGGCAGAAGAAAAAGTGTCACTAGAAAAATGCATAAATTTGACTGGAGAATTAATATCTGCTGTAGAGAAACAAGACTGTATTTCCGAAATAGACATTCTTCATTTGTATAATATATATATATATATATAGGATGAGATTTCCGCTTTTTTGCACACCGGTATTTTGTTATAGAAAATCTTATTTTATTTAATCGGAACATTTTTGCGATTTAACAGAACAAAATTTTTTCTAACAAAATACTGGTGTGCAAAGAACGGCCAAAAAAATTAAAGCAAACGAAGTTGATATCGATGTTTCCGAAATTACAAAAGAAGAAATCATTTCAGTTTTTATTAGATTTTTTTTCTGTAACATAGAAAATATACATTAACCTTTTATCTACTGATGGTACGTATAAGTACCATTAAAATAACTTGTTATAAAATTCATTTAATACATCGATTAGTTGTAATACAATTTAGAATGAGTTATAGGTGCATTATTTTATCTTGTTCCAAAAGTATTATGGGTTACAAAAACAAAAATATTTTTAAAAGAATGATTTATTTTGCCTTTGCCTCTTTTCAGCTTTTTTAGCTTTGGGGGAGGGGGTGTTGGGTTTTTCAATTCGAAAATATTTCTATATTTCTGTTGCAGGAAAATTGTACATTTCCTAATTCTTCAAAATACTGAGAAAAATATTTAAAATAAAAGATTTGAGCGGGGTTATAAATATTGCCCAAAATCCCTATAAATTCAAATTTAATGAATCCTTCTAAAATTTATTAAATGATTTTGTAAATCTCCTAATGCAGTTTAAACAATTCACGAAAAATGCTGTAGAAGGTAAAATTTTCATGAATCCATTATTCAGTACATAAAGGTTTTTTTATATTTAATTTTCTCGTTTCCTTACATAACTATTACTTAACCCCTTGATTCTCGCTCCCGTCATATTCTCGGGCTGCGTCTTTCACTCAGATTGTTTGGTTCCCACCAGTTTTATAAAATAGTGAAATTGGCTATATTTTAGTATCGTTTTTCCTGTCATTAAATAAGGTGAATATTTCTTTTTCATAAAAGTGGTGCCAACAAGCAATTTCAATTTTTTAACCGTAATTTAATTCGAGCGTGAAGGGGTTAATAATGAATAAAATTATGGCTAAAGACACCACTTAGAATTCTTTCACTTTGATATGCACTTTGATATGCACTTTGATATTCCTTCTAAAATCCGGAATTTTCAAAAATCCGGAACAGTCTCGGTCCCGATAATGACGGATTTTTGAAGTTATACTGTATTTAGCATATCTGACGAAGTTTGTAAAGTTGACCAAAGTGAATAGAATGTTCTGAAGGACCGCCCACTTCAATCGCTTTCGTCGAAGAGTATTTGATGGAGACTCCTGCCATGAAATTTGCAATATATAAAAATTTTCTTTATGAATCTCTCTCTCTATATATATATACATATCATCATCATCAACTGTTTTCAATTCACTGCTGGATGTAGGTCTCCCCCAGATCTTTTCAATGTTTCCTGTCTAGTTCTTTAGTCATTCAATTAACACGGGCTACTTTTCTGATTGCATCACTCCATCTCACTTGAGGTCGTCTTCTTGGCTGTTTTACATCTCTGGGATACCACTGTAGGGTGTTTTTATTTATATATATTAGTAGAATTTTAGATAGAAATCTGTTGATATTGGTATGGAAAGTTTTCCGCTGTAAAATTTATATAGAAATTTATAGAGATTGCAATTTAAAAATTTCCCAACAAAAACTAGAAATCTCTTGTGCATAAACTTTTCCTAGCGCAGTGAATGGTATAGATTTGCCAGTGGCATGAGACGGAGCACATAGGAGTAATTTTATTGTTCTTACCACTATCTTTTATCAATAATCTTCAAGCGACATTTTTATAAGATATACAATAGGAAAACATCATGAAGATTATTGATAAAAGATATTGGTAAGAATAATAAAATGTGTCTCCCGTAAAAGGTACGTTGTGATGGCAATTTTAGTGCTATTTTCAGGATGTGATAGCCGTAGACAGACTTTCTGTGCCTTGTATGCCAGTTTCTCAGAATTAGATGGATACCAGGAAGCCGTGGATAAGATTGGACTTACCAGGGAAAAATGGAACTAGTC
Organism: Maratus speciosus; assembly: GCA_963932465.1. Lineage (NCBI taxonomy): Eukaryota > Metazoa > Arthropoda > Arachnida > Araneae > Salticidae > Maratus > Maratus speciosus. Next base: position 481,664,633 of record OZ010797.1, read on the forward strand.
GAAAATTGTACGTCAAACGTGGAAATGTGGTTCGTTCGTACTATAACTAGTTTTGTAAACATTCTGATTTTGATGCAATAGCTTTTGCACTCTCATGCAAAAATGCGTGAGTACAAAACTTATTACCCTTATCGGCACTCCAAAAAAATAAGATACATCACGGTATATGGGGAAAGACGTTTGCGGTATATGTAAAAGATATTTTTAACGTACTAAAATTTATATATGTCACTAAGGTGTTCTAAAATAAGGCGCTAACTGTCCAACATGATGTGCATAGAATTGATCGTTTATTTACAGGGACACACAAAAGAATTTGTCTACAGTAATTCATATGAACAGTGATTGCTAGAATTGAGTTTTTAATTGTTTACGCGTTTCAAAATCGAAATACTTTTTTGTATATTATTTGGTGTGTATAAGTTCTGTATATCGAATACAGGACAGCACAATAAATTTTTATATTTTTCTGACTATTGGTGATAATTGCAGAAATTGGGTTTTCAAATGCGATATGCGGTTTAGAAATTGTTTATTTAGTTATTATCCAATTGTTATTATCCCATCGTGATCTTTTAACTTAATAGACGTGATAGTTTGTTACAGGCGAATTTGTTGGAATGTCTTTAATTACACAGGCTTGCGACGAAAAAAATACAAGGGTATTGATGGCTGAACTTTGTGTATTTTTTGATACTAATTAAAAAACAAATAATGAAAAAAGTCTATCACGTCACATTTTCTTGAAAAATATTCGTCGGTTGGAAATTCGCGTCGTGTTGGAAAAATCAATTCGTACCGGTAAATTCTGCCAGGTAATTATTAGACATTAGATATCGGAATCAATATCTAATAATTAAATGATAGAATTTTCCGGTAAGAAATGATTTCCCCAACACGACACAACTTTCCGATAGACCCAGTTATTTTAAACCGTTTAAACCTATAACAAAATAATCGATTACTGAAAAATCAATTTGCCTTACCGAGACTCGATTTCTTTTTTTACATGGATAAAATCATTGTTGCCAGATAGTACATTCGAAATTGTCCGAGAGAATTCTTTTTCAAATAGGACTCTAGCAAAAATATCGATATCGATGTTACAAAAAATTCTGATGTGATGGGGGAAAATGGAGGTCATTTTCGAAATCAGCCCACCAGATAACATAAAAATCAGCAAAAACTTCTCTTGTATTTTTCAAAAACTTTAATTTCGCAGGCCTGTGTTATCTATGCAGGACGCATGATTTTAGGTAGATTTCGTAAGAAATACTACCTATTGCAGTCGGTACCATGGTGCGACTTTTGAAAAATTCTTTCATAACTTTTCATTATATGACCCCAGGAACCCAAAACCACCCCCACCTAAAAAGTTTATATATATATATATATATATATATATATATATATGTATGTACTAAATTTTGTCCGCACGATAAAAGTCGCAATCATGCACGGATCGTCTTCAAACTCGCCAACAACATTGAGATGGCTAATATCTCGGCGGGGATTGAAAATGGGCAAAATCGGCCCAAGGGAATGGAAATGGGGACGGCTAAAAATTTTGAATACCGTCTTAACAAGATTCTGATAAAACCAGCTCTTACACAACAGGAAAAAATAAATATTTTTCGCTATAGCAGTTGCCAACAATTAAAAAAAAAATAAAATCTCACCACAACAATTGCTTTTCTACTGCACGATTTTTCACGTGAAAAAATAAATTAAATAAATAGCTTGACGAATTGAAAACAAATTGAATATTACGTCATAAGTTTTCTAGAGAAAGATTTCAGCATGAAAACTCAAAATGAAATAAATAGTTTGACGAATTAATATATATATATATATATATATATTGCGTCATATTGGAAATAAAGGCGAATATGTAACGGTCATGCGAGTTTGAAGAAACGTATTAAAACATGGTAAAAACCCGACTATGGAATTATTAACATATTTTAACACTTTGAGGTTCTCTGAATTTGTTTTAGCCATTTTTAAACCTATTCCATGTACATGCGTGTGTGTATTCGTGTATATTAGAATTTTCACAAAATGTTTAGTTCCCTAGAGCTGATTCTTAGTGAAGGAACTGGGTTTATCTCTAATCTTGATTTAAGTTTTGTTGGTGAATTTAGTACTTAACTTCGAAATCTATCTCCGCCTGTAGGCCTGAGCCGGCAGGGATTTTTTCTTTCTTGTTTTATTTTCAAATAATTTTAAGATTATTAAAAAATGACACTTATGACATTTTTTCATAATTCCGAAGTACTTTTCCTTCCCAAACATTCCTTCACTAAGATTAGAAAATTACACTGGTCGGCCAAAAATTAAGAATTTCCCCTCCCTGCAAACTAAATATCTCAAGTATACAGATCTAATAGTCCTAATTCTAAATATGCTATCCAAATTGCTAAAGCAAGTACCAATTTTCCGAGAAACAGTTTTAAAATAATAACAGATAGTGAAGAACTATTATATTAATTCGGAATGCTAGATAAACTTGAAATCATGAAAAAAGTGCTTTTACTTCTTAGACATCAAATTGATAAAATGTAGCATGAAAATCTAGTTTGCTAAAACTTTTATCGTGCATTTTTTATGCCCCCCCCCCTTTCGTGTCCGATTTTGCTATTTGCTATCCAGTAATATATTTTCATTCCTTATGGTGCTGTAACTCGGGTAATCATATGTATACATTTACTTACAGATAATTTACGTATTATTATCTACAGTTTATGGTTTATAAAATTTCCGCTTATGTTTTAGCAAGATATAAAATACCTTAATTTTAAAAGCAAACCCTGATAACAGTCAAACCCTGCTAGCAATGGCTGTCATGGAAACGACTTCTTGTAAAAATGCGTTTTTCTTCATGATAGGTTTTTTCACCGCTTTTCGTATTTAAATTCTTGTAACTCGAGAACCATCAAAGATAAAGGGTTCAAACTTGGAACATATATTTTTCAATTGTTTTACTTTAATTTTGATTCAGTATATTTTAAAAAAAATGTTTACTTTTGAAAATAGGATTTTTTTTTTTTTTAAGTTGCACAATTTTTTTTTTTTAATTTCGTTAAATATTTTTAATTTTTTTTTTTTTTTTTTTTTTATAAATTAATATTTTTAAAAATGCTGAATCAAAATTAAAACTTATATATTTCTGTTTATTATTTCTGTTTATTTAAATGAAAAAGAACTGAAATTCGATTAGTTATCGAAAGTTATAACGATTTAAATTTACCCCACTTTTTAAATAAATTTTTAATTTAAAATATTTTTTAAAAAATTCTGAGAAGTTCTATCGATTTTGTTTACAAATGATAAGGTTAACTAACCTTCAGAAAAAAAATTAAGAAATTTAACTTAATAAATAAAAATTGTTTTAAAATCTGTCCCGGACCTCCTTAAACGCCTGAAATTTTGCCTTATTTAAGAAGAAATTTTCTATGAGAAAATACTCATACCGAAGAATTTCCTGGTCTTCAAAATTTCAGGATACGTACGACCCCTGCGTGCTACCAAAAGAATGGCACATGATACAATAATTGCGTTACAATATTTTTATTTAGCAAAGTGAAATTTATAAGAAACAACTATTATTTTTAGAGAGCCGACGCCGACCAGAAACGACCAATACTAAAGACTCTGAACCCTCAACTAGTAATGAAATATTAAACTCTGATATTAATGATAGTACTACCGCAAATACCCATTCCTCCCCTACTATAGAAAATTCTAAAATCCCTACAAATTTCACCAACGATATGGAAAATATTCTCAATACTTTCAATGAAGTTAAGCAAATTTTACAAATCACTAAATTCTTAAAATGTATAAAGAACATCTCAACTCAATCTAAGAAACTCGATAATCCGATGCAAAAATTGATGGTTATATTAACTGAATTTGATAAACTTGCAAGTCAAATCGACTTTAATGAAGATTAAGCTCTTCACTTGTTAAACTTTTTGCTTTCTTTTCTGTTCGTGCTGTTTGTTTAAAATTGAAAAAAAAAATTTTTTAATTACATAGTAAGCTCTTATCATGTCATTCCTGTTATATTTTACCTCTTTTTGTTTTTATTCACCCCAAATTACTAGACTGGGTGGACGCCGTCCTCTTGCTGTCGTTTGTCCCCCTCGGCTTTTGGGTTTCTCTGTATATTTAGTTAGAACTCTCCTCATTGTAGCTTCTTTACATTTTTATTATTATTTTTTCCTTGCAGTATATTAAACTCTCTTGTAAATATGTAAATATTTAAGTTTTTTCTCATTTCTAATATTTTGCTAGCATTTGTTTAACTTTTCATATCTCATGTTATATTTAATGTATGGTCTCTGAATTGAGTCTTTTTTTATGGGGCTGCCTTTGGTAGCTTTTTCGCCTGTCCTGGACATTTATTTGGATCATATGGAACATTTTTTTTTCTCCCTAGTTATACTAACAATTTTTGTTTTTAAAATTGTCTATCTTCTTAGTTTTTACTTCTTTTTTTTGTGGCTACTAGCCGCGTTTAAACGCTTTCTTTTTCTAAGGCTCCCATTGCATTGTAACACGATTTATTTTTAGCCTGGATGTAAAGTTGCCAAGCAACTAGGGAATCCATTCACCAGCTAACAGTATTCCATTGTTCCATGTCTTTAAGTAAGGCCAATTTTTAAGTTGAAAAATAGTGATAAGTATGAAAATAACTTAAATATGTGCATTTATTTTAACATAACACCAGCGGGTATGGGGTAAAAAAAAAGAGGAAAATTTACATTTTTGTGTTTAAAAATGTAATTATGCGTGTAAAAACATTTGTTATCGGGTAATATTTGTAAACATCAAATAATGGAAATTCCTAAATTATAACATTTAAGGATATAAATCACAGAGTTCATTATTATGGGTGAAATTATTTTCATTGAAGAAGAACACTAAACTCTTCGCATCTTCTGCTTCTGCATAAGGTTGTCAGCAGCGTAATTTAAAGACCTGAATTCCTATTAATATTTATGAATATGCAATTAAATATTAATGAACGTTTTTTATCATCAAAAAAGAAAGAGAAATTTGACACCCGTGCTGTTTTGTTCGTGCTAGAATGCTTGTTTTTCCGTCGTTGTCATAAAACGGACTTGTTGTTCTACACATAATTAAGGAATAAATAACAATTACTAGATTAAAAAATAAACAAGATATTAATAGGATGTGGCTTTCACATTTTTCCACATTTTTCCTTGTTTATTATTGCTGCACATACGGCGCCGCATATTCTTCCTTTTCCGTTTTTTATTAATAATTAGATAATATACGACGACACTAAATAATTTTTCTCCTTTTAATAAGTTTTGCTGACCAAATATAAGTACTAGTGCTAAAGCATGGATCCAGAAATGTTGTTTATTTTTTGTGGATTAAAAACGTTTTAACTTTTTTTTTCTTAAGTGACTAACAGTTTTAGACACTGTTAAATAAATGATGAAGAAATATTACTTTTTTTTTTTTTGTTTTAGAAATACAATTATACGTTTAAAAACAACTGTTGTAGGATAATATTTGCAAACATAATGCAAGCTCTTAAATTATAATATTTCAGGATAAAAAGTCACTGATTCATTGTTCGAAGAAAAGAAAAACTAAACTGTTCCCATCTTCTGTTTCTGCATAGTGTTGTCAGCAGCGTAATTGAAACACCCAAATTCCTTATAATAATTATTGATATGCAATTAAAAAAACAAAGATAAATATATCATACGTGCTGTTTTGTTCGATCCAGAATGTTTTTCCGTCCTTGTGATAAAACAGACTTGTTGTGCAATACATAATTAATGAATAAAAAACAATTAGTATAAAAAAAATAACAGAATTAATAAGTTGTGGGTTTCGTTTATTTTTAGTTGTATACATGGTGCCGCAGAGTCTTTCTTTCGCGGTTCGAAGACAGTTGTCTAGAGGAGCCTGAGACTCTTGTCCCACATCCCCGACTCATAAGAATATGGGAGTTAACTGTTAGGGCAAATTCATAACTGGTAGCAATAGAAACGGAATGCATGCGTATAAAAAACAACAGAATTGCTAGGGAAAAGAGGTCATAGAAAAAAAAAATGATAGAAGGAAGGTTAAGTACAGCATTGTAATAACATAATACATTTTTTGTAATTTCTTAAAATTTCAAAAAAAATTTATAGGATTTTTCATATTTTTGTAAATTTTTTAGATATATACGACGACACTAAATATTTTTTCTCTTTTAAGTGAGTTTTTGCTGACCAGATGTAAAAGGAAAAGCCTGTACTAGCGCTAAAGCATGAATCCTGAAACGTTACATGTGTTTTCGTAGATAGAAAAACATTTTGTCTCTTTTTGTTTTTTTTTTAAGTGCGTAACAAAGTTGTTTTAGACATTGTTAAATAAATGATGAGAAAATATTACATTTTTGTGTTTTAGAAATATTATTATACGTGTCAAACAACTGTTATCGGTCAATATTTGTAATCATTAAATAATGCAAATTCTTAAATTATAACATTTAACCCTCCGTCTACCAGACGGGTCCAATGGACCCGATGGGTACATTCGAAATATTTATTCTAACCAGAAATTTCTTTAAAATAAGCTAAATATCTAAACCAGACAATAATGAGTTAAGTAAATAAGTTCAATAGTTTTAAATAAGAATTCTGATGTGTAATATTTTTATAAAACTTGAGTAAAATTTTCGGTAGTTCTAGGGTTAAAGATTCGCATAACCGAGTTTATTGTTACGGATGAAATACTTTTCATTAAATAAAAAATACACTCATCGCATCTTCTGCATAATTTTGTCAGCAACATAATTTAAAGACCTGAATTCTCTTTAATAATTATTGATATGCAATTAAATATTAATAAAGATTCTTTATCATCAAAAAAGAAAGAGAAATATGTCATCCGTGCTGTTTTGTTCGTGCCAGAATGCTTGTTTTTCCGTCGTTGTGATAAAACGGACTTGTTGTTCTATACATAATTAAGGAATAAAAAACAATTACTAGCATAAAAAATAAACAAGAGATTAATAGGAGGTGGCCAAAGCGTTATAAGTAAGCGAACAATCTTAATGCTGGAATCAGGCGTAAATTAATACAGTTGCGCTACCTTGTGGACGGAGTGATAATTCACATACGCGGGCTTTTAGTGTGGCGCGTATTTTCTAAATCTCTAGTCACTCATGGAAATGAATTTTGTTTGCCACATTTATTGCACAATAATGGCGTAGCGAGGGGGGGATCCAGATTTACTTGACACCACGAAATTTTCCTCGCCTTAGAATAAAGCCTAGACAGAAGCATTTCAGTTATTAATCAAGATGAAAAAACCTTTACAATTTTAGTGGTGTCAGTAAGAAAACAGTTAGGTATCTACCTGTAGTTCACACTCCATCCGCTACGTGGCGCATGACCTTGATTGATGTGACCTCGCTTTTAATCTTGCGGTTACTTCTCCCATTTAAGATAGGACGCTTACTTATATCGCTTTGGGAGGTGGCTTTCACATTTTTCCTTGTTTATTATTGTTGCATATACGGTGCCGCATATTCTTCCTTTCTCGTTTCTTATTAATAATTAGATAATATACGACGACACTAAATAATTTTTCTCCTTTTAATAAGTTTTTGCTGACCAAATATAAGTACTAGTGCTAAAGTATAGATCCAGAAATGTATATTTTTTCGTAAATTAAAAAGTTTTAACTTTTTTTTTTTTTTTTTTTTTTTTTTGTGATTAACAGAGCTGTTTTAGACAGTGTTAAATAAATGATGAAGAAATATTACATTTTTGTGTTTTAGAAATACTATTATACGTGTAAAAACAACTGTTGTAGGATAATATTTGCATACATTAAATAATGCAAGCTCTTAAATTATACTATTTCAGGATAAAAAGTCACTGATTCATTGTTCGAAGAAATGAAAAACTAATCTGTTCCCATCTTCTGCTTCTGCATAGTGTTGTTAGCAGCGTAATTTAAACACCCATATTCCTTTTAATAATTATTGATATGCAATTTAATATTAATGAAGGTAAATATCATAAAAAAAGATCGAGAAATATGCCATCCGTGGTGCTTTGTTCGTGCCAGAATGCTTGTTTTTCCGTCACTGTGACAAAACGGACTTGTTGCGCAATACATAATTAACGAATTAAAAAAATATATATATTAGCATAAAAAAACAAATAAGAGAATTATTTATTAAAAGTACACATACATTAAGACAGACTATAAATACAATTAAATACAATAAACCCAACTGGAGTGAAAAATTAGCCGGGGCCAGGAATCGAACCTGAATCGACAGCGTAACGTGCTGTTGCTCTACCGTTAAGCTACCCTGGCCGATGTCCTAGCCCGGAAATTTCTCACTAATAAACCAAGTTGGGGAACGTCACCGTCCATCTATCAGATAGCACTGGATGACGTGACAACGATGAATAAATTTCTTTTTCCATTGATCCACAATATATATTAAAGCACATAACTTAACGTCTGTCTTAATATATGTGTACCTTTAATAAATAAAAATGGAATTCAGACGTTAAGTTATGTGCTTTAATGAATTATTGCTTTGTGGCGTTCACTTTTTTCTTGTTTATTGTAATTGTATATATGGCGCCGCAGAGTCTTTCTTTCTTTTTTCCTGTTCGAAGACAGTTTCCTCGAGGAGCCTGGGACCCTTTTCCCACATCCCCGACACATAAGAATATGGGAGTTAACTGTTAGGGCAAATTGGTAACTGGTAACAATAGGAACAGAGGGCATACGTATAAAATACAACAGAATTGCTAGGGAAAAGAGCTCATAGAAAAAAAAATGATAGAAGGAAGGTTAAGTACAGCATCATAGTAACACGATACCTTTTATGTGATTTTTTAAACTTTTATAAATTTTTATAGGATTTTTCATTAAATAATATACGACGACACTAAATAATTTTTCGCCTTTTAATGAGTTTTTGCTGACCAAATATAAAAGAAAAAGCATGTACTAGCACTAAAGCATGAATCCAGAAATGTTACATGTACTTTCGTAAATTAAAAAACATTTCGTTTTTTTTAAGTGCATAACAAATTTCTTTTATACATTGTTAACCTCTTGAGGGGCGGAAAGATTAAATATCTCCACCTAAATGAAACAATATTCTCACCAGACATTTTTTACAAAATTTTATATTTTTAACTTTGGAGGAAAATCGTTGAAAAATTGCTTTTCTTTATTTAAAAATACAGTAAACTCCCGACTATCCGGCCTAATGTGGCGGAAGGTTAGGCCGGATAACAAAAAAGCCGGATAGGCCGGATTTGTATAAATGTTTACTCCTTTGATGCCTTCCCAGCGCCATGATATTAGAAACACATGTTACACGTTTTAAGATAAATTTCATATAAACAGTACAGATAGTTTAAGAATAAGCAAAACATTAACTCAAAACGTAAGCCCAATTCGTAAAAAATGAGCAAATCTTATTTTTCTGTTTATTAATAAATGATTGCACAAATATGAAATGTTATGCATAAGAGTTATGAAAAAGTGCTTAGTTTTTTTGCTTCTCCCTATTAGTCCTCTTCCGCGAACCAATATCCTTCCATTTACGCAAGCAGATGATATCAGCTGGCGTCGCGTCGCTTCCTCCTGTTGACTAATTTACTACAGTGCTGCCTCAATCGTCTTGAACCCTTCCGAATGTGGGATGAGATTTTTCCTGCAATCCACCTCCTCTTTTTCTTTTCTTACTTCTCCCTCTGTCACAATTTCTACAATATCAATTGACAGTTAATTCATTAACTTCGTCGTTTGCCATCCATTATGTAATGTCCTCTGCATTGACATGATCAGCGTCCAGTATATTTTTCAGGAATGAAGTAAACTTGTCGTTCTTATCTTCCACTTCAGTTTCGCACACGGTTTTATGCTCACCTTTATGATCCAAAAGAATGTTCCAAGACCTTGCAATTACTATGCTTCGAATTATCTGCTATTGCATTTTGCAATTTCTTCTTGCTCCTTACTGTCGTGAGTCAGCAATTCCCACGGACGGGAACCTGCCTGTCTCGGCCACTTGCAACTTCTAATAGTACTTTCAACTTTTTACTAGTCCGGGAAGTACGGAGGGCCGGATAGTTGCGAGCCGGATAGTCGGGAGTTTACTGTAAAAATTTTCAATTATTCCGGTAAGAATTCAATATTTAGAGTCATTTTTGCTTGCCCCTTCAGGGGTTAAATTAATAATGAGGAAATATTACATTTTTGTGTTTTAGAAATATAATTATACGTGTCAAACAAGTGTTATCGGCTACTATTTGTAATAATTAAATAATGCAAATTCTTAAACTATAGCATTTAAAGATTCGCATAACCGAGTTTATTGTTATGTATGAAGTACTTTTCATTAACCCGTTCGGGACCAGCGTCTTTTACATGAATTTTTTTCGGTTGACACCATTTTTTGTCAAATAATTAAATTTAGTTTATCAATCAAGAAAATGTCTTAATTAAAGAAGACAAAATTTAATTTTCTTTTTTAGTGGTATCAAAAACAATTGCTTTAAGCACCTTTTGAAGATACATATATGCAACCATGGTCCCGAAGTGGTTAAAGAAAAAAAATAACCTCATCGCATGTTCTGCTTCTGCATAATTTTGCCAGCAACGTAATTTAAAGGCCTGAATTCCTTTTAATAATTATCGATATGCAATTAAATATTAATGAAGGTTTTTTAACATTGAAAAAGAAAGAGAAATATGTCATCCGTTCTGTTTTGTTCATGCCAGAATGTTAGTTTTTTCGTCGTTGTGATAAAATGGACTTTTTGTGCAATGCATAATTAATGAATAAAAAACAATTACTAGCATAAAATATAAATAACAGAATTAATACGCTGTGTCTTTCACATTTGTCTTGTTTATTGTATTTGTATATATGGCACCGCAAAGTCTTTCTGTCATTTATCTTTAATTATTTGGTATATGGCGAAACTAAATAATTTTTCTCCTTTTAATGAATTTATGCTGACCAAATATAGAAGACAAGCAAGTATTAAAAAACAAGAACTAGTGCTAGAGCGGGAATCCAGAAATGTTTTCGAATCCATGATATTTTTGGAAAGTAAAAAAAAGAGAAATCAGTATTTGAAAATAAATATTATTAAAACAATCTTATTGCTTACCACCGCAATTAAATTTTCTTTATGACTTCAGTTTGTCCGTCTGCCTAACAGTTCTTTCTGCCTTCGCTTTAACTTTTATAACTGGGAGCAAATATGCATTTTTACGAAATTTATACATGTTCTTGAGATATATTATATTTTATTTATCATCGAAAATGACATTTATGGCTTTTATAGTTCATTTACAGGGTTACTCAAAAGAAGTTTCACTGAAAACAAATTAACGACTAGAATGGTACAAACAGTTATTTACGATGTATCAGTGCAAAAATATATGCATTATATATATTCGTGAGTTTTGGCCCCTTGCGTAGACAGGTATTGTAGCCGTGAAAATCGGAACCTATTGCATAAAACAGTACACCTTTCAACACTATTAACAATTGTAATAGTTTATAGCACGACAAATAGTCTCCAAGGATTCGCATATATTACTGAATCGATATACTACGAATTTAAACATCACGAGTCAGCTCACAATTATTTCAGAAATCATCGAGATTTGATAAAACTTATTTTCCTAACACAATTTGACTGGTCGGATGTGCCAATCCCAAAACTTTATTTTTTCTCATGCATATTAATATTTCAAAAAGTTTTTACATGTGTTAATACGTCAGTGTTATTACTTTGATATTGCACCAACTTTGATTTTAAACTTAAGTTTCTGCTTCATTTTACTAATCGGGGGAGAAACGAGTTAATTTCAATCATAATATTTATTAACCTTTTGCAGTCTGCGTTATTTTGACTGAGGGCTACCAGCAACTCCGCATCATTACACAAAAAATTTATTCGGTCGGCACCACTTTTTAAAAAGAAGTTTCCTTCAATTATATAAGCAAAAGTATTACGTCTGAATTCCATCTTTAAAATATTTACATTAAAATCACAGACAATACATAAAACAATTAAAATTAATACATAAAAACACTAAAAACATATTAAAATTGGGACGTTTCGGATCATCACGATCCCTCCTCAGCCAATTATAAACGTTAAGTCGGTAGGTAGGTAGTAGGGGGGCTTTGGGACCTATAAGCAGCACGGCTGTTGTCCCGAATGATCCAAACAAACAGAAACGACAGACATAGACAGCACTAGACACCTAGCTAGAAGCAATCAATACTATGGATAAACCGTAGCGTAGAGTTACGAAAAACACTCGACGAACAAAACTTTTGGATAAAGCAACCAAATGAACGAAAACACTCATCGCTCAAATCAAAACCCGCCCAACAACTCCTGCGTTGAGCGTGGTACCTGACACAAGAAAACAAAATATGCTCCAAGGAGTTCAAAACACCACACGCACGGCAGCTGCCGTCCGCAACCAACTTAAAGCGAGCTAAAATCTCCGGGGTAATAAGCATCCTGCAGAGGAGACGGGACACAATCACATCATCTCTACGATTATAAACCCAACACCGAGAGTGATTGACATTGGGGATATCCCCATAAGAAGCATAATACTTGCAAGTCCGGTAAGCGTGCTCACCCTGCAACAGAACACTGTGAGAGAACCTACGGATAGTGTCTTCTGGCGAGGTCCAATCAATCAGAGGGTCAGAGACAGAAACACTTTTGGCAAGGCCATCGGCCCTTTCATTGAGGGGGATACCACGGTGTCCCGGAACCCAGTAAAAGGAAAGGTGAATGGAGAAATGCTGCATCCGAACAATTTTATTGTGGAGCCAAAGGATAACTCTGGGAGACTTCAGATTAGCAGACTGGAGAGCCAAAAGAACCGACAAGCTGTCCGTTAACATCACCACGGGACGAGATAGCGAGATCAATTCGTCGATAGCCACGCCTATTGCGAGAGCTTCCGCCGTGAAGACTGAGTTGACATGCTGCACCCTATAGCCAAAGTGGTGTGAGGAAGTGCAGCCTGCAATCGAAGTGAGGGAATCTATCTTTGAGGCATCGGTAGCAATAATATCCCACGAGTCAGTAAAGTTCTGGAAATAATCAGCAAACATCGGGGCAATGATGGTCCGTACGCATCAAGGTCCGTACGCTGAAAAGGAAGATCAGAGGTGAAAAATTTCACTGCGTTCGAGTCAAGAGAAAGAGGAACTCAGAACAAAAGCTCAGAAACATGAGAAAGATGATTTCCTGGTGAGACCAGAATATCCTCACAAGAGTCCAAGAGAGGAGACCAGCTGCCAAGGGCAAGATGCTTCACCCAAAAGCCGAAAGCCAGAACCCTGATTCTGTCAGCTAGGAGACAAGCCCCAGCATGCTTGAGAAGAAGAATATTAGGCGTCCACTTCGGGAGCCCCAGAGCAACCCGTAACGCACTCGTCTGTATCACTTCAGGCATCTTCAGTAGCGAAGGACTAGCGGCCGTGAGAAGAGCAGCTCCATATTCGATGATACTACAAATAGAAGAGAGGGCCAACGTCCGCAGATGATGTGAACGAGCCCCATACCTTTTGTGGGCTAGAGCTTTTAAAATGTTGATCCTTTTAAAGCATTTCGTCCGGAGGTATTCTACATGCTTCCGGAAGCCTCCACGACGGGCAAAGAGGAAACCTAGGAACTTTAGAACGGGGCACCACTCGATGAGTCCACCGTTCACGCTGAAGTGGAAATCACATACCGCTCTCCGTCTCGAGAGATTAATCGAATGGCATTTGTCAGCCCGGATGGATAGTTTTCAATAGGAACACCACACTATTATAAGTCGAAGAGCCTCTTGGAGTTTGACTCTACAGGTGTCCAAACAATAATTCACACAGTAGATGAAAATATCGTCTGCATAGATGAGGAACTTGATGCCCAGGCCCACGAGGACCTCATAAAAATCTGCCATGAAAATTGTAAAAAGGATGGGACCCAAAACCGCCCCCTGGGGAACACCTCTACCAATAGTTCGGGAGGAAGACACGTGACCCCTCCACGCAACCTTGACGACTCTAGTAGAAAGAAAGCGATGAATCCACCGAAGCACCCGTCCTGTGATGCCCACCTGGGCACGTTTATAAATAAGCCCATCAATGTAGACAGAGTCATAGGCTGAATGTAAATCCAAAGAGACGCCCAAAATATATTTCTTCGCCTTTTTGGCAGACGTGATATCATGCTGGAGAATCGCTAACGCCGTATGGCAATCCCGGAAGGGAAGAAATCCAAGGTGCCTAGGGACCAAGGTTTTATGGCAGAGTAGGTGGTGCACAATCCTTCAGGCAATCATCCGCTCACAGATTTTACCCGTTACCGAGGTTAAGGCAATCGGACGGTATGAAGAAATATGATGTCTCGGCTTGTCAGGCTTCAGAATTGGGAGAATGGTCGCCGACGTCCAGCTTGAGGGAATGTCCCCTGAGCACCAAATGCTGTTGTACATACTCAACAAGCAATCTAAAGAGTGATCGTTTAGCCCCTTGAACAGGGCCGCACTAATCCTGTCCTCCCCAGGAGTAGAAATTCTCGTTCTTCCAATGGCCATCTTTAGCTCTGAGATCGTGAACAGACAGTTGAGCGAATCATTACACTCATCACCATAAGTAAATGGGATTGGCTCGTGGCAGCTTCCCTCACCAAAGTGATCTGCAAAGGCTTCAGCTTGGGCCACCGCATCAGCAGAAAAAAAGTCAGGTAGTTGTAAGTAGAGGTGGGAATCCGGAGAAGAGCTGGACCGAGATTTGAGGTTACGAAAAATTTTATATAAAAGGCCAGGGTCGTTCGCATTACAGCAAATGGAGTCCCAGTACCGACGCTTGGCTTCCCTGACCACCTGGCGGAGCTTGGCCGAGAACCTTTTATATTTCATCCAGTGATCCACAGAAGTTAGTTGACGAGCTCTTCGCAGATGGAACTTTTTCTGTTTGCTAAGGGTGCTACAACGCGCAGTCCACCACACAGGGAGGCATTTCAGAGACTTAACACAGGCTGTACTGTGATTCGACATGGCACCACGAACCAAGGACTGGAACGAAGACGGCTGGATATCGGTAGCCAAATGTAGGCTGGAGTTAACTTCCTGGGTGATGCGGGCCCAGTTGTAAAGAATGGGGCCGGGACGCAGAGAAGGATTAAGCTCTACAGAGATAACAATGAGGAAGTGATCGCTGTCGAAAAGATCATCCTCAACGACGATCGAGGAGCAAGTAAGAAGCCCAGAAGAACAGATCGAAAGATCAATTAACGAAGTAACCCCACCAGGGGCGACATGGGTAGGAGCAGAATAGTTCATTAAGCAGAAGGGGCTATCAGAAAGCCAGTCCACCAAACGCACGCTGGCCCGCGAGGACACCGGGGATCCCCACAGCGGGTGATGAAGATTAAAATCTCCCAAGATAAGAGAATGACCAGAAAGATCACGGCAAACCTTCAAAAGATCGTCAACCACCAACCCAGATGAGGAGTAAACGTTGATAATGTTGAGACAGGAAGAACCAAGGGAAATGCGGACGCCTAAGAATTCGTTAGCTGAGCCCAAGTTATCGAAACACAACCTTGTAGACGACCAAGCAGAGTTCACCGCCAAAGCCAGACCACCACCGGCCCGACCGACTCTGTCTTGACGGTAGATCACTTTACCCGACACCGACAGAGGCTTGACCGGTGAAAGAAAAGTTTCCTGGAGAACCAAGACATCCGACGACAAGAAAGGTTCAAGCTGGAGGAAGGGGAGCTTGTTGGAGATACCGCGGCAATTCCACTGAAGCACACTAATACCCATAAGAGACAGAAAAAAGAAAAACTATCAAACACAAAACAAAAATCAAGAACCTGCCCCCTGCAGGAACACTCACCCAAAACACAAGAGAAAAACAAAAACTTTTTTTTTTATCCCCCTTTACCATGCACGTAGGCACGTTTCCGCTCCGGGGATTTGTCACTGAGTTTAGCCATACAGTTCATAATTATATTACTCAGAGCACTGATAGTTTCTAGAATTTTTGCAGACTGCTTTTCTGAATGATCCACTAAAATCTTTAACATGTTATTCGTCCTGATCTCAATAGCTTTTTTTAATTCATCTTGGTCGGGTTTTTTAACACTGGTTTTCTGTGCATATGATTCAGAATTCGCCCTCGTCGAAAATTTTCGTCGAGCTTCAGTAAAAGATAGGAAATTTCCACTTTTGAAGCGGAGAAAATCCATTTCTCTCAAGCGGGTGGGGCACTGGAGATAATCTGACCTGTGCCCCCCCCCCCCCCCCCCCCCCCACAGTTCACACATTTGACTTCTAGCGTGCACGGACCAGTATGCTTTTGGCCACACGTGGCGCAGATATTTTCGGACTGACATTTTCCGGTTGCATGGTTAAATTTGAAGCAACGTACACATTGCCTTGGTCTATCGATAAACTGTCGGATCTTCTGAAGAGTGAACCATAACTTAATTTCAGTCGGTATAGCAATACCAAGAGAGGTAATTAACACTGGGGAAACAGTACTAGATGAATCTTTCTTAATAAATCGACGCATTTCTAAGATCTGCACGTTGTTATTGATCATTATCTCCTGGCCCACTTCCTCCAGGGGTATGTCGACAGGTACGTTGAACACCAAGAAGCGATTCGAAATGTTCTCCCAAATAACTCTTATGTTTAACTGGAACCCCCAAAAAGTTTGTAACCTGACAAATATCAACAGCACAGTTGACATCTTTCGTGCTAATAAGTAGACTGCCCGTACGTGTGTGACGGACATTCTCTATATGATTAGCATGAGGGATTGTCTTTTTAATCTCTACTTGCACAGCTCTAGGATCTCTATTTGGAATGGATTTTGAATCTGTACTTTGTAAAAAAATATTGAAACACTTACCGCCATTCTCGGCAGCCATTGAAAGAAGCAGCTCTGTGGAAGCAGTGGACCGCGCCACATTTTTATTATCGCTGTCACATGTCAAGAAGTTTTCTGCCCCGTTTTTCTTGTCGCTGTCACATGAGGTACTTTCTTCACATTCCACCATATCAACATTGACAACAGAAGAATCCGCTGTTCCATCAATATCCACAATCTTAAATTCAGAACAAGCCATAACACTATCCAGGGACATAATCAGCAAAAAGTAGAGGTAAACAAAACGTAAATAAAACTATTACACCTACCAAACACCCACCAAATCACCAATAAGATAGTTCACTAATGACCACCACGAAAAGAGAGAAAAAATAAACACCTTACTTCGAACCACAACAACGTAAAAGCGAAAGCTTCACCGAAAAGAAAGCTCAGATACCGCCGGCTGCAAAACGGTCACCGCCCCCCACGTGTAGAAGGAGGGAGCACCTCACACAGCCAACCTCCAACGTTAAGTCAATACTATCAACAGTTACAAGAAAAACACAACAGAAAGTCATCAATTTCAGGTTACAGTTAAAATAAAATAGAATACTCGGCCGGCACAGATGCAGCTTCGTTAATCGCTAAATCCTTGGTTTTAGTATACTAGGCCTCTAAAAACACTCTCCCTGCGTAATTGTTGAAGCCGGATCGGATCACAAAAGCTTTATTAAAATCTGGAAAATGGTCGGTTGCAATAGTATGCTGAACGATCTTTGAATTCAAATTTCTACATCTAAATGCCTGTTTATGCTCTTTAAGCCGTATTTCAAGTGTCCTGCTAGATTCACCAATATAAACCGCTTCACACTGCTCACACGGAATTCCGTAGACGATGTCTTTAAACTGCAGGATGGAATATCTATGTTTAAAATTACATAACAGATTCTTAAGAGGATTTTGGGGAATGAAAGATGTATGAATACCAACTGATTTCAAATAATGCGAAATCTTTTCAGAAATGCAGCTATAATAAGGTATGCTTGCGTAAACATTTGATTTTGTACGCTGGAAAGGTGGAGGGGTATTCATGTCTGCAAGGAGAATTTCTCTGAGAATTCGAAGGCACAATCTTAATGGGTAACCATTTAGCTGTACATCAATTAAGATTTTTTGTTTTTCTATGTTGAAAAGTTCCTCAGTAATGCAATAACGCAAAGCTCTATCAAACAATGTTCTGATAACTGCAATTTTATGGGATTTGGGGGATTCTGAATTAAAATTTAAATACTGTCCAGTGAATGTTGGTTTTCTATAGACTGTGGTTACAAGGGTTTGGGAAGTGGAACTAGAACTTCTACGAATCAATATATCTAAAAAGGGGAGCTGTTGGTCAGTTTCATAATCAATTGTAAATTGTATAGAACCCAAATTGAATTTGCATGCGTTAAAATGACCGGGAGGTCATGAAACTCAGCAACGAGGAAAACATCATCCACGTACCTACGCCAAAATTTAATTAAACAACCAGTAATATGAAAAATCTTTGTTTCTATATATTGCATAACGATTTCAGCAAGAATAACAGATAATGATGACCCCATTGGAGTACCACTTATTTGCCTATAATACTTTTCATTAAAAATAAAGCAATTCGATGACATACAAAACTGAAAAAGTCTCAAAAATGTGCTCTTATCAATAACAGAATTCAAATTTACATTGTCAACAGGCCAGATTTCATCAATAACTATATAAGCATACTCAGTTGGAATTGAAGTAAAAAGACTAACGACATCAAATGAGGCCATCACACAATCGATAGGGAACTCAAAATTTTTAAGGTCGTTAAGAAAAGTGAGGGGGGAATTCAAATTGTATGGAGAATTTAAAGATAATGGCTTTAAAAGGGGCGAAAGATATTTTGAAAGATTATAAACGGGCGAACGCGTAAAGTCAATAATCGGACGTAAAGGAATACCCTCTTTGTGAATTTTCGGTAGCCCATAAAAATTAGTGACAGTACCTGTATAACAACGAAGATATTTAGCAGTAGGTTCAGACAGTTTATTGGACTTGGATAACTCAGAAATCAAATTGTCAAGGTTTCTCTGTATTGTCGGCGTTAAGTCTTTATTAACAGGTAAATAAGTAAGAGTATTATTCAAAAGTTCCATTGATTTATCAATATAATCCACCTTTTTAAGCACCACTGTAACACGGCCCTTATCAGCTTTTGCGATAACAATCGACTTATCAGCCGAAATATTTTTAATTAATTTACTGTAATACTCAAAATTAGTAGGTTGCTTATAATCTCTCTTCAACATTAATTTTGTAACTTTAGTTCGTACTTGATGTTGCACTGAAGAAGGCTGTTTAACTAATGCAGATTCAACTGCAGAGAGGAGGCCAGGTGTGTCAATTACAGAAGAACCAATAGAGAAATTCAAACCGTGATTAAGCAGCGTCAGTTCACTATCGGAGAAAGTACGTGATGACAGATTCAATAACCAGGAGGAACTATTGGCACTCTTTCTCGAAGAATCAGAGTTACCGTAAGATGACACAAGTTTTTCATACTTACCGTTATGCTTCAATTTCAATTTCAGTATCAACGATTCATTTACTGACAAAAGATAAGATAGAACAAGCAGGCAATCAGCAGGACGAATAGCCGAAAAAACAGATTGAAGATAAATATGGAGTAGTCTTTTAGAAGACCTCAAAACACCATAGCTCAGACACAAGGCCGCAGAAATAAACTTAAAACTTGTAGAAACAGCAATTTTCTTTCCAAAAAACGAATTAACTAAAGGTTAACTAAATTAACTGAATTAACTAAAAACCAAGGATTTAGCGATTAACGAAGCTGCATCTGTGCCGGCCGAGTATTCTATTTTATTTTAACTGTAACCTGAAATTGATGACTTTCTGTTGTGTTTTTCTTGTAACTGTTGATAGTATTGACTTAACGTTTATAATTGGCTGAGGAGGGATCGTGATTATCCGAAACGTCCCAATTTTTAAT
Source organism: Maratus speciosus (assembly GCA_963932465.1). Classification (NCBI taxonomy): domain Eukaryota; kingdom Metazoa; phylum Arthropoda; class Arachnida; order Araneae; family Salticidae; genus Maratus; species Maratus speciosus. Next base: position 481,684,603 of record OZ010797.1, read on the forward strand.
GTGTTTTTAGTGTTTTTATGTAATAATTTTAATTGTTTTATGTATTGTCTGTGATTTTAATGTAAATATTTTAAAGTTTCCTTCAAGTACACAATTTCAAAAATGCTTTGATTAAATAAGGCAAATTTTATTTTCCTTTATTACTGATGCCAAAAACGAATTTTTGAAGGAAAGATGATGTCGCCACAGCGGCGACCATGGAGTGCAAAGTGTTAAAATCAATATTTTTCGTTATTCTGTTGTACATCAGCTGCTTGAGAATCGCCCCTGTAGCTGGATGCCCGTGGAACCATGAACAGCCGACGTACAATAGAACTATGAAAAATTTAGAAAAACATGCACAAACTAGCCGGATGTGGCAATCCCAAAACTTTATTCTATCTCATACATGTTAATACTTCCTGATAAATGCAGACCAGCAGCGCCACCAATTAGGTGATTTACACCAAAATCTAATCAGCAACAACTTACGTGAACTTCTGATTGAATATGAAGTTTGATGAAAATCCGTACATTAGTTTTTGAGATAGAGCTATTGAGGAAATCGTGAAAAGTTCTGCATAGCAGTGGCACCTGTTGCGCAATTTACACCAAAAACTTATCAGGATGAATTTATATCAGGGACTAATTGAATCTAAAGTTTGACTAAAATTCGTGCATTAGCTTCTGAGATATAGCTATTGCGATAATCATGAATAATGCAGCATAACAGCGCCACATGTTTATAAACATGTTTTTCGTGATCTCTGACCCTTAAAACGTATAACTCTATCGCAAATTAGCATTCGAAAATTTTCACGAATCCAATACTTTCTTCTGGTAAAGATAGAAGAAAGTAAACATTTGGTTCAGTTCTATGCATAACTTCATACATTTTTCGATGATACAAAGAGGATAAACGGACACATACACATTGTTTATAAACATGTTTTTCGGGATCTCTGACCCCTTAAACGTATAAATCCGTCGAAAATTGGAATTCGAAAATTTTCACGAATCCAATACTTTCTGCTTATAAAGATAGAAGAAAGTAAAAATTTGGTTCAGTTCTATGCATAACTTCATACACTTTTCGATGATACAAAGAGGACAAACGGACATACAGACATATTTTAAGAACATGTTTTTCGGGATCCCTGGTCCCTAAAACATGTAATTACGTCAGAAACCGGAAGTCGAAAGATTTTCGATTACAATACTTTCTTCTTTAGACAGAATAAAGTAGTAACCTTAATATAACACAAATATTTGCTTCATACTTAAAATGACCAGAGTGAAAAATCATGCGTCAAGCATATATTATGAAACACTTTCCAACACATTCAGATTACTCTAACAAAAATTCATGCATTATTAACCCCTTGAGCTCTGGCGCTGTTAGTGGATGTACGTCACTAGCACCAGTGTTGCCGCATCTGACAGATTATTATTTTTTCAGAAATTTTGAATTCACACCGCAAAAAATTTTATTGGTAATTTTTCTTTTACTTTATTTACGTAAATCAATTATCTTGTAAAGCAAAAATAAGAGTTAAAACTCTCTGGTGAGAATTCAGAATGTCTAATTAAAAAAATTATCCAGATATCATGACGTACGCTGCGTACGTCACAGAGCACAGGAGATTAACGGTGAAAGATGATGTCTAAGTAAACAATTTGGAAACCGGAATAACACATTTGAAAACCCATTTTAGTAATTACCATCAGTAGTTGATAAAATATCCTCTTCTGTTCAGCCCTGTATATATCAAACATATTTGCATTTATAATCCGTAAAATTCTAGAATTTAGTTCAGTTCAAACGCATAGAACATGTCAAAATTCCTCTTAAATTATATTCGTCAATTAACGGAAATGTCCTGGATACCTTTTGTACAGCCCTGTATATGAGCGATAGAAAGTAAACAAAAAAAGTAATATGAAAAGATTTAATATTTAAAACTTCGAACCACGACTAAAAACGCTCTTCCAGAAATTATTGTTCACAGTCAACACTATGACCTAGTTTTTTTTGTATGTCCCTGTAAATGAACGATGAATTCTATTTACATGCTATTCTGTAATTAATATCTTGTAGTACATTTCAGTGATATATATCGTTTTCAATATGTTTGAAATAGCGGAAAATCCTTAAAATACACCACGAATGATTTTTCCCCATAGACCGTAAGTAACGGAATTTCTTTGTATGACCCTGCATATAAACTATAAATGCTACATACTTCCTTTTCAAAAACGAACATGCCATTGTAATCCTCAATTGCATATCATTTAAATGGAAATACGCAAGTATTTACACGAGTTAAAGCACGGGCAGTCTGTATTCAGATGGACAAACACACACCTTTCAACTTTTTAACAAACTTTTAACTAGTTGGAACGTGTTAAACGTGATGGTAATGGACGATAAAAACGAAACAACTTTACCTTGTGGGGTAAGGAAGAGCCAAATTTCATGCTTATGCTGAGTGAAAAAAATTCCACCTTTGACCCTAATTTATGCACATCTGCCGGTAAGAGTTGATGTTCTGAAATGTATTTGGTAAAATATAGAAACAAAAATTGAATGAATATTAAAAATAATACATTGCGTGTAAATTCAAAAGAAATAAAATTTTAGCCTCATTCGCAATTGGCATTAGCTGAATAACATTCAGTGTTTCTTTACTGAGTAAGAAATATTAAAAAAGAAAAATCTTTGTGCTAAACAAGGCAATAAAACAAATAACTATATAATAAATAAATAAATATTTTTTTCTGTATGGAAGAGCTATTAGTAGGGATGAAATTAATGAAAAAAACCTCTCAACTACCTGGTCATTTGCGCCACCTGCACTTATGTTTAAGTGTATTGTACTCTAATCATCTTTAACAGACGACTAGGCAACTCGATTACAAAAAATTGAGAAGCTTCCTTTATTGAAGGTTAAAGTTTCGTTATTTTAATTTTATATTTTCTCTTGTTATTTTTCCGGTGTCTGTTTCTTTGTTTTTTTTTTTCAGTATACTGCACATGTAAAAATCGTTGCGTATTAAAAAATCATTCAAAATCATTCCCCTTTTTTATTACTTGTTATTATTATTATTTGAAATTCGTTTGAATTGCACTATTTCATAAACTTAAGAAATTTGATAGATTAAAAAAAAAAATTGCTCCAAAACTAGTGTCGTGAAAGAATTTTCACCTTGTTATTAATATAGTTTGTATCAGATATGCAGACGACATTTTCATATTTTGGGATCATGATTTGCAGTGTTTGGATAATTTTTTGTTAAAACTTAATGAGTTGGATTCAAAGATTAAGTTTTCGTAAGAGATTATTGGGAAAGAGGGTATTTTACCTTTTCTTGATATTAAAATAATAAAGAACAATTACGGAAATAAATTTTAGCGTACTGCTTATAGAAAACAATGCAGATCTAATAACACTATTTCTTTTTATTGTAACTCACCATTTTCCTATAAAATAGCTTCCTACAGATTTTACGTGAAAAGTGCGTTTGAAGTTTGTACGGATAAATAGCTAGAAAAAGAGATCAGTTTAATTAAAGAGATTGCTATTGAGAATGGTTTCCCTCCTCAATACATTAAAAGTTTAGTCAATCAAGCAAAACAACAAAGACAGAAAAATGAGTCAAGTTTGAGCAAGTTTACTTATTGCCCGTTTGAATATATCCCACAGCTTTATGAGAGTTTGAGATATGCATTACTAAAGTATAATATTAATTTAATAGCTAAACCTCTAATAAAATTTAAAGAATTGATTCACAGTAAAATTGATCCAATTCCCGATTATGAAAAAGCAGGAGTTTACATAATTCTTTTCAGCACAGAGCATCAAAAATGTTTTTCTATATTGGTATGACATCTCGGAAATTTAAAGAAAGGCTAAAAGAACACTTATCTGATATCAAGTTGAACAAACCAAATACAGCTTTATCCAGATTGCATCAAAAAGAAAATAGGTAAACTTCGAAAAAGCTAAAATAACCATTTCAACATCTAACCTCTACTCTTCAATAATACATGCATCCATTGAGATTTTACTTACGAGTGGTATTGCTTGTAACGATGTACTTTCTGATAAGAGTCTCCCGATTTGGTTTAACATTCTGAGTATTTCAAGAGCTCCTGAAAATATGACTTGATCTTTTCACTCCTACAGGGTTTGTACGTGTCCTTGAATTTACAGACTAAGAAATTCTTCGGTACCAGTATTTTCTTGCAAAAAATCTCTCCTTAAATGAGGCGAAATTGTGTGCGTTTAAACTCGATTTATTTTTTATAAGAAAAATACTGATATTTTGCCATGAAAATAACGGTACCCGTACGAACCGTGCACTCTTTAGAGCAATGGATTGAACTTCGCTTGCGCATGCACGTATTTTGTTTTGTTTTTACGTATATTTTCTAATCCAATCAGTCATCTTTCCCATTTGAAAATGAACTCGTGTGCGTTCGAAAAATGTCAGGGTTTTACTAACTAATACCTTTGTACATTTTTAACACATATTAAGAAATTGTATGTATGTTTTAATGTTTATAATAAGAAATTTACTTGAATAAGTGATAGAAAATATTTTTGTTCCATGTTTGGTCAAGCTGTGAAATTTAATCATTATGTAGATTATTTCTGTTGTCAAGATCCCTTTTTATTTGCATCTATGAAACACACAACATTAAATGGGTATCAATTGAACAAAGAAATTAAGTTTAAATTGGTGTTAATCAGTAATAACTAACAGATCTTCTGAAAACAACATAAAAAACTTTTAAATGCGCTAGGCCTTTAGAAAGATCTGAGTCTTTTTTCGTCAAGCGCAAAGTAGACTTTAAATTGCTAATTTATGGTTGACTATTTATCTGGTGCATAGTTCTACAAGATCCCTAACTTTTAAATCACTGTTCCACCATATGAAGATGAAATGTTTTGCCACCATGTTTCCATGATACCTTAACCCCTTAACACTAGAACCGCCGGCAAAAACTTATACCTATAGCCGACAAAGCGGTCATTTTGACCGATGTGGATTACCATGCTCAACTATTGTTTACTTGCCATTTTTTACTCTTAGTATCGTTTATTACTATTATTACCATCATTGCCCATATAATAATATATATTTCATAATTTTTATTATATTTTTTTTATAATTTATTATGTTATAATTATATCATATTGATATATATATATATATATATATATTATTTATATTTTATATTTTAAGGATATTTTTATCGTAAAAAATATTTTTCGTGAGAAATCAAAATTGCTAAAAGCAAGAATAAACTTGGTGAAAGCAAACATTTATATTTATCCCCTGAGTAATACAATATTCAGGGTGGCGAGTGGTCAGGGAAAAACACAGTCAAAATAAGAGGGAACTACCAGTATTTTGTTCCAGAAAATACTGCAAATAAACTTAAAAAAAAAAAAAAAAAAGAATAAAGAAAGCGGATTTCTCTTTAATAAAATACTGGTATTTAGCGCCTTTTTTGACTGTGTTTTTCAAAATTGATGCTCGTTAGATCAAGAAAATTATAAAACACTTGTAAGGGTCATCGTCTAGAACTAGCTTTTGTAGAATACTTCCGTGCCATTTGGTCGAGCACGTCGACCCCAAATTTTGTAGAATTATAGGACGTTAGAGTTTCTGGTAAGTGTTTATCACCAGTTTCAAATGTAACTGATGGATGTCGGGAACTTAGAAGTAAAACATATTTCTTTTTCTTCCCTTGATAAACTCAAGGTACTATCATCTTTGGCAAGAATTTGGGTACTGTACAAAAACTTTTTTCAGATTTTATAGCCTGTGGAATTTTGTTTTCGTCCGCGATTGACCGTGCCAGCAATGCTTGTTTTTAGTGACTTCAGCTTTTCTGCAAGGGGCAGTGAAGTAAAGAAGTTATATTTGGTAAACCTTGGTTTAAGTATGGTTGAGTTATGTATAGACATCTACTAGATAAAATGTGCATTAAAATGAGGACGGTCATTTTGACCGTTTCGTCGGTTCTAGGTATACTACAGCGATACTTCATAAATATAGGCTAAAAAAAAAGAATAAAGAAAGCGGATTTCTCATTAATAAAATACTGGTATTTAGCGCCATTTTTGACTGTGTTTTTCAAAATTGATGCTCGTTAGATCAAGAAAATTATAAAACACTTGTAGGGGTCATCGTCTAGAACTAGCTTTTGTAGAATACTTCCGTGCCATTTGATCGAGCACGTCGACCCCAAATTTTGTAGAATTATCGGACGTTACAGTTTCTGGTAAGTGTTTATCACCAGTTTCAAATGTAACTGATGGATGTCGGGTTTGAGTAATACAATATTCAGGGTGGCGAGTGGTCAGGGAAAAACACAGTCAAAATAAGAGGGAACTACCAGTATTTTGTTCCAGAAAATACTGCAAATAAACTAAAAAAAAAGAATAAAGAAAGCGGATTTCTCTTTAATAAAATACTGGTATTTAGCGCCTTTTTTGACTGTGTTTTTCAAAATTGATGCTCGTTAGATCAAGAAAATTATAAAACACTTGTAGGGGTCATCGTCTAGAACTAGCTTTCGTAGAATACTTCCGTGCCATTTGATCGAGCACGTCGACCCCAAATTTTGTAGAATTATCGGACGTTACAGTTTCTGGTAAGTGTTTATCACCAGTTTCAAATGTAACTGATGGATGTCGGGTTTGAGTAATACAATATTCAGGGTGGCGAGTGGTCAGGGAAAAACACAGTCAAAATAAGAGGGAACTACCAGTATTTTGTTCCAGAAAATACTGCAAATAAACTAAAAAAAAAAAAAAAAAAAAAAAAGAATAAAGAAAGCGGATTTCTCTTTAATAAAATACTGGTATTTAGCGCCTTTTTTGACTGTGTTTTTCAAAATTGATGCTCGTTAGATCAAGAAAATTATAAAACACTTGTAGGGGTCATCGTCTAGAACTAGCTTTCGTAGAATACTTCCGTGCCATTTGATCGAGCACGTCGACCCCAAATTTTGTAGAATTATCGGACGTTACAGTTTCTGGTAAGTGTTTATCACCAGTTTCAAATGTAACTGATGGATGTCGGGTTTGAGTAATACAATATTCAGGGTGGCGAGTGGTCAGGTAAAAACACAGTCAAAATAAGAGGGAACTACCAGTATTTTGTTCCAGAAAATACTGCAAATAAACTAAAAAAAAAAGAATAAAGAAAGCGGATTTCTCTTTAATAAAATACTGGTATTTAGCGCCTTTTTTGACTGTGTTTTTCAAAATTGATGCTCGTTAGATCAAGAAAATTATAAAACACTTGTAGGGGTCATCGTCTAGAACTAGCTTTCGTAGAATACTTCCGTGCCATTTGATCGAGCACGTCGACCCCAAATTTTGTAGAATTATCGGACGTTACATTTTCTGGTAAGTGTTTATCACCAGTTTCAAATGTAACTGATGGATGTCGGGTTTGAGTAATACAATATTCAGGGTGGCGAGTGGTCAGGGAAAAACACAGTCAAAATAAGAGGGAACTACCAGTATTTTGTTCCAGAAAATACTGCAAATAAACTAAAAAAAAAAAAAAAAAAAAGAATAAAGAAAGCGGATTTCTCTTTAATAAAATACTGGTATTTAGCGCCTTTTTTGACTGTGTTTTTCAAAATTGATGCTCGTTAGATCAAGAAAATTATAAAACACTTGTAGGGGTCATCGTCTAGAACTAGCTTTCGTAGAATACTTCCGTGCCATTTGATCGAGCACGTCGACCCCAAATTTTGTAGAATTATCGGACGTTACAGTTTCTGGTAAGTGTTTATCACCAGTTTCAAATGTAACTGATGGATGTCGGGTTTGAGTAATACAATATTCAGGGTGGCGAGTGGTCAGGGAAAAACACAGTCAAAATAAGAGGGAACTACCAGTATTTTGTTCCAGAAAATACTGCAAATAAACTAAAAAAAAAAAAAAAGAATAAAGAAAGCGGATTTCTCTTTAATAAAATACTGGTATTTAGCGCCTTTTTTGACTGTGTTTTTCAAAATTGATGCTCGTTAGATCAAGAAAATTATAAAACACTTGTAGGGGTCATCGTCTAGAACTAGCTTTCGTAGAATACTTCCGTGCCATTTGATCGAGCACGTCGACCCCAAATTTTGTAGAATTATCGGACGTTACAGTTTATGGTAAGTGTTTATCACCAGTTTCAAATGTAACTGATGGATGTCGGGTTTGAGTAATAGAATATTCAGGGTGGCAAGTGATCAGGGAAAAACACAGTCAAAATAAGAGGGAACTACCAGTATTTTGTTCCAGAAAATACTGCAAATAAACTAAAAAAAAAAAAAAAGAATAAAGAAAGCGGATTTCTCTTTAATAAAATACTGGTATTTAGCGCCTTTTTTGACTGTGTTTTTCAAAATTGATGCTCGTTAGATCAAGAAAATTATAAAACACTTGTAAGGGTCATCGTCTAGAACTAGCTTTTGTAGAATACTTCCGTGCCATTTGGTCGAGCACGTCGACCCCAAATTTTGTAGAATTATAGGACGTTAGAGTTTCTGGTAAGTGTTTATCACCAGTTTCAAATGTAACTGATGGATGTCGGGAACTTAGAAGTAAAACATATTTCTTTTTCTTCCCTTGATAAACTCAAGGTACTATCATCTTTGGCAAGAATTTGGGTACTGTACAAAAACATTTTTCAGATTTTATAGCCTGTGGAATTTTGTTTTCGTCCGCGATTTACCGTGCCAGCAATGCTTGTTTTTAGTGACTTCAGCTTTTCTGCAAGGGGCAGTGAAGTAAAGAAGTTATATTTGGTAAACCTTGGTTTAAGTATGGTTGTGTTATGTATAGACATCTACTAGATAAAATGTGCATTAAAATGACGGCGGTCATTTTGACCGTTTCGTCGGTTCTAGGTATACTACAGCGATACTTCATAAATACAGGCTGACTGGAAAATTTATCACTGGCATATCATAGCTTTTCGAATTATAGGAAAAGTCACGGAAATTGAAATTTATACTCTAAATAGAAGAAAACTGATATGGAAAGAAAATTTCAAAACGGTCAAAATGACCGTCTTGGTGGTTCTAATGTTAAGGGGCGGTAAGATTAATGAAGATTTCACGAGAAAAATTTATAAAATTTTACTTTTCTAACTTTGATCGAAAAAACATGTAAAATGGCTTTTTGCATTGTTGCAATAATATTTGGAAGATTTCGGTGTGAATTCGACGTTACAGAAACACAATTGCCAGCCCCTGAAAGGGTTAAACAGAGTATTTAGCAGTGTAGCTTATATTTGAGAAAGAAGTTCTGTTTTGACCCTTTTAATTACATAATTTGAACGTCGATAACGCCTTTTATTGAAAAGTAAAATAAATAATATGTTATCAGTCATCTCAAAAGTATGTTTTTCAACGGTTTTGCAACAATAACATTTAAAAAAATTAATGGATTTACATGTGTCTTTTTTTTAATATAGTAAATAAAATTATCTATAAACGATGAATCAGAAACCAACATTTTTTTCATCAAGTTATAACAAAAAGTATGATTATTTTTTATGGATTTTGATTATTTTTTAAAATTATTATTCCTTTATTTTTTATATTTTTTATGTTAGATCACAGGCTATTAAAGCCTGAGAGCTAATGTGCCAGCGGGTTCTCTATATACGCATGTATGTATGTACGCAACGCGATATCTCTTGATAAAAATATCCGATGTACTTCCAATTTTGTAAATAAGTTCATTCGGATAATCGGATAAGGCGATTTTCTGATTAGTTTTGTGGATTCATTGGTTAAGTATCAAGGGGGGAACGGGGCGAATCCCCTCTTAATTTAGATAAATGGGTTTTTCATGGTGAATTTTCCTATTTGCTTCAGATTTTGTAGCTAGGTTCATTCTGATAAGACACCTTCCTGATTAGTTTTGGGGGTTCATTGGTTAAGTATAAAGTGGGAAACGGGGGCTAATTTCCCCCTTAAATTAGATAAATGTTTTTTTTTAAATGTATAATCCAGTCAAAATATATTAGAAAGTAAAAACAAAAATGACGATTTAAAGTCACGGATATATACACGGCACAGAACTATTTTTGCAAAGTAATTGTTAAAATTTGCAATATTTTTCTTTGTTTACAATTTAACAGCTATTTTTTATTTCGAAAAACAAAAATAGAGAATTAAATGCAAAAATATGTAATTCTCTAAAGTAAATAGAGGAACTCTGAATCCACGATCATGCTTCTCTCGGTTTTCGTCATATCAAATATTTCTAGTTTCCTTAACACATTACCGACGGGCAATTTTTATCAAATCTGAATTTTAACCCAGTGGAAGAATCCCTGTTCTGATAGTCTTTTGTGAATAGGTGTTCTAGATAGGTTTCCCAAGTTTATGCATCAGTAAATATATTTCATTGCACGAATTTAATTAAAAATGTCTTATAATCTAAAAAAATTTGGGCAACATGATATAAAAACATTTTCTGTCTGGTAAAAGCCACGCCCTTAGTCAATGATGTTTTTTGACTGAATACCAAAATTATCGTTTCCCGTCGTGAATGTGTTAAGGAAATTATTTTTTTAGGTTAAAAGGGGTTAATATCATTTCTTATCTTTAATTTTATTTCCGTATGCTATTTATTATGTTATATAACACAGCATTTAGCAAAATATAAATAACGTAACATATTCTTTTTTCTTTTACAGGTAAGAGAAATTTAACTGACTGTTCTGATAAAAGAAAAATTAGTTGACTGTCAATGTCTGTAATAAATGCTGTAACTATGAGTAATTAGGTAATATTTATTATAAACTTTTAGTAAACTGTAGTTTTACTCAAACTTTGTTACAAAAACAAAAAAAAAATCTAAGGCATTGGAATTTTGTTTTATATTTTATTGTAATTTCAGTTTGTTTAACCGTTTGCGGCACAGTGGTCCCAGTGCGACACCACCTAATTTTACTTCCAAATTTACAATCGGCAACAAGAATATTAAAAAAATAAACTCTTTTCAATTTAAAGGTTAGGACGATAGCTTCTTAATTGCTAAGAATTAAGCTTGTAAATTCTGGTGTCGGTCAATCATTTCATCATTTTCCGAATGGAATTTTCCGGTGCCGGAAAGGTTTAAATGTCTTTTAGTAACTTTATATACGCTGTAAAAATTCCGTGTGTGTGGTATTGGTGTAGGGTAACGTGGTTGACACTCGAAACTTTACGTAACTGGTGAAAGGATTTATTGAAAACCAATATGGGCCTTTCCTAATTAAATGGAAAATTACATAAAAGTTAAATGCATAAATAACGTAGGTCCTGCAGTATAATACAATGTCCTCGCTAGATTATCAGTGGCAAAGTTCTTTCACTAACTGAGTTCCGAGTTATTCACTAACATTTCTGGTTCACATTAAATGAACGCAAAAGTCTGTCATTTCCGCTTGGGGCAATCGTTGAGTATCTCGCTAAAGCAGATCTCGTCTGACCAGGGACTGGTCTTCACAAATATTTTCTCAGGTTGAGAGTCCCTCGTCTAAAATTTCAGGCTCAGGGTTCACGGAAACAGTCCGTCTCCCACTGATTCGACAAACGACACCCTCTCGAGATCACTCCGAGCACTAACTTTTCTTTTCATCTTGTGGCGCAATGAGAGGAGAGGGGGGGGGGGGGTATGTGTTTAGCTCGAGGCTAACGAAAAAGATGTGCTACTGCGGTGCATCCCAACTGTATTTTTTACAGACCGCTAAAGTGACGTGATGCTCTTTTCGTACACCTGCATTGGTGCATTTTTGCATCATGTCACTCCATCATGTCAAAAAAAGATACGTGGAATGTACTGCGGTAACCTGTCATTTTTTGTTAGCCTCGTGTTTAGCTTATGTGCGTTCTCTTCTCCTCGATTCTTCATTAGCAGATATTTTTCTTTTGTTCCCGGAGTACTGCACAGCGAGGGTAGAACCATCTAAGTATTGTCAAGTTTGGCTAGGGTACCGATCGGCAAAACTTTAATCATCAATTAAGGTGGCCCTTGATTAATGTATAGTGTAGACTCATCGTTCTACTGTTATTAGCATCGACGTTTTTTCTTGTGCTCACGAGGTATTTTTAATCTTTAATGGCTTTAAAGGGAAACTCACTGATGTCCTGCAAGAGGGGAATCTTTCGGTCAAGTAGAGCTAAACTCCTTATCTCCTGACCCATTGTTGATTCTCTGCATCCTTTTGTGAATAAACCGCAGAAGGGTCCACAAGAAATTATTTCCCGGTAAAGTATTGAAGGATGGCAAATGTCCTTTCTGTACGCAGCTTTCAGTTTAATTCATCGTACTTCTTTGGGATTTATGACTGTCCGCTGGAGGTCTACATGCCGTGGGATCAATTTCAGTAAGAGAAAACACTCTGTGAATATTACCAAATATTGTTACAACAATTCTTTTCGAAACAACACTTCCTTTCGTGTATGTGAAACAATCTTAGTTTATGGCAATTATAACAAGTGATTCAAAATAGAGGCTTTGACAATGCATTCAATGAAATAAAACACTACTTAAATGAGGAAAATATAACGTAACCATGAACAAAAATATACAATAAGATCGTCCAATTTATTAACTAATCAGAAAACTGTTTTTCATTTTAAGAAACCTCAGAAAAAAAAGAAAAACATTTCGAGAATTAAGCATCTATAAACACGAGTTTCATTTGCCGCAACTAATTTTTGGAAAAACTCTCGGTTAGTTTCTATTGAGTATTAATCAGTTTTCTCAACATAAAATTTAATTTTTGTGGATACTAGTTCTGCAGTGATCTTTGACAATTTTACTAAAGTTATGATATTTTACCTCATCCATGTAGATAAAATCATGTGTTTATAAATTATCTTACGAGAAACCATTCACAGTTTACAAAATTCTTTAATCACATTTTTTAAAGATTTTTTTACATTTGTGTGACTAGAAGAGCTTATATCATATGCATCAGATTAACAATTTTATGTATTATGAAGCAGAACCTCCATAGCAACCACTCACGAACAACGGACAACTATGTTTAGTGAAAGCTTTTTGAATCTCCATCACATATATCATGTATGTTTCTACGTCTGAATAGCGGGGACCTTTGAATAGTGGATAAATTCCGCATCCAATTAGGGATTTTATTGTGATATAGTATTCTTTGAATGTATCATACTTTCACTTGAAATGTTTCTGATAAAAAGGCTTTTATAAGAATCTGTAGAGTCAAATTCTAAAAAAGAAATATTTAATCCTTTGCACTCCGTTGTCGCCGCTGAGGCGACATCATCTTTCTTTAAAAAATTTGTTTTTTGCATCAGTAATAAAGGAAAATAAAATTTGCGTTATTTAATCCGAGCATTTTTGAAATTGTGTACTTGCAGGAAACTTATTTTAACCCATATTGGACCACACCGATTAAATATATTTGAAAATTTTTAAAACATTATATCATTATATATGGTTTAATTAAACTAGATACTAGCAAAATTTTGAAAAATGTTTTTAATTTTCTTATGTAACTAGCTGTCATATAGACAAGACATATTAGTAGGACACATAGTTAGGACATATAAAATACATACATAAACTAATTTTATGAGCAAATATTTTATTTTACTTTAAAAATGCAGTTTATGTTGTACAAAAATACTCTATGATTTCTCCAATAAAAATATAATAATAACGGTAAAATTCTAGATTATAAGATTACAATTTTTAAAGGATTTTTTTAAATAGATTTTTTCAATTAAATTTTAATTGGTTACTTGTTTTTTTTTTTTTTTTGTTTATATGTTATACTTTTATGTATTTTAAAGACGTCATAACAAAATGCATCCAGAAAATCCTTACCAATTTTATTTTCAAAAAAGTTTTATTAGCTGTCCTATTTATAGGACAGCGGTCCAATATGGGTTAAAAAAGTGGTGTCGACCGAATAAAATTTGTGTAAGAGACACCGGAGTCCAAAGGTTTAATATAGATTCTGAAGTGACTATTTTTTGTTTCAGATGAGCTAGTAGGATGTGGACGAATTCTTAACTGGAAAGCCACCAGTTATAATCGACACAGAAGATTTAATATGATTTGATTATGCAAGCAAGATTGCAATCATGTCTTCAAACAAACCATAAGTGCTGATTCCGTAAGATCCAATGAACGCCACCGGGTAATTGGGGTGAAAATGAAACATCCAGCAAGTCCCACAAATTCTCAATACCGTTGATATTAAGTTATCTGTGTGGTCAATTAAGAGCTTCAAAGTTATTGGACTGTTGTTTTAACCAGTGTTTTACTAGACGAACTAAGCGCTTAAACTACTAGCACTTACTAACGAAACACTTACTAATCGAACAAAGCGCTTAAAGTACAGATTTATCAGAATAAAAAAAGCTGCTGTAAGTGATTATCTTTGTCGATATATTTGGCTGTTAATTTTTGACATGCAGATTGTACGAATGTATGGATTTTAATAAAATTAAAAACATTATTTTAATACATTATTAATGATTTTCAAATAAAATTGCTTTTTGGTGTTGTCAATCGTTATATAATTAATATACAGATACAGTGAAAAAGCTATTAGAATTTTCAATAGAAAAAGAATAGTTCTATATTCTGTAACACGGGAAGCTCGGGAGGGATCCTATAGTTCCATTAAGGGGCTACTTGAGTCACGCGAAAAGAACCGCTCGTTAATACTAATCCTACGGAAGAAAATTTTAAAGATATCTCGATTGCATTTCAATATTTTTAAATGATTTGATCGTTCTGTGTAAAGGTCGTTTTTTATTTTTTCGATTTTGATTCCACATATTTTTATGAGGATTCTTTCACTTTCGAAACCGGTTATGAAAATGAAAGTGTCCTAATATAAATATCTGTAAAACAAAATCAAAAAAGTAAAAAACAGCCTTTATATGGATCCATTTCAGCTGTCAAATGAAAAAAAAATCATTTAAAAATATTTAAATGCAACCAAGAAATCTTTAAAAATTTCTTGCATAGGATTAGCATTAGAGAACAGGTCTTTTCATTTGAGTGATGTTGCCTCTTAAAAGTGCAAAATCCATGGATTGATCATAATTTTCATGCACAAAAAATAGTAAGAAAAGAATAAATTCAAATATTTTTTTTAGTTTTACGAGAATAATATTTAAGAGTCATTTTTTTATTATATTTTCATTCAAATATATTATTTTACATAGTAATTTGAAAAATATTATTTTTGCCGTAAATGTTTTCGATGTATTTTCAGAAATATATAATACATCCATTATGCATTACAAAAGTTCTCCGTAGAAGAATAAATGTTTACTTTTTCAAATATAAAAAAAGTAAATTTCCTTCAAGGACACAGTTTCTAGAAAAAATGCTATTTCTTAAGTGCTGTGTTTCAGTTTCTTTTCCTTTTCTAGGTAGACATTTTGCGAGGAATTGCTTTTCTTTATCATCACTATTTATTTCAAAACAGCTGTAAATGTAGAATAGAAAATGCTTCAGAAACATTAAAACAGAAAAATGTTACTCTACGTCTTAAATATCAGGGCGGGTCCAAAACTGGTTCGGAATCGATTTTTAGGGGTATTCGTAATTATATAAATACGCATTCTGATCAGTCCGTCTATCCGCATAGAACACTGCAAAAGCTACCCAACTGAATGCTTTGAAATTTAAAATATATAATCACTGCAGAATTTTGTCGAGTCATTTCAAATTTCATGAAAATTGAATGCGATCTTAAAAAAGATATTAATAAAAGTTTTCTTTATTCTTTTAAATTCTAGCAAACCTAATTAATTCAGTGATATCAATTCAGTGATATCCTATGATAGTTAATGACTCTAAGGTTCTATGGCGATTATTTTTTTAAATAATTTCATGCGTAGTTAATTCAATGATATCTCATCATAGGTAAGATGCCATGGTAAATTGCGTCTTGTTTAAGATGGAGTCCTATTATTTCCGTATTACTTAATTTAATATATGTAGAATCGTAATTTGTATTCATGTATTTTTACATAAGAGTGCAGCAATTACTGCACCAGTATCAGAATATTCATAAAACTAGTTATAGTACGAACGCACCTCATTTGCCACGTTTGAAGTACAATTTCCGACTTATATAGTTTTATGTGAATAAAATTTAACAATCGTTTTTTATTAAAATTTCTATTCAAATATGTTCTTTTATATAGTAATTTTAGTAATATTTAAGTATTGCGCGGCAGCGCAATACTTATTTATTTCCAGTGTCACTTCTCAATGTTATTTTAATATGGAAAAGCCTATGGAGACCATAACTTTTTCATTTTTTCTTCCCACCTTTTTGTCCCTGATGCCACTCATTTTTTATTCTTTACTAATTCTAATGATAATGTAAATTTAAAGTGTAAAAACATTTGATTGACGTCAGGGTCAAAACGAATGATAAAATGCCTTTGTATATGCGTGAATTATAACCCAGAGAGAAACATGGGCCAATTTTTTCGCATTATTCCAATATTTTTCTTAATAATTCCAATTTTCGCTTTTTTCATTGAAAATCAAAGGACATTTTTCATGGAAAATGTAACATTTTTACTTCATTGTTGCAAAAATTTCAAAAGCCGTAATAATAATTTATTTATTTTTGGTTGAAAGATTTTCACGTGAAATATTAATAAATTGAGCTAGTTCTTTTTTTTTTTTAATTAAAAAGGTGAATATGGCATCATAGTGGAAATAAAAATGATATTTTCAGAATAGGTTTTTGCTTTGGTCAAGTTTATATTTTAGTGAAAAGTTTTTAATGGATAGCTATTTTTACGCATGTAGCAAACCTATTTTTAGGAAAATCATGTTAAGATTAAGTGATAGCCACAATGTTCATTGATTTTTAGAGACAGTTGTTAACATTGGATTAAATTAATTTTTTTTTCAAATTTACCTCGAAAAGTGCAGGAATAAATCTTGGGGACGGTGAGACTACCAATAAAACCACGATGCTTGAAAGTGATATTTAAATACTAATTTAAATTCTGGAGTAAATTTCCTGCCGAAGAATTTTAGACATTATTTCTCTAGCATACTTCTGCATGAGAAAAAACTTGAAAAAAAATTTCTGTGGCTGCATCTGAAATGATTTTCTGTATAATTTTAGAACAGGGATGGTAAGGAATCTAAAACTCAGGGACAGAGTTTAAAAAATAATAACAACCCTAAAAATGTTTGCAGGTTAATTTTTAGCTACATATTTATATCAAAAAATAGCTCCAGTTTCAGAAGAAAATTACAACGAATTTTTTTTCGAAACAATTTTATATAGACAGCTCCAAACTTAAAAATCAGCATCAGGGACACGGGATGGTATAGGAGTTTTCCAGGTGTTTGGACCCCCAACATCGTCCGAAACTTATTTATCTCGTTAATATTGTTGTGCAATCGTGCAATGGGATGTTCCCCAGTATATGAAATAAAAAAAAACACAAAAAGTATTTTAAAATAAAAATTATTATTCAGGGACATGAAAGTCAAAAGATTGTGAGAATGCCCCATATATGTATTTTTTTTTTTTATGATTATTATTCGTTAAACTATTTATTTCATTTTCAGTTTTCACGTGGAAATCTTTCTCTAGAAAACTTATGACGTAATATTCAATTTTTTTTTAAATTCGTCAAACTATTTATTTCACTTTCATATTTCACGTGGAAATCTTGCAATAGAAAAGTAATTGTTGTGGTGCGAATTTTATTGCTTTTTTTTATTGTTGACCACTACTATAACGAAAAATGTTTATTTTTTCCTGTCATTTTTATGTTTGAGCTGGTTTTATCGGAATCATGATATGGTGGGATTCAGGATTTATTAACCCTCGCCATTTCCACTCCCTTTGGTGGAATTTTCCCATTAGCAATCCCACTGATATATTACCCATCTCAAAGTTTTTGGCGAGTCTGAAGACGATCCGTGCATAAATGCGACTTTTATCATGCGGACAAAATTTAGTACACACACACACACAAATGAGTGTAATGATTACATATTATTAATGGGTTTATAACTGAATAATATATTAAATATATTTTAACGATTTGCAATTTATTTCACTATCGACATACTGTTACATGTAAAAGAGCGGCAAAAAGAAACAACTTAATTCTAAATGATTCTTTAAATATCGAAAATATATTAGTTTCGGAATAATGATTATAAATAAAATATTAATAATTATAATTATAATTATAAATATTAATGAATAATAATTCTTAGAAATTTAATTTTTATTATTAATTATAATTATACATTTAAAATTATGTGCTAATGAGTGTACTGATTACATATTATTAATGTGTATTTAACTGAATAATATATCAAATATATTTTAACGATTTAAAATTTCACAACAATAATATCCACCAGGTTGTATTGTCTTTAGAAAGATAGCTACAAATAAAGAGGTTTCACGTTTAAATCTCGGTGTAAACTTTGATATCCCATTGTTTATAATTAAATTTGGGGAAATGTCCTGGTCTGAATATTCCTTGTTTCGAAAGGGTAACATTGGCGAGTTTATGATTGAACCTATTTCTGTTCCATAGTTCTACGGGATCACTAAATTTTAAATCAGCGTTCCACCATTGGATTGTGATAAAGTGTTTGCCACCATGTTTTCATTAAACTTTAAACAGAAATTTTAATAGTCTAAAACATTTTCGAGAAAGAATTTGTTATTTTGCACCTTTTAAACACAGAGTTTAAATGTTGATAACCCTGTTATTAAAAAGTAACAATTCATATACTATAATTCAATTACCTCGAAAATATGTTTTTCAGAGATTTTGCCACTATAATGCTTGAACAAATTAACGGATTGATTATTTTTTTCTAAATAACGGAAATAAGATTATAAACAATGACTCAGAAATGAAAAAAATTCTCCAAGTTATAATAAATGTATGATTATTTTTACGGATTTTGAATTATTTTTAAAAAGGTTTGCCATTTTTTTTAGGTAGATTTCGTAAGAAATACTACCTATTGCAGTCGTACCATGGTGCTACTTTTGAAAAATTCCTTCATAACTTTTCATTATATGACCCCAGGAACCCAAAACCGCCCCCACCTAAAAAAGTTTATATATATATATATATATATATATATAATATATATATATATATATATATGTATATATATATATATATATATATATATATATATATATATATATATATATATATATATATATGCATGTACTAAACTTTGTCCGCACGATAAAAGTCGCAATTATGCACGGATCGTCTTCAAACTCGCCAACAACTTTGAGATGGCTAATATCTCGGCGGGGATTGAAAATGGGCAAAATCGGCCC
Organism: Maratus speciosus; assembly: GCA_963932465.1. Lineage (NCBI taxonomy): Eukaryota > Metazoa > Arthropoda > Arachnida > Araneae > Salticidae > Maratus > Maratus speciosus. Next base: position 481,703,968 of record OZ010797.1, read on the forward strand.
AAGGAATGGAAATGGGAGGGTTAAAATTTTGAATACCGTCTTAACAGGATTCTGATAAAACCACCTCTTACACAACAATGACAGGAAAAAACAAATATTTTTCGTTATAGCAGTTGCCAACAATAAAAAAAAAACTATAAAATTCTCACCACAACAATTGCTTTCCTATTGCAAGATTTTCACGTGGAAAAAAAAAAAAGTAAATAGTTTGACGAATTGAAAACAAATTGAATATTACGTCATAAGTTTTCTAGAGCAAGATTTCAGCATGAAAACTCAAAATGAAATAAATAGTTTGACGAATTAAAAAAATGTATATATACAGCGTCATATTGAAAATATAATGGACCTCAGCAGGTGAATATGTAACGTCATGTGAGTTTCAAGAAACGTATTGAAACATGATAAAAACCCGACTATGGGAATATTAACATATTTTAATACTTTGAGGTTCTCTGAATTTGTTTTAGCCATTTTTAAACCTATTCCATATACATGCGTGTGTGTATTCGTATATATTAGAATTTTCACAAAATGTTTAGCTCCCTAGAGCTCATTCTTAGTGAAGGAACTGGGTTTATCTCTAATCTTGATTTAAGTTTTGTTGGTGAATTTAGTACTTAACTTCGAAATCTACCTGCGCCTGTAGGTCCGAGCCGGCAGGGATTTTTTTTTTTCGTTTTATGTATAAACGAGCTACACCGTAGAAATATGTGGAAAGAAATTTAAGGAAAAAAGGCGATGATAAAACATGGAACTTCGAAATAAAAATCGTGGCATCTAGTTTTGCAAAATATATTTTGCAGTACAATTTGAAAAATATGTTATTCATTTTTTACAAATTAACAATAATATTTTATTACGATAAAACATAAATAATTACTGGGTGTCCCAAAAATGACTGAGGATTTTAAAATTCAATAACTTGCAAACGGTGACAGATATTATTATTTTTTTTTTCTGCAGAGTGTTATGTAAGATGTCAGGAGTTTTTATGCTGCGGTTCTTAGTTTTAGTTACAAATAGTATCGATAAATGGCGCTGAAAGCAGCAACCGCTAAATCCAAGTTCAATTTTTCGTTCTCATCTTCCATGCAAAAAAGGGAGATTAAAATGTATTGAATGGATATCGAACTACCAAAAATAGGGTCTGGACTGAGAGCCTATTGTTCTCAGTGCCATCTATTGTTTGAAATTTGAACTAAAATCAAGAATCACAGTAAAAAGACTCCTGACATCATACAAAACCTTCCTGCAACAATTGTTTTAATATCTGCCACCGTTTGGAAGTTATTAAATTTTAAAATACATCAGTCAGTTTTGGGGCACCCGGTAAATGCAAAATTAAGTAATTGTCTAAATTAATTACATGAATCCTTACCTATGAAGAAACTTCACTCAGTTTCCGCCATTTCTAGTCCCAGTAAGAAAATATTTTTTTAGGTTTAAAATTATTAGCCCCCGATATACCTACTATTTATTTCGGGTAACAATTAAAGTATCCTTCCTAAAAAATAACGTTCCGTTACAAAAGCCAGCCGTAAAACAAAGAAGATGTATTATAGAACGGTTACATACTGATAATCTCTAGTACAATTTTTTAAACTTCTGAGCACAGCACATTTTCAATTTTTACTACTACTATAGGGGAAAAGTAAATGAATTTTTTTATAACTACATATCAATTTATTTTTGAGATAATTTTTTTGTAGTTTTTAACGGCATTACTGTAATGGTGTAAAGTGATGTACTCCATTTTTGTAGAAAGTAAAAGGAAAATAGTAGATAACTATAACTTATTCTTGACATTTTCTCATAAGAACTGAAAAAAAAAAATGTAATTAAAATACGTACCATTTTGAAAAAATATAAATGAATGATTTCTGATAAGACATAGAACTATTATAAATTAATTTTCATTCTAAGTATCCATATTAATGTAACAAACAAATGAAAGCATATGAATAATTAGATAGAAGATTTTTTTAATCGAGTTTACGACATCGCTTATTGCTGGATTTATTTATTAATCCGCGATAGTGACGTCCTATGCATACTTTTCAATAGATGCTGTTTAAGACTGGATCGTAAATGTGGAATTCTTTAGCTGATCTAAATGACGCCATTTCTTATGAAATAAAATCTTGCATTTTAAGTCTTAAAATTGAAATAAATTTTGTACAGATGCATCATTTTCACTCCAGCGGCTTTGAAATTCTTCATAAGTGGAAATGCTTCACTTTTGAAAATAATGCAATTGAATGAGACACCGATGAAAGGCAAAGTTTTACAAAAATTTAGAGTGTATTTATAGAAAAGTATTGGCCTTTAGGTTAAAATAATATTTTTTGAGAGTCGGACTAACCAATATAAGATGCATTTTTTATTGTAATTAATTTAGTAGGTTTATTATAAATTAACTAGAAATTTACCCGTCAAAAATGACGGAAAATGAAATATAAAGATATATATAAAACATGAGCAATAATGTGTTTTTCTCCCTTGTTTTGAAGTTATACATACGTCTTCGACATAAGTTTTTAACTGCCCTTCCTCTTTACAACCTGAAATTCTTACAATAATTGACCATGAAAAAAAAAACTATTCTTTAAAATACAGCCCAACTGTCGAAAATGCTTGTCTTTGTGACTTATTCAACATCATTGCAAATGACAGTTCCAAAATTATTTTCTACTTTTTAGTGCATTTGAATATATAGTATATGTATTTTCTACATTTTTGTCAATGTTAACGAAAGCATGCCTTAAAAAATATATTTATTAAAAAAAAATTTTTTTTGTGTCATACAGCTCTTTTTTAGTCTTATTTTAAATTTGTATTAGTCTTAATTTTTTAGTTTTATAGTGCTTTATACAAATTTTAAAATTTAATATTTAAACTTATCGTTTTCCCCATCCCCTCCCTATAATATAAACTATGGTGCAGATAGTGTAAAATAATAGGGAATTTAATACTGTTCCACTATAGGGGCCCCGGTGTTTTTTTTTTTTTTCCTAAAGCTTGTCGGAATCCGGGCATCACAAAGTGAGATTTATTGCCAAATGATATAAACAGCGATGAAAACAAACTTGATTATTATTTTTTGTTTATATATGTATTTTAATTAGACGTATATTTTTTTACAAATTATTTCTGTTTCTGCATAAAATTAGATAAATGGATTTTTTATATTAAATAAATTGTATAATTATATTAAAAAAATGCGTGTGTATATGAAATGAAACATTGAATAGGTTGCCAGAATATATGTTGCCAAATTTTCTTCTTCGCCAAGACAGTTTTCTGTATTTCGCAAAGGCCCCTGTACTGCTGAAGTACCGAGAATTTAATTTCCGGATCGGATCCGGCTATGTAAATCACGTTAAAATCGGATAGTTAGGATTTCAGATAGTACAGCGCCGTCTAGTGGAGGTTATTTTATTAGCAGCATCGGGATGAAGATGTAAAGACGTACGTTTTCGTACATTACTCTTTAAATTCTGAACCATAGATTTCGAAAAAAAAAAAAACCTTAAATGCGCTGAGTTTAAATTAAATTGTGTTGAGCTCGATTATAAAGGTTAATGGGTTTCAATGGGAATTTCGCTAAATTAGCCAGCTATCGTCAAGTTGGCTCCTTATATGGCAACTTATTTTTGTCGTCAAATCTGGCGATACTTTCTCAAGTTGGTCAAAAGTTGGCGATATTGTAGTAACCCTGTATTAATACTTTCCAATAATCACTCATTGTTAAAGCTGATACAAATTTCTCCATAGGAAGTCTAACATGGCCGCGATTAATGATGTGGTCCAACCGGAATTGTGAGGGACACACGGAGACTTGGATTTTATATAAATATATGAAACAGTGTCTTTCGTCGAAATTCGACGGGTTCAACCCCATAACAATAATAGTATTTTTTTTCTTTTCTTCATCACGCGCGACACTAAAGTCTGAAAAAGCAGAATTACTGCTACTTGCTTGTAATATTATTTTTTCTTTAAATTTTTTTCCCTATAATTTTCATTATGTAATACATTTGAACATTTTAAAACATAAATAAAGTACTATATTCTTTTTCTTTTACAGGTAAGAGAAATTTAACTGACTGTTCTAATGAAAGAAAAATTAGTTGACTGAGAATGTTTGTAATAAATGTTGTAACTGTGAACAAAAAGGTAGGCTTTATTATAAACTTTTAGTAAAATGTAATTTTGCTCAAATATTGTTATCAAACAACAGCAACAACAAAAAATCTAAGGTATCTATTGATTTTTCATTATTTGTTAGTTTATTTCGACAGATTTTCTGTTTTAACGCCACTTTCACCAAATTTCAGGTATTGTTGGCACACCGTCGATACGAATTTACGGAAAATACCGTAAAATTTGAAGGTCACGGAAATGAAACTTCCGGTTTTGAGAGCACCAACTTTGCTGTTAACATGGATAATGTCTTTAGCAACTGCTTGTCATTAACCGTGACAGTATGTCTTTAACAATAATAGTATGATATTTATTCGTGATATTTCCCATAATATACGCATTTGTTGAACTTTTTTCTTAAAACCTTTTCTTTAACCATGATGATTTCAGGTCACTGAAGGCTACTGAAAAACACCTTGTAGTTTTGTGGGTGCCAACTATTTGTCGTTAACAATGATAGTATGTCTTTAGCTATGATAGTACGATATTTAATTATTATAATTTTTTCCCCAAAATAACAGACATTACATTACAATACATTAAAAAGATTAAATCACTAAAAGCAATTTAAAAGGACGTTTCGGATTCATTCTGAATCCCTCATCAGCTAATTCCTAACGTAAAAGTCATACTAAGGTGTTAAAGTTCAACAAGCAGAAAAACATTACATCAAGCTGCCAAAATATATATATATATATAGTTAAAACAAAACTGAATATTCTATTGGTAGAGATGCAGCCTCGTTAATTGCTAAATCAACAATTCTAGTGTACGAAGCTTCCAAAAAAAAATACGACTTGCTGCTGCCGTTGGAATGGCTTTACGTTAGGAATTAGCTGATGAGGGATTCAGAATGAATCTGAAACGTTCTTTTAAATTGATTTTAGTGTTTCTATCTTTTTAATGTATTGTAATTTAATGTCTGTTATTTTAGTAAAAAAAAAAAAATTAAAATTATGAATGTATTCAGACGTAGTACTTTTGTTTATATCAGATGTTTAATCATATTTAACATAACATGCGCCTCTGTTGAACCTTCTTTAACCTTTTCTAAAACCTTTTCTTTAACCATGATGATTTCGGGTACTGAGGGACACTGAAATGAACCATCCAGTTTTGCGCGCACCAACTTTTTGTCTTTAACCATGATAGTAAGTGTTTAGCCATGATAGTACCATATTTAATCATATTTCACATAATATACGCCATTAATGAACATTCTTTAACCTTTTTCTTATAACGTTTCTTTAGCCGTATATAGTATTCACCTATATTTTGTAACTTGGGAAGCCTGGTTTCGCAGCTCTTGTACTAATAAAAGAAAGTTTCTCTCTGTCTATGGCTGTGTGATGACTAGAAAAATCTACGGCACGACCGAGACTGAAGAGTTTTACTAGGTTGAGTCAAAAGTTCTGGGAAATTTGTGAAAGTTGGTTGTTATGCGCAAATTAACAACAAAAGCAATAAGGACTATTCTTCAAAGTAGAGCCTATCATAGTCCACAAATTTCTTCCATCGTTCTGCCAAATTCCGGATATGCTGGAAGTACCATGACGGCTCCTTGGAATCGAAAAAAAACTTGACATGCTTCTTCATCTTCATTAAAGGATTCAAATCGACGGCCCTTGAAAAAGCGTTGAATTGATACGATATATTGCCTATATTATGTCTTGCCTACGAACTATATTGAATTATACGATACTGAGTACGATATTGATATTGCCTATATACGCTACAAATTCTGGTAACTATTAGATTAAAAATTTCCCAGAAATTTTCGCTCAACCTTATATAAGGCTAGCTAGCCCAAACTGTCTCCTGATGCACCTGATGCTCAGAATTTAAAAATTCTAACAATTAGTTGAGTTATTCATTAAAAATCACAACTCACTCTCATTAAAAACTCATCCCTGTCCTTGCGAGAGGGAAAAAGCTCTGGCGCACGCGCAGAAGTCTCATTTACTCATCAGCTGAAAATAAAGATCGAAAAGAAGATTCTTTGGGGTATGTATTTAGTCATTATATATTAACTTACATCGGCCATAATGCTTAGTAAACTTAAAAGCGCTGGCGTACGCGCAGAAGTCTCATTTACCCATCGGTTGAAAATAAATATCGAAAAGAAGAATCTTTGGGGTATGTATTTAGTCATTATATATTAACTTACATCGGCCAAAATTCCTAGTAAAAGTTAAAAACGGAAGATATATTCTGAAAGATCGCACGCTTACATCTCAAACAATCTTTTTGTTTCATTATAATTTCTATTCAAATATGTTGTTTTGTATTGTAATTTTAGAAATATTATATTTGCCGTAAATGTTTTCAATATATTTCAAATGTATATAATCCACTATGCATTATGGAAGTTCTCCATAGAATAATAAATGTTTACTTTTTCAAATAATAAAAAAAGGAAATTTCCTTTAAGAGCACAGTTTCTAGAAATAATGCTATTTCTTTTGTGCTATTTTTCAGTTTCTTTTCCTTTTCTAGGTAGACATTTTTCGAAGAATTGCTTTTCTTTATCATCATTTATGTAAATTATGCATTTGAATCCGACGTTAACCTAGTTTTGGATATCCGCCAAGAGAAAAAAGTAAAAAGATAAACTGCTTGCGTTTTGCTAAATTTCACTGCATGTATTTTTCCATTTATTTTCTTGATTAAAAAATAGAACTATTTATTTCAAAACAGCTGTAAAGGTACAATAGAAAATGCCTTAGAAACATTAAAACAGAAAAAAGTTACAGCAAGTCTATAAATGTTAGTGCGGGTCTAAAACAGGTTCCGAATCGATTTTTAGGGGCATTCGTAATTATATAAATACATAGCACCTATAGTCGTATGTTCTGTCAATCTGTCCTTCCGCATAGAACAGTGCAAAAACTACACAAACGGATGGATTGAAATTTAATATATGGGGCATTCTCACAATCTTTTGACTTTTGGGGAAAGAAATCTGACAAAATTAAACTTAATTAATAACATTTTAATCTGATAGACGAATGCCTTAATGATTCAAAATAAAGAAAAAATGGTCAGCAGGGAAAATATTTTTATTTAACTGAGGTTTAAGTTAAACTTGCCAGTGTAATTTTCCTTACCATTTTACCCCCTATAACTTTTTATATTCTTCTAAATTTTTACTTATAATGAATTTGCATTGTACCCACAGGACATTCAAAAAAGAAATAATAACAATGTAGTACTTTTAATACAGAATTTTTGTATAACATTGTATTAATGGGGTGTAAAGAATGGATGGTATTGGAATAAAGGGACTGTAAGGATGGAACTGTAAGGAAAATTACCAACTATTTTTAGGAACATCATGTTAGGACTAAGTGATAGCCACAATTTTCATTGATTTTTAGAAACAGCTGTTAACATTGTATTAAATTATTTTTTTTTTTAAATTTACCTCGAAAAATGCAGGAATAAAACTTGGGGACGTTGGCACTACCAATAAAGCAACGATGCTTGAAATTGATATTTAAATGCTGATTTAAATTCTACAGTAAATTTCCTGCCAAAGAATTTTAGACATTATTTCTCTACCATACTTCTGCATGATAAAAAACTTGAAAAAAAATTCTGTGACTGCATCTGAAATGATTTTCTGTATAATTTTAGAAGAGGGATTGTAAAGAATCTGAAACCCAGGGACAGAGTTTAAAAAATAATAACAACCCTAAAAATGTGTGCAGGTTAATTTTTAGCTACATATTTATATAAAAGAGTAGTTCCAGTTTCAGAAAAAAATTACATCGAATTATTTTTATCGAAATAATTTTATCCAGACATCTCTAAAATTAAAAATCAGCATCAGGGACACGGGACGGTATAGGAGTTTTCCAGGTGTTTGGACCCCCAACATCGTCCGAAACTTATTTATCTCGTTAATATTGTTGTGCAATCATGCAAAGGGATGGTCCCCAGTATATGAAATAAAACAAACACAAAAAAGTGTATTAAAATAAAAATTATTATTCAGGGACATGAAAGTCAAAAGATTGTGAGAATGCCCCATATAGAATCGCTGCAGAATTTTGTTGAGTCATTTCAAATTTAAATAAGCGGTGAAAAGTTTATCCCTTAATAATGTATTTAAATTTCATTCGGTTTAAAATATTGTAACACTGTTAAAAAACACCGCAAAGGACGTTTCCACATAAGCGTATATCAGTTATATGGAAATCCGTGTACATTTACTAGATTTAGAGCACGGAGAGAAAGACCAAACACACAGAAGGACAGACAAACCCAATTCATGAACACATTATAACTATGTTAGAAAGTGTTAAAAATGAGAATAAGAGGCCCCATTTTTCAGTCATTTTGGTGCTCCTTTGGTGGGCAGCACATATGCTTCATGTGCAATTGTGTAATCAGGCCTTGTGTATGTATTTATAATATCAATGATATACTCCAAAAAGTTCGTTAAATAGTATTAATCTTGTTATTTTCACCTATTTCTCTTTTTATTTGTATCGGAAATAACCTTTTTAATGATTAATAAGAAGCTTTACTTATGAAAATTTATTGTACAAAGTTACTAAATAAAAATTAGCCTAATTCACACCGGAAATAGATTGTTGTAGAAATTTAAATTTATATATATTGCTGAAATCTATTTATAGTTGAGTGGTCCGAATGTCAGGTGCACTCTCGAAGGGTATGGTCCAGATTTCATGGAAAAATATAAAGCAGAGTAATATCAAACCATACCGTGCACCCGGCTGATATTGACCGCGTATTTTTTTCCTTCTATTTATAAAAAAAAGTTTTGATTTTTAAATAGACCAATAAAAATCTGCGTAGAACATCCGGGTATACTCCTACTAGATCGGCATCCATAATTTTTATGAATGGGTGTCTTTCTCATGGGCATGCCTAGAGGGTCGGGGGGGGTGTTGAGGTGTAACACCCCCAACTAATTTGGAAGAGTTGGTAAAATTTAGAATAATCGGAAAGTTAAGAACACACCCTGCAAAAAGTCTCCCGTCGTCAGTATTATTTCAATTCTCTGTTGTCCGTCTTTAAAGGGGAAAAGAAAGAACTTCTCACGGAAGATTATGTATGATTCTGTGTGGGAGGGAGGGGTTGTCAGAGAGCGGAGGTGATAGAGAGAATCGCGTTTCTGAGAATTTGAGACTTTCGTGAAAGGAAGGGGGGGGGGGGGTTGTTGCAATCTCTATTCTAAGTTTTCCCATGTAGCATCTTTAATTGCTCCCTTCTGCTATGGACTGATTCTTAGAATTTGGTGACTTCTTGGCTCTCGATTTAGCATTAGTTATTTGAGGTTGATGCATTTAAAAATGAAATCAAGGACACAGAAGAAGAGCGATTTGCAAAAATTTGTTTTTGTCGCATGATGGCGGATAATTCAGTGAAAATTTTATGCACACACTGTGATCGCGTACACACACATTTCACAGAAAAAATAAATTTATATCGCCATATAAGAAAATTTCATTCGAATGAAAACATCGACCTCCAGAAAGGAAAACAGATTCAATGTACATATGTAGATATTTCTGCATTTCTATTAGAGGCCTGCATAGTCATATTCAAACAGATCATCCAGATGTAAAATTATCTTTTGAAAAGGCTCCTGTATAGCCCCTCTCCCTCCACCCTCCCAAAAAAGCCGGTTTTTTTCTTCAAATTGTCATAGACACATGAATTTTGTAGACAGGTACATCTGGAATAGTAATCATGCTTAAAGTACGTGTTACTCTTTTTGTGAGTGGGTGGGGGCGACCATCTTTAAACCTCATTCGTTGAAAATTCCAAAATCAGAGCATTTAAGCATCATCATTCTTCAGGTTGGTTCTAACTGTGTCAGAAATTTTTAGTGTCTGTGACTATTTGAAGACTCAAAAAAAAAAAATATTTTTTGTTGCAGGGAGGGGGGGGGGGGTAGACCTTGTTCTCTTAAATTTTCAATAAAAGAGTACTTAATTTTTCTTGAATCTTTCAAGAAAGGAATACTTTTGCAAGATTATTATTTAGCTCTGTTTCCGCTTGAATTCGTTTCAAAACGCCGACTTTGACAGTATTTTCTGAAAGCCTTTAACAAAAATAAATATATATATATATGTATATAAAATAATGGAAAACGTATTTCGATTATAAAGTTTCTGAATAAGAACACCTGCCAGTTTCATAAATTTCCGAACAAAAATGAATTAAAAATTCTATCAGAAAGTAGTTTTGAATTTGAGAACAGCCTTAAAATTAGTCGCATTTTTAGTAGAAGGAAAGCAATCAGGGGCTAATAATAAATTTTGAGGTTTGTTTACTATACTCCTTTAGAAGAATTAAGTGACTGAATTGATACTATTTATTAAAATACGAAAAAAAAAATTGGTAAATTGTTTTAGGTATGCTAAGTTTCTTATTATTCACCAAACTAGCAATACGTAGCCAAATCTTGTTTCGATTGCACACCATGCAGATTTCTCCATAAGGAGCGAAGCTATATCGAGACGCTAGTATAGCATAGATGCTTCAGAGTTTTCTTTGATCAATTCGGTGTTTACGATCGTCATTGAGTGAATAAATTAGTATTCTTCATCTGCGCTTTTATTTTTAACCGGATTAAGAATCGTTTAATTTTTAAAAATTACAATGAATAGACAGAACTTTTCTTTGGCCTACAATTTGCCCTTAACTATTCCAGTAACTGTGGCAAGTAATGAAAGGAGTTTCAGCAGGTTAAAGTTAGTAAAAAATTACTTGCGTACCACCATGTCGGAAGCGGGACTGGATGAACTAATGCTATTAACCTGTGAAACAGACATAACTGACATGTTGGATTCAGACAGTGTAGCTGGAAAATGAGCTATTCTGAAGGAAAGGGGGGGGGGTGATAATTTAAAAATGTAGAAGGATAATTTTTAGTCTCTTATACTAATATATATCTTATTTTTAGCAAGCAAGATTTGTATTTTTTATGTATTTTAAAATTTATACACTTACATTACACAACAGTGCGGTTTTATTTATAGAAACATAAATTCCGAAGTACTTCAACATTCTTAAATTGTTACTTTTGATAATTGGTTAATGTACGGTACATCCGTACACATTTCCTTTTAAATCGTAAGCAGAATCCTAATTAATAACAGGATTCTCAACTCTACTTATATAGTAAAATAATTAAAAAAAAATTACACATACTGATTAACAGCATTTAATTTGGACTGTGGTTAAGGATAATGCAGGTGAACACTTAAGACTTTTAGTTATTTTTATAAATTCACAGTATTGTAGAACAGTTGACTCCATCACTGAGGGGGAGGGAGGGGCTATCACAAAGCTTTTCTCACCCCCGATCTTGTAGTCGGCAAAATTGAGTTCACCCCCCCCCCCCCCCCCACTAAAGCAGCCTTCGGCACGTCCATGGTCTTTCTTCGTTAATATTAAGAAAATTGTTTCATACAAAAATATGAAAATCGGTGGTATTATAGAGACATGTTTGATAAACACTCTGATGCAGACAGTTTTTAAATCGAATAATTATTTTAACAAATATTTAATGTTAAAGATGGTTAAAATCGTTCCATTAAAAAAGTTTTATAGGAGAAAAACTATACATAGGAATTGAAATATTTTTAGATCATTTTATACATTGGAAGTTCCCGATGTGCAGACTGCAATTATCTTTTTAATTTGACTCATTTTTGGAGGATTTATTTCCATTTTAAATTCAAATTTTCAGCATTTCGAGAGATTTTTTTTTACACATTTTAGAAAGGGGCAAATATTTTATACTGTTGCCAATTTTAAAAAGAGCGCAAAGAATAATATTTCCTTCAAATAAAAAATTTATTTACACGTGGCTATTATAAAAAGAAAAAAACTTTCAAATTAGAATTAAGTGATTACGTGTTAAAAATCCGGAAAATATTGAAAATTACATCATAAAAACTACAGTTACACGTGAATCTTAAAAGGGCAAAAAATTTAAATACTAAATTCATTATTATGCGTTAAAAATCACAAATGAAGGAAATTGCGTCATATTTGAAAAGGCCAAATAAATAAAAGTTGGCAAAACACTTTAAATTAAAAAATATATTTGCACGAGACATTTATTTCATATTTTGAAATAATCCTTTCAACTATTATCGTGAATTCTAAGACAACGCAAATAATATTTCCTTTCTAACAACAAAAGTATTTTGATGTGAATATTAAAAAGAGAAAGGAAACTTTGGTGAAAATTGCGTCAGATTTAAAACGATACATTTAAAAAAACTTTCTCATAGCGTTGTTAAAAAGTACCGAGAGACAAAGACTCTATGTACTTAAGTCATTTTACATTAGCTTACTTTCAAATTTGTAACTAATTTTTAACACTTTCCAACAAAGTTGAAAAGTGTTATTGATTTCGATTTGTCTGTTTGCGCTCTAACTCTCGTAAATATACTCGAAATGCACTGAAATTTTTGGTTATTGACGTTTAACCTAGCACGAACCCTATTTCAAATGAAGTTTGTAGCATGTTTAGTTCATTTACAGGGACAGTCAAAAGTATTCCGTTACATTACGGCCAATGGGAAAAAATCATTTCAAATGAATTTTAAAGATGTTACACCCTTTCAAACACAATAAAAAATATATGCATTTACGAAGTGCACTAAAATATGCAGAATATTCTGTAGCATATACGGTGCAACGGATAGTTACTATTCATTTACAGGGCTACACAAAAGAATTCCATTACAAATGGTATAGGAGGAAATTGTTTGCGGTGTATTTTAATTATACAAATTCATATATAATAAAATTGATATGCGTCGGTGAGGCTTACTTAAGATATTTGATGTATAATACGAAGTTCGTAGCATTTACAGGAACGTACAAAACATTTCAGACAAGTATTTTCTATCCGAAGTACTGTATATTAGCGGCGAAGGCAGGGAATGCATTTTTAATTATGATATGCGCTTTTAAGTTTTAATATATTTATGCGTACTATATTGTGGCTGTAAATATTATAGTTGATATACAGGGCTACGCAAAAGAATTCGTAAAGGTTACAGAGTATGACCGTAAATTGCTGAAAGGTGGGTTTAAAATGTGTTATGTTGAACTGCATGTAGTTTTCTATGAAATGTTTGTAGCATATAGATAAAATGATATACAAGGCCACGCAAAGAATTGGACACATGGCCGCCTATAGATGATAAATAATATATAATATAGATGATAATATAGATGATAAGACGACAAATCTACGGCACGACCGAGACTGAAGAGTTTTACTAGGTTGAAAAAAAGTTCTGGGAAATTTGTGAAAGTTGGTTGTTATGCGCAAATTAACAACAAAAGCAATAAGGAATATTCTTCAAATTAGAGACCATCATAGTCCACAAATTTCTTCCATTGTTCTGCCAAATTCCGGATATGCTGGAAGTACCATGACGGCTCCTTGGAATCGAAAAAAAACTTGACATGCTTCTTCATCTTCATTAAAGGATTCAAATCGACGGCCCTTGAAAAAGCGTTGCATTGATACGATATATTGCCTATATTATGTATTGCCTACGAACTATATTGAATTATACGATACTGAGTACGATACTGATATTGCGTATATACGCTACAAATTCTGGTAACTATTAGATTAAAAATTTCCCAGAAATTTTTGCTCAACCTCATATAAGACTAGCTAGCACAAAGTGTCTCCTGATGCACCTGAGGCTCAGAATTTAAAAATTCTAACAATTAGTTGAGTTATTCATTAAAAATCACAACTCACTCTCATTAAAAACTCATCCCTGTCATTGCGAGAGGGAAAAAGCTCTGGCGCACGCGCAGAAGTCTCATTTACTCATCAGCTGAAAATAAAGATCGAAAAGGAGAATCTTTAGGGTATGTATTTAGTCATTATATATTAACTTACATCGGCCATAATGCTTAGTAAACTTAAAAGCGCTGGTGTACGCGCAGAAGTCTCATTTACTCATCGGTTGAAAATAAAGATCGAAAAGTATAATCTTTGGGGATATGTATTTAGTCATTATATATTAACTTACATCGGCCAAAATGCCTAGTAAAGTTAAAAGCGCTAGCGCACGCGCAGAAGTCTCATTTGCCCATCGGTTGAAAATAAAGATCGAAAAGAAGAATCTTTGGGGTATGTATTCAGTCATTATATATTAATTTACATCGGCCAAAATGCTTAGTAAAGTTAAAAACGGAAGATATATTCTGAAAGATCGCAAGCTTACATCTCAAACAATCTTTTTGTTTAATTATAATTTCTATTCAAATATGTTGTTTTGTATTGTAATTTTAGAAATATTATATTTGCCGTAAATGTTTTCAATATATTTCAAATTTATATAATCCACTATGCAATATGGAAGTTCTCCATAGAATAATAAATGTTTAATTTTTCAAATAATAGAAAAAGGAAATTTCCTTTAAGAGCACAGTTTCTAGAAATAATGCAATTTCTTTTGTGCTATTTTTCAGATTCTTTTCCTTTTCTAGGTAGACATTTTTCGAAGAATTGCTTTTCTTTATCATCATTTATGTAAATTATGCATTTATACCTAGTATATGCCAAAACTATGCGTTAACCTAGTTTTGCATATCCGCCAAGAGAAAAAAGTAAAAAGATAAACTGCTTGCGTTTTGCTAAATTTCACTGCATGTATTTTTCCATTTATTTTCTTGATTAAAAAATAGAACTATTTATTTCAAAACAGCTGTAAAGGTACAATAGAAAATGCCTTAGAAACATTGAAACAGAAAAAGTTACAGTAAGTCTATAAATGTTAGTGCGGGTCTAATACAGGTTCCGAATCGATTTTTAGGGGCATTCGTAATTATATAAATACGTAGCACCTATAGTCGTATGTTCTGTCAATCTGTCCTTCCGCATAGAACAGTGCAAAAATTACACAAACGGATGGATTGAAATTTAATATATGGGGCATTCTCACAATCTTTTGACTTTTGGGGAAAAAAATCTGACAAAATTTAACTTAATAACATTTTAATCTGATAGACGGATGCTTTAATGATTCAAAATAAAGAAAAAATGGTCAGCAGCGAAAAGTTTTTTATTTAACTGAGGTTTAAGTTAAACTTGTCAGTTTAATTTTCCTTACCATTTTACCCCCTATAACTTTTTATTTTCTTCTAAATTTTTACTTATAATGAATTTGCATAGTACCCACAGGACATTCAAAAAAGAAATAATAACAATGTAGTACTTTTAATACAGAATTTTTGTATAACATTGTATTAATGGGGTGTGAAGAATGGATGGTATTGGAATAAAGGGACTGTAAGGATGGAACTGTAAGGAAAATTACCAAATATTTTTAGGAACATCATGTTAGGACTAAGTGATAGCCACAATTATCATTGATTTTTAGAAACAGTTGTTAACATTGTATTAAATTATTATTATTTTTTTTTATTTACCTCGAAAAATGCAGGAATAAACCTTGGGGACGGTGGGACTACCAATAAAGCCACGATGCTTGAAATTGATATTTAAATGCTGATTTAAATTCTACAGTAAATTTCCTGCCAAAGAATTTTAGACATTATTTCACTAGCATACTTCTGCATGATAAAAAACTTGAAAAAAAAAATCTGTGGCTGCATCTGAAATGATTTTCTGTATAATTTTAGAAGAGGGATGGTAAAGTATCTGAAACCCAGAGACAGAGTTTAAAAAATAATAACAACTCTAAAAATGTGTGCAGGTTTATTTTTAGCTACATATTTATATAAAAGAGTAGTTCCAGTTTCAGAAAAAAAATTACATCGAATTATTTTTATCGAAATAATTTTATCCAGACAGCTCTAAACTTAAAAATCAGCATCAGGGACACGGGGCGGTATAGGAGTTTTGCAGGTGTTTGGACCCCCAACATCGTCCGAAACTTATTTATCTCGTTAATATTGTTGTGCAATCATGCAATGGGATGTTCCCCAGTATATGAAATAAAACCTAGCACGAACCCTATTTCAAATGAAGTTTGTAGCATGTTTAGTTCATTTACAGGGACAGTCAAAAGTATTCCGTTACATTACGGCCAATGGGAAAAAATCATTTCAAATGAATTTTAAAGATGTTACACCCTTTCAAACACAATAAAAAATATATGCATTTACGAAGTGCACTAAAATATGCAGAATATTCTGTAGCATATACGGTGCAACGGATAGTTACTATTCATTTACAGGGCTACACAAAAGAATTCCATTACAAATGGTATAGGAGGAAATTGTTGGTGGTGTATTTTAATTATACAAATTCATATATAATAAAAATGATATACGTCGGTGAGGCTTACTTAAGTTATTTGATGTATAATACGAAGTGCATAGCATTTACAGGAACATACAAAATATTTCAGACAAGTATTTTCTATCCGAAGTACTGTATATTAGCGGCGAAGGCAGAGAATGCATTTTTAATTATGATATGCGCTTTTGAGTTTCAATATATTTATGCGTACTATATTGTGGCTGTAAATATTATCTAACAAAAACATAGCTGTGAATAAAGGGAGCCAAGTTCTGTAAAGTCAATGGCAAGAAAAGAAGTGATATCTAAGTGGGTGCCAAGTTCAAATAAAATTCACCCAAACTTACCTACTGAAGTATTATAGCATTTTTTAAATTGTTTAGAAATAAAAATTATTGATAGCATATTAATAATAAATCTAGAACTTGGCAAGTTTTTACCTACGAGTCATTTATTTTTATTAATGACATTATTATATCTAAACTTGTTATTTCATGTTTGAAAGCCTTAATTTGAGTGAGCTCCTTTCCCTTGAAGGGTGGTGGGATAAAATATATCCCACCTAATTTAAACTACAAAATGCCACATTGACACTAGAATTCAGGACTAAAAAGTTTAATTTTATTAAATACGTGAAAAGAAGATTTCAACCATTTTGAAATAAATTTGTTTTTAAATTCTGGTGTGATTCAATCATTTCAGCATGTCACGAATAAAAGCTCTTTGCCCCTGAAGGGTTAAAGGGGTGCAGTCTCTAGAGGGATGATCAAGAACAAGCGTAAAGGTATCTGTCTCTTTCTCAGGCTTTTTAATCTGTTTGCATTGAAGTTTCTGGAGGGTGGGTGCTAGAGTGATAACCAAAGACGAGCGGGAGTGTATCTGTGTATTTATTGGTTTATCAAATCTTTAACATGAGTCATTTGTTTGTAATAATAACTATATTAATTTTTTTTATGACATTGTTGTTAATATTAACATCATCATTTTATTAAGACATGAAATTGATAGGCATAACATTTATCAAAAACTTGCCAAGTTCTAGATTTATTATTAATATGCTATCAATAATTTTTATTTCTAAACAATTTAAAAAATGCTATAGTACTTCTGTAGGTAAGTTTGAGTGAATTTTATTTGAACTTGGCACCCACTTAGATATCACTTCTTTTCTTGCCATTGACTTTACAGAACTTGGCTCCCTTTATTCACAGCTATGTTTTTGTTAGATATCATTACTTTTTGTAAAGTTACAATATATTTAGACACTTTACTTAATGTTTTTTAATGTGTTTACATGTGACTGTTTTATTCACCAAGCAACATTCAATTTTAATTTAAATTTCCTACAACAAACTATTTGGCTGTCAGTTTGCGGCTGAAATCTATATTTTAATACTGCTACATTGAATGCATGTTTTGAAACGAAATGCATTGATTCGAAATTTTAATTGTTTCTGAAACAACAATTCCTATTAAATTCCTATATTAAAATTTCCAATTAAATATCCTATAGCTGGGCCTGCTTTTTTGTGCTGAAAGTGAAAAATAAAGTTATGTGCTTATGACACACTACGTATCATTCATCCATGGGTGCCGGCAAAGAGGCAGTGCAGAGGAAGGTCATTGCCTCTCCCTGGAGTTTCAAATTTAACTAATTAAATATCCTTTTCTCTGAGGATTTTGAAAATAACAAGTGGGTAAGTATGATCACAGATCGCACAGAGGGTTTCGTTTAATATTCCTTTCAAAACACTTTATCCTTTTGAAAAATCTGTTAGTTCCACATTTCGCAACCAGGGGCGAACTCTATTCTAAATAAACCTCTATCCGAACGAAACTCCGTTTTACATACTATCCGTAGATATATTAGTCAAGGGTATTGAGCCCATAGCACTAGAGATAAGTAAGCTCCCCTGGCGGTAAAAAGTGGAACTAAAATATGTAAGGCTATGGTGCATAATATGAAAGAATGGTCAAAGAGGTGTCGGCAAAAATTGGAAAAGTGCTCACCGGGTGAAAAGGGCGGAGGATAGAAAAATTGTTTAAAATACACAAGTTAGAGCCCGGAGGAGTAAATAATATAAGACTTTTTGAAAATTTTATGATTTGTCGTGTGGTCTGGGGTATTCAGCTATACCTATGCAAAAAGTCATGTCTCCAACTTAATTAGGGGCTCCCTTAGAAAGAATTGCTTAAAATACATATGTGGTAGCTCAAAGAGTTAAGCGTAAGACTTTTTCAAGATTTTATGATTTGTCACCTAGCCTCAGGTGTTCTGCTATAAGTATCCGAAATTTCAAATCTGCAATTTAATAAGGGGCTCAGTTAGAAGGAATTGCTTAAAATACGCATGTGGAAGCCCAAAGGGTTAAATGTACGACATTTTCAAAATTTTATGATTTGTCATTTGATGTGGGTTCAGCTATAAGTATGCAAATTTTCACGCCTCCAACCTAATTAGGGGCTCACTTTGAAAGAATTGTTTAAAATTCACATGTGGGAGCCCAAAGGGTTAAATGTACGACTTTTTGAAATTTTTATGATTTGTCGTTTGATGTGAGGTGTTCAGCTATAAGTATGCAAAATTTCACGCCACATAGAAAGAATTGTTTAAAATACACATGTGGGAGCCCAAAAGGTTAAATGTACGACTTTTTCAAACTGTTATGGTTTGCCATCTGATGTGAGGTGTTCAGCTATAAGTATGCAAAATTTCATGCCTCCAACCTAATGAGGGCTCACTTAGAAATTATCTTTTTAAAATACACATGTGGGAGCCCAAAGGGTTAAATGTACGACTTTTTCAAAATTTTATGATTTCTCGTTTGATGTGAGGTGTTCAGCTATAAGTATGCGAAATTTCACGCCTCCAACCTAATTAGGGCTCACTTAGAAAGAATTGTTTAAAATACACATGTGGGAGCGCAAAGGGTTAAATGTACGACTTTTTCAAAACTTTATGATTTCTCCTTTGATGTGAGGTGATCAGCTATAAGTATGCGAAATTTCACGCCTCCAACCTAATTAGGGCTCACTTAGAAAGAATTGTTTAAAATACACATGTGGGAGCGCAAAGGGTTAAATGCACGACTTTTTCAAAATTGCATGATTTGTCGTTTGATGTGAGGTGTTCAGCTATAAATATGCAAAATTTCACTCCTCCAACCTAATTAGGGACTCACTTAGAAAGAATTGTTTAAAATACACATGGGGGAGCCCAAAGGGTTAAATGTACGACTTTTTAAAAATTTTATATATTTTCGTTTGATGCGAGGCGTTCAGCTATAAGTATGTACAATTTTACTCCTCCAACCTAATTAGGGGCTCACTTAGAAAGCATTATTTAAAATACACATGTGAGACCCAAAAGGGTTAAATTTACAACTTTTTCAAAATTTTATGATTTGTCATTTGATGTGAGGTGTTCAGCTATAAGTATGAAAAATTTCACGCCTCCAACCTTGTTAGAGGCTCACATAGAAAGAATTGTTTAAAATACACATGTGGGAGCCCAAAGGGTTAAATGTACGACTTTTTCAAACTGTTATGGTTTGCCATCTGATGTGAAGTGTTCAGCTATAAGTATGCAAAATTTCACGCCTCCAACCTTGTTAGAGGCTCACATAGAAAGAATTGTTTAAAATACACATGTGGGAGCCCAAAGGGTTAAATGTACGACTTTTTTAAACTGTTATGGTTTGCCATCTGATGTGAGGTGTTCAGCTATAAGTATGCAAAATTTCATGCTTCCAACCTAATTAGGGCTCACTTAGAAATTATCTTTTTAAAATACACATGTGGGAGCCCAAAGGGTTAAATGTACGACTCTTTCAAAATTTTATGATTTGTCGTTTGATGTGAGGTGTTCAGCTATAAGTCTGTAAAATTTCACGCCTCCAACCTAATTACGGCCTCACTTAGAAAGAATTGTTTAAAATACACATGTAGGAGCCAAAGGGTTAAATGTACGACTTTATAAAAATTTTATGATTTGTCGTATGATGTGTGGTGTTCAGCTATAAGTATGCAAAATTTCAAGTATCCAACATGTATAGTTTCTGAGAACGGGCTCTGTGACGGACAGCATATCTCAATTTGTTGATTTTCTGTAAGTAAGTAAACCCAGATAAACCCCCAGTAAGTAGATAGGTTTACAATAGAAGTCTATGGGAATTTGGCGAAATATTAGAGATATCGCCAAGGTAGCGTCACTTTTGGCGACTAATTTTGGTCGCCAAATTTGGCGATATATCGCCATGTTGGCGAGAAACTTGGCGGTATTTGGCGACGGAACAGTGTACCCTCCTACGGCAAATTAAAATTCCGCCTAATAGACGTAATGTTAAAATAAAAATGGGCACCCCCAGGTGGGTAATTCATCGATTTTCACAATTTTTTTATTTTTTTCCTTAATTTTATGGTGTAAACAAACTTCGCACCAAATTTGAAGTCTGTAGCTGCAGTAGATATACGAGATCTTTTTGATGAGTGAGTCAGTCAGTCAGTCAGTCAGTGGTAAAATTATCGATTATCAGACATTTTCAAATGTCATTATCTCGGAAACTAATTATGCGTTATTTATAAAATTTTGGATTTTAGGTAATTAGGGTGGCCTTACTACACTTTTCGAATAACAAGTACGTAGGTCTCATAGATTTTCAGTAGTAGAGCAATGAAATTTGACGAAAACAGCTCGAAATGGTTCGTGTAAATAACACACGGCTATGTCAGGCGAACTTGGCTGACACACTGCCGTGTGTCTAGATAGTTGATATACAGAGCTACGCAAAAGAATTCGTAAAGGTTACAGAGTATGACCGTAAATTGCTGAAAGGTGGGTTTAAAATGTGTTATGTTGAACTGCATGTAGTTTTCTATGAAATGTTTGTAGCATATAGATAAAATGATATACAAGGCCACGCAAAGAATTGGACACATGGCCGCCTATAGATGATAAATTCTGGAAATGCGGTTTCGGTAGTTTTAAGAGTGATTTAGTTTGCATTGAAGTTTAGCTAAATAGTGGCGTGTAATATAAGTACTAGGTAAACAACAGGGCTGAAAAAAAGTATTCAAGTATGTTTCCATCTATTAGTATACATTGCTGAAAGAGAAATTTCAACCTGTTATGCGTTTTCTTGCTAAACTAAACTTTCTATTATATAGTATATATATCAGCCTACAGATCAAATACAGTGCTCTTCGGTAGAATTGAAATAAATATTTGGCTATAGATGGTAACTTGTGAAATCAGTTTTTTAAATGTTTAGTTAGTTATCTTATTTACCTTATTTCCCTAAATGACGCAGTTTTGTTAAATCTTTCAGGGAGTGTTGGAAAGTGTTTCATAATCTATGCCGTACGCATGATTTTTCTTTCTTGTTTTTAATCAAAGACGAAAGCCATTGTATCTCTTAGCAGCGGCTGATTTCGTCTTAAAAATCTCCAATCAAAGGAAAATGAATGAAAACCCGTTTACAGGCAGACCGTCACTGTTTTTTTTTACTTATAATTCAATCTTTTTAATCCCGATGAAATTAGCATGCTTTTAGAATCTGGAGTGTCTGAGCGGAGGTTGGCGAGCGTAGCTCGTAAGGGGCAGAGCCCCCTAGTATATATATAAAATAGTTTTCATACTAAACAAAATAGCGGTTGGTATCCAACGTACACTTTATTCATAAATTGAAAGACTAAGTAAAAATAACTAGAGAACAGGAATTCTGATTTTTCAGAATTTAGTGTCGCCCCGGCATTTCCATTACTTAATTTTCTTCTGGTGGACTGGTGGCTTCTATTATTATGAAACAGCCATTATAAACGAAGCGTTAGGTGAAGATGAAAGAGCAGCCGTAAAAAGTTAGAACTCTGATTTTCTGGTCAGAATGGGGGGGGGGGGGAAGAGGATGGCCATAATTCTCTATTTTCTGGTCAGGATGGGGGGGGGGGGGAATGGCCATAATAAAAAAAAAATTATGGCCATTTTTTTTCATTTAAAAAAAAAGTTATCCCCCCCCCCATCCCCATTCTGACCAGAAAATCAGAGTTCTAACTTTTTACGGCTGCTCTTTCATCTAAACCTAGCGCTTCATTTATAATGGCTGTTTCAGAATAATACAAGCCACCAGTCAACCAGAAGAAAATAACTCGGTTAAGCGGAACTCTACTGCAGTACAAAACATATTTCAATTTTAAGACTTAAAGCACACGTTTTATTTTATGTAAAATGACGTCATTCGCATCCGCTTAAGAATTCCACATTTACGACCTACTTAAACATCTACAGTAAAGCATGCATAGCACATCACTATCGCGAAATAATGCACAAATGCAGCAAAAAGATGCCGTCATTCAAGATAATCGACAAAAAAATAGCTATCTAATGATTCATAGATATATAAAATTAAATATAGTTTATAATAGCCCCATTGTTTTAACAGAAATCATTCGTTTACATTTTTTTCAAAATAGCACGTATTTTAATTGCATTTTCTTTCGGTTGTAATGAAAAAATGGCAACAGAAATAGATAATTAATATTTTACAACTGTTTTTCCTTTACTTTCTACAGAAATGGGGTACTTCCGTTGCCAGTATTAAGTAAATGGCTCATAAAACTACAAAAAAATTAATAATTCAAAAACAAGATGAGATGAAGTTTTCAAACAAATTCCATTTAAAAGTACATTTTTTTCCCAATATGACGGTATAAAAATTGAAAATGTGCGATGCTTAGAAATTAAAAAAATTGCTATAGAGTATTTAGTCGTAATGCTTTGTTTTACGGCTAGCTTCTGTAAGGTAACGTTATTTTTTGAAGATGATACAAAATAAGATGTGAGAAAGAAATAGCATACCGTACCGGGGCTAAAAACATATGAATCAAATTAAACAGTTTTATTTTTAAACCATCTTTAAATTTCTGTATAAAGTATGCGTTGGATTGCAACCTCTATTTTATTTAGTATTAGATATTACAACGTAAAGTCTTCGATTATTATAATTTCCATATCTCAAATTAATATGACTGCACAGGTAGCACAAAGATATCGTCCAATGTCCCGATCAATAATGGCCAATATTTCGAAAGTCGCGCAGGGGCAGACGTCAAATATACAATATCTGTACTCTCGAAGGGTATGGTCCAGATTTCATGAAAATAAAACAAGACACGGTTATGTTACACCATACCGTGTACCCGGCTAATATTGGCCACGTATTTTTAACACTTTCCAACAAAGTTGGAAAGTGTTTATGACTTCGGTTTGTCTGTCCGTCTGGTTGTCTGTCCGTATGGCCGTCTGCCCGTCTGTCCGTCTCTCCACGCTCTAACTCCCGTAAATATACTCGGATTGTCCTGAAATTTTTGGCGGTTATTGACGTTTACCATAGCACGTTCCCTATTTCAAATGAAGTTTGTAGCATGTTTAGTTGATTTACAGGGACAGGCCAAATTTTTCCGCTACATTAGGGCCTATGGGAAAAAATCGTTTAAAAGGATATTTAATGATGTTAAACGCATCCAAACATATCAAAATTGATATGCATTTATGAAGTGCACTAAACATGCTTTCTGTGTAATATGCGGTGCAAAAAATATTTATTATTCTTTTACAGGGCCACACAAAAGAATTACGTTACATAATGATATTGGGAGTGAGGAAGGGGGGGGATTTTTTGCGGCGTATTTTAATTATGTTAAACTATTTCACATATAATGAAATTGATATACAACGCTGAGGTTTACTATAAGTTATTTCATGTATATTACGAAGTGCATAGCATTTACAGGGACACACAAAACTTTTCAGATAGTATATTGTATCAGGAGTACTGTACATTAGCGGTGATTGCTGGAAATGCATTTTTAATTATGTAATGCGCATTTATGTTCCACTATATTTATGCATACTATATGGTGTGTATAAATTCTATAATTCATAAACAGGGCTAAAGAAAATAATTCGTAAGGGTTACTGGGTATCAGCGCAAATTGGTTAAAGGTGGTTTTTAAATGAGTTATGCATTTTTACGCTGAAATACATTTAGTTGATTAAAAAATGTTTGTAGAATATAGATAAAATGATATACAAGGTCACGCAAAGAATTGGATACATGGCCGTCTATAAATGATAATTTCTGGAAATGTGGCTTCAGTAGTTTTCAGAATGTTTTAGTTTGAATTAAATTTTAGCTAAATAGTGCCATGTAATAAAGGGACTAGATAAATTACAGGTCTGTACAAATGTATTCAAGTATTTTTTAAATTAATTGTATAAATTGCTGAAAGAGAAATTTCAACCTGTTATACGTTTTCTTGCTAAACTAAATTTTCTCATTATATGGAATATATATCGACATACAGATCAAATACAGGGCTGTTCAAAAGAATTGGAATAAATATTTGGCTATGGGCGGTAACTACTGGAATCAGATTTTTAAATGTTTACTTAGTTATCTTATTTACCTTATTTCACTAAGTAACGAAGTTCCGTTAAAGCTTTCAGAAAGTGTTGGAAAGTGTTTCATAATCTATGCTGTACGCATGATTTTTCTTACTTGTTTTTATATAAAATAGTTTTCATACTAAACAAAATAGGGGTTATGCTAACCAACATACATTTTATTTATAAATTGAAAGATGAAGTAAAAAAAAAAAAAAAAAGAAACATTAAAAAAAAATTTAATTTAATAAATTTCAGCGACCATTTGGATTTTTTTTGACTTAACATTTACATAGTTTTAATTTTGGGGCATTTCGACAAGAGAAGCCGAGAAAGATAAGAGGTTAAAAATCGAAAGCAGTTCCGCCGAATCATCCACAGATCACGACAAATCACCTTCGTAACAAAATTTAACCGCAAAATCTAAATTTCGTCTATCAAATTCCGTCGCATCCTCTTCAACAACAGATCGCAAAGATCAAACTTCAGACGACCAAAACCTTCATCGATAAGCTCTCCAAGTGCCGTTTCGAGAAGAAAAACAGTTTACAAATCGAAAGCAGTTCCACCGAATCATCCACAGATTGCGACAAACTACCTACGCTGAGCTCCATTTTTCCCGGTTACAATCGACCGATTGTAAAACGCCGTGGCTAGTGGATTGGAGCCTCTCGAGACATGGCCTTTTACTATAAATCGATTAAACATTAGATTGTTTCCTTTTTCGCGTTCGTCTTTTATTCTGTAATCGATTTTCATGGGCTACTTAATCAGTTGAAGACCTCGATTTTCATGGGCTACATAATCAGTTGAAGACCTCGATTTTTATGGCCTACATAATCAGTTGAAGACCTCGATTTTTGCTTTCAAGACGATTTTCATTTCGGCGTCGCTCTTTGGTTTTGGATTTTTCCAAATCTGATAATTTGCGCCTACTCATTTTGTAACTTTTTCAATTTTTAACGATTTTATGCCTTTCGATTACCTATTCAAAGACTTTTTAACGATTTTATGCCTTTCGATTACCTATTCAAATAAAAATTCTTCTAAAAGTAAAGAACATCGTTGAATTTTGTGTAAAAAAATAAAATACGAGCAGCATTTGGCCCCATCCTCGACCGAAAACAACAAACATTTCCAAATGGGTAAAAATATGAATCAAATAAAACTGTTGTATTTTTTAGCCTTCTTGAAATTTCTGAATAAAGTATGCGTCGGATAGCAACCTCTGTTTTATTTAGTACTAGTTAGTACTAGTAGTTAGTACTACTAGTTTAGTACTAGTAGTAGTTACAACGTAAAGGCTTCGATTATTATAATTTCCACGTCTGAAATTAATAAAACTGCCCAGGTAGCACAAAAATATCGGCCAATGTCCCGATCAATATTGGCCAATATTTCGAAAGTCACACAGTGTCAGACGTCAAATTTACAATATCTGACTCTATTCCCAGATGTAACATGATATTAGTTTTTAAAAGAAAGCATCCAAACCAATTTTTTGCATTACATATAACTAACGATGGAAACAGGTTTTTAAGGCCGAAACCAAATTTCGGTGATCTTCCTCTTATCGGCCGAAAACGAAAACGAAATTGTCCAAAATTTTTTTAAAGTAACTAAATTGTATGTATTAAAGTGATTAATACATAAATAAATATACATAATTATTAATTAACTATACGTTTATATTTAACATGCATAATTATAAATTAATTATGCGTATTTATTAAAAAAACATAATTATTAATTAATTATAAGTGTGGCTCAAATTGGCTCTCTGTGCATTAGAACCAAAACTTTTCATTTTCATGTAAAATAAAACGTAATTAATTCCCCAAATGACACAGAAAAATTTTCTAGTTATACGAATTTCATTTAATTAAACACTATTATAGTTTTTTGTATACACACCTCGATATATCTTTTATAATGATTTTTGTAAATGATCATCTGTTATAATAGAACTTTCTCAAAGGATAATAGAAGCACTTCTGCGGCTCGAAACTAAAAATTGTCTATTATTGTTATGGCTGAAGCTTTTAATGTGCACGTGAAAAAGTTTAGTTATATATGCATTGCTTGCTTTATAAATTGCATTCACTTCTTGAGTCAGTCATGACTGATAAATAACGAAGTTCGTAGCAATAAATAGTCTCATTTGAGCCGATAAAACTCAAATCGATGAGTAATGCGGAAAATTCACGAAGGAAGAATCGAGATTTTTGGAATACTGATAGTTTCGGAATTCGTTTTCGGCGAGACTCAGATTTTGGGCCCAAAATGAAAACAAAACCGAATTTTCGATCGATCTCTATTTATAACATTCTAATACACTAGCAAAAGACATGCTTTGCTTGGATTCGCGAAGCATTATTCAACAAGACAAATATATGAAAGCAACAATAATTTTTATATTATTTTTGAGTCTTTAATAAGCAAAAACGCTATTTTATGTTATGACGCATTTTAATTTTAGAAAAGTAAATTCAGCCAAATAACTAAGAATTTCCTCGGAATTTTTTATTTATGAGATAACGAATTTAACAATTAATTTTATTTGTTTGCAATTTTTTGTTTCCACTTTACAAAGAAAAAAATCATAATATAATTCTTTTAAAATGCGTAAGTGTCGTCTGCGAAAATTATTTCACATAATAAGAATAAATTCTGCACTGAAATTCTTAACACTGAAAAATATTTTTATAATTGAATGTAAATAATTGAATTTTCACAAATTTTAATTCATTAAAAATATACTATAATTTTCTTTAAAACGGTATTTTAAAAATTTCATAAAAGAAAATCGTGAAACTAATTAATCATGATTCTATTTATAATGACTAACTCCGTCATTTATTTTTTCTTCTGAAAATAGACGGGTTTCATTTTTTATTTGAAAAAATGCGTCCGTAATAGAAGAACATGTAAAATAAATTAATTAAAATAATAATTATTTTTAAGATTATTCTGTAAAATATATATATATATATATATATATATATATATACATATATATATATATATTGTGCAAATCCACAGATCATAATTTATGTTTAATTTCAAGTCAAAACACTGAATAGTTTTTTTTAAGTGTACGACAAAATGTAATTTGTGTAGCCTAGTAGAGGATTCGCTTCGCTCATCCTAATAAATAGCTATTAAGAAAATTCTAAACAATAAATTTTAATAATTTTACCGTTTTCACAAAACTTGATTTTTTTAATGTATTTTTAATATTTTATTTAGATTGGCCAATGTTGTAAAAATGGTTTTAGTATTACAATATTCAGAGATATCTATCTGTATTCGTAAAATCCATATCATATTTCAGACATTTCAAGATATCCGTCTATACAGCGTGACTTTAAAAATCAGGCATAAAAAAAAATTCAGAGGCGATTAATTTCTGAAAAAAATTTTATGGGTGATGCACAGTTGCTTAGTAGGATAATAACTTTGGGGGCAACTTTGGCGAATGCATGGCACACTATATGACAGGAACGAAATTTTTGCAACTGCAACATTAATGATGAGGAAGTCTTTTCAGGCTTTTTGTGAAAAGACCGCAATTTATGAGCTGATTGAACACGCAAAATCTGAAAAGGCATTAAGTGCCAAAAAAGAGATATAGATGATTGGTTAGGCATTGACGGAAATGCATCAACAACGAACAATTTAACGGACAGCGAGATCACTGACGCTATGTTTAATAGAGCAGCCGATAATGCTAGTAGCAGCTCACAAGACGAGGATGAACAACCGGCTGGATAAAAGGTGTCACTAGAAAAATGCATAAATTTGACTGGAGAATTAATATCTGCTGTAGAGAAACAAGACTGTATTTACGAAATAGACAATCTTCATTTGTATAATATATATATATATATATAGGATGAGATTTCAGCTTTTTTGCACACCGGTATTTTGTTATAGAAAATGTTATTTTATTTAATCGGAACATTTTTGCGATTTAACAGAAGAAAATTTTTTCTAACAAAATACTGGTGTGCAAAGAATGGCCAAAAAAATTAAACCAAACGAAGTTGATATCGATGTTTCCTAAATTACAAAAGAAGAAATCATTTCAGTCTTTATTCGATATTTTTTCTGTAACATAGAAAATATCCATTAACCCTTTATCTACTGACGGTACTTATAAGTACCATTAAAATAACTTGTTATAAAATTCATTTAATACATCGATTTGTTGTAATACAATTTAGAATGAGTTATAGGTGCATTATTTTATCTTGTTCCAAAAGCCTTATGGGTTACACAAAACAAAAATATTTTTAAAAGAATGATTTATTTTGTCTTTGCCTCTTTTTAGCTTTCTTGGCGTTGGGGGTGAAATTTTTCAATTCCGAAATATTTCTATATTTCTGTTGTAAGAACATCATATTTGTACCTTTCCTAATTCTTCAAAATACTAAGAAGAATATTTAAAATAAAAGATTTGAGTGGGGTTATAAATATTGCACAAAATCCCTGTAAATTAAAATTTAATTAATATTTCTAAATCCTCCAATCCTTCTAAAATCCTTCTAAAATGTATTAAATGAGTATGTAAATCTCTTAATGCAGTTTAAACAATTCACGAAAAATGCTTTAGAAGATAAAATTTTCATGAGCTCATAATTCAGTACATAAAGGTTTTTTTTAATATTTAATTTTCTCGTTTTCTTACATAACTATTACTTAACAATGAATTAAATTATGGCTAAAGACACCATTTAGAATATAGCACTTTGATATTCCTTCAAAAATCAGGAATTTTCAAAAATCCGGCATAGACTCGGTCCCGATGATTCCGGATTTTTGAAGTTATACTGTATTTAGCATATCTGACGAAGTTTGTAATGTTGACCAAAGTGAATAGAAAGTTCTGAAGGACCGCCCATTTCAATCGCTTTCGTCGAAGAGTATTTGATGGAGACGTCTGCCATGAAATTTGCATTATATAAAAATTTTCTTTAGGAATCTATAGTTATATATCATCATCATCAACAACTGTTTTCATTCCACTGCTGGATGTAGGTCTCCCCTAGATCTTTTCAATGTTTCCTGTCTAGTTCTTTAGTCATCCAATTAACACCGGCTATTTTTCTGATTGCATCACTCCATCGTACTTGAGGTCATCTCCTTGGCTGTTTTACATCTCAGGGATACCACTGTAGGGTGTTTATATTTATTTATATATATATATATGAAGAATTTTAGATAGAAATCTGTTGATATTGGTATGGAAAGTTTTCCGCAGTAAAATTTATATAGAAATTTATAGAGATTGCAATTTAAAAATTTCCCAACAAAAACTAGAAATCTCTTGTGCATAAACTTTTCCTAGCGCAGTGAATGGTATAGCTTTGCCAGTGGCATGAGACGGAGCACATAGGAGTAATTTTATTGTTCTTACCACTATCTTTTATCAATAATCTTCAAGCGACATTTTTATAAGATATGCAATAGGAAAATATCAAGAAGATTACTCATAAAAGATACTGGTAAGAATAATAAAATGTGTCTCCCGGAAAGGGTGCGTTGTAATGGCAATTTTAGTGCTATTTTCAGGATGTAGCCGTAGACAGACTTTCTGTGCCTTCTATTCCAGTTGCTCAGAATTAGATGGATACCAGGAAGCCGTGGATAAGATTGGACTTACCAGGGAAAAAAAAGGAACTAGTTGGAAATTGTACGTCAAACGTGGCAAATGAGGTACGTTCGTACTATAACTAGTTTTATAAATATTCTGATCTTGATGCAATAGCTGCTGCACTCTCATGCAAAAATGCGTGAATACAAAACTTATTACTATTATGGGCACTCCAAAAAAGTAAGATACATCACGGTATAAGGGGAAAAACATTTGCGGTATATTTAAAAGATATTTTACGTATATTTTAAACGTACTAAAATTTATATAGGTCACTGAGGTGATCTAGAAGGCGCTAACTGTCGAACATGATGTGCTTAGAATTTATTGTTTATTTACAGGGACACACAAAAGAATTTGACTACTGTAATTCTTATGAATAATGATTACTAGAATTGGGTTTTAAATTGTTTACGCGTTTCAAAATTGAACTTTTTATATATTACTTCATGTGTATAAATTCTATATCTCGAATACAGGACAGCGCAATAATTTTTTATATTTTTCTGACTATTGGTAGTCATTGCAGAAATTGAGTTTTCAAATGCGTTATGCGTTTTAGAAATTGTTTATTTAGTTATTATCCCATGTTTATTATTCCATTATGATCTTTAAACTTAATAGATTGTGATAGTTTGTTACAGTATTGTGAATTTGTTATATTGTGAATCTTTAATTATCTATGATGGACGCATGATTTTTCTTTCTTGTTTTATTTTCAAATGATTTTAAGATTATTAAAACTGACACTTATGACATTTTATCATAATTTCGAAATACTTTTCCTTTCCAAACATTCTTTCACTAACATTAGAAATACACGGGTTGGCAAAAAATGAAAATATTTTTCCTCCCTGAAAACTAAATATGTCAAGTATAAAGATCTAACAGTCCTAATTCTAAATATGCTATCCAAATTGCTCCAGCACGTGTCATTTTTCTGAAAAACAGTTTTAAAATAAAATCAAATAGTGCAGAATCATTATATTAATTTGCAATGCTAGGTAAACTTGAAATCATGAAAAGAGTACTTTTACTGTCTTAGATATCAAACTGATAAAATATAGCATGGAAATATAGTTTGTTAAAACTTGTACCGTGCATTTTTCTTTTTACGCCTCATCCCCATTCGTGTCCGAATTTACTATTTGCTATCCACTAATATATTTTCATTCCTTTTGCCGCTGTAACTCGGATAATCATATTTAGGGTAGGGGAGTACACAGTAAGACATGGTACACAGGGAGACAGCAATCAGGATAATCATATTTAGGGTAGGGGAGTACACAGTAAGACATGGTACACAGTGAGACAGCAGCCATTTTGACATATAGTTATAACTTTTTCTCTTAGCTGGAACACATACTGAACCACCTCATCTTATGCAACATGTGGATGTAGTTTCGGCACTCCGGTTACTCGTTCAACAAAATAGTAAGTAATTATTTATTTTACAGGGGTTAAAGTTACATAAACGTCCATTTTAGAGTTTATTTGTTTCATTATAGCGTATATTTACTTAACCAAACCTAGTTATATCTAATGATAGACTATGTCCACAAAACGACACCAGCATTCAAAGGTGTGAAATTGATGATGAAACAGATATGGCATCCATTTTGTTACAACGTAACAAAAGTACACAGTGAGACACACATTTGTGGTATACAGTGAGACGTGCCTCATTGTGTATCTACTATGTTGTTCTGATGTAAAAAAGGTTATTTATTAATAAAAGAAGGTTTTTTTCTCTCTCTCTCTATGTCTGTGTGTGTGTGGGGGGGGGGGGGGGACGTTCGATGGCTAGTGAAATCTACTAAACGTAAGAGGCTGAAAATTTGCATGAAGGTAGCCCATTGTCTGCCATTGTTCACCCGAGGCTCATATTTAAAAAACATTTTTAATCTAGAAATATTAATTAGAAGTCATAAACTGCAGAAAATTATTGATAGAGTGTAAAAATGTATTATTTATGAAAATATATACGTTGTCTCACTGTGTATCACTTGTGGTACACAGGGAGACAATTTTGGATACTCCGTTATTCTGCTTCTGTGCTTTTATAAATAGCTTTTTAAAAACCATTTATACATTAATGTATAGTGTATTTGTGTAGCTTAAAGATGTAGCAAAAATTTTTTCAAAAGAATAAAAATCGTTGCCATTCGTTAAGTAATAATAATTTTCGTCTCACTGTGTACTACCCTCCTCTATACATGTACTTACAGATAACTTCCGCATTATTATCTACAGTTTATGGTTCACAAAATCTCTGCTTATGTTTTTGCAAGATATAAAATACCTTAATTTTAAAAGAAAACCCTGCTACCAAGAGAATGGTACGTGATACAATAATTTCGTTAACATATTTTTATTTAGCAGAGTGAAATCTATAAGATTCAACTATTATTTTTATACAGAGGATTTCGGTGCCGACCAGTGTAATTAATAAAAATATTCCAATTAGCGAAGTGATAAAGAAGAAAAGGATTAAAGAAGATAATAATACATAAATTCTGATGTGGCTTATAATTTTCTTTTTACATGATAGCTGAATGTCCGACGCCATAAAGGCTGGACTATATTTCTGCTTCCAGAAAGGATAATAACTCGTGCTAAATATTCTCCTTTTTCCATAACTTATTAAAGACCAGAAAAATATTCGTCTCCAGAATGTGCTTCATTTCTCTTAATTGGACACTGACTTTTCTGAAAAGAAATTAATTAAAACATAAAAAACATTTTTATGTACTTTATAAAAGATAAACGGAATACATAATACATGTTACTAAACCATACACTTAAAATTAATAAGCGAATTTTTGTTATAAGCCTATAAAAAATACATATTTGTGTTTCATAAAAAAGTTCGTTTTTCCTTAATTTTAGTAAACGATTTTGTAGGCTTATCTAATCTAAGCTATTTATCAGCAAATTTTCGGTGTGGCAACAGCGTATTTCTATTAATTTGATTCTAGCTTTAAAAAATTAATAATAATTAATTGTCTCCTTAATCGCCGCGCTTAGTGTTGCCAGTGGGCTATTTTTTTTTAAATTCAGATTTCTTGATTGACGCCACTTTTTGAAACGGTAAAATTACCTTTGTTTTCACTTTAATTAATATGTCATAAAATAAGGTGCATTTTACCTTCTCAAACAAGTGGTGCCGATCAAGAATCTGAGTTTAAAAAAATAGCCTATTTGGCAACACCGGTGCGCTCGATAAGTGTAGTCTACTTTTTAAAAAGTTCAAATTGTTTGATTGCCACCACTTTTTTGAAGTAAAAATATTCATCTTTTTTAATGGCAGATAAAATGATCCTATAATAAAGTCACTTACACTATTTTAAAAAACTGGTGGAATTAAACAATCTGATTAAGAGTTTCCGGGACACATTTAAAAATAATTTTAATTTATTGAGTTAAAATTTTGGAATTTTTTGTGATGCTTAACCGTATCATTTGTAAACAAAATCACATGGTAAAACTTCTCATTTTTTTTTTATTTAAATTTAAAATTTATTAAAAAAGTGGGATAATTTTAAAATCGTTATAACTCGAAATATTATTTGTAGAATTTCATTTTTTTTTCATTTAAATAAACAGAAATATACAAGTTTTAATTTTGATTCAGCATTTTAAAAAATATTAATTTAAAACAAAATTAAAAATATTTAAAATAGAAATTAAAGAAAAAATGATGTAACATTTTAAAAAAAATCATATTTTCAAAAGTAAATATTTTTTTTTCAAATTTGCAAAATTAAGATTAAAGTAAGGCAATTGAAAAGACATGTTCCAAGTTTGAACCATTTATCTTTAACGATTCTTGATTTATAACTACACTGGTTATCAAAAATTAAGGAAAAGTCACAAAATACCAATTTTTAAATACGGGAATACTCAAAAGGAAGTAATATAATTCGAATAATTACTATTCCTGTGGAACAGCTAGTCCATATAACATCTCATTCAGGTCACACATGGTCACAAGAGTCACAGTCACTACGCGAAACAAAAAATAGGAAATTCCATAAGTCTCTTTTATGAGTCTCAAATGACTACTATATGTGACTCCACTGACAGGTCACTGTGACTGCTGCTTTGTGGCGAGTCCCCGGGTGACTTTACAATGTCGTTTCATTGAGACTCTTGTGTGACACTCATCTGGAGACTCAATTTCAAAATCATTGTGAACGTTGCATTATGATAAATCACCAAATAATGTCAAATTAAAGTCACATGGTGACTTTTCACCACTTTTCACAGTGGTGATTTTATAGTAGGGTCTCTGTCACCATTTGACAAAGTCATGTTACAGAAAGTCACCATGTGACTTTAATGTGACATTATTTGGTGATTTATCATAATGCAACGTGCACAATGACTTTGAAATTGAATCTCCAGATGAGAGTCACACGAGAGACTCAATGAAACGACTTTGCAAAGTCACCTGGTGACTCGTCACAAAGCAGCAGTCACAGTGACCTGTCAGTGGAGTCACATATAGTAGTCATTTGAGACTCATAAAAGAGACGTATGGAATTTCCTATTTTTTGTTTCGCCGTAGTGACTGTAACTCTTGTGACCATGTGTGACCTGAATGAGATGTTATATGGACTAGCTATTCTGTAGATATAGTAATTATTCAAATTATATTACTTCCTTTTGATAATTCGCGTATTTAAAAATTAGCATTTTGTGACTTTTCCTTAATTTTTGATAACCAGTGTATTTCAATGAAAGAAATGGGGGAAAAAACGATCATGAAGAAAACCGCATTTTCACAAGAAGTCGTTTCCACAACAACCATTGCTTGAAATCTAGATTTCGAAAACAAACTAAAATGAAAAAATTAATATTTCCTATTCCAATTAAGATAGAAACATGATTTATACGCCATTTTAAGCAGGCAAAAACAGAGAAATTTTTAATGCAATAAAATATTTTTAGAAAGTTTGAAGATTTTTGTGCCCCGGACCCCCTTAAAAATGCAGCCTACACTGCCGTGAAAGTCATGGGCGCGAGAAATAAGGGGTTAAAAAAAGGAAAAGATATGACAGTATATTTCCAAATTGAATGATATAAAGACTTCCATGTAAAGTATAAATGTGATATTAATAAATTAGTTCTATTAAATTCTTCTTAAAAGAGATAATTTGCGATTAATAAAATTGTTTTTGCTTTTTTCGCTACTAATATTTTTAGCAAAAAATAATGGAACAATGTAAGCTATTTTATGGCCTTTCTAGTTGAAGTGCCACTTTACAACTAGGAGATGTAAGCGACTTGTGGAGATATGAAAGAATCAATAAAATATAATGCTTAACGGCAGTATACAAAAATACTTGAAAACCAATTAAATTTAAAATAAAGTGTTTAATAATGTATGCTGGACGCTGCCTTGTATAATTTTTAAATAATTTTATGAATATTTAAAAATGACGCTTATGACATTTTTTCATAATTACGAGTTACTTTTCCATCCCAAATATTCATTCTTTTACTAAAATTAGAAAATAATCAATAAAATATTCCAATTAGCGAAGTAATAACAAAGAAAAGATCAAACAGCATAATAATACATAAATTCTGACTTGGCTTATGATTTCTTCTTTTCATAATAGTAGAATGTTCGGCGCCATAAAAGCTAGAATATACTTCTGGTGCCAGAAATGATAATAATTCGTGCTAAATATTCTCCTTTTTTTAATCACAACTTATTATATCAGAAAATATTCGTCGCCAGAATACACTTCATTTCTTTTAACTGGCCACCGACTTTTCTGAAAATAAATTAATTAAAACAAGAAAATAATTGAAGAGCTGAGTGGAAGAACATGTTACGCTACATTTTCTTAGAAATGATTTTATCTTTTGAACGAAGGTATTATCAGGTATTCTATCACATGGTACAGTTAAAATATCAAAGTTCTAATTAGCCTTGAAGATTTCAGACATTATTCACCGATATTTAATATTTTAATATTTAATAATGCAAATAATATTAATATTTTTAGTATTTAAAAATTAAATATGAATAAGTTATTTTGTGATAGAGTTTAGTACCACACCTGTTAATATTTTAAACGCATGGTATCAAACAGAAAATAAATCATTAAAATTGACAACAAAAACTTTCACATCAAATTTCTTCAAATGTAATTTTTGTTACTTAACATGTTCTTTCACTTAGCTCTTCAATTTTGAAGAACTTTATCAAAGCTAAACGACATCAATGAGAAATAATAATAACACGTTACAAAATAAAAACATTAAATTAATAAACGAATTTATATTAAAATTCTATAAAAATTACTAATTTGTGCTTAATATATTTTTAAATCTTTAATTTCCGTAATCGATCTTTTAAGCTAATCCAATCCAAGCAACTTATCATCAAATTTTCGATGTAGCAACAGTGTATTTTGATATTACTACTTTTTTTAAATACATATATTTAAAAAACAAGGCTATTATGATTGGTCATCTTCCCTGAAATTTCTACAAAACCAATATTCCTAATTATTTGTTTAAATAAAAGCTGTTCATTTGCGATGTGCCTACACTAGCTATTTTTAAAAATATTCCAATTTTTAACACTTTCCAACAAAGTTGAAAAGTGTTTATGCATTCGGTTTGTTATATTTTAATTTTAATTTAAAAAGATTCAGGACAATTTTTACAGCGGTGGAAATTAGGTTACTTCCATTGTTACAGCGGAAAGGGAAATAATGGGAATTACTATATCTATACTGATGCCCTTTCCTCATAACAATTAAAATATATGCATTTGTTTTAATGTGAACAGAATATGACGTTATGTTTAAAATGCACGCATTTTCCCTTATTAACCATTTGGAAATGGTTGTTGTTTTCGGTCGAGGATGGGGGCCAAATGATGCACGCATTTTATTTTATTTTTAACGAAATTCAACGATGTTCTTTACTTTTAGAAGAATTTTTATTTGAATAGGTAATAGCGAGGCATAAAATCGTTAAAAATTGTTTGAATTGGTAATCGAAAGGAATAAAATCGTTAAAAATTGAAAAAGTTACAAAATGGATCGGCGCAAATGATCAGATATAGAAAAATCCAAAGCCAAAGAGCGACGCCGAAATGAAAATCGTCTTGCAAAGCAAAAATCGATGTCTTCAACTCATTATGTAAGCTATGAAAATCGAGGTCTTCAATTGATTATGTAGCCCATGAAAATCGATTACAGAATAAAGGACGAACGCGAAAAAGGAAACAATCTAATGTTTAATCGATTGATAGTAAAAGGCCATGTCTCGAGGGGCTCCAATCCACTAGCCACGGCGTTTTACAATAGGTCGATTCTAACTGGGGAAAATTGAGCTCAACGTAGGTAATTTGTCGCAATCTGTGAATGATTCGGTGGAACTGCTTTCGATTTGTAAACTGTTTTTCTTCTCGAAACGGGACTTGGAGAGTTTATCGATGAAGGTTTTGGTCGTCTGAAGTTTGATCTTTGCGATCTGTTGTTGAACAGGATGCGACGGAATTTGGTGGACGAAATTTAGATTTTTCGGTTAAATTTTGTTACGAAGGTGATTTGTCGCGATCTGTGGTGGATCGAAAGCAGTTCCACCGAAATGATTCGGTGGAACTGCTTTCGATCCACCACAGATCGCTTTCGATTTTTATTTATTCGATTATTAAAAAAATTCCAAATGGTCGTTGTAATCTATTAAATTACAATTTTTATTTTTTTCATATATGTATTTATTCCTTCCATTGATAGTGAGCTTGAGACGCTAATCTCGGAGAGAGGCGAAGTGCTTCAATGAGTGAAAATGGCGACATAGTAAAAAAAACAAAAACAAATATCGTTCTACATCAGTCTACCGTGTTTTGTTTTCTCCCGTCCTTTTTCCTGGTATCACTTCATTCCCTCCCAAGGGGTGATGTAAACACAAGAGAAAATTATTACCTAAGTTTAACTTGGAATATAAGTAGTTCCCATCTTGGAAAAAAAAATACGTTTTAAAATTTAATTTATGTAATTCTTCACTACATGTCCTACCTGCGTAAAAATAGCTATTCTTTTGAAAAATTATGCTAAAACATAAACTTGACCAAAGCAAAAACCATAGCCCCATATTCATCTTTTTAATTCTTAAAAAAAGAAAAAAAACTATTTCAGTTTAATTTTTCACCTGGAAATGTTTCAACTAAAAAGAGATAAATTATTATTACGGTAAATGAATTACTTGCAATACGGAAAAAAAAGCGTTAAATTTTATGTGAAAAAGTCCGTTACTTCTCAATAACAAAAGCGAAATTTGGAAATATTAAGAAAAATATTTGAATAATGTAAATATAAATTAGCCGATGTTACTCTCTGGGTTATATGGAAAGGCATTTTATCATCCGTTTTGACCGTGACGTCAGGAAAATAATTTTACACTTTTAATTTATAATATCATTAGAATTAGTAAAGGATTAAAAAAGAATTGTGGCATCAGGGACAAAAAGGTGAGTAGGAAAAAAATGAAAACGTTATGAGCTCTATGGGCGTTTTCTATGTTAAATTAACATTGAGAAGTGACACTGGAACTATACAAGTATTGCGCTGCCGCACAATACATAAATGTTTGATAAAACTAAATATTTTATACGATTTGGTCTAAACGATTAAGTTTCTGTATTTCGCAGGTACTAAGATTAGAACCTCAAGTAAAGTGTGGAAATGTTCACGTGCAAAGTTGTATCTTGGAAATATATTTATAAATAATCTATTGCATGTTAAAATATTTTTTAAATAGTGAATATAAATATGAAAAGTTCACAGGTAAATTTTGCGACGGTAAAAATGACGTTATGTTTAGATTTCGTTGAAAAATAACTTTTTTGTGTCAGAATGCAGCAATTTTTGCTGATTTTTCATTCTGTAATACCGAAGATTAAAACTTCAATTGATAACTTCATAATTGCTTATCTTGATTATATTTTTCTGATTACTTAAAGGAATAAAATCTAATTTTTCAATAATTGGAAAAGTTGAAGTTAATGGAAACAGCAGTCTAGTAACTTAGTTTAAAATAATACTTGTTAATGTTATTATTTACTATACGTCATCAAAATAACTAAAATATACATATTAAATACTAAAATCGATTCTGTCCAAGCAATCAATACATCCGGAGTATAAATTATATCTTTCCCAAAAAGATAGTAAATATTTTATTTATGTTGGTATGACGATGAGAAAATTTCGTCATACAATTAAAGAACAGGGAGCAAATCTCAGATTAAATAGACTCCATACTGCATTATCAAGATTAGGTCAAAACTCAACCTATAGAAGTAGATTTTAATAATTCAAAAATTATCTTTTGTACAAATAATTACCAAGGAGGAAGGGAAATAATAAGATAAGGGAATGAATTGAAATAATTGCTAATAAAGATACAGCTTGTAACGATGCACTATCGTACGTTATCCATGGTGTATGGAGAGATTTGCTGCATAATAAATGAAAGCTCGTTTTGTTGAAAATTTGAGTAACATTATCTGGCATCTCATCTGACGTACACTATTTAAATTACAATGTTTTCTTCTAGACAATTCTCGAATAAGCGCAAAGAAAATAATAACACCATTTAAATCCTACTGATGACAGCCTTGTAATGGTTGAAAAAGTTCTAGTTTTTTCTGATGTATTTTAAGATAAGTTGGTGATGTCTTCATTATATATAGATTCACAGCAACCATGAATTATACTCTCTTTTGGGTAAAATCAATATGTTTAACAACAAAATAAAATTCACATTAGAAATAGAACAAAATCAAAAGCCTGCATTTCTGGATGTCCAGCTTATCAGAAATATAACTAAACAGAATCTTGATCGCACAGTTTTTAGGAAGACCAACAGATCTAATGTCACTATTTCTTTTGATTGCAGTTCACCTATAAGTTACAAATTAGCATCATTTTATTACTACATAGAAGAAGCATTTGAGGTTTGATCGAACAATCTCCTAAAAGATGAACTAGATGCAATTAGAAAAATCGGAATAGAAAATGCTATCCTATCCCGTTTTATTGAAAAAATCATAAACAAGTTTGAAGTAGAAGATTATGTAAAACGAAGCCCATTTATAGATAAAATATTTAAATTTTGTAAGGTTACTACATTACAAGGCTTTTTGAAAACATAAGGCATACCCTTTTTAAGTATGATGTAAAATTATTCTCAGTGCTCTCCCAAAGTTAAAATATTTGTTAAATACTAAAATTGATCCTGTGAAAGCAATCAATAGATCCGGAGT
Organism: Maratus speciosus; assembly: GCA_963932465.1. Classification (NCBI taxonomy): domain Eukaryota; kingdom Metazoa; phylum Arthropoda; class Arachnida; order Araneae; family Salticidae; genus Maratus; species Maratus speciosus. The sequence continues at coordinate 481,744,856 of OZ010797.1, forward strand.
ATACATTATGCTTTTTCAAAAATACAGTAAATATTTTATTTATGTTGGTATGACGATGAGAAAATTTCGTGATAGAATTAAAGAACACGAAGCAGATCTCAGATTAAATAGACCCCATACTGCATTATCAAGATTAGCTCAATCTCATTCAATAAAAGTAGATTTTAATTGAAAATTATATTTCGTACAAATAATTACCAAAAAGCCATCATAAGAGAATGAATTGAAATAACTGCTAATAACGATACAGCTTGTAACGATGCACTATCATACGATATCCATGGTGTATGGAGAGATTTGCTGCATAATAGAGGAATGCTCGTTTTGTTGAATATTTGAATAACTGGCATCTCATCTGACGTACAACATTTAAATTTAAATTACAATTATTTTCTTCTGGATAATTCTCGAATGATCTCAAAAAAATAATAACAACATTTAAATCCTACTGAAGACGCCCTTCTAATGGTTGAAAACAGTTATAATTACAGCAGAGTTATAAATATGCAGGATTTAAGGTCATATGGTGTGGCGTTAAGTATAAATCACATCGATGAAACAGTTCATTTGAAAATAACAGTTCATTTATTAAATTCAGCTTGAATTTTAAAACTTAAATAATAAAGATATATACATGTACCTCCAGCTTTTTTGGGAACTTTTGTTATATTCACATATTATAACTGTAGCAAGGAGTAAGTTTAACCCTTAAATGTCTGATGTTTCAAAAATCATTTTAATAATGTTTTTCCGCTTTCATTTTTTAAATAAATCACGGGAAAAATACTTTAAAAAATCATATTTTGTTTTAAGTATGGTTTACGGCTAAAAAACAGTTTGTCACTAATCGGCAATATTAGTCTTTAATTGAAAAAATAATTTTCTCCGATAAAATTCTATAATATTAAACACACAAGAACTCTTAGAACTATCATAAGAAATAAATTTTACTTGCTCACGGCAGAACAAAATAGGATATTTCGCAAGCACGGAAACAAAACAAAAAGAACATGTAGCAACATTTGGAAAAATAAAATCTATCTTTATTCTTAAACAGCGCAAGTGTTGCCATCTACATGTTGAAAATGTATTTAATAATATTTTCAGAATGTATTTTATTGGCAGCATTAGGCATGATAGCTTAAATATTATTCTAATAATATTTTAAAGCCTAAATTGGGTATGTTGCCGAAAAGCAACACCCGGCATTTAAGGGTTAAACTCTGGTTCCATCATCCTTCCATTACATCACCTCACACCAATACACACTCCATAGATTTGTTTCCACAAGATATACTTACTCAGTACATCAAACTGGAATAAGAATATGCATACAGTTAAAAGAGAGTGCCTTTACGACCGAAATGGAAAAAGAAAAACCGGTTCTGAACGATAGAACTTCTGAAAAAAACCACACGACAAATTGAGGGGGACAAGACTTTGTCCAAATTTCCAACAAAAACTGACTAAGTTTTCCTGATGTATCTTGGGATATTTTAAATTTGTATTTTAAATATCTTTATTGTATATTTACGCACCTAAAAGTACTTTTTGTACAATTATTTGTGCTTTATGTATATTTTAATTATTTACCTTAATGTGAATATAGCACTAGAGTTTTAATTTTCATTTATTGTCATCAAATTAGTCGATTGATTGTAGGGGTTTTTCTGAATAACCACAGCTAGACATTTCACTGTTATATAGGGTAACTCCGGGAGAGTCGCCGCATACGGGATACATGCCGCACCCCTTCTATTTCTTGTAATTATCGATAGATGATCGTCATACGCACAGTATAGGTGCGCAATGAGATTATTTTAACAAGTGTATAGCGTGAATCCCATTTCGATATTTACTTGTAGAAGTATATTCCTTAATTTGACGTAAGTGCATGATTTCACTGTACAAACTTTTAAACACGTTATGTTTAAATACTTTTCATACCCTAATTACGAAATGAATGAATGATTTCGAAGTCAAAACTAAGTGTAGCGTTTGTATAGAATACTGTGTGTATGATTACGCCATTCCCCTTAGCGATGTCAGGTAACTGTGATGGCCGACGTCTGCACCATGCAAAATGGGATACATGCCGCAGTTTCTTTTGTACGGGATGGTTAAGTGTTATTAACTTTCCGTTTTCTTTTTGCACAGACTAACCATGTTAGGCATGTTATCAAGTTTTCTAAAACCAAAGGAGAAAAAGGGGTAAATAAAAAGTAAGAAGGACAAGAAAGATGCAAGTCAAGATGATAGTAATGTAAAATTGGATTGCGCGTAACGCAGACGTTCTTTGCAAACTAGTCCAAAAAAGAGAAAGTTGATTGGCTTTGTTGCATCATGTGTTTAAATGTAGTTACATAAAGACTGTCCTTTTTCGACACTTTTTCTGAAGATTGAAGTCGATCTCTTAACCCATTCGGGACCATAGGTGCATTTAAGCACCTTCATAAAGAGCTTACGAAATTTGTTTCTGGCACCAGTAAAAAAGAAAAATAATATTTGCTTTGTTTAATTAGAGCATCTTCATGATTGTATAAGTAAAAGTAACTTCTTTTAAAAAAGAGGTACCAACCGAATAAAATTTGTGTAAAAGCCGCCGGTCCCGAAAGGGTCAACAAATAAATTATGTAAACACAATTTTACTTTTTTTTCTTTTCCCTTTCTAATACATTGATGTTACGTTGTTGCTGAAATAACAATTACAATTTTATGTAAAAAAATAAGTCGATAATTTTAATAGTGAAAGTAGGCAACAGTTATTAATTTAAATCTACTAATACGTTTCATTGTACTCATTTAGTTTCCTTTTGTTATTACATCCATAATTATAATCCAGATATGAATATTTTTTTTAAATATTTTTATTTATAACTTCATTCTGTTCTTATTACAAGCGCGGCATAACTACCGCACAAGTGCGGCGTCTCAGCCTGAATGTACGGGTGACGCGCCACAGTGTCATGTTTTAGAAAAAAATTGTAAAAAAATATTAATAATTTGTTTTGAATTTTTTTGTCGCAGTACACGCGTTGTATATTTAACATTAAATAGCACAGCATGATTTTTTTTTATTTTATGTCTACCATGGGACTTTATACACAAGTTCAAAAAAATATGTGGCATAAATCCCGGAATTACCATATAAGTACTGATATCACTGTACAGTAGAACCTCGATTATCCGAAGTAATTGGGACCGACCCTGTTTCGGAAAATCGAAATTTTCGGGTAATCGAGAATGCTTCGATTTTAAGATTAAGGAGAAATATATGCAATATTTCGAATTATGGTAACAAGTTCTTAATAAAAAATAAAGAAATACCAAAATAGAACCAAGAATAAATTACCCAAATTTTAGCTTTGAAATTAAGTACCTTTTACATATATCACAAAGGTTTGAAAAAATGTTTAGTTTATCCCAGTTTCGATTGCGTTTCCTTTGAAACTCTATCACGGTGATTTTTAATATTATTAGTTCACCAGTATCACAGTCTTTCTGCTGCTCCAACCGTGCCAAACCTTTTGCAAAACATTCAAAAGCTCAGAATTGTTAATTTGTTCATTTTCTTCGTTCCATTCCGCAGCTTACGGGAGCCCAATTCAAAGGAATTCTAAGAAAGGGGATCGAAAATATTTATATGTACTCGTAGTTCGAAAAGGACCGCTGAAAAAAATAGCTTTCAAAATGAATTTCGGTTAATCGAGAGTTTCGGATAAAAGAGGTTCTACTGTACTTGAAAAGCTGTATATTAACAGTAAAACTGGAAATAGTTAATGAATGATTTCATCATTTTTTTCCAGACAATTTTACGATCAGTAAAAAATGACCCCGGCGACATTTTTTTTTTTTTTTTTTTTTTTTTTATAATTGAAAATAATTAATAAAAATATTTCAATTAGCTAAGTGATAAAAAAGAAAATCATCAAACAACATAAAAATACATAAATTGAGACTTGCTTATGATTTCTTCTTTTCATGATATAGCTGAATGTTCGGTACGATAAAAGCTAGGATATATTTCGAATTTCGAAAAATATAATAATTTCTGCAAAATATTCTCCTTTTTCATAATTTATTAGAGACCAGGAAATATTCGTCGCTAGAATACATCCCATTTCTTTTAATTGGTACCTGACTTTTCTCAAAAGAAATTAATTAAAACATGAAAAACATTTTTAAAAACTTTATCAAAGCTAAATGACATCAATATAGCAAAATAAATACATGTTACTAACTAAAACAAGTAAGATTAATAAAGGAATTCTTATTAAAAGCAAATTAAAATTACTAATTTGTTTTTAATAAAAAAATTTATTTCCTAATTTTCGAAAATGTCTTCTTAGCTAATCGAATCTAAGAAATTTATTAGCAAATATTCAGTGGGGCAACAGCGTATTTCTCTTAATTTCATACTAGCTTTTTTCGGAAATAAATTAATAAAAAAACTGAAAACATATCAACGTATTTTTCCACTTTTAATTATATCAAAAGTTTTATATAAAGTAACAAGTTGGAAATTGTACGCCAAACGTGGCCAATGACGTGCATTCGTACTGTAACAAGCTTTATAAATATTTTTTGCACCCCATATTGTACTGGATGTATATTTTTTGCACTTTATAAGTACACAGTCTGTAACATCATTAAAATGCACTTGCAATATTTTTTTCCCATTCCTCGTAATGTAACAGAAAATTTTTGACTGGCCCTGTAATTAAACTATACATCCGATTTTCATAAAATCTGAAATGGCTCGACAAATTTTTGCAAAAATCATATATTAAAATTTCAGACCATTCGGTTGGATAGTTTTTACTCTGTTATATGCGGACGGACAGACGGACGGACAGACAGACGGACTGAACGACGACTACAGGTGCAACGTATTTATATAATTATAAACGCATCTAAAAATGCATGAATACAAAATTTATTACGATTATATAAAACAAATTCAGTCATACGGAAATAATAGGTCTCCATCTTAAATAAGACTTCTTCACCATAGCAACCTAGAATCATTATCTATCATGGGATATTATTGAATTAAAGACGTGTGATAGGATTTAATAGAACGAAGAAAAATTTTATCGATTTTCATAAAATTTGAAATGACTCGACAAAATTCTGCAACCATTCTATATATTAAATTTCAAACCATTCGTTTGGGTAGTTTTTGCGTTGTTATAAGCGGACAGATGGATGGACCACTAATTATAGGTGCTGTGTATTTATATAATTACGAACGCACCTAAAAAGGACCCTCACAATTTTTTTTTAAAATTCAGAATCACTTTTCCTTCCGAAATATTTTTTTACTAAAATCAGAAAATAATTAATAAAAATATTCCAATTAGCGAAGTACTAAATAAGAAAATGATCAAACAACAGAATGACACATAAATTCTGATGTGGCTTATGATATTCTTTTTTTCGTGATAGCTGAATATTCGGAACCGTGAAAGCTAGGATATAACATCTCGTTCCGGAAATGCTAATAATTCCTGCTAAATATTCTACTTATTTTAGACCAGAAAAATATTCGTCGCATAATATGCTTCATTTCTCTTAATTGGACACTGACCTTACTGAAAAGAAATTAATTAAAACATGAAAAACATTTTTAAGAACTTTTTCAAAGGTTAACGACATGAATGTAGCAAATTAAATGCATGTTACTAAATAAATCACGTAAAATTAATAAATGAATATTTATGAAAAGCCAATAAAAATTACTAATTTGCGTTTAATAAACAAGTTTTATTTCCTTAATTTAAGTAAATGTATTTTTAGCTAATCTAATCTAAGAAATTGATTAGAAAATATATTTGAATATATTCAGTGGGGCAAGAGCGTATTTCTCTTAATTAGATACTAGCATTTTTTGGAAATAAATTAATTAAACAAGTAAAAATTAAATTTAAAAAATAAAAAAAACTCGACTTCGTAAAAAGCAAAATAATTATTTTTCATCAATGTGAAACTATTTTTTATATTACTTACCTAATTTTTTTAAATTTACTTGTATTGATGACTTTTAAGTTGTGTTTAATCGTTAGTTCCTATCTATAAACACTGTTTTGATGAGGCCTATAGATGTCTATGAAGGTTAGAGTTGCAGTAAAGCTAGATATCCTACCTACACAACTTCCAGGCTGTGTAATGTTTAAACGGAACTTCTGGCTGTAAAACAGTCAATGAAACATCGTCTTCATTTTGAAAGACCTATCCAATGATATGCCACTCAATAGGGTGCGTAGAAATTTGTTTTCGTCTCATCCGACATTTTGTATTTTACGGCTGCCATTTTGAATTTATAAAAACAAAATCAACCTATAATTATTGAACGGTTCAGAAGAATCGATAGAGACCTCATTCATTAAAATCCATTCAGCCGTTGGGGTGTTTCGATGGTATAAAGAAATCCACTTACTCAGATACGGATCAAACACATAACCCTTCTTGGCGATCGGTTAAAAAACGAAAAACATATGACAGTATGTTTCAAAATTCAGTGATATCAAGACTTCCATTTAAAGTAACAAATCGGAAATTGTACGTCAAACTTGGCAAATGAGGTGCGTTCGTATTATAACTCGTTGTATAAATATTCAGATTTTGGTGCGATAACTGTTGCATCTTATGCAAAAATGCATTCATATAACATTTCTTACGATTCTATATATTAAATTGAGTAATACGGAAATAATAGCACTCCATATTAAATAGGACGTCATCACCATACGACGACTGTATGTGCTACGTATGTATATAATTTCGAACGCACCTGAAAAGGAAACACATATGACAGTATATTTAATGTGTCATTTATCACATTGCTAACTAAGCTTAGTACCATCCGAGTGAAAAATGTCTAAGCCGAGAACCGAACCCGGAACCATTGGAATAACGCTACAAGTGCTTTACAATTTAAGGGGACCGGTAAAGCAAAATTCAACCAAAAAATAGATTTTTACTTTTTTATATCATTAAATAGTTTAAACTATTATCTTTCCAACGATGTGTCACACATGTTTATATATATATATATATATATATATATATATATATATATATATATATATATATATATATATATATATACATATATATATATATATATATATATACATATATATATATATATATATATATATATATATATATATATATATATATATATATATATATATATATAATAAGTGTTGAAATTATCCATTTTTTTTTTTTTAAGAGTACTTAACAGGTTAATGGCCATTTAAATCTTTAATTGTCCTTTTCTCAAAACTTGGATTTTTCATGTTTATGTTCCTTTTTTTTCAAAATCTGTTAATTTAAGATCTCAGATTTTTTTTTCCTAATACTTATATTATGTTATATTGTATACTTTAACACGGGGTTTTAATGATTTATTGAGAATTATTCATTTTGAGCGGTGAAATCTTACCAAAAATGCTAATTTAAAAATGACTTTCAATAAATAATTAATAATTAATTTTGAGTTTCACTTAGAAAGAAAATGGTCTGTTAAAATACATAAATTATGTTATAAGGTTGAGCAAAAAGTTCTGAGAAATTTTTAATCTAATAGTTACCAGAATTTGTATCGTATATATGAGTACTAGTGGTACATTCCAGACGTGGCTCCGTTTGATTATGGCCTCTTTCGATCAATGCAACACTTTTTCAAGGGCCGTCGATTTGAATTTTTTAATGAAGTTGAAGAAGCATGTCAAGAGTTTTTCGATTACAAGGAGCCGCCATGGTACTTCCAGCAAATCCGGAAACTGGCAGAACGATGGCAGAAAGTCGTGGACTATGATGGTTCTACTTTGAAGAATAGTCCTTATTGCATTTGGTGTTAATTTGCGCATAACAACGCAACTTTCAGAACTCCCAGAACTTTTTGATCAACCTAGTACTTTAACTACTCTAAAAAATCTAGACCTCTAACTTTCACCATTTCAGAGAAAAAAAGCACATGAAGTTGGTGAATTTAACATGGCGGAGATAGAGCTTTCCCGGCCCCCTTAAGCTACGAGGACGACACCCAGCTTAACATTTCTCACTCATACATGCCAATAAGGATGTATTCAGAGATGCTGGGTTTATATGTGCCTCATGTTTCGCCACAGGATTGTATGCTCATGTAAACTGTTCCATCTTGTGCTGCAGTTGCAGCCTTACCAACATACATGAATGAGAGATGCTAAGCTGGGTATCGTCCTCGTAGCTTAAATGGTAGAACACTTGGAGCGCTATTCCAAGGGGCCCGGGTTCGATTCCCGTCTTGGAAATTTATCACTCTGTTGGTTCTACGCTTCGTTAGCAATGTGATAAATCACGTATTAAATATTCAATAATTTCAAATGTAATTTCACTGCTGATAATTATTTGAAAAGTTAATAACACACACACACATATATATATACAGGGTGGTCATAAAAAAAACTTTGCCGATATTAGGGAACTCTAGCGGCCGTTCCGTTTAACCGATAGAGATGAGATTCCAGATATAGTTATTTAGAGGTATGAGCTCAAGACTCTGTGAACAGCAACAAATTGGCGCTCACGGTTACGGTTATAGGTACAGAAACTCGAAATTTTCGAATGGCAACGATCATTTTTTTTCGTCGCAAAATGCTCAGCGCATGCGAAAACCCTAAACAGCGGTAGAACGGTACGTGTATCGAAATAAACATCTGTCGAACGGCGTTCTATGATTGTTGTCTTGCCTCTGTCATATGCAAATTTCTCCATGCATCGTGTTGTTTTTGGCTGTTTGCGGAGATGTTTTTTGTGCGTGCATAACGCGTCCGTTTATTGCGATACACGTACCGCTCCAGCGCTGTTTAGGGTTTTCGCATGCGCTGAGCATTTTACGACGAAAACAAAATGGGCGTTGCTATTCGAAAATTTCGAGTTTCTGTACCTGTAACCGCAACCGTGGGAGTCAATTTGATGCCGTTCACAGAATCCCGAGATCATACCTCTGAATCACTACATCTCAAATCTCATCTCGATCGGTTAAACGGACCGGCCGCTAGAGCTCCATATATCGACAAAGTTTTTTTTTTATGACCACCCTGTGTATGAAAATATGTTTCCGAATTGAATGATATCAAAACTTCTTTATAAAGTAAGAACGTAATATTGATAAATGGATTCGATAAAATCTCTCTATTCTAAAAAAAAGTAACTTACGCTGTCACCGCCACCGCCGGTTTTGATTTTTTTGTAACCGGAGGTCTTTCTCCGTTAATATCAAGAAAAATATTGCATACAAAAATATGAAAATCTGTGGTATTATAGAGAAATGTTTGATAAACACGTTGATGTAGCCAGCTTTCAAATCGAATAATTATTTTAAGAGATATTTCATGCTAAAGTTGGACAAAATCGTTCCACTAAAAAAGTTTTATTGGAGCAAAAACTATACTAGGGAATTAATTCATTTTTATATCATTTTATACGATAGAATTTCCCGGTGTGCAGACGTCCTTTACTTTTTTAATTTGACGCATTTTTTGAGATTTTATTTCTATTTTAAATTAAATTTTCAGCATTTCGAGAGATATTTTTTACTTATTTTAGAAAATGATATTAATTTAAACTGTTGCCAACTGTATAAAAAGCGCAAACAATAATGTTTGCTTCAAATTAAAAATTTATTTACACGTGGTTATTATTAACAGAAAAAAAAACTTTCAAATTAGAATTAAATAATTACGTATGAAAAGCAGGAACGTATTGAAAATTACTTCATAAAAACTATATTTACACGTGAATTTTAACATGCGTTAGAAGTCTTAAATAGGAGAAATTACTTCACATTTACGTCACATTACACTTATTACGTAAAGTGAACAATAAGTAATACTGCAAAATAGTTTAAATTTAAAAATTGCGCGAGACATTAATTTAACCCTCCGACTGTCTTAGAAAAGGGCAAAATTGTAATGTTGTTTTCTCTGTATTTTGTTTTAAATGCTAAAAAAAAAATGATTCTTTGATCATTTTATAAAAAAACTTAATAACGAATATGAATGCAATCCTTGGAAGTATTAATCATTGTTCAATGTATTAAAAATACATTAAATCAATAGAATTATATTACTTTAAATATTGCTTGTATTGCAGTGAAACCTGGAGCTTAGTGAACGTATTAACACGGGCTTGTCAGTGAGGGGGTTAATATTTTGAGATTGTATTAATAATATTAATATTAATTTTATTGAATGCGTTTAGACTGCTTTCGAGCGAGTATTTAGTAATTTAATTAAAATAAAAAAGATTATAAGCTGAAAATGAAGTGTCATCAACAAAAAATATGATTTGAAAGAGAAAAATCTGTGAAGCAGAAAATAAAGAAATTGCTTAAATGGTTTAGTTAAGATTCGTTAATATTCTGTGTCATTTCCGTCAAAAGAAGGCACTGGTATTTGTGAAATATATTTGCATTTTGGTGATTTGCTTATTTTTAAGCATATCTATTTTATATGTTAGCTTATTATGAAATGTTTAACTGATTTTATTTAATCAAAGACGAAAACAGCCATTGTATCTTTTAACAGCAGCTGATTTTTCCTTAAAATTCCCCAATCAAAGAAAAATGAATAGAAACCCGTTTATAGGGAGATCGCCACTATTTTTAAAATTATAATTCAATCTTCCAAAATCTTTTTAAAGCCGATCAAATTAGCGTGCTTTTAGAGACTGCGGTGTCTGAACGGGGTTGGCGAGCGTAGCTCGTAGGGGTCCGAGCCCCCTAGTTCTTCTCGAGAATGTTAATTTGGGATGAATAAAATTGTTTTTTGCCTTTTTCGTCCCTAATGTTTTTAGCAAAGAAATAATAAAGCAATGTAAGACGTTTTATGGACTTTCTAGTTCTAGTGCTACTTTACAACTAGGGGATATGTAAGCGACTTGTCGAGACTCTAGATAGTCACTGAAAGATCGAATTTAAAGGGGGCCGAGACACATTTTAAAATAATTTTTATTTAATGAATTAAAATTCTGATTTTTTTTTATGGTTAACCTTATCATTTGTAAACAAAATTACATGATAAATCTTCTCATAATTTTTCTTAATTTAAAATTTTATTTTTTTTTTTAAGTGGGGTAATTTAAAACCCTTAAAACTCGAAATATTATTAATAGAATTTATTTTTTTTTCATTTAAATAAACAGAAATGTATGAGTTTTAATTTTGATTTGGCATTTTTAAAAATATTAATTTATAAAAAAATTAAAAATATTTAACGAAAATAATTTTAAAAAAGTGGTGCAACTTAAAAAAAAAGTCCTTCCGGCCAGTGCCGGGAGGAAGAGGTAGCTTTCATATTCCTTATTTTTAAAAATATTAATTTATAAAAAAATTAAAAATATTTCACGAAAATAATTTTAAAAAAGTGGTGCAACTTAAAAAAAAAGTCCTTCCGGCCAGTGCCGGGAGGAAGAGGTAGCTTTCATATTCCTTATTTTTAAAAAGCCAACTTATATTATTCAAACACACGAAGCTCAATTAAGTGGAAACCGAATGTAGGAGATTCAATACTAATTTTTATCAATACTAAATCATTATGAATGAGAATTTCGCGAAATTAGTCAGCTTTATCCAAGCTGCTTTTATTTAAACTCACTTATATTTGGCTGCCAAATTCGGCGATTTCTTAACATGCCTGCCATTTTAAGAGAACATGGTGGATGAGGCTAACCAGTGAACTTGGTCGAGACCTTAGTAATTGCTGTGCACATGCTCACTCACATCGGTATCGGTTGATATATACGAGTGCTGCCGCATGCAAAAAATCAGATTTTTCAAAATGTCACCCACAATAGAAATTGAAACTGCTGTATCTGAGCCATTTTTTAAGGTAAAGACAAACAAAAAATGCTCCTGAATCCTTATATCAAGGTCAAATACTTAAGAAAGAAACCTTTTTCAATTTCTATTTTTTTTGCACCTCACTTTAAATATAATTTTTTTTTATTTAATGGCCGCCATTTTGAAACAAGATGGCTGATGAAGCTGGCCAGCGAACTTGGTCGAGATATTGATGTATACTATCCACATGCCTTCTTCCATCGAAATAGGAGAATAAGTGTGGTATCGCGTGACAAATACAAGATCGTTTCAAAGTGTTAGCCATGATAGAAATTCAAAGTGCTATAATTCAACCAATTTTTAAGATATAAACAAAAGAACAAATTTTCAGAAACAAAAACTGCTCCAGAATCTTTGTATCAAGGCCAAACACATAAAAAAAATCTTTTTCATTTTCCAATTTTTTAATACCTCATTTTAAATTTTAAATTACATTTTTTTTTAAATGGCAACCCTTTTGAAACAAGATGGCGAATGAAGCTGGCCAACGAACTCGGTCGAGACATTGGTATGTACTATGTACAGACCATGTTACATTCAAATCGGTTCATAAATACGCCTGTTATCGCGTGACAAAATCAGGTCGTTTTAAAATGTCAGCCACAATAGAAATTCAAAATGTTATAACTCAGCCATTTTTTTAGATGTAGACGAAACAGAACCTGTTCCGGAATCTTTGCATTAAGGTCAAACACATTTAAAAAAAATATCTTTTTCATTTTCCAATTTTTTGGTATCTCATTTTAAATTTGTTTTTTTAAATTTTTTTAAATGGCCACCATTTTGAAACAAGATGGCGAATGAAGCTGGTCAACGAACTCGGTTGAGTTATTTGTATGTACTATGCACACACCAAGGTACATCCAAATCGGTTCATAAATACGTCTGTTATCACGTGGCAAAAATCAGGACGTTTCAAAATGTCAGCCACGCTAGAAATTCAAAATGCTATAACTCAGCCATTTTTTAAGATATAGACGAAACAAAAACTGCTCCCGAATCTTTTTATAAAGGTCAAACACATAAGAAAAAAATATTTTTTCAATTTTCAATTTTTTGCTACCGCATTTCAAATTAAAATTTTTCTTAAAATTTTAAATGGCCGCCATTTTTAAACAAGATGGCGGATGAAGCTGGCCAACGAACTCATTCGAGACATTGGTCTATACTATGTATAAACGAAGTTACATCCAAATCGGTTCATAAATACGCCTTTTATCGCGTGACAAAATTCAGGACGTTTCAAAATGTCAGCTTCGCTAGAAATTCAAAATGCTATAACTCAGCCATTTTTTAAGATATAGACAAAACAAAAACTGCTACGGAGTCTTTGTATAAAGGTCAAATACATAAGAAAAAAATAGTTTTCTATTTTCAATTTTTTGGTACCACATTTCAAATTTTAAATTTTTTTAAAAATTTTAAATGGCCGCCATTTTGAAACAAAATGGCGGATGAAGCTAGCCAACGAACTCGGTCGAGACATTGGTATGTACTATGTACACACCGAATTACATCCAAATCGGTTCATAAATACGAGAGTTACAGTGTGACATAGGTCAGATATATATATATATATATATATATATATATATATATATATATATATATATATACCTTTCTGAAAATTTGCTGTGAATTTGATTTTTTTTTTTTTTACTTTTTGTGGTTGTTTGGGCACAGGGGAAAATTAATTTTAGCTTTAGCTTATTTTTCCCACAGAAAACACCATTTTGCTTATATCATTGAATTCTGTGCCCTTGATAACGTAATTCAATGTATAAGCTTTTCAATTCTTGTCGGTGTCCACTTTTTTCTTTTTTCTTCCATAATAATTCTTATAATTTTTTTTTAAAAATACTTACAGCTTTAATTCATAATAATTGACGGTGGTAGGTTATGTTTAATTAATGTAATATATATATATATATATGAATTTTGAATGGAGGGTGGTTTCGGGGTCTGGGGGTCATGATCGATGAAAATATACCAAAATTTTTGAAATCGCTTTCCTCCGAACGGCTGCAATAGGTAGCTTTTTGTAAAGAAAGCTACCTAAAATCATATTTTCAAAAGTAAATATTATTTTTCAGATATGCTGAATCAAAATTAAAGTAAAACAATTGAAAAAGATATGTTTCAAGTTTGAGGCCTTTATCTTTAACAGTTCTCGAGTTATAAGAATTTAAATACGAGAAATGGTATAAAAATCTATAATGAAGAAAAACGCATTTTTACAAGAAATCGTTTCCGTGACAGTCATTGCCTGAAAGCTATATTTTGAAAACAAACCAAAACGAAAAAATAAATATTTTTTAGTTCTAATTCAGATAGAAACATGATTTAAATTCTATTTTCAGCAGGAAAAAACAGAGGAATTTTTGATGAAATAAATTTTTTTTGCGAGATTTGAAGATTTTTGTGTCTCGGATTCCCTTAAATAAAGTATATAACTAATTGAAAATAAATTAATTTTAAATTATAGAAAATAATAATAAAAGAAAATTACTGAATGAGTAAATGATTAATCAAATATATACAGGGTGTCTAGAAATTAGTTAGTTATGCAAAAAGAAGGATTTATTGAATGGAATTGACAGAGAAAAAAATTAAAGTAGATATTGTTGTAAGATAGAAAAATAGTTCAAGTTTACCATTATCACAAATGTTCGAATGATATAATTTTATAATATGAAGTATTTTATGAAAATCTTGTTTACAAACTTTCCTTAATAATTTTTTGCATAACATAAATTAAAACATTCTATTAAAACATAAATTAAGAAATAAAAATAACAATTATCAAACGAATAATTAAATCAATGAGAAAACAACATACAAATTCTCAATTACTCCATTAGTACTCATAAATTCCCTCCTAGTTAAAATTAACGCCGAAGACCACAATGATGTTATTTGTTTTTAAATAATCTTTTTTATTCTTCTTATTTTACTTCTAAACGTTTAGAAAACAGAATAAATCAAACGAAAATGTCCTTGGAATTTTCTAGAGATTTAGAAAAAGGATATTCCACGTGGCGTAAATTCAAATATATATTTAAGGATAAATGTAAGTATATGTTTAACGGTACTGAACTTCGAAAAACAAGTTTACAAAACATGTGGAAGATACAAAAGAACATAATACACAAAGAATAATTAGCACAAATTTAATTATTCTTAATAGCAAACACATTAAAGTATTTCAAACTTAATCAGAGACCAGTAATTAAGAAATAAGTTAACGGAGGTATGTAACGAAAATAATTAACTTTGAAAAAATGTAAGTTTTAGTTCAGCTAATTTCTACACAAGAAGGTAATTTAAAAGTGATAAATAAGCTGTAATGTTCTAAGTTATGTTTCTTCTTAGAAACGTTAAAGTGTTTTAGCTGTTTTGTTTTTCAAAGCAGTCTTTGGTTAATGAAAAATAAAATTGCTGCAATTACATCTTGCGATAATTTAAAAGATTAACTCAATTTATGCCTAGCGTCAAATTTTTGGGACGATTCGAATTTTAATAAATTTGAATAATTTTATTTTTCTTTATAACATGAAAACTTTATGAAATAATTATCTATAAATGCCTTTATCTGTTACCGAAATATGACAGCATAAGATGGATATATATATATATATATATATTTTTTTTTTTTCTTAAAATGGAGGCTTTTTTCATAATTTATATATTTTTCATTTTTCAAGATGGTGAAATGTAAAATATTAGTTTATTTGTGTTTTTTCTACCAAGGATCTAAATAAATAAGTCATAATATTAGCTTGTAGACTTCCTTGAAATACGTATTTTTTTTTTTTTTTTTTTTTTTTTTTTTTGGAAAGTATATGTTCAAGCCGATTTTTTATTCATTTTTGTAACGTATAAAATATAGGGCGCTAGGTACGAATGGGTACATATTTTTATTAGCCATTTAGGGGACATTATTTACATAAAGTACTTTTCAAGGTAATTATGAAGCAATTTGTTTTTAAGCCTCAAATACGATTATTCTTAACTCATTATTACTAATACTTAGGATGTTATTAGTCTCTGTAAAGAAATAAATATATATTTTTAGTAAATCATACAAATACTAAATACAGTATATAATATACATCTTAAAAGTTTATTTTATGTAAATTTATACAAATTATATAATTATGCATATTATATTATTACAAATATTATTCATATTCTCGTATTTAAAAGGCTTACATTGCATCATGTAAATACAATAATTTTTAGTGTAATATTTTAGTAACATTTTTCCGGTTCAATGTACAACATTTTTAAGTGGTTTTACCAAAACATTTGATAAATTAAAAATTCAGGTACAAATGGGTTAATTTTTAACGCTTTCCGACAAAGCTAAAAAGTGTTTATGAATTCTGCTTGTCTGTCTGTCCGTGCTCTAACTCGAGTAAATATAGACAGATTATCATGAAATTTATATATCTATTATTGAAGTTTGCCACAGCAAGCCCGGTATTGAAAATTAAATGTGTAGCGCTTACGATTCAGTTACAGGGACACTCAAAGTAATTCCGTTAAATTACGTCCTATGGGGAAATATCGTTTGCGGAGTATTTTAGACATATTACACTATTTTAAACATATTGAAATTTATGTATTATGTTATCTTAATCGTGAAGTTGTTGTTAATAATAAATCTGATTCCACAATGCCATCTGCAGCTTGGAAAAACATTTCCAGTACTACCATATAATTTAGTTTTTGTATTATTTAATATTAGTCTGTTTTACTTTTATTTTATTCATTTATTTATTTGTAAATTTCATGTGTTCCCACATTTTAATATATGTGTGTCTTTTTAATTTATTATAATTTATTTTTAATTTCATTTTCATGTACACTTTTTTTTCCCCAATTTTTCTTTCTTATTCCCCTTCTACTACCCTGTGTTATTTTGTTTTATTATACTCTTCTGTGACTGACTGTTGTCTTTTGCTTTCCTATTAGCTGTTGATTTCAAATTTCCTATTGGCTGTTTCTTCAGCTTGTTTCCCTTTCCTTATCTCACATTTCAGACTTGCTGCTGCTCTCATAGTAGAAGCACATCTTCTTTGCGCCTGGCGAAAAAAGACTTAGATCTTTCGAAAGTGCCTAGCGCATTTAAAATTTTTTGATGGTGTTTTAAGAAGCTGTTTTAGTTCTTATTGATTCACACCAGTTTCAATTTATTTTCTTCTTTTTATGTATATTTCTGAGGCATAGTACAAAGCCCTTATTAAAGAATCTGGTATGCATATAATTTATCGTTCATTTAGGGGGACGAACAAAAGTATTTGACTACAGTACTGTCTATGGAAGAGTAATTCCTGAAGAGCATTTCAGTCATGGTAACCGTATTAAAATGTAACTATATTTTGCATATTACTTGGTGCGTATGAATTCTATAGATAATATACAGGGCTACACAAAATATTTCAAGCACATTTTTATTTACTTACGGAAATTGCTGAATAGAAATTTTCAATTGTGCTATGCGTATAATTGAACTTAGTTTTGGCATATTATGTGGTATACAAACACTTTAAAATTGGAAGGAGTGAGTGAGTTCACTCTTTGAAAGAGGGGCGTTTTCACTCTTTTTGGAATGAATTTCATAATGTTACATTCTTTAAGGATGTAGTTTACCTTTTCAACATTTCGCAGTCTTGTGTAATACATATTTGAAAATCTAAAAAAAAATTAATTGGACAAAAATATTAATATTTAACAAAGCAGTAGGGATTTTAAATAATTCAAAAATTTTTAAACTTTTTTTAAAAATGTTAATTAAATATGCAATTTTATTATTATTATTATTATTATTATTATTATTATTATTATTATCTTTTTTTTAAATTTAGTTTTAGTTGAAATTGAAATGCAATGACTTCACCCTTGAACCATACATTTTTTAAATTAAAAAAAAAAAATCGGTTCTAGGGGGCTCGGTCTCCTACGAGCTACGCTCGCCAACCCCCGTCCGGACACCGAAGACTCTAAATGCACGCTAATTTGATCGGCTTTAAAAAGATTTCGAAAGATTGAATTATAATTTAAAAAACAGTGGCGATCTCCCTATAAACGAATTTCTATTCATTTCAATTTGGGAATTTTAACGCCAAATCCGCTGCGGTACTACTTGATTATTGTGGCGACCGGTTTTGGTTCAGTGGATTTCTTAAATTAACTAACACTATCTTAAAAATAAATCATTTGGCACTTACTCAATTAATTCCACGGGATATCAAATTTTCTCTTCTTTTAATTGGAAGACACATATTTACATCTGTTATACACTATAATACATTTTATTTACAAAAGCGAAACGCGTTCTTAAAAACAAAACATTCTTTCAACAACACCATCTCGAAAAAAACAGAGAGAGTGCGCGCGATGAGTCCAGGAGGGGTTACCTTACGTAAACAATAGATCCATTGCTATCCCGTTATCGCCCATTTGGCGTCAAAACATATAATTCTCCACACACTCCCCACCTGGACTCATGAGAGTACATAATGATAAATCAACATAAACATTCTTATAATAAGCTTGACCTTAAATGACAACTCAAATGATAAAATAGAAAATTTTCAATCTACAGTCGTTGAAGTATAAAGAATTAAACATAAAATAATAAAGTCATGATAAATATAAATAAAAAAAAAATGATGCTCTTATAACATGTAGCTACATGAACATATCTGGCCAGATATTTTACCTGAATAAGATTAACTGAATATATATATATATATATACATAATATAAACAAATTAAATACCATTATTAATTCAATTATCTTTTCAATTTGAAATAAAGTACAATTATGCATAAATGAAAGATTTTTACTAAATAAACAACAAATTGCAAAACACACACACACAAAAAAAAAAAAAAAAAAATATATTTCCAAACATGAATTTATAAAACAAACACACTTTGATATTCAAACACTAGTAGAAAAAATAAATTTCAAATCAAGTACTGAAATCACTTATCATTCAGATATCTAGTACAAAAGGATACAAAAGTTGTATTGGTTTTCTCAGCAGTCCTTTAGCAGTTTTTATTATGCAAGCACGAATAAGTTTATCTCTGCCAATAATGACTTCCTTAACTATTCCTAAGTCCCACAACAGTTTAGATTTAGCAGTACCATCTACTAAAACAACATCGCCAATTTTTAAGTTTTTGTGTCTTTCAGGAGTTTTAAATTCATGAACTGAACTTAAATTCAATAAGTATTGTTCCTTCCACTTAATCCAGAGCTGTTTCAACAACTTACTTTGATATCGTTTTCTCCTTAACAAAGTTTCTTTAGTAGAAATTTTATTTTCTAATTCGGCAAAATGTAGAGGAAAACTGATGTTCTCTCTTCCTAGCTGAAGGAAATGGGCCGGGGTAAGTGGCTCTGGCTCGCCGAAATCACTTGTTGTGTAGGTTAGCGGTCTCATATTTATTATGGCTTCTATTTCTGTCAAGATTGTTGCCAATTCTTCAAATGTGATGAGAGCTCTTCCCAAAATTTTTCTTAAAGGTTCTTTTACACTTTTTACGAGCCTTTCGTAAAACCCTCCCCACCATGGGGCACGCTCGACGATAAATTTCCATGTCATACCTTTATTCGATATAAAATCCTGGAGTTCTTGATCTTTAATGATTTTCTCAAATTGTTGTAATTCTTTATCAGCAGCTTTAAAACTCTTTGCATTATCCGAAAAAATCATTTTACAGTTTCCGCGTCTTGAAATAAATCGACGAAAACACAAAAGGAAAGATTTTGTAGTCATATCCCTGGCAGCTTCCAGATGTATTGCTCTTGTTGTGGCACAGGTGAACAGTACAATATATGACTTTGACGTCTCTTTATTCTCTGTTCTTACGATTATCGGTCCTGCAAAATCCAATCCTATAACGGTAAACGCAGGAGATTCTGATATTCTTTCCTTCGGAAGTTGGCCAGTTAGTTGGTCAGCTGCTTTCGCATTGTATTTTTTTACAAATTAAACATTTCCTGACACTTTTCCTAATTAATTGTCTTCCTTGAGGAATCCAAAATTTTTTTCGGATTTGTGCAATTGTCAAAGAAACTCCACTATGCAACAATTTTCTGTGTTCTTGCATAATCAGCAACTCGGTAAATTTTTCATTCTTTGGCAATATGACTGGATTGCTTTCATTTAAACTAAATGAGCCTTCATTAAGTCTGCTTCTGATTCGTAAAATTTTATTTTTATCCAAATATGGACATAACGAATAAATTCTTGAGGTCTTCTTAATGGGATTTCCTTCTTCTAATGACTCAATTTCTTCCTTATAATTTTTCATTTGTACTTCTTTAATTAATAATTCTTCAGCTTCTGTCAATTCTTCAGCAGATAATACACCTTTATGTTTAACTGGACTTCTTAGATTGAAGACAAATCTTTTAATTCTTGCCACTGTTCTAATTGCCTTCAATAAAGAACTAAAACGCTCAATCTCTATAAGTGGTTTCTGTTGTTCTGATGAACAAAGGTTTTGGGAAATTACTTTTCCTTTAGCTTCTAGTTGCTTCATATCTTCATCTACTTCTGTATCTTCCTTGGGCCATAAATTTGAATCCTTAATTAACCAAGGAGGCCCTGACCACCATAGATCATCGCTCTCGAGGTCGAGAAGTGAGAGTCCTCTCGTAAGCCGGTCAGCAGGATTTGAGCTACCGGGACAATGTCGCCAGTTCATCGGATTTGTCAAAGTTTGTATTTCCGATACTCTATTGCTGACAAATGGCTTCCAAGTACTAGATGAACTCTTGATCCAGTGAAGTACGATGTTCGAGTCAGTCCAATAGTGTACTTTATTTTCACTTATCTTGAGAATGGACATTACCCGTTTTCCAAGTCTAGCTCCAATCATAGCACCCATTAACTCCAAACGTGGTAAAGTTAACTTTTTTATGGGAGCTAATCTGCTTTTTGATGTAACAAAACTTGTCTTTATGCTATTATTGTTGTTATATCTAAGATAAATAACACTTCCATAGGCTTTAATACTTGCATCACTAAAACAGTGGACTTCTGCATTATCAAAACATTCGATGTCCTGGAAATAATACCTTGGGATTTTTATTTTACTAAGATATGGAATCTGTGAGCACCAATTATCCCATTTTTTCTCTAAATGTTCTGGCAATTTCTGGTCCCAATCGATACCGTGTTCCCATGATGATTGAAAAATCATTTTTATTAAAATCGTGAATGGAGATAAAAACCCAATGGGGTCAAAAATTCTTCCAGCCGCTCGAATTACAGTTCTTTTAGACTTTTCCTGACAATGAACAAATTCTAAAAGACTATGATTATCAAATCTAAAAATATCTTCTTCCGTGTCCCATATTAAGCCTAAGATTTTAAATGGAATTGTATCAGCTGATGTATCAGGGCAAACATTCATATCTAATGATTTTAAATGTTCCTTTAAAATAGTAGAATTACTTTGCCACTTCCGCAAGGACATATTTGCTTGTTGAAAAATATCTAACGATTCTTTTGAAAATTTTAAAGCTTCACTAACAGTATCTGCTCCTAACAAAAGGTCGTCAACATACATGGAAGATTTAATTTTGGAACAAGTTTCCGGATACGAAGTTGCATACTTTTTCACATGATGCTTAATTACTGCTCCTAACAGGAATGGACTCGAAGTAACGCCAAATAATACGCGGCACATTTTCATAATTATAAAGTTTAATGGAGCATTTTTATCTTGAGGGAGTTCTTCGATCCACAAAAATCGTGTCATATCTCTGTCAGTCTCAGCAAGGCTTATCTGCAAGAATGCCCTTTCAATGTCTGCCACTACGGCAATCTTATTGCTTCGAAATTGTAAAATTAAATCAAATAAATCAGAGTTCAAATTCGGACCTGGAAAGAGTATATCATTTAGAGAAGGTTCAGAAGGAGCGTGAGATGATGCATCGAAAACGATGCGCAGTTTGGTTGTTTGTTTGTCCGTTCGAATCACAGGGTGGTGGGGTAAATAGTATGTCAAATTACCATTGGTCGAATTTATTTCCTGGGGTTCAACAACTTCTACTATTCCCAAAGCCTTATATTCATTAATTATATCTTTATATTCTTTAAACAATGCAGGATTATTCATAAATCGTTTAATTAAACTTTCAATTCTCCTTTTGGCAATTTCATAATTATTAGGAAGATCAAGATTATCATATCTCATAGGTAGTTTAACTTCATATCTGTTGTTCTTAAATTCAATCGAATTTTCAAATTGTTCTAGTATTTGTTTATCACACAAATCTTTGTTCGTATTATCTTCTTGAATTCCCAACCCTTCTATAGTCCAGAATTTTTCAAGTTGAACTGAAATTTTATCATCTTTATTATTATCCCAAACAGATATGTGCATAGCGCTTACTAAATTATTTCTATTAACTTCCTCTGAGAATTTGCCGTGAAGTGTCCAGCCTAATTTAGTTTCATTCGGAACAAGTGTTGGTGAAATACGTTTATATTTTCCTGTCATAATTGACCAATAGTAATCGCTACCAATCAATAAATCTATTTCATTATCACCATCATCTAATTCATTAGAAACGTCTGATAACTCTATACCCATATTTGTAATTTTTTTATATAACTCAGAACTTGGTGCTCGTATTATATCGGAACAGATTCTCTCCGTTTCTAACGCTTCCAGACATATTATATTGTCCGAATTATTGTCTTTTAGGAAAATCTTTACTCTATTATGATTATCAACAATAGGTTTCTTTCCAGCAAAGGTATGAATTTTTAATGATTCCTGCCCTGTCACCTCTAAATTTAAACGATTAGATAAATTCTTCCCAATAAATGTTCGCTGCGAGGCGCTATCTAATAATATTCGAACATTAATATTTTGATTCTTTCCAATCATAATTCCTTTCAATATTTGAAAATTAATATATTCATCTGGATTACAACAAAGTGATGAAACTGTTATTTTTTCATATTTCTTATTTTCCTTTCCCCCCGGTTCACGCTCAGTCGAAAGAAGGTCAATTTTATTTTCATTCGATGATCTTTCTTTTTGTTTTTTGTTACAAAGAGAATTTTGATGCGTTCTCGAAAAACAAATTGTGCAACGAATTTCAGTGTTTCTGCAATTCTGTTTTCGGTGGAACCGTTTGTAACATCTAAAACATTTAGCTTGTTTTAATAAAGATTCTTTTCGTTGTTCCAAATTTAACTTACACGAATTTGCGTCGTGTTTTTGAGAGAAAAAGGGGCAAAGGTTTTCAGTAATTGTATTTAATGTGAATGCCGAAGGATTTTTTATTTTTCCTTGGTGAAAGTGTTTGGGAGAATTTTGTTTAAATTTATTTTCATGGGATTTAGTATTCTCAAAACTGATAGAAGTAACATTAATAGCCTTTTCTCGCGCTTCTGTTTCACGTTTCAGAAACAACAATAAATCATTTACACTAACATCCTTTTTATCGCATTGTTCTCTGTGAAATTGTAATACGAGATCATTCGGTATACATTTATAAATAATGGGTAATAATAAGCAACCATATTGGTCTGACTTCACATCAAGCGCTTCGAGACATCGTATTTGTATAGTTATCTCATCAAATAATTTTCTCAAAGAATGTATGTCATTTGATCATCGTACTGCTTCTAAGTTTAATAATTTGTTAGTGTGCTCGGAAATTAAAACATCTCTTTTCCCAAAACGGTCCTTTAATATATTTATTGCCGTTACATAAATTTCACTTGTTAATGGAAGCCCATTAATAGCGGCAGCTGCTGAATCAGAAATTAAAGATTTTAAGTAAGTAAACTTTTCAATTTGCTGAAGAGCTTCATTTTCGTGAATAGCAACTTTAAACTGAGTCCAAAATTCTTGAAATTCGCAAATGTCGCCTGTAAATTTATTTAAAGAAATTCGCGGCAATTTCGTATTCGACTTTAATTGACTGTCTGATATGGAGGGCGTAGTTACTTTTGGTTCACTCGTGATAGTTGAATTTATGTTTAAATTTTTCAAATATCTACTGGCTCTAGATTTGCAAGTCACAATAGCTTCCTTATATTCTATCGAAGTTTCTATATCTGTTTCTAAATTATCGGTTTCAATTTCCGATTCAATTGACTCATCCAATTTTTCTAATGATAATTTGTGTTCAAGTAATGCTTCTAAAGAGTCCTCAACTATTTCCGGTTTGGAATAACTTTCTTTTTTAATTTCACTATCAATCTTTTTCATCAATTTCGTTACTGTGGTTCTAATTGATCCGCGTTTTGCTATGTTTCGTTTTAAAACTTCACTTTGATTCATCTTTATATTCACTCATTCAAAGAATTATGTCTTCCAATATATCGTAAGTTTAAGAGAAATTTTAAATAATTTACCCGTTTAATGAAATGCCAGTAGCGTAGTTATCAATTTATATTTCCCGGCCGATGCACCAGTGTGGCGACCGGTTTTGGTTCAGTGGATTTCTTAAATTAACTAACACTATCTTAAAAATAAATCAATTGGCACTTACTCAATTAATTCCACGGGATATCAAATTTTCTCTTCTTTTAATTGGAAGACACATATTTACATCTATTATACACTATAATACATTTTATTTACAAAAGCGAAACGCGTTCTTAAAAACAAAACATTCTTTCAACAACACCATCTCGAAAAAAACAGAGAGAGTGCACGCGATGAGCCCAGGAGGGGTTACCTTACGTAAACAATAGATCCATTGCTATCCCGTTATCGCCCATTTGGCGTCAAAACATGTAATTCTCCACAATTATCCTATCGACCAATTTTGCCAAATTATATAAATCGCCAAACCACTCGCCAAATTATACAAATTGATATAATTTTTATTTTAAATAAAGAAAGAACAAATAAATTCGTACAACATTAATAAAAACACAAATAAAACGTCGAAATAAAAATAACTTGATGACGTATACACGTGTAACAACATTTCAAAATAAGCTAATATAAAAGGAATTAAGTAAAGAGAGTCTTTGTCTCCTGGTATTTTTTAACAAAGCGAAAAGAAAGTTCTTTTAAATGAGACATATTAAATTAATTCTCAAAATATCAAATAAATGTCTAGCGCAATTTCTAAATTTAAACTTTTTTGCAATATTATTTTGTGTTCATTTTATGTAATAACTATAATGTGACGTAAATATGACGTAATTTCTCCTAAGACTTCTAACGCATGTTAATGAATTTATTATTTTACAATATCCTTTCTCTTTTAAAATTCACGTGTGTACTTTTTATGACGTAATTTTTAATAAGTTCCTGCTTTTTGTACGTAATTATTTAATTCTAATTTGAAAGTTTTTTTCCTGTTTATAATAGTCACGTGTAAATAAATTTTTAATTTGAAGCAAACATTATTGCTTGCGCTTTTTATACAGTTGGCAACAGTTTAAATTAGTACAATTTTCTGAAATCTGTAAAAAATATCTCTAGAAATGCTGAAAATTTGAATTTAAAATAGAAATAAAACCTGAAAAAATGAGTCAAAATAAAAAAAAATTTATGCAATCTGCACTCCGGCAAATTCTAACGCATAACATGATCTAAAAATGATTACACTGCCATGTATAGTTTTTGCTGCTATAAAACTTTTTTAGTGAAACGATTTTGTCCAACTTTAGCATTAAATAACTCTTAAAATAATTCATCGATTTGAAAACTGTCTGCATCAGCGTGTTTATCAAACATTTCTGTATAAAACCACCGATTTTCATATTTTTGTATGCATTATGTTTGTTAATATTAACGAAGAAAGGCCTCCGGTCACAAAAAAATCAAAACCGGCGGCGGCGGCGGTGACAGCGGTAGTTACTTTTTTTTAGAATAGAGAGATTTTTTTTTAATTTAAAAAATGTATGGTTCAAGGGGTGAAGTCATTGGATTTCAATTTCAACTAAAACTAAATTTTGAAAAAAAAAAAGATAATAATAATAATAATAATAATAATAATAAAATTGCATATTTAATTAACATTTTTAAAAAAGTTTAAAAATTTTTGAATTATTTAAAATCCCTACTGCTTTGTTAAATATTAATATTTTTGTCCAATTAATTTTTTTTAGATTTTCAAATATGTATTACACAAGACTGCGTATGGAACATTAGCTACATCTAACATTATATTTACTATAATTTTTTTACTAATATTTGTAGTGTAAAATGACGAAATCTAACACTTCGTCATGTACATTTACTTAAAAAAAAATAATAATAACCTGAAGGCTAATTCCATGCGCAGGTTTATCACATATATAATAAGCAACATGTGTCAAATTTTAAATCCCTATCTCAAATACAAAAAAAAAAAAAAGGAAAACAGCCTTTGCATTTTTAAAACATGAAACTGATGAAAACAAGAACATGGAGAAACAGCCGGTTAAAATAAGGACAGACCGAAACCGAATTTCGGTATTATTATTATTTTCGGCCGAAAACGAAACGAAAATTTCCAAAATTGCTTTACAATTAATTAATACATACACAAATATCATAATTATTAATCAATTAAAGGTGCAATTATACGTGTGACCCAAGGTGGCTCTATGTGCCTCTGGCTAAAACTTTTTATTTTCATATAAAATAAAATATAATTAAGTAAATATAACATACATATAACTACTTAAAAGATCACTCAAACATATAAAAATGTTATTTATTGCAACCTGAGATCTTTCGAACACACGCGTTCATTTTCAAAGGGAAAAAGATGACTGACTGAATAGAAATACATTTTAAAAGCAAAAACAAAACTGTATGCATGCGCAAGCGGAGTTCAGTCCATTTCTTTGCATAGGGGTGAAAAGATCAATTCATATTATCAGGAGGCCTTGGAATATTTAGAATATTGTACCAAATTGCGGAAATATTATAGGAAAAGACATCGTTACAAACATTATCACTTCTAACTAAAATTTCTATGGATTCACGGATTATGGAAGAGTAATGGTTATACGTTGAAATGATTATTTTAGCTTTGTCGAAGTTTATCTTAACATTTTCTGTTTGATGCAATCCGGATAAAGCTGTACTTAGTTTGTTAAACTTGATATCAGAAATGTGCTCTTTTAATTTTTCCGCAAATTTTCGAGATGTCATACCCATATAAAATAAATTCTTATGTTGCTGTGTGCTGAATGAGATGATGTGAGCTCCTGATTTTTCATAATCGGGAATGGGATCAATTTTACTGTGAATCAATTCTTTCAATTTTGTTGGAGGTTTAGCTATTAAATTAATATTATATTTTAGTAATGCATATTTCAATTTCTCAAAAAGCTGTGGGATATAATCAAATGTGCAATAAATAGACTTGCTCAAACTTAATTCATTCTTCTGTCTTGGTTGTTTTGCTTTATTAACTAATCTATTAATGTATTGAAGAGGGAAACCATTCTCAATAGCAATCTGTTTTATTATACTAATCCTATTTTCTAGGTATTTATCTGTACAAACTTCGAAGGCACGTTTAACGTAAAACCTGTAGGCAGCAATTTTATATGAAAATGGTGAGTCACAATCAAAAGGAATAGTGTTGTTAAATCTGCATTGCTTTCTATAAATAGCACGGTCCAATTTATTTCCATAACTATTCTTTATTAATTTAATATCAAGAAAGGGAAAAATACCCTCTTTCTCAATTTCTAACGTAAACTTTATCTTTGTATCCAACTCATTAAGTTTTAACAGGAAATTATTTAAAAACCGCAAATCATAATCCCAAATTATGAAAATGTCATCTACATATCTTATCCAAATTGACGGCTTGATTTCAAAATCTTCCATAATCGCTGTTTCTAAGGGTCTAACAAGGAGAGGGCCAACCTTGTTAATCACAGATTTTGATTATTTTAATATATGTTGTAGGGTAGAGACCACTTAGTCTCAGGTTCAACGGATTTTATCCAACGCTCCTTAGTTCTTGAGAAACGGGGGGTCAAATAGTAGTACACAACTTAATTACTTATTTTGTAACTTAAAGGATAGGTTGGTCGTAGCTGAGTTGGTATGGCATTTGCCGGCTGATCCGCGGGCCCGGGCTCGATACCGGGACGCGCTACATTTGTTTTTCTCATTTTTTGTTTTATAAACATATTCGTAAGTATAACTTAATAATCTCATTGCCAATTGAAATTTTAATATTGTATATCAATTATAATTTTAACATATTTAATTTTTTACTTTTAACTGAATAGTTGTATAAAACATCATAAAACTGTTAATTTTTTTAAAATCACTTTTAAAATGTATTGCATATATTCTTTATCGATGCAATGATATTATCAATTGTGTCCAGCAATTGTGTCAATTCGTGATTTTAAAGAAACATCATTTACGCATTGCTTTAACAAAGTAAGTCAATGCGATAATACTATTATACTGTTTTTAAAGTAACAAGCATACTTATATTAAAAACTAGTGTAAATGCCCGTCCTAGGACGGTGGGTAAAAATTGCGTTTTTCACTTAAAATTTGAAAAACTGATAAAAAAAATAATTGACAATATGGAAGAGTTCAGATGAGCAAAGTTCGGCTAGTTTATGTTCTAATAAACACACAATTAGCATTTACAATATTTCTGGGTAAACCAGGTTTTCCGGCTAATATAGAATGACAAAATTAAGATTTCTTAATAAAACAAACATCTAATAAATATGCAATAAAAGTGCGCAATTAAAACAGTCTGCTGCAACTATTGAAATAATACTATTTTTTTTAATAACACTTTGAAATTGTATTTTATCGTTTACCCCCCCCCCCCTCCAAATTTTTTTAAATATGTATATTGATTAATAAATAAGTATCTCGGTTTGAATCCCAACCGTCTAATCCCCTAAGCTTCTGTCCTCCTGATGCAAAGCTATAAATCAAAAATTATTAATTTTAATTTTTGTATAAATATTAATTTTTTACTTTTAAAATATGAGATATGTTTTTTTTTTTTTTTTTTTTTTTTTTTTTTTAAGTTACATACCCCTGTATATAGAAAAGGAAAATATAAGTAATGTGTAATTTAAAAATAAGTTACAAAATGCCAGGATATTATTTCAGGGGGGGGGGGGTCTAATCCCCTAAGCTTCTGTCCTCCTGATGCAAAGCTATAAATCAAAAATTATTAATTTCACTTTTCGTATAAATATTAATTTTTTACTTTTAAAATATTGAATATGTTTTTTTTTAAGTTTAAATTTACATACACCTGTATATAGAAAAGGAAAATATAAGTAATGTGTAATTTAAAAATAAGTTACAAAATAATAAGCCTAAAATATTTAAATTGATTACTTTTTTAAAAGAAAGTCAGTTTTATCATTTTTTTGCAGGAAAAAAAAGGATATTTTTAAAAATACCATATCATTGTTTTCCGTGTATCACTTTATATGAGAAATAAATTAAAATTCCTCACATGTCGTAAAGAAAATTTAATATGATTGCAACTTAAAACTTGAAATAATCTCAAGTGACACTTGGCGATTTATTTTGTTGGTGTAATGCGATGTGTCTTGCACTGATTTGTTAGGAAAAATTGTCTACCACTGCTCAATTATCAGGACTTTTAACCTTGAGAAGTAATCGCCGGATTCTTATTTCTTGTCAACCAATGGGAGAATGGATCCTTTTCCCCTTGATTCTCTTCCTGAGAGACTGGTAATATTGATGGATTTGCCCCGCCCAGCGTTACACTGCGTTTTATTATATAGAGATTAGCATCAGAATTAAATTACAACCGATTTTTTGCATGTTAAAGTTTTTTAAATTTGTAATACGTATGCTCGCACTTTCAATTATTTTGCTTTCCCCCTTACCGTCTTTCAGCTTTTATTTTTATGTTATTTGAATATTCTTTTACTTTATCATAACTAGATGCCGCCACAACAGGTTTTGTCACGATTTTGGAATTTTCATCATTCAATAATAGATCCAATCTCTTTTTAAACCTCTTTAAAGGATGAGAAATAATAGTTTAAAAATAAAAAATAATAAATTTAATTTTGTTAACATTATAATTAATGTATGATATTGAATTTTTTTAATTTAAATTATTAAATTATAATTACAAGTATATTTATAAAGCAAAAAATGAGAAAAAAAATGTAGCGCGTTCGGGTACCGAACCCGGGCCCGCAGATCAGCCAGCAAACGCCGTGCCAACTGAGCTAAGACCAACCTATCCTTTTTGCTACAAAGTAAGTATTTAAGTTGTGTACTACTATTAGACCCCCCTGTTTCTAAAGAACTAAGGAGCGTTGGATAAAATCCGTTGAACATGAGACTAAGGAGTCTCTACCTTACAGCATATATTAAAATAATCAAAATCTGTGATTAACAAGGTTGGCCCTCTCCTTCTAAGTTTTAATTTGGCTAAATATCCTGAAATGGGGGATACCATAGGAGCATCATTTCGTTGTCTGTAATATTTACTGTTAAAAACGAAATCATTATTTTGTGTAATCAGGTTAATTACTGATTTTAACGTGGTACGAAGATCGTGATTAAAATTTGGATTATTCTCAATAGATGTTTCTATTATTATTGTTATCTATTATCTATTATTACAAATTGGAGCGTACTATTTATAGAAAGCAATGCAGATCTAACAACACTACACTGTAAAAAAGAATACTACCAGTTTTCCAGTAGAAATCGGAAAAATAGTTGTCCTTATCGTACCGGAATAATCCCCGACCCAGCTCATAATAAAATCCGTAAAAATAAGGATATAGTCAGTAAAACGCTATTTTACGGATTTTTTTTCCGATTTTACGGATTTTATTCCGAGCTGGGTTGGAAATTATTCCGGTACGATAAGGGCAACTATTTTTCCGATTCCTACCGGAAAACTGGCATTATTTTTTACAGTGTATTCCTTTTGATTGTAACTCACCATTTTCATATAAAATTGCTGCCTACAGGTTTTACGTTAAACGTGCCTTCGAAGTTTGTACAGATAAATACCTAGAAAACAGGATTAGTATAATAAAACAGATTGCTATTGAGAATGGTTTCCCTCGTCAATACATTAATAGATTAGTTAATAAAGCAAAACAACCAAGACAGAAGTATGAATTAAGTTTGAGCAAGTCTATTTAATGCACATTTGATTATATCCCACAGCTTTTGAGAAATTGAAATATGCATTACTAAAATATAATATTAATTTAATAGCTAAACCTCCAACAAAATTGAAAGAATTGATTCACAGTAAAATTGATCCCATTCCCGATTAGGAAAAATCAGGAGTTTACATCATCCCATTAAGCACAGAACAACATAAGAATTTATTTTATATTGGTATGACATCCAGAAAATTTAAGGAAAGTTTAAAAGAGCACATTTCTGATATTAAGTTTAACAAACCAAGTACAGCTTTATCCAGATTGCATCAAAAAGAAAATATTAAGATAAACTTCAACAAAGCTGATCATTTCAACGGCTCACCATTACTCTTCCATAATCCGTGAATCTATTGAAATTTTAGTTAGAAATGATAATGTTTGTAACGATATCATTTCCTATAATATTCCCGCAATTTGGTACAATATCCTAAATATTTCAAGACCTCTTGATAATATGAACTGATCTTTTTACCCCTATGCAAAGAAATGGACTGAACTCTGCTTGCGCATGCGTACTATTTTGTTTTTGTTTTTAAAATGTATTTCTATTCAGTCAGTCATCTTTTTCCCTTTGAAAATGAACGCGTGTGTGTTCGAAAGATCTCGGGTCGCAATAAATAATTTTTTTATATGTTTGAGTCACCTTTTAAGTAGTTATATGTATGTTATATTGATTATTAATAACAAGGTGAAAATTTCCTTCACGACATTAGTGATTAATACAGTGTTTTGACTCTATTATAATTAAGTCATCACGCAAAATGATTTTCTAATAATACGAATTTAATCTAATTGAAAAATGTTTTAGATTATACATACCTCTATTTATCTTTTGTAATGATTTTTGTAAATGACATCTGTTACAATAGAATATACTGTTATACTACTCTGTTATACACTGCTATAGTTATTGAAATATAAAAAAACAATTCTGCGGTTTTCAAACTAAGACTTTTTATTTAATATTAAGTCTGCAACTTTTAATGAGCACGCGAAAAATTCTTCAAAGTTTAGTCATATATGAATTTCTTGCTTTGTAATTTGCACTCGCATCTTGAGTCAGTCATGACTGATGATTATAAACAGTGAAGCTCTTACGAATGAAAAAGTATCTCATTTGAGCCGATACAGCTCAAATCAGTGAGTAATGCTGAAAATTTCCTAAGGAAGAAAACGAAATTTTTGGAATACAGATAGTATCGTCCGAGTTTTGGTCCGACCGAATTTTTAGCAGCATTTTCGCCGAAAACGAATTTTCGGCGAAACTCAGAATTTGCGCCGAAACCGGAATTTTCGGTCGATCTCTAGTATAAAGTTTCCATTTACGTGGTGAATTGCGCTAGGTGTATTAACAAAATTTACAATATCTATATATAATTGCCGTATAGTTAAAAATACCGTGTCAAACTATTCACAATTAAGCAGGCTTTCTTTAAACAAAAATCGACTTTTTTTTAATCAATTTTGAGGTAAACAGTCCCTTTAAAGAGTGAAAGTTTACATTCCCTTCAAATTAGTGATGAATTTTCGACTTATTACTTACAATGGCTGTCAGAAACTACGCTTAATTTATAATATTCGGAAAGTTGTTCCATGAAATATTTTTTGATGAAGTCATACTTTTTAACACTATTCGTTTTGGCTGTCAGCCTACCGGTGTTTTCTAGCCAGAACTCACATAAATATACTGTTGTTGAAAATGTTTTTTTTTTATGTTAATGTGGTTCACTATAGGACCATTCCATGAGAAACGGACAAAATGTCCCGCACGTGACACTTACGTAAATACCTATATTTATAAACTTAAACATTGTTAAAATATAAACTATACATTAAAATTAATAAAATAACCTATATTTTCTTATTAGCATAATTGCTTTAATTTGAGGATACAATAGCATTATTAAACAAGTTGGAAATCGCTCGTCAAACGTGGCAAATGAGGTGCGTTCATACTATAACTAGTTTTATAATAATTTTTTGCACCGCATATTGTACCGAATGTATATGTTAGAGCACTTCATAAGTGCATATCAATTTCTTTCTGTTCGAAAGGCTGTAACATTGTTAAAATGCACTTGAAATAATTTTTTCCCTTTGGCCGTCATGTAACGGAAAAATTTTGAGTGACCCTGTAATTAAACTATACATCCGATTTTCACAAAATTTGAAATGACTCGACAAAATTTTACAACAATTATATATTTAAAATTTCAGACCATTCGGAAGGCTGTAATATCATTAAAATGCACTTGCAATAATTTTTTCCCATTGACCGTAATATAACGGAAAACGTTTGAATATCCCTGTAATTACATGAGGATGTAAATACATCCGATTTTCATAAAATTTGAAATGACACGACAAAATGTTGCAACAATTATATATTTAAAATTTCAGACCATTCGGTTGGGTAGTATTTGCTCTGTTATATGCGGACAGACGGACGGACAGACGGACAGACTGACGGACAGACAGATGGACTGAATGACGACTATAGGTGCTACGTATTTATATAATTACGAACAGAGCTAAAAAGCAGTAATATGCAGAAAAGCTTTTCCACACGGCATATGGATTCGTCCTATAATAAATATTAAAAATCTCCACATTTTAAACCTTAGACCTAAGAAATCTAACCGTCTCAGGGTCATTCCATGAAAAACTGACAAAATGTCCTGTTTGCGACAGTTACATAAATTACCTATATCTATTGTCTTATAATAAGTTGTTAAAACATAAACTATGCATTAAAAACAAGCAATAAAACCATGCGTTAAGCATAGATTATGAAACACTTTCCAACTCTTCCTGAATGCTTTAACAAAACTTAGTTATTTAGGGAAAACTAAGTAAACACTTTTGAAAACACATAAAACATTTGAAAAACTGATTTCAGCAGTGACCGTCCATAGCAAATATGTATTCCAATTCTTTTGAACAACCCTGCATTTGATCTGTAGGCTGATATATATATATATATATATATACTATGTAATGCGGAAATTTAGTTTAACAAGAAAACGCATAAGAGATTGAAATTTCTCTTTCAGCAATTTATACTAATAGATGGAAATATACTTGTATACTTTTGTAAAACCCTTTAGTTAACCTAGTACATTTATTACATGCCACTATTTAGCCAAAGTTTAATTCAAAGTAAAACACCCTTAAAACTACAGAAATTAACATTTATAGACGACCATGTCTTCAATTCTTTGCGTGACCCTGTATGTCATATTTAATCTATATTCTACAAACGTTTCTTTGTAAACTAAATGCAGTTCAGCGTAAAAATGCATAACACATTTAAAAACAATCTTTAAGCAATTTGACATAAAACTTTCATTTCATAAAAGTTTAGATATCATAAAAAGTATTTTAGTTGTCGCAGAATTTTCCAGCTTCTATTGATTCGGGAAAATAGTTAGTATACCTATTTATTATTACAATTTAAAACGCAGTTAAAGAAATTTAATTAAATTAGAGAGGTCATAATCAAATAAATTCTAAAACAGCATATCAACTCTCAAATTCTTCACGAGTTTTGATACATTTCTTATTAGTAAAGCCAAATTGAGAAACCCTGGATAAATGTTATCTTTCCTAAAATTATCTTAATACGTATAATGTATTATTTTATGTTTTACTCATAAAAGTTTAGATTTCAAAGTATTTTATTCGAAGAAGAAATTTCAGCCTCTATTGATTCGGAAAACTAGTTATAATACCTAATTATCATTACAATTAAAAACATAGATGCAGAAATTAAATTAAATTAACGAAGTCATAATTAAATAAATTCGAAAACAACTTCTAAATTCTCAAATTCTTGTTGAGTTTAGAAATATTTCTTATTAGTAAAGTCAAATTGAGAAACACTAGATAAATACGTATAAAATATTATTTTTCTTTTTTCTCATAAAATTTTAGATATAGGAAATAATATTTTAGTATTAAAAAGCAGTAAACCAACGTTTAAAATGCACAAATAATGGATGAAAAGCAGCAAACAGCTGTTTCGAATCTACAGCGAGATTCTTCTTCAGTGCAAGATAGGGAAAAGAAACAGCGTGCTAGAAAAAGCAAGGCTGAGCAAAATGATAGACAAAGACGCGCTGCCTTATATAACCTACGCGGGTATCGAAAGCGCCAGAAACAACCAATGAGAGAGAAGCAGTGGAAACGACTGGGTGGACAAGTAGCGACATCTACCGGAGAAGGAGAGAAAAAGAAACCAAAAAAGAGGAAATTAAATTAATGCTTTCCAAATACTTGGAAAATCTGGAGTACAATAAGTCATTGACTAAAGAGTGAGAATTTTTAATGATGTGGTAAGCTTCCCAAAAATCAAGATCAAGGTTAGAAGAACATTTTTGGATAATGGTGGCAGAGGAAAAATTGAACCTATGTTGATAAGTCCTAGAATGTTGAGCAATAGAAGAACGTTTGAGCTCCTGATTTTTAACATAACCTTCATGCTCTTTTAAACGAAATCTAAGAGCACGTTTAGTCTGGCCAATATAAGAAAGGCCACACTGGCAAGAGATTTGGTAAATACCCCAGTTGTCAAGGTGATCAACGGGGTGTTTGAGATTTGAAAAAGTGATTTTATTAACAGGAGAAAAAATACATTAAAATCAAACCTTCTTAGGATTTTAGCAACTTGCTGACTAATTTTAGGAAAAAATGGCAACACAACTGAAGTATTAGAGTTGGAATTAGAATGCTTTTTAGAATGGACGGATTTCGTCAATTTCTTATAAATAGAATCAATAATATTAGAGGAATAACCACGATCAACAGCAATAGCTTTGATGTAATTAAGTTCAGCACTAAGTAACTGAGGAGTGGAACAAATATTGGTAGCCCGAAAAACAAAAGTATTGAAAGCAGCGAATTTCTGGTTAGGGGGGTGAGATGAATGCCTGTGAGGTGGGAGACTGACAGCAAAAGGTTTACGAAAGACGGTAGTCTGAAAGCCATTTTCACTACGAATAACAAGGACATCGAGGAAAGAAAGACAGTTATTGGTCTCAATTTCAGAGGTAAATTGAATGCAGGGATCAATGAAATTCATAATAGAGAGAATATGATTAATATCCGAATTTATTTCAACCAGGACATAAACATCATCAACATAACGAACATAGAACGGAAATTTTAAAATTTCAAAAAGTTTGACCTCAAAATAGTGCATATAAATATCGCATAAAATGGGACTAAGAGGATTAACCATAGCCAAACCATCAATCATGCGGAAGAAATTACCATTGAAAACAAAAGTATTTTGCGACAAGCAAGCGCGAGTGAGAAGGATAAGTTCCTCGATTTCAAACTAGGAGAAATGGAATTCACAAAGCCTGTTCTTGAGGCAATCTAAAGCCCCATCAACCGGAACGTTTGTAAATAATGATTTAACATCAAAAGAAACCATCATGTAACCCTGCGGCTTAAAATTATGAAGTTTTTTAACAAAATCAAAAGAATTCTTAACAGTGAAACAGTTACTGCTCAAAAGTGGTGAAAAAACAGAAACTAAATATTTGGCAAGCTTATAAGAAGCTGTACCGATAGTAGAGACAATAGGTCTAAATGGAATGTCAGTTTTATGGACCTTAGGTAAAGCATAAAACCTGGCACAATGCGCAATAGATGGAATAAGAGACTTCTTAAAGTTAGCAGGAATAATGGAAGAAGATTTGATGGCAGACTTAATAGAGTTAATTTCACTAGTGGAAGGGTCTTTGCGGATGTCCACATAAGGACCATCTTTAATTAATTTAAGAGATTTTTCCAAATACGAAGATTTGTCGAGAAGAACAATCTGACCACCTTTGTCAGCCTTGGTAATGATTAAGTTTGGATCAGAACGCAAATTTTTCAGACATTGTTTAACTGGATTTTTGAGATTGGGCTTATAAACATTAGAATTGAAATCAACAGTATTGGCAATGATATGCCTGATGGACTCTTTTTGAGAAGAAGATAGAGCGCTATGCTTAAAGGCCCTTTCAATAGGAGCAATTAGATTAGGTAAAGAAGGAAAAGCAGAGACAGAGAAATTGTTATTCAATTTGAGAGCATCGAGCTGATTGTCACTTAAAGAAACACTAGAAAGATTGACAACAACATTTTGGTTAACAACAGGCAAATTGCTAGAGTTGTTAACGACAGAACTTTTACAAAGTGCATTAAATTTCTTCTTTAAAACCGAACAATGAAGAGAAGAAGCTGTGAGAACTCTACTCCATGACCTTCTGTCTATAGACTCAAAATCAGGTGTAGAATTAGCGAGGCTGATATGTAAGGAATATAACTCGCGTTCTATATGAGCAATTTTATGGCGAGTCTCTTGAATCAAAGCTCTTAAAAGAGCTAATTTAGAACGAAATAAGACCTTGTCAATTCTATTAGAAGAAAATAAATTACAACGTATAGAAATGAAATTAGGAATAACCTTCTTACGCCTACAGTCAAGTAGGAAATGTAAGTGTTCCAAAAACCTGTAGTTTTTTAATCGTAAATTACAAAATCTATTAATTTGAGACATTGCGGGAAAAAAAAATTGAGAAAAAGAATAAAGAAAGAAATCACAGAAGAATAAAGGCCCGTTAAAGCCGAATACATTAAAATAGCAATTATAGCCTTTGTGCAGGAATATTAAAAAGCAGTAAACCAACGTTTAAAATGCACAAATAATGGATGAAAAGCAGCAAACATCTGTTTCGAATCTACAGCGAGATTCTTCTTCAGTGCAAGATAGGGAAAAGGAACAGCGTGCTAGAAAAAGCAAGGCTGAGCAAAATGATAGACAGAGACGCGCTGCCTTATATACCCTACGCGGATATCGAAAGCGCCAGAAACAACCAATGACAGAGAAGCAGTGGAAACGACTGGGTGGACAAGTAGCGACATCTTCCGGAGAAGGGGAGAAAAAGAAACCAAAAAAGAGGAAATTAAATTAATGCTTTCCAAATACTTGGAAAATCTGGAGTACTAGATAAGTCATTGACTAAAGAGTGAGAATTTTTAATGATGTGGTAAGCTTCCCAAAAATCATGATCAAGGTTAGAAGAACATTTTTGGATAATGGTGGCAGAGGAAAAATTGAACCTATGTTGAGAAGTCCAAGAATGTTGAGCAATAGAAGAACGTTTGAGCTCCTGATTTTTAACATAACCTTCATGCTCTTTTAAACGAAATCTAAGAGCACGTTTAGTCTGGCCAATATAAGAAAGGCCACACTGGCAAGAGATTTGGTAAATACCCCAGTTGTCAAGGTGATCAACGGGGTGTTTGAGATTTGAAAAAGTGATTTTATTAACAGGAGAAAAAATAACATTAAAATCAAACCTTCTTAGGATTTTAGCAACTTGCTGACTAATTTTAGGAAAAAATGGCAACACAACTGAAGTATTAGAGTTGGAATTAGAATGCTTTTCAAAATGGACGGATTTCGTCAATTTCTTATAAATAGAATCAATAATATTAGAGGAATAACCACGATCAACAGCAATAGCTTTGATGTAATTAAGTTCAGCACTAAGTAACTGAGGAGTGGAACAAATATTGGTAGCCCGAAAAACAAAAGTATTGAAAGCAGCGAATTTCTGGTTAGGGGGGTCAGAAGAATGCCTGTGAGGTGGGAGTCTGACAGCAAAAGCTTTACAAAAGACGGTAGTCTGAAAGCCATTTTCACTACGAATAACAAGGACATCGAGGAAAGAAAGACAGTTATTGGTCTCAATTTCAGAGGTAAATTGAATGCAGGGATCAATGGAATTCATAATAGAGAGAATATGATTAATATCCGAATTTATTTCAACCAGGACATAAACATCATCAACACAACGAACATAGAACGGAAATTTTAAAATTTCAAAAAGTTTGACCTCAAAATAATAATGACCTCAAATTTTTGAAATTCTTCTCAAACGTTCTTCTATTGCTCAACATTCTTGGACTTCTCAACATAGGTTCAATTTTTCCTCTGCCACCATTATCCAAAAATGTTCTTCTAACCTTGATCTTGATTTTTAGGAAGCTTACCACATCATTAAAAATTCTCACTCTTTAGTCAATGACTTATCTAGTACTCCAGATTTTCCAAGTATTTGGAAAGCATTAATTTAATTTCCTCTTTTTTGGTTTCTTTTTCTCTCCTTCTCCGGTAGATGTCGCTACTTGTCCACCCAGTCGTTTCCACTGCTTCTCTCTCATTGGTTGTTTCTGGCGCTTTCGATACCCGCGTAGGGTATATAAGGCAGCGCGTCTCTGTCTATCATTTTGCTCAGCCTTGCTTTTTCTAGCACGCTGTTCCTTTTCCCTATCTTGCAGTGAAGAAGAATCTCGCTGTAGATTCGAAACAGCTGTTTGCTGCTTTTCATCCATTATTTGTGCATTTTAAACGTTGGTTTACTGCTTTTTAATATTCCTGCACAAAGGCTATAATTGCTATTTTAATGTATTCGGCTTTAACGGGCCTTTATTCTTCTGTGATTTCTTTCTTTATTCTGTTTCTCAATTTTTTTTTCCCGCAATGTCTCAAATTAATAGATTTTGTAATTTACGATTAAAAAAGTACAGGTTTTTGGAACACTTACATTTCCTACTTGACTGTAGGCGTAAGAAGGTTATTCCTAATTTCATTTCTATACGTTGTAATTTATTTTCTTCTAATAGAATTGACAAGGTCTTATTTCGTTCTAAATTAGCTCTTTTAAGAGCTTTGATTCAAGAGACTCGCCATAAAATTGCTCATATAGAACGCGAGTTATATTCCTTACATATCAGCCTCGCTAATTCTACACCTGATTTTGAGTCTATAGACAGAAGGTCATGGAATAGAGTTCTCACAGCTTCTTCTGTTCATTGTTCGGTTTTAAAGAAGAAATTTAATGCACTTTGTAAAAGTTCTGTCGTTAATAACTCTAGCAATTTGCCTGTTGTTAACCAAAATGTTGTTTTCAATCTTTCTAGTGTTTCCTTAAGTGACAATCAGCTCGATGCTCTCAAATTGAATAGCAATTTCTCTGTCTCTGCTTTTCCTTCTTTACCTAATCTAATTGCTCCTATTGAAAGGGCCTTTAAGCATAGCGCTCTATCTTCTTCTCAAAAAGAGTCCATCAGGCATCTCATTGCCAATACTGTTGATTTCAATTCTAATGTTTATAAGCCCAATCTCAAAAATCCAGTTAAACAATGTCTGAAAAATTTGCGTTCTGATCCAAACTTAATCATTACCAAGGCTGACAAAGGTGGTCAGATTGTTCTTCTCGACAAATCTTCGTATTTGGAAAAATCTCTTAAATTAATTAAAGATGGTCCTTATGTGGACATCCGCAAAGACCCTTCCACTAGTGAAATTAACTCTATTAAGTCTGCCATCAAGTCTTTTTCCATTATTCCTGCTAACTTTAAGAAGTCTCTTATTCCATCTATTGCGCATTGTGCCAGGTTTTATGCTTTACCTAAGGTCCATAAACCTGACATTCCATTTAGACG
This sequence comes from Maratus speciosus, assembly GCA_963932465.1. Taxonomy (NCBI): domain Eukaryota; kingdom Metazoa; phylum Arthropoda; class Arachnida; order Araneae; family Salticidae; genus Maratus; species Maratus speciosus. Next base: position 481,785,428 of record OZ010797.1, read on the forward strand.
TATTGTCTCTAGTATCGGTACAGCTTCTTATAAGCTTGCCAAATATTTAGTTTCTGTTTTTTTCCCACTTTTGAGCAGTAACTGTTTCACTGTTAAGAATTCTTTTGATTTTGTTAAAAAACTTCATAATTTTAAGCCGCAGGGTTACATGATGGTTTCTTTTGATGTTAAATCATTATTTACAAACGTTCCGGTTGAGGGGGCTTTAGATTGCCTCAAGAACAGGCTTTGTGAATTCCATTTCTCCTAGTTTGAAATCGAGGAACTTATCCTTCTCACTCGCGCTTGCTTGTCGCAAAATACTTTTGTTTTCAATGGTAATTTCTTCCGCATGATTGATGGTTTGGCTATGGGTAATACTCTTAGTCCCATTTTATGCGATATTTATATGCACTATTTTGGGGTCAAACTTTTTGAAATTTAAAAATTTCCGTTCTATGTTCGTTATGTTGATGATGTTTATGTCCTGGTTGAAATAAATTCGGATATTAATCATATTCTCTCGATTATGAATTCCATTGATCCCTGCATTCAATTTACCTCTGAAATTGAGACCGATAACTGTCTTTCTTTTCTCGATGTCCTTGTTATTCGTAATGAAAATGGCTTTCAGACTACCGTCTTTCGTAAACATTTTGCTGTCATTCTCCCACCTCACAGGCATTCTTCTCACCCCCCTAACCAGAAATTCGCTGCTTTCAATACTTTTGTTTTTCGGGCTACCAATATTTGTTCCACTCCTCAGTTACTTAGTGCTGAACTTAATTACATCAAAGCTATTGCTGTTGATCGTGGTTATTCCTCTAATATTATTGATTCTATTTATAAGAAATTGACGAAATCCGTCCATTCTGAAAAGCATTCTAATTCCAACTCTAATACTTCAGTTGTGTTGCCATTTTTTCCTAAACTAGTCAGCAAGTTGCTAAAATCCTAAGAAGGTTTGATTTTAATGTTATTTTTTCTCCTGTTAATAAAATCACTTTTTCAAATCTCAAACACCCCGTTGATCACCTTGACAACTGGGGTATTTACCAAATCTCTTGCAAGTGTGGCCTTTCTTATATTGGCCAGACTAAACGTGCTCTTAGATTTCGTTTAAAAGAGCATGAAGGTTATGTTAAAAATCAGGAGCTCAAACGTTCTTCTATTGCTCAACATTCTTGGACTTCTCAACATAGGTTCAATTTTTCCTCTGCCACCATAATCCAAAAATGTTCTTCTTACCTTGATCTTGATTTTTGGGAAGCTTACCACATCATTAAAAATTCTCACTCTTTAGTCAATGACTTATCTAGTACTCCAGATTTTCCAAGTATTTGGAAAGCATTAATTTAATTTCCTCTTTTTTGGTTTCTTTTTCTCTCCTTCTCCGGTAGATGTCGCTACTTGTCCACCCAGTCGTTTCCACTGCTTCTCTCTCATTGGTTGTTTCTTTCGCTTTCGATATCCGCGTAGGGTATATAAGGCAGCGCGTCTCTGTCTATCATTTTGCTCAGCCTTGCTTTTTCTAGCACGCTGTTCCTTTTCCCTATCTTGCACTGAAGAAGAATCTCGCTGTAGATTCGAAACAGCTGTTTGCTGCTTTTCATCCATTATTTGTGCATTTTAAACGTTGGTTTACTGCTTTTTAATATTCCTGCATAAAGGCTATAATTGCTATTTTAAAATATTTTAGTAGTCTCAGAAATATCCAGCCTCTATTGCTTCACAAAACTAGTAAGAATATATATTTATATCATTACAATTAAGAACACAAATGAAGACATGTAATTGAATTATCGAGATCATATTCAAATAAATTCTAAAACAAGGTATCAACTCTCAAATTCTTCATAATATCATAAATATGTCTTGTTATTAAAGCCAAATTGAGAAAAACGGGATAAATGTTATCTTTCCTAGAATGACCTTAATACTTATCTTTTTCTCAAAAAGTTTAGATATCTGAAAAAGTATTTTATTCGACGCAGTAATTTCCAGCCTCGATAGATTCAGGAAACTTGTTAGAATAATTATTTATTGCCATTAAAATTTAAAACGTAGATGAAGAAAAGTAATTAAATTATCGAGGTCATATTCAAATAAATTCTAAAACAGCATATCAACTCTCGAATTCTTCACGAGCTTTGAAACATTTATTATCAATAAAGCCAAATTGAGAAACACTCGATAAATGTTAGCTTTCTTAGAATGATCTTAATACGTATAAAGTACTATTTTATGTTTTACTCATAAAAGTTTAGATTTTTAAGAAAGTATTTTATTCGACGCAAAAATTTCAGGCCTCTGTTGATTCGTAAAGCTAGTTAGAATACCTGTTTATTTTCATTACAATTAAAAACATAAATGAACAAATAAAATTAAATTAACGACGTCATAATCAAATAAATTCGATAACAATTTATCAACTCTCAAATTCTTGCTGAACTTCGAAACATTTCTTATTAGTAAATCCAAATTGAGAAACAGAAACACTGGATAAATGTTACCTTTCCTAGAATGATCTTAATACGTAAAAGTATTATTTTATCTTTTACTCATAAAAGTTTAGATATCTAAAAATGTATTTTATTCGTTACAGAAATTTCCAGTCTCTGTTGTTTTGGAAAACTCATTAGAATACATATTTATTATCATTACAATTATGAATACAAATGAAGAAATGTAATTAAATTAGTGACGTCATAATCAAATTAATTAAAAGATAACATGTTAACTCTTAAAGTTTTGCTGAGATTAAAATTTTTTCTTAATAATAATGAAGCCAAACTTACAAACAGCGGATAAATGTTATCTTTCCTCGAACGATCTTATAGAGTTTTACCTTTTTTATGGTAGAAATTTAGATAATTTACCTCAGAAAGTTAATTAAGTTTATTTTATTCACGGAAAAAGAATAAAGTTTTACTTGTATATTTATAATAAACTTCTGAATTTGAAAGATAAAATTTAACTAATTATATCTCAATTAATTTTAGAATATATATTGCTTCATTATTAAAAAAAAAAAATAGAGCAAGTACACTTTCAGAACATTTTTTTGTAATAGAGCACTTTTTAAAATTATTCCATAAATAAAATCCCAAACAAATTAAATTCTTGTTCACGTTCGAGATTTTTCTTAATATCTGTACTGCCAAATTCAGAAAGACGGTTTGAACTCTGTATTTCCAAGAATGATCTTAATACCAGTAAACACTTTTAAAAAATCATAAACATTTTAGAACTTAAAAAAAAATATATATTTTTGGTATTATCAAGCGTCAATCTAAAAAATATACATACACGCATTCACAATGGTACTACAATCCATGAAGGATTTTGACCTCCTAAATGTACCACGCCAGACCTTCCGATCTCCGACCTTTAATTTATAAGTTGTAACTTTGTTTTGTGCTTAGTCTTTCTCTACCTCTTCTACCCATCTCTTCCTGAATCTACCAATACTTCTTTTCCCCATTAATTTACCATTATGTATCTTCTTTGTGCTTCTCCAATCCCTCATTCTGATTAAATGGCCAAACCATTACATTCTTCTTATTTTAATAGTATTTATTATGTCTTTTTCGTTGTATCCATGTTCAATCTCCATATTTGATCCAACACGCCATGCATTGCCTTCTTTAACTCATTTGTGCCTGAATTTTGGTTTTCTCAAATTCTTTGGCAAAATCATTTTAAAATAATGGAAAATAAGCTCGAAAATTACTAAAAAAAAATCACGCTTAAAATTTTTGTATTTATTTGATAAAATCTAAAAGAACTAAAGATGAGTATTTCTAATAGAATAATATGAATAAGTATATGTTTTGTCTATATTTATATTTTAAAAGTTTTTAAATTGTATATTATGTACTATAATTAGCATTTTTATGAACTACTAAAAAATATATTTATTTCTTTACAGGGACTAATAACGTTATAACTATTATTAATAATAAAATAAGAATAATTGCATTGCACACTTAAAAGCAATTTATTTCATAAATATCTTCAAAAGGAGTTTTCATAAATAAGTATCTTCTAAGTATCAAACAAAAATATGCGTCCAAGAGCCCTATATTTTGGACGTTACAAAAATGTCTAAGAAATAGGTTTGAACATATAATTTGGCAATGTTAAAATAAAAGTATTTCAAAAAAGTCTACAAGCTAAGTTTATGACTTGTGTTTTTGGATCCTTAATAGCGAAAATGCAAATAAACTTACTTTTTATATTTCGCCGTCTTGGAAAATTAAAATTTTATAAACACCGAAAAAGCCTTCATTTCAGTAAAGAAATATCCAACTTATTCTGTCATCTCTCGGTAACAGATAAAGAAATTTATAAATAATCATTTCATGCAATTTTCATGTTATAAAGCAGAACAAAATTATAAAAATTTATTAAAATTTGAAACGTCCCAAAGCCAGACGCTAGGCAGAAATGAGTTAATTGATACAAAAATTTGTCTCAAGATCTTCCTTTCTCAAGTAATAAGTAACTTTTCATCTTTTTGTGTAGTGGTCCAAGTCTCACTACCATAAATTTCTATTGGTTTTCTAAATTTTATGTTTAGTTGTTCCGGATATTAAACATGGTTTTAGGATATTTCGAAGAGAAAAATAGTTTATATTTCCTGCTCTAAAAAATATATTAAATGTAAAAATTCTATTACAGATTTCATTAATAATAGCAACAATAAAATTTACCTATTGGCAATTATATTCTGAAGCCTTGAATGTTCGAGGTCGATCACCTAGTTATTAATTAAAACTGAATTTCAAGAATGAAAAAATAAATAAATTAGGAAACGAATAATTAATACGGAAATAAAAAAAAAAAAGCGTTCGTACAAAAATTTCCACTTTGTTAATGTTTTTTTCGTGGTATTTGTTTAATCAGCACCAGGAAATCAAAATTAATTATCTACTTCCTTTGATTGTATCAGTACTTTTGAATATATATATATATTACTATTCTGTAAACTTTTTGAAATTTGAAAAAAATATTATTGTACACATTTGCTTTAGGATGCTAGAGAGTCGTTAGAAAATTGTAAAACGGAATTAATTAAGAAAACAGGAATCGTGATTGGAAAGGTTATTAAAGAAAACCGACATCTTTGATATGCCATATAGAAATGTGTGCTGAAGTAAAAATTGCAGTTTAATAAAAGTATTCTAATTAATGAAAAGGAAGTAATTAATTTGTCCTAAAACTAGGGAGTTTTCTGATTAAATCCTTATTAGTTAAATATTAATTATAAAAATCATTATTTTTGGAAATGTTATTCTTCATGGATATTAGATAAAATTAATTATCACAGAATTAATAATTACACGTGAACAAAAGATAATTAACTGTCAGTACAAACAAGTTGGCCGATTCAGGTCATTAGTGTAATTCAAGATCATTACTTAAATTTCTGATTTGCGAATGATATGTAAACACAGAGGTATCATCAACGTTGCCAGATGAGCTACTTTTTTAAAAATCAGATTCTTGATTGGCACCACTTTTTTGAAATTTTAAAATGTGCCTTATTTAAATACGTATTAATTAACCCGTTGGGGACGAGCGGCACGTATACGTGCCGCATGAAGCGCTTAGAATCCTTGTTTTTTCTCACCAGTAAAATTTTGCATTTCCTCGATTCAACAAGACACAAATTTCTGTTTTTAAAAAACGGTGACAAAAGATTAAAAATTTCGTAAAAGGCTCCCGTCCCGAAGGGGTTAAGGCAAAAACAAGCTGAATTTTACCGTTTCAAAATAGTGGTGCCAATCAAGAAATCTGAATTTTAAAAAAGTAGCCCGCTGGCAACACTGGGCATCATATAAGAGCCTTTGTACATTATTATTCAAAATTTTTTTCAAGTATCCAATATAAAATGGCACATATAACGTCCTTTCGTAATTTATAGTTCTTATCTACAGTCGAAAAAAAATCTGTGAATTTAAGGGGTCTCAAGACTCTTAAAATTGGAAAAAATGAAAAAAAGAGGCCATTTTCAACATTTATTATCTTAAAATATATATGATTTTAAAACACATTTTTTATTGAGAGAAATATATAAGTATGTTCTTTCATTTCATGTATTTAAAAAATTGAAAGATGCAGAATTAACATTTTCAGGGGGCTCCAAACAGTCAGACATTTTACGAGCAGAAAATTGGTTTAACAGATTACGCGCACGATTCGAAAATAAATTTCACAACTAGAATGAAAATGTTTGTGCCTACTTATACTCCAGATTGTAATAATTATCTTGAACCAAAATAAATTTGTATTTAAAGCATTTTATATTTTTATTGCAAGGTTATAGTTAGGAATGCAAAAATTTGAAAATTTCAACACTATAATCACCTAAAAAAATATTATTTTGAACAATGAAAAGGAAATTTTAGGTTCAATTAATACAAACTAACACGAAGCATAAGTTTTGAAAATATTATGAAGTAATATTCAGAAGTTTTTGAGATATCCTACGCGTTATGCCCAGAAACGTCATTTGGAGAAATGTGACTTCAAAGTTACGAAAGCGCCGCTTCACCTATTGAGCGGCTATAATTCTAAAAGCCACAATTTTTGTTCTAATAGGAATTTCAAGGAAACAATTATATCAAAATGTTCAGAAAAGATAGGGGTTTAACATCTAAAAAAAAAAAAAAAAAAAAAAAAAATTGAAGCTTTAAGAGTCCTTAGACACATTAATAGATTTTTTAGCCACTTTCTTAAATTTCAGATTTGATAATGATATGTTAACACAGAAGAACAATATTAAGAGTTTGCTAGAGTATTTTTCAAAGTTATATTTAGCTGTTAAATATAAAATGACCCCCTAAATCTCGTCTTTCCTACATTTAAAATTCCAGTGTATACTTTCAATAAAGTTCGTGGATTGTAAGCTTTTTCCATCGCTTTATTAAATGTCTCATTTGAGAACGATTTGTAAACACAGAGGCGTCGTATTAATTTTAGAGTTTTACCTTCGCTTTCTTAATGGGGCACAGAACCTTTGAGTTTGTCGAAATGATCAAAAACATCACCTTTATCAAATTACCAAAAAGAAATAATATGGCAATTAAGATCTTTTTTTTTTTTTTGCTTTCTGTCTAAAGTACATATTCTTAGCTATATTATCCAGAAAAATAAATTTTGTATATACAAAATTAATATTTAAAATTTAAATTTAAAAAGTCATCTTACTAATGCGTGAATTATAATTATTAAGTGCTACGCGCATGATTAAATTCTAAATTATGCATATAGAAACTCTACATCAAAACCCTACAAAGAAAACACACCTACTTTGAAATTAAAACCAACATATATACAAAAATTTAATTTTAGCACAAAATATGGAAAATTACAAAATTTAAAACAAAAATTTCAAGTTTTTCAAGTGTAAAAAAATATATATCCAAAATATGTTTTTTTTTTTTTTTTTTTTTTTTTTTTTTTTTTTTTTTTATGGTTTAAGCACGAAGACTATATAGAAACGCATATTCAGTTAATTTTTTTAAAGCTATAGCTTATATAGTTTAAAAGTAAGAATGCGCGGAATCTCCAAATTTACTAATATGAGAAAACGCGTTCTAAAGTTTCAATATCAAGGGACTTTCAATTGTACTCACAGTCTATAAATGATTATAACTCAAGAAATGATGCAGATTTTTGAATGTTTTTTTTTTTTTTAAATACTGTTGAGAACTTTTTAAAAATTATAAATAAATCAAAATCTGAAAACTGATTTTTTGAAAATATTAAAGGTCCTTTGCCCCCTTAAGGCGACAGTGGACGTTCAAAAACATTTTCTACAGTTTTTGCTCAATTGTTTTGTGATTTAATACACATATACTTTGTGAAATAATTAAGAAAATTTCTTAATTTCATAAAAAATATTAATATGCAAATGAGTAATTAATTAATAATATGGTAATTAGTGATACATATTAAAAATGCTCCATGCGCATTAAACTTTGTTTCAGAAACTTGTATTCTTTTTTTAGGATAGTTGTATGATATCATATCAAAAATTGGTATACATTTTAAAATTATACTAAGTACCTTGGCAGAAAAAGATTATAAGCATATAATATTGATCATTTCGGATAAAATTCAATCATAAATTATTACTTATTTTTTTACCTTTATAAGAAATAATGTACACATATTAATAGCAAGTTTTATAATAAAGTATATCAACAACAATATTACAATTTATTAGGAAAATTGGCATAAAATTAAGACGCATGGAGCATTTTGAACTTACTCAGTCGGCGAAAATTCTCATTTTGAGAAAACTGGATATAAAGTTTTATTTTAAGTGTAGATTAACGAGTGTTTACGTTAGAAAAACAACTGTATCGACGCAAAAAATTATCGGATTTGAATAAATTTGTTTTTATTTGAAAATAGAAGATTGCATAACATTTTTTTCAAAAAAAAAAAAATGATTTTTAAAAAAATATTTTTTGCGATTTTGCACGTCCACTGTCGCCTGAAAGGCTTGATTTGAGAAAGTTATGTAAACGCAAAGACATCATATTAATTTTCCTAGATTATTTTTCAAAATTATTTTAAATATCTACCCTATATATATAAAATCCTAATGAAACGAATTTATGAAACGAATATTATGAAACGACTGAAATGAAACGAATGTTACGAAACGACTGAAATGAAACGAATTTATGAAACGATTCTATGAAACGACTGATTAAACAACTGATTATATTTCACGGCGATTTCCCCTAAAATATGGAATACTTTGCGATAAAATTACCACCAAAAATCCGTATTGATCCGCAGATTTCAAAACTGGAATTTTTAAATTCGACTAAGTTTTCGAGATATTAATATTTTTTTTCTAATTTTAAATACTTTTCTCTAATGATGGTAACTCAAATTTTAATCATAACAGTTTTTTTTCATACTTTAGAAAATGTTATTATTTTAAACTAATTTGGCGACCGGTTTGGCCTCACTTAAACCTATGCTAAGATATGTATCATGTTACTTTTATTCATAATTCAATTTACGTGAACAATCTTTCGCCAAATCGGAAGATTCTGATAGAGAAATCAAGAACTCAGTATTTTTATGTTTGCGGGAAGCAGGTGATAAATCGCCAAACATTTTTTCTGTCGCATTTTTTTGTATTTCATTAATTTCATTTAAAATATAATCCTTTCATCCATTTTATTTAAAATACAAAACTTACATTTAAAACTAAAACATTTAAAATTGATGGCTTTCACTTCTTTCTTTTTTTTTTAAACAAAACGAAAAGAAAAATATCAGGCACAGATGTCATATAAGCACCAGGGTACCTAACTGTCATCAAAATGGCATTATATTGATTGACATGGGAACCCGACTATTTTTGTTTATCTAATAATAAATGTTTATTTACTTTTATCTTCTTTTTTTAAATTATATAAATTGTTTTGTTCTAACTTAATTTTTTTTTTGGTAATTTTCTTTTAAAAATAATAGAAAATAATTACCAAATACGGTACTACTTAGTTATTCAATCGACCAATTTCGCCAAATTATATAAATCTACAAACCATTCACCAAATTATACAAATTGACATAATTTTTATTTTAAATAACGAAAGAACAAATAAAATAGTATAACATTAATAAATGTACAAATAAAACGTTGAAATAAAAATCCCTTGATCACGTAAACACGTGTAACTTGCTTAAAGTCAATTGAATGTGACGTTTGCGATCAACCATTATTGGCATTTAATCTTATAGGTTGGTGCTAGATTTTTGGTCGACGGATAACTAAGTAGTACCAAAAATACGTATGTGATTGGTATTCGAAAACGAGGTTTTCGCCAAATTTGTGTAAAAAAAAATCGCGCTAAACCCGGATATGACATCTGGCCAAATATTAAATAATGCAACAAACCATGACATTTAATTTCAACTTCAAAGCAATGTTGTAATTTACCACTCGAAATATTAAAGAAATGCTGACTGGCGAGTTGAAAAACAGCTATTGGCGAGATTTGCACCAGGATAGCGTAACAGTGCCAAAAATTCTTTGCAACCATGTAAACTTTTACGTAGTTTTATTCGAAAACAAAATGTGATTTTTTAATCAAAATGGAAAACTTTCGGCACAGATGTCATATACGGCCTCATATTGGTGCGATTTTTTTCTGACGCCAATGTCATATACGCAACGGGTACTTAACTGACGCCCAAGTGTTGTTATTTTGCTTGATATGGTAAGCCGGATGTTGTTGTTTATGCTGTTGATGTTTTCCCCAAATTGGCGTCTGGAAAAAAATCGCGCCAATATGGGGCCGTATATGATATCTGTGCCAAACTTTCATATGAAAAGCGAAGAGATCAGACCGTATTTATTTATGGCAGTTACATGACTTGGACTATTACAATATGAATTAAATGATGGTGATAGAATAATATAGGCGACTTATCACCTGGATCTGGCCAACATTCAAGTACCAAAATTGCACCTGGAATATAAAAAGCGAAGTGGTCCGCCCGGAACATCTGTACACTGTGTTGATGATAGTCACATGACTTAGGCTGTTGTTGCAGAAATTGTTTTAAAATACCGGGAGACAAAGACTCTGTACACTTAATTCATTTTTAGATTCTTTTCAAATGTTTAACTGATCCTTTTTAATCAAACACGAAAACAACCATTTGATGTCTTAATAGTACCTGATTCGGGCTTAATTTTCAACAATCAAACGGAATTGAATGCAAACTCGTTTACAGGGAGACCAGCACAGCTTTTTTCAGTATCATTCAATCTTCTCTAATATTTTTAAAACCAATCAGATTAGCGTGTTTTTAGATTCTGCGGTATCTGAACGGGGGGTAGTCGAGCGTAGCTTGCAGAGGCAGAGCCCCCTAGTTAAATATAAAATTACTTTTATCACGTCTTTTCGTACCTTAAAGTTTTTCTCTACAGGCTATAAAATGCTTGGAGTGAAGGTTTTTTTGAGATACTTTCTCAATTTTCTGATTTGAGAACGATCTATAAGCACAAAAATGCAACATTAAGAGTCTTTTTACATTATTTTTCTAAGTTAACTGGCAAATATAAAATGCCCGTCGTCACGTCTTTTTTTTTTATTTAAAATTCATACCTACACTCTCAAATAAATTTCGTGAATTGAAATATTTTTTCCGTCACTTTCTTAAATTTCTTATCTGAGAACGATATGCAAACGCAGAAGCAAAATTCTAAGACTTATTTTTCGCTGTTAAAAATAAAATAACCCTCAGCAAGTCTTTTAGTAATTTAAAATTCTTACCTGTGCACTCATAGAAATCCGAGAATTATAAGGACAGTTTTCCTATGTTTTTTTTTTCTTGTTAAAACACAAACATTTCCAGTTTGTTTTGCCCATTTTCCATGAACACAGAAAATCACGAGCCTAATTAAAAATTTACCCGAAATCCTCTAAGCTAAAGCTATATTTTCGGCAAATCACAGGAATATTTCTGCAGTTGTGCAGCATGTTACTTTTTCGTGTCAAAAATGAAATTGTTTTTCATGTGTACCTACTCCTTCAAAACTGAAAAAAATCGTGAACCACAGTGTAAAAATACACTTAAAAAAAACCGACATTTTTACAGTACAAAGTACTGTTCATCTCATCATGTGCTGGCGTCCAAAATGCCAGCACATTGCGCTGTTAATTTTACGCAACTACTGTATTTTTCATGTTTATATAATCAGGAAACTAAAGAAAGATACAGCACATTCACTGTGATCGAGATTGTGCTGGCAAATTTACAGTTTTTTTTACAGTGTAAAATCTGTAATTCTGCAGATGTAAAATTTCACAAATATGTATGCTTACTAATTTTTTATCTGTACAATGTGCAGAAAAAGATGTACATTTACAAAACTAGTTTTTGTAGAGCTACAGAAATTTGTAGCTTTACAAAAGGACCTACTAAAATTACAGTAATCTAACTAAAATTTTATCTGTAACCCGGGATGCTGTTACATAAAAAGTTCTAGGCATCCCAGTTTCCTAAAATATCCTTAGTGACCTTACAGATTTTTTGATTTACGGTGCAAAAATGTATCTGTTACATGAATATTTGTTGTTGCCGTTACATAAAATATTCTAAGAATCTCAGTTACTTGAAAAATTTTAATAACTTAACCTTTTTTTTTTTTTTACAGTGCAAGGCCCAAACTTCCCGGCAATTCTCCCGTCAAAAGACAAAAAATACTTACAAAATACTTGGCTAATAATTACACTGTAAAAAAAAAAAATCTGTAAAGTCACTATAGTTTTTCTAGGAAACTTGGGTTCCTAGAACTTTTTATGTAACGGCAACAACAAAAATTCCTGTAACAGCGTCTGTTACAGGAATTTTTTTTGTTTTCGTTACACAAAAAGTTCTAGGAATCCCAGTTTCCTAGAAATACTTTAGTAACTTTACAGATTTTTTAGGTAGATTTCGTAAGAAATACTACCTATTGCAGTCGTTACCATGGTGCGACTTTTGAAAAATTCCTTCATAACTTTTCATTGTAGGACCGCAGGAACCCAAAACCACCCCCACCTAAAAAGTTTATATATATATATATATATATATATATATATGTATGTATGTATGTATGTACTAAATTTTGTCCGCACGATAAAAGTCGCAATTTTGCACGGATCGTCTTCAAACTCGCCAACAACTTTGAGATGGCTAATATCTCGGCGGGGATTGAAAATGGGCAAAATCGGCCGAAGGGAATGGAAATGGTTAGGGTTTAAAGTTTTGAATGCCGTCTTAACATGATTCTGATAAAACCACCTCTTACACAACAATGACGGGAAAATTTTTTTTTTCGTTATAGCAGTTGCCAACAATTAAAAAAACACAATAAAATTCTCACCACAACAATTGCTTTTCTGTTGAAAAGTTTTCACGTGAAGCATTAAATTAAATAAATAGTTTGACGAATTGAAAAAAAATGAATATTACGTCATAAGTTTTCTAGAGCAAAATTTCCGCATGAAAACTCAAAATGAAATAATTAGTTTGACGAATTAAAAACAACAACAAAATATTGCGTCATATTGGAAATAAAATGGACCTCAATAGGTGAATATGTAACGTCATGTGAATTTGAAGAAACGTATTAAAACATGATAAAAACCCGACTATTGAAATATTAACTTATTTTAACACTTTGAGGTTCTCTGAATTTGCTTTAGCTATTTTTAAAACCTATTCCATATAGTACATGCGTGTGTGTATTCGTGTATATTAGAATTTTCAGAAAATGTTTAGCTCCCTAAAGTGAAGGAACTGGGTTTATCATTAATCTTGATTTAAGTTTTGTTGGAGAATTTAGTACTTAACATCGAAATCTACCTCCGCCTGTAGGCCCGAGCCGGCAGGGATTTTTTTTACAGTGTGCACTCTACATTAAATTTCTATTATTGTTTTATTGTTTTCCTCGAAAAATATTTTTCCGTGGTTTTACATTTTTCCTATGCATTGTTTTTTAATAAAACATGAAAGGGAAATCATGCATGAAGCATAAATTATGAAACACAATACAACATACTCAGAAAACTGTAACATAACTCCATCGTTTAATAAGGTGAAAGATCATGTATCAGTAAATAATGTGAAAAACGTATAACACATTTTATAACACAGCTTCAGCAACTACCGTCTATTGTTGAAAAAAAATATCCGAATACTTTCATGAGAACGTCTATATGATTTATACATTTGTATATACGAAATATTACACTAATTCATATTTATTTTATACTAAGATTATTAGCCCCCGATATTCTATTTTTTCGGACAAGTAAAGTGTCATCCCTAAAAAATAACATTCCGTTACATACAGCCGTAAAAAGAAGCTGGTGTATCATTGCACTGTTAAATACTGAAAATATCAACTGCAATTTTTTTAACTTCTAAGCATTGCACATTTGCAATTTTTACACCTACGTATAGAGAAAAAAATACTTTTAACTACAATTTGTTTAAAAACTGCATCTCAATTTAGTTTTGAGATATTTATTTTTTTGTAGTTTTTAAAGCCATTTCTCAAATGGTAGCAACTGAAGTACTCCATTTCTGCAGAAAGTCAAGTAAGAGGAAAAGAGTAGATTACTATATCTTTTGTTGTCATTATCTCATAAAAACTGAAAATAAAATGTAATATAAATACGTGCTATGCCAAGAATATAGTCTGCTATAAAAATGTGTTTTAAAGTATATACCGGGTGTCCCAAAAAGGACTGACTAATTTTAAAATTCAATAACTTCCAAACGGTGACAGATATTAAAAAAATTCTTGCAGGAGGGTTATGCATAAAGTCAAAAGTTTTATTACAGTGATTTTCGATTTTAGTTCGAATTACAAACAATAGATGGCTCTGTAAGCAATAGTCGCTAAATACAGGCTCGATTTTTGGTCCTTTCTGTTGTTCCATGCGGAAAAAGGAGATGTAAATGTATTATCCGGGCCACGAAGTACCAAAAATCGAGCCTGAATTTAGCCTCTATTCATCGCAGCGCCATCTATTGTTTGTAATTCGAACTAAAATCGAAAATCACTGTAATAAAACTTTTGACTTTATGCATAACCCTCCTGCAAGAATTTTTTTTTAATATCTGTCACCGTTTGGAAGTTATTGAATTTTAAAATCAGTCAGTCCTTTTTGGGACGCCCGGTACGTGTAGCTTTGTTTCCCCGCATTTATTCAATTCTTATCAAAAAGCTGAAATAATGGAATTTTATTAATCCATATGTAATAACACTTTCCGAATTTTGAAAAGATATTAATGAATGATTTCTGATAAAACATGGAGCTATTATAAAGTATATTTAATTTTCAGAATCCATATTAATGTTACAAACAAATGAAGGCTTATGAATCATTAAATACCCGATTTTTTTCTGCTTCAGTCAATGAATCTGAGTAAAAACGAGTTCATCTCGATCATAATATTTATTAAAATTACGAATAGTCGCGAATAGTCGGCGTATCAGGATGGGAAGTTCCCGTCGATTCACGAGCCACTGGTGTAGAATAGAACCACGAAAAATTAAGAAGATTACACAAAAATCGCTATTACAGCGCCCCCTTCCAGTGGAATTTTTCCACATTCAGGGAGGACCTTCTTGCCATGACCAAAAACATACACAAAATTTTGGTTCAATTCTGTGCATAACTTCATACACTTTTCGAAAGTAAAATATTGAAAATGACACAAAAATCACTATTTCAGAGCTCCCTTCCGGTGGATTTTTCCAAATTCAGGAAGGTCCTTCTTGCTATGGCCAAAAATATACACAAAAATTTGGTTCAATTCTATGCATAACTTCATACACTTTTCGATGGTACAATATTCAAAATGGCACAAAAATCGCTATTACAGCGCCCCCTTCCGGTGGAAATTTTCCAAATTCAGGAAGGTCCTTCTTGCTATGGCCAAAAATATACACAAAGATTTGGTTCAATTCTATACATAACTTCATACACTTTTCGATGGTACAATATTCAAAATGGCACAAAAATCGCTATTTCAGCGCCCCCTTCCGGTGGATTTTTTCCAAATTCAGGAAGGTCCTTCTTGCTATGGCCAAAAATATACACAAAAATTTGGTTCAATTCTATGCATAACTTCATGCACTTTTCGATGGTACAATATTCAAAATGGCACAAAACTCGCTATTACAGCGCCCCCTACCGGCGTATTTCTTAAAAATTAAGGAAAGACCTGCTTGCCATAGCCAAAAACTTAAAAAAAACTTTTAGTTCAGTTCTATGCATACCTTCATGCACTTTTCGATGGTAGATCATCTTTCTTCTATTGAAGATAGAAGAAAGTAATAACGTTCCGTTACATAAATAGAAGCCGTCATCAACTGCAATTTTTTTTAACTTCTAAGCATTGCACATTTGCAATTTTTACACCTACGTATAGAGAAAAATATTTTTAACTACAATATGTTTAAAAACTGCATCTCAATTTATTTTTGAGATATTTATATTTTTGTAATTTTTAAAACCATTCTCTAATTGTGGCAACTGAAGTACTCCATTTCTGCAGAAAGTCAAGTAAAAGAAAAAATAGTAGATTACTATACCTTTTGTTGCCATTATCTCAAAAAAACTTAAAAGAAAATTGTAATTTAAATACGTATTATGAGCGTTTTTTCTTCGCATTTATTTAATTCCTATCAAAAATCTGAAAGAATGCAATTTTATTAATCCGTGTGTTGTAACCTTTTCTGAATTTTGAAATGATATTAATGAATGATTTCTGATAAAACATAGAACTATTATAAGGTATATTTAATTTTCAGTATCCATATTAATGGTACAAACAAATGAGGGCTAATGAATCATTAGATAGCCGATTTTTTTGTCGAGTTTCTTGATGGACGTCATCGTTTTTTGCTGTGTTTGTGCATTATTCCACGATAGTGACGCCCTATGCATACTTTTCTATAGATGTTATTTAGGACTGGATCGTAACTGTAGAATTCTTCAGCGGATAATAAAAGCGTGTATTTTAAGTCTTAAAACTGAAATATGTTTGGTACATTCTATATTTATATTTATATATATACATTTTCATAGGGGGGGTGGGGGTGTTGGGAGAGAGGGGGTGCGTCACTAAATTCTCAAAAGCCGAATTCCTGTTTTCTAGTATTTCCTTGTCTTTCGCTGTTTTGAAGATAAAATTAAATCAATACGCTGAGAAAATTTTTCGTGATTAAAAATGTATCACATAAATGCATAAAACTAATGATTATTTTAGCAAAGTATTAAATATAGCAAACATAGTAAAATTCTTGAGAAACTTTTAAAACGACCAATTAATCTTGCAGTAGTTGATAAACATTATTAGATATTTAAATTGTATAACGAAGATAAACAATTATTTATATAAAAAACTTCATATTATGATTCTCTTTCAAATCTACATTTAAACGTCAAATATGGACACGATATGTGAACATGAATGCAACGTACTATTATATTAGGTTGGTAAGAAAGTCTTGCATCGCCTTTTTTTATTAAAATATTTTTTTTCTAATGACGAAGCTCAAGAACATTCGAGAGTACTAAATGAAAGACTAGTCTAGAACCTTCCATGGCGCAGAATATAAAAGCGATTTAGTTTTTCCGCGCAGGAAGTATGAGCAACGATGGATCAAAGGGCACTTCCAGCGATTGCTTATTACGAGTTCTTGCATTGGCATTCTGAAAGAGCCACAGCAGCTAATATGTGCAGTGAGTTCAAAGTTAACGTAGTTCATTATACAACGGTATCCCACTGGTACCAGCGTTTTCGTTCTGGTGATGTATCTTTTGGAGTCGATCCTGGGTCCGGCAGAAAATCATGTGTAGACGATGACGAACTAGGATATACGAGAGTTGTTTTTAAAGTAAAGTCCGTTTGAAAATAAAAACCAAACGAAAGAATTTTCAACATAGATGTCAAGTTTGTTTAAACACTTATTACACCTTATAACTAGATATAGAAAACCCTCTTCATAGAAACTTGCCGCCTGCTCCGATAACCAAAAGGCCACAGCCGTTTTCACGTCTTCGTCATCGTTGTAGTAGTTGCCACCGAGATGATGTCTGAGATAGCGGAAAAGATGGAAATCGCTCGGCACAAGGTCGGGTCTCTCTCTGTGTTTGTGTGTGTGTGTGTGTGTGTGGGGGGGGGGGGGTACAAAACTTCCCTGCCTAAAGAGTCCAAAAAAGCTCTGATCTGAGCTGCGGTGTCAGGCCCTTCATTGTCATAGAGTAGCAAAATCGCCTGTCAGCATGCTGCGCCTTTTGTTTTGAATCACTTTGCGACAAAAAACGTGCCACTGACCGTACCTGCACGGGGCGGGCAATTCGATAATTTTGAACATTTTAAAGACACAGACCAGACTGTACAGACTACCTGCATAGCTGCAACTGAGCACAGTTGTTCCCAAGGAATGCCGGGACACGACGCAAGCACTCGTTGCGGCACGCGCCATACCTATTAGTGTATACAACAAAACAGACCTTACTTAAAATATAGCCCTCGTAGATATTATAGAGTTATGATGCAGGGGGAGCCTACATTACTGTATAATATTTGTAGTTAAAATGAACTGTTTTTCTTTTCTACATGTTCAGTGTGTTGCAAGACTTTCTTACCAACCAAAGAGAAGTTTACTATGCATTTTAATTTTCGAAGGATTTTCAAGTATAGAACAAAAATTAGCCATAATCAGGTCTTTTCATAATTGAAAAGTCATATCTATACAATGTAATTCAAAACCGAAATTCTAGAGCGAAAATTAATTAAATTAGAAGAATAACAATTACGTAAATACGCGAACAGCATATTTCTAATTAAAATATCGCTTCATTAATTATTTTATCCAAGAAAATTGCATAATCTGCGCCAGAAAATTAAAATTAAATTTATTTTTCTATTAACCATAACTATTTGTGGTGATTATCTAAACACACTCTTACAAACTTTTCGAAACTCAAAAAATATATTGTAATATTTGTTACAGGTTTTTAGAGAACCTTTTGTAGTGTAAGTTCAATTCTAGAAAGAAATTAATTAAGAAACCATAAAACGTATTTAGAAAAGTAACAAAAAAAAGACTTCGCTAATTATATTCACTATGTAAATATGTCATTACACAAAAAAACCGGAGATTTTTACAGAAATTCTAATTAGTGAAAAGGAAATAACTAATTAATCTCATTTCCGTTTGATTAAAGATTTTTATAATTTTTCTCTGATTAACATTTTTGCAGATGATGCAAATTATAAACTTGTTAGTTCTCATGATATTGCTTTGTGCAGTTTATGTGAAAATTTATTATCACAAAATAAATTGAGATAAACAATAAATAAATGGGGGTTTCAGTAAATAAAACTGAAAATCAATCTAATTAATGCAAATAATTTAATTATTTAACAGTAAAACGCATTAGGTATAAAGAGTAATTAAATTGTTTCATATACTAGGGGGCTCGGCCCCCTACGAGCTACGCTCGCCAACCCCCGTCCAGACACCGCAGACTCTAAATGCACGCTAATGTGATCGGCTTTAAAAAGATTTCAAAAGATTGAATTATAATTTAAAAAACAGTGGCGATCTCTCTATAAACGGATTTCTATTCCTTTCGCATTGATTGGGGAATTTTAACGCCAAATCCGTTGCGGTACTACTTGATTATCCCGTCGACCAATTTCGCCAAATTATATAAATCGCCAAACCACACGCCAAATTATACAAATTGACATAATTTTTATTTTAAATAACGAAAAAACAAATGAATTAATACAACATTAATAAAAATACAAATAAAATGTCGAAATAAAAATAACTTGATGACGTAGGCACGTGTAACAACATTTCAAAATAAGCTAATATAAAAGGAATTAAGTTGTGGCAGCCGCAGAAAGGCAAGGGAGAAAATTCTTCGTTCGGAATGGCAGCTGGCCAGAGCCGTTGTCATAGCAGCGCAGACGAAAATGTTTACATTGCGTTTTTGTGTGTTCGAATACGATGAGTGTCAGAATCGACGTTTATCAATGTTCTACCGCTAAAGGTAGTAAAGTGTTTTTAAGTGAGTGATTATATTATACGAGCGACTCACCACAATGGTGACCCGGACGTGATTTGAACACGCAACCTTCTGATTGGAGTCAGATCCCAACAGTCTAAATCCCAAATTAAGATCTCAGCCATCTAGTTCTCAAGGTGATCGATCACGGGAAAGAGATCTTGACAGGAAAAAAAGAAAGGAAAGGGATCTTTCAGCTAGATCTGAAGATTCTGACAGAAACGGATTAATCTCTCCTCGCAGGTCTCAGTCCCCTATACATGGACATCTTGCAGTTCGCGAAATTGAGCCTCTTACTGGAAACAGAGGTCGTGTGTACGATCCAGATGTACCAACAGCAGAACGTGAATATGCCTATGGTTATGATTCTCTTCATGATCCATATTTGACTGATAGGCTACTTCCATCTGATTATGAACCAGAGGTAATACGTAGTTCTTCACTGTACCCACCTGATGTATATCCTGAATCCAGATATAGAAGAGATGGTAAAGAATCAGCTACCACAAAACTAATTTGTTCCAGATACGTATGGCCAAATATGAAACGAGACATCAAAAACTGGGTTCGTGGCTGTGAGAAGTGTCAAAGATCAAAAATACAGAGGCACACCAAAGCACCTCTTGGCACGCTCTCTCTTCCTGATGCACGTTTTTCCCAAATACATATAGATATCGTAGGTCCCTTGCCTCCATCTGACGGTTTCAGCTATCTTTTAACGATGACTGACCGATTTAGCAGATGGCCAGAAGCCGTACCTATATCTGATACACAAGCTAAAACAATTTGTAGTGCCATATTAAAGCATTGGATATCAAGATTTGGTTGCCCTTCGCTCATAACCACGGATCAAGGCCCACAAATGCGATCAGCAATATTTGATGAATTTACGAAAATGATGGGAACACAGAAGATCCGCACAACGGCATATCATCCGATATCGAATGGCATTATCGAAAGATTTCATCGACATTTAAAGTCATCCATCAAAGCTCACGAAACCAGTAGGTGGACTGAAATATTACCGATAGTTTTACTAGGCATTCGCACAGCAGTGAAGGAAGATATACAAGCTTCTTGCGCTGAGCTTGTCTACGGCACTACGTTGAGATTGCCCTGTGATATGCTGGATGAATACAAGATCCGACCTTTCAACGATAACTTCGTCACGCAACTACGAAACACCATGCGGCAGTTAAGTCCAGTTGCTACATCATCTCACTGCCAAGAGAAGTTCTATATACACCCTTCCTTGACATCTTGTTCACACATCTTTCTAAGAGTGGATCATGTACAACCTCCATTGTGTCAACCATATACTGGTCCTCACAAAGTCCTAAGTAGAACTGAGAAAACTATAACAATCGAGCTTAATGGTCGTAAGTCTACGGTATCAATAGATCGAGTGAAGCCAGCTCATTTGATTTCTACTTCAGACTTGTCCACGAAAACTGTTCCAGAGAACTCTAAATTAAAACTCTCTCTTAAGGCGGACAGTAACCCTGACCAAACAAAAACTGTCACACGTTCGGGCAGACATGTCCATTTTCCTAAAAAACTGGCATCTTATATTACTTACTGAAATTGTTGATAAATTGTTCATTTTGCATACTACACATTATGCCTATATTTTGTTATATATTGCAATTTTATTTCATGTAAATATCCTTGTAATTTTTCTCCACAAGCGTGGATTCTGACACAGATAGTCAAAAAAAAAAAAAAATAGTATACACTTGTATATCGTTTCTTCGGTACCCTACGTCACTGGGGGGATACTCTGTGGCAGCCGCAGAAAGGCAAGGGAGAAAATTCTTCGTTCGGAATGGCAGCTGGCCAGAGCCGTTGTCATAGCAGCGCAGACGAAAATGTTTACATTGCGTTTTTGTGTGTTCGAATACGATGAGTGTCAGAATCGACGTTTATCAATGTTCTACGAATAAAGGTAGTAAAGTGTTTTTAAGTGAGTATTATATTATACGAGCGACTCACCACAAAGTAAACAGAGTCTTTGTCTCCTGGTATTTTTTAACAAAGTGAAAAGAAAGTTCTTTTAAATGAGACATTTTAAATTAATCGTTTTTAATCTGACGTAATTTTGACCAAACTATTCTTTCTCTTTTTAATATTCACGTGAATATACTTGTGTTAGAAATGAAATATTATTTGCGCTTTCCTAACAAAAATAGTTGAAAAATATCCTCTTAAAATATCAAATAAATGTCTAGCGCAATTTCTAAATTTAAACCGGTTTGCAATATTATTTTGTGTTCATTTTATGTAATAACTATAATGTGACGTAAATATGATGTAATTTCTCTTATTTAAGACTTCTAACGCATGTTAATAAATTTATTGTTTTACAAATTCCTTTCTCTCTTAAAATTCACGTGTTAATTATAGTTTTTATGACGTAATTTTTAATAAGTTCCTGCTTTTTGTACATAATTATTTAATTCTAATTCCAAATGTTTTTTACTGTTTATAATAGTCACGTGTAAATAAATTTTTAATTTATTTACACGTATAAATATATATTTTTTTTAAACAAATATTATTGCTTCCGCTGTTTATACAGTTGGCAACAGTTTAAATTAATACCACTTTCTAAAATCTGTTAAAAATATCTCTAGAAATGCTGAAAATCTGAATTTAAAATAGAAATAAAACCTCAAAAAATTAGTCAAAATAAAAAAAATTAATGCAATCTGCACTCCGGCAAATTCTAACGCATAAATCTAAAAATGATTAAATTCTTATGAACAGTTTTTGCTCCTATAAAACTTTTTTAGTGGAATGATTTTATCCAACTTTAGTATTAAATATCTCTTAAAATAATTCTTCGATCTGAAAACTGTCTGCATCAGCGTGTTTATCAAACATTTCTGTATAATACTACCAATTTTCATACGCATTATTTTTCTTAATATTAACGAAGAAAGACCTCCGGTCACAAAAAATTCAAAACCGGCGGCGGCGGTGACAGCGGTAGTTACTTTTTTTTTTTAGAATAGAGAGATAGGAATTTTTAGATGATGCAATAATTCCAAACGATAAACATAATTCCAGCTTTAAGCTAAATTTAAAATTCAATTTTATTCTCGTTTTAGGCACATTTCGTAAGAAGTACTACCTATTACATTCTCCCCTATGTTGGAATTTCTGAAGAATTTTTGCCGATGTACACCGATTATGACGCTTAGAACCCAATTCCCCCCCCCCCCCAAGTTAAAACCTTTATCTATCTACCTATCCTATCTATCTATATCACTTTTGGACCCGGTAACTTCCATAATTCTGCACAAATCTCTTCGAAAATGATACATAAAATCGAGGGGCAGAAAATCTTGGTCAAGCTCGTTAATAGGCAAAATCGGACCACGGGGTTGGAAATAGGGCGGTGGTTTGTGAAAACAGAAAAAACCACCATAATTTCTTAATTATAATGCATATCAAATCAGTTTAAAGTTTTTATTACTTCTACGAAAAGGGCCAAAAATTTATGTACCACAGATTTTCGATAAAATTTAAAATGGTCTTAAGGGGCTAAAACAATAGGGATTTAGGGAGTAAAAAATTCATAACTTCGTCAATTCTCAAGATATAAAATTTACTTAAATTTATTATAAATTTACTGAATACTATCTACAACTTTTATACTGAAAATATTTTGAAACCAACTCTTACCGAAAAAAAAGGGGGGGGGGGTGAAGGGAAAAAAATCATAACTTCGTTACTTCACAAGATTATACATATTATTGATATTATCGACAACTTTTATATTGACAGGTTTTTCACAGGACCAAATCTTACAGCAAAAACAAATTATGCATAAATAAGGGTTGAAGAAAAAATTTTGAATTAAGGTTGTATTCAAATGCAAACACCTTATTTTCTGACTGTGTTTAAATTAATTTTTGCTCTCATACGCTTCCAATTGGCGGGTTCCCTTATCCAGAAATTATATAATGGGCCGTATTGGTCAATTTTTTGATAAAGGCAAAATATATTGTACAAAAGATTCTCGCAAACTGGGCATTTTGAACCGAATTTCCCGAAGCGAAAGTGCTGGAAACGGAAAAAAAAAAAAAAAAAAAAAAAAAAGGAAAAATTGTGCTGGAAACTGAAAAAAATATTTGTTTGTAAATCTCTACAGGAATCACGTCAGCAACTTTCATGTTTTTACTTTTAAAAATGAGTCTAAAAAATGTGTCAGAAAACTTCGAGTTTAAAAGCGTGAAAACATATTTTTTTGTATACCGCAGTGTTTGGGGCGTAATATTCCGTTCACTAAGCTGCAGGTTGCACAGCAAAACAAGCAATATTTAAGATAATATAATTCAGTAGATTTAATTAATTTTAAATACATTGAAGAATGATTAATGCTCTCAAGGATTGCATTCATATTTGTAATTGAGATTTTTTTTATAATGTTGAAAGAATCATATTTTCTTAGCATTTAAAACAAAATGTAAAGAAAACAACATTACAATTTCACCCTTTTGCAAGACGCTCGGAGGGTTTTAACATGATTCTGATAAAGCCAGCTCTTACAAAAAATTAAACTAAGAACTCTTCAAAAGCGGCCAGATACAATTGTTAAATTGGCTTAATCTCTAATCTTAATAATTTTTTGTTGGTCAGATTAGTACTGAACTTCGAAACCTAACTGCAGCTGTAGGCCGAGCCGGCAAGGATTTTTTCTTTTTTTTTCTTTTTTCAGATTGAAACAAAATGTGTTTTTTTTACTCGTTTAATCTTGAAAATGCTTTCCAGGTGGGGAAATGAAGTTCAATTTATCATATCTTTATTATATTTAGACGATTTAACCGTTCTTTGTCTGCATATGTTGAAATTAAGACGTTAATAAATATTTAATTAGTAAAGGATTTATTACTGGAATGTTTAAATTGCAAATCAATCCTTAATTTTTGGCTTAGTCCAGTACTTTTCAAAGTGTTTGTACTTTTGGCTCCATTAAAGATTGATTAAGTTCCTCTTTCTGCGAATTTTATCATTTTACCATTTTATAATAGCACTCGCCGCCATTGGCGACCAATTTGGTATCCCTTAAAATTTATGTTTGGGACAGCATGCTAAGCATTGTATCATGTTACTTTTATTCATAATTTAATTTACTCGGACTCCCTTAAATATAATTAATATAATCCCTTAAGC
Source organism: Maratus speciosus (assembly GCA_963932465.1). Lineage (NCBI taxonomy): Eukaryota > Metazoa > Arthropoda > Arachnida > Araneae > Salticidae > Maratus > Maratus speciosus. Next base: position 481,810,219 of record OZ010797.1, read on the forward strand.
TAATATTAGTTTTTGGTGCATTAAAGTAGCTCAATTTGTTGATTTTCTGTAAGCAAGTGAACCCTATTGGTTTACAATGGAAGTGTATGTGAATTTGGCGAAATATTAGAGATATTGCCAAGATAGCGACTAATTTTGGTCACCAAATTTGGCGATATATCGCCAAGTTGGTGACAAACTTGGCGGAATTTGACGACAGAATAGGGTCCCTCCTATGATAACCCCCTTATAGGTATGGAGATGCATTAAATGTTGTTCAATAAACAATGAGATGCGTTTCATTCGGGCGTTGCCAATAAATAATTAACAAATAATCGCGATTTCTGTGCCACGTACTATAGCGTAATTTATATATAGATAAGCTTCCAAATAGTTAATATCTAAAGAGGTTGTGAATTTAAAGTTGTTTTTGAACCTGTCAATAAACTAACTTTTTCACAGCTAACAGATAAAATTCGTCCTCAAAATTTTTCGTGTACTTAGAATATACAATGCCAATTTGGTTTGCCCTGTATTGGACAACTAAACGACCGCATAAACTATGTAAAGAAAAGGAATTACAAAAATCCACTATTCCTTCTCAATGTTTGGTGGAAGGACAAAATTTCACCTTCGATACGACCACCATTATGAAATAATGCAATACTCCTTCAGATTTAGACTTTTTTGAAACTATTCATATTCATAAATTAAGAAACTCCCTGGTCAACATTTTTTCTAGTGTACCTTAAGGTTAGTTGGGGTAACTGGACCTACGAGGTAACTGGGCCATAGGCCATTTAAAAAAAACTGTTGATGTTTTTTAAGTTTTAGCTTTTGTGAACAATGCACCTTAATCTCTATTTCCTAAAACAACGTGTGTCAACTCAATCATAACTCTCACTTTGCTGTGATAGGGTGTCAAAAATTTACGTCTCTTTTTTTTAAAAACAACCTCAATATGGTTGAACTTCCTTGGCTTTTTATTAAAATGTGTAAGTACTTTTATTATTATTATTATTATTTTAAGATTAGGCATATAACAGCATTAATATTATTAGGTATCTATACATATTTACTTCATGTTTCAAATGTAAGCCCGGTTTCCCAGTTACCCCATATTTTTTTCAAGAATGGGGTAACTGGGGCATGTATCCGGGGTAACTGGACCATGCTGGATCCAGTTACCCCAATAGTTGTAAATATTTTTTTTTTAGTTTCTCTTGCTACGGGAAATAAGTTTCTCGATTGTTTTTTGCTCACAATAAAGAAAATTATAGGCTACCTTATTAAAAATTACGTAATAAAATTTAAAAAAAGTATATTGGGTGATATCAAACCAAATTTCTTGACCCCTTGAGAGGCGGTGATGCCGTTATGGCATCACGTAATTTTAATCCCTAATTGTCACATTGGCACCGGAATTTTATAATGAAAATTTCGCCTTTTTTAAGTACGCGAAAACATACTTTTACTTATTTACAAATAGATTCTCTTATAAATACTGGTGCCATTATATTATTTCAACATTTTATGAATGCAAGTACCTTGCCCCTGAAAGAGCGATATAGCCAAACCTTGAAATTGTACGATACACAGGGGTCTCATTCTATAGGATAACTTTTCTTGTTCCTACCACTATTTTGAAAATAATATCTCCATGGCACCTTTCTTTAGAATATGTTAAATAGAATGATCATGAAGGTTACACATGAAGGGTTCTGGTAGGAACAATAAAATTTTTCCTATGTAAAGCGACCCCTGGATACAGATAAAGCGTTTAGGTACTTATGTAGCCGTTTGTTCATAGATTTACCTTGCTATTTTTCCCTTAGCAATATGACCAATGTCCTTAGCAATGTCCATGTGACTTTTATACTTATTACCTATGCTAAAGTACATAAATACTTACTTAATTGTTATGTTTTTGGTATAAATAAACCTAATATTTTCACTTTTAGCGCTTTTTTTAGACACATTGACAGCAAAAGTTTTCTTTGCAACGCTCTTTAGTTGATATAAAATTTACATGATCTGCCTGGTTTAAATTTTTTTAAGTTGTTTACACTTTTTCAAACAGTACCTGATATCACATATGAAAAAAAATAATAAACGCATGGGGAACATAGACCCTCCTGGACCACTTACCCCATTTTTATGGGACAACTGGGCGCGTGAGGAAAGAAAAATGAAATATGCATATTTTTATATTTTTAAATATTAAAAAGTTATTTTGAGCACTTCTGTCTGATAGAGGAAACATAACTGAATACATTCACAGAAGTTCAGACTTTAATTCAAATGAACATTAGCTTTTTGAAGCTGAATTATCAGAAACTCCAGAGTCACATTGTAAAATCATGGCCCAGTTACCCCAACTAACCTTACATCACATATTTCTGGGTGTATTAGTTAAGTCACGATGTTTCACTTCCGCTTTGATCTCATTGGTTGCTGGAACAATGGAGTTATGAATAAAAAGGAAGAGACATGTACCGTACTGTCTACCAGTTGCGAGTGTAGTAACTGAGGAGGTTTTCTCAAGATGATGGCTGCTTTTTAAAAATCGAATTTACAGTTTGTGATTATCGTTAGGGCACTATTCCCACCAGTAAAATAGAACAGAAAATTTTGTCTTATTGATGGAAATATTTTCTCACAAATATGTTACAATTTTCTATTTGCTTTTAGTGGTGTCAGTTTGCCTGGTAAAACAGTCAGTTTGTTTCAATGGTTGTCACAATAGGGCGGACACGTTGGTATTTCCACCAGGAAAAATGAAAATCTTTTTCTGCCATTATTTATGACTGAAATTTTGCATTATTAGGGCGTTTTATTAAAGAGAGAATCACTATATATATATACTGGTGGTAGTTTCCCCGGCGGTACTCAACCCCTGCGAAAGCGGTTACAGTTGAAGCTTCACTATTTTAAGGATATGTCAATTCCTCTTCATAAATTGTTCCATCGCAGGAACATGATGGTCTTTTTGTGGCATTGTTTGCTGAAATTTGGGTTTTCGTCTTTCATCTGTTTAAGGGAGTCTTGAGTTTATTTTATACACTGATGATGCGGGTCACAGTATAAACGAAACGTATACGTCTGTTAATTTTGACAGTGCTTGATTTGCATATATTATGTGTTATTATTGTTAATTAGGTGTGTCGATTTTTTATATACCTGAACCAGTTGCATCTGGCACTCCTGCGGCCTTCTATGGCATGGATCCTGAGATGAATTCCCTTCAGTCGGGCGATGTACTTCCGGGAGGACTGGTCCTTGTCAGGACCTCGCTTAGTCGAATGGTCGTTCCCGGCATCGCCCTGACTTTTAGACGGCATAGCTTCCAGTTACCTGACGTCAACCTGAGCAGATCCAAAACGAAAGTTCACCTGCCACTAGGCTTAGACTACCCTGTGGATCCAAAACGCAAGTTAATCGGCCATTAGGCTAAAGCTACCCTTTTTCACTTTCATTACTATCATTCTTTACCTTAGACTTTCATTTTACCTATTACTTTTTAAAAATTAAAAAAAAAAAACTGAAAAATAATTTATAAAAATAAATGAAAAAAACTTTGAAATAAAAATAAATGAAAAAATTTATAAAATTTTATAAAATACAAAAATGTATCTAGTTGCTGTAATGCTATACTTAAACTTCCCTTTAGACAATTATTTTTATAAGCTCTACTCCCTTGCATTCCTGTTAAATTTTCACTTGTCAGCCCTCCATTCCCAATGCTACCAGCTATGAATTTACTCTAACAGTTAATTTCCAACATCTTATGTGTCGGGGATGTGGCACAACTGTCCCAGGCTTCTCGAATAAACTGACTTCGAAACTATGTACCTGAGCAAGGTGTTTTTGAAAAATTTTAATTAATCATCTAGAAAAGCAAACAACATATTATTAATTATTGTCACAAAAATGTATTAAAATTTATTTAAAATAAAAGTACATTTTTGAGTAAAATACATTATTTTACAGTGTGATTGCTAAATTCCGTCCTCGATTACAGATGCATTGAGTTTCCTAGTGTACCCAAGTTGTTTTAAATGGCGAAGTGCAGCCGAATTGCCAACATTTAGTCTTTCAACAATGTTTTCAGCAGTAATCCGTGTTTATTATTCACTAAATCACGGATTAAGTAGTTATCAATGCCAGAAAGTCGCCCAGAGACAATTTTATCGTTTAGATTGAAATCAGCGTTTCGAAATCGACAAAATCACTTTTTAACTGTCCTAAGAGCGGGAGAACGACCCAAATAAATGTCTTAAATATTTTTTGTAGCGCGTCGAATACTCACTCCTTTTTTTAAAAAATATATAACATATCATAACGAAATGTAACTTTTCATTTTCTATTTCGAATGTTAACCTTGCACACAAATTAATTTTAAAAACTTTTCTTTAACGTTATGTTCACTCACGACACATGTAGATAACTGTCAGTTAATAATGGGATTATAAAAGAAACATCAGCATAGTCAAAACTTCATGTTTCAGCTTCCTATGAAATAGGGTATGAACTTTTGCAATCAACCAAAATTAAATAAACTCTGGTAAACTAAAAAAAATTAAGACACAAAATAATAAATATAGGGGAGTTAGGGGATGAATGGGACAAGGGATGGATGGGACATTCTCAATATTTCAGGTAATAAACATTTATTTTAATTTCTTCCTATCCCCATATAAGGGTCTACAACAGTGTGCTTTAGAACTAACAGTAGGACCACATTGCTGTTTTCATTTTACTTCAAAGTCGCATTTTCTGAAATCTCTGTTTAAAAGTAAGTTTTTTTCACATTTGAAGATGTGAAATACCTTATACAATATAAAAAATTAAGCTATGTTGTAGTTATTTATTTTAAGGTTCAATATCGATAATTACAATTAATGAATAGTAACCATTGTGACAAAATAATTTTTGAGTCAAAATGGCTGAGAAGGGAATATTTGCATCATGGGGATGATTGGGACATTTCAAATGGGGATGAATGGGACATTCTCATTCATCCCTAGAGATGCTGAAAATTTTATTTATTAACTAAATAGTATTATATAGGTTGATAAATTAATAATTTAAGTTAATTAATAGTATAAAATAGTATTATATGAGTTGCTATTGTTTAAAATTTCTGAGTGTTATTTATTGTAATTTAATAATTATTAATGGATTATCAAAAAATTGGTACTAAAACTTAATCAAAATAGATAAAATTGTTAAAAATAGTATATGTTTATTAATCAAATGGGGGAAATTATATTGAATTTTGAAATGCTGCACAAAAACCCCCCATCCCTAACATATTGGGTGGATCGGAAAGTCGTGTCGTGTTGGAAAAATCAATTCGTAGCGGAAAATTCTATCATTTAATTATTAGAGATTTATTCTGATATCTAAAATCTAATAATTACCGGGCAGAATTTTCTGTTACGAATTGATTTTCCCAACACAACACGACTCTCCGCCGACCCAATAATTTCCGTTCTGCATGTTTCTAAGATACATTTAATTAATATTAATTAATAAGTTATGATTGAAAATTATTAGCTATGCCATGTTTAAAAGACATTTTGCACTTTCATTTCAAATCTAAAATGCCTCATAAGTGGGAAAAAAGAACAGATTGATAGCCGAAGTTTGCATTAAAAGTTAAAACTCCAATAAAAGAAGTTATTGAAAAAAACAAACAAAAAAAACCACATCGATTCGTGCTGTAAAATGATATATTACAAATATAATTACATATAAGGTTATAATTATAAATTTTAATTTGGTAAAATTGAATACAGGGAGGACAATCTCTGTGTCCTATCCATCCATATTAGTGTCCCATTCATCCCTGCTGTGGGGATGATTGGAACAGGGAGGAACGTTTTTTTGATTTCATAATATTTTTATGAATAAATCATAATCTAGAATAAACATTGTTCATATATGTTGTCAAATACCTAATGTATGAAATGTGATATATAATAATGATAATAACTTAAATAAAAAAAAAAAAAAATATTTTAGTGAAAATGCCCCATTCATCCCCCATCTCCCCTACCTGTGTTTTTAGGTGCGTTCTTAATTATACAGGGTGATTCATAAAAGATGGGCAGAACTTTAAGGGGTTATAGTACACTTAAAGACAAATAATATTAAATAGGAGACTAAGGGTCCCAGACGTATTCCCAAGGAGATAGGGGGCATTAAAGTTTAGGGTCCGAAATTTCAAATGATTATAAAACATGGAAAAATTGGTCGATTCATATGCGGTTTTTGCAAAAAATTTTCTTTATGACAGTATTTTCTTGAAATAAAATTTTAAAGTTCAATTTCAAAAAATGCCGATAGGGGGCGCTTTAGACTTTGGAGTAACAAACAACTATTTTTTAACGTTATTTTTTGTATTTCTTTAAATGATTTCGAAAGCTTAGACTTAAACTTAAATTTTGATCTAAAAATCTGAGTCCTAACGAGTAGTTAAGTAGCATAAACTGAAATTTGAAATTTGAAACCCTTCTCCCCCCAGAACAAAAATCAGTTATTCCCGATCTTTGTGTCGTAGATTAGGCTCTAACTACTGCCGCGTTTTGCTAAAATTATTCTTTATGTCAGTATTTTCTAGAAAAAAATTTTAAAGAAAATTTTCAAAAAATTCCGATAGAGGGCGCTTTAGACTTTGGAGTAACGAACAACTATTTTATACCGTTATTTTTTGTGTCTCATTAAATGCTTTCTAAAGCTTAGACTTAAACTTAAATTTTCAGCTCAAAATCTGAATCGCTGAGCGTGGTTCAGTAGCGAGGGGAGGGGGTTCAAATTTCAACTTCTGAACATAGTTCAGTTTGCATTACTTAACCATGCCCAACGATTCTGTGCTGTGATACGAGGCAAAAATACAACTTTCGTCAAGGACTGCATAGTCGGAATTCACTCATAAAGGCACTGGCACAGTTGGAAACGTCGCTCATGCAAACGTTAAAGCTTCATTCCTGACGCTAGTCACCGGGTGAAGAAGGAAACAGAAAGTATGCAAATGTCAAATGGGGAAGAAGAAGAACACGTATGCAAAATTTCGACACGATTCAGGCATAAAAACCACTGAACGGTGAGTCAAGTGTAAGTCGCTGTAGTAATGAATCGGAAGATGGTGCCCTTCACGAATAAGGAAAAGGCTGAGATGCATTTAATTTACGGAGCGGCAGATGGAAATGGTGCAGAGGCACAACGAATGTACGGAGAGCGATTTCCCAACAGGCGGTTGCCTAACCGCAAAACTTTCGAGCGCTTGCACAGACAGTTGTGTGAGACGGGATCATTTCTCGCTTTCCGGTCGAATGCAGGTCGTGCAAAAAAGGACGAATCAGTAGTTGTTGTAGTAGCCATTCTGGATGTAGTAGCGGCGCAGCCAAGTACAAGTACACGAACAGTGGCTAGGCAGGTGGATACCTCACAGTCCATGACTTGGAGGGTACTGAAGGATGAACATTTGCTCCCGTTCCATGTGCAACGAGTCCAGAAACTGTCTCCAGGGGATTATCCAAATCGTATTGAATTCGCCCGCTGGTTTCTGCAGCAGAACGCGCTAAATCCACATTTTGGACGAACTGTGCTTTTCACCGATGAATGTACCTTCACACGTGAAGGTACATTTAACACACACAATGCACATGTATGGGCGGATGTCAATCCACATGCTACGTATCCACATGCTCATCAGAGACGCTTTTCCATCAATGTTTGGGCAGGAATCCTCGGAGACCACCTAATCGGACCGTACCTTCTTCCTGAACGCCTCAACGGTAAAACATACCTCACATTTCTGCAACATGTGCTGCCAGACCTGTTAAACGTTGTTCCTCCACGCATCCGGCGGGTCATGTGGTTCCAGCACGATGGAGCGCCAGCCCATTACGTACGAGACGTCCGCAACTATCTGGACATCACATTTCCGAACAGATGGATTGGTCGAGGTGGTCCTGTTGCTTGGCCTGCTCGCTCGCCAGATCTTTCACCCCTCGATTTCTTTTTTTGGGGACGATTGAAGGCTCTTATGTATGAGACACCCATTGAATCCCCCGAGGAACTGGTCGCCAGACTTTCCGCCGCTCTAGGGGAAGTGCTCGAAAAGCCTGATGTTTTCGCGAATGTTCGCCGTTCCATTCTTCGCCGTTGTTCTGCGTGCATAACCTCTGGTGGTCACAATTTTGAACATTTATTGTAATTACATGTTAATAAATATGCTTTGGTAACATAACCCTAATTTGTGTCTTTTTACCTCGTATCACAGCACACAATGTGTGGACATGGTAAACTGAACTGTGCTCAGGAGTAGAAATTTCAAACCCCTCTCCCCAGAAACTTAACCACGTCTAACGATTCAGATTTTGGGCTGAAAATTTAAGTGTAAGCTTTAGAAAGCATTTAATGAGACACAAAAAATAACGGTATAAAATAGTTGTTCGTTACTCCAAAGTCTAAAGCGCCCTCTATCGGAATTTTTTGAAAAATTTCTTTAAAATTTATTTTCAAGAAAATACTGACATAAAGAATAATTTTAGCAAAACGCGGCAGTAGTTAGAGCCTAATCTACGACACAAAGATCGGGAATAACTGATTTTTGTTCTGGGGGGAGAAGGGTTTCAAATTTCAAATTTCAGTTTACGCTACTTAACTACTCGTTAGGACTCAGATTTTTAGATCAAAATTTAAGTTTAAGTCTAAGCTTTCGAAATCATTTAAAGAAATACAAAAAATAACGTTAAAAAATAGTTGTTTGTTACTCCAAAGTCTAAAGCGCCCCCTATCGGCATTTTTTGAAATTGAACTTTAAAATTTTATTTCAAGAAAATACTGGCATAAAGAAAATTTTTTGCAAAAACCGCAAACGAATCGACCAATTTTTCCATGTTTTATAATCATTTGAAATTTCGGACCCTAAACTTTAATGCCCCCTATCTCCTTGGGAATACGTCTGGGACCCTTAGTCTCCTATTTAATATTATTTGTCTTTAAGTGTACTATAACCCCTTAAAGTTCTGCCCATCTTTTATGAATCACCCTGTATATATATATATATATATATATATATATTTATTTATTTATTTATTTATTTATTTATGTAAAAGTGCTGAGGTTTCTTTTAGTTACTAAAATTACAACAAAAATTACTGAAACCATACAAAATGTAGGCCTTAGGCATAATTATTTTTTAAATTAATTGTAAAAGGCTTTATTTTCTGTTACTATTATTTAAAGACAACCTGTTTACTGCTTCATACTCACAAGCAATTTTTTCCATATGTATGCAATTTATTTAATATAAAAAAAGCTATTTACCCATTTTTAAAAATAAACAGAAGTAATTTTTGCACAGATGTTATATACGCATCGGGGTTGGCGTGATTTTTCTCTGACGCCAATTTGGCAGAAATCTCGCTTTCGAATACCAGTTACTTATATATTTTTTAATTATTTGCTATCATTTTGAAAAGGAAATAACTATAAATAAATAAAAGTTTGAATAATAATTATAGAAAAAACAGTTTACATAATTAAAAACAGAAAATAAAAGAAAATAAACAATTTATTAATAAATAAAAAAAATAGCCGGGTTACCATAGCAGGCAAAATAACACCATTTTTGGCGCCAGTTAGGTATCCCGGTTCATATCTGAAATCTGTGCCGTAATTTGTATATAAAAAAATATTATATATATTTAGAAACGATTTTCTATGTATATAAGTGTATATATAAACAAAAATAAAAGTTCATTAGATTTGTTTTCATAGTTGTTTATATATTTTGGCAACATATCTCACTTTCTGATGCCCGAATTGCGCCAAGCTTTTTTTAAAAATGCGCTATAATGGAAAAGTACCTAAATAAATAATTAATAGAAATAACCAATTATACAAACTAAAACTTTCTATTTCGAGATCAAAGCATTATTTTTAATTTCAATTAAAAATGCGTATATTCTTGGATAACTTTAGTTGAAATTAGGTTCACAGCTTAATATCTCATTCCATAAACCTAAGCAAACACAAGTGATTCATTCATCGTGAAACTTAAGAAAATTTTAAATCATTGAGGTAATCATTCACAAAGTAAGTTCTCCAACAATCAATGGACAATATTCTAATGACATCATAGTAGGTGAAATGGTAGGCGGTATCGTTTGAAATCACAAAGATTTAATTTTGCAACGTCTCTTAGTTACATTATTTTATTGTCATATTTATGAGCTCAGAACAAACGCATATTTTTTCATTATTTAGTTATTAAAGACGGAAAAAAATTATAAATGCATGATTTGAAAATTTTAAATAATTTTCTTTCTTAATAGTAAAAAATAACATCGGGAAGTAACAGTGGGTTTAAGTTAAATAAGTTTAACTCTTTAATTCTGTTGTAATATTCAAAATAACTGTACTTATTACATTTCAGTAAACAACATCAGGACCCGATTAAACTTTGAAGTTAGAGGAATTACAATGTTATTTCAGGACCTTTCTTTTCGAAAAGCTTTTCTAAATTCCACATGTACATGGAAACTCTTCAGTGTTAGAAATGTTATTCTTAGGACTGACATGACATGAGAATGGCCTGCAATTTTACACAAGTTTTTGAAAACTACTTTATATCAGAAATTTTACTAAAAACTGGTTACTTTTTTGTTATAGCGGCCCACACTATTAGGATTATGACAAGTTGCAGCCAATTTCGCCAACGTCGTAACCAAGATCGTGAAGCACACACATATAATACCATATAATACCATTTCATGAAATCGTATACGATAATTTAATAGTTTTTACCTTACTTCAAGTGTGAAATTTATTTATTTTTAAGGATTAACAATCTAAATTGTCCAATATATGAATTAAAAAAATGTAAACAAAGGTTGAATAGCCATGACCGCAAAAAGCCTCAAATCTGCATAACACTTGGAACCAAACTGTGCAGATTAGTGGTCTTCTACTGTACACAGTTTTTCATAAATGTGTTTCGTTCTTAAAATGTGTTATTGGCACAGATGGCATATTCGCCTCATATTGGCGCGATTTTTTTCTGACGCCAATGTCATATACGCAATGTATACTTAACCGGCGACAAATTTGCTCGCTATTTTGCTTGATATGGTAACCCGGATGTTGTTGTTTACGCTGTTGATGTTTTCGCCAAATCGGCGTCGGAAAAAAATCGCGCCAATATGGGGCGAATATGACATCTGTACCGTGTTATTTTCATCTATCACTGCGGAACAAGCAAGAAAACTCATATTCTTGCACATGAGTTGTATATATCTTTATATCTAAATTTCCGTCATTTTTGACGGGCTACCTTTCTAGTATATATATAAATGCTATATACTTTTACATTAATAAAATTACATAATTTGTATACAATTACATATGCGTGACGAATAGATGATAACAGTATAATAAAGTAAAACATTACTATTAAATTATATTAAGTAGCTATTAAACTACAGAAGCTTGCTTCGATTCTTTACTTATAATTTCTAAATAAAATGACTAATATTTTAACACTAGAACCGACATCTATTTTACGCAAATTTTATAAAAAGTGTCTCACACCTGAATTTTTAATTAGAACTATTTTATTTATTTAATTGGCTTATTTTTGTGTTGCATTCATTTAACATATAAAAATCTCGTTACAACGAATATCACTTTAACGAATTTTCTAGCTTAACGAATATTATTTGGATTGTTAAGAACAATTTTATTATTCTATTTCGTTATAAAAATATTCACGTTAACAAATTTTTCAGTAAAGCGAAATTAATCAGTGCACCACAGTGATTCGTTCTAACGAGATTTGATTTAAAGATTTGTTTAAAAAAAATTATTGTGCTATTTCATTATAAAAATATTAATTTTCACAAATTTTTCAGTGTAGCGAAATTAATCAGTGCTCCCCTGTGATTGGTTCTAACGAGATTTGATTTAAAGATTTGTTTAAAAAAATCTATTGTGCTATTTCATTATAAAAATATTAATTTTAGCGAATTTTTCAGTATAGCGAAATTAATCAGCGCACCACAGTGATTTTTTCTACTAGATTTTACTGTATTAACATTAAATATCTAACTGTATTTAATAGGTATCATCACATACAAGTATTTAAAAAACACCATTCAAAATTTTTTAGTTATCAAATCAAACTCACCTATCAGTTCTTAATTTAAACGTAACTACCGTAATTCCTGCCGTATAACTTGCGGATCAAGTACAGGATGGTCATAAAAAAAACTTTCCGATATATGAACCCCTAGCGGCCTAACCGCTCAACCAATCAAAAAGAAATTTTAGATATAGTTATTTGAAGGTATGCTCTCAAGATCATGATCATTAAAAACAATAGAGCTCTAACAGTTACGGTTACAGTGAAACAAATTTGAAATTTTCGAATGATATGCAACACCCATTTTTTCTTCATCCGCAAATTTATATGCGTATTGAAAAACCATAAATAGTGTTGGAATGATACACCTACGATGAAAATTGCCGACGTAAAACACTTGGAAAAAAGTCCATTGCGAGGAACGGAGTGGCTTCCAGACATATTTTTCAGTAGCCGATTTTATTTTTTTTCACTAGTGAACTAAGTAATGTTGCAAGATTTGTTTCAAAATCTGTTTTTGAGTTGTGTTTGTGTACATATAGTGAAAATCAAAATGTAATCATTTGTTTTAGAGTGCTAAATATTACGTTACATAGGAACTGATAAGGACTGACAAGGAAGGTCTCCTTACAGGGCATACTCAGAATATGTTGAAAAATAATGCTAGTGAAACTACTCATGTATGTAATAAGAGGACAGTTAAATTTAACGGCGGAATTTCAGTAGAAAGTCTGTAAAAAAATAAAATACTTTCGAATATTTGGCGCGAAAATACGAAAGTGACACGCGATTTGGCGACCAGGATTTTTCCTTGCCAAAAGCAAACGATTTTAACACTAGAACGGCGGGAAATTTTGCTCAAGTTTTAGAAAAATATTTCACATCAGAATTTTTATTTAGAACTATTTAACTTATTTATTTAAGTTATTTTTGTGCAGTATATATCAATCTTATATTATAAAAATAATTCTGGCACGAATCGAAATGTTTTCATTCGGCAAGGGTCAAAATGACCCCTCGCCGCCGTTCTAGTGTTAAAGCATCTGAAATTGTTTATTAATTCTTATTTAGAATGCACGGTGTTTAATGAATTTGAACTTAATTAAAGAAAGAGGTTATTATATATTTTTTATGTTACATAAATGTGTTGCTTGTTGCTGTAATTATTTAATTCTGTCACTGTAAAAATATTTTCTATGCTTTGAAGTTACAATTATCTATTTTAAGTTATAGCCAGCAGTCATTTGATTGCCATAATACACTTTCATATTGAAGACGAAGTCGTTTCCATAGCAACAAAATCCAACCGACAGTGTTCTATCTGCCCTATTTTTGAGAAACAATTTAAATGAATTTAAATTTTGTTTTAAATCGTAAAATATGACATTTAAATTTTATTATAAATACATATAAATATATATGACAAGCTATAGTTAAAACAAACAAAAAATGACAAAACTATTGTTAAAACAAACTAAAAATGACAAAACTAAAGTTATTTAAATTAAACTTATATAAACAAATTCAAGATAAAATTTTTTTTCCTACATAAAAGCATATTTTTTTTTCATCGCCAACCGGTAATAAATCGCCAAATAAACGAAAATTTCATTATTTTTTTGCGAACGCTGTATCGGGGTTCCGCCAAAATTTTTTTCATAAACATATATATCCATATGAGAATAACATTCTGTAAAGTTTTCAGATTTTTCTGAGTATGCCCGTATGGAGACCTTCCTTGTGAGTACCACGATATTACACCGGCAATTTTAGCCCTACGTGCATCGTTCCAACGCCATTTATGATTTTTCAATGAGCTGATGAATTTGAGCAGGAAAAAAAAAAAAAAGGTGTTGCCGTTTGAAGATTTCGAAAAATTTCCACTGTAACCGTAACCTCTATTGCTTTAAATCATCACGATCTCGAGCGCATAACTTCAAATTACTAAATCGGAAATTTCCTTTCGATTGGTTGAGCGGTTGGCTCACTAGGGGTACATATATCAGGGTGAGTTTTTTTATGACCATTCTGTATATGTGTATGCGGAAAGTTTTGAAATACAGTGGAAGATAATTTTATTTATTTGATTTTATTTATAAAATCAAATTTTTATGTATAATGAAACAAAAAGTTATATATAATAATGCTATATACTTTTACGTTAATAAAGTTACATAATTTGTATAATATAAAATATGTGCGACGAATAACTAGTAAAAGTATAATAAAGTGTTACATATAATAATGCTATATACTTCTACATAAATAAAATTACATAATTTGTATGATATAAAATATGTGTGACGAATAAATAGTAAAAGTATAATAAAGTACACCATTAATAAATTATTAAAATACAGCAGCTTGATTCGATTCTTTACTTATAATTTCTAAATAAAATTACAATTATTTTAAATACTAACATTAATTATCTGACTGCATTTAATAAATGTCAATCACATACAAGCATTTAAAAACCTATATTCAAAAATTTTCCGTTATCAAATCAAATCTACATATCAATTCCTTATTTAAACATAATTACCGTAATTTCTGGCTTATAACCCGCGGATCAAATACATGTGTATCCAACAAGAAATTTTATATAATGCAATGGAAGTTATTTTTATTTATCTTTATTTATTTCATTTTATTTATTAAATTAAATTTCTTTTTCTAAACAGACTTATTTAAAACCGTGGCTTATATGCCGGAAATTATGCCGGGTTTTTATCAAGTTTTTACGCTTTAACACATATGCAAAAAAGATGTTTTGAATATAAATTTACTTGACAAGTCTAAAATTACAAAATTCATACTGAAAAAAAGGAAAAGTGCTATTTCTTTTTTCTCCGTGGCAAGTAGGTGTAAAATCACTTTTGGCAAATTTCGTTGCCCTTAGCAACAGAGTCAACAGGGAATGTGGACATTTTCGATCATAACAAGACAGAATGGAACTATGCCAGAAGAATATATTTATAAAAAAAGGAACAAGTGTGTCACAATTTTTTAAAGATAAGACTGTACTAGTGAAATGAAAGATTTATAATAGAATTTACCTTACAGACTGAAATTGTTTTTTTAAAAAAGATGGAATCTTAAGAAATGAGTTTCTGGAGAAATCATAAAGCGGCTTTAAACCTTTACGTATTGAATTATGAATTCATGAAAATTTTCTCCTTTAAAACAATTTTCATGAATTGCTTAAACTACATTAAAAGATTTACATAAGCATTTAATAAATTTTAGAATGGTTTTAGAAGAATTGATGGATTTAGAAGGATTCATTAAATTTGATTTTATAGGGATTCTGTGCAATATTTATAACCCACTCAAATCTTTAATTTTAAATACCTTTCTTTGTATTTTGGAGAATTGGGAAATGTACAAGTATAATGTACTTACAACAGATATATTTCGGAATTGAAAATCCCCCGTTTTGACAGAATTTTAGCAGAATAATAATGTATTTCCTTGATCAAATACAAAATGCTTTACCTTTATACCTTAAATGTATCACTATTATGTTATAAATATATTACAATATTTTATAAATTATTATTGCTTATTATTTAGATATATATATTCATTTACATGTCTATCCACAAATCACAGACAATAAAAACAAGAAATAAAAATATATATCTAAATTTTCTAATAAAGCAATTTTTATTGTTTCCTTGTATCTTAATTGTTATTAAATCGTTAAAATATATTTTGAATATTCGGGGAAGTATCGGAGTGAAGTTGATAATTATCTATCCATCTAACATATCAACAAGCTACTAAGCTTTTATTTTTTTCTTTTTATAAATTATTAGGAATTTTATTATTATAAATTTTATTTATTATATTTATAAGTATATTATATACTTATATAAATTATTATTGTTTATTATTTGGATATATTCATTTATATCTCTATCCAAAAAACTCAGACAGCAAAAACAAGAAACAAAAGTCTATTTGTAAATATTATAATGAAGCAATTTTCATTGTTTCCTTGTCTTTAATCGTTATTAAATCGCTTAAAATATATTTTAAATGTTAGGTGAAAATATAGGCATAAAGTTGATAATTATCTATCCATCTAACATATTAACAAGTTATTAAAGTTTTAATTTTCATTTAATAACAATTTGTCTTTTAAACCTCTATTAATTTTTTAAAACTTTCTGCTTTTATTTCACTTTTCCAAAGATTTTACACTTTAATACTTATGCAAGGTTTTTGTATACAAATTAAAAAACACTTTCCGTTCCGTTTTTCGTTAAAAAATGTTAACGAATTTCTTTTGTTTGTCCGTCTGTCCACGCTCTAATTCCCGAAATATACTCGAATTTTCATTCAATTGATACACGTTATTGAGGGTAACAAAGGCATGTTCGTTATTGTATATGTAGTGTATAAAATTAATACTCCATTTACAGGGGCACTCAAAAAAATTTCGTTACATTATAATCAATGGGGAAAAATCGTTTGCAGCATATTTTAATTACATTACGCTATTGTAAATGAAAGTGATATAAATCCCTGAATTTCGCTACAAGATGATTACGATAGAACAGGGAATTCGCAGTATTTACCGATGATTTATAGGGGGCACAAAAAAAGGTATCGGTTAGAGCATCGGTCTTTGAGCAATAGCTGCTGAATGCATTTTCAATTTCGGTATGCACTTTTAAATTGAACTCATTTTTTACATGTTACTCGTTCTGTATAAATTCTACCGTGTGTCCTAAAAAGGACTGACTGATTTTAAAATTCAATAAATTGCAAACGGTGACAGATATTTAAAATTTCTTGTAGGAGGTTTATGCATAAGGTCAAAAGTTTTATTACAGTGATTTTCGATTTTAGTTCGAATTACAAACAATAGATGGCGCTGTAAGCAATAGTCGCTAAATACAGGCTCTATTTTTGGTCCTTTCTCTTGTTCCATGCGGAAAAAGGAGATGGAAATGTATTATGTTGTCCACGAAGTACCAAAAATCGAGCCTGAATTTAGCGTCTATTGATCGCAGTGCCATCTGTTGTTTGTAATTCGAACTAAAATTGAAAATCACTGTAAAAAAAACTTTTGACCTTATGCATAACCCTCCTGCAAGAACTTTTTAAATATCTGTCACCGTTTACAAGTTATTTAATTTTAAAATCAGTCAGTCCTTTTTAGGACACACGGTATATCTCGTACACAGGGCTGCACAAAAGAATTCACGTACCATTCTCCTTATGGGAGGAAACTGCTGAAGGGAAATTTTAAACTGTGGTATGTAATTTCCTAGCTGAACTAAGTTCTTGAACGCGTCCGGTTTATAGATACAAATCTGTACATCATACACAGGCTACTCAAAGAATTCGGATAATTTTCCGATTGTAAATGGGAATTGCTGAAATTGGGTTTTCATATGTGTTAATGTGCCTTTCAAATGATTCAATTACAGATTTTTTTTCAACTTACTAAACGGTGAAGTTTTTCACATTATTCTGAATGTGTTAGAGAGTGTTTCATAATCGATGCTTGAAGCAATATTTTTTCTTTCTCGTTTAAATATAACAAGAGAGAATGGAGCTATACAGAAAATTATATTTACAGAAAAGACCAATATGTATCTGATGAGTATAATAACAAAAATATGCACTAATAAAATTAAAACCTTATATTGGAGCTAAATCTTTTTTATCCGACTGCCAAGAAGGGTTATGTTTTTCACGCGTATCTGGGTATGTGGATTATTTATACCCTTGAAACATCCCAACGGTGGGGTGGATTTTAATGAATGAGGTCTCTATCGATTCGTCTTAGCCGTCCGATGGTTATAGGCTAGTTTTTGTTTTTATAAATTCAAAATGGCGGACGTAAAATACAAAATGGCGGTAGAGACGAAAACCGTTTTATACGCACCCTATTGAGTGGCATATCATTAGATAGGTCTTTCAAACTGAAGACGATGTTTCACTGACTATTTTACAGTCAGAAGCCCCCTTTAAATATTACACTACCTGGAAGTTGTGTAGGTAGGATCTCTAGCTTTCTCTAGCTAGAGTGAATTAATTAGTTCGCTTTTTACGCATTCGGGTTTTTTGATTTTTTAAATTTAATTTTTACTTGTTTTAAGTTTGTTTTTTAAAAAAATGTTTTGATGACATTTAAAGTTATTTTTAGTTTCAAATATTTGTATGATTTTTTAAAATTAGTTTACTGGTCTGCATTTAAAAAATAATTTGAGTAATTTTATATAAAGCTGCTTCTTAAATTTATTTCTTAGTTGGAAAATTATTTTCACATTAATATAAGCTTGTTCATATGTAAACAATTGGATTTGAATATCTGTATTATAAAATTACCTCTGTACAATTTTAAAATTAAATTTTACAGAAAAGTACAATCTCCCACTCCAATCCATTTACAAGCTTCGATATATTTATTCTATTTTCCAAAATCAACGAAAATTGATGTACTGAGTTTCTAAAAATAACACGATTTTATGAGTTTATGCTTTGAATATAAATTAGAAGATAAAGTTAAAAAAGGAATAAATTCCATGACAAAACGGAAACTACAAAATATACACGAATAAGGGAAATTTACTTATTATTATTATTATTTTATTTTATTTTTAATTGTTATTTCACTAAGGCAATTAGGTTTAAAATCAGTTCTAGCAAATTTCGTTCCCCTTAGCAACATAGTCGACAGAAAATGTGGACATTTTTTATTCCTGTAAGAGAGAGAATGGAAGTATGATAGAAGAATATATTTAGGGAAAAGGATTAAAGAAGCGCGTCACAATTTTTCTAAGAAAAATATGTAGCATCGAAATGAAAGAATTATAATGGAATTTGTTTAAAAGAATGGAAAACTTTCATAAAAGTATTGCATTTTTTTGTGAAATTTTAAACCGATTACAGTATGTATTGAACTTTTTCGCAATACTACAATATTCGTTTTACAATTTTAATGGTATGCATTTGCCAATAATTGGAAAATATTTTCAAAATTTAAAATTACTGTTTATTTTAGTTTCTCAGATTAAAACACTTGTAACTTGCATAAGCTGGTTTACAATCTTTTTTATGCATATCGCAAATATTTTCACAATCTTTCATAAACAGTCTGAAATCGTCTTCCAAAGATATATATATATATATATATATTACATATAATTTAGTTTGGACATATGAATTTGTACATTGAAAATATACATTACAAAATCATACGTAAACATATATATTAAAGGACTTGTTGCTATATAACACATTTAAGCTTTTACTTATTATTTTTACTATTTATCTATACTTTTTATGAGCCTAGATAGCTATGCCTCTATTTGTTATATAAACCTGTCTTTTTGACTAGGTAATTTTCCTTTACAGTACAATTATTATTAAGTATGTTTTTGCGAATATTATAATAGAACAATTATATTGATTCTTTATCTTTAATCATTATAAAATTCCTTAGAAGTATATTTTAATTATTAATAACAATATCTGAGAGCATTTGATATTTATCTATTATTCTAAAATATGTAAAAACTGCCAAAATGAATGCTATTTTCAATTAAGTATTAAAATTAACTTTATTTTAAAATAATTGTTCTTATTTTACTTTTAAAAAAGTATGTTACCTTGTATGCCAGGTTTCATATTGTAAACATAAATTAAGCATGACAAAAATGGCTAAATTGTTTTACAAGGTTAGGGATGCACAACCGGTGGCCCGCGGGCCAAAAGTGGCCCGCGATGGGTTAACTTGTGGCCCGCGAATTTCGTCAATTTATAACTGAAAAAAAAATCACAATTTTTGTCAATAGATCGCATGAAAGAAATCGGGAATTTCGTCAATTTTTCACATGAAAAAAATTACAAATTTCGTCTGTCTGTTAAAAATCGCGAATTTCGTTTATCGACCGACTGATATCATGTATATCAACATAGGAAATTCCCAAGTTCCAAATTTTGTTAATCGCTAATCGAAAAATATTTCGAATTTCATTGATCGGACACTGAAAAAGTCACAAATTTTGTCAATCAGGAAAGAAAAAACAGTGAGTTTCGTCGTTCGGGTTCTGAAAAATCGCAAATTATGTCAATCAGACATGGAAAAACGACGAGTTTATTCGGTCGGGCTCGGAAAAGTCGCGAGTTTTGTCGATCGGGCTCTGAAAAATCGCGAATTTGGTTGATCGAGAACGGAATAACTGTGAATTTTGTCGATCATGCGCAGGAAAATCGCGAATTTTGTCAATGAAGCACTGAAAAATCTCAAGTTTTGTCGATCGGGCAAGGAAAGATTGTAAGTTTCGTCGGTCAAATACCGTAGAAAAATTGTGAATTCCGTTAATCGAGTGCGAAAAAAATCACAACATTTTGTCGATCAGGCTAAAAAAAATCGCAAATTTCATTGATTGGGAATGGGAAAAGTCACGAATTTCGTTGATCGAGTTCGGGAAAATCACAAATTGCATAGATCAGGAGCGAAAAAACATGCAAATTTCGTAGATCAGGCGTCGAAAAATCACAGTTTTCTTTTATCGGGCACGGAAAAATCGTGAATTTTGCCGATGACGCGCGGAAAGATTGCAAATTTTGTTGATCGGCTGTGGAAAAATCGTAAGTTTCGTCAGTTTATCGCGAGGAAAAATTGCGAATTTCGTCAGTTTGACGGGAAATAATTCTAAATTTCGTCAGTCAGTTAAGAATCACGAATTTCGTTGATCGGATGCAGGAAAAATCGCGAAATTTTCGATCAGACGCGGAAAATTTTCAAATTCCGTTGATCGGGTGCAGAAAAAATCGCGAATTTTTGTCGATCAGGCTGATCTCGTTGATCGGCTGCGGCAAATTGCCAATTTCGTCGATCCGGCCAGGAAAAATCACATATTTCGCCAATCAGGCATGCAAAAAATTAAATTTCGTTGATCGGGCACGGAAAAATTGCGAATTTTGTTGATCAGACGCGGAAAAATCGTAAATTTTGTCTATCGGCACGGAAAAATTGCGTGTTTTTCAGATAGGGTTCGGAAAAATCGCGTTGACGATCAGACGCGAAAAAATTGCAAATTTCGTTGATCAAACGCGGAAAAATCGTGAATTTTGTCAATAATGCACAGAAAAATTGCAAATTTTGTTGATCTCTTGCGGAAAAATCATAAGCCTCGTCCGTTTATCGCCAGGCAGAAGAACCTAGAGGGATAAAGCTTCCCGCTCTGAAACCATGGCTTTTAGCAGATTATAGGCCACAGATCACTTCCTCGAAATAGAATTCTCTCTGTAATACTGATGTGGCCCTCAACAACCTAGACATTTTTGTAAGTGTCCCTTCTCTTAAAAAGGTTGTGCACCCCTAGCTTAAAAAATAAAATATTATGTAGAGTAATGAAAATCTTTTTTATTTGTAGAGTTCTTATTTCTCAGTTGCAATTAGGTGTTTGCATTTTGTCAAATACCGTTGACCTTAGCAAGAAAGTCAAGCGAAAATACATACATTTGGAATTATAACAAGAGTTAAAAAAAAAAAAAAAAAAAAAAAAGCAATTTAACAAATTACAACGACCATTTGGAAAATGATTTTTTCGAAGACTAAAATTTAAGACATAAAAAGTCGCACGGAGTTGATCATACAATACGTACGCCATGAATTAAACATTAACATTCTTGGACGCATCATGAACAAATTTTAAAAGAAATTTCAGTTTTACAATTTTCGGTACTGTAAATTTTTAAACTTCTACGTAGCTGGTCATACATTACGTACGCCATGGATTAAACATTAATACTCCTGGACCAATTTTAATTGAAATTTCATACATTACGTACGCCATGGATTACATTTTTCGGTACTGTAAATTTTTAAACTTCTACGGAGCTGGTCATACATTACGTACGCCATGGATTAAACATTAATATTCCTGGACCAATTTTAAATGAAATTTCATTCTTAAACTTCTAAACATCCCACAATATTACTGTTTACACCGTCGTATAGAGAAAAAAATGCACTTCTAAATGCAATTTGTTTGAAAGCTGTATCTCAATTTGTTTCTGAGTTATTAATTTTTTTTGTAGTTTTTATTACTTTTTTGTCACAGTGGCAACAGAAGTGTCCATCTCTGTTGGACGTAAAGGGAAAATACAGATTACTGTACAGACCAATCAGAAAACGAATAAAATGCGGATTCAACCAATAAAACACTTCAGATATGTTTTTGATTTCCTACCCTGACAGAGGACAATAACCATTTTTCCAAATGGTTAATAAAAATATGTCAGCATAATACTTAAAGAAAAAAAAAGAAACAAGAAAGAAACATCATGCACTAGGCATAGATTATGAAACCCTTGCCAACAAGGACTGGATATTGTTTAGAAATTTAATTTTCTCATAGAATGGAATGAGATATCTAAATATGTAACTTACAAAAAACACTTAACTCAGTAAAAAAATTATTTTCAGCAATTGCTGTCATCTCTGGTAATGTATGCGAAAAATCAGTTCTTACAAATTCCGCGTACTTATCAAGAGAGTCAACAAAAAATGTAGGCATATTTTATTATATGAAGAGAAAATGTATGATATTTAGAAGTAAAAAAAGAAACAAGTCTGTCACAAATCTTTAAAGAAAAAGAGTAAATAGAAATGAAAGGTTTATAATCAAATTTATTTAAAATATTTCTAATTATTTGTGTAGCCCTGTAAGTGATTTATAGAGTTTATACACACCACCTAATACACTCAAAATTAGATCTGTTTATAAATGCATTCCACACAGGAAAATGACACTTATATTATATTTTTCAAAATATAAGTGACAATTATCAATAGAATATTATCATATTGTATTTTCAGCAATTATCGATAATATTCAGTCCTTTATTCGAATTATTTTGTGTATATCTGTTAATGAACAATAAATGTTAATTATTCTATAATCTAAAACAGGCAGCACACTTCAGTGATTTCGTTATCCTTGATGTATCATAACATGAATAATTCCTTTTGTGCGATCCTGTAAAATAAATATATGCTACTTATTCTATATTCCTAAGAAAGTATTTTGTAGTCCATCCCAATCATTTAAATCAATCTTATTAGTTTTTAAAGATTATAATATCAATAAAATAGACCGCATATGATTCCACCTCCCCCCCCCCTTTATATTCCACAATGTAAGGGAATGCTTTCGTGTGTACCTGTACAGCAACTACAAATGCTACACACTTCTTTTGCAATACCGAACACTGTGTAATACATTTCAGTAACATATAAAAATTTCATGGCAATTTGAGTATATTTACGAGTTTAATAAAGACGTAACAATTTTTGGAGGAAAATAATGTTCTAGTAAAATCGAAGGTTTATATTAGAAATCTCTTTTACAATTTTTTTCAAAAATCCTTCAACGGCTTATAAATTAGTTAAACGCTGTAAGATGCAGGTTTATTTACTTGTCTGCATTTTGAAAATTATTTGACAATTTTATTTAAATCTGTGCTTTTTGAGTTTAGTTCGTAGATTTACATTATTTTAACGCGTTATAAGCTCTTTTAGAGGTATAATTGTGTCCACCTTGGGAGTTATTGCAGCGACTGGTCACAAGCATTTTGCCGCCAATATTTTTGCAATTGGTTCCATAGCTCTGAGATTACCTGTTACAAACAAAAAAATGTTACTTCTTTATAATATTAGTATAAATGTCTGTAGATTAACCCTCTAACGCCCATGGTAACATGTATGCTACCGCCAGTGTCTCCAGTTTAGTGGATTTTTTATTTCAGACATCCCAAATTCAAACCAGAAATTTAAAATAAAAATATAATCTTTATTAGGTAACAGATACTCCGTCATTAAATAAAGCGAGATTTATTATTGAAATATTCTGGTATAAATTCAGATTCTCTGAATTAAGGAATTTTTAGGACGTATTCTACCATGAGAATTAGTGGATTTGTCTTTTTTTTAGGTGCGTTCGTAATTATATAAATACGTAGCACCTATAGTCGTCGTTCAGTCCGTCCGTCTGTCTGTCCGCATATAACAGAGCAAAAACTACCCAACCGAATGGTCTGAAATTTTTAATATATGATTGTTGCAAAATTTTGTCGAGCCATTTCAAATTTTATGAAAATCGGATTTATGGTTTAATTACAGGGACAGTCAAAAGTTTTTCTTTACATTACGGCCAATGAAAAAAATTATTACAAGTGCATTTTAATGTTGTTACAGCCTTCCGAATGGTCTGAAATTTTAAAGATATAATTGTTTCAAAATTTTGTTGAGCCATTTCAAATTTTAGGAAAATCGGATGTATAGTTTAATTACAGGACAGTCAAAAGTGTTCCGTTACATTACGGGGAATAGGGAAAAAATTATTGGAAGTGCATTTTTATGATGTTACAGACTATGCACTTTATGAAGTTCAAAAAATTATACATTCAGTACAATATGGGGTGCAAAAAATAATTATAAAACTAGTTATAGTACGAACGCACCTCATTTGCCACGTTTGACGAGCAATTTCCAACTTGTTTTTTTTTTTTTTCAGGTACCCCGAAACTCTGTTTTATGCTTTGGATACAAATTAGAATAAAAGTTATAAATCTAAATAAACTGCATGATACGACTTAAGCTACAAAATAAATTTTAAAAGCTGTTTACCTAACAAAATATACTTTTTTGCTAGACATTTCGGGGAAATAGAGGAAAAATTAATTCCGTGTCCTTATCAACAGAGTCAGCATAAAATGTATGAATATTTTATTGAATAAAGAGAAAATCTATGATATTTAGAATAAAACAAAGAAAGAAGTGTCATATTTTTTTAAAGAAAAAGATGCAGTAAAAATGAAGGATTTATAATCGAATCTGTTTAAAATAATGAAAATCTTTTATAAAGTTTTCTGTTTCGTAAGAAATTTTAAACTGTTTTATAGATTTTTACGTTGCAGTAAAAATTTGAAACATTTGTTTAAGATACTGCCATACGTTTGGAAATACTTGGACAATATTTCGAAAAATGTGAAATAAATTTTTCAATTTATTTTACAGATCCAAATACTTGTAACCTTTAAATAGCAGCGTTTACAACATTTGTTTATACATTTTGGAAATAATTCGAAAATATTTCGTAAGTTTGAACTCATTTCGTTTACATAAAATATTTGTGACACTTCTATAAAATTGTTTCGAGGTACGAATTTGAATTTGAAAAGGTATATTACAAAATTTTATGCATACATTAATTATAAAAGCTTTATACAGTTAATATGTAAATTTCTAATTGGGCGAAAAATGTCCCAACCAAGATTCTAACTAGGGATCTCTTGTCTGAAATTGCCAATGCTCTGCCATCTTAGCTATCCCGGACGAATCTGGTGGATCTAATTAGGAATATTTAAGGTTTCTATCACGGGTTCAAGCAACGCCAAGGGGTACTGTGGCAGGTCAGGTAGTTTTATTATATCAATTTTCTAAATACAGTAAACTACCGACTATTCGGCCTAATGTGGCGGAAGGGTAGGCTGGATAACAAAAAAGCCGGATAGCCCGGAGTTCCATAAATATTTACTCACTTCCTTCCCTCCCCACCCATTATATTAAAAAACGCATGTTACACATTTTAAGATAAATTTTATATATACAGTACATACAGTTTGAAAATAAGTAAAACATTAATGTAAAACGCAAGCCTAATTCGTAAAAAAATTAGTAAATCTTATTACATGGTTTGATGATAAATGATTTCACAAATATGAAAAAGTTATGCATAAGATAAAAGAGTCAAAACTTAGTTTTTGAAAATGTTCTTGCTAGATGACTGCTTCTCCCTGTGAGCTCTCTTCCGCGACCCTCTTCGTTTACCAGTCATTTCGTTAACCTTCAGTAAATAAAAACGAAGCACGCCAAAAGACTATACGAAAGTAAACAGGATAAGCGAAAAATAACGTCCGCACTTGTTAACATCCGTTGCACAACTGATGAAACAGGTTATCAAGCCTTAACGCCCCCCCCCCCCTCACACACACCCTTTATGTCTGATTCTGCTATTGCATTCTGCAATCATTTCTTGCTCCTTGCTTTCGTGAACTAGCACTTTCCTACGACGGGAACTTGCCTGTCTCGGCCACTTGCAACATTCCTCATTTTTTTCCTAGGCCGGATAGTACGGAGGGACGGATAGTCACGAGCCGGATTGTCCAGAGTTTACTGTATGTAGATACGCCACGGCCGCCCCCTTTGACTATCTTAACACCCCCTATTTCCCTCTGGACCCGCTACCGCCCCCCCCCTCTAGAAAGCTCTAACGGCCACTGGGGGCCGTACCGCCCCTGTTCGGGGAACCTATGGTCACATCCTTCCTTTCCTTCCTTGAAAATCAGAAAATTTCAATGCCAGCTTCACTGTCATTGAATCTTTGTACAGCTTTGTAAGATTACTTAGGTGATTCAGTTTGCTTATCTTTGTTTGGGAACATTTGTTAAAATTACTGAAGTTTACAAGATTATAATAATTGAAGCCAACAGTAAAACTGATATAAAGCATTTTTAATCATTAATGCATTCAGAAAGTAACAGAAAAGTGCACTTAATCATGTAAAACCAAATCAAAACTGGATTACTTTTAGTGAGCTAACCTTATTGATTATAGCATCTGGTCTGATATCAGAATCAGCTCAACAAAATAAATCGCAGGTAATGGAACAGCAGAAAACGCTATTACACTAGATATACAGGGTAAGTCAAAATGAATATAGCGATTACAAACGACTATAGCTATTTAATGGAAAAGAGTTTATCAATAAGATTAACACAGAATGTAGACGGAACTTCAAAATTTCTTTACGTAAGGCGCAGGTGCAGTGAAGCGGAAGCCTACGCATGCGCGATTTGAAACTTTGCAACGACAAGAAACCTGTTCATTGCGGCCGTCTCATTAGTAAAAATGGCCGATTTTTTTCCTATGGGGTTATGCGAAAGACAGGGTGCCTCCCATGCCCAAAACAACTGAAGAACTCAATGTACGCATTTATAATGTGCTAGCGTCGGTGACTGAACAAATGCTTCAGAATGGCGTAAAATGGACTACCGCCTAGATGTTGTCCGTGTGACCGAGGGAAGTCACATAGAACATCTATGACGTATGTATACAGAATTTTGAAGTACCGTCTACATTCTGTGTTAATCTTATCGATAAATTATTTTCCATTAAATAATTATAGCCGTTTGTAATCGCTATATTCATTTTGACTTACCAGGTATTTTAACACAATTGATCTAATTGGCAAATAAATCATATGAGATGTTAGGATACGTAATTACCTAGATTAATTTTAACACAATTATTCTATTATTTTAACATAATCAAACTGATTGGTAAAGTTATCATACGAATTGAATATTTCCAACTGAGCGAAAAATGCCCAGGCCGGGAATCGAACCCAGATCCTTGGCTTACAAGGCCAATGCTTTTCCATTCAAGCTAACTGGGCCGACAACCAGCCAGCACATTTCGCTCAGAAAACCTTATTGGTAATAACATCTGGTCTGTCATGTAGACAGCTCAACAGAATAAACCGCAGGTAAAGGAATTCCATATAAACGATGGATACGTAGATGAACTATTATTTTAACATAATCAAACTGATTGGTAAAGTTATCATACGAATTGAATATTTCCAACTGAGCGAAAAATGCCCAGGCCGGGAATCGAACCCAGATCCTTGGCTTACAAGGCCAATGCTTTTCCATTTAAGCTAACTGGGCAGACAACCCCCTGGTTTTCTGAGCGAAATGTGCTGGCTGGTTGTCGGCCCAGTTAGCTTAAATGGAAAAGCATCGGCCTTGTAAGCCAAGGATCTGGGTTCGATTCCCGGCCTGGGCATTTTTCGCTCAGTTGGAAATATTCAATTCGTACAATTATTCTAATCTATATATATATATATATATATATATATATATACTAAGCTATCGTACGTGGCACAGAAATCGCGATTATTTGTTAATTATTTAATGGCAACGCTCGAATGAAACGCATCTCATTGGTTATTAAACAGCATTTAATGCAACTCCATACCTATAAGTGGGTTACCATAGGATATACCCTATTATGTTGTCAAATTGCGCCAAGTTTGTCGCCAACTCGGCGATATCTCTAATATTTCACCAAATTCCCATAGACTTCCATTGTAACCATTAGAGTTAGACTTTCTTACAGAAAATCAACAAATTGAGATATTTTAATGAAAAAAAAAAACTAATATTAGCTTAAGGGATTAAATTAATTATATTTAAGGGAATCCAGCTAAATTAAATTATGAATAAGAGTAACATGATACAATGCTTAGCATGCTTTCCCCCAAACATAAATTTTAAGGGAGACCAAACTGGTCGCCAAGGGCGGCTAGTTGGTAATAAATCATATGAGATGATTTTTTCTGGAACCCCATTACCTGCGATTTATTCTGTTGATCTGATTCTGATATCAGATCACAAGCTGTAATCAATAAGGTTAGCTGGGTGAATTAGATCCACCAGGTTCGTCTGGTATAGCTCAGATTGCAGAGCATTGGCGACTTCATCCAAGAGTTCGCTGGTTCGAATCCTAGTCCGGACATTTTTCGTGCAGTTGGGAATTGCATATCATATGATTTATTGACCAATTAGAATAATTGTGTTAAAATCTAGTGTTTATACAGTTATCATTTTAACTATTTATAATATTTTGTTTATCATTGATATTCATTTATTTCTAAACTAAATATATCTGCAGGAAGTATCAGAAAAAGGGGGACATACTTTACGGAGTGATAGAACGCAGTGATACGCGCAATTTTTTTCATAGAATGTAGGGTCGGAACGCAAGCGCTGAGAAGCTAAAAGGTGGTAGTTTTCCACTGCCACAGTTAAAAACAAGTTGGAAATTGCTCGTCAAACGTGGCAAATGAGGTGCGTTCGTACTATAACTAGTTTTATAATTATTTTTTGCACCCCATATTGTACTGAATGTGTATTTATTTGCAATTCATAAGTGCATAGTCTGTAACATCATTAAAATGCACTTGCAATAATTTTTTCTCATTCCCCTTAATGTAACGGAAAACTTTTGACTGTCCCTGTCATTAAGCTATACATCCGATTTTCATGAAATTTGAAATGGCTCGACAAAATTTTGCAGCAATTATATATTTAAAATTTCAGCCCATTCGGAAAGCTGTAACATCATTAAAATGCACTTGCAATAATTTTTCCCATTGGCCGTAATGTAAAGAAAAAATTTGACTGTCCCTGTAATTTAACTATACATCCGATTTTCATAAAATTTGAAATGGCTCGACAAAATGTCGCAATAATTATATGTTTAAAATTTGAGACCATTCGGAAAGCTTTAACTTCATTAAAATGCACGTGCAATAGTTTTTCCCATTGGCCGTAACGTAAAGAAAAACTTTTGACTGTCCCTGTAATTTAACTATACATCCGATTTTCATAAAATTTGAAATGGCTCGACAAAATTTTACAACAATCATATATTTAAAATTTCAGACCATTCGGTTGGGTAGTTTTTGCTCTATTATATGCGGAGGGATGGACAGACAGACGGACGGACAGAACGACGACTATAGGTGCTACGTATTTATATAATTACGAACGCACCTAATTAACCCAATAATGTGAGAAGATACTTCAGAAAACATTTTATTAACAGGAATCTAATTACTGTACATGCTCAAAGAAATTGCTCAAAAGATCTTCCGTTAGCTGTAATGCGCGCTTCACACCTGCAGCATAGGGGCTGACGCACATTTGCGAAGACACCAGGCGTTTCCGAATATGGACGGCAATCCTGCCGACTCGATCCATATCGGCTTCAACGGGACACTCATAGGCTTTTCATATTGCCCCACAGGAAAAAGTCCAAACACGAGAGATCCGGTGATCTTGGTGGTCAAGCTATGGGCCTCGACCCATTCATCACCCTGGGACAGTAGAAAACTACCTTTTAATTTCTCAACGCTTGCGTTCCGACCCTACATTCTATTGCGAAATTTGCTCATATAGCTGCGTTCCATTACTCCCCTAAAGTTTTGCCCACTTTTTCAGATATACCCTGCATATGGTCTTATCTACCTACACAGAAAAAACTGTTTTGTTGAAACAACTAAATTTTGATTACTATAGCTCCAACCAAACATTTTGCTTGGAATGATAAAATTTCGGTTAGATTAACCAAGGGATTTTGTTAATTCAGCAAATCATTTGGTTAGTCCAACTAAAATTTGGTCATTACAACCAAAATATTTGGTTGGAGTTATATTAATCAAAATTTAGTTATTTCAACAAAACAGTTTTTTCCGTGTATGGTCAAGCGCTTAGAAAATTTTGACAGCAAAAATATGTATTAAATGTCTATTTGAAGTACTTACACTGATACACTTACTACTTATAATAAAGTACTTACACTGATTCTTTATTTTTACTTGCTATAACATTCCTCAGAAATATATTTTAATCAGTAAAAACATTATCTTAATGCATTTGTTATTTATCCTTCCCTCTAAGATATTTTAAAGTTACGGAACTTTTAATGTTCATTATATATTCAAATTTACTTACTAAGCAAAAAAATAAATGTTTTCTGTCACTTTAAAAAAAGATTTTACGTCGTACCCCATACGCAAGCTTCTATGTTTTGAATATAAATTAAAGGGGAAAAGTTATGAAAAAATGAATAAATTGTATGACAAGAATTAAACTATAAAGTGTATGATGCAGAACACGATTTTCTTTTCAAAAGTGTATTTTTTCTCCGACGCATGCATGTGTAAAATCGGTTCTGGAAAATTTCGTTGCCATTAACAACAGAGTTAATGTAAAATATGGACATTTTTTTAAATAAATGTGAGAAAGGAAAGGAAGATATTGTGTCACGATATGTTAAGGAAAATGAAAAAAGCAGTAAACTAAAAGAGCATTTAATGGAATTTGTCTGAACATATAAAATTCTTTTACAAACAAAGTGTTTTTTATAAGAAGTATTAAATTGTAGAGATAGATTTTTATTTCGCGGTTTAAAATATTTTTAATACATTACGTAAATTATTTTATAAGTAAGCATTTTGCAAATAATTTGAAAATATTTTAAATATCTCAAAGTAATATTTAAATATGATTAACGAATTTTAATATTTGTTGCATTTATAAGTTCGTTTACGGGTATTTATTTTTTTAAATAATTTGTTACTAGAACATAAACCTGTCCTAAGGGGGTCCGGGAAACAAAAACCTTCAAATTTCCTAAAAACCTTTATTGCATTAAACATTTATCTGTTCTTTTCTGATTAAAATAACGTTTAAATCGTATTTCTATCTTAATTGGAACAGGAAATATTATTTTTTTCGTATTGGTTTGTTTTCAAAATCTAAGTTTCAAACAATGGTAGTAATGGAAACAACTTCCTCTGAAAATGCGTTTTGCTTCATGATGAGTTTTTTCACTATTTCTCATATTTAAATTGTTATAAGTCAAGAATAGTTAAAGATAAATGGTTCAGACTTGAAACACGGTTTTTTTCAATTGTTTTACTTTAAATTTGATTTAGCAAATTTGAAAAAAAATATTAACTTTTGAAAAAAAGATTTTTTAAAAAAAGTTACATTTTTTTTTTTTTTAGTTTTTTACTTTAAATATTTGTAATTTTTATTTAAATTAATATTTTTAAAAAGGCTGAATCAAAATTAAAACTTATATATTTTAGTTTATTTAAATGAAAAATAATTTAAATTCTACAAATAATATTTCGAGTTATAACGATTTTGAACTACCCCATTTTTTTGTAAATTATAAATTAAAAAAAAAAAAAAAAAAATGTATACATCGAAAGTTTTATCATGCGATTTTGTTTACAAGTGATATGTTAACCATCACAAAAACAATCAAAGTTTTAACTCAATAAATAAAAATTATTTTAAAATGTATCCCGGGCTCCCTTAAACTGCAGTTTGTCTTCATTTCGACGTTTTAAATATTTATAACATTTATATAAGTTCGTTTATAAGTATTTGAAAATTTCTTTCTGTTAAAAACACAACAGCAACAACATCACGGGTATTGTTTTAACTATTTAACATTATTGTGTTCATCAGCCGAAATAAGAGTACTTGATTAAATCTACCAATCTCTGTGTATGCCTACGAAATTGTAACAATATAAACAAGAATTAAAACATTTATTTTAAAATATCATATTAGTTTTTAGCTCACAGGCTATCAAATCCTGAGAGCTTATGTGCCCGCCGGTTCTGTATGTACGTGCGTGTGTACGAATGTAGGGGAGGTATGATACACTTTTTTTTACTAATTTTTTACAACGCTTAGAGACCTATTTTTAAACAAATTTTTCGTGTTTTCTTATAAAGTGACATTTTATTCATTTATTAAAAATATTGTGAATTTTAAAAATAATCATTAAAAAAATATATTCCAAATATTATGGTTACTACTGTATCAAATCTCCCCATTGCTGGGGAGGATTGATACACTAGCAAGGGAGGTTTGATACATCGTTATGTAAATTGGAAAAAAAATGCAGACAATTCATGTGTCATACAATTTTTTATGATAAATCTTGAAATATTAAAGTAAAATTTAAAAAGAAATGACATTGACATATTTTTGTTTCAGAAATGTTTTTTACAAAAATATTTAAACAATTGCTATTATTTAAATAATTCTATTAACACACTTTTTAGAAAATAAATAATGAAAAAAAAAAAAAAAAACCTAGAGATCTTGCTGCAAGAAAAAATGAAGTAAACATTGCTGATTTGCAAACAATTTAACATAAATTTAGCACATTTAAGATTTCTTTAACCCTTTCACGGCCCTTTCAATGCTAAAGTGTTGAATAAATGAATGGCACCGGAATTTACCAACAAATTTAATTGGAAATAAGAAAAGGGATGTATTCCACTTTCATATTAAATGGAAAATATTTTACAAAATGCTGGTGCCAATGTGGCGTTTGGGAATTAAAATTAAGTGGTTTCATAAACATAACACCACCCCTGAAATGGTTAAAAGAAAAACTAATAACTCTATCATTTTGATAAGTAAAATCGGGTGAGTTTAATGTTTTTTTTAATTTGTCCTTCGTCAATAATAGAAACATCTTCCTTTTCAGGCCATTTAAACTTTTTTCCTTCTACATGACGAGCGAAACGAACTACCCATCTACCATCGCATTGCTTTTCTATGTACCCTACATAATGTCTATGAATAGTATCTTTGTTCATCCCTGCTAATTTCAGTAGCTCTTGCTGTAAAACTATAATGAATATTACAGTCTTATATTAGTTTACAACTTAAAAAAAACTTTTAAATTTCAAATATACAAGTATATCATTTCTCGCCAGCACTAATGTATCATTTCTTCCTATCATGCCTTATAGGATTTTCAATCTCTTTGTATAAATGCAGTTGCAAAATGCCAATCTGCTTTCTAGTGAAACTCACCCTAACAATGTGCGTTACAAATAAAAAAAATTACAAGATATTATGTTCACAGTAATAAGAGTTATGAAATAAAATCAATATTTAAGAAAATTTTCATTGACATTCCAAAAGTCTTCAAAATTAAAAGAAAAAAATGGTTCTCGGTTCTTCACTGCTAAGTCCAGCTAATGATGACCTCTGCTAATAAAAGAAGACTTTATATCTGTTACAATGGCTGTTAATGCCATTTGTTGAGTAAAATTGTCAATGTATCAACCCTCCCTATGTATCAAACCTCCCCTACCTCCCCTACATATGTACGTAACGGGATAACTCTTGATAGAAACATCCTATTTGCTTCGATTTTCTTTTCTAGTTTCATTCTGATAAGGCGCTTCCCTGATTAGTTTTGGGGGTTCATTCGTTAAGAATAAAGTGGGAAAAGGGGGGTTAGTCCACCTCCCTTAATTCAGATAAAGGTGTTTTTCATGCAGAATTATTCGATATGCTCCAAATTTGGTATACTGATTTATTATGTTAAGGA
This sequence comes from Maratus speciosus, assembly GCA_963932465.1. Taxonomy (NCBI): domain Eukaryota; kingdom Metazoa; phylum Arthropoda; class Arachnida; order Araneae; family Salticidae; genus Maratus; species Maratus speciosus. Next base: position 481,844,388 of record OZ010797.1, read on the forward strand.
GCTTCCTTGATTAGTTTTGGGGGTTCATTGGTTAAGGATAAAGGGGGAAAAGGTGGGTTTGTCCACCCCCCTTAATTCAGAGAAATGGTTTTTTCATGCAGAATTATTCGATTTGTTCCAAATTTGGTATACCGATTTATTATGTTAAGGAGCTTCCTTGATTAGTTTTGGGGGTTCATTGGTTAAGGATAAAGGGGGAAAAGGTGGGTTTGTCCACCCCCCTTAATTCAGAGAAATGGTTTTTTCATGCAGAATTATTCGATTTGCTCCGAATTTGTTAATCCGGTTTATTATGTTAAGGAGCTTCCCAGATTAGATTTGGAGGCTCATTGGTTAAGTATAAAGGGGGAAAGGGGGGCTAATCCTCTTTCACCTATTTTTTTGAGGGGCATTATTCTTTAAAATAAGAGTATAATATACAATTAGTGTGAATAGCCTGTGAGCTTAATGCCATCAGTTTAGCTGGACACTTTCCTTTTTTATTTTCAATTTTAGTTAGCTTAAAATTCACTGCAAATAAATTTTAATTATTAAATATTCAAAAATGTTCAAACACACGAAGCTGCTTACAAATTTCCAATTTTTTATTACCCATTACAAATTGAAATTCACATAGTAAGCCCTAATTTAAAAGTAACTCGTCTTATCTTTATGTCAAACAAACTTCACGCCATTCGACTATGTGCAACGATTTATGTTTTGAATACAAATTAGAAGGAAAAAGTTATAAAATGAACAAAATATATGACAAGATTTTAAAAATAATCATGCATTAAAAGGAAATTTATTTATTGTCTTGGAAAATAGGTTCAAAATCCGTTCTGGCAAATTCCGTTGCACTTAGCAACAGAGTCAACTGAAAATCTGGACATTTTTTATTACATGAAGAGAGAATTGAACCATGCCAGTAAAACATACTTGTAAAAATTAGTAAGAAAGCGGTTTGACTCTATTTGTTAAAAACAAAATTATTCTTTAAAATTAAAAATTACGAACAAAATTTGTTTTAAAACTTTCCGGCGCGGAATAATTCTGTTTGTAAAATGATGAAATGATTGACTGATGTCAGAATTTACAAGCGAATTTATTACAAATTTCCCATTCTGCTTAAAAGGAAAATTCTTATTAAATATTCTTGGTGCCAATACTCTTAAAATTTGGCGTCCTTTTTTGTGGACACCGCTCGCTAAAGGGTTAAAGTATACAATTATTTTACAAAAAAGTGTGTATTCTAAAAATTATGAAACGTGTTTTGTAATCTATTTCAACAGTTATAATTTTAAACGTACCGATCATTTGTCCAAGATTTTTTAGAAGTACGTTTATTGGAATTAAAATGATAAATATTTTTAAAATATCGTTTTAAATTTATTTCGTAGATTTAAATATTTGTAAAATTTATGTAATTTTTTTTTACAGATAGCCTTTTTGTATATAATTTTAGAATACCTTTCGAAATTGTATACAATGTACTCATCAAACAGTTATCCAAATACAAACTCGCTTAAACTTATGATTTTAGTTTGAAAAATTCAACATATTATATTGTTTATTAAACATTTTGGCGATTATTTTTTATATATTTATCAATATCTATTTCATCAGCTGACGTATATTTTTATTTACGCATGAAATTTGTATGTTAATATTTCTGCATAAGAGTAAGAAACTGCTGTTTCCGAATATTTCAATAAAATAACTTTCTTTGTTTATTTCTTTCAAACTTTAAATGTTGTAATATACTTTACAAACACAGGGTGGTCATATAAAAAACTTCCCCGATATATGAACCCCTAGCGGCCTAACAGCTCAACCAGTCAAAAAGAAATTTTAGATATACTTATGTGAAGCTATGCGCTCGAGATCGTGGTGATTTAAAACAATACTACTCTCACGGTTACGGTTACATTGGAAAAATTTCGAAAATTTCTAATGGCAACACCCATTTTTTTTCATGCGCAAATTCATCAGCGCATTGAAAAAGTATAACTGGCGTTAGAATGATACACGTACGATGAAAATTGCCGGCGTAAAACGCTTACAAAAAAGAACATTGCGAGGAACGAAGGAGTGGCTACAAGACATGTTTTTCAGTAGTCGATTTTTTTTTTCACTTGTGAACTGAGTAATGTTGTAAGATTTGTTTTAAAATGTGTTTTTGAGTTGTGTTTGTGTACACATAGTGAAAATAAAAATGTAATAATTTGTTTTAGAGTGCTGAATGTTACGTTACACAGGAACTGATTAGGATTGAGTGCCATATTACAACGGAAATTTTATTCATACGTGTATCGTTCCAGCGACACTTATGTTTTTTCAATGCGTTGATAAATTTGCACAGGAGAAAAAGGGTGTTGCCATTCGAAAATTTCAAAAATTGTTCAGTGTAACCCGTAGCCGTGAGAGCTCTATTGTTTAAAATCATCACGGTCTCGAGCGCATACCTTCAAATAATTAAATCTGAAATTTCTTTTTGATTGGTCGAGCGGTTAGGTCGCTAGGTGTACATATATCGGGGAAGTTTTATTATGACCACACTGTATATTTTTAATAAAAAGGAATTAAGAAACCACATTTAACAACCGAGGAAGAGAGTTTCAAATCTCGCCTTATCCAAAATTTAAAAAATCGAATTTACTATATTAATATATTCTATTGGTGAACATGTATCGATAAAACACTACAATCTGAAAAAAAAATGTAGTTTATTTTTGCCATTGTAAAAACTTGGTTTACATTGAAAACCAGTAATCGCAGTCAGAGATTTTTCGCGATTTTCCAAAATTTGATTTTGTGGATAAGACGAATTTTGAAACTCACGACCTCCATTATATTTAACTAGCGGACTTCGCCCGTTTCGCTGGTCGGTATCTGTAAAAGAACCTTGAATCAAACGAAATTTATCTAGCAAAGATGAAATGTGTTTACCTATTTTTTATTATGTTTGTTACCATGAATTTCACGCTTCTATCTAAAATGGCTGCTGAGATATGCCAAATGTTCTAAAATTTTCGACCCCTTCCCCCCTTTTAAACCCCTTAGGGGTGGGGAAATTGTAAAATCGCCGAAACATGTTTTCAATTGCTTTTTTAGTAGATTTACTTTCTAGAAATTCACGCTTCTACCTACAACGGCTCCTGAGATATGGCCAAAGATTATAAAAGTTTCAAAACACCATTATTAACACTAAACCTACCGCTTGGGGTTAAATGACCCTTTCTGGTTTTTTTTTTTTTTTTTTTTTTTTTTTTTTTAACCATTTGGAAAAATGGTTATTGTTCTCGTCCGGGTAGGAAATCAAAAGCATATCTGAAGGTTTTTACTGATTTAATCCGCATTTTATTCGTATTCTGATTGGTCTATACAGTAAGTATTATGTATTCTCCTTTACTTTCAACAGAAATGGATACTTTCTGTTGCCACTATGACAAAAAAGTAATAAAAACTACAAAAAAAAATTAATAACTCAGAAAGAAATTTAGATACAGCTTTCAAACAAATTGCATTTAAAAGTACATTTTTTTCTCTATCCGACGGTGTAAAAAGTAATATTGTCGGATGTTTAGAAGTTTAAGAATGAAATTTCATTTAAAATTGGCCATCAGATCTCTTGGAAATCTGACGACAGAAAAACCTTTTCCCGAACAGCCAATGAAATTCTTGGATAATACTTAAGTTTCAGGTGGATAATAACTAATGAAAATGAAAGAAAATGAATAATAATTTCTGCCAAAGTGTTAATTTTAATTTGTAAGATTTTCACGTGCAAAAGAAAAATGGAATAAGGCAATAATTAAAAAAAAAAAAAAAAAGATAAATAGGACAGGAATGAATACATATAAATATTTCACAACAAATACGAGTCGCAGGCGATTTCTGTCGCTTGGAATTTTTACGTGTAATAACACTATTAATGTTTAATTCATGGCGTACGTAATGTATGATCAACTCCGTGCGATTTTTTATGTTTTAAATTTTAGTCTTTGAAAAAATCTTTTTCCAAATGGTCGTTGTAATTTGTTAAATTGCTTTTTTTTTAATTTCTTAACTAAAACACTACGAAATTTCCTTATATTTCACCACTTTTATTATGATCATATTATTTCTTAAAATGCCTCATTCCCGATCTACTTTTTTGCCTAGAAAAAAATATTTTAGGCCTAACTACCGCAAGGGGTCATTTGACCCATGAATAAATTTATGTTAAATCATAAAGGTATAAATGTTTTATTTTATAAGAGCATTAGTAAATTGCTTATTTTCGCTATTAGTACATCATTTGTTCTACTGTATTACATCATATTTGTTAATACGTGATCGTATAATTAGAAATTGATTTTATTCCGAGTGAGATTCTAGTTTGAACATTTCAGGTTATATCGAGAACGAAATAATCTTAAAAATATGTAGTGAACATAAACAAATTTGTACAATATTTGATTATTAAATTTTCAAATTTCTGGAAATAATTATTGTTTTTCTTAATTTTTTTTGCGTAATCGTATTTTTTTTTTTTAACTCTTTGAGGAGCAAGTAATTATATTTGTGTAATGTCGAATTCACACCGGAATCTGCAAAAACGCTTTTTGTAAAATAGGGAAACGCAATTTTACTTTTTTTCACCAAATTTAGAAAACTAATATTTAATAAAATTTTTCTGCTCCGAATCTTCATTAATCGAAGGTCAGATAAAATATATCCCAACGCCCCTCAAGGGGTAAATTCTTTTAATAATTATTTGAAAAAAAAAAGTCTTATTCATACATCAAAGTGTAACAACTGGTATATTATTTGCAAAACATCATAAAATATATAACTTTTTATATAAGGGTAATTTGACGCCTTCGGGTAGGAATAGGTATAAAAATAGTCGGATGAAACCAATCCAAAAACTTTCTTCTATCTCATACATGTCAATGCTTCAAAATTCGTTATCACTTTGCCAAAATTAATTGGCAATCTATGCTCATCATAAGTATTAAAAAAAGATGAAATTCCGTGCATTAGTTCTTCAGGTATGACTATAGCTGAAATCGTTTAAATCTAGCATAACAGCGCTACTTATAGAGTGATTTACACCAGAACCTAATCATCATCAACTTATGTCAACGTCTAACTGAATATGAAATTTGAAGAAAATTCATGCATTAGTTCTTGAGATAGAGCTATTGCGCAAATCATGACAAATGCAGCATAGCAGCGCCACCTGTTGAGCGATTTACACCAACACAGAATCAGCAGCAATATTGATCAACGTATACTTGAATCTGAAGTTTGATGAAAATTCGTGCATTTGTTCTTGAGATAGAGCTATTGAGGAAATCGTTCTAAATGCAGCACAGCAGCGCCACCTATTGGGAAATTTACACAAACACGTAGTCTGTATAATTTCATATCAAGGACTAACTAAATCCGAAGTTTGATGAAAATGTGTGCATTAGTTCTTGAGATAGAGCTACTGCGAAAATAGTGTAAATCGTGCAAAATGCAGCATAGCAGCGCCACCTGTTATGCGTTTTACACCAAAACGTAAACAGCACCAACTCATATCAAGTAGTAACTGAATCTGAAGTTTTATAAAAATCCGTTCCTTAGTTCTTGAGATAGAGCTATTGCGAAAACCCTGCAAAATGCACCCTAGCAGCGCGACCTGCAGGGCGATTTACACTAAAAACTAATCAACATCAATCTATATCGGAGACTATAGTCCAGGCAATAGAGACCGTATAGGGGCTCTACCTAGCAAAATTCATGGTAGTTCTGGAAAAGGCTTACTATGTGTTTTTTGGGTAACTGAATCCGAATTTGTAACTTCCCACCAACATTTCCCCGGCAACCCTCCTAAATTTTAGTAAAATACCCCCCAAAAAGGTTTTTATTAAAAAAATCAAATAGGATATCAACAAATAGGATATATGACAATTAAAAATCTTACGATACTAATCAGCGTACATGTAAATAAAAACTATATTAAAAATACATTACAAATAATTCCCAACGTTTCGTGCTCATTCTAACGAGCACATCATCAGGGGAGAGAGTCCTTGACCTCCTCGGAGCGAAGTCTCCAACATCACATTCACGGTGATGTCGTGAATGTGATGTTGGAGACTTCGCTCCGAGGAGGTCAAGGACTCTCTCCCCTGATGATGTGCTCGTTAGAATGAGCACGAAACGTTGGGAATTATTTGTAATGTATTTTTAATATAGTTTTTATTTACATGTACGCTGACTAGTATCGTAAGATTTTTAATTATTAAATTTTAACAGCGTAAGTCCAAGTTTTTCTTATAGGATATATGACATTATGAATTAGGATGAACGGGAAGGGGGAGGGCTGCCTCTGAACATGCACTGCGGCGCTACGTGCACTAAGTTATGAAGTCCAGGCAACAGGGCATTTTATCTGGAAAAATTAATACTAGTTCTGGATTTCGACTCACTTTAGGTTTTTGGGTCGCTGAATCCGAATTTGCAACTTCCCACCATAATTTTACCCGGAAACTATCCAAAAAATTGATGTTTTGAAAAAATTTGGTTTTTGAGAAAAGCACGCGGGGAATGTTCTGAGGCAGCCCCATCTCTCCTCGTTTAACCTACGTCATAATGTCATATATCCTATTTGTTGCAAATTTTGTCTAGTTTCTGAATTTCGTAATGCTTTTCCCCTAAAACAATAAGACATTTAAGTTAATAACAACTATTTCGGGAGGAGGGGGGGGGGGGTTCGGAGGGGGGAAATTTGGGGGGTAAGTTAAAAATTCGGATTCAGCGACCCAAAAAACTTAAAGTAAAGCTTATAAGGAAAGTTCGGAGGGGAGATGGGAGGGCGAATGTAAACGTGTGAGTGTGAGTGGTTAAGTGGAACTGCGCAACTTAGTCCACGCAGCACCGCGCGCATGTTCCGAGGAAGATCCCCCCTTTCCCATTCATCCTAAATCATAATGTCATGTATCTAATTTGTTGCAAATTTTGTCTACTTTCTGAATTTCTAGATACTTTAGATGATTTTTTAATAAAAACCTTTTTTGGGAGGCTATTTACCAAAATTTGGGGGAGGGGGGGGGGGTTGGCGGGTATAATTTTGGTGGGAAGTTACAAATTTGGATTCAGCGACACAAAAAACATAAAGTAAGCCAATTTCCAGAACTACCATTAATTTTGCTAGGTGAAATTCCCTATTGCCTGGACTACTACCTGAATATAAATTTTTATTAAATTCCGCGCATTTGTTCTTGAGATAGAGCACCCACAAAATTTGTGTCACATACAGACAGACAGACAGACAGACAGACTCACAGACTCACAGACAGACATTTTGTAAAAACATGTTTTTTGGAATCTCTGACCCCTAAAACGTGTAAATACGTCAAAAACCAGAAGTCGAAAATTTTCATGAATTCAATACTTTTTTCTTGTAAAGATAGAAGAAAGTAAAAAATATCGGTACATTTAGTGTTAACCTCCTTATTGGTGAATTTCTAAAAATGCTGAAACACATGTTTAATTATTTTTCTCGTAGATTTATTTTCTGGAATTTCACGCTCCTACCTCAAACGGCTGGTTAGATATGGCAAATGTTCTAAAAATTTTTACCCCTCTGTTAACTCCCATTTGGGAGGAGGGAATTTCTAAAATCGATGATATACGTGGTTAATTATTTTTTTAGTAGATTTATTTTCTGGAATTTAACGCTCATAACTAAAACAACTGCTGAGGTATGACCACATGCTCTAAAATTTTCGACCCCCCTCTTTTTATCCCTTTAGAGGGACAATTTAAAAAATCCGTCCTTGGTGCTCTCCCCCCCCCCCAATTGTCATGCTTCTATGTTCAGTAGTATGGTTTGGGACTTTTATATATGGAGATAAAGATTAAAAACTATCTCAAACGATTTTTCCCACCTTAGGCCGTAATGTTATGGAATTCTTTTGAGTGTCCTTGTAATCCCCCACTTCCACCCACCGCGACCACACTGCCTTACTGAAAGCAGGAGACCAAGGGCTATCGAACCACTGCAACCGCGTGTATGTGGCAGTAGGTGTTCATGAAGAAACGTCTGTCTTTACTCACAGCAATTGACTTATATATATATATATATATATATATATATATATATATTCAGATATATATAGATTCAGATATTTAAAAACTATCAACCTTTTATTTCACCATTATTAATTAATTTCCCCGTACTAAGCTTTAACTAAATTTAAAATAACATCTCTTTTCTTACTTTTTAGCAAAACTTCAAGCTATAACCCACATGCAAGATTTTATCTTTTAAAGAAAATTTACATGGAAAAGGTTAAAAAAAAAATGCACGAGTCGAAAAATACATATTTTCCTCCACTTCCCTTAGAAACATTGTCAACATTATATGTGGATATATTTTGGATAACAAGAGAAAACGGAACTATGCCGGTAAAATATGTTTAAAATAAACGTCACAAACTTGAAAGAAGAAAAAAATTGCTGTCGAAATGAGAAACTGTAATGGAATTTGCCTAAAGAAATAAGAATATTTTATAAAAATTGTGCTGCGAAATAATCCAACAAGTTATTATTTGCCGCAATTTAAAATATTTTTAACATTTATGCTAGTTTTATACGGGTTATCCATTTTATGTTTTAAACAAAAATTAGAAGTAAAAGATTTAAAAAAATAATAAATAAAATACCAACAGTGTATGTGGATATCTTTTGATGATGAGAAAAGCAAATGGAACAATGCCGGTAAAATGTATTTAAAATAAATATCACAAACTTAAAAGAAAAAGAATACTGTCAAAATGAGAAACTGTAATGGAATTTGCCTTAAGAAATAAAAGTATTTTATAAAAATGTGTGCTACGAAATTATCAGACAAGCTATTATTTCTCGCAAATTAAAATATTTTTTATGTATCCCTTATATTATTAATACAAATAAAATATGAAATCACATATAATATATTTAATTCCGATGTTTAAAAACTACCAAACTTATGTTTTTCCATTATTATTTACCCATACTAAGCTATAACTAAATTTAAAAGAACGTATCTTTTCTTACTTTTTCACAAGATTTCTCACTATAAACCGTAAGAAGATTTTATGTTTTAAATACAAATTAGAAGGTAAAGGTTAAAAAAATAAAAATAAAATACTCGACTCTTAAAATACAAAGTAAAATATATTTCCCCTCTCTTCCCTTAGAAACAATGTCAACATCGTATGTGGATATATTTTGGCGATAACAAGAGAAAACGGAACTATGCCGGTAAAATATGTTTAAAATAAACGTCACAAACTTTAAAGAAAATGAATTGCTGTCAAAATGAGAAACTGGAATGGAATTTGCCTTAAGAAAAAAAAAGTATTTTATAAACACTGTGCTGCGAAATAATCAGACAAGTTATTATTCTTCGCAATTAAAAATATTTTAAACATTTATACTAGTTTAGTACGGGTAAGCATTTTATGTTTTAACCCTTTATGTACTGAATTATGAATTCATGAAAATTTTATCTTCTAAAGCATATTTCGTGAATTTTTGAAACTAAATTAGAAACTACATAATCATTTAATAAATTTTAGAACGATTGAAGGATTTAGAAGAATTCATCAAATTTGAATTTATAGGGATTTTGTGCAATATTTATAACCCTACTCAAATCTTTTATTTTAAATATTCGTCTTAGTATTTTGTAGAATTGGGAAATGTACAAATATAAATCTTACAATAGAAATATTGAAAATTTTCCGAATTGAACCCCCCCCCCCTCCTCCAACGCCCAGAAAACTAAAAAGATGCAAATGCAAAAGAAATAATACTTTTAGAAATATTTTTGTTTTGTGTAACACAAAATGCTTTTGGAACAAGATAAAGTAATGCCTCTATAACTCATTCTAAACTGTATTACTGCTAATCTATGCATTAAATGAATTTTGTAACAAGTTACTTTAATGGTGCATATTAGTACCGTCAGTAGATAAAGGTTTAAACACAAAATAGAAGGAAAAGGTTAAAGAAATAAAATTAAATCCACTAGTCTTAAAATACAATAAAATACCTTAAAAAATATCCCCCCCCCCCTCTTCCCTTAGAAACAATGTCAACATTGTATGTGGATATATTTTGGCGATGACAAGAAAAAGCGGAAATATGCCGGTAAAATATATTTAAAATAAACGTCACAAACTTGAAAGAAAAAGAATTGCTGTCAAAATGAGAAACTGTAATGGAATTTGCCTTAAGAAATAAAAGTGTTTTATAAAAGTTGTGCTGCGAAATAATCTGACAAGTTATTATTCTTCGCAATTTAAAATATTTTTAACATTTATACCAGTTTAGTACGGATATGCATTTTGAAAATAACTTGATAATATTTTGTACGAAACTGTAAGTGCTTTCAAAATTTACTTAGTAGATTTATATATTTGAGGATGTGAGTTTCAAATCTTGCCTTATCCTGGAGAAGAAAAAAAATGTTAGACCAAGTTTTTCCCCCCAAATTCTAATATATAAGTCGCGTTTTAAAAATAAACTAGCATTTCTCAATGCCAGATATATGCAATAAAACTAGTTTTGTGTATAGGTGTAGATTCTCGCAAATTTTAAGGAGTCAGTGGCTCCTAACCCCCAAAAAAACTCGGGAATTGAAAGTGAAAAATAATCTACACAAAAAGACACAGACTAATTATATCAAATGTGTATCTTTCCTTTCATCAGACAATTCTTTTAATTTTGATATAAATTAAGTATAATACAAATCTTAAGCTATGTATACAGCCAGAAGATAAAGTTAGGCAAGATATAGGTTAAAAAATATCTATAAGAATAAGCTAAGCAATCATGGTAGTGGGGAATATAAGGAAAACAATATTTCTTATTTTTATTCTCTCATACAATTGTAGGGGAGATAGGGGAGGTATGATACACTTTCTATTTAATAATTTTTTACAACCCATAGAAAGCTATTTTTAAACAAATTCTTCGTGTTTTCTTATAAAGTAACCTTTTATTCATTTATTAAAAATATCGTGAATTTAAAAAATAGTCATTCAAAAAATATTTTTAACATTATACCAGTTTAGTATGGATATGCATTTTGAAAATAACTTGATAATCTTTTGTACGAAACTGTAAGTGCTTTCAAAATTTACTTAGAAGATTTATATATTTGAGGATGTGAGTTTCAAATCTTGTCTTATCCTGGAGAAGAAAAAAAATGTTAGACCAAAATTTTCCCTTAAATTCTAATATATAAGGCGAGTTTTAAAAATAAACTAGCATTTTTCAATGCCAGATATATGCAATAAAACTAGTTTTGTGTATAAGTGCAGATTCTAATAAATTTTAAGGAGTCAGTGGCTCCTAAACCCAAATAATACAGTGGCCATATCGTGAAAGAAACGCATAAAAGCAATAGCGTTTATCTGGGAAAAAACTCGGGAATTGAAAGTGAAAAATAATCTACACAAAAAGACACAGACTAATTATATCAAATGTGTATCTTTCCTTTAATCAAACAATTCTTTTAATTTTGATATAAATTAAGTATATTACAAATCTTAAGCTATGTATACAGCCAGAAGATAAAGTTAGGCAAGATATAGGTTTAAAAAATATCTTTACGAATAAGCTAAGCAATCATGGTAGTGGGGAATATAAGGAAAACAATATTTCTTATTTTCATTCTCTCATACAATAGTAAAGGAGGTATGATGCACTTTTTTTTTACTAATTTTTTACAACCCTTAGAAAGCTATTTTAAACAAATTTTTCGTGTTTTCTTATAAAGTAACCTTTTATTCATTTATTAAAATTATTGTGAATTTAAAAAATAGTCATTCAAAAAATATATCCTAATTATTTTGAATGGTTACTACTGTATCAAATCTCCCCATTAATGGGGAGGATTGATACACTAGCTAGGGAGGTTTGATACATTGTTATGTAAATTGAAAAAAAAAATGCAGACAATTCAATTTATGCGTCATACAGTTTTTTATGATAAATCTTGAAATATTTAAGTAAAATTTGAAACGAAATGACATTGACATATTTTTGTTTCAGAAATGTTTTACACAAAAATATCTAAACTATTGCAATTATTTAAACAATCCCATTAACACACTTTATAGAAAATAAATAATGAAAAAAACCCCTAGAGATCTCGCTACAAGGAAAAATGAAGTAAACATTGCTGATTTTCAAACAATTTAACATAAATTTAGCACATTTAAGATTCTTTTTAAAGTGTTGAATAAATGAATGGCACCGGGATTTACCAACAAGTTTAATTAGAAATAAGAAAAGGGATATATTTCACTTTCATACTAAATGGAAAATATTTTACCAAAATGCTCGTGCCAATGTGGCGTTTGGGAATTAAAATTAAGTGTTTTCGTAAATATACCACCACACCTGAAATGGTTAAAAGAAAAACTAATAACTCTATCATTTTGATAAGTAAAATCGGGTAGATGTAACTTTTTTTCAGTTTGCCCTTCGTAAATTATAGAAACATTTTCCCTTTCAGGCCATTTAAACTTTTCCCCTTCTACATGACGAGCAAAGCGAACAAAAAATCTATCACCGCACTGCTTTTCTATATAACCTACATAATATCTGTGAATAGTCTCTTTGTTCTTCCTTACCAATTTCCGTAGCTTTTGCTGTAAAACAAAAACGGATATTACAGTCCTATATTAGTTTGCAAACTTAAAAAAAAAACTATTAAATTTCAAATATACAAGCGTATCATTTCTCCCCAGTACTAATGTATCATTTTTCCCTATTATGCCTTATTGGATTTTCTATTACTTTGTACAAATGCAGTTGCAAAATGGTAATCTACTTTCTAATAAAACTAATCCTAACAATGCGCTTTATAAATAAAAAAAAATTACAAGATATTATCTTCACAATAATAAGAGTTATGAAAAAAAAAAAAAATCAGTCAATGAAAAAAATTTACATTGACATTCCAAAAACCTTCAAAATTAAAAGAAAAGAAAAGTTGTCAGTTCTTCACTAATTAGTTCAGCTAATGATGGCTTCAGCACATAACAGAAGCCTTCACATGTGTTAGAATGGCTGTTAATGCCCTTCTAACACATGTGAAGGCTTCTTTTATTTGCTGAAGCCATCATTAGCTGTTAATGCTATTTGTTGAGAAAAAGTGTCAATGTATAAAACCTCCCTATGTTTCAAACCTCCCCTACCTCCCCTACATATATAAAAAAGTTGTGAATGTGTGAAATTATTTTGCACTATAAAAATAAAAATACAATTCAAACATTCAAGAACACACAAGAAAAATAATCTTAAAAAAATCTTATCACAGACTATTAGACGCCAAAAATTAATCGCCAAAGTAAAAAATTTAGTCGCCACATGGCGACTGAGGATCGTAAATTCTGTACCTATAGTTTTGTGGCAGATTATACTGCTTTTGCGGTGCATGTTTACTAGCACAATATATGAATATGATGAAAAATATTTTTATTCTTTATAATAAGGCGAGATTTGAAACTCAAGTCCTCATTTGTAGTATTAATATAAGTTCATTCAGCAGTACACAGATTGTGTCTTAAATTTATATTGAAGTTTTAAGTATGCGTAAAATTTATAAAGTTAGCTCGGAGGAATAAATTTTTATTCAACAAATCTGTATTAAAAGATCTATCTACACATTTTTTAAATATTTATTTTTTTTCTTTATAATCATGTCTTTAATAGGTTGTTTAGAAGCCGAATTGTTTAATACATTTTTAATTATATATATGTTACATTATTAGATCTAATTCCGAGATTTCCTTATCTTATTCTAAATTACTACTTTATATTCACTAAATCCTTATCCTTAAATAATCTCTATCGTTAACTCTGTTAAATTCCCTTTAATTTAATGCTTCACTTGTCTTAATCACTTAAATATTACGCTTTTAGTATTCTTAAATTAAATGTTCCATTCCCGCGCTTTTTTCTTTCGAGATTATTCTTTTAGCTTCCATTTTTACTTTCCCGCGTATTTCTGATGTTATCCCTTTTTCCTCCAAATTCATCCGCTAGTTCTGTTCGCACTCTTTATATGACGTGACATTCTTAATTATTCATTGGTTGAGAGCGCGACCTACGTCATATTTGTATCCTTACACGTGAGGAACAAAAAGTTGATACTCGCTGTGTTTCAGCAGATTTGAGTCGTACTTCTAGTTTTCATCCATCCCCTGGTCACCGTCCTGTTATTCGATTATCTGGAACTTTGTTTAAACCTAATTACTACTACGGAGCGATGGCTAATTATCTTGGTGGAAACTGCCCTTTCTGAAAGATGTTTTAATAAAGTGCTTAGTTGATTATGAGTTGTTTTCAATTTCTTCTGGGGAAACTTCACGGAACGATTCCATTGATTTCACTCGACAACTGCATTTCAACAATTCGTTCTACTAATATAACAGATTCGAATATCTGTTCTGACCACTTCTTTTACGCCATTATCGCTGCGCATGTGATCCACAACTACTATCCTGACAGCCAGTACGGCATTTTCAACGATAAAGACAATCCAACCTTGCTAGAATGCAACATATATATATATGTATATATATATATATATATATATATATATATACATACTAGCAGATCCGCAGATCCATCCGGCGATGCCTGGGCCCGTGATGAATAACCGTCAAATGAACCCAAATGTGTATGATTTTATATCTTTAATTCTTTTTTGTTTATTTTATATTTTTAAATTCAAAAATCACGAAAAAATATCGAATTGAAAGTATATACTATTTAGGGTTCTATTTTTTGTGTAATTTTATTTTTGGAGTTTATGTGTACCGAAACCCCGTAGATATACCCGGATTTTTACTCATTTTGTGGAAATTTTCACACATTTTAATTTGTAAAAAAGTATTTCTACACGTTCGAACGGTCGAACATTATTGCAGGTGATGTAAATCTGGTCTATTCTGATTCAGATTCTCTAAAAATATTGTGTTAAAATACGGACGTTTTGTTACTCTTAGCGTGGAAAAAATATCCTCTCCGTGAGGCACGAGGCAATCTGCGTTAGTGCATATATTTGAAAGGGTTAAAATTAATATTTTTGAAAACAGATTGCATCATTGATTTCAAGAGGATTTCAGGTTTATCAACACATTTTCGGTTTGGATACTTATAAAATCGCATGCTGGAGGGGTGAAGCCGCAACGAAACACTCAGTTTTTTACCGATTTCGTAGAAATTTTCACAAATTTTAGATTGTTAAAAATATTTCTATCCGTCCAAACGTTCCAAAATTTGTGTGGGTGATGCAAATCTGGTCTGTTGAGATGCTCTAAAAACTTGCACTAGAATGCGGACGTTTAGTTTCTTTTAGCGTAGAAAAGATACCGTCTCCGTGATCTGCGTTCGTCGGTGTATTTGAAAAGACTAAAATTCGTATTTAAAAAAAACGATTGCACCATCAGTTAGAAGAAGCTTTTAGAGCATTTTTTTTTTTTTTTTGGTTTGCCAGTACCTCTAAAATTCCGTCCTGGAGGGGCGTTGCAATAAGGGGGAAAAACTTTTTCAGAAAAACGACCAATGTTGATTATTTTTTTTCAAGTGGTTAACTGTGACATTTTTTTAAATTACTTGCGCCATTAAAATCGTAGGAGTACGAAATTTTGGTCTTTATTATTTATATCTTTGAATTTTAAACGTACTGAGCGGTTTGGGTCAATCTGGATTAAAATAAAACTACAACAACAACAATAATAATAATAATAAATAGAAATATAGTCGAAAACGTTCCTTCGATAGCTCTTGATTGGTACACGAGTTTGTACGCATGCGCACATGCTTTTCTTGACTGGAGATCAAATGAATGACTTTTTGTGATTGTTAATTAATAACTCAACTAAATATTAAAAATTTAAAATCCTTAATAATTCTTAATAAAAATAAGCGCCTTATCAGAATGAACCAGTATGCGAAATTTGAAGCAAATTGGATAATTCTGTATGATAAACCCATTTATTTAAATTTAGGTTGGGGGTTAGCAACCGTTCCTTCCTTTATACTTAACCAATGAACCCCCAAAAGTAATTAGGGAAGCGCTTTATCAGAATGAATCTAAACATTTTAAAGCAAATCGGATATTTCTATCAAGAGTAACATACATACGTTACGTACATACATACGTACATACATTTGTGCATGCATACAGAACCTGCGGGCGCATCAGAGCTCAGGGTTTGATAGCCTGTCAGCTAAAAAGTATGTATTTCTAAATGCTATTCATTTTTGTGATTGCTAATGTTAATTCTTATAAAGTTCTTTATACATCTATATTAATTTATAAAAATATATTAGAGCACAATAATTAATTAAACACAACTTATATTTAAGCTATGAACCTTTTATTTTATATTATAAATACAAATTTCTGTTCAAAATTCTTTATCTTAAAATAACTCGTCCCATAATTTAACAAGAGTTTACATCGTAAATCGTCTGCCAGATTTTATGTTTTGAATATAAATTTGAAAAAAAAAAAAAAAAACGAAAGGAAAAAATTCCATTATAAGATCTAAGCAGCAAAATGTATGCAGGAAAGGCAAAATTTACTTGTTCTAAACAGTTCTTTTTTTCTCCTTTTGTAGCAAGTATAGATGTAAAATCAGATCTGGTAAATTTCATTGCCCTTAGCAACGAAGCAAACAGAAAACATGGACTTTTTTTTTATCATAACGAGAGACAATGAAACGATGCCAAGAAAAATGTATTTAGAGGAAAAAAATAGGAAGAAGTGTGTCACAAATTTTTTAAGAAAAATATATGCTATTAAAATGAAAGATTTAAAATGGAATTTGTCTTCAAAAATATAATTCTTTTAAAAAAAGAGGTATGTTCTTAATAAATCTTAAACAGGTTTGATCGATCTCAGTTTCGTATTTTTAAACATTTGTTACATTTATATATATTTATTTATGGGAATGCTTAAAAAAAAAAAAAAAAAAAAAAAAAAAAAAAAAAATGGTCAAGTGCGAGTATTACTCGCACTCAGAGGGTTCTGTACAATAAATATATGAATTATTAACTGTATTATTAAAAAAAATCGTTGATAAAAGAGTAATAAGACGTTGTAAAAAACTATACAACGTAGGGTTGGGTATAGCTGTATATACTAGAAAAGTACGAATTGGTATACTATATAAGTTCAAACAGATATGAAGCCTAAATAATATCAAATATTGCTATTCTGTATAATTCTTTTCTAATCGTATCCTAATCTTTTTATGGTGAAGTTACTTCGGTACTGACAATAAAAGTAGTGCATATTAAAACTTCATTTCGTATTTCATAAAACTAAACTCACCGTAGTAATAATCTTTTCCTTTTGCAGTGTAACTGAAACAAAACCCTTGTTTAAAGTTTAAACTTGGCATTGTGCTAAGCGCACTTTGAAAGGAGGTGGCAAAGTTGCAGCGTCGCCTTGCTCCGTGAAGCGTTTTTCCAGATAGGTTTTTAATTAACGGTTAAAGACAAGGGAGGCGTATTGAGAGATAAACTCGGTGAAATCTAGTCGTGAATCCCATAGTATTTATGCGATTAATTGTAATTAAATTAGTCTGTTTTTAGCAATTTGACGTTTATTTCTTTTATAATGCTACTGGGCGTTGCATTACACAAATATATCATTAAGAGTTGCTATCAAGGCTTAAAAAGCCGATGATACATAGAGTACGCCGCACCAGTCATTATGTATGTCCAAACCGTCCATGTCTTTAAGGGTTAGTATCTCGACTAATTACCCGCGATGTTTTTCGAAAATCATTATCAACAATGTTGTTCTAATTCTGCTACGATAGGTACCTCCAGCGCTGCTCAATACCTTTGCTGAATGCCCGTAAATCGAAATTTGTGTGTAATGGAAAAATGTCATTTTATACATATATGTGACCTAGGGTAATCGCTATAGTTTTCCTGCAAGGTTTAAATTAACGTCTACTACCTCTAACTTTTTTCATAATTTTAGTTTCAGTAGATTTGGAAATAGAAGGAGGGGGGGACATATTTTTCACTACATTTTTTATGATATCTCTGAAAATATAATACGTAAAGTTTTAAAAAAAGTATTTTTGAGTTCAGTGTTACGAGCTCTTTCGCACGATATCCCATACGATATACGAAGAAAAGATTTTTTTTTTCAAGTTACTTAATTAGCCCCTTTACATTTTCCCTAAATATATTTGTGAATGTTTAATCATCTGTAAATATGTGGGTCAATAGTCTTTATTACTTTCCCCAATTTGAACTTTCCGCGTTTTTATAGTTTACAAGTAAAACGGCTGTGACAGAAAAACAGTCATAGGAGTGATCTTATAATGGTTCCATTTTTACTTTTAAATACGGAACCCTAAAAATGGCAATTTTTTGACAAATATTTTTCGTGGAATGGGATTTTGTATGACCCCAAAAATAAAATAATTTAAAATCTCGACAATGGAGGGCGCTATTGCAGAAAATTCCATATTACTCACACAAAGCAAGATTTGGATACAAAAACAATAGAGAATACTGCATATACACTTTTTTCATCGTAATCTTATGTTGTGTGTTGAATATTGAATTATCTGCAGTAGCGCCCTCTCTTGTCTATATTTTGAACTAATTTAGTTTTGCTTCATACAAAATCCAGTAACACTTTGATTAGATCTGTTTCAACTGACGCCACACCCAGCAACTTGCTTCACAACCTCGTGATTTTTATTTTTATTTATTTATTTATTTATTTATTTATTTATTTTTTTTGCATTCCAATTTTCCCGGATTTCTCCAATTTCATTGGTTGAGAGCTAAAAGATATGTGATTTTGATTGGTTCTTGGAAACTTGGAGGGTATGCGGTCACGTGGTTAAAACTGAGCTGTATTTGTCTGCAAACTGCATGCTTCTTTCACCCATAGATCATTTTTTATCGCGTTTTACTTCCTCACCGAAGTTTTGAAATACTTGCTATATTCACCTATGTCTACCTATGGAATGGCTGCCGTCTTATGTGTATATCTGACAATAAACACAAGAATTAATAAATAGATTTCAAAATATATTAGAAATGTAATTTTCGTTGATTTTCTAACTTCAAATTTTCTAAAATAAATTACAAATATATTTTAAATATTAAAAATAAATATCAAAGATCAATTTATCACTGCAATGTATTTACAAACTTCTATGTGTTTTTTTCTCTACTGCGTAATCTCTTCACAAGGCTTTATGTATTTAATATAATTTTTAAGGCAAGACTTATAAAATAAAATAAAAAATTTCATGTCTTAAAGTACAATATAAATTCACTGAATGAAACCGTTTTGTTTCCTTTTTTCCCCTTTGAGTTCTTATTTATTGTGAGGCAAGTAGATGCAAAATCAGTGCTGATAAATTTCGCTGCACTTAGGAGCAGAGTGAACTGTGTATGCCGATTTTCTTTCTTTTCTTTTTTTTATTTTAACTATGCCGGTTAGAGATATTTAAAATAAATGTGACAAAGTGTCAGAAACTTGGATGAAAAATATGTACTGGCAGAATGAAAGGCAGAAGAAATATGAACTGGCAGAAAAAGTTGTAATGGAATTTGTCGTAAAAGGTCTCGGGATTCTTAAAAAAAAAAAAAAAAAAAAAAAAAAAAAAAAAATTCAACATTTAATGTATTAAAATATATATGATTTTAAAAACACAATTCGCATCATTAAAAAATAAATATTGCAACTAGAATGTTAATTTTGGCACCTAATTATACTTCAGATTCTAACAAATATCCTGAACCAAAAAAAAAAAAAAAATTGTATTTAAAGCATTTTTATATATAGCATTTTAATACAAAGTTGTATTTAACTAATGCAATTTTTTTTTTTAATTTTCAACAGTATAACCACCTAAACAAAATATTTTTTTGAACAATAAAAAGGAAATTTTATGTTCAATTTATACAGACTAACATGAAACATCTGTCTTAAACATTTCATGAAAAAATAAGCAAAAGTGTTTTAGATATCGTCCGCGTTATGACCAAAAATGTCGTTTGGAGAAAAATGACTTTCAAGTTTCGCAAACGCCGCTGCATCTATTGTGCAGGTATTATTCTAAAAGCCATAATTTCTATTCTAAAGGGAATATATCAAAATGTTCAGAAAAGACAGGAGTTTAACATCTAAAAAAAAAAATTAAATTTCGAAAAGTTTGAAGCTTTAAGAGGCCCGAGACCCCTTAATTAGAATGAATCACATAAATACTATGGGATTCGTGACCAATTTGTGTTGAGTGGATTTCTCAATACGCCTCGAGTAACTTTAAAAGTAATTAAAAGCCTATCTGGAAAAACGCGGCACGGACCAATGCAGCGTTGCAACTTTGCGGCTTGCTTTCGAAGCGTGCTTATCGCAATGCCAGATTTAAACTTTAAACAAAAGTTAGTTACACTTTAGCTACACTGTTTTAGCTACACTGTCACAGAAAGGTTATTATTACTCTAAATTTAGTTTTATAAAACGCCAAATGAAATTTAAATATGCACTGCTTTTATTGTCAGACCGAAGTAAGTTCATTATAAAGATTAGGATAATATTAAAAAATGAGTTATATAGAATAGCTATATTTGATATTATTTAGGTTCCATACCTGTTTGAACTTTAATGGTATATCCATTTACATTTTCCTAGTATATACAGTTATACCCAACCCTACGTTGTATGTTTTTTTTTTTTTTTTTTTTTTTTTTTTTTTTTTTTTTTTTTACAAAGTCTTGGTATTCTTTTAGCAACTTTTTTTTTTTTTTTTTTTTTTTGTCTAAAAAAATTAAATTTTCGAAACTTTTGAAGCTTTAAGAGTTCTGAGACCCTTAACAGATAAAAGTCAATAAAGAAATGTTAAAATTCTAGAGCTAAATTCACTTTGAGTAAATAATTAAAATCCGTACAAAGTTCAAATGAACCGTACTAAAATTAGTTTTAGGTGCATATATAGAATGAAATTTTTTTAAAAATACTTTAAAATACCTTAAAAATACATTAAAAATAAAATTAAATCTGAAAACGTTTTCCGCCAAATTCACACGTCCATCGTCAGTGGTTATTTAAATGTGGTTATTTCCGTTTGCGCCGATTAGTCAAAGAGAGATAATTGTGACTTTAGGGTGGTATGGAAGATAAGTAACAATAAATTATTATTTTTCCAGTTCAGTTACATCGTAACTGACATAACACGCCGAATTTTGTTTTCAAAACTGCGTAGAAAATTTACTAATAAAGCTAGAACTAATTTTTACATCTAACTTTCTTACTAAGGACTTAATACCCAAGTACCTGCAGATTATTTCAATCTCTCTTTTAGTCCCAAAAATTGCAATTCAAAATTCTGTAACTGATGTAATATAAAATAGACAAAAAAATTTCTGCCTTCACTGAAGTGTAAAAATTATTAAAACTATCCCGTTAAAAAAAAAGATTTTATGTACTCAACAACACTAAGTAATGACAAATTATCACAGTAACTTGTTTAATTAATTTCTGAACAAGAAAAAAGAAAAAATAGCATTTATACATGTAACTGACGTAACTTTTATTGTGTAACTGACGTAATATTTTCGCTTTATAAAGACAATGATACTTAACTTAGTTTGTAAACAGCAATTTACAATGCATTTTTAGTAGTATTTTATTATAGAACATAAAAATACCAAGCTTTACAATAATACCCTTTAATTATACATATTATAAATTTTATTCCCCCCACCCCCCCCAAAAAAAGAGAATTTTCCAAAATATTGTATCCAAAATATTGAATGCCAAAATATTGTTTTGACGACATTTGGAAATTATTTTGTACACTGTAAGAAAAAAAATTGTAATTCTACAGATGTATAGTTTACAGAAATCTGTATGCTTACTAAAATTTTATCTGTACACTGTAAAAAAAAAAAAAATGTAAATCTACAAAATTGGTTCTTGTAAAGCTACAAAAATCTGTAACTTTGCAAAATAATCTACTAAAATGACAGTAAGCTTACTAAAATGTTTTCTCTAACCCGGGTTGCAGTTACATAAAAAGTTCTATGCATCCCAATTTATCTAGGCAATCCCCTAAAAAACTCTTAGTAACCTTACACATTTTTTGATTTACAGTACAAAACTGTTACATGAATTTTTGTTCTTGCCGTTACATAAATAGTTATAGGAATTCCAGTTTCCTTAGAAAATTTTATTAACTTTACATATTTTTTTTCTTTTACATTGTAGTTTAAAATATTTATAACTTTCATGTTTGTTCGTTTATAGATCTGTAATTTGAAAATAAATTTGCAAACATTTATAAAAATACATCATTTAAAATTTATTTCAAAGTTTAATATTTTTTAACATTAATATAATCTCTCTTAGAGGCATAGTGGCATACATTTGGAGTTAAATATTAGTATTATTAAATTTTAGAACAAAGCAGAATGTTTCCTTACAACGTACTTATAATTTCAATGTATTTCTTTCCTATTATCAGTACAAATTCACGTAGGAAGCCTTTATTTAAAAATAACCTATTTTATCTTAGTTCTTCAGAAGAAGTTACCCCAAAACACGTACGCATATAGTTTTATGTTATGAATATAAATTATAAGCTAAAGTTAAAAAACATATAAATTGCATGACAAAACGTAAACTACAAAATATATGTATAGAAGAAAAATATATTCTCTTTATTTTTAATTTTTCTAGAATTCTAATTTCTCCGAGGTAAGTAAGTGTAAAATCAGTTCTGGCATTTTAGTTGCCCTTAGCAACAGAGTCAACAGAAAAACTGAGCATTTTTACTTTCTTCTTTCTTTACAAGAAGAAAGTATTGGATTCGTGAAAATTTTCGACTTCCGGTTTTCGACGGATTTATATGTTTTAGAATGTCCTGAACACGATTTGATGGTTTTTAGAAAATGTCACTCTGTGAGTCTGCATGTGACAAAAATTTTGTAGGCGCTGTATCTCAAGAACTAATGCACCGAATTTCACAAAACTTTAGATTCAGTTAGACCTTGATATAAACAGGTCTTGATTAGTTTTTGGGTAAAATTGCCCAACAGGTAACGCTCTACGCGGCCTTTTTCACGATTTCTGCAATAGCTATATCTCAGGAACTACTGCACGGATTTTCATAAAACTTCAGTTTCAGTTAGTCCAGGATATAGTTAGGTGCTAATTACAATTTACTGAAAATCGTCCAAAAGGTGGCGCTGCTATGCTGCATTATTCATGATTATCACAATAGCTCTAACTCAAGAAAAAATGCACGAATTTTCATCAAATTTCAGATTCAGTTAGTCCCTGATATAAATTAGTGCTGTTTAATTTTTGGTGTAAATCACCCAATAGGTGGCGCTGCTGTGCTGCATTTTTCACGATTTTCGCAATAGCTATATCTCAAGAAGTAATGCATGAATTTTCATCAAGCTTCAGATTCAGTTAATTCCTGCTATAAATGGGTCCTAATTAGTTTTTGGTGTAAATGGCCCAACATGTGGCGCTGCTATGCAGAATTTTTTTTTTTTAATTTCCGCAATAGCTCTAAACAATATAAAAAACTAATGTACCAATTTTCATCAAACTTCAGATTCAGTTAGAATCTGTCAAAGTTGTTGAGGATTTTGGTGTAAATCCTCTAACAGGTGGTGCTGATATGCTGCATTTTTCAGGAAGTATTAACATGTATGAGATAGAAGAAAGTTTTAGGATTGCCACATCTGACTAGTTTAATATAACAAGAGAGAAGGGAACTATGCTACAAGAATATAAAAACGGACTTTTAAAAAAGTGTATTACGGGTGAGAAGTTGTGAGTCAGAACTTTTAAAGAAAATGATGGATTATTAAAATGAAAAAAAAAAAATATATATATATACATAAGGATTTGTATTAAATATAAAGTTATTTGATAAAAATATATATGTCATTAAAAACAAATCTTTGACAGATTTTGGATTTTATTTTTATTACTTTTAAATATTTGACAAGTATACATAAATTTGCTTATAATTGAACATTTTGGTAAATATTTTATAATATTTTGTAAAAAATTTAAACATTTCTTTGAGTTTATTTTTATTTTTAAATATATGAAATGTTAACAAAATAACTTAGATATACACAATTTGGAAATATTTTGAAATGAATTGTAAAAATCACGACTGCTTTTATAATTTGTTTTGTACAGTTATGTATTTGTAATATTTATATGTATGATCATTTATGGGCATACGTTTGCGGTCATTATTTTTGGAGAAAAAAAAATGAGAGAGAAGAAGATACTACGGAAAGGGACAAGAAGTTTTTTTCGTGTATATAAAGGGCAGGGCGCAATGGCACTTTAAGCAAAAAAATCGAGGTGCGGCGACCTTTGAAAAATGTCAAATAAGAACACTAAGCGAATCTTTATTTTAAAAAGAAATATATGTTCTTATCTCACATTTACGAATATTTTGCTCTTTAACACGCATGTGAGGCTTATGTTTATAACCCACATAGCATTTTTATTTTGCAGAAAATTTGCAGCAGTCTTGCTTTGAAAACCTGCAAAGTTGCAGCAAACTCAACAAGCTCAGCATGATAAGACTGAAAGTTCATAACAAGACTGCAACAAGATAACACAAACGCCGAAGACACCACACTTTGAACTTGCAGTTAACTTGTTGTGCAAGTTAAATTCATGCTGTATCAAATTTATTGCAAATTAACGGCAAACAAGTAATCAAAAATATTACAAACTTACTGCAAAGTAGTAATATTTTCATGCCACATTAACTGTTTATAACAGTTACACTATAAGTTTAACTCCTTCGAAGGGATCCATACACCTGATCAGGTCTATTGATGCATATGCACCGATAAGGTGCATGCATCGTTTTTACCACCACAAACAAGCTAGGTTAATATTTGCACTTTTAAATTCGAGCCTTTTTTGGTATTTAATAAGTACAGCGTTTTAAAAAACGCGGTGCCAACCGAATAAAATTTCTACAATTTCTGCGTATCTGCTGATTTTCTATTCTCTCAACAGAGGGATTTTTTACTTTCGTCAATTTCGTGAATTAAAGACAGTCTTGCCATTAGTTTCATAACAAACTACTCATGCAAGAGGGTGATGGTATATCTTGCGGGAAATTTGCTGCGAATTTCTCAATTCAAATTTGTCACGGCCAGATAATATCAGAAAAAATCAAACTTGCTGCTAATGTTCATGCTATCTGGGAAATTAAAAAGAAAAAGTTAAAAATTTAATAAATTGCTCGACACGGTTTAAATTACAAAATGTATCCAGAGAAGGAAAACGTATTATTATTTTTGTGTTGTGTTTATGACGGCCAATTATCAGCACGAGGGATATAGGCCCTAAGGGGGGGAGTGCCCTCCGTGGAGGGTCTGTCTAAGGGAACCTAACCCATATTTACGCTTGGAAAATCAAGGTTCGAAGAAAACCACGAAAACTCCGACCGATTAGGCCGACGGGCGCGATTGGGATCGGCCCCAGCACCTCTCGTATACCAGCTTCGAGAGCAGAACCTCTTGGCCACTGGTGGGGCGTATTATTATTTTTAAATAATACTTTTTTTCAAAGATTTTTGTTTATAAAGTCTCCGAAGCAAGTAGGTGTAAACATAGTCATGGCAATTTTCGTTGCGCTTTACAACAGAATCGAGAGAAAATGTGCACAATTTTTATCATAAGAAGTAAGAACGGCGCTATGCTGAAAAGTATCTTTTAAAAAAAGGTAGAAAAATACTGGTGTGACAATTTTAATAAGAAAGTACTTATAAAATGGAAGATTTATAATGGAATTTTCTTTTAAAAAATTCTTTTACACAAAGTATGTTTTGACGACTTTTGAAATTATTTTGTAGTTTTAAATATTTGTTAGTTTCATGTGTGTTCGTTTATAGGTTTGCAATTTGAAAATATATTTCCAAACTTTTATACAAACACTTTAAAAATTTATTTCTTAGTTTAAAAATTTTTAACATTAAGATCGTAGATACATAGATGCATAAATTTGGAGTTGAATATTAGTATTATTAAATTTTAGAACAAAGCAGAAAGTTTCATAACAAAGTACTTAAAATCTTCGATATATTTATTTACTATTACCAATGCAAATTCACGTTCGAAGCCTTTATCTAAAAATCTTTTATCTTAGTTTTTCACAAGAAGTTACCCCAAAACACGTACGCATATAGTTTTATGTTTTGAATATAAATTAGAAGCTAAAGTTAAAAAACATATAAATTTCACGAGGAAACGTAAACTACAAAATATATCCAGAGAAGAAATTTTTTTCTGTTTATTTATTTTCTTTTTTCTAAAGAGCTCTCCGATGCAAGTAAGTGTAAAATCACTTCTGTTAAATCTAGTCGCCCTTAGCAACAGAGTTAACAGAAAAATGGGCATTTTTTATTATAACAAGATAAAGTGGGACTGTGCTAAAAAATACAAAAACAGATTGCAAAGTGTGTTACTAGAATACATTATTAAAAAGAGAGATGTGAGTCGGAACATTTTAAAGAAAATGATGGAGTATTAAAATGAAATATATATATATATATATATATATAATAATCCACACACTATATTTGAGATTTTTAGGTAATGGGAATTTAAGTGTCTGATAATCTTCTATATACTTCCATATGTTTTTAAATTCCTGTTCATTTTATAATTATCTTATACATAATAGTTTTTATTAAAGATTTTTATATTATTTTTAATAATTATTTATATTAATTATTATTGAATTTATTTTGTTTTATAGCATATAGCTATATGCTATATATTATCAATGTTATAGAATTATTTAAATTCTTAGTGTAGTTTAAATGAGTTAGATAATGGAATATTTTGTATCCTTTTTTTTTTTAATTTTATTAACAATAGTTTTTAAAAAAAAATACATAGTGTGGTTTATATTAGGTTTATAATTATCTATATATAAGGATATGTTTGGTTTTTCTGTTAATAATTTTTTTTTTTTTACATTCAAAAGCTTACAATTGTTTATCTTGTGACATTTAAATAATAAAAGTACTAATAGATGGCAGCACCAAAATTTGTCTTTTGACGATAAGTTTTAAATTTTGCTTTTTCCAGCTCCTTTTCAGTTATAATTTACTACATCTGGTGGATTTTTTAGCTAAATTTTGACGATGTTGTTAAATCGTAATTAATTAATTTAATAGAGCATTTTAGTTATTTTAAATAATGCAATTACTTTCTATTTATTTTATTTTATATTATATTAAATGTATTTATCATGGTATTTCAAAATGTATTAACTGCATCCTTTGGTATTAATTACTGTGATTTCTTAACTGTTTTATTCACCTTAATCTTTACGATTTTTTGGTAGCCATGTGCGCGTGGTTGTATTGAAAAATACTGAAATATTAATCGGTATGTTATTATTTCTATTTTATATCCTATAAATATTTAAACAGGTTTTATTGATTTTTCCAATTCATATTATTTGTTTCTATTCTGTTTTCATTTTTAATCAATTCACTTGATTTTAATGGTTGTTTGGGCACAGCGAAAAATAAATTTTAGCTTTAGCTTATTTTTCTCACAGAAAACAACCATATTGCTTATATCATTGAATTCTGTGCCCTTGATAACGTAATTCAATATATAAGCTTTTCCATTATTTGTCGGTGTCCACTTTCTTCTTTTTTCTTCCATAATAATTCTTATAATAAATTATTTGGCACTTTTTTATACTTACAGCTTTAATTCATAATATTACGGTTTTTGATGGTGGTAGGTTATGTTTAATTATTGGTTATATATATATATATATATATATATATATATATATATATATATATATATAAAGGGACTTATATTAAATACTTTTAAATATTTGACACGTATTTATAAAATTTTTTAGAAGTAGACATTTTGGAAATAATTTTATAATATTTTGAAAAAAAATTAAACAGTTCTTTGAATTTATTTTTATTATGTGAAATTTTAATAAGATAATTTAGATGTACACAATCTGGAAATATTTTGAAATGAATTGTAAAAATCATGACTGCTTTTATAATTTGTTTTGTAGATTTATGTATTTGTAATACTTATATGTATGCTCATTTATGGGCATACGTTTGTGGTCATGACTTCTGAAAAAAAAAAATGTTTTTTGAGAGAGAAGAAGATACTGGAAAAAGGCAGAAGATGTTTTTTTTCGTGTCTAAAATGGGTACGGCGCATTGGCACTTTAAGCAAAATATGCAGGATTCTCCTCCCTTTGAAAAATGTCTAATAAGAACACTAAAACTATTTAAAATATATATATATATATGTGTGTTCTTATCTCACTTTTAAGAAGATTTTACTCTTTTACACGCATGCGAGGCTTAAGTTTTTGAATATAAATTATAAAGAAAAAGTTAAAATTTAATAAATTGTTCGGCACGACTTGAGTTACAAAATGTATCTAGAGAAGGAAAAATTAATTTTTTTCAAATACTTTTTTTTTCAAAGATTTTTTTTCAAGAAGTCTCCGAAGCAAGTAGATGTAAAAATAGTTATGGCAAATTTCGTTGCACTTTAGAACAGAATCAAGAGAAAATAAACACATTTTTTTATCATAACAAGTAAGAATGGAACTATGCAGAAAAGTATCTTTAAAAAAAGGTAGAGAAATATGGGTGTGAGAATTCTAATAAGAAAGCTTAGGTCAGATTACAGTCAGTAATCAGTATTATCAGTAATCATCGTACTTATAATACTTAAAAAATGGAAGATTTATAATGGAATTTTCTTTTAAAAAAATTCTTTTACATGAAGTATGTTTTGATGATTTTTGAAATTATTTTCCAGTTTCAAATATTTGTTAGTTTCAAGTGTGTTCGTTTATAGATCTGCAATTTGTAAGTATAAATAAGAGTAATAAGTCTTAGGGGAGAGTAGCCGAATTTGGATCACTTCACATATTTTTAGGTGCAACTCACTAAAATTTTGGAATATCTGCAAAACATCACTACACGGGGTCAATCTCTTCATCTACTAACTAAATAAATCTCTAGATCACTTTTTTTTAAATCTTAAATTTTATTTTAATTTGAAAAAAATTTAAAAAGTGGTCCAAATTCAGCCACTGGTCGCCTAAGATGGACCACCAGTCTCCTAAATTGGACCGAACAATATCAGGTTGATTTAATGACTAGGGAATATAACTATTTTATTAAAAGCAAAGTTTGCGATTAATGAACCAATCAAACAAAATAACAGCAATAAAATATAATGAAATCAAATATCTGAAAATAAGAGTAATTGTTTTAAATCAAAATGTATTCAAAATAAAAATCAAAGTTTTCGATAATTAAGAAAAGAAATTATGGAACTAATTGCCAGACATGAATATCATGTAAGAAGTTATGCAAAGCTTACACGTGAATTTCATTTATTCATTTTTTATTCCAGCGCATGCAAGAGGGAACCGTATTTGGCAATCTGGATATTGAAACATTTCTGCTATTTTATTTTTCTTACAAATTAGGCAAAACCAATCATCACTGTCTAGATTTTTCTTGTTAGATTCTGAATCATTAGACTTTTTTTTTTTTTTTTTGCAACTTAAAGTTTTCTTGACATTATGTTTGTATTTCTTCCCTTCTATCATTTTCTTTCCAATTGCATTACGCCTATTTTTTAAAACTTGATATTCCAATTGCTTATGTACTGTGAGAGCTTCCCTTTTGTCGTTCTTTTCTTCATTTCAAGGTTTACTTTATATGGCGAAGATGTTAACACAACTTTTCTGGTTCTCTCTGTACCTTGATTTAAGGAAGATAAAGGCCTAAACTGTATTTAAAAAAAAAAAAAAAAAAAAAAAAAAAAAAAAAAAAAACTTGCATGGAGATAGTAATCCATCATAATATATTAAAAAAATAAAAATATAGCATAGAAAGCGTACAGCCCTTGAAATTCATTACTTACTTTCCAAATTTATGATCGTATATCTGGTCCAATTTAAGCAACTTAAATTGGCCCAATTTAGGCAGCTGTGCCCTTTTTTTAAAACAGATAATCTTAAGACTAAGAACAAAAACGAAATCAAACAAATAAAAAACGTGAAAAATATGCGCAATAAATAGATGAATTTAGATTTGTATATGAAAACAGGGGATGGCAGGGATAACCGCCCCGAGAACCCAGCTTTCGCTTTAGAGTATAAGTGCAATCCCGGGGGGAGACTGTATATGAAAACATAAGAACTTTTAGTTTTAATTTATTCACTTACGTTTAGGAAAAAAAATAGCCCAAAACAGCAAATTTTAGATTTTTTAAAATTGTCCGAAAACAGCACGTGCTAGGAGGGTACTTCCTCTAATCATAAATGACGTCCTTCTGATGAGTAGGATTTCAGCGGTAGATGGCGTCTCTTTCTGTAATTAACGTCAGAATGGCAACGGTCCATTTAAAGCAGCGGTCCAAATATGGCTACTCTCCCCTAATTACGTCTACTAATAACAACAATATATATTCCAAACGGAAAAATCAAAACATATATTAATATATTAATTTGCTTAAAAGGCGTTACTAAAAACACATTAAAAGTACATTAAAAACCTATACTGACATGTTTCAACTCCTCCACTGAGTCGTCATAAGAATGTATAACAGAAGTTACAAATACAATACATAATGTATGTATGCAATGTATTATGCATTGTATTTGTAATTTCTGTTATACATTCTGATGACGACTCAGTGAAGGAGTTGAAACATGTCAGTATAGGTTTTTAATATACTTTTAATATCTTTTTAGTAACGTCTTTTAAGCAAATATATATTTTAATATGTTTTGATTTTTCCGTTTGGAATATAATTTATGAAATGATATGCAATTTGAAATTAATTTGGCAAACTTTATAAAAACACTTTAAAAATTTATTTCTAGTTTTAATTTTTTTTAATATTAAGATCGTAGATACATAGAGTCATAAATTTGGAATTAAATATTAGTATTATTAAATTTTAGAACAAAGCAGAAAGTTTCATAACAAAGTACTTAAACTCTTCAATATATTTATTTCCTATTACCAATGCAAATTCACGTTGAAAACCTTTATCTAAAAATCTTTTATTCTAGTTTTTCACAAGAAGTTACTCCAAAACACGTACGCATATACTTTTATGTTTTGAATATAAATTGGAAGGTAAAGTTAAAAAACGCATAAATTTCACGAGGAAACGTAAACTACAAAATATATGCAGAGAAGGATTTTTTTTTTTTTTTTTCTGCTTATTCATTTTCCTTTTTTCTAAAGAGTTCTCCGAGGAAAGTAAGTGTAAAACCAGTTCTGGTAAATTTAGTTGCCCTTAGCAACAAAGTCAATAGAAAATTTGGCCATTTTTACTTTATTCTATCTTTACAAGAAGAAAGTATTGGATTCATGAAAATTTTCGAATTCCGGTTTTCGACGGATTTACACGTTTTAGAAGTCAGAGAACCCGAAAAACATGTTTTTACAAAATGTCTGTCTGTCTGTCTGTGTGTGTGTCTGTGTGTGACACAAATTTTTTGGGCGCTCTATCTCAAGAACTAATGCACGAAATTTAATAAAAATTCATATTCAGTTAGTCCCTGATACAAATTGATGCTGATTAGTTTTTAGTGCAAATCGCTCAACAGGTGGCGCTGCTATGCTGCGTTTTTTATGATTTCTGAAATGTCTCTATCTCAAGAACTAATGCACTGATTTTCATGAAACTTCAGATTCAGATAGTCCTTGATATGACTTGATGCCGATTACGTGTTGGTGTAAATCGTTCAACAGGTGGCGCTGCTATGCTGCATTTTTTATTATTTCCGCAATGGCTCTATCTGAAGAACTAATTCACGGATTTTCATGAAACTTCAGATTACGTTAGTTCTTGATATGACTTGATGCTAATTACGTGTTGGTGCAAATCGCACAACAGGTGGCGCTGCTATACTGCATTTTTTTACGATTTCCGCAATGGCTCTATCTTAAGAACTAATGCACGGATTTTCCTCAAACTTCAGATTTAGTTAGTCCTTGATATGACTTGATGCGGATTACGTGTTGGTGTAAATCGCTCAACAGATGGCGCTGCTGTGCTGCATTTTGCACGATTCCCGCAATAGCTCCATCTCAAAAACTAATGCACGAATTTTCATCTAACTGCAGATTTAGTTAGATGTTAACACAGGTTGTTGCTGATTTGGGTTTGGTGTTAATCGTCCAATAGGTGGCGCTGCTATGGTTTGAGGGTTTTTGCAATAGCTCTATCTCAAAAACTAATGCACGGATTTTCCCCAAACTTCAGATTCAGTTAGATTTTGACGTAAGTGGTTGCTTAGTAGTTTTGTTTAACATAGGTTTTGGTGTAAAGTACCCAATAGGTGGCGCTGCTAGGCTGAATTTTGCTGGATTTACACGATTTTGGAGATAGCCACATGTCAAGAACTAATGAACGGAATTTCATATCTATAGAATCCTCACGATGGGCATAGATTGCCGTTATATTTTGGTAGTGTGATAGCAAAATTTCAAGTATTAACATGCATGAGATAGAAGAAAGTTTTGGGATTGGTATATCCGACTAGTTTATTATAACAAGAGAGAATGAGACTATACTAGAAGAATAAAAGAACAGATTGAAAATGTGTGTTACAAGCATACAATATTAAATAGAAAGATGTGTGTAGGAACTTTTTAAAGAAAATAATGGACTATTAAAGTGAAAAAAATATATATAAAGTTATTTGATAAAAATGTATATGTCATTAAAAAATATTTAAAGTCTTTTGTACAGTGAAAACTTTCTGTGCGGCTAGCCCCATTAACACTAGAACCGCCGTAGTGACCGGTACCAAATAAAAAAATTTCGATTCGAGCCAGGAATTTCTTTCTAAATTAAATTGGATGTGTACCACAGAGAAATAAGTTAAGTAAATAACTTCAATTGTCTTAAATAAAAATTCTGGAGTGAAATATTTTTAAAACACTTGAGTAAAATTTCCGGCGGTTCTAGTGTTAAACGACAACCTTCCTGAACGAAAATTGTTTTCATGGAAAGAAATTTATTCCCATAGGCTCAATACTAATTTTACCTCTATTCAGAGAACAAACCAGTTGAACTCCTTCCATGAACAACCAATTTATTTGAAGAAAATGAAACAAATTAAATTTTTTCCTGATCGCTTGAGGAAAGTTTTATTAGAAAATTAATTCCGGATAGCGCATTATTCATCAAACTTCTAAAATAAGTTTAGAATTATTATTTATTCGAAGGACGATTAAAGTCAGCGAAACGCTTTCATCCGCCGTACGAATTCTGCTTATTTCTGCTTATTTATTTATAAAGGCCCTTCCTGCCTTTATATTTTTATATAGTTACATTGACATATAGTTCTGAAGCACCCTGTAATATGTGTATAATAATAAATAATAATAAGTTAATAAATATAAACATACAAGTGCGTATAGAAATATCTATCTTAATAATTTTACATGCAAGCAATTATTATTATTTTTTTTTTACATGCCATCGTTCACAGAGAAATACCTTGATCTCAAAACCCAAAAATTAAAATGAAATGAAAAATAATATATTTTCTCGACTTTCTCGAAAAATAATATATTTGTCTCATATTTTTAACAAAAAACTTGATTAGAAGTAAAATATTTTTGTACACATTTCGAAATTAGTTTCATAAATTTAAAAAGTAATAATGATGAATCACATCCTTTGTTTGTTTTTCGTTAGTTAGTTTCGAAATTAAATTTTGTTTCCCAATTTTATAAACTTAATTTGAAAATTAAAGCGTCTTTTTTAAACTTTAAAAATTGTCCCAAATATATTATGTGAAACATTTCATCAAAGTCATTTAAATATTAATAAGCTTGAAAGACGGAGAAAGAAATCTTATTCTTAAAAGTGAATAAAGGAAAAACTTTGAAAAGTGTGATTTTTCTTCAATCTGAGATTTTATTTCAGAATTTTCCTCATTTTCTTAAATTAGCTCCGAAATTAAAAAATTAAAAAATAATTTTATAAAAGCTGTTTTTTTTTGTTTCAAATTTTAAAAAGACATGGAAAGATTTAAAAATATATGTATTCATTTTCTAAAATTTGTTTCAAATTTTCATTTTAAACTTTAATTTCAAATTCAAAGTCATTTTCAAACCTTTTAAAAAGCAGACATTTACAGAAACATTTTAACAATATCTTTATATATTTTTTAATAGAACATGATAGACACAAAAATTAATCTTTTTCTCAAAAACAAAAAGTAATGTAAAAATGGAATTTTTTTGTTATTTTCTGTTTGGACATACTTCTATGGACATGGACATATGATTTTCATTTTTGAATTTAAATTTATCTTATCCTTTCGAGTGTTTCTGTATTTATGAAAACACAAACCAAGAAAAATATACAGAATTTAAAATATGTATTTTGTTTTCTCTCTGCTTTATTATTGAGGCTTTTCAAAATGCAGTCATGATTTGCATGAATTGAAAAATATTATCATATTTCTTTCCTTTGATTTTTTAATAAAAAAATTTGAAGAAAGGAGAAAAAAAAGTATATAACGAATACTACTTCAAGCACCTTACCATTGTCTTTTAAATCTTTTACTGGACATAACTGACATATAAAGGAATCTTTTTCTCAAAATTCAAAAACGGAAACGTAATGCAAAATAAGATACTTTTCATTAATTTATATCTCGGTTGCCTCTGGATGGAGAATTCAGATTTTCAATTTAAATTTCGCTTTTCGTTTCGAGTATTTGCATTTGTATTAAAGCGCTTACAAAGATAAAATATTCAAAATTTTAACTATGCATCTTCCTTTGCAACTACTATAATCTATATATTTAAAAGAGAAGACTGTTATTTTAGTCATCTGGCCTTTTCTGCTGAACCGATTTTTTTTTACATCTTCAAGGAATATTTTTTTATAGTGAAAAAAAAAAAAAAAAAAAGATTTGTTTTTTTTTTTTGTCTTTTTACGATTTATGCATTTTATATTAATAGGAATTCAAAAAGCAAAGAGAACAAGAAAGTAAAATCACGCGTACGGCACAGATTATGAAACACTTTCCAACACTCCCTGAAAGCTTTAACAAACCTTTGTTATTTAGGGAAATAAAGTAAAATAAGATAACTATGTAAACATTTAAAAAATTTATTTCAGCAGTTACCGTCCATAGATTGATTAAATCCTGCATTTAGTTAGTATTTGTGTCAGGCAAACTGCTTTTCAGTTTAATAATTCTTTCTATTCTCAAACTGGGTTTGGCCATGGGTAATCCACTGTCTCCTCTTTTATGTGATATTTATATGCATTTTGTTGAAGAAAAACTCTTCAGTCTATATAAATTTCCTTTCTATGTTGATGATACTTTCATTTTAATTTCCTCTGACCTGGATCTTTCTAATCTCCTTTTTCTTGTTAATTCTGTTCATCCTTGTATTCAATTTACTCTCGAAGTCGAAGAGAACAATTCTCTTCCTTTCCTTGATGTCTTGGTATCGAAACACCCAGATCGGTTCTCTACCTCCGTTTATAGAAAACCTTTCGCTGTATCTCTTCCTCTCATGCTCTTTCAAATTATCCTCTTCAACAAAAAGTGGCGTCCTTTTATACTTTTGTTTTTAGGGCATTACGCATTTGTTCTGACTCTTCTGCTCTGAATAATAAAATTAATTATCTCAAATCTCTTGCCCTTGCTCGTGGTTATAATCCCTCTTTGATTGATAAAGCTTTGTATAAATTTAATAAGCCTAAACGTCCTTTTTCTGATTCAAATAATCCCCCTAATTTTAACTCTGTAATAGTTCTGCCCTTTTATTCTTTTCTCTGTTTCAAAATTGCTAAAATCCTTTCTCGTTTTAATTTTAAAGTTATCTTCAAACCTATGAATAAAATTAAATTATCTTCTCTAAAAGATCCTATTCCTACTGAGAACCGGTAGGGTGTTTATTTTATTCTTTGCTCTTGCAATTTAGGTTATATTGGTCAAACAAAGAGAGCTTTAAAATTCAGATTAGGCGAGCATCAGAGGTATATTGCAAATCAAGAAATCTCTAAATCTTCGATTGCTTCTCACTGTTGGTCTTCCAGTCATTATTTCCATTTCTCCAGGGCAAAAATTATTTCTTCCCCTGCTTCTCCCTCTCACTTAGATTTTCATGAAGCATATTTTATTTCTAAAATTTATGCTAATCTTGTCAATGATCTCCCATCATCTCCTTTCCTGTCTCCAGCGGGGAAATTACTTTTGTAATTATTTTCCCTCTTCTCTTGTTTCTTTTCATTTTATTTTGTTTTTTTTTAAAAGGATCTTTTGGTTTTTCTTGTTTTATTCTTTTATATTTCTTTATTTATTATGATTATTTATATTTTTTAATTTACTTCTTTTATTTTATTTTAATTTGGTTTATTCCTTTTATTTCCATTTTTTCCCTATCAATTTTTCTTCTATCTTTTTGGCAACACGTTTCTCTTCTGCATGTGCTCCTTTCAGCTAACGCCATCTGTTGCATTCTTTGAAATATTATCTACCTTTCAGTTCATTTTTGACCTTGTCCGCTTACGGACGCGTGTTTACTGTAGCTGATGACGAACTGTTATATTTTTAGCTCGAAACGCGTTCTATGTATTGTTTTTATTTTATGGTAATTTTTTACAAAGTTTTATTATTTTAATTAAATATTTTATAATTTAATATAACGATTTGGGGGGATTTGCCGATGCGATAATAAAGATCTGGGTCCAGGATTCGAACCAGGGATATCTTAGCTGAAACCGCCAATGCTCTGCCAACTGAGCCATCACGTATGAATCTTAAGGACCTAATTCACACAGCTAACCTTAAAGATCACACCATTTGGTCAGATATCTGAATCAGTTCAAAAGAATAAATCGCAGGTTACAGAACGAAGTATATTCGATTAATTTTTAAAACATTTATTTAATTGGTAAATACAGTGGGTGATCGGTTAACTACCTGTTCGTTTTACGTACAGATCGGTTAACGAACACTTTCTCGAAACATTTTTAAGTTCGGTTAACGAACACATCTCTCGTCCGCAAAAAAGTGACATATCTCGACAAAAGTAAATTTCACAGGAGAGACAAAAGAAAATTTGCATAATTTTACTATAAGATGAAATTGCAGCACTTAGCTCA
The DNA here is from genome assembly GCA_963932465.1 of Maratus speciosus. Lineage (NCBI taxonomy): Eukaryota > Metazoa > Arthropoda > Arachnida > Araneae > Salticidae > Maratus > Maratus speciosus. The sequence continues at coordinate 481,881,636 of OZ010797.1, forward strand.
GCATGCAGGATTAAAAACTTGCATAAAAGCATAAAACCCTTAACCCCCTGACCGGCGAGCTAAAGGGCAAAACTGTAATGTTGTTTTCCCTGTAATTGTTTTAAAATGCTACAAAAAGATATATTTTCCAACATTATATATAATATTTTATTACGTATAGGTATGTAGGCCGTGATAGTGTTAATTATAACTTAATTTTTTTAACTGAATTATGTCTGTAGAATTATATTATTTTAAATAATGCTCATATTGTAGTGAAACTTACAGCTTAGTGAACGGATATATCAGTTCGCGGCGGTGAGAAGCTTAAGAACCATAGGAAGAGTGTTGGAGGGTTGGGTCATTTTCCCTCCTCACACCATCCACCCCTCTTCTGTGGTCACAAATGGACATATAGCGTAATAAAGGGATTTTCCGTATAACTACACTTATGAAACTCTTTATGTAGCAAGACACACCTATGATTGACATATTAATAGAATAAAATGCAAAATGAATTTTTGTAAGTGTGGCCTAATTAATTCCTTGGTCCTACATTTCAATGCCCTCAAATTAGAATGAACAGATTAGAAACATTAATTGGTACTACTTAGTTATCCCGTCTACCCATTTCACCAAATTATATAAATCGTTAAACCACTCGCCAAATTATACAAATTGACGTAATTGTTATTTTAAATAACGAAAGAACAAATACAGTGGACTCTCTCTATCTGAACACTCTCTAATGTGAACACTTCGGTATTATGAACACATTCCGACGGTCCCGGCGAAACTCCATAGACTTAACATAAGATGAACTCTCTATATTCTGAACACTCTCTAATGTGAACACCTCGCTATTATGAACGCTACTTTCGATCTCCATTCTACTCCGCCTCTCTGTAAACTGAACGTGTGTTTGCAATTAAAAATTCTGGGAATTATTGCAGAAGAATAAAAATTTCAATAAACTCGATTTAAAAATAAACAGACAAAATCATTGCCAGATTTTAAAAATCTACCCGATGCTGCAATTTGTTTGAATAATTGAGATAAAATCTTCAGTTAACAAAACATATGTTAAAAAAAAAAAAAGAAAGAAAGAAAGAAATTGAAAGAATATTTTTCAAACAGGTACGCCTTTACGTGTTTTACATCTAAACTAGCTAGAATATTCTTATATTTTTAATAAACAAAAAAGTCCAGATATGAAACTGTTGCCATTTCACAAAAAGTAAATCATGTTAATCAGATAAATGAAACGAACAAAACAATCAATTTTTATGCAAAGGGATACAAAAAAGAAAAAATAATAATAATGTAAAAACCATGTCAGGAGAGTACCCCTCTCCCGAGCCGAGATAAAAATAGAAAGATTATGCAACAGAAAGGCCCCGCCCCCAGTGACAGATAAAAGTCAACTGGTATTAGAGGGAGTGGCTAAAAAAGGATTATGGTTTCTTTTCCGCACACCTCCATGGGGATTATCGCTACTGTTTCTTTCTTCCTTTTGCTCAGCAATGGTAAATTTTTGTTCGCCGTTTCTCTACAGTTGCAGGGTAAGAAGCATTGCACTTATGCAGTTATATTAGAAATAAGTAGAAAAACGGAACGAACTGAAGCTTTAGGAGAAATACGAAGTTGTTCAAAAATTAAAATCAAACGCAAGTCAAAGGAAAATTGCACGTGAGTTTGGAATTTCAGTAGGTTAAGTCAACACTATGAGCAAGAAAAAGAAAGAAATTATAATCGCTTTTGAACAAATCAAAGTAAATTTCCTCAAACTGTAGAATTTTCGAAAAGAAAATGAGAAACAAGAACATAAACAATCGCATCTGAAGTTTTAGTGCCAAATGAGAACGAAGAATCTTCTTGTACTAGACCCCTGCTAAAGAAGATTGCTCTTAATTTTACAGAAAGGGAGAAAATCATGGAATTCAACGCTGAAGGATGGTTGACTCGCTTCAAAAATTGGCATAACATCGAATTCAAAATAATCACTGGTGAAGCTGCAGACGTAAATATCAACACTGTGAAGGAATGGAAAGAAATCTTCATGATGTAACGAAGGATTTCGACGCTGTTAACATTTTCAATGCCAACGAAACCGGTCTTCCAAATAAAACCCTAACAGAAGCAAGCGAGAAAGGCGTGGGCTGAAAACTTTCAAAAGAAAGACATGTCGTGATGCTCAGTGCCAGTTTTATTTGTGAGAAGCTCTTACCACTTGTGATCGGAAAATGTGAGAAACCACGATGTTTCTAAAATGTGAAAATCGCATCACTGCCTGTGCACTATAAATCAAATTGAACAGCCGTGATGACATTCACAAATTTCTCACAATGATTGGAGGGCAGTAACGAGATGATGAAGAGAGAAAGAAAAAAAATTCCTCTTTTTCTGGATAATGCCAGATCACACACAAACATGCAGCTGAGCAACGTGAGTCTGAAGTTCCTGACCACTGAATTGTACTTCTATAATCCAACAACTCGATAAAGGAGTAATCAAGACCTTTAAAGCTCACTACCGAATCCATTTTTGAAGGCAACCAAACTAACGAAGAAGGTCAACGTTATGGATGATGTCCATTGGATATCAACAACTTGGAATGAAGTAACCTCCTACGCATACCAAAGCTGCTTCTACAGACCTGGATTCCAATGTGAGAATGAGCAGGATGGGGTCAATTCTCCAAATGGTCCATACTGAAATTGAACCTGGAGCTTATCTTGGAACCGACGGAAGCCTTCCAATTTGCGATAACAACATTGTTGAAGAGGAAGTGAAGAAAACGTAAAGCCAGAATAGACCGATGAAACTAGAAGTACGCTTACCTTCAAGCAATATGGGCAAGGGATTCAAGACCCAGTGTTGCCAGATTGGGGACTTTTGTGTCCCCAGATTGTTGATTGTCACCGCTTTTTTCAAATAGAAATATTCGGCCTATTTAAAAATAGATTAAAAATTCTGAGAAATAAGGCGACTTATACTATTTTAAAAAAGTGGTGACAGTCAAATAATCTGAATTAAAAAAGCTTCCAATCTGGCAACACGGTCAAGACCTGTTGAAATATGCAACTGAACATCCCCCGAAGACTTTCCACTTTTTAACCCCTTAACGGTCGCATTAAATTACGGTTTAAAAAGTCAAATTGCTTATTGGCACCAGTTTTTTGAAAAAGAAATATTCACCTTATTTAAATAAGGGAGAAATAAGAAAATCACCTTATTTCAATAATTTAAATTAATGACAGGTAAAATGATACCATAATAAAGCCAATTACACTATTTTATAAAACTGGTGGGCATCAAACAATCTGATTAAAAGACGCAGCCCGCGAATATCACGGGAACGAGAATTAAAGGGTTAAACAACTGGCTAACATGTACACGGCACAAGCACAATCAATGCAAAAACAAACTAAAATTACTCACTTTGTTAAATAATGTACCGATTTTGTTTTTAAGTAATATATTGTATATATGTATGTTTTGTAAAACTTTTTTAAATTAAAAAAGGGACGGAAGATTACGGGTTTGACTGTATTCAGTTTGACATTGCACTAGCCGCCAAATCTAAATTCAGCACGTTCATCTCGGTAATTGGCATTTTATACAGTCTATAAACTCAATCGTAGTAGTAGTAATGCATTTATTTCCCAGTCTCCCTCTGTAATGAACACCCCCATAATCTGAACATTTTTGGTCGGTCCCATGCGTGTTCAGAATAGAGAGAGTAAATTAGTACAACATTAAGAAAAAAATACAAATAAAATGTCGAAATAAAAATCACCTGATGACGTAAACACAAGTAACTTACTTAAAGTCAAGTGAATGTGACAGTTGCGATCAACCATTATTGACACTTAATCTCTATAGTTTGGCGATAGATTTTTCGATAGATAGGTCGACGGGATAACAAAGTAGTACCTATTAATTTTATATTTTGCCTCCGTTTTAAAAGAAATATTTTAAATTGCAAATTAATTATTTTGATTGAAATTTAATTCACAAATTATTATCTGGCTTTAGTCTCCACTTGAACTTTATCGGGCCCTACAGTAATCACGATATTTTAGAGAACTAAGGTATTTTTGAAAGGTCAAAGTGACAAATTGATATGATACAATGCCTTAGCCAATGAATGCAATTCTAAAAGTTTACAAAGTGTATGTGTTTTCTTTTGTTAAATACACCCCGACACGGATAAAGCCATCAAAATACGACCTGTCCACAATAAATAAAGACGCATATTAACCCGATTATAAAGAGAAGATCTATATTATATATTATTTTTTTATACATTATTCTTTTAAGAACGAATTAATTGAATTCCCATACAAATCAATACATTAACAGGCTCTAGGCTCCACTTGAAATTTATCGGGTCCTGCTGTAATCATGATCTCTTAGAGAATTAAAGCGTTTTTGAAAGGTCAAAATGAGAAATTGATATGATTCAATGTCGTAGTCAATGAATGCAATCCTAAAAGTTTTACAAAAGGCATGACGTTTTTTTTTTTTTATGTACCACGACACGGATAAAGCCATCAAAATACGATCTGTCCATAAACATTAAGGACGTATATTAACCCTATTATCAAGAGAAGATTTTATTATTTTTTATATATCATTCTTTTAAGAACGAATTAAACCTTTGCACTCGAGAGGTGACTTACATCACCACTAGTACTGCCAGGTGTCTTGCACAAATTCGAGTCCCAAATGCTCCTGATATTAGTATTTTAAATAAATTTTCTTAGTCTTATCTAATGGCAGAATTATTTGCGATTAAAGATGACGAAATAAACTATAAGAGAAACTCGAGAGAATTTGGAGTCCTGATTTATGTTTGACAACTGGCAACATTAATGGTGAGTAAGTCATTTATCGAGTGCAAAAGGTTAATTGAATTCCCATACAAATCAATACAAAATCTATGATTGGTTAACGAACAATTCGGTTAGCGTACACCGTTTAGTAACGACTTAATTTCGTTAACCGATCACCTACTGTAAATCAAATCACTTGTAAATTCCCAAGTGGGTGAAAACTTTCTGGACCACTTTTCACACATTACAACTCATTACCGTTAATTTGATGTATTATTTCTTGTAAATAGTCTAAATTAAACTTTTATAACACAGTGAAACGAAGTCCATTTAATGAAGTCTCATCGTTTCACTTAAACACTTTGTCATGAAGAAAATTCGTGAAATTTGTATAAAAAATACACTTGCATAAAACAAAAAATACACATAAAATGGAAATATTAGAAAAATATATTTTAATTCGTAGAGTAACTTTTTTAATGCAAGGTAGACATATGAGAAAAAATAAAGTACAATAATCTGAAAGAAAAAAAAAACATAATATAGGTAAAAAAAACTGGAGTGTAGCGTAACTTTCCGCAGTATTTCAATTCCTTAACTTTAAAAAAGTCTGTACTATTACTTTCTACAGGTTTCTTATAAAACATACATTGTTCATAAAATTTTCGAATTTTTATAAGTACCCGAACAATTTATCTATAACGTTCTCGCAAAACTGGAATCCCCTTCTTATTAGATCGAAGGCTTTTAACCTTTCTTCTTTTGAATGAAAATGATTAAATAAATAAATAAAAATCATTTTCATACAATCTGCTGAAATAAATTCATACATCAAATGTAATAGCAACCTCTACTTTTGAATGCTGTAAATGCACGAAAGTGGAATTCACTTTGTTATACAGAATATATTTTTCGTAATATGGAGATTGATTTCCATGCTGATGATGTTCAAATTCAAGGTTCAGCAGAAAATTTCGTTAAGTAGAAAACTTCGTTAAGTAGAAACTTCGTTAAAGGGAAATTCAATTGTATACCATTAAAACTGGAATTAGTTTACGGACACCGTGTATATGTAGTTTATTTCAGATATTTCAACACTTATTTATGATAAACTAGCATCAAATAAAACATTTGGTCACATTACTTTCGTAATTCTTAGAAGAAATAAAAATATATATATTTAACATTTAATACAAACTTTTCCATGTGACAGGTTCCATTGAAAGATAATATCTTTGCAATAAATTTTCTCTTTCTAAGTGGATTATTAACGTCACTTGTCAAAAGAGATAAGTAATGATCTATTGAAAGAAAATTATATAAATTATATAAATAAAAAGTAAAGGTATTTGTGATTATTTTTTAAACAGTATCTAGTACGTATTTTTTTTTATAAAGAGAGGGCTTTGTAAATCAAAAGAATTGTAAATTTCCAAGTGGGTGAAAACTTTCCGGGCCATTTTTCACCCGCTAAGAAATTTATAGCTCATTACTTTCAATTTGATGTAATATTTGTTGTAAATAGTCTAAATTAAACAGTTATAATACACCACTGAAACTGGAACATTCTTTTATGGGCACACACGGTATAAGCAGTTTTTTTTTCAAGTATTTCAACATTAATTTCTGAAAAACTAGCATTAAATAAAACAGTGACGTTTCTTTCGTAATTCTTATTAGAAATATAACTAGTCGTTGGGCTACTTACGGCACCGTACTACTTACCCGTCATGGATATGCATAGTATAAAATATGAAAATAAAACGTGTAAACTATTTATAAAACGCATTGCAATTCCAAAATAAAATTTTAACGTATTTGTTGTCATTTTGTTCGGTAGATAGAGGGTTTAAAATCGTGGCTTGATGATGTCATAAACTTTAAATGCTCTATTACTGAATTGAAAAAAGAAACATCCTTATAACTCCAAAAATGATAATCATATTAACTGACAGTTTACCGCGTCGGATTAAGCGTCTCATTTCTAATTAAAATATATCTTTGAATTGAAATTTGAATGAAATGCAGGGTCATGAAAATCGATGACGAGTGGAAAATAGGTTTACAAATACCTCGGCAACTGATTATCGATCTACTTCATTCTTCATGCAAAATTTATGAGGATTTTTTGTGTTTTACATTCACTCCTTAAAATAAACAATTTCGAAAATTTTTATATACCTTTTATCAGAAAGACATTTTCAAAGTCCGAATAAAAATAGTTCCGGATGATCGAGGTTACTGATATTCAATAGGCTTCTTCTCATTATTACATACTAAGTACACACCCAATTTCAAGTCTCTATCTCAATTTGTTCGAGAGATACAGCGTTTACCAACACACACAGACAGACGGACAGCAATTTCTTTTTCTAAAAAATGTATTTTTCGGAATCTCCTATGTCTGAAATATGTAAATCCGTCAAAAAAATTCTATTTTTAATACCATTGCAAAGCCTACCCTATACTACATATGATGCATAAGCAAAATTATATATTTTACATTTAATACAAAGTTTTTCATGTGACAGGTTCCATTGAAAGATAATATCTTTGCAATAAATTTTCTCTTTCTAAGTGGATTATTAACGTCACTTGTCAAAAGAGATAAGTAATGATCTATTGAGAGAAAATTATATTAAAAAGTAAAAGTATTTGTAATTATTTTTTAAACAGTATCGAGTATATTTTTTATAAAGTGAGGGAGGAAGGGAGGGATTTTGATAAGTAGAGTCCAAATGGAAAAATCCACAAACTGGACCCCTATTTCAAAATTATTGTTGACTATTTTTTTCATTATTAAAGAGAAATTTAATGCTAACAGTACGGAAATTTTTTTAATGAATTTAAGATTTTTAATAATAATAAAAAAAGTTAAAGAGAGCACAATAAGCTATATACAGGGTGTCCCTCATATACAAACTTAGAGAAGAGGTAGAAAAAATTGTTATGAACAGTAATTATGTAGGAAAGCATGGGCGGGAATCGATAGATGGCGTTGTAAGCGAGCTCTCCAGGTCGGCACGCTTATTCACAATACCTACTCGGTTCAGATTCGACTTTTTCTGGCATGAAATTTGAATTATTTGCAAACTTTCTAAATGTGATCGCTATCTCATAGAAGCATAGAAGAATTATTTAACCAGATCGGGAATTTGCGTCCTATTAACCCTTTCAGAAGCAAGTAATTGCGTTACTGTAATTTCAAATTCACACAAGAATATTCTAAAAAAACTTTATAGTAAAATAAAGAAAAGCAATTTTACGACTTTCTTCCACCAATTAGAAAAGTAAAATTTAATATTTTTTTCTGGTGCAAATCTTCAGTAATTGTAGGTGGAATATAATATATCCCACCGTCCCTCAAGGGGTTAAGATAACATGCCTTTTAGTTGAGTATTATTTTGTCTTAACAATTAGTTTTGTTTTTAACTCCATATAGTAATGAGACTATACTAATCTTAATAATATTATAAATCTAAAAGTGTGAAATTGCTTGGTTGAATTCAGCGTCAAAACGGATGATTAATTTTATATTAGGATGACTACCTTTGTATTCTCTATCATTATATTAATTTTTGTTCCGAATTGCAAAATTCTCACTTAAGTTAATAAAATGCACATATTTTATTTGTTTGCAATACACAAAATAAAAATTCTACAAACTAAAACCACTTTCAATCAAATGTAACAATGCAATATTATTTTGAGTTTGTAATACTGTCGCTTTTCAAAGAAAAAAAAACATGAGAATTGACTTGGCACTCCAGTAATAATAGACCCAGCACTATTAACCGAACTATAACCACCTAGTGAAAAAAACTGGTAAAATATATATTTCTAGGTGCAAAAAAGTATTGCACTAGTATTGTGTATTGTCTATGTCTTGATCATTGTTTGCAGTATTTGCATCCCAACGATGAGAAGTTTACATTTTGCACATATTTTTTGCAATAAAAACAAAAAAAAATATTTCGCAATTTCGATATTAATATTTCAAACATAATGTAAATATCTTTGCAATATTGACGTTTTGATGGAATAATTACAATGCATAGCAATACTTCTTCAGAATAATGCTTCCAGGGGTCGCAGCATATAGGAAAAAAAGCATTTTTCCTAGCAGTATCCGTAATCGAAAATCTTCAGCAAAATGTTTAAAAAAGATGGAATAGAAAAATATGGGGAAAGAATTTTTTTTTCAAAATAATGGTATGAACAAAACTTTTTTTCCTGTATGCTGTGAAACATGCGCTTCATTACTACTTCCAATGTAAATACAATATATTACCAAAATTGGTCTTTTAGTTCAAGTATAACCTATAGCGATCTGTGTTGAAAATGAAGCGTATGTGTATTTAAAAAATATACCAGAATTTTGTAAGAATATTTTTTGCTTTCATTAATGACATACTTTATTCGATTACATAAAAAGAAAATTACTACTTCAAAAGTCTATTAGATGTTTTCAATTCAGAGTTCCTCTATATCAGTTATACTGTTACGACGAATGCAAATTTTGGCACAATATAACCGACATAGCTGGTACTGATTTGCAGGGTGGTTGGGTTTCTAGATTTTTATAATCGCTATATCTAAATAGTAATCTTCCCCTTATTTAATCCCAGAATTTATCAGGCGAACATTAGTATTAAAATGAAACAGTAATCTTAATAATTCCGGAAACACAATCTCTCCTAGGTTTTCACATATGGTATATTTTTTATTAAAGTTAACATTGCTGTCCCTATTATTACTGGAATGTCAAAGAAATTTTTACGATTTCCTTTCCCTTTGAAATGAGAATTTGAAATTTATTAGAAACACAATAGAATATTTCATTCTTACGCCTGATTGAAAGTAGGTTTTACTTTTATAACTTTCATGTTATGTATTACAAGCACATAAAACTTGTAAATTTTATTAATTTCAGTGAAAATTTTACACTGTGAAAAAATGATGAATATTGAAAAGATAAATTATTTAATCATCCGTTTTGACGCTCACTTCAGACAAACATTTTCACAATTTTATATTTATAATATTACTAGAAAGATAGCCCGTCAAAAATGACGGAAAATGAGATAGAAAGATATATATACCTTTAAGACCTGAAGAGTTTTAGTAGAAATTAAAAGTCTTGTCTTTTAACTTAAATTAATAAGATCATATTTAATTGAAAAAAAGATATTTAAAATTTTTTTCGATCTCAGGTGACGTCAAGGGAGGATCCACACAATTGTTTGGTGCAGGCTCTGCTTTAGTGCGAGAAACAGAGGAAATTGTTTTTCCCTTTGCCTTAGGATCACCTACACAGTTGTGTAGGTCAGGTCTTAAAGGGATAAAAGACATGTGCAAGAATATGAGTTTTCCCCTCTTGTTACGCAGTAATAGATGAAAATAACACAATTTAAAAACAAAACGAATTTATGAAAAACTATATAATAATGAATACAGAAAAAATGAAATTAAAATTTGTTCACAAAACTTCAGGATATACGATGTTTTTTGTAAAAACTCTTTCATTATTTAAAAGCCGACCTTGCTCTTCAGTATCTTCTACATAAATTTTTAACTGCTCTTCCTCTTTACATCTTGAAATACTTACATATAGTTGTCCATGAGAAAAAACCGGTTCTTTTAAATACAGTCCAACTGTAGAAAATGTTTGTCCTTGTGACTTATTTATCGTCATTGCAAATGACAGTATAACTGGAAATTGGCGGCGTTTAAGAATGAAAGGTAGAGAAGTTTCACTTGGTATCAAATCAATTCTTGGTATGTGAACTCTATCATTTTGATTTGTTCCGGTTAAAATCAAAGCATCAATAAAATGGTTGTGGAGAGAGTACACAATTAATCTGGTTCCATTGCACAAACCTTTTCTTGGATTCATGTTTCTGAGAAGCATGATGATACTTCCTTTTTTCAGAGTAAGCTTATGAGGAGGCATCCCTGATGGAGTTTGTTCATGCAAGAACTCAGGTGAATAATTATTAACATTTTCTTGGTTGTCAGACACGACTGAATCTGCACTATAGTAAGTTCTTCCATCTTCAGGCAGCAAATTCAAAATTTTGTTATTTAATGATAATGCATGTTTGTTTTTTGTTGTCAAAATTACTTTTTGTTCAAGTTGTTCAAAATCGGTGTAGTTTATATGATCTCCATATACACTTGCAATAATTGAATCTTTGCAAACCATTGATGGTGGAATTTCTATTGTACCTGCAGGTAAATTTGATATATCGGGTGTTTTTCCTTCACCAATTTTAAGCTGCCACTCATTAAAGGAATTTTGCCCTTCAGATCTCATATTTTCAGATAGTCTAAGTTGTATAAATTCTTGCCAAAGTGGGCTTGATTTCAAGCATGTTTCAATAATTTCTGTTCTGTTTCCTCTTATAACAACTGGCAATGTCTGGCGAAAGTCTCCACCTAATAACATAACCTTGCCTCCAAAAGGCATGTCATTCAACATTATTTCCCGCAGTAAGACATCTATACAACGAAGAGCATGGCATGACATCATTGTCACTTCATCAATTATAATTAAATTAGTTTCACGTAATATTTGAGCTTCACTTGAAGACGTTCGAATGGCAGATGTGGAAGTTTCTAAAATCGGCACTGGTAATTTGAAGCCAGAATGGACAGTTTTAGCACCCTCTAATAAAATTGATGCAATTCCTGTTGTTGCATGTGGAAGTGCTACTTGGCATTTACCTCTAATAAAATGCATAAGTACGTTGTACAAATATGTTTTACCAGATCCTCCAGGACCATCTAAGTAAAAGCAACGTCTCGTAACAGAATCACTTTCAAGTGCTGATTTTATTTGGTTGAAAGCTTCTCGTTGTAAGAAATTTAAAGTTGCTATTTGTTCAACAGCTACTTCAGCTTCATTAAAATAATCGAATTCTTCATTTTGAATTTCCTGCAGTATATTGGGTGTAGGAAGATTAAATGAAGTACAGTTTAATCCATGAGATTCCAACATGCAATTAATATCTTGCAAAGCTCGGTTCTGAGCAGCTGATTCATTATAAGTTCTTGAGTAATCTTCGCTCATTGAATTTTTATATTTTTCCCACAAATTAGCTGCATTTGTTGGATTACAAAATATACAAATAAATGCAAAAGTTTGACGCATTTGTAATGGCATTGCAGTTAAAGTAGCCTCTTCTAAGCATTGATCCCATTCATTATCTTCAGCAAGAAGACAACGTGCACGTGCAGCTTCTTGAAATGTGTTGTACAGATCTCCATCAAATGTTCGTAAATCTTCAAAGCATGTAGCACCAGGAACATAAAGGAGAAGTAACCGAAGACAGAAACGTTCAATGTCTTTTGGATTAACATAATATAATCTTGTAACAATTTTATCGTCTCCTCTTTTTCGTTTTTTCCAAGCATTTTTCTCGTATACATAATGATATGGTATATCAACATAAAGATATTGTTTTGCTTCATTATCTGTTCTATTCAACTTGAACCAAGCAGTCAGCATCGTTTCGCGGTTGGCAGCTTGTTCCAGAGCAGCATTTTCACCACCAGCATGAAAATAAACCTGTTGTCTTAAAGGCAAATGAATGGCAAGACGAATTATTGCATGAGAACGATCATGCATTTCATTTTCCAGTAACCGCCACATTGCCTCTGGTGCACTCACATATCGAGAATTAACATGTGACGACAGTTCATCATACACAAACTCGATACTTTCATTATTTCCAGCATGAATTACTACATTTGCTGCATCATAACCTTTGTATATGTACTTATAAATGTATTTAATAGATTTGATAGATGTGCAGGCTTCAATGTTCATGTGCGCGTCATATTTAAGCAGTAAATATGCATTATATGGTACGACGTAGCGATTATCTATCTGTTTGCCGCGAACTATAGCAGTTGGGCCTTGTCGTCTTTGATAGAGTGGATAACCATTCAGATTGACTTTAGTTGTTTCTTGAAACTCTTTTGGAAACTCTTTTGTGCATTTATTACCATCCATGCATGGAGAATTCGGATTCAATGTTCCGCATGGCCCGTGGACCATAGTACGAAGAACAATTTCTGATAATCGTGGATAAGTTTCAGGATCTGGTAACTCCGAAGAAATACAACGGTCAACTTGAGCAGCATTACGAAATTTATAGGGCTCTGATAGAATTAAAAGAATATGAGCATGTGGAAGACCTCTTTTTTGAAATTCAATAGTATATACAAAGGCCACAGCTTTACCAAATAGTTCCCCATTTGTTATATCATTCATTAATGCTGATAGTTTGATTTTAAACACTCTCGCTACTAAATCAGGTCTGCCTGATGGCGTTTGTCCTGGCAGTAGATTTTTGACTATTTCTGACCATTGTGGATTGCACGTGAATGTACAAAACACATCTGGTTTTCCAAACTTTGTAACAATGGACATAGCATCATTGTATCTCTCTCTCATATTTCTAGGAGACCCTTGAAATGAAGAAGGTAGAATTAGGGTTTTTCCAGCAGTAACACCTGCATCAGCTGCTCCTTGGGCTACAAAGTCCCTGAGGCCAGAATAATCATCTGCACGAAGTTTTTTTTGCTTCTGTCTTATGAAATTGAGATTATTAGCTTCCACTTGTAAGTGAGAGTCTATTATCCACTGTTGAGCAAGTTTTCCACCATGCAATATTGGATTAAACTCATTATCCCGAATCGCTGTTTGAGCAACTTTGAATTGAAGCATTGATATATTACTTCGAACAGCAGGTGAAAATCCTGGATAAGGTGATAGTGATAAATTTGTTGTCCAGCCAGGCTCTCCATTTGGGTAGAATATAGGATAAGTCATTGGATCTAAATTAGGACTTAAAATATTCAAGTTTACAAAAGGTTGGTCATTATTTCTTGGATAAATTCTGATATCGCGTTGAAAGGGTGGTTCACCATCGTCATTTAAAAAAACCATAGCTACTTCGTTTGATGTCGGCAAATTATATCGCCTGTGTTCTGAATGGCGATCTCGACGCAATACCATATTAACTCTTGGCATTTGTAAATTGTATCTTTGTGCATGTTGTTGCTGCTCAGTCTCCACCTCACTCAATTTTTTGAAAACTTGAGCATAAGGATTTTGCCGCATAAGTAAATCAAGTTCACGCAAAACATTTGGTAAACAGTTGTCATTTTCGGGAATGTTAAGACGCTCTTCTACAGCTTGTGTTGTATCCAAAACATACAGTTGAGCAAATTTTCTTTGTTGGCCATTAGGAGGATGCAAGTGGGAAGTTCGGTGATAAATTTGGCCTTGAACTTTAAAACAATAAGGGCCGTGTCCCGAAGCATTTCCAGCAAGTTTAGCACCCATAGAAGCAAATGAAATGGCACTATTGTATGAGCGAATATTTTCTTTGAAATTACGATAATTAAGTGCATTTGAATTCCTCATCAAGTCTTTGAGGTATGGTGGAAACCGATGACGTTGTGGAAGCCTAACTTTACCTTTATGGCAACAACTGTTAAATTTTCCATCTCTGGGTTTCTCAGCTTGAAAATGGCGCGCTTTGCAAAATTGGCAGAGAATGCTTAATTGTCCACACGTATGAGGCTCAATAACTTGAGACTGAGAGGCTTCAGAAATTAATTGTTGCTGATTTTCGTAGTAGTTTTGTCGTTGAGTCAAAAACCGCCGAGAACGCCGTTCAGCATCATGACTACGTCTGATTAACCTTTGTTCTTCATTTTCACTTGAACGTTGTGTAGAAGTACGCAAAGAGTTATGAGATAATCTCACAGATCGATCACTATGGCTTTCATTAGCTCTTTGATTTGAATGCCGTAATCTATTTTCTTCTCGGATAGAATTTAATGTTTCTTGCGACTGCCGAGCTAGCCATCGGGCTCTACGTTCTCTGTCTGAACGCCGTTTACGTTCGGATGCAGTTTCATTCATTTCAAATGAAAAATACAATAAATTGTTGAATAAAATATTCTATATTACATTTCTACTTCATTATTCTTTTTTCACTCAAAAAACAAAATAAACGTAAAAAAAAAACAGTTGCCGCTTTGAGTTGCCATTATCGTACACATAATTTTAATTTAACACGCACATTTAATTTTATTATAAAACACCAAGTTTTCATTCAAAGCAAAAATTTACAGGTTACCACGCCAGGCAAAAAATCGCCCTTTTGGTGCTAAAAAGAAACCCCGGTGCGTCTGTGACATCTGTACCTATTTTTATTTAATACACATTTAATGCAACGTTAAAAGATAAAAAAAAATGTAAATAAAACTATAAAAACAATTGAGGTAATTCACTGTTGGATGAATGCTAACATCGGTTCACTTTTTCTCATGCAGGCTATTTCGTGGCGCTGCGATAGATATTCAAAGCTTGATTTTTTGCCAAACTATTCCCCAAATTATACAAATCGACATAATTTTTCTTTGAAATAACGAAAGAACAAATAAATTAGAAAAACAGTAATATTAATACAAATAAAAAGTTGAAGCAAAAATTACTTGATCACGTAACAAACACGTGCACCGTGTTTAATGTCAAGTGAATGTAACATTTACGATCATCCATTATTGGCATCCATCTTATAATTTGGCGATAGTTTTTTGGTCAACGGCATAATCAAGTAGTACCGCAAAATTAAACACGGTTTCTGAAATAGTTTTAACGATAGCGCAAAACATTAAACTTTTCCAATTTTGAATATTTTATAGACGGGATTTCAGACAGAAGAAATTGTATATTGAATTTTTGGGTACTACTTAGTTAACCCGTCGACCAATTTTGCCAAATTATATAAATCGCCAAACCACTCGCCAAGTTATACAATTTGACATAATTTTTATTATAAATAACGAAAAAACAAATAAATTAGTATAAAATTAATAAAAATATAAATAAAACGTCGAAATAAAAACCACTTGATGACGTAAACACGTGTAACTTGCATAAAGTCAAGTGAATGTGACATTTACGATCAACCAGTATTGGCATTTAATCTTATAGTTTGGCGATAGATTTTTGGTCGACGGGATAGCTAAGTAGTACCGATTTCTGTAAGTTGAACGAAGCCTAACAATGCTGCGATCAATGAGGCAGTCCAATCGGAATTGTGAGGGAAACACACAGACTTGTATTTTATATAAATAGATTGTAAATTTAATATTTAAACTTTTCGCTCTCACTGCCTTGCATAAATTACAAACTATGGTGCAGATAATGCAAAATAGGAGAGAATTTAATACTTTTCCACTATAGGGGCCTTGGCGGTTTTTTAAAAAACTTGATGGAATTCAGGCATCAGAAAGTAAGATTTGTTGCCAAATGTTAAAAACAGCTACGAAAACAAACTTGATGAATTTTTTTGTTTGTTTCTATAAATTTGTTTATATTTTAATTAAATGTATATATTATTGTTGTTTTTTATACACAAATAACTTATGTTTCTGAATAAAATTAGACAAATGGCTTCTTTATGTTAAATACGTTGTATAAATGTTGAAAAAAAATCCGTGTGCATATGAAATAAAATAGTGAATAGGTTGCCAGAAAATATGTTGCCAAATTCCCTTCTTCGCCAAGGCAGATTTCGCTATTTCGCCAAGGCCCCTATGCTGGAAAACTACCGACAATTTAATTTCTATATCCGGCTATGTAAAGCCCATTAAAATCGGGCAGTTAGGAGCTCAGATAGTACAGCGCGTCATATTTTATTTGTAGCATAGGGATGACGATATAAAAACGTATATTTTCGTATATTACACTTTAAACTCTCACCCATACATTTAAAAAAAAAAAAACCCTTAGAAGCCGGAGTTTAAATTAAATTGCGGTGACCTCGTATGGAATATTAATGGTTTTAAATGGGGATTTCGCGAAATTAGCTAGCTAACGCTAAGTTGGCTTCATATATGACAACTTATTTTTGTCAACAAATTTGGCGATATTTCATAAAATGTGGCGATAATCCGCCAAGTTGTTCAGCATTTGGCACTACTGTGGTAACCCTACATTAGTATTTTTCAACAATTTTTCATTACAATGAGGCGGTCCTACCGGAATCGTGAGGGACACACAGAGACTTGGATTTTATATAAATAGATTAGGGTTAGCAAAATAATAATTAATAAAAATAGAGAACAGGAATTCTGCTTTTTCAGAATTTAGTGTCGCCCCCGGCATTTCCATTACTTCATTTTCTTCTGGTGGACTAGTGGCTTCTATAATTATGAAACAGCCATTATAAATGAAGCGTTAGGTGAAGATGAAAAAAATGGCCATATATATATATATATATCTTTTTATTTTTGAAAAAAAAAATATATGGCCATTTTTTTCCCACACTGACCAGAAAATCAGAGTGCTAACTTTTTGCGGCTGCTCTTTCATATTCACCAAACGTTTAATTTTTAATCGCTGTTTCATAGTTATAGAAGCCACCAGTCCATCAGAAGGAAATAACTCGGTTAAGCGGGACTCGGATAATAGTGACTCTACTGCAAAATATATTTCAATTTTATGACTTAAAGCACCCGCTTTTATTTTATGTAAAATGGCGTCATTTGCATTAATATAGATACTTAAAATTAAATATAGTTTTTAATAGCTCCATGTTTTATCATAAATCCTTCATTTATATTTTTCTCAAAATAGCACGTATTTTAATTATTTTTTTTTCATTTTTTATGAGAAAATGGCAACAAAAAGATATAATTGCTATTTTTCAACAATTATTTCTTTACTTTCTACAGAAATGGAGAACTTGAGTTGCCAAACTGAAACAAATGTCGCTAAAAACTACAAAAAAATTAATGTTTCAAAAACAAATGAAGATGCAGTTTTCAAACAAATTGCATTAAAAAGTACTTTTTTTTCCCCAATACGACGGTATAAACATTGAAAATGTGTTTTAAAAAATGCTGTAGAGTATTGAATCGCACAATGAAACATCGGCTTTTATTTTACGGCTAGCGTACACAAGGTAACGTTATTTATTGGAGACAAAATAAGCTGGGAGAAAGAAATAGCATATCGGGGGCTAAAAAAACTTTATATTAATGGGACGCTTCTTCCCGAACGAGTCAAATGATAATCCCATGTTTCTAAGCGATATGAATCGCTCTGATAATTTTTTCAGAATATTCAAAATTTCATACCAGAAAACTATACGGAGAAATACCTGCGTTGAATATGAAACGAGTAGGTATTGTGAAATCGCGGTCGGCACGCGTGGCCTCCTCATTGCAGACTACGAGTGCGGGCGATCGACATCAGTCACACGGACAGCAACCCACACGTAACTCGACCGCAAGCCGCGCTACAACGCTTTACTATTAACGTGTGGACGGATTTCAGTGGAGGACCGTTTTGTAGGGTCATACATCTTCCCACCTCGACTGGACGCTCGCCAGTATTTCCTTTTTATTCAGGAGGTTCTTCTAGAAATGCTTCACGATATCCCTGCACACGTTTGACGCGGAATGTGGTTTCAACATGATGGAGCGCCATCTCATTACGCAAGGGACGTAAGTGGCATGGAACATTTGGAAACAATTGGTTTGGGCGAGGGCGGTCACGTCGCATGGTACCCCCAGATCCCCTGATTTGTCTCCTCTTGATTATTTTCTCTGGAGTGCCATAACGAGCATTGTGTAAGACACTGTCATAAATTCTGAAATGTACCTGGAAGCACGAATCTCCATTGATGCGACCATCATCCTTGCAACTACCGGAATCCTAGAAAATGTTCGCCAATCTATGTCACGTATGTATCATGCATGCACCCATAAGATATGGCTGTAGTATGCAATCGAAGTAGTAAACAAAATATAGGAGCCCTTTATTTACAGTGAGTTTGACTACACATTGAAAAGATGATAGAATGTGGTGTCATATCTAGCCTTTTTTTTTTCTTTTTCCTAAATTGTTTTCATGAAATGTGAGTGTCTGTATTTAAACTAGAAATTTTAATTTAATTAAAACATTAAAATTAAGATGCTACGTCATTTTATTGCTCTTATAGTTAAAGTTTTTATTTTATGTATACAAAAATGTGCATTTTCTGTTTATGCAAAAATATAGCAAGAAAATCTGAATTTTTATTGGGAAATAAAAACAAAATACACGCGTTATCGTTATTTTTTTCATATTATTGTGTCATTTTTAGGGTGTGGCAACAGGAAAGAAACGATTAAATTAGAAAATATAAAAAGAGATATTTCTATAATGTTAAATTATGGAATGTGGTAGATAAAAGGGATAAATAGTTGTCTGATGATTTTTAAAAGTAGGCAGCGATCTTTTCCGCGTTCTAAAACGTATGTAGATCAAGTTTCGTGAAAATCCGTCAAAAATTGAAGGTTTGTATAAAGGACATACTCTCAGAGAACGGCTTTTATAGATATAGATAAAAATGATGCCCCCAGAATGATGCTTGCCCCGCGGTCCTCTTTAACCTAAGTCGGGCCCTGCTTATACCGGATTAAAAATATTAATGTTTTTCAGGAACTGGAGCAATGTAGTAAGTACAGAACTTGTGTGGAAATATAAATTATTTAAAAACAACGTTTAAAACACAATAAAATAAGTTGTTATGATCAGACGTATACGTTTCGTGAGTACTAGGACTCACATCCTCAGTGTAAAACACTTAAAAAACAATATCCCCCCAACTACATGCACGGTGAAAACCCAAATGTCAAAACAAAATACCAAAAGACCATCAAGTTCCAACAGCCAATGAAATTAATGCGGAAGTGAAGTGTCGTGACATAGCAAATCCACCCAGAAAGTTGAGATGTATGGTGTACTAGATAAATCATTAACCAAGGAGTCTTTAAATTTATGGATATGAACAGCCTCGAAAAAGTCTAAATCCAGAGGAGTAATGCATTTCTTGAAAATGGTAGCTGAGTCAAAATTAAAATTATGTCCCTTCCCTGCAGCAATGAGAGGCGATAGAGGATTTCTGTAATTCTTTTTTCTTTAGAATAGGAACAGAAATCCTCTATCGCCTCTCATTGCTTGGAGGAGGGACATAATTTTAATTTTGACTCAGCTACCATTTTCAAGAAATGCATTACTCCTCTGGATTTAGACTTTTTCGAGGCTGTTCATTAGGGTGGGTCGAAAAAACCGAAATATTTATAATCGAAACGTAATAGCGCGGAAAAGTTGCCTTTTGTAAAAAAGATAAAATACGTAAAATATTACACCGATTGGTTAATATCTTTTACCGCCGCAAGGGGTCGAAATTTCGAAAAAATCGCAAAAAACATACTTTTAGCAATTTTTTTTTTTAAATTATCCAAACATACTTATTCAATTTCTAATAGAACGCAATACCCACGCCAAGATATTAGTAATGTAACATTAACATTTCATTTTTGTGACATCGTTGCTTTTACCGCCACAACAGGGCCAAAATTTCTAAAAAATGTTAAAAATTAAAGTTTTTCCTTTTTACAATTTTCATAACTTTTGCAATGTTTTCAGATTTTTTACATTTCTATAGGCTGGAAATGGCATTTTATGTTGTTAATTTCATGCACATTGTTAACCATGATCTCTGTAATTCTATAAAAAAAATTGCTCAATGATAGAAACACCTGCAGCTGCTTGCACGTAAAATTAATTTCTCGCTGCTAGAGAGCCACGTTTCACTTTGTTCTTTTTTTTTAACGTTCTCCTTTTACTCTATACTTTGATGGCCCTAAAGATAGAAATATCTGCCAGGTTAAAGAGGTGGCAAAGTTTCATCTTTGCGAAGTCAAGGAGGAACATATCTCTTTGTACTAGAACCAGGTCTGAATTATTTTCGTCATTTGACCCCATCGTCTGGCAAGGCGACTTCTATATGTAATGACATTATAGATTTTTTGAAGAAAAATGAAATCCCGACTGGAATAATAATTGCAGTTGAATTTCGCGGAACTGTCTTCAAAACAGGATGCAAAGGTGGTGTTATAGTAGGATTAGTTGAGAACAACTTTTAAAAAACCACTTTTTTGGCTTCCTTGAACTCACTTCAATGAGCTTCCACTGAGACATCTTTTCAAACATCTTGATGACAAAAAACAGGTTCTCTATCATATTGTGGCCCAATTGGTTGATCTCTTGCGATTTGCGAATTATTACCAATTGCAAAATTTAAGCCAATATGATCTGATCACCTAGCTGTTCATAAAGATGATTTGTCAACTGACCAGAAGTATATGTCTGAAATATTGCAAGCTATTTCAACACGCGTGTATACAATTGACCTTTTTTGCTGAGTCCCTGGACAAATATTTCACGCAAGGTGGATCATTACTGCTATTCGAATTTTGAGACTCTACGTTGGAACAAAGAAACCCTCTTCTTAACTTGTCATACTCTTTGAGTACATCCTGAAAATGTACTGCATCAGTTGGTTCACAATTAAAATGAATCACTCATGTTTTCCAGAATCTGTGTTAGTAACTTACATTACTTGACAGATAATCTACGAAAGATTATAGTTCCTGTATTTTCACGAAATGACTATTTCGCAAATCATACAAATAGCCTCTTTGGAATGATAGCATATGAAGAGGAGAACATCAGGGCCCCAGCCATGAAGAAAATTGCAAAAGCACGAAGTTCTGTGGACTAGAATAGTGCCATCCGTCACTTTATTATAGCAGACTTCAACACTGAAGCTTAAAATTGTATGGCTTTAGTCTACTGACAAAACTGAAAACTAACGGAACCACCTGTTATGGTTTCTTTATCGACTAAAAACGCTGGTGAGTTTAAAATGTACGATTAAAGATACCAGCTATTATAACTTTCCTTGTCCCACTCAATCACTAGAAAGATGCGTGAAATTATTCATTGAAGCACTGATAAAGTTTGTTTACTAGACAGAGGGAGGATCACATCTGATCAGTTTTGGCCTCTCGAGATATAATGGCTTCATCTGAAAGCAAGTTATATTATAAAATTCATTTATATTAAATTCTTCTTCATTTTAAGTTTATTCAACCCGTTTCGGTTAAACATCTCTATATTTTAATTAATAAAATACTAAAGCATTTTACTCATTTTATATAATTTTTGTGGCATGAATTGCCTGTTATGAAGTAAAACATCAGTAGATGAAGCGATCGTCAAGAAAAATGAATGATTAACTTTATTTTCAAGTCTATTACAAATAGTTATAAAAAATTATGATATATTAATAGATATAAAGTTAAATTATTTATTTCTAGACATATTATAGAAATTATAAAAATTTAGAAAAAAAAATGAAAAATTGAAATTTTTGAAATTTTTACAAAAAATATGGTCTTTTTGCGGCAAATAAAGATATGATTTCATCATAATGAACATTTACCGGGACATTTCTCATATCTTCATGTAGGTATTGCGTTCTATTAAAAATTGTATTGGTATGTTTGGATAATTTAAAAAAAATGATAAAAAAAACATGTTTTTTGCGATTTTTTTAAACTTTGGCCCCCTTGCGGCGGTAAAAGATATTAACCGATCGATGTAATATTTTAGAAATTTATTCTGTATTACAAAAGGCAACTTTTTCGCGCTATTACATTTCGATTATAAAAATTTCGGTTTTTTCGACCCACCCTACTGTTCATATCCATAAATTTAAAGACTCCTTGGTTAATGATTTATCTAGTACACCATACATCTCAACTTTCTGGGTGGATTTGTTGTGTCACGACACTTTACTTCCGCATTAATTTCATTGGCTGTTGAAACTTGATGGTCTTTTGGTATTTTGTTTTGACATTTGGGTTTTCACCGTTCATGTAGTTGAGGGGATATTGTTTTTAATTTTTTTTACACTGAGAATGTGAGTCCTAGTACTCATGGAGCAATATGTTTTAAAAATTGCACGAACCGGAGCAATATTTATCACAATTGAACGAAACGGAATAACGCTCTTGTTTGCTCCAGTACATTTAGAGTCATGTTTTTAATTACTGGCCAGTTTTGGATAAACTACTATATGCTATTAGGAAGGCCTTTTGAAGGAAGTGTGACCCGAATTTTCGTTATCGTTGAACGAATACCCTGACAACAATCCACAGTCTCATGTCGTTAAATCATGGCGAGCACTTGCCATTCCTATGGAGTTACGAATAAAGAGGAATCAGACATAAGTTTCAACGAGTTCCGAATGAAGTAACTGAGGAAATAGTCACAAGATAATGGCTGTTTTTTTTTTTTTTTTTTTTTTTTTACATTGGATCTACAATTTCTGATTACCGCAAGACCAAACTTCCACCACACTGTATAAAAAAATTTGTGAAGTTACTAAAGTTTTTCTAGAAACTGGGATTCCTAGAACATTTCATGTAACGTCAACAACAAAATTTCATGTAACAGACACACTTTTGCGCCGAAAATCAAAAAATCTGTAAGGTTACTAAAAATTTTTTTGGAAACTGGGATTCCGAGAACTTTTCATGTAACTGCAGCCAGGGTTACAAATAAAAGTTTAGTAAGATTACTGAAATTTTAGCAGATTCATTTGTAAAGTTGCATATTTTTGTAGCTTTACAAAAACTAGTTTTGTAGATTTGCAGCTTTTTTCGTACAGTTACAGGTGAAAGTTTAGTAAGCATGTATTTTTACATCTGTAGAACTTCAGATTTTTTTTTACAGTGCAGTATAACAGAATAGAATATTTCATCTTATTTAAGCACCTTATTCATGCGAAATTTTTCTCACAAATATGGTGAACATTTCTATTAGTTTTTACTGTTGAAAGTTGTCCTTAATATTATAATATGTTTAATTGACACAAACAGGAGATAAATTAAGTTGTAACAATAGGGCGGAAACGCAGGGTCTTATACCGCTGTGGAAAACTTTCACCATTAAAAATGAATAACTATTTTGCCATGATAATGACTTAAATTCTGCATGAATAATGCTTTAAAATAAGGAGAAACTTCCTATTAAAAATTTTAGGTGGAATTTCGCACAGACACGTATCAAACCCTGCGAAAACCTTTTATAGTTCAAACTTCGCCATTTTAAGGATATTCCGATTCCTCTTTATTTATTGTTCCATGGCCATTCCGATAGGTGCTCGTAGGTCTCAAACCCGGAAATACCGTTCGGAGTTTCCCATGTTATGGACAGAATGCTAAACACTGAGTTGAGTTGAACCATATTTTCACCAAAAAATCACCATTTAATTATTTTGAATTTATTTGAAAACGATAAAATCTGGATGAATTCATATGAGAAGTGATGTTTAAATCTAAGATTCATTGATTGTATAAGAGCGTTTTAAAATACAGTATTTTTCACAAATAATATCGGTTTAAATTATTACAGTGTCTTAAATAAAAAGAAATAAAATATGTAGACTGTATTACACATTTTTATGTTTTATAAAGCTCAAAAGCGTATGTAAAATACACTGTAAAAATTTTGTGTAATGTTACTCCATAAAATTTACACATTTTTATGTTTTATAAAGTTTAAAAGCGGACGTAAATGCACTGTAAAAATTTTATGTAATGTTACTCCATAAAATTTGTGGCATTATGCTGCCTCCAATTTTATGGAGTAATTGAACTTATATATGGTATAATTTAAACTGATATAACTGACGTAATATTATGTATTAGTGTAACGTGACATCATATATCGGTTAATATTAGTAATAAAATGGAGGCAGTGAGGTTACCAAATTTTTTTTGGAGTAACGTTACATAATTTTTTTACAGTGTAACACTGACGCCAGTTTGACGTTGGCAATGCCTGTCCAACAAATTTTCCTTTTACTGCAAATTTTGTATCTTCTAGAAATCGCACAATTTATATTTTTACACCTTGAATACAAACAAACTTAGCAACAAGCAAACAGACGTACAAACAAATAAATTCATACAAAATATGCAAAGAAACGTACGAACAAACGTACAAACAAACATGCAAATAAACATACAAACGAATACACATACAAAAAAGTACAAAGAATATACGTACAAACATACATACAAACAAACGTACAAAAATACGGAAAAACGCGCAAACAAACAATCGTATAAAGAAACAAATGTACAAAACTCTAGAGAACGTACAAACATACTTACTCGTTTTTATAATGGGACGAAAAGCTATTTTTCTTTTTGAAAATTTAATTGTCACTGATTTGAAATAATATATCAGAAATTTAGTTAATTTTATTACCTGCAGCGCCTATGCAAACTAGTAAAAGAATAATAATAATACCTGAAGTTAAATGTCAAATAAAGCACATAATTTCATTTTGGGTTCTCAGAATTATATAAAGAAACATAACAAAGAACTTAACAGGAAATTTGTATCGCACACTGTAAGTGAATGTCACTTGTCAGAAGAGAAAAAAATATGGTATTTTTAAGAAAATTTATGCTTAAAAATAAGATTAAATGAGTTTAGGAATTCTTTAAATAGCTTCTTGTACATTTTAAAAAGAAATTTCAGAGTTTTGGATTCCTGCAATACTAAACAAATGTGAATAAATTAAAACGTATTTGGGGCGTCTTTTTTACATTCGTTGCTTCTTTATATTCATTTAAAGATACGATATTACTTTAAGAATATTCTAGGTGCACGAGGGGGTATTCTAAAGTTTCAATTACAGACGAATATTTTTTAATGCTACCTCTAACCACTTTTCCTAAACAAAAATCTTTTACATACGCTTTGAGAACATTTGCAAGAGAAATATAATACGAAATGTATTTTTTTAAATAGTGATGCGAATAGAATATAAAAATAATCGCCTTTAATTGAAACTTTATGATACCCCTTCGTATTTATAGTTATTTAAGTAGAGCCTGTAGAATATTTTTGGAATATTATATTATTTACTTGTTTGTATAGTGTAAAAAAGTGCTAACATTTTTGTTAATTTATTACTTAACCTTCTCGTCGCCGCGAGCTAATATATCGTTCACTAAGATGTAGTTTCACTGCAATAAAACCATTTTTGAAAATTTATTACTTAACTTTCTCAGCGCCGCGAACTGATATATCGTTCTTTATGCTATAGGTTTCACTGCAATAAAAGCGTTTTTGTTAATTTATTACTTAACCTTCTCAGCACCGCGAACTGATATATCGTTCTGTAAGCTGTAGGTTTCGCTGCAATAAAAGCATTTTCGTTAACTTGTTACTTCACCTCCTCAGCGTCGCGAACTGATATATTGTTCACTTAGCTGCACGTTTCACTGTAATAAAATCATTTTTGTTCATCTGTAACTTAACATTATCAGCACCGCGAACTGATATATCGTTCAGTAAGCTGTAGGTTTCACTGCAATAAAATCATTATTTAAATTAACATAATTCTATAGATATAAGGCACTTTTAAAACTATGAGTAATGATTAACGTTCTCAAGGATTGAATTAATATATGTAATTAAGTTTTTTTGCGTCATGATAGAAAAATAATTTTGTATTGGGCATTTTAAGAGTGACCATCAGTAGTATTTTGTCCTATACTTTTCATGCTATATTCTTATCATCACAGCTACGCATTTTCTATGAAACCGATTTGCTTAAAATTTTTTTTGGTCATTGAAATAACTTATTTCTTTCAGATGGCATAATTTTGTAAAAGAAAAGTACGACCTCTTTTTTTAAATTAAATTTTAAAATTTCTTCCATTGGTTCCTCAAAAAATTACCAGATGGCACTACGGGTTCTATATATATATTTTAAGGACCACAAATCAACTATTTTTTTAGTTTTTATACATTTTTTTGTAAATTGTTCTCATTATCTCTTTTACAAATTTAACAAGGGACATTTCTTAGATGATATTATATAAAATGTCCCTCAAGAAACCTTTTTGTTTTCTCAAAATACGATTTTATTCATGAAATTTCACTGCAGAATTACATAGTCCTCCAAATTTCTAGCAACCCTAAGATTTCGGTTTTTCGCTCGACTTTTTGTTGGCAGAGAAGTGAATCTACACCGTGTAAGGACCTGACATTGACCTTTGAAAGGGGTGGGGAGTAAAGGTCACCGTTTGTGGATATTTTCTCTTATTTCTATAAAAGGAAATTTGTCTTTGCAGGAACGTTTAATGATTTGCAGTATGTACTGATCATTCGTATAAAGCGCAAAATGTTTTATCCTATAACAAAAATGGTTCATTGTATGCAAATGAACAGATAATAACGTTAATACTAAGAATTTCTGAATAATTTTTGATCTAGTGATTACATCAGAAGTTCGGTATCAGAATTTTTTGAGTTCCATTTCTGTTTTTAAAAAATGCCTTATTTAAGGGTGTTCTCAAATCCAAAAGAGCAATTTTCTGACATAAGTTTTAATGTATTTTTGTTCGAAAATGCATGAAACTAGCTAATGTTGTTGTTCAGAAACTATGTAATTGAGCTGTTTTTTTTTCATTTTTTTTTCTTTTTCTTTTTTTTTTTTTTTTGCAAACGCAATAGATTTAAAAAAAAAATTGTCAAAGTGTGCGTTTTGAATCGAATTTCCTCGCGAAGGAAGAAAAAAGACCCAAGAGAGAGCGAAAAATGTGTTTGTCACGTGATCAAGATCGCAATAATTGATTGATCAAAAACTGGAAAAAACAGTTCAATTGGAAATCGCTTTCATAGCCAGGCTTTCCAATTTTATACCTTTCCGTTAAAAAATGAATTTGTAAATGTGTAAAAACGTTTTGCGCTTGTTGAGCGAGCAGTTAAGAACGGCCTTAAAAAGGACATTTCCAATACCCTCGCTTGCGCATGGAACCAAGGGCGTGGGAACCGGGGGAGCTGGGGGAGCTGTGGGAATATTTTAGACGGGCTCAGCTCCGCCGGGAGAAATTCTCGCACCACATTTGTTTACGATACATTTCTGAATTAAAAATTAAAGTATACTTTTTCTAGGAAATTCACACAATTAACAACAAAGATAAGAAAGAGAGGGGGTGATGAGCACTCTTGTTTGTGCCTTCACCCTTTTTCTCATTGCTTACAACCCTCCCGATTTCCAGAAAAAAAGGGAGTCTTATATAGGTCTACTACAAATTACCTGCACCGATAACATATTTATAAGGAGGAGGCCTTTAAAATTGATTTAGAAGAGATTTGTAAAGAATATGTAAGCAAAACCACAGAAAGCATTTAAATTTTTGGTAAATGGAAGTGGGAGAAGCCTTAAATTTTAATATTGTATTCGGAATCGTACATAAATTAAGTTTCTATGTATCAAGTATATCGATTAAAAATTATTTTAACTGGATTAAAAAGTTGGTGATCTTTTGATATGCTTCTATTTTATACTCCTGTTTTTGAAACGTGCAAAACTATGAAGGAACCCTCCAAAATAAACGAAATTATCCGCGCCACTAGCTTTCCGCCCCGGCTCCCCCTGTTTGTATAAAGTTCCTACGCCACTGCATTGAACTATTATTATTATTTTGAACTAGCTCATCTTACTTGCAAAAATACATAGGCATGCGAGATTTTGTA
Source organism: Maratus speciosus (assembly GCA_963932465.1). NCBI lineage: Eukaryota > Metazoa > Arthropoda > Arachnida > Araneae > Salticidae > Maratus > Maratus speciosus. The sequence goes on from OZ010797.1 coordinate 481,909,944, forward strand.
AGAAAGATGCGAGGAAAAGTGCTCTCAAGACATTTTTTCATTAGATTTTTAAAAATTTAAACCAGTTCTAAAAAAAAAAAAAAAATCCCCTGCTCAACAACGCGAAAATTTGTGACTTATTTTTAAACACAAAATCATGATGGTTGCAGGGACGATTATTGAAGTGATGTGTAATCGGACAATTTTTTCAAATAAATGAGTTATAAGCAATAGTTGCCCCCAGGGCAACAATTTTTCCTTTTCTGCACTGTCGCGTCCCAGAAATTTTGTTCAAAACATCAACTTTGATAGACTTTTCTGAAAAATCTTTTGCCTTTAACGAAAACGAAAAAAAAAAAAAAAACAGCTTTCTCAAAAAAGCACCTGCTAATTTGTTAGGTTTGGGAAGAAAAATGAGTTTGTGTCAAAAAGTAGTCAATTTGAATTTGAGTCTTAATTTTTTATATGCGATTATTATTATTATTATTTTTTTTTTTTCGTGTTACATAGCGGTTTTTCCATATTACTAAAAATATTCTGATTTCATTCTTTTAGCCCAATACAGTAAATTTCATTCGGAATTCCTAGAGCGATTTTTTTTCATTCCATGGCGATTTATAACGAGATTCGTAAAAGGAATCAAATTTCAATCTAATATGTCAATATGCTAAATTTTGTCCCCCGCAATTTTTTAATTTTTCGCGTTTTGAGGTGCGTATTTTATTTTATTTGTTTATTTATTATTATTATTATTATTATTATTATTTTTTTTTTTTTTTTTTTTTTTTTTTTTTTTACAATTACATAAAAGGAATCCAATTTCAGTCTTTTAACCCAATATAGTAAATCTTTTTGTAGTTTTTGAATTTTAAATACATATGCAATTTTCCATACTTAAATAATTGTAAAATGTGAATATTATGTGAATATAGCCAACAACAAATTCGAAGAAAGATAGATTCGTAACATGCAGATTATGAAATCAGTGTAATCGAATTTTGTGCTTAATCGACTAGTTCGGCAATTCCAATTCAACAAAAAATTATTAATTGTAATCTAAACGTACTCGTAATCTAGAACTTAATATATAAATTTGAAATCACAAATATATGATATATATATATATATATATATATATTACCGATAAAGGAATTACATCTTCAGTTATAAACGATTATAGTCTCAGGGCGTCAGTTCTCCTTTCCGGCTCTGTCACGTCCGGAAATTTCGTTCAAAACTTTAACTTTGACATCATTTTCTGAAAATTTTTCTGCCTTTACAGAAAAATGGTTTGATAAGACATTAAGTGCACCTGTCAATTTGGTGCATTCATGAACAATAAACGGTCAAGTGCGAGTATTACTCACACTCAGAGGGTTCTATACAATAAATATATAAATTATTAACTGTATTATTAAAAAAAATCACTGCTAAAAGAATAATAAGACTTTGTAAAAACTATACAATGTAGGGTTGGTTATTGCTGTATATACTAGGAAAGTATTAATGGGCATACAATAAAAGTTAAAAAAGATATGAAGCCTAAATAATAACCAATATTGCTATTCTATATAACCTTTTTTAACTCACAGGTTATCAAAGTCTGAGAGCTAATGTGCCCGCCTGTTCTGTCTGTCTGATGTACGTAGCTATGTATATACGTAACGCGATAACTCTTGATAGAAACATCTGATTAGCTTCAATTTTTTTTTTCTAGGTTCAATCTGATAAGGCGCTTCCTTGATTAGTTTTGGGGGTTCATTGGTTAAGTATAAAGGTGGGCTTGCCCCCCCCCCTTAATTTAGATAAATGGGTTTTTCATGCAGAATTATTTGATTTGCTCCAAATTTGGTATACCGGTTTGTTATGTTAAGGAGTTGCCTTGGTTAAATTTGGAGATTTATTGTTTAAGTATAAAAGGGGGGAGGGCGGGGGCTTGTCGCCCCTCCTTAATTTAGATAAATGGGTTTTTCATGCAGAATTATTCGATTTGCTTCACATTTGATATACCGGTTTATTCCGATATGGCACTTCCTTCATTAGATTTGGAGGTTCGTTGGTTAAGTATAAAAGGGGGAAAGGGGACAAGTCCCCTCCCCTTAATTTAGATAAATGGATTTTCATGCAGAATTATCCAATTTACTTTATTTTTTTTTTCTCTAATCATTCTGATAAGGACCTTTCCTGATTAGATTTGGAGATTCATTAGTTAAGGATAAAGGGGGGGGGGCAGTTAGACACCCCCCCCTTAATTTAGCGATAAGGTTTTTTCATGCAGAATTATCTGATTTGTTTCAAATTTGGTATACTGGTTTATTATGTTAAGGAGCTTCCCTGATTAGATTTGTAGGTTCATTGGTTAAGTATAACGGGGGGAAACGGGGGCTAATCCCTCTTCATTTATTTTTTGAGGGCATTATTCTTTGAAATAAGAGTATAATATACAATTAGTGTGAATAACCTGTGAGCTCAATGCCATCAGTTTAACTGGGCACTTTTCTTTTTATTTTTTATATCTTAATCTTTTTTTTTTTTTTTTTTTTTTTTTTTTTTTTAGGATCTTAATTCGGTACTGACAATAAAAGTAGTGAATATTTGAACTTCATTTGGCATTTCATAAAACTAAATTCAGCGCAGAAATTATCTTTTCTTTTAAAGTGCAGATAAAACAAAATCCTTGTTCAAAGTTTAAACTTGGCATTGTGCTAAGCGCGTTTCGAAAGGAGGTCGCGAAGTTGCAATGCCGACTTGGTCCGTGCCACCTTTTTCCAGAAGGGTTTTTAATTAACATTTTAAGACACGGGATGCTTATTGAGAGATCCCCTCAATGCGAACTATTCGCGAATGCCATAGTAATTTATGCGATTAATTCAAATTAGTCTGTCTTTAACAATTTGGCGTTTATTGCTTTTATACTGTAACTGGGTATGTATTAAACAAATATATCCTTCAAAGTTGTTATCTAGGCTTTAAAAACCGATGATACACAGAATACGCCATCCCTGATCGTCCGTGTCTTCTTTAGTGTTAATATCTCGGCTAATTACTGATGATTTTTTTCGAAAATCATCATCAATCCTTTTATACTTCTGCTGCGATAGGTACTTCCAGCGCTTCTCAACACCTCTTGCTGAATGCCCGCAAATCAAAATTTTTGTGTAACGCAAAAATCCGCTTTTCTCAAAAACTATGCGATCTATAAGTCACATCGCAGTGTACATCGTAGGGTAATCGCTATATTTTTCCTGCAAGGTTTAAATTAACGTCTACTACCTGTAATTTTTTCATAATTTTAGTTTCAGTAGATTTGGAAATAGATGGGGGGGGGGATATTTTTGCACTATTCTTTCGACGATATCTCTGAAAATATAATACCTAAAATTTAAAAAAAAAATGTATTTTTGAGTCCAGCTTTACGAAAGCATTCACACGATATAAAAAGAAAAAATATATATATATATAAAGTAACTTAATTAGCCCTCTGCATTTTTCCCAAATATATTTGTGAATGTATAATAATCTGTAAATGTGTGGGTTTATAGTCTTTATTACTTCCCCCAATTTGAACTTTCCACGTTCCGTAGTTTACGAGTAAAATGGCTGTGACAGACAAACAGACAGACACAGGAGTAATCTTATAATGGTTTTGTTTTTACTTTTTAAGTACGGAACTTTAAAAATGAATTAAAAAATGTGTCAGAAATTAGCCAGTTTGAATTTGAGAACAGCATTAAGTAAATAAAATATGCATGCTAAAATTTAAATTGGTAAGTCGAAACAGATACATTATGTAAATAAAATGTACACGCGAAAATATAGCATAAATTTTAAATTCTAAATACTTTTTTTCTTTTTAATTAGATTTCATTTACCATGCTTCCATTTTTTTTTTTTTTTTTTCAAAATTTGGTTTGGATTGCTAGGGTTCAACTAAAATGCATGAACGGAAATATTTCCCCTCAGAATTATCCCATAATTTAGCCTTTGGCTAGTTAAATGCATTAGCAATGTAGCTGTAAATTTGTGGCAATAATAATTAACCGTTTCAAGGGCGGTGGCTAGAGGGTCTAGCCACCTAATTTTAATTCCAAAACAGACAAATAGCACCAAGAATATTTTAATAAAACTTTGCTTTTGTAATGACAGTGGAAAATAGCAAGTTTTTACTTTCTAAGAAATTCGTTTGAATATTCTGGTGTCAGTCAATTATTTCATCATTTTACAAACAGAACTCTTCTGCCCCTAAAAGGTTTAAAAGATGCCAATATTGTTGAAATTCCGAATTTAAGTTCTTTAATTTAAAGCGTTACGTAGCAAAACTATATTAAAGCCAAATATTAGATTAAAAATAATTTATTATTAGACATAAATAACACGGGAGTAATGTTGCCTGATAGATATTTATAAATTGGGCTGATATTTTGAACCCGGTCTCGAATGATAATCATCTTACTCCAGGCCCAACGCACACTACTTACATACTTACATTTCCTTAGTTTAGTTCACGCCGTGGGCCGGTAAAAACTGAATCTGAAGTTTGATGAAATTTCGGGCATTAATTCTTGCGATAGCGCTATTGCGTAAATCGTGAAAAATGCAGCATAGCAGCACCACCTGTTGGGCGATTCACACCAAAATGTAAACAGTATCAACTCATGTTAAGGATTAACCGAATCTGAGGTTTGATGGAAATCCGTGCTTTAGTTCTTGAGATAGAACTATTGCGGAAATCTCGAAAAATGCAGCATAGCAGCGCCACCTGCTGAACAATTTACACCAAAAACTAATCAGCATCAATTTATATCATGTACTAACTGAATATAAATTTTTATTAAATTCCGTGCATTAGTTTGAGATAAAGCGGCCACAAGATTTGTGTCGCATACAGACAGACAGACATTTTGTAAAAACATGTTTTTTGGAATGTTTGACCCCTAAAACGCGTAAATCCACCGAAAACCGGAATTCGAAAATTTTCACGAATCCAATACTTTCTTCTTGTAAAGATAGAAAAACAGTGTTGAATTAAGGGGGGGGGGGGCAATGGGATGTCCGGAAGATTTGAGATTTTGTGTTTTCAATGTTCAAAAAGTAAAATTCCCCTCCTCCCTGGAATTCTATAATGTCCCCTCCAAGAGCAATAGAAATCCCTCGCGGAGAAAAGTGTCTGAATTCAACACTGTAGAAGAAAGTAAAAAAAAAAAAAAAAAAAAAATCGCGAATCCAATATTCTCCCTGTAAAGATAGATGAAAGTAAAAATTGACCAGAATCCAAAATTGACCGGCCCGATCCATGTAGATAAAGATCAGCCGTGTCCCCTTTCCCCTTTTCTTTCTGTGCTGAGTGAGGTGTTTCACACCTCGGAGGAAAGATAGGGGACCATCTCGGGGAACATATATGAGGCGTCGCCGGTTCACATGGCTTGCCAAAAAATGAAAGTTATCGCGCCCGACCTGTGAAAGTCCGCGCCATCTATTGAGAAAAGGGGTTTTTCGACCTTTGTGATGTAGCCCTTTAAAAGAATTACAGAGGAAACAGCAATACAATTTTGCCCTTTTGTTGGGCAGTCAGGGGGTTAAGAACTAGAAACAAATATCAGACATTTAATTTGTTAATTTATCAGCAATGCCTAAGCAATAATAGTTTAAAAAGTCATTGAATAATATCTGCCTTTTAAAATAATAGATCGTTATTATGAATATATAAATATTATAGTATATGCAAAAATATTTTAGATTTAAATATATATATTTTTTAATCTAGCATGCTATTCTGTCTGAACTTTTTCGGAATATTGTATTACTTATTGCTTTTTATCAAGTGGAAATTACTGACATTTTTTTTATTTCCATAACCGAAAACGACATTTATAAATTTCATTTTTTATTTTATCAACAATATGTAAGCAACTTAGTAAAGATATTTTGAAAAATATGTGTATTTAACTGGCACATAATTGCATTTTGTGTCTTTAGAATATATAAAAAGAAATATATTAAAGAATTTACCACGAATTTTGTATCGTAATCCTTGGAAAGATTATATCACTGTAATCAATTTTCCCAATGTAAGTAAACGTCATCTGTCACAAGAGAGAAAAAAATGAACTTTTAAAAAAGAATTATTAAAAAAAAAAAAAGATTAAAGGAATTTGGGTATTATTTAGACAGTATCTTATATATTTTTGAAAGCAATTTAAAGATTTTCAAATTTTATGAGCATGAAGAACTGTAGTAATTTTAAATAAATAATAGAAATTTACTAAAGCACACATAAATTAATCTGAATTCCTTTCCATTAAAGGTACATATATTACCCAAGATGGTTTATTATTTGGAAATTTCCGGGCTAGGATATCGGCTCAGTGGTTAGAGCAACAGCCGCTGTGGACCCAAGTCCGAATACTGGCCATGGATAATTTTTCCCTCCTGGTTGGTTATTGTCTTAATTGTGTTCAAGTCTGTCTTAATATATCAGGTTGTAACGAAAGTTTCCCGCCACAGCTAATATGGTCTGCACAAAGGGTTTGCATTGACGCGTTTGCTCATATTTTGTCAAAAGATTTTTGGCATTTGAAAGAAAGGGACTTGCATTATAACACTGTGTTGTGAAATTTGTAAAACAATATCATTATCATTAAGTACAAGGTGTCTGAAATGAAACTATCACTCTACCAGATTAGAACCATTATTTACTTCCAGTTCTATTGCAAAACGTTAGCTACAGAATGTAACCGAATAAAGTGCACAGCTTTAGATACTAGTGTTGTATCATATGACACTGTGAAGGTTTGGCGGAATGGTGGTTATATATAAAATTACAGTTAATTATATACATTATAATTAGTATTATGTAATGGGGATTTGGCGGAAAACTTTCATTACAACCTAATATCTACATTTAAAAGGATTTTAATTCTTTATTAAGTTGATTTCGTAAGAAATACTACCTATTACATTCTCCCCTATGTTGGAATTTCTGAAACATTTTTGCAGATATACACCGATCATGACCCCTAGAACCCCTAACCACCCCAGTTAAAAACTTTATCTATCTATATATCTATCTATATCACTTTTTTATGGACATGATAACTTCCATAATTCTGCACAAATTTCTTCCAAACTGATACATAAAATCAAGGGAAAGAAAATCTCGGTCAAGTTCGTTAATGGGCAAAATCGGACCAAGGGCGTGGAAATAGGGAGGGGTTTTGTGAAAACAGAAAAAAACTTCATAACGTCTTAATTATAATATATATTGAATCAGTTTAAATTTTTTATTACTTCTAGAAAAAGGGCCAAAAACTTATGTAAGACAGATGTTTGATAAAATTAGAAATGGGCTCAAGGGACAAAAATACATGGTTTTGGGGAAAAAAATTCATAATTTCGTCAATTCTGAAGATATCAAATCAAATTAATTTTATTATAAATCTTCTTAATATTATCTACAACTTTTATCCTGACAAATTTTTGATAGGACCAACTCTTACTGCAATGAAAAATTTAAAACGAAAACAAAAAAAAAGGGGGCGGGTGGAAGAAGAAAAAAATCCATAACTTCGTCAATTTACAAGATATAAAATTCGTATGAATTTATTATAAATCTCCTTAATATTATCTACAACTTTTATATTGACAAGTGTTTGATAGGACCAAATCTGACAGAAAAAAATAGTAATACATAGCGGTTGAAGAAAAAATTATCGTATTAAGGGTGCACTCAAATTCAAACTGCTTATTTTCCAATTCTTTTTTTAAATCATTTTTGCTCTCAAACGCATCCAATTGGTAGGTTCTCTTATTCAGAAACTATATAATGTGTCGTGTAGATCGATTTTTTGATAAAGGCAGAATATATTTCAAAAAATGCTGTCAAAGTCATTTTGAACCGAATTTCCCGACGCGATAGAACTGGAAACTAAAAATATGCCCGGATTGAGAAAAAAATTGTTTAAAAATCAAGTTCTAATTCATTGAACGAAAAATAAAAACACAGGTCGCTTATAAATCTCTTCGAAAATCACATCAAAAACTTTCATTTATTTTTCTTTCAAAAATGATTTTAAAAATCTGTCAGAAAATTTCGAGTTGTTGAGCGGGGAAAAATATTTTTTTGAATACCGCCTTAACATGATTCTGATGAAACGAGCTCTTACAGAACAATGAAATTAAAAACCAGTCAAAAGCGACAAGATAAAATTGTTAAACTGGGTTTATCTCTAATCTTGATATAGTTTTTGTTGGTGAAATTAGTACTTAACTTCGAAATCTACCTGCACCTATAGGCCGAGCCGGCAGGGATCTTTTTCATTAGAAATATCTATGTAACATTAATTTAAAAAAAAACTTTCATTAATATCTGAAGTTGAATGTCCTATAAAACACATAAATTACATTTTATGTTTTTAAAAATTATAGGGAGAAATATATTGAAGAATTTAACCGAAATTTGTATCGCACATCACATGTCTGTAATCAATTTCCCAGCGTAAGTGAATGTCGCCTGTCACAGGAGATAAAAAATGATCTTCTTGAGAGAAAGTATTTAAAAAAAATAACATTAAAGGAATTTAGGATTTTTTATGTGTCATATTGTATTCTTTTAAAAGCAGCTTTGACAATTTTGATTTCTGCGAACATGAGCAAATGTGAATAAATTGATATTTCATGCGGAGTGTCTTTTTCATATCGGTAGATTGTTCATGCCTATTTAATGATGACATATTATTTTCGAATACTCGAAGTTTAAAGATAATTATATAAGTTGAACATGTTATACAGCTGGAACTTCTTTAGTTAGAATTTAGTTCTACTTTATTTATTTATTTTTATTATGTGAAAAACATGCTAATATTTTTGTTGATTTATTCCGAGGGGACTCGAAACAAATATTAAAAATTTTATTCTGTATTTCATTAATTAAAAAAAGTCTTTGAATAATATCTGAAGTGAATGTCATATAAAAGATATAATTACATTTTATGTGTGTAGAAATTGTAAAAAGAAACGTACTAATTTAACCCGAAACTTGTATCTCACAATGACCTTTGAAAGATCATATTTCTGTATTCAATTTTCGAACTGTTATGAATGTCACTTATCACAAATATAAAATAATGATTTTCTTGAGAGAAATTAATTAAAAAAATAAGATTAATTGAATTTAGGAATTTTTTATATGTTATCTTGTACACTTTTAAAAGCAATTTTGATATTTTAGATTTCTGTGCACATGGACAAATGAGAGTAAATTGATATTTCATGCGGTGTCCCTTTCTCAGATTTGTAGATTGTTTATGTCCATTCAATGATGAAATATTGCTTTAATTTAGTGATATATTTATAATATAATTACTTAAGTACCGTATGTAATACAACACCAACATATTTTGATTATTATATTATTGATTTATTTTTATAATTTGAATGAAATACTAAATTTTTTTAGAAATTCATTACCCCAGAACTAGAAACGGATTTTAGCTATTTAATTCTTTATTTTATAAACAATACATATGCAGCATTAATAAAAACAAATATCTGTATATTACCTGAAATTAAATGTCATATAAAACACAAATTAATCTTTTGTGCTTTTGGGAATTAAAAAAGGAATCCCATTAAAGAGTTTAACCCGTTATTTGTATCTCACCATGTTCTTAGAAAGATCACCTTTCTGTAATCAATTTTTACACGATAAGTGGACCTATGTCACCTGTCACAAGAGATGAACAAGTAAGAAAAAAATATGCGTCAAGCACAGATTATGAAACACTTTCTAGCACATTCTTCTGAATGTGCTAATGTAACAAAACTGCACTGTTTAAAAAATTAAAATATTATGCCTAATTCAACCATATGGAAACGCATAATACATTTCAAAACCCAATTTCAGCTGCTCCCATCCACAATCGGAAAATTATGCGAATTTTTTCAGCAGCCCTGTATATGATTTATAGATTTGAATCTATTAACTACATGCATGCCAAAATTTAATTCACTTAAGAGATACATATACCTCAGTTGAAAATTTACCTTCAGTAATGTCCTCTAATAAGGAGAACGGTACGTGAATACTTTTATGCAGCCACGTATTTGAGGTATAGAATTTATATATAACGAGTAAGATGCTAAAAATTAATTACATTTAAAAGCGCATACCGAATTTTAAACCGTTCACTCCAGCAATTATTACTCAAAGACAGTATTGTATAATAACCAATTTCTTTTGTGTGTCCCTGTAAATGAATAAAAAATGCAGTAAATGACCTGTTCTAACGTGATCGTAGTAAAATTTAGTGATTTATATCAGTTTCAATACATTTGAAATAGCGTAATGTCATTAAAATACTCTGCAAACGATTTCCTCCCTATACCATAATGTAATGGAATACTTTTGACTGCCCCAGTAAATGAACGATTAATCCTACGTACTTCATACACAATACCAAACATGTTTTCGTGACTCTAAATAACCTTTATCAATTTCATGAAAATCCGAGTATATTTACGGGAGTTAGAGCGTGGACAGACGGACAGACAAGCCGAATGCATAAACCCTTTTCAACTTTGTTGGAAAGTGTTAAAAATGATACTTTTAGCAGAGATTATTTTTAAAAATAAGATTAAAAATATTTAGCAATTTTTCTGATAGCATCTTGTATAATTTAAAAAGCAATTTAAATATATTGGTATTTTTTAAACAGGAAGAAATTGGTATGCCATGAAGAGTGGTTTTTTATGATTCGTAGATTGTTCATGCCCCTTATACTAAGTGTATTTTAGATTTAGAATATAATTTTTGAAATAAAGCATGATATGCAGACAGAACCTTTTCGGAATATTGTGTTATTTATTATTTTTTATTAAGTAAAGATTACTGACATTTTTTGTCTAATTTATTTCCCAGAACCAAAAAGGAACTTATAAATTTCATTTTTTTGTCTACCACAAATATCTAAACAATTTTAGTAAAGATATTTTGAATAATATATATATTCAGCTGTATTGCTAAACATGTAATTGCATTCTGTGTCTTTAGAATATATAAAAAGAAATTAATTAAGTATTTAACACGAAATTTGAATCTGGCAATTTCCTTGGAAAGGTCATATGTCTGTAAAGCTGTTCCGAGAGAGAAAAAATGATCATTTTAAGAAGAAGTATTTTAAAAACTGAAATAAAAGGAATTTTTGGTATTTTAGGTAGCTTTCATTACAAAAATCTAACTATTGCAGCCGTTCGGAGGAAAACGATTTCGAAAAAATTTGGTATTTTTTTACCGATGATGACCCCCAAGACCCGAAACCACCCTCCGTTCAAATGTAATATATGATATATATATATATCATATTGATCATTGTCATACTGTAACTCTCGTATTTATGAACCGATTTGGATATAATTTGGTGTGTACATAGTACATACCAATGCCTCGACCGAATTCGTTGGCCAGCTTCATTCGACATTTTGTTTCAAAATGGTGGCCATTTAAAAATTAAAAAATATATTAAAGTTTAAAATGAGACACGAAATTTAGAAATTTAAAACGATTTTCTTTCTTATGTATTTGAGATTTATGCAAAGATTCCGGAGCATTTTTTGTTTTGTCTATATCTTAAAAAACGGTTGAGTTATAGCACTTTGAAATTCTTGTGTGGCTGACATTTTGAAACGATCTGATTTTGTCACGCGATAACACGCGTATTTATGAATGGATTTGGATATAACTTAGTGTGTACATAGTATATACCAATCTCTCGACTGAGTACGTTGGCGAACTTCATCCACCATCTTGTTTCAAAATGGCGGCCATTTAATTTTAATTTTAATTTTAATTTAAAATGAGGTAAAAAAAAAATAGAAATTGAAAAAAAAATTCTTATGTGTTTGACCTTGAAACAAAGATTTCATAACATTTTTCGTTTGGTCTATATCTTAAAAAACGGCTGAGTTATAGCACTTTGAATTTCTAGCATGGCTGACATTTTGGAACGATCTGATTTTTCTCACGCGATAATACACATTTTTATGAACCGATTAGGACGTGGCAAGGCATGTCCATAGTACATAGCAGTCTATCGGCCGAGTTCGTTTGCCAGCTACATCTGCCATATTGTTTAAAAATGGCGGCCATTTAAAAAATTTTAAAAAAAATTAAATTTAAAATGCGGTGCAATAAAATTAGAAATTGAAAAAGATTATTTTCTTATGTATATGAGCTTGATACAAAGATTCCAGAGCATTTTTTGTTTTGTATTTATCTTAAAAAATGGCTGAGATATAGCAGTGTGAATTTCTAATGTCGGTGACATTTTGAAAAATCTGTTTTTTTGCATGAAACAGCAATCGTATTATATGTAGACCGATTTAGATGTGAGTGAGCATGTGCACAGGAATTACTAAGGTCTCGACCAAGTTCATTGGTTAGCTTTGTTGCATCCATTATGTTGTTTTAAACTGGCGGGCACTTCAAGATATCGCCGAATTTAGCAACCCAATATAAATCACTTTAAATAAAACCAGCTTTGACAACGCTGACTAATTTTGTGACATTCTCATTCATATTTAGTATTGACAAAAATTAGTATTTAATCTTCTATAATCGGTTTCACTAATTTGAGCGCCGCGTGTGTGAATAATATAAGCTTGCTTTAAAAAATAAGGAATATGAAAGATACCTCTTCCTCCCGGCAATGATTGGAAGCACTTTTTCAGATAATATTATACATTTTATAAATTTTATTTCTTTTATATACATTTACCTTATATATTTAAAAAAAGCAACTTAAACATTTGGAATTCAGTAAATGTGAAGAGTTGTAGTAATTTTATATGGAGTGTCTTTTGTGAGATTCATAGATTGTTTATAACCAATTTAATGATTCAATATTACTCTAAGAATATTCTATTTTAAAATATAATTATTTAAGTAGAACATTTTAATACAAATTGAACATTTTTAGAATATTATATTATTTATTTAATTGTATGAAGTGAACAAAACACTGACGTTTTCTTAATTTATTTCTCATAGAAAAAAAAAATATAGATTATTTATTTTATCAGCAATGCCCATGCAATATTAGTAAAAAAAAAGGTTTGAATAATGTCAGAAGTTGAATGTCATATAAAACACATAATTACATTTTTTGATTTAATTTTCCCACTGACTGGAAGGTCATCTGTCACAAGAGATAAAAGAAGATCTTTTTAAGAGAATTTATTTAAAAAAATAAGATAAAAGAATAAAATATATTATGTGAACATTAAAAAAGGTCCACACCTTACTTAAAAGGCGACTAATGTAATGAAAAAGGTGTTACAAGTTTAAAATATACATTTTATTTAAAACTTCTTAGTACTTTCAATCCTTCCGTCTCATCATCAGAGAATATCTTAATAACTAAATGTTGTTTATTTATACAAATACGTCACTTTGTTTTGAAAATGAGAGAGCCAATAATTACTAGAGTTGAAATTAGAACTCATTTTCAAAACAAAGTGACGTATTTGTATAAATAAACAACATTTGGTTATTAAGATATTCTCTGATGATGAGCCTGGAAGGTTTGAAAGTACTAAGAAGTTTTAAATAAACTACATATTTTAAAATTGTAACATCTTTTCCATTACATTAGTCACCTTTTAAGTAAGATTGTGGACCTTTTTAGTGTTCACATTATATATTACATGTTGAATCAATGTGAAAAATTGCGTTTCGTGTTATGATATTATTTAAGGTAAAAGGAGATTAGGAATTCTTTAGATAGTATCTTGTATATTTTTAAAAGCAATTTCGGCATTTTGGATTGCTGCGAAACACGAAAAAGTGCCAGTAGATGGATGGGGCATGAATGTCTTTTTCAGTTTTGCAGATTGTTTGTGTTTATGTTTATTTAATGGTGCAGTACTACTTTAGAAATAGTCTAGGTTTAATTGTAATTATTTAAGCAGAGCATGTAATAGCGAACGAACTTTTATGGAATATTATAGTATTTATTTATTTCTGCAACGTAGATATATATATATATATATGTTGTATTTTGCTATCGACTTTTGTGACAGGTCGGCGACACTCGTATATCTCGAAGTAAATGTAGTATAGTAATCAAGGCCAACCCTCCGTTATCATGAAAACATCGGAGTGCAGTCAGGGTGGCGAGTAGAAGACAGGCTCCATAAACATGGAAAATTTTCCCATTGCATAATTAATAGCGTCATCGTAACTTTAAACGTTGTTTATTTGACAAAAACATATCGAAACATTTCCAGTAGCTTGTCCATCAACTCTCGAATAATCGATGATCCACTTCATAAAACTTAAATGTTAAAAGTATTAGGATCTACACATTAAAGTCATTCACCTCAAGTGACGTAGATTTATTAAACAACCGGAAAAATGTAAAATCTCTCGCTCCTCGTCGATGTAAAGTAGTGATGGGCGATAACGAGATGTTTTTCTCGATTGTCTCGATTGTATGGACATCTCGATATTTTTCGATTGTGTAAATTTTTTCTCGATGACTCCAGTTTGCCAATTGCTTTGATACATCATATATTATATATTATATACGTCATACATTTATCAAGAATCGTCTGCGGGTGAACTGGAATGAGTCGGTGTTAATAAAGACAAGGTTACGTCGCCCGCTAGTGGGCCCCTCCTTTAATCGGGCCCCTAAGTTATACGTAATCTTGTAATATGAAATCACGAACAGGATACCCGCTATATACGACACCGTATAGCAGGCGTGGTGTGCACGCACTACAAAATCTTGTAAAAAAATATAATCTCGAAACGAACGAACCTCGGACCAGATCTCTTGGGGGAGGGGTCAAAGTGAGCGGAAGGGCAAAGTAGCTGCATAATATGAATAAGCCGTCACAGGTCTTCAGGCCTTTCGAACCATATGTCACACGATGGGTCTGGATCTGAATTTATAAAAATGCCCTTCCCGTGGGGGCAAAGTGGGGGGAGGGGTGCGGGAGGTGGATAACATGAGTAAGTGGTCATAGGCCTTTCCAACAATATGTCATATGAGAGGTCTCGGCTAAATTTAGAAAAGTGTCCCCCGTTTGGGAAAAGTGGGGGGGGCGATTACCGGAGGTGTATAACATCAATAAGTAGTCACAGACCTTTCCAACGATATCTCACATGTGGGGTCTTGGCTAAATTTGTAAAAGTGTCTCCCCAGAAGTGGGGGACGGACACCGGAGGAGCATAACACCAATAAGTAGTCACAGACCTTTCCAACGATATCTCACATGTGGGGTCTTGGCTAAATTTGTAAAAGTGTCTCCCCGGAAGTGGGGGGACGGACACCGGAGGAGCATAACATCAATAAGTAGTCACAGACCTTTCCAACGATATCTCACATGTGGGGTCTTGGCTAAATTTGGAAAAGTGTCTCCCGGGGGGGGGCAAAGTTGGGGGGACATACACCGGAGAAGCATAACATCAATAAGTAGTCACAGACCTTTCCAACGATATCTCACATGAAGGGTCTTGGCTAAATTTGGAAAAATGTCCCCCGGGGGGGCAAAGAGGGAGGGGCTGTCACTGGAGGTGCTTAACATCAATAAGTAGTCACAGACCTCTCCAACGATATCTCACATGAGGGTTCTTGGCTAAATTTAGAAAAGTGCCCCCCGTGGGGGCAAAGTTGGGGGGACGGACACCATAGGTGCACAACATCAATGAATAGTCAAAGACCTTTCCAACGATATCTCACATGAAGGGTCTTGGCTAAATTTGGAAAAATGTCCCCCGGGGGGGCAAAGTGGGGGGGGGCTGTCACTGGAGGTGCTTAACATCAATAAGTAGTCACAGACCTTTCCAACGATATCTCACATGAGGGGTCTTGGCTAAATTTAGAAAAGTGCCCCCGGGGGGGGGCAAAGTGGGGGGTACGGACACCATAGGTGCATAACATCAATGAATAGTCACAGACCTTTCCAACGATATCTCACATGAAGGGTCTTGGCTAAATTTGGAAAAATGTCCCCCGGGGGGCAATGTGGGGGGGGGGTCTGTCACCGGAGGTGCATAACATCAATAAGTAGTCACAGACCTTTAAAATGATATCTCACAAGACGGGTCTTGGCTAAATTTGGAAAAGTGTCCCCCTGGGGCAAAGTGGTTGGACGGCCACCGGAAGCGCATAACATCAATAAGTAGTCACAAATCTTTCCAACGATATGTTACATGAAGGGTCTTGGCTAAATTTAGAAAAGTGTCCTGAAATTTCATATATTATACATAATATTTATCGGAGGGCTCCATAAAAAAATCCGATCTAAAATGATAAAAACGGAAAAAACGACCCCCCGCAGTGGGGGCCAAATTGGGGAGGGGAGGAAGAAAGTCTCATAATATGAAAGAGTCATCCGAGAGCTTTCAGATAACATATCACATGACGGGTCCAAAAAAGTTTGAAAATTGCTCCCCTCCCTCCCCCCTTTGGGCCCACTCTTTCGCCCCGGAATTTACGCAGCCCCCACTTTAAAATTTTTATGTTCAATAAATAATATGTATTGGAAGACTGCCTAAAAAACCTACATCTAAAATGATATTTAAATTTATTATGGAAATCGGCTACGGTTTTAAAAATTTGTTCCCCCCCCCCCCCCGAATTTCACCTTCGGGGGAAGAAAGGTTCATAATATGAAAGAATTGTCAAAGGGCTTTTCGATTATATGTCACAGGAAGAGTTCGGTAATTTTTTTTTTAATTGCGCCCCACCCACTCTCACGTCCTCGGAACTCACCCGACCCACCTTCCTCTTTGAAATTTTTATATTTAATAAATAATATTTATCGGAGGGCTCCAAGTATGTGACAGCTTGGTAGGGCTAAAATAAGAAAAACATTGAAAATTAAAGCTTCATTTCATAGTTCATTGTCATGCCTATTTCTTTCTCCAGCTTGCCCCTCGATATCTCTTCTCGGCCCTTCTTGGCTGAGCGTGAAATGACAATCATCGAGAGTAACATTTCGGAGAAAGGACGAAAACTGATTTCTCATTCTCGACAATGTCATATGAAATGTTGAACAGAGACCGAGAGCGAGGAACGAGAAGTGACGAAGGAAGCAATCGGTGAGATATCTCGAAGTAAGCGAAAGGTTTGCCCTCGAGCAGAATGTCTCCTCGAGATAAACGAGCAGTTTGCGTCCAGAAAATAGAGCGAGAGCTCTCTCTCGAACTTCGAGAGGAAGGAAGCTTTCAGAAGAGTCAAACTTACCGCGCTTGTGGTGTAAGTCATGATTTCCCAAAGGAGTACATGTTTTTTTCCATTCGCTTTTGTTATTAACCGATATGGGTTAGGAGGCATAGTGGTTTAAGTTATCAGTTCGAGTTTTTGTTGATATAGAAGTTTTCTATTGAATTTGGCCCCAGTTTGTCTTTGATTTTCAATGTTTCTCTTATTTTAGCCCTCCTAAGCTGTCCCATATCTCTTAATATTAGAATGCTATTGTTAAAACAAAACTGCACTGCAAAATATGTGTTTTCAAGATTTTAAGTGTCGCCTCAGGGAAGAGGATTTTTCAAAATTATTTTACCCCACTCATGTAATATATTAAAATAAGGGTAATTTCATAACCTTTCTAAATCTACCTTTCTTTTGTCAATCCACTGTTAATTTTAGACCCCTGGGCTTAAAATGCTCTAAAGGAATATACTTAGCGGTGGTTTTTTTCGTACTCTGGTACGGTATCTTTCACTCATAGGAAAATTATAAGACTAACATCAAATTGCGTCTAAAATCGAATAAAAAATATGGACATGTGTTTCTTAATTTTAACTCCCTTCTTCGCCTCAAGAGGGCGCTTTAAAGTTTTGTTTCTTCAAACCTTTAGTATACTGTTTGTCCAAAAATTATAAAATTCACAAAATAAAGTGTTTTCACTGCTCCTTATCTTCTCGTATCAATTTTATTTTTACTACCACCAGGGGACGCCGCCCAGTGAAACATTTTACTTTTAGCCTCAGGCTATTGGTATTTTTCATCTGTTTTTCATAATATTTTGTCTCATTATTTTTCTTCCTTGTAGATACTATTCTCTAAGTTCTTGACCCATTCTGACCATTTGGGCACTCATTCTGGACCAGCTGTGGCCCATCGGGCCCCTCTTCATTTGTCTGGCTCTAATCACACGCTTCACTTGTTCTTTTACCATTTCTTCATTTTCTTCAATTTTTTTCTTATTCAATGGTTCTTTTTTTTTTTTTTTACCGTTCTCAACTTCCCCTAGTCCTCTCTTACATCAAGTTAACTTCCATCCTTGGTCTGCCCTACTGTCAATTTGGGGCCTAATGCCCCTTCGGGGGGGGGGGGGGTGTCTTCTACCTTTTCCAGGCCCATCATCTAATACCACGTTGGTAAGGATTGGAAGATTAAAATTATCCGAAATACCAAAAATGAAGTCCATTGAAGTTTCATTTTAGTTATAGAATTCCCTATTAGCGATATATTTGTCTGTTTACCTTTCTATTTTTCGATAACACTCCTTTGTTTTCGATAAACGGAGAAATTCAACAGCATTAGACTCACTTTAGACATTTAGGGACCTTTAACTTGTATCAAACCTTTTACCTTTATCGAAAAGAGGGAAATGCTAATCGATTCTAGCTAATGCGCCTAAAATAAAAAATAAGTTTGTAAGTGTGTCAGAAAATAGCGCCTTTGGATTTCGATACAGACTTAAAGAGTCATGTTGGAATCACTAGGCACTGGAAAACAGTTTCCGTGTTAGACAGGTTCCCTCTTAGCAGGTATCTTTATCGTACTATCCTTACGTTTTTCGAAAGCAACTTTTGTTTACGATCAATGGGGAAATTCCACAGCATTTGACATTTAGGGGAACTTTAAACTGTATCAAACTTTTTGAGTTATCGAAAGAGTGGAAAGCTTATTTGATTCATCAAATGCGCCATAGTTACGCGATTTGGACATTGCAATTTCATGAAGAAGAAAGGGGAATTTATTCCAAAGCCAAATTTATAAAAAGACAATAAAATCTTTTAAAACATTTAAATAATGTTTTAAAGATAGATAAATAAGTTGAAAGTATTTTCTTAATGTATTTAACGTCCCAATCGATCGTTATCTTTTAAGAAGCATGTTTCTTGACAGCATATTGGATCTTATATTTGAAAAAAAGAATTTTGAATATTTCTGAGGGGCGGTGTTCATTTTGCTGGCATCTGGACCTACGCATATATGAAAAAATATTTGATAAGTTATGCAAAATTCAAAATATATATTACTATGCTCATACAATGTGAATTTTACAGCGTTTAAAACAAATATTAGTAAGTATGCACATTTCATGAAATAAATTTATATAGAACATAATTTAAAGATATTAATCCTTTAGAGTTTATTGGATTGTATTAAAATCTAGTATGGCACATAAAATTCGAAGGATAAATACTATAGCGAAGATGGTGTAATATTAAAGTTGATTTGAAGTTTTGAAAGAACGCATTTTCAATAACAATTTAATTATTAAAACCGCTAGTGCAGAGAAGGAGGTAGGTTTAGGGATATTAATATCGCTTTTAGAACGCTCTAAAACTATTAAGATATATACAAAACCCGTTATATTAACATGATTAACAGATTTTTGAAGACTTCATAAGGGCTGTACTTATATAACAGTATCAACTTTTTGATAATTTTGGACCCCCTCCCCGGCAATGATATCGTTATCAGTGTCTAAAAATTCTTTTGATTTTTGGAGTGATATACAAGTATGGTTACATTTATTTTTCTCATACTTTATTGATTCACATTGAAGTCAATAAAATATCATTTTACATATGAAATAACTTTATATCAAATTAAATAACACTTAAAAAAATAGTTACCATTTAAAAGAATTTAATAATAGCTTTTTTCGCATAATGCGTTCAACAATAATAATGTCTTCTTGCACTTGACCCCGCACGGTGTGTGTGTGTATGTGGGGGGGGGGGGGCAAACAGTACTTCTTATCAACGAAGCAGACGGACAAAATTCTTTCTCTTTTACTTACTATTGAACACAAAATATAATTTCAAACGTACTTCGCATGCGGTTTCTCTAACAGCGGATATATGCATACATATATGACAGAAGAATAGGAATGCCAAACGTTGGGGTATTCCATATTTTGGAATTAAATAATTTTATAATCATTTAAAGATTTTAATAATAACTTTGTATTCTCATAAATATAGATAACAGACTAAAAAAAGATATCATATAATTTTGATGTAATGACCAAGTTACAAATAAAAAATGTAAATTCTGGTTGGGTAAAAAATGATATCGATATCAAAAGACAAATCCCCCCTCCCCCTAGCGATATCTTACGATATCATGTGCCAGACGTCCCCCCTCCTCCCCTCTCCTCTAAAATGATACGTTATATATGCACAGCCCCATATTAGGAGCCCCTCCATCAATTGAAAATTGAATGAAAGACAATAACAGCAAATTAAATTACTGCTTTTATTTTTTCCACCTCCTTTCTATTAACTTTAAATGAAGATCATAGAAGATAAAGTCATCGAGCATCTAAATGTTAAATTTACATTGATTGCTTAAGTTTTTATTGCACCCGTTTTCAGTTCCCATGTATTTACTGTAAAAACTGCTTCATATGCATGTAAAAGCAATGATTTTTTAGTGTTATTATTTTAGGAGTAGTGATGATTCAAAAGATCCCAGCTGCGCCGTTGCAAGAAACAACAACAAACAATATATCTGTTTGCACGTTCTGTGTTAAAATCTGTAGTTAGCGGTGGGTGAATAAGAAATGCGTCGTATCCCATAGATAAGGAGACGTCATCATTAAACTCGTTAACTTCAAATGTGAAACCTCAAAAAAGCAGAACGTAATGAAGAATTTATCGAGTCATTTCGTAGTAGTTTAATACTTTTTTGAAAAAGAAAATGGGACGTTGCTTTAAAAAATCTATAGTTTGGGAATTTTTTAATAAAAACTATGAAAACGATAAAGTTATATCAGTGCAATGCATGAAATGTAATGCAATTTTAAGGTATTTTGGAAATACAACAAATTTGAAGGATCATCTAAAAAGGAAACATCCTGTTCAATTATCAGAGGTTGAAGCACAACAGAATCCCACAAAAAATACTGATAGTGATGAATTATTGAATTCGGGAGTATGTAAACAAAATACAAGTACTTCAAAAATCAGCAAACACACAATTGCAACAGAAAACGTTTCTGCTTCTCCTGCAAAAAAATTTAAGCAAATGCGTTTGTATGGCGCAGCCCAAAAATCGGGACCTTCTAGAGAAGAATGCCATGAATTTGAAAAAGATTTAGTGTACATGATTGCCGTTGATTGCCAACCTCTTTCTATAGTAGAAAATCGCGGTTTTATTTTTTTATGAAAAATATGTGCCTCATTTCAAGATCACATCTCGTAAATTAATCTCAGAGCATGTATTACATGAAGTATATCAGTCATTAAGTTCTGAACTTAAAAACATGCTTAATTCCATCGAACATTTATCTATAACTACTGACATGTGGTCATCTGATAGCAATAGATCTTTTTTAACTGTCACTGCGCATTTTATTTCTGATTTTAAAATGCATTCTCCAGTTTTATCTACGGAAGAAATTGAAAGTGATCATTCAGCTGTAAGCATTTCACAAGCGATTAACAACATCTTAAATAAATGGCAAATCAATGAGAAAGTTTTTACGGTTGTAACAGATAATGCTGCTAACATGAAGAAAGCTGTAAACAATCTTAAAAAAACTCATCATCCATGCATCGCTCACATACTTAATTTATCAGTTCAAGATGCAATAAAAGAAAATGTGGAACTTAATAAATTATTGACTAAATGTAGAAATTTAGTCACACACTTTAAGCAAAGTAGCTTAGCAGCCTACAAACTAAGGGAAATCCAAGAACAAATGGGACTTAAAGATTTAAAACTTAAGCAAGATGTTCCAACCCGGTGGAACTCTGGGATTATTATGATGGAAAGATAGTCTAAAATGAAATCTCCTTTATCAGCAGCCCTTTCTGATTTAACGTCTGCACCAAAGAGTCTTGAAGCATCAGAGTGGGCAACAATAGATGATTGCACCGCAATTTTAAAACCGTTTGTATTTTTGACAGAAGATTTATCAGGCCAAACATATCCAACTGTATCTAGAATAACACCACTAATAAAAGGACTTTGCACCCGAATAAAAAATAAAAAAGCCACCACGGATATTGGAAAGAAATTAATATCATCTCTTTCGCAAATCATTTCTAAGCGTCTTGAATGTTTCGAAACAACAAAAACTGTTGCTAAAGCCACATTTTTGGATTCTCGCTTTAAAAAGACTGCTTTTGGGACTCCAGAAAATGCAGACAATGCTGAAAAATGGGTGACTGAAGAACTCGGTGAAATCCTTCAGAGTATTGAAAATTGTGATGATTCTCATTCACAGAAACCTACTTTTACAGTAAATAACCCTATTACCAGTGATAATGATGAAGATGATCTGTGGTTTGATTTTGACAAAGCAATTTCTGAAATGCCTTCTACTGTTACGCCAACAGACACAGCTACAATGACTGTTAAACAGTATCTTGACCTTCCCCATTCAGATCGCAAAAAAGATCCCTTGGAATTTTGGAAATATCACAGTAACACATTGCCACTTCTTTCTAAATTAGCTTCGAAATATCTCAGTGTACCAGCAACTTCAGTACCCGCAGAACGACTTTTCAGCAAAGCTGCTATTATCACTAACGACAGACGAAGCAGACTGGCTCCAAAAAAATTAGATGAACTTCTCTTCATAAGTGAGAATGCGGAGTTAAATATCTAATAAGTAATATTAGTTGCTTTTGTTTTTATTTACGCCAATTTTATAATTCTCAAAGTAAGATTGTACATGTTATTTTAAACAGTTGAAGCAGATTGGTTTTTAATATTATTAATTTATAATAATATTTTAGAAAAAAATCAAATAATTTTGCTGTCTTGAAATAAGTGTGTTTTATTAATCTAAAGCTTCTGATAAAACATATATAACATAAATGTAACTATTCAAGGCAGATATTTTAAGTAATCTTTAATTGTTTATCGCTTTATTCAACTTATTGATGTAAGTGTATTAGATTACTATTATTGATGTAAATTTTATGATATATATACATATATATATTGCGCGTGTGTGTGTATTTTATTGGTTAATTTTTTTGCTATTTGTGTATCTAAGTTTTACGTTTTCGCATGAGGATGTAAGTTTCATGGTCGCATTTGGTGTATTCCTCTAATCTGTTAGTAAACTTCCACCAAAAATAAATAGATGAATAAATAAAATAAAATAAAACGTTACAATCTGCAACAAAACCAGTTTTATCATGTATTTTCGGTATTGTAAAATTTTGGTTTACTTTAAAAACTTGCCTTATTTATTAGGGATTTGGTACTAAAATTTTTCCCTGGATGTCGAGTTTTGAAACTCGTGTCCTCACATGTTTTTCACTGATTCAGAAGCTCTAAAATTAGATCTGTAATTTTAGAAGAAATTCCTTATAAAATTTTCTTTGTTAAGAGAGCAAATAAACAGCCTTACAAATTCATCTGCTTTTCTATAATTATATGTATCCAGTACTCATCTGTTAATTTTTGGTATAATGTGCTATTCCGATTCTTTATAATTTATTCATTTTGTAAAGACTTTCATTTCGTTTTATGATGTTCCTATATAGAAATTTAATATAAAATTTCGACAAATTTAAGTGTATTCTTTCTTCTGTATACATACTTAAGAAATAACAGTACAAAATGTTTAGAATCATTTGTTTATAAAAAAGTTTAGTTTTTTCTAGGTGAGCTTAGCTTTCATCTGTCTATGTATATATTTGGTGTACAAACGAGTGTTAAAGTATTTTAGCACGGATTTTCATGCGTGCACTCTTGAAATATACTAAAAACACACAGATTTTTTTTTTTACTATAGTATAGCCCAAAATTTAATTTAATAAAATTTAAAATATCATAACTCAGTAAGCTTGAACATACATGAAAGCATTTTTTTTTCTTTTTTTGCTTATTAGAGGTGCACGGAGTAAAAAAATCTAACTATAACTTACACCTATAAAAGTTGAACCGTGCAAAAATTTTAATTTTGTATTTTAATACGTATGCAGCAAATTGTAAAACCATATCTAAATTTATACTTGAAATTGAATGAGTTCTTGATTTGAATATTTTTTTTAATTGGATGTATGTTTCTGCCATCAGAGGTTTGAGAGATAATCACTATAACCTCTGATTTGAATCAGCTAGTATCACAGTATAGTACCACAGATACAGAGTTCTAAGTATAGTAAAAATGCATTATACACCATCAAAACGGTTTACAATATCAAGCCGTTTATCGCTCGCTCAAATCATTCGACCCAAACAAGACAAGTACGAGGAGATTCATTGGACAGGGTAAGGTTTTCAAAATGAGCCGTAAGTGTTTGGGCCGAATTGTAACCGGTTTTAGGGTTGCATTTTTGGCTTCAAGCAAAAGCAGCACATTTCATCAACATTAATCTTAGTGCTCTGACCCTAGTATACTAGAGTCCTGCATCGGGACGAGCAACCCGATGTTACCCACACTCGACTACACGGGTCGGGTCAGAAGGTCAAGCTATTTCCTCTTTTTCACTGAGAGGCTACTTCAGTCAAGCGAAAAGACAAGACCCGCTTGCTAATACTAATCCTATGGAAGAAATTTATAAAGATATCTCGTTTGCATTTCAATATTTTTTAATGTCTTTTTTTTTTTTTTTTTTTTTTTTTTTTTTGCATTGTATAGCTGAGATCGATCTGTACAAAGGATATTTTTTTACTTTTTCGATTTTGTTTAAAGGTATTTTTTAATGAGGACACTTTTATTTTCGAAACCGGTTTCGAAAGCGAAAGCATCCTTATAGAAAAAATCTGCAATCAAAATCGAAAAAGTAAAAAAACGGCCTTTGTACAGATTGACCTCAGCTATTCAATGCAAAGAAAATCCTTTAAAAATGTTGAAATTGAAATGAGATATCTTTATACATTTCTTCCATGGGATTAGAATTAGTGAGCCGACTGAAGTAACCCCTTAAGCCTAAATCACGAGCAAATAATTGCGATAGCAGAATTATCGAGAAAGCCCTATCACTACTATGAAATTTTCGGCCAAAATAATAGCTAAGTTTTCCAACAACTGTTTTTAGCTTCTCTCGTTATAATCGATTGTAAAACATCTCGATTGTAGATTCTAGGAATTAATCGATGGCTGTATCGATTGTGATTTTTTTACGATGTCGATTTTTCTCGATTGTCGAATTCTCGAGAATCGCCCATCACTAAGTAAAGGTATGAGTACTCAAAGGAACAGAACGCGGACGGATACATTATTAGTGGAGAACTAACTCCAGCAGAGGAACGGGACAGGAGACAGGCTACGATTCGATGGGAAGGGAGACGAACGCGTGACGTCGATAATGAACTCTTTATGCTCGGCATCAGATTAAAATGCAATCAAATGCTGACGGGAGTTTGCAAGAAAATCATCGAACAAATGCAAAACATTCGAAACAAAAAGAATTTAGATTTAGAATAAAATGAAAAAAGTAATTTAATGGGTCTTAAGATTCGACGAATGGATTAAGGTTTTTAAAATAATAAAAGAATACCCAGATTTAAATGCATGAAATAAAAGACAAAAGATATTATTAAAGATAGGTAAAAAGGGGAAAAATATTAAGAATTTGGAATAGTGTTACTAAGATAAAAGGGCGAAATTTTTTATTATTACATATATATATGTATGTATATATATATACAGGGTGATTCATAAATATCGAAACAATAGGCTATCTCCTTAAATATTGCCCCTAGGCACATACTTCCAATTGCAAAGTTTCATAAAAAAGGTGCAAAATTTGATGAGATAAGTTTCAACTCCATGGGGGGTCTATATGAGAAAATACAAAAATTAAATTTTTATACGGCCCCCGTAGAGTAAAATTCCAAATTAGGAAATTTTTCGTTATCCATTCCTGAAATAAACACAAAAAAATTCATCTCGATATCTTCAAAATTCGCAGAGATATCAAAATCCAAAATTCGTGACTTACACCATTTATCCATGCCTCTGAGCGACGAGTTTTTGACTCATTTTGAATACAAGATAGGGATCATCCACAAATTTTACATTATTAAAATTCAATAAAAGACAGTGCCTCTCCTTTGGACATAAAATAGGCAGCGAATAGATTTTATGTTAAACCTGTTTTCAAAGTATGCTGGTGGTCTGCACTAGAGGTCAGCATAGGTCGAAATATCTATGACCGGTCCCGAACCGCTTTTTACGCAGTCATGTTTTTTGATTTTTTAAATTTAATTTTTATTGATTATTTTACATTAATTTTGTTTCGGCAAATTAAAAAAAAATTACTCTTGAAAATATGACTTTTTTAAAAATAAGTTACACAATTTTTTAAATAAATATTTTTAATATTTTTAAAATTAACATTTAAAAAAATCCTTAAACAAAACTAAAATTATACTTTCCTCTTTAATTAAATGAAAAAAAATTGAAATCCGATGAATAATGTTTCGAGTTATAAAGATTTTAAATTAAATCCGCTTAAAAAACTACTAATCATTTATTTTTTTTTAACTATATGAGAAATATTAGGATTGTGACAGCATTTCTGTCCCATAGCTTTCATTTTTATTCAAAATTAATTTAAAACATAACTTTATTACTGTTAGATCACATTATCCTTCCCCCCCCCTCTTTCTTATGCTGAAATATGTAATTAAATTCATTTCTCAAAACCATCCAGCTTTTATTAAAAGGCTTTCTTTCTTCTTTCTAAAAACACCTGTATTTCCAGCCGCAAAGATTCATTTCTTTTTCCCTTTTCCTTATCTGTCAGCTACCGCTCCCAGTGCAAAGAAATAAATAAGAATTAAATGTCACATCTGCTAGTATCAAGGTCTGCATTTAATTGCATCGGATTTTTGCGCGCCACATTGATAAGAAATTTTTATCTCTACTAATACGTGAACGTTGAATATGTATTAACAATAAAAAAGTAAAAATGAACAGATCTTATGGGAAGCATGTATTTATCGTGTTTTGTGGTCGAGCTAATAGCCAGTTGCCTGTGATTTCCAGCATTTTTCTCAGGCGGCGGTCTACTTTGTAAAATCTGTTGTATAAACAAGTTTCGCTTTTCTGACGCATTTCTCATCGTATTAGAAGCGCTTGCTTGCAATCTCGGCCTCCCCCGTCCGATTGTGTCACCACATTTTTGCGGTAATGTTTATCGCCAAAAGCCTTTGTACACTTTCGCTCAGTCACCACAAGTTGTAAATTTGCGATTCTGTGCAACGCCAAGATTTCTTGACTTCTTGCAAAAACTTCACTCCTGTTTCAGCTTTCGAGATGTAAAGTTGTCTAAAAGAAAAGGCGCTTCGGCGTCCCATGTATTATGGGGTCTCTCTCTCCCATTTTTAACTGAACCACCTTTAAAATGACCTTCTTAAATAAAGAGTAATTTCCAGTAAAGTTTCCAGTTGGAGTTTTTTTTAGCATTTAGAACCCGGTCTTCAATCTATGCTACATAATTTTGCGCATCGCCTATATTTTTTTCCCAACTTAGTTAAAAAAAAAAAAAAAAAAAAAAAAAAAAAATGCACGTTAGAGAGAGAAATTCACCCCCCCCCCCCCCTTAAAATCATTCAAGTACTCCATTCAGTAATTTTCTTCAAATTCTTGGACTGGATATTTTTTTTCAACCATGCCGGACAGTGTGACTTCTTGGTGTGCCGTGATATCCTGCACTCATAACATTGTGCTCGATGGATGGATGCGATTTTCTCCGACGGACAGTGATGGAACCCATTCTAGTGTTTCTTCGCTCACCAGCTGGACATCTTCGAGCCACTCTTGTTTCGCCTGTATGCCTCCTCCCCCCTCTGATGTTGGTGCGGTTGTTTCTTCGTTCTGCTCACCATCACCTCCCCCAGATGATCGGAATTAGTCGGCGAATTGATCTTGTATCGTCACTAATCATAGAAAAAAAAGTGACTTCAGCGGTTCGCCTTGTGTGTGTGTGTGTCGACGTTTTGCTTTCCCCTTTCGACAGAATATTGTGACCTAGTGTGTTATCATATATGTGCGTGTGCATTCAACGGTGCCTGGACATTATCGTGTGGAATGTGAAAAAGTAAAAAGGTTCGAGTGCATTGCGGCAAAGGTGTACGTAAAATCTTATGCTACATTTTTTTTAGGAAAGTGTCTTCAAAAAGTTTTCCTTTTTCCAAGTGTTGCGTCGATGATTTACATGTGTTACGTCAAGTATGTGTTGTCTTCAAGTGAATAATAATAAAAAAATCTGTGTTGACAGATGTCAGATAAACGCTCTAATCAGGTGTAAATTTTTTTGTAAAGGAAAAGAAAGTCCATCTTAACAGAATTAGTGCATCCGAAAATATTTCAAATTATGTGAACAATTTTCTTTTAATCTGTGCTTCAGTTATCAACAGAATAACTATTTGCTTCTTCTGCATAAATGAGATTAAAAAAAAAAAAAGATTTGCATCAGTTTTCATCATCAAATTTGCATCAGATCGATTTTTGTGTGTTGCTGGTTTCTGCCATCTTAGCTTGTAAAAAGATCAGTGCCAATATGTTCGCAATAGTAAAAGTGGTACACCTGATAAAAAAAGGAAAACGTGAAGTTATATAAAAAAAAAGTGCAAACGTACAGAAATGTACCATCGTATGTCTGCGAATAATACAACAAAAAAAAATTCTACGGCTAAGTATATAAGTTAAATAAAAAAAAAAAGTGTCTAGTTTTCACTGCAAAAGCATGAACACGGAAAATTCAAGTGTTTCTTTTAAACTTTAATTGTAATAAATACAGTAAATTAGTTATTATTATTTTGCTTTATTTTTTATCTGTAGGTATGCGTTATGATTTATCAATTTTCCCTTTTCATGCTGTTTGAGTAAAAAAAAAAAAATATATATATATATATAAAATGATGACTTCTTACTATTCTGTATATTTGTTAGCATGAACAGAGAAGTTTACGAAATTGAAGATGTATATTTTAAATGATTTCATTCGGCACTTATAATTTTTTTGTCTTCTCTTTTCTTGCTTTATTTTGAAAGGTAAGTTTTTTTTTTAATTCAGTATTGCAGTGCATATTTATTTTATATTGATATTTAGGTGACTAATTATTTTCCATGCAGGCAATAAAATGTCATTTAGTTAAAATGTGTTTGTGATAGGCTAGGCGTATTGACAGTTATTGTCGGTCGTTTCCAAAGGTGCATTATAAAATTTTCTTGGCTATTATTTGATAGTTATTTATTGATTTTTTGCTTGTATTCAGCATTTACAAGTGAATATTATTTTTGCATGCATATTATTGGAAGATGTTGCAGTGATTTTGTGCTGTTTTCTATATAATACCTGAGGGTGTATAAATTTTTCTTACTGTATGAATATTTCAGATACTGCATACTTTTAAAATAGACAGAAATCTTTTTTGAGAACTTCCAATTTTTTTTTTCTTCTCTTTTAATCTGCTCATTCAAAAAAAAAAAAAAAAAAAAAAAAAAAAAAAAAAAAAAAAAAGAGAAAGGGAGAGAAAATATTTGTTTTGAATGCTTTTTCTTGCTTTTTGCTCTAATACTGTAACTAAATTTTAAATTATTGTGCCATCTTTTATTTTTTTTTTAATTCTTCTTTGGCTACTTTTTCCAACATTTTCGAAAAATGTCACAGGCCGATAGCCATCCAGAATTAGAAGTATCTATGGCTGAATTAAAATGTTCTCTGCCGTACATGTTTGAGGAAGCACTTAACAGATTTACGGAAAGGGTAAACACAGAATTCCCCATACTACAGGAACAAATTGGTAGTAAAAACAATGACACTTTAGTTGAAAATATATCTTCTATGCATAAGAAATTTTTATGGGAATTTCAAATTTTGGGTAATTTTTTTCAGGTTATAAAAGATGATTATGTTAGGTTGCAAAATAAGAACAAATGTTTACAAATTGTTAATACAAAAATTTTGGAAAGATTGCACGCACTCACAGTGAAAGAGAAACGTAAAGTTGAAATTAATGAGACGTCTTATCAAAATCAAAGCACATCCGAGGCATACAGCGAAATACTATCACCTAAGCGGATTGAAACAACACAAAAAGATAATTGTGAAACTAACAGTCTGACTGAAAATTCCTTGCAGCATAACTCAAATATTATTTCTGATTTGAAATGCCCACAACAAGATGTTACCACTTCTCCTATAAATAGTAACTTTTCGTCCCCTTTTAGGCATGATTTGAAGCCAATTTCAGTTATAATTTGTCAGTTGCCAGAAAATTTTAATATTCCTGATAATCTTTTGGCAATTTCTGACTTAACTGGTATATCCACAGCTTCTATTCAATTTCAACAAAAATATAAGATGAAATATGTTGAGTTATTTAATTGGATATTTCTAATGACCCCAAAGATAGCTAAAAGGTTAATTATTCATGGCGAAATCAAAATTCAGTCTACTGGTTACCCTGTAAAAAGATACGTTTCAGTAAAAAGATGTTTTACATGTCAAAATCTTCTTCATCAGGCTAAATCATGCACAGATAAAGTTAGGTGTCCTGTATGTGCCTTATCACATAAAGATCCTCATTGTTCAAACAGCCCAAAATGCATTAATTGCATTAGATGTAATGAGGT
Organism: Maratus speciosus; assembly: GCA_963932465.1. NCBI lineage: Eukaryota > Metazoa > Arthropoda > Arachnida > Araneae > Salticidae > Maratus > Maratus speciosus. The sequence goes on from OZ010797.1 coordinate 481,940,724, forward strand.
AAACAACACAAAGTTTAACGTTTTCCATACAGCTTTCTCACATAGATGTCCTACCGTTAAGAAATATATAAAAGAGCAACGAGAAACCTTAGACAACTGCAATTCATTTCATTGAACAGACTTTTTTTTATAGACATATAAAAAAAAAACCTCTTTACAAGATATTTTTTTTCTCTTGCTGCATTTTGTATTGTGAAGGATTCTTTAAAAAAAAAAAATTCATTTAAAGACAAAAAAACATTTCACTGTGTTAGACAGTTATGTACATCTTAATACTTCACCAGATGGCATTAGTGATAATTTATTTCGCAGTTAACACTTAACTGCAAATTTAAATATTTTTTTTTTAGAAATTATGCGTGTACTTTTAGGTATACCTTTTTCTCATTCGGTTATTACTGCAGGAATGGTCGGATGATTAAAAGATTGTATGGGAGAGTAAAATACATTGATGCAGGTCATCAGTTTTTTATTTTCGCTTGTAAAGGTTTTGGTAGTACAGGTGTACACACAAACACTGTACAGATGTGTCTTCCTTTTTTTTGCACCAGTTACACTTAAACGATTTTAGATATTTTTTTTTCTACTTTGGTAATTTAATAGATACGAGTGATGGAAACATCACATTGCACTCTTTACATTCAGTTTTGGTTTTGGAATTTACATTTTCACAATATAATTTAATAACATTTTCTATTTTGTCTCTTACTTAACATTTATTTTAAAAATTGACGGTACTTTTTTTTTTTTTTTTTGACAACATTAGTTCATGTGCTGCACTTAAGTTTTAGATAGATACACAATTAGTTCATGTGAAATCACACATTAGTTCATGAGATTAGTTACACAATTTAGTTCATGTGAAATCACACATTAGTTCATGAGATTAGTTACACAATTTAGTTCATGTGAAAACACACATTAGTTCATGAGAATAATTACACAATTTTGTTCATGTGAGATTACATTTAGTTCATGTGAGTTTATTTTAGTTCATGGGTATATTTACACAATTTTAGTTCATGTGAGAATACACTTTGTTCATTAAGATATTATCATACATTGTTCATGAGTTTGTCACACTTTGTTCATTGAGATAATCTAAAACTTTCACACTTTGTTCATATGTTTATACACTTAGTTCATGGTGTCAAGCAAAACTCTGTATCATTATATAATCTAGTGATATTAATTCATTAATTATGTAATTGAAATCACATTGACAAGAATGATTTTGGAGTTTTGTGTTTGTACACACGTACCGTTATTTTTTTTACTTCTGCATCTTATGTCAGGTTTTCGTTTTACACTACAGATTTTTTTTTGTTTTTCTCTAATACCCTCTATATACTAATTTTTTTTCAGTTTGGATAATGTCATAACTTACTAATGATACCATCACTTTCTTAATTACACAGATTTTATTTTTAGATTTACACGAAATTATCCTTCACATGACATTTTTACTTGACACATTCATTTTGCGGCAATTAACCTGTAACAGTTCTTTTTTAACACTTTTGTTATAGACTCCTTGCTTGTAGGTGGCATATAAAGTAAGGTCTCTATTTACACTACACACAGTAAAATACAGTTTTTAAGGTGCCTGCCTACGTACGGAGCATTTTTTTCCAAAAAAGCTATTTAATTAGCTTTTAAACTTATTTTTACTAAGATTAGGACTAGAAAATGTGAAAAAAAGTAAAATATATTTCATTTATTGATAAAATTTTGGTAAATGGAGGAATTTATAGTAAAATTTAGTGAAATTTGGCCCGAAACGCAAAACGCTCTAAAGGAAATTCTACTGTATGTATCTTAATTTCCTTTTTACACTTCATATTTATGACATTGGTGAAGGCAATGAACTAAAATCTAAGAGATTCTTTAAGTATTTCAAAACTTATAGCATATCGCACCTGTTTACATGTTAATTTTCATAAAATTCATCGATGTCATTCCACAAAAACATCCATAAAACTAAAAATATTTATTCTAAATTTAAATCTTTAGTTCATTGCCTTCACAATAGTGTAAATAACATACATTTTAAATTTCATAGTGATATTCCAATAACTTTTTGAGAAATCATGTTTTGCGTATGGAATTTTCACCGAAAATTACATTTTCCAAAAAATGCATTTAAAGTTTAGATTTATGTTTTACTACAAGAATTTACAGTAATATACATCTAAATTTCATGGAGCATATTATTTACATTTCTTATTATTAAACAAATGCATCCAAAATCGCGAAATTTCTCCAAACGTACGACCCTTTAAAAGCAATTTAAAAATTTGAAAATTTTTAATTTTAAAGCCCTTTAAACAGCACCTTCTTTTTGAGTGACAGCTGTTGAGTAGTTTTAAAACCGCTATAACTCCGGATCTATTTCACGTACAATAAAAACAAATACAGTTTTGGAAATGTAAAGAATTGGTCTTTAATAAAATAAAATAAAATCTATTTGACAATTTTGGTCGAAAATTGCATTTTCAACGTAGTCAGATACCTTAATTTTTTTTAATATACTTGGTAGGATTTTTTGGATGATGTGTTTAAAAGTTTTGCAGAAATTATGACATAATTTAACTATTGTACATTGTTTGCACATACATCTTAAATTTTTATGCAGGAGATAAGTAATTGGCTGTACATTTTTACACATACAGTTAATCTACTGTTTAATTTCATTGTTTACGCAAAGCTGGTGACTTGTTGCTACATTATTTATAACATAAGGTAATTTTGTTTTATTTGACATGATATGTGATATCGTTAAGAGTTGTTGTTTTTTTTTTGTAAAATTTATTCAAATGCACAATATGTGCTGTTTGGTACACTTCACCTTTTTTTTAACGCTATTCAAATAGAGTCATTAAACTAAATCTTTGGCATTTTCTCAAATTTGAAATTTTTTTAATTAGTGAGTGGAAGTCTCACGTTGTCTTGTGACGGATACATACACTCATATGACATGAAGAATTTAGTTTTTTTTTCTATGCATTTTTACTTTCTCTTTCATTCTTTTTACTTGGAACATGTTTGGTTTGGAATAACTTCTACATTTACAGCGTAGAATTATGCAATCTACTGGGCACTTCTGCATTTTATACACACTTTTGTTACCTTAATACAGTAATAACTTGCGCAGATACAACTTTATTTTAATTTTAACCCTTAGTTAACCATTAAGTCATTTTTACAAGCAGTTCATGTGTTGCATATTTGTTTATGTTGCACAACATTTGCTTATTTAGAATACATTTTGTGCATCCATATACATACATTACACTAGTTCATATGTTGATTTACATATTTTGTTCATTTGATTTTATACATTGTACTTTGCTAACGATTTATTCGGCAGTATTTCTTTTTTTTTTTTTTTTCTTACAAGTAGTTCATTGAGTAATACACACTGGCTGGTTTAGAGTTTAACCAGGGTTTACTGGGTGCTTACTTACTTACTTACATTACAAGTAGTTCATTTGTTTTTTAACCCTTATTCACTACATTTTGATGATAACTCATTAATTATGTAATTGAATCTCACTCGTTGTAAGTGTCTTGGGTTATTACACTTATACTGTCTGTTTATTTTGTTGGCAATTACAATTTTAGTTCATTGAGACATTAATACATAGAGTTCATGTGATATTATACAATTTGTTCATGTGTTTACTTACACGTTGTGTATGCTTGCGTACACTTTTGTTCATGTGCACAAGTAGTTCATGAGTTTGGGAGTTTGCTCCCCCGCCCTCCACACACATACAGTTTCTCCTTTACTTTCCTAGCTTTTAAATTTTACACCATGTTTCAATATTAAAATACTTCTTTTTAGCAGTTTTTTTTTGTGTTTGCATAATGTCATAATATATCAATGACAACATCACTTTGTCTATGTACAAAGATTTTAAAGTTACAAGGAGTTATCCGTCACATGACATACTAAACTACACATACATTTCGAATTTGTTTATTTTTAACATGTTACATTTTAACACTTTGCTTAGATACTTTTTACTTGAAAGTGACAGATCGAGTAAGGTATCTTGTTACATTATATAACATTTAGATACATTTTTCTTACCTTTTTTTTTTTCATATTCTTGCAAGGAGTAAAAAAAAAAAAAAAATACTCTAGTGATTACACAAGCACTTCATATCATGCAGAATCTTGAACACAAGATGGGACATTTTAATTATTACACAGAAATACAGGACGGCAGTGTGTAAATTATCAAATGCTAACTTATTATACTTTGACTTCTTGTTACAGCGGGAACTTAGTTATAGTGCAGGTATCTAAAAAAAAATATACTCTTGTTATTTAAGGCAGAAGCCCTAAGCCGACGCCATAATACTTGTGGTCTCCACAAGATTTAGGGCTACACCTGTTTGCCAGCGTGCTACATGCACCCCTTTTTGGTAGTCCTGTGCCTTGTGCACAAATTTTTCTTTTCATATACGATTCATCTTCAGTGTAATACAGTACATTTTAACTTGTATTTTATATATATACATACAATACTTTTCTTTGTTTCATTTAAAAAAAAAGTTCTTATTGGTGTGTTTTGTTTTAATTTGCTTGCATTTCGTATGAAATTATGATCTCGTTGTAAGATCACATTGTGAGAAGTTATAAAATATGTCTAATGTAAATGCTTCTCTTTGGAATCATGACACAACAAAAAAGCTGGTACCAGCCCCACAAATATAGAGCCACATAAAAAGCATAGGATCCTAACTCTTCGTCAAATGTGGCACATTTTTTTTTTCTCTTGTGGCATATTGAATTGATAAATAAGATTTGTTTTAAATATGAGCGCTCAGTCATGAAAAAATATTATTATTTTGAATTATTTGAAAGCAAGCAAATATGTTTATATACTACCTTTCTATTTTATTACTTAAATTACTGGAAATGATGCTCTAATAGCATTTTAGAGAAACAGGTTCAAACATTTTTCTGTTATTGGATACAAATTTTTTTATATTTCTATGTAGATTGATACTCTGTATGTGCGAAGGTGGACAAAGGATTTTATGTAGATATAAAGCTGCAACGTACACGTTTCAGCTTTCTTCTGTGGTCGGGGTGAGTTATGTGACAGCGTTTCTGTCCCATAGCTTTCATTTTTATTCAAAATTAATTTAAAACATAACTTTCTTACTGTTAGATCACATTATCTTCCCCCCCCTCTTTCTTATGCTGAAATATGTAATTAAATTCATTTCTCAAAACCATCCAGCTTTTATTAAAAGGCTTTCTTTCTTCTTTCTAAAAACATCTTTATTTCCAACCGCAAAGATTCCTTTCTTTTTCCCTTTTCCTTATCTGTCAGCTACCGCTCACAGTGCAAAGAAATAAATAAGAATTAAATGGCACATCTGCTAGTATCAAGGTCTGCATTTAATTGCATCGGATTTTTGCGCGCCACATTGATAAGAAATTTTTATCTCTACTAATACGTGAACGTTGAATATGTATTAACAATAAAAAAGTAAAAATGAACAGATCTTATGGGAAGCATATATTTATCGTGTTTTGTGGTCGAGCTAAAAGCCAGATGCCTGTGATTTCCAGCATTTTTCTCAGGCGGCGGTCTACTTTGTAAAATCTTTTGTATAAACAAGTTTCGCTTTTCTGACGCATTTCTCATCGTATTAGAAGCGCTTGCTTGCAATATCGGCCTCCCCCGTCCGATTGTGTCACCACATTTTTGCGGTAATGTTTATCGCCAAAAGCCTTTGTACACTTTCGCGCAGTCACCACAAGTTGTAAATTGGCGATTCTGTGCAACGCCAAGATTTCTTGACTTCTTGCAAAAACTTCACTCCTGTTTCAGCTTTCGAGATGTAATGTTGTCTAAAAGAAAAGGCGCTTCGGCGTCCCATGTATTATGGGGTCTCTCTCTCCCATTTTTAACTGAACCACCTTTTAAATGACCTTTTTAAATAAAGAGTAATTTCCAGTAAAGTTATAGTTGGAGTTTTTTTTAGCATTTAGAACCCGGTCTTCAAGCAATGCTATAAGGATGTGATTTTGTTTGCAAATTATATGGTTAACCATAAAAAAAAGGGAAAAAAATCAAAATTCTATCTCAACAAATATATTTTGTACATGTTTCCTAGAACTCTTAAAATAACATTGTTTCTTGGATTGCACGCATTTCAATTTGTGTCTAATCCCTTAAAACCTGATGAATTATTTAAACAGCCATAACTCTTCGAGTTTTTCAGATGTGAAGATGCAATTTTTTGTGTTTAATTCAGGAATGGATAAGGAAAGTTTTCCTAATTGGAATTTTTACACTACGGGGACCGTGTAAAAAATTAATTTTCGTATTTTTTCAAATTGACCCCCCCCCCCCCCAAGGAGTATTACTTACCCCCAACTTATGTCATTTAATTTTGCACCTTCTTTAATTAAACTTTGCAATTGGAAGTAGGGGTCTAGGTGCAATATTTAAGGAAATAGCATACAGTTTCGATATTTATGAATCACCCTGTATATAAACAACTTTGTTTATTTATTTCTCAAGGAATTGAAACAAAAATTAGAAATATATATATTTTTTTATTTCACCAGCAAAACCTATGTAACATTAATAATAATAAAAAAAAAAGTCTGAAAATATCCGTTTTTGAATGTCCTATAAAAGGCATGATTAAATTTTGTGCTTTTAGAAATTCTAAAAAGAAACATGTTAAAGATTTGAATACGCAATTCGTATCTCGCGATGTCCTTAGAAATATCTCTGTAATCAATTTCTCCGCTGTAAGTAGACGTCATCTGTCACAACAGATAAAAAATGATCTTTTTAAGAGAAATTATCTTTAAAAATAAGATTAAAGAAATTTAGTTATTTTTGAGAGAGCATATTGCATACTTTTAAAAGAAATTTAACTATTTTGGATTTCTGTAAACTTGAAGAAATGTCATTTAATTAATATGGTAAGATAATGAATTTATTTGGATTTGTAGATCGTTTATGCCCCTTTAATGATGCAATATTATTTTAAGCCATTAAGCACCAATATGTTTTACAGGAATTTTATTCAGTTCATGCCACTTTTTGTTAAATACTTACTTTTACATTATGAATCACTGAAATATTTTAATTAAAGTAAATTTTATTTTCCTCTTTTACCGGTATCAAAAATAAATAAATAAATAAAATAAAAGATGCAAATATACTGTTGCGTAAACGCAACGTCTGTCTTTAATGGGTTAAATTCATATTACATTTAAATATAAATTTTTAATTATAGTATTTTATGCTGTCAGAAACTTTTCGGAATATTGTGTTACTTATTATTTTTCATTAATAAACTTTACTGACACTTTTTTGTTAATTTATTTTCCAGAACGGAAAAACTGTATAAATTTTTCCTTTTTCGTTTTATCAACAATATCTATGCAACTTTAGTAATGATAGGTTGAATAGTTTGTGAAGTTAACTGTCACATAATTTCATTTTGTTTCTTTAGAATACCTCAAAAGAAACGAATTAAAGAATATAACAGGAATTTTGTATCTCGCAATTTTCTGGGAAAGACAACATTTCTGTATTAAATTTTCCCACTGTAATTGAACGTCACCTTTCACAAGAGAGAACAAATGATCTTTTTAAAAAGAACTATAAAATATGATTAAAGGAATTAAGGTATTTTTTAGATAATACCTTATATATTTTAAAAAGCAATTTAAACATTTTATAATTCTGTGAATGTGAAGATATGTAGTAATTTGCTATGGAGTGTCTTTTATGAGATTCGTAGATCATTTATAACCAGTTTAACGATTCAATATTATTTTAAGAATACTGAATTTTAAAATATAATTATTTAAAGATAACATCATAATACAGGAAGAGCATTTTTAGAATATTATAGTATTTATTTATTTCTATGATGTGAAAATAATACTAACATATCTGTAAATTTATTTCTCAAGCAAAAGAAAAAAAATAACATACTAATTCTTTATTTTATCAGCAATGCTCATGCAACATTAGTAACAAATAGGTTTGAATAATGTCTGAAGTTGAATGTCATACAAAACACATACAGGTAATTACATTTTATGCGTTAATTCTCACACTTTAAAGGAATGTCACTTGTCACAAGAGATTAAAATAAGTTCTTTTTAAGGGAATTCAGTTTTAAAAAATAAGATTAAAGGAGTTTCGGAATTCTTTAGATAGCATGTTGTATATTTTAAAAAGCAATTTCCACATTTTGGATTTCTGTGAAACATGAACAACTGCGAATAAATTGATAGGGTATGCGGAGTTTCTTTTTCAGATTTGTAGAATGTTTATGTTTATTAGCCCCCGGTGCGGTATGCTATTTCTTTCTCCCAGCTTATTTGTGTCCAAAAAAAAAGTAACGTTACCTTACAGAAGCCAGCAATAAACAAAGCAGGTGTATCATTGTACAATTAAATACTCTACAGCATTTTTTAAAATTTCTATCGCAGATTTTTAATTTTTATACCGTCGTATTGGAAAAAAAGTACTTTTAAATGCAATTTGTTTGAAAACTGTATCTCCATTGATTTTTGAAACATTAATTTTTTTTGTAGTTTTTAGCACCATTTGTTTAATTTTGGCAACTCAAGTACTCCATTTCTGTTGAAAGTAAAGGGAAAATAGTTGAAAAATAGCAATTATATCTTTTTGTTGTCATTTTCTCATAAAAACCGAAACAAAATGTAATTAAAATACGTGCTATTTTGAAAAAATATAAACGAATAATTTCTGTTAACCCTTTCAAGGGCAAGGCATTTCTGCTCCAAAAATGTTCAAATAATTAATTCACACCGCAATTAACGAACAAATGTATTTGAAAATAATTAAAAGCATTTTTTCACGTATATTATGAGATCGGAATTGTACTAAAAAATTACTGGTGTCATTTGGCCATTTAGGCGTTAAAATTAGCCGTTTGCAGACTGCAAACGGCGCCCCTCAAGGGGTTAAAACATGGAGCTATTATAACCTATATTTATTTTTAAGTTATCTATATTAATGTTACAAACAAATGAAGGCCTATGAATCACTAGAGGGCCTTTTTTGTCGAGTTTCTTTAATGACGGCATCTTTTTTGCTGCATTTGTGTATTATTTTGCGATAGTGACATCCTATGCATGCTTTACTGTATATGTTTAAGAGTGGATCGTAAATGGGGAATTCTTAAGCGGATGCGAATGACGTCATTTTACATAAAATAAAAATGTGTGTTTTAAGTCTTAAAATTGAAATATGTTTTGTACTATTTATATATACATATATTTTTTTTTCATCGGGAGAGACACTAAATTCTGAAAAAGCAGAATTCTTGTTTTCTAGTTTAAGGAATACTACTTTAGAACTATTCTAGGTCCGAACGATCTTTTACGGAATATTATAGTATTTATTTATTTCTGTAACGTAAAAAATACATATATAAACAATAAACATTTTTGTATATTCATTCTTCAAGAACTTGAGACAAATATTATAAATTTAACTCTTTATTGTACCAGAAAATTTATGCAGCATTAACAAAAGAGCTCTGAATAATATCCGAATGTGAATGTCATATAAAGCACGTGAGTACCTTTCGTACTTTTAGAAATTACAAAAAGCAACATATTAAACAATTGAACTAAAATTTGTATCTCACAATGTCCTTAGAAAGATCATATCTCTGTAATCAATTTCCTCACTTGTAAGTTGACGTCACCTGTCACAAGATATAAAAAATTATCTTTATATGATAAATTATCTTTAAAAATAAGATTAAAGGTATTTAGTTATTTTTGAGATAGCATATTGTATACTTTTAAAAGCAATTTAAATATATTGGAATTTTGTAAACATGAAAAAATGCCAATAAATTGATATAGCAAGAGGAGTGATTTTTTTTAGAATTCGTAGATTGTTTATGCCCTTTTAATGATGCAATATTATTTTAAGTATATTTTAGATTTAAATATATTTTTTTAAAATATAGCATGATATGTTGCCAGAACTTTTTAGGATTATGTGTTATTTATTATTTTTTAACAAGTAGAGAGTACTGACATTTTTTATCTAATTTATTTCCCAGAACCAAACAGGAACTTTATACCGGGTGAGTCAGAAGTTCGTAAAAACTTTAAAAACTCATAAAAAAGGAATAAATTATGATAAAGCAGTGCGGTTTGCAAAAGAGGGCTCAACAAGGTAGTCGGATTTTTTTAGCAGAAAAAAATCACATGTTGAGGGCGCTGACGACCTGAAATACAATGGACAGGACAACAGTTGTGCCATAAAATGTTCTGGAGGTCATGTTGAACAAATGAATGAAGCGTATTGTTGTCCTGTTTATTGTGTTTCGGGTTGTCAGCGCCCTCTACACGTGATTTTTTAACTATTTTTTTGTACTAAAAAAAATCAGACTGCCTTGTGATTATTTTCTAGTGCAAACCGCAATGCTTTATCATAATTTCTTCCATTTTTTTTTGAGTTTTTAAAGTTTTAACGAACTTTTGGCTCGCCTGGTAGATTTCATTTTTTAATTCATGAAATATATCTTTGTAACTTTATTAAAGATAGTTTGAATAGTATGTGAAGTTAACTATCACACAATATTATTTATTTATTTTTTATGATGCGAAAAAACACTAACGTTCTTGTTAATTTATTTCTCGGGGACTAAAAAATAAAATAAAATATTTTTTTTTTTTTTACTTTATCAACAATACCTACGCAACATTAGTAAAAAAACGTTTAATTTATATGAAGTTGAATGTCATATAAAACACATAATTACATTTCGTACTTTTAAAAATTATAAAAAGAAACATATTAAAGAATTTAACCTTTAATTTGTATTTCACGTTGTCCTTAGAAAGATAATATCTTTGTAATCAATTTCCCCACTATAAGTGGACCTCAACTGTCACAAGAAATGAAAAATGATCTTTTTAAGAGAAATTGCTTTTCAAAATAAGATTAAAAGAATTTAGTATTTTTTTTTTTTTTTTTAGATAGCATCTTGTATACTTTTAAAAGCAATTTAAATATATTGGATTTTTGTAAGCACGAACAAATGCAGTAAATTGATACGGAATGAGGAGTGATTTTTTAGGATTCATAGATCGTTTCTTCCGCTTTAAGGGGGCAGATCACGTTGACTGTTAAAAAAAAATTGTTTTTCACAAATTTCAGAATGGATATCATCAAAAGTTACAAATCCAATGCAAAAAGAATTTTACAAAAATACTAATTAGAACAGAAGTTATGACTAAAAATATCTTGCATAAAAGCATTTGCTGCAATGTTATAAGCCAACTTTGAAGCCGTTTTTCTAAAAATTGATTTTTTAGTATTGCGTGCACTCTCATTTAAAAATTAATTATCAAAGAACCTTTAAATTATGTATATTCTTAGTTTACATGTGTTAGTTTATGCTGAACCTTAGTTTAGTCTGATTTTCGACACAGAAAATTGTGGATTGAAAAAATAAGTATACATCTTTTGGTGAAATTTAATTAATATGATTAGAAAAGCCATTAATTATGCTAAAGAATTTGAATAAACTTTCAAATTTAGGTTCAGTGTAAAATACTCTATTATAAGTAACAAACTGTGAAACATTAAACATATATCTGCAGTAGAATTTGTAAAGTCGTGCGCGCAAAATGCATATTTCAATATTCACATTTTTCAAAAATGAACTTTTGTCGTTATGATTTAATTAATTAATATTACTAAATATATGTGCATTTGAATCAAAACATTTTATCAAACCATAAGAATGTGTAAAAGCAAAAAAAAAAAAGTCCTTCCGGCCAGTGCCGGGAGGAAGAGGTAGCTTTCATATTCCTTATTTTTAAAAAGCTAGCTTATATTATTCAAACACACGAAGCTCAATTTAGTGGAAACCGATTATAGAAGATTCAATATTAATTTTTATCAATACTAAATCATTATAAATGAGAATTTCGCGAAATTAGTCAGCTTTATCCAAGCTGATTTTATTTAAAGTAACTTATATTTGGTTTCCAAATTCGGCGATATTTTGAAGTGCCTTTCCTTTTAAGACAACGTGGTGGATGAGGCTAACCAGTGAATTTGGTCGAGACCTTAGTAATTCCTGTGCACATGCTCACTCACACAGGAATCGTTGATATAGACGAGTGCTGTCGCAGGCAAAAAATCGGATTTTTCTTAATGTCTCCCACTTAAACAAATTCAAACTGCTATATCTGAGCCATTTTTTAAGATAAAGACAAAACAAAAAATGCTCCGGAATCGTTATATCAAGGTCAAATACTTAAGAAAGAAACCTTTTTCAATTTCTAATTTTTTTGCACCTCACTTTAAATATAATTTTTTTTTAATTTAATGGCCGCCATTTTGAAACAAGATGGCGGATGAAACTAGCCAGTGATCTTGGTCAAGACATTGCTATGTATTATCCACATGCCTTCTTACAACCAAATAGGTTAATAAATACGTGTGTTATCGCGTGACAAATATCAGATCGTTTCAAAATGTCAGCCATGCTAGAAATTCAAAGGGCTATAACTCAACCATTTTTTAAGATATAGACGAAACAAAAACTGCCCCGGAATCTTTGTATCAAGGTCAAACACATAAAAAAAAAACCTTTTTCATTTTCCAATTTTTTGATACCTCACTTTAAATTTTAAATTAAAAATCTTTTTTATATGTTCCCTTTTGAAACAAGATGGCGAATGAAGCTTGCCCACGAACACGGTCGAGACATCGGTATGTACTACGTCCACATCAAGTTTCATCCAAATCGGTTCATAAATACGCCTGTTATCGCGTGACAAAAATCTGGTCGTTTCAAAATGTCAGCCACAATAGAAATTCAAAATACTATAACTCAACCATTTTTTTAGATATAGACGAAACAAAAACTGTTCCGGAATCTTTGTATGAAGGTCAAATACATAAGAAAAAATTCTTTTTCATTTTCTAATTTTTTGATACCTCATTTTAAATTTTAAATTTTTTAAATTTTTTTAAATGGCCGCCATTTTGAAACAAGATGGCGAATGAAGCTGGCCAACGAACTCGGGCGAGACATTGGTATGTACTTTGTACACACTAAGGTACATCCATATCGGTTCATGAATACGCCTGTTATCGCGTGACAAAAATTAGAACGTTTCAAAATGTCAGCCACTCTAGAAATTCAAAGTGCTATAACTCGCCATTTTTTAAGATATAGACGAAACAAATACTGCTCCGGAATCTTTGTATCAAGGTCAAACACATAAGAAAAAAATATATTTCAATTTTCAAATTTTTGATACCACATTTCAAATTTTAAATTTTTTAAAAATTTTTAAATGGCCGCCATTTTGAAACAAGATGGCGGATGAAGCTGGCCAACGAATTCGGTCGAGACATTGGCATGTACTATGTGCACACCGAGTTTATCCAAATCGGTTCATGAATACGCCTGTTATCGCGTGACAAATATCTGGACGTTTCAAAATGTCAGCCACGCTAGAAATTCAAAGTGCTATAACTCAGCCATTTTTTAAGATATAGACGAAACAAAAACTGCTCCGGAATCTTTGTATCAAGGTCAAATACATAAGAAAAAAATATTTTTCAATTTTCGACTTTTTGGTACCACATTTCAAATTTAAAATTTTTTTAAATGGCCGCCATTTTGAAACAAGATGGCGGATGAAGCTGGCCAACGAACTCGGTCGAGACATTGGTATGTACTATGTACACACCGAGTTTCATCCAAATCGGTTCATAAATACGAGAGTTACAGTATGACAAAGATCAGATATATATATATATATATATATATATATTACCATTAATTAAACATAACCTGCCACCGTCAATTATTATGAATTAAAGCTGTAAGTATTAAAAAAAAAATATTATAAGAATTATTATGGAAGAAAAAAGAAAAAAGTGGACACCGACAAAAATTGAAAAGCTTATACATTGAATTACGTTATCGAGGGCACAGAATTCAATGATATAAGCAAAATGGTTGTTTTCTGTGGGAGAAATAAGCTAAAGCTAAAATTAATTTTCCCCTGTGCCCGAACAACCACTAAAATCAAGTGAATTGATTAAAAATGAAAGCAGAATAGAAACAAATAATATGAAATGGAAGAATCAATAAAACGTATTTAAATATTTATAGGATATAAAATAGAAATAATAAACACCATACCGATTAATATTTCAGTATTTTACAAAAATCCATGTGCACATGTCTACCAGTATATCAAAAAGATTAAGGTGAATAAAACAGTTAAGAAATCACAGTAAATGATACCAAAGGATGCAGTTAATACATTTTGAAATAATATTTGAAATACCTTGTAAAACAAATTTAATCTAATATAAAATATATAGAAATTAATTACATTATTTAAAATGCACTATTATATATATATATATATATATCAACTTTTGAACGGAGGGTGGTTTCGGGGTCTAGGAGTCATGATCGATGAAAATATACCAAAATTTTTTGAAATCGCTTTCCTCCGAACGGCTGCAATAGGTAGCTTTTTGTAATGAAAGCTACCTAAAATTATTATGTTTCATTCATTGGTTAATAAACCACAGAGATTTTCGTACTGCTTTAAATACGGTCATTTTTTGGCTTCACAACGTGACCTGTCCCCTTAAGGGGGCAAGGAACTTTCAACAAGTTTTATATATTTGAATGTAAAGGTAAGGAAAAAAATATTTTCTAATTTTTATGAAATTTTTAGCCTTTTTGCATCCTATTTCTCCACTTAACTACCTTTAACTTTTTCAATTATATTTAGGTTAAAAACCAATAAACAGTTTTATTTGTATATGTAAACCAAACTGGAATAAAAAGTAAAGTGCCCATATTTCGTCCCCTTTCCTAATTTCGTCGAACTTAACTTCTCCGCTTCTGCGAAAGTGGCGCCACTTATGACGCAAAGCACAGAGTACGGAAGGTAAAAGATGTCAGTATTGAAAGTTTCGTACGCCAAGACGCATACATGATTTAAAGACGCCTAATTTCCTATTTTTAGAAGATCTGATTTCTTATTACGATGTTTGTAGAACGCTATTTACTATACTGTAATATTTATTTCTTATTCATTGGATGTATTTTACGTAGGTAAGATGCTGACAGTAGCATACAGTGAGTTTTAGGACGCTCAGTTCATCTTACGGGAACTGAAGCTCCGCCATATTGGGAAGTAGCGTGATCCCAATTTCGTCTCCCATGCAGTCCACACTTTCGTTCAGGGGACGAAGTTAGAAATGCGTTTTCATTACAATTTTTTTCAATTTTTTCCTCATATTTGAATGGCTAAAGTTTCGTTATGTTATTCTTCCACTGATAATTAGTACATTTCTTTGTGCCTTACTTTTATGTAAATTAAACTGCTTATTCATTTAGAAATCAATTTTAATTTAGATATAAGTTAAGCGCCGGCGTATTAAATTTTTTAGGGGGACGAAATTGGGACCATTTTTTTTTCTTTTGTAATTTTTAGATACTTTTGTAAAAACAATTTCTCGCATTGTTAAATTTTTTTGTACGATATTTGCCTATGTTTATGTGCGTGGGTAGTTAGTCTATGTAAAATCAAAATTTGCTAGGTTTTCACTGAAAATTACAACATTTAGTGTCTAAAAGTGACTGGGGGGACGAAATATGGACACTTTACCCTATTGGAGGTCTTAATGGATATGGAATGCGCATGGAGCATTTAAAAAGTTCTTTATAACACTTAAAATGCTCAGGAAACTTCCTTTTCTCTCCAATTCTTTTTTTTAATTTCTTGTTTGATAAATATATGCCATAAGTCATATAATGTTCCTTTGAATAGTATTTAAAATGCAATACAAAAATGTTTGAAGTTCCCTTGTCCCCATGGAGCTATAAATATTAAAAGGAGACGACATATCAATCTAGCCCCGTGGAGAGTGTTGAAGCTAAAAGACGGGTTTTTTCCCCTCTCTCCAGCGTCCGCAATATTTAACTTTTCTGTTGTTGATTTGCACAGCGAGAAGAACTGGTTAACAGTGCAGCTCATCGCCATCCAATATGGCGGAAGCAGGGAGGTAGGAACAGCTTCAAGTGACGTCATTTATGTAGTCTCCTTTTGACTTCATTTCTCCATGCTTGTCCCCTTAATGATGTAATATTCTTTTAAATAAATATTTTTATATATAGCATAATATGCAGCCAGAACTTTTTCGGAACATTGTGTTACTTATTATTTTTTATCAAGTATAGATTTCTAACATTTACGGTTAATTTGTTCCCAGAATCGAAAACGAACTTTATAAATGTAATTTTTTTATTTATCAAAAATATCTATACAACTTTAGTAAAGATACAATTAATAGAATAAACCAAACTGGAGTGAAAAATTAGCCGGGGCCAGGATTCGAACCTGGGTCCACAGTGTACCAGGTTTTTTACGGGTACCGTTATTTTCAAGGCAAAATACCAGTATTTTTTAAAAATAAATGTAGTTTAAATGCCTGAAATTCCGCCTTATTTAAGGAGAGATTTTCTATATGAAAATATAGGTACCAAAAAATATTTTAGTCTGGAAATTCACTTACCCGTACGAACACTGGTACCGTGCTGTTGTTATTAAAGGTACACATATATTAAGACAGATTTAAAACGCATTTAATACAATAAACCCAACTGGAATGAAAAATTCGCCATGGTCAGAATTCGAACCTGGGTCCACAGCGTACCGTGCTGTTGCTTTACCACTAAGCTATCCCTGGCCGATATCCTAGCCCGGTGATCTCTCACTAATAAAACAAGTTGGGGAACGTCACCGTCCATCTATCACATAGCACTGGATGACGCGACAACGATGAACAAATTACTTTCTCCATCTGCCCACAATATCTATATTATAAAGGAAAAATGTATCTGTGTGTAACGCATACGCTACTTTGCGAATGGCAACACTTTGAAATTTGAAATGAAAATTTTCCTTTGCAATTTTTTAAACTTCTGAATATCGCACATCTTGAATTTTTTTCACTGTCGTATAGGGGAAAAAATGTACTTTTAAATGCACTTTGTTTGAAGCTGTATCTCAATTTAATTTTGATATATTAATTTTTTTGTAGTTTGTAATACATTTTTGGTGATTGTGGCAACTGAAGAACTCCATTTCTGTTGACAGTCGTGGAGGATTCAAAGTAAAGGGAAAATAATCACGGAGGAAAGAAAATAATATATTACTGTACCTTTTTGTTGCCATTTTCTCATAAAAACTGAAAAAAAAATTTGAAATTAAAAGGCGCGCTGTCAGCGATTTTTTAAATTTCTAAATGTCGCACATTTTCAATTTTTAAACCGTCAAATAGAGAAAAAAAATCTACTTTCAAATGCAATTTGTTTGAAAATTGTATCTTAATTGACTGAGTTATTATGGTTTTTAAAATAACTGGCCTCCCTTAAATGTAATGCTAGGCATTTTATCATGGTACTTTTATTCATAATTTAATTTACTTGCTAATTCCTTCGCCAAATTGGAAGATTCTGATAGAGAAATCAAGAACTCTCTACTTTTATGTTAGTCGGGCACAGGTGATAAATCGCCAAACATTGTACCCATCGCATTTTTTCATATTTCATTAATTCAGATAAAATATAATCCTTTCACTCATTTTATTTAGAATGTATAACTTGAATTTAAAAATGAAACATTTAAAATTCATGACTTTCACTTTAAAAGAAAAATCAATAAAAAAAGAAAAAGAATAAATAATACCATAAACCATTTAATTTCAACATCAAAGCATTGTTTTAATTTACCCCTCGAAAAATAAAAAATGCTGCTGTCGAGTTAAAAAATGCTATTGGCGAGAATTGCGCCCAGCTAACATAAAAGTAGGAACTCATTGCGATCAGGGCAACTTTTATGTAGATTTATTCAGAAAAAAAATATTTTGATTAAATAGGTTGCCAAAAAATGTGTTGCCAAATTTCTTTTGTCGCCATGGACCTTTCCTCTATTTCGCCAAGTACCTATACTGGAAAAATACCTTCATTTATTTATTTATTTATTGTATTTTAAATGACATGAATAAAAGACGGCACAGGTGTCATATACGCACCACGTTGGCGCGATTTTTTTTTTATTTTTTTTTATTTTATTATTTTTTTTTTTTACGCCAATGTCATATACGCACTGGGGTCCTTAAAGGGCGACAAAGTGTCGTTATTTTGCTTGGTAATGTAACCCGGATGTTGTTGTTTATCTATACTTCTATACTTTCCTATTATAAAGAGAAAAAAATTGTTTATTTGTAGGAGGTAAGCTCTAGAACTACCAAACCGATTCCAAAAGTAATGGTATCAAAATGATGGTGTTAGTCCAACTTAGAACATAGGCTATATCTTATGTCGGTGCCACTACCCCAAAGGGGGTGCAGGAGCAAAAAACGTTCTAAAAATGCGATTTTAGCGTTACTGAAGGGCCTAGAAATATGAAATTTCAAATATTAGCTACTTATAAGATATAAAGGATTTTTAAGAACAGTTCTTAAGCAATTCGAAATTTAAAAGGGGTGAAAATGCGCGAAAATCGTTCTAAAAAACGTTCTAAATGGTGCTTTCTACACAATCTCAGGAAATACCAAACCGATTTAAAAAATATTGGTGTCAAAATGATGGTGACAACGCTTGCTCCAAGATAGGCTATGTTTTATGTCGGTGTCACTACACCAAAGGGGGTACAGGAGCAAAAAACATTCTAAAAATGCGATTTATGTGTTACTGAAGGGCCTAGAAATATGAAATTTGAAATATTAGCTACTTATTAGATATAAAGGATTTCTAAGAACAGTTCTTAAGCAATTCGAAATTTAAAAGGGGTGAAAATGCGCGAAAATCGTTCTAAAAAACGTTCTAAATGGTGCTTTCTACACAAATCCCAGGAAATACCAAACCGATTTTAAAAATATTGGTTTCAAAATGATGGTGACAACGCTTGCTTCAACATAGGTTATGTTTTATATCGGTGTCACTACCCCTAAAGGTGGTGCAGGAGCAAATAAACGTTCGAAATTGCGATTTTTGTGTTACAGAAGGGCTCAGATACATGGAATTTGGCATGATAGTTACTTATAAGATATAAATGATGTCTAAGAACAGTTCTTAAACAATTCGAAATTTAAAAGGGGTGAAAATGCACAAAAAGCGTTCTGAAAAACGTTCTAAATGGTAGTTTCTACACAATCTCAGGAAATACCAAACCGATTTAAAAAATATTGGTGTCAAAATGATGGTGACAACGCTTGCTCCAACATAGGCTATGTTTTATGCCGGTGTCACTACCCCAAAGGGAGTACAGGAGCAAAAAACGTTCTAAAAATGCGATTTTTGCGTTACCGAAGGGCCTAAAAATATGAAATTTGAAATATTAGCTACTTATTAGATATAAAGGATTTCTAAGAACAGTTCTTAAACAATTCGCAATTTAAAAAGGGGTGAAAATGCGCGAAAAGCGTTCTAAAAAACGTTCTAATGGTTGTTTCGACACAATCTCAGGAAATACCAAACCGATCTAAAAAATAATGGCGTCAAAATGATGGTGACAACCCTTGCTCCAACATAGGCGATGTTTTATGTCGGTGCCACTACCCCAAAGGGAGTGCAGGAGAAAAACGTTCTAAATTGCGGCTTTTGCGTTACGAAAGGGCCTAGAATCGTGAAATTTGGAATGGTAGTTAGTCATAAGATATCGATGATCTCTAAGGACATTTCCTAAAAAAATCGAAATTTAAAAGGGTGTCAAAATGCTCAAAAAGCGTTGTAAAAAACTTTCTAAATTGCGATTTCTATGCAATCTCAGGAAGTACTGAACCCATTTCAAATATAATGGTGTAAAAATGATGGTGACAGATCTTGCTCGAAGATGGGCTATTATTTTAGATCTTTTTCCACTACCCCAGAGGAGATGCAGGAGCAAAATGCGTGAAAAGCGTTCTAAAAACGTTCTAAATGCCGATTAGTCGGCAATATCTCAGGAAGAATGAATCTGATTTGAAACGTAATGTTAGGAAATTGATTCTGACAGCCTCTGCTCTAACATAGACGCTATTTTATGTCGGTATCACTATCACCAAGACGTTGCAGAATTCTGATTCTGCAGAATTCGATTTTTGTGATTGGTAGGGGCTAGCAACTTAAAATTAGGCAAGGTACATATTTATTAGATATAAATGATCTTTAAGAACAGTTTCGAAAAAAAAAAATAGAAATTTAAAAAGGGGTGAAAATGCGCGAAAAGCATCCTAAAAACGTTCTAAATTGCGATTTCTACTCAATCTAAGGAAATGCGAAAGCTATTTCAAAAGTAATGGTTGCAAATGAATGGTGACAGTCGATGCTATAACATAGGTTAAATTTTATGTTGCTGTCACTACCATCTGAGGGTTGCAAAAGCAAAACATGTTCTAATTTGCGTTTTTTGCACAACTGAGGGGTCTAACACTTTGAAATATGGCATGGTATTTACTTAGAAGATGCAACTGCTTTCTAAGAACAGTCGAAAGAAATTCCAAATTAAAAAAAATGAAGTGAGTGAAAAGCGTTATAAATTACAATTTTTATGCAATCTTATCAAATACTAAACCAATTTAAAAAATAATGATGACAAATTGTTGGTGTTAGAACCTGCTCAAACATAAGCTATATTTTATGTCTGTTCCACTACCACCAGAGGGTTGCAGGAGCTAAAAACTTTCTAAATTGCGATTTCTGTGATACTGAAAAGGCTAGAAACTTTAAATATGACATGGCAGTTACTTATAAAATATAAATGCCCTCGAAGGAACGTCGAAAATAAATTCGAATTAAAAAGGGCTGAAGCGAAGGGGAGGTGCGAAAAGCATTCTAAAAAAGTTCTAAATTGCGATTTTATGCAATTTCAGGGAATATAAACCGATTATAAAAGTAATAGTTGCGAATCAATGGTAATCTTCTCTGATCCGACACAGGCTATATTTTGTGACGATGATTCTACAACCTGGGGCTCACAGGAACAACAAACTAAGGGCTTTAAAAGCTTTTTAAATTACGTTTCTGTGGAATATAAGGAAAAAACAAACCGATTTCAGAATTAATGTTGGCAAATTAATGGTGACAGTTCCTGTTTCAACATAGCCCTTTATGTTGAGAGAGGTGGTAGGACTTGGAATGTGACATGATGGTTAATTTTAAGATGTAAGAAGATGGTTTCTAAAATATTCAAAACTTCAAATGAATACTGAAATGAACGTATTAATTGAGCACAAAAGTTTCAAAATATTTTCTAAATTATCATTTATTTAGTTTTATTTCGTTTTCTTAATTTAAGTCTCATTTCTGCATAATGCAGTGTAATAATGATGTTTAGTCAAACTGTGTTTTAAATAGTAATTTTTGAATTATTCCTAAAAGTAATAAGTACCTTTTAATAAAATAAAATATTACCTTTTAATAAAATAAAAATTTAGTTAGTACTTTTTAATAAAAGTTAGACATATAAATATCACTTGGCATATTTCAAATATTACGCGAGCAAAGCCGCGGGGTTTGCTAGTCTATACTCCTATTATAAAGAGGAAAAAATTGTTTATTTGTAGGAGGTACGCTCGGGAACTACCGAACCGATTCCAAAAGTAATGGTATTAAAATGATGGTGTTAGTCCAACTTAGAACATAGGCTATATCTTATGTCGGTGCCACGTTTGCTCCAAGATAGGCTATGTTTTATTTCGGTGTCACTACCCCAAAGGGGATGCAGGAGCAAAAAACGTTCTAAAAATGCGATTTATGTGTTACTGAAGGGCCTAGAAATATGAAATTTGAAATATTAGCTACTTATTAGATATAAAGGATTTCTAAGAACAGTTCTTAAACAATTCGAAATTTGAAAGGGGTGAAAATGCGCGAAAATCGTTCTAAAAAACGTTCTAAATGGTGGTTTCTACACAATGTCAGGAAATACCAAACCGATTTAAAAAATAATGGTGTCAAAATAAAGGTGTCAAAATGACGGTGACAACCCTTGCTCCAACATAGGCTATGTTTTATGTCGGTGCCACTACCCAAAAGGGCGTGCAGGAGCAAAAAACGTTCTAAAAATCCGATT
Source organism: Maratus speciosus (assembly GCA_963932465.1). Taxonomy (NCBI): domain Eukaryota; kingdom Metazoa; phylum Arthropoda; class Arachnida; order Araneae; family Salticidae; genus Maratus; species Maratus speciosus. Next base: position 481,962,883 of record OZ010797.1, read on the forward strand.
TTTGCGTTACTGAAGGGCCTAGAAATATGAAATTTGAAATATTAGCTACTTATTATATATAAAGGATTTCTAAGAACAGTTCTTAAACAATTCTAAATTTAAAAGGTGTGAAAATGCGCGAAAAGCGTTCTAAAAAACGTTCTAATGGTGGTTTCTACACAATCCCAGGAAATACCAAACCAATCATAAATATAATGTGGTCAAAATGATGGTGACAATCCTTGCTCCAACATAGGCGATGTTTTATGTCGGTGCCACTACCCTAAAGGAGTGCAAGAGAAAAACGTTCTAAATTGCAGCTTTTGCGTTACGGAAGGGCCTAGAATCGTGAAATTTGGAATGGTAGTTAGTTATAAGATATCAATGATTTCTAAGGACATTTTCTAAGAAAATCGAAATTTAAAAGGGGGTCAAAATGCGCAAAAAGCGTTGTAAAAAACTTTCTAAATGCCGATTTGTCGGCAATATCTCAGGAAGAATGAATCTGATTTCAAACGTAATGGTAGGAAATTGATGCTGACAGCCTCTGCTCTAACATAGACGCTGTTTTATGTCGGCATCACTATCATCAAGACGTTGCAGGATCAAAAAAGCGTTCTAAATTTCGATTTTTGTGATTGGTAGAGGCTAGCAACTTAAAATTAGGCAAGGTACATATTTATTAGATATAAACGATCTTTAAGAACAGTTTCGAAAAAAATGGAAATTTAAAAAGGGTGAAAATGCTCCTAAAAACGTTCTAAATTGCGATTTTACTCAATCTAAGGAAATACCAAAGCTATTTCAAAACTAATGGTTGCAAATCTATGGTTGCAGTCCCTGCTATAACATAGGTTATATTTTATGTTGCTGTCATTACCATCTGAGGGTTGCAAAAGCAAAACATGTTCTAATTTGCGTTTTTTGCACAACTGAGGGGTCTAACACTTTGAAGTGTGGCATGGTATTTACTTACAAGATGCAACTGCTTTCTAGGAACAGTCGAAAGAAAATTTCAAATTTAAAAAAATGAAGTGAGTGAAAAGCGTTATAAATTACAATTTTTAAGCAAACTTATAAATTACCAAACCGATTAAAAAAATAATGATGACAAATTTTGGTGATAGAACCTGCTCAAACATAAGCTATATTTTATGTCTGTTCCACTACCACCAGACGGTTGCAGGAGCTAAAAACTTTCTAAATTGCGATTCCTGTGATACTGAAAAGGCTGGAAACTTTAAATATGACATGGTAGTTACGTATAAAATATAAATGCCCTCGAAGGAACGTCGAAAATAAATTCGAATTAAAAAGGGGTGAAGCGAAGGGCAGGTGCGAAAAGCATTCTAAAAAAGTTCTAAATTACGATTCTATGCAATTCCAGGGAATATAAACCGATTATAAAAGTAATAGTTGCGAATCAATGGTAACAGTCTCTGTTCCTACACAGGCTATATTTTATGCCGGTGATTCTACCACCTGGGGTTCACAGGAACAACAAACGTTCTAAAAAAGACCTTTAAAAGCTTTTTAAATTACGTTTCTGTGGAATATTAGGAAATAACAAACCGATTTCCAAATTAATGTTGGCAAATTAATGGTGACAGTTCCTGTTTCAACACAGCCCTTTATGTTGAGAAAGGTGGTAGGACTTGGGATTTAACATGATGGTTAATTTTAAGATGTAAGAAGATGGTTTCTAAAAAATTCAAGACTTCAAATGAATACTGAAAGGAGCGTATTAATTGAGCATAAAAGTTTCAAAATATTTTCTAAATTATCATTTATTTAGTTTTATTTCATTTTATTAATTTAAGTCTCATTTCTGCCTAATGCAGTGTATTAATGATGTTTAATCAAACTGTGTTTTAAATAGTAATTTTTGAATTATTCCTAAAAATAATAAGTACCTTTTAATAAAAAAAAACCTTTTAATAAAATAAAATATTACCTTTTAATAAAATAAAAATTTAGTTAGTACCTTTTAATAAAAATTAGACATATAAATATCACTTGGCATATTTCAAATATTACGCGAGCAAAGCCGCGGTGTTTGCTAGTAATCTATACTCCTATTATAAAGAGGAAAAAATTGTTTATTTGTAGGAGGTAAGCTCTGGAACTACCAAACCGATTCCAAAAGTATTGGTATCAAAATGATGGTGTTAGTCGAACTTAGAACATAGGCTATATCTTATGTCGGTGCCACTACCCCAAAGTGGGTGTAGGAGCAAAAATCGTTCTAAAAATGCGATTTCAGCGTTACTGAAGAGCCTAGAAATATGAAATGTTGAATATTAGTAACTTATAAGATATAAATGATGTCTAAGAACAGTTCTTAAACAATTCGAAATTTAAAAGGGGTGAAAATGCACAAAAAGTGTTCTAAAAAACGTTCTAAATGGTAGTTTCTACAAAATCTCAGGAAATACTAAACCGATTTGAAAAATATTGGTGTCAAAATGATGATGACAACGCTTGCTCCAAGATAGGCTATGTTTTATGTCGGTGTCACTACCCTTTTGGGGGTGGAGGAGAAAAAAACGTTCTAAAAATGCGATGTATGTGTTTCTGAAGGGCCTAGAAATATGAAATTTGAAATATTAGCTACTTATTAGATATATAGGATTTATAAGAACAGTTCTTAAACAATTCGAAATTTGAAAGGGGTGAAAATGCGCGAAAAGCGTTCTAAAAAACGTTCTAAATGGTGGTTTCTGCACAATCTCGGGAAATAGCAAACCGATTTAAAAAATAATGGTGTCAAAATGACGGTGAGAACCCCTGCTCCAACAGAGGCTATGTTTTATGTCGGTGCCACTACCCAAATTGGGTTGCAGGAGCAAAAAACGTTCTAAAAATGCGATTTTTGCGTTACTGAAGGGCCTAGAAATATGAAATTTGAAATATTAGCTACTTATTAGATATAAAGGATTTCTAAGAAGAGTTCTTAAACAATTCGAAATTTAAAAGGTTTGAAAATGCGAAAAAAGCGTTGTAAAAAACGTTCTAAATTGCGATTTCTATGCAATCTCAGGAAGTACTGAACCGATTTCAAATATAATGGTGTAAAAATGATGGTGACAGATCTTGCTCCAAGAAAGGCTATATTTTATATATGTTTCCACTACCCCAGAGAAGATGCAGAAGCAAAATGCGCGAAAAGCGTTCTAAAAACGTTCTGAATGCCGATTTGTCAGCAATATCTCAGGAAGAATCAAACTGATTTCAAACGTAATGGTAGGATATTGATGCTGATAGCCTCTGTTGTAACATAGACGCTATTTTATGTCAGTATCACTATCACCTAGACGTTGCAGGAGCAAAAAAGCGTATTAAATTTCGATTTTTGTGATCGGTAGGGGGTAGCAACTTAAAATTAGGCAAGGTACATATTTATTAGATATAAATGATGTTTAAGAACAGTTTCGAAAAAATTGGAAATTTAAAAAGGGGTGAAAATGCGCGAAAAACTTTCTAAAAACGTTGCAAATTGCGATTTCTACGCAATCTCAGGAAATACCAAAGCTATTTCAAAAGTAATGGTTGCAAATCAATGGTGACAGTCCCTGCTATAACATCTATAATAATAAAGAAAGAAGTTTGTGTGTGAGTGTGTCGACGGTGTTCTAAAGAGACCACTGCACGTAGAACTACAATATTTTGGCAAAAGGTACGTCTATATACGAAGTTTTACACCTCGAAGCCCGATTTTCGATTTTTTGATTAGATTTTTTTTAATTTAATTTTTTATGCGATTTTTAGCACTTTTTTAAGTTTCGAGGCGATTTTTCCACATTAGTGAAAATAATACTGTTTCTTTCTTTTAACCCAATATAGTAAATTTTGTTCTCTTTTCAAAAAAGTTTATTCGGAATTCGTACAGCGAATTTTGAATTTTTAGCGAATTTTTATGCGTTTATTGAACAACATTTAATGCATCTTCATATTTATAAGGGAGTTACCGCAGGGGGGGGGGCACAGCTCTGTCACCAAATGCCGCCAAGTTTGTCGCCAACTTGGCGATATATCGCCAAAAGTGACGTCAACTTGGCGATATCTCTGATATTTCGCCAAAATCCCACAGACTTCCTTTGTAAACCTATCGGGATTACTTGCTAACAGAAAATCAACAAATTGAGATATTTTAATGCAACAAAAACTAATATTAACGTAAGGGATTATACTAATTATGTTTAAGAGAATCCAAGTAATTTAAATTATGAATAAAAGTAGCATGATACAATGCTTAGCAAGTGTTATGTTGATATTTATCGTATAGGTGATTCTCGATGATATCTCAGAAACATCAGAAAGCCATTAACTAAATATTAATTATTCGAATAAAGGACAGGAGGCCATTTTATATCAATAGAAGAATCAATAGAATATCGAAGAATATCTGAACGCTGTTTATTAATCACAGGTTCTTTAACACACTTCGAGAGATTTTCAGCCGCAAATGCCGATGCAGGAGGGGAGAGAAAACGTAGTACATATTTATTTTATCAGCTCGACAGTCAAAAGAGAAGTGATGCCATTAAAATTCTGAGAGAGCAGGGTTATTGGCGAGGGGCAATTTACAGAAAACGTTAACCAGTAGATATCTGGCGAGAATTAAGTTGAGATGAGACACGTATTAATTTCCGTTAACGAATTCCCAGTGAGGAGGGCGAAAGATCAAATTATGAATTTTAATGCCAACCAGATAATCGGGAAAGTATGAACTACCGAAAGCCACAAAGCCGCATTTTACAGGGGGTTTGCCAAACCATTGGAATTAGGCGCGCGAGCCGTTTGAAGGCATATGCAATTGAAAATAAAAGATATTGCAGACAAAATTTATGACAAGAATTTATACGTTGGAAAAATATGATGCAACTGTAGAGACACAATCAAAAAATAAAGAAAGAAGGCATGAGAAAGATCCCGCCTATCAATCGAATTAAACGTGCTAATGTAAAGTGTAAATTGTTTCTATGCCAGATAAAAATAGCATGCCTCTTTTAATCCAATACAGTCTGATGCAATTTTTCCATATTAGTGAAAGGAATCAACTTTCAATCTTTGAAGACAATATATGTTTTTTTTTTTTCCTTTTCGAAATTTGCGCATCGATTAAAAATTTTTTCGCGATAACTTATTGTGATTTTCAGAGCTTTTTCGCAATTCCTGCTGTTTTTTGACGTACCCGGGCAACGCCGAGCAAGTTCGCTAGTCTATACTCCTATTATAAAGAGGAAAAAATTGTTTATTTGTAGGAGGTAAGCTCTGGAACTACGCAACCGATTCCAAAAGTAATGGTATCAAAATGATGGTGTTAGTCCAACTTAGAACATAGGCTATATCTTATGTCGGTGCCACTACCCCAGAGGGGGTGTAGGAGCAAAAAACGTTCTAAAAATGCGATTTTAGCGTTACTAAATGGCCTAGAAATATGAAATTTTGAATATTAGTTACTTATAAGATATACATGATGTCTAAGAACAGTTCTTAAACAATTCGAAATTTAAAAGGGATGAAAATGCACAAAAAGCGTTCTAAAAAACGTTCTAAAGGGTAGTTTCTACACAATCTCAGGAAATACCAAACCGATTTAAAAAATATTGGTGTCGAAATGATGGTGACAACGCTTGCTCCAAGATAGGCTATGTTTTATGTCGGTGCCACTACCCCAAAGGGGGTGTAGGAGCAAAAAATGTTCTAAAAATGCGATTTTAGCGTTACTGAAGGGCCTAGAAATATGAAATTTTCAATATTAGTTACTTATAAGATATACATGATGTCTAAGAACAGTTCTTAAACAATTCGAAATTTAAAAAGGGGTGAAAATGCACAAAAAGCGTTCTAAAAAACGTTCTGAATGGTAGTTTCTACACAATCTCAGGAAATACCAAACCAATTTAAAAAATATTGGTGTCAAAATGATGGTGACAACGCTTGCTCCAAGATAGGCTATGTTTTATGTCGGTGTCACTACCCCAAAGGGGGTGCAGGAGCAAAAAACGTTCTAAAAATGCGATTTATGTGTTACTGAAGGGCCTAGAAATATGAAATTTGATATATTAGCTACTTATTATAAAGGATTTCTAAGAACAGTTCTTAAACAATTCGAAATTTGAAAGGGGTGAAAATGCGCGAAAATCGTTCTGAAAAACGTTCAAAATGGTGGTTTCTACACAATCTCAGGAAATACCAAACCGATTTAAAAAATAATGGTGTCAAAATAAGGGTGTTAAAATGACGGTGATAACCCTTGCTCCAACATAGGCTATGTTTTATGTCGGTGCCACTACCCGAAAGGGGATGCAGGAGCAAAAAATATTCTAAAAGTGCGATTTTTGCGTTACCGAAGGGCCTAGAAATATGAAATTTGAAACATTAGCTACTTATTAGATATAAAGGATTTCTAAGAACAGTTCTTAAAAAATTCGAAATTTAAAAGTGGTGAAAATGCGCGAAAAGCGTTCTAAAATACGTTCTAATGGTGGTTTCTACACTATCTCAGGAAATACCAAACCGATCTAAAAAATAATGGCGTCAAAATGATGGTGACAACCCTTGCTCCAACATAGGCGATGTTTTATGTCGGTGCCACTACCCCAAAGGGGGTGCAGGAGAAAAACTTTCTAAAGTGCGGCTTTTGCGTTACGGAAGGGCCTAGAATCGTGAAATTTGGAAAGGTAGTTAGTTATAAGATATCAATGATCTCTAAGGACATTTCCTAAAAAAATCGAAATTTAAAAGGGGGTCAAAATGCACAAAAAGCGTTGTAAAAAACTTTCTAAATTGCAATTTCTATGCAATCTCAGGAAGTACTGAACTGATTTCAAATATAATGGTGTAAAAATGATGATGACAGATCTTGCTCCAAGATAGGCTATATGTTGTATCTGTTTCCATTACCCCAGAGGAGATACAGGAGCAAAATGCGTGAAAAGCGTTCTAAAAACGTTCTAAATGCCGATTTGTCGGCAATATCTCAGGAAGAATAAATCTGATTTCAAACGTAATGGTAGGAAATTGATGCTGACAGCCTCTGCTCTAACATAGACGCTATTTTATGTCGGCATCACTATCACGAAGCCGTTGCAGGAGCAAAAAAGCGTTCTAAATTTCGATTTTTGTGATCGGTAGGGGCTAGCAACTTAAAATTAGGCAAGGTACATATTTATTAGATATAAGAGATCTTTAAGAACAGTTTCGAAAAAAATGGAAATTTAAAAAGGGGTGAAAATGCACGAAAAGCGTCCTTAAAGCGTTCTAAATTGCGATTTCTACTCAATCTAAGGAAATACCAAAGCTATTTTAAAAGTAATGGTTGCAAATCAATGGTGACAGTCCCTGCTATAACATAGGTTATATTTTATGTTGCTGTCACTACCATCTGAGGGTTTCAAAAGCAAAACATGTTCTAATTTGCGTTTTTTGCACAACTGAGGGGTCTAACCCTTTGAAGTATGGCATGGTATTTACTTACATGATGCGACTGCTTTCTAAGAACAGTCGAATGAAAATTCCAAAGAAAATTCCAAATTTAAAAAAATGAAGTTGGTGAAAAGCGTTATAAATTACAATTTTTAAACAAACTTATAAATTACCAAACCGATTAAAAAAATAATGATGACAAATTTTTGTGATAGAGCCTGCTCAAAGATAAGCTATATTTTATGTCTGTTCCACTACCACCAGAGGGTTGCAAGAGCTAAAAACTTTCTAAATTGCGATTTCTGTGATACTGAAAAGGCTAGAAACTTTAAATATGACATGGTAGTTACTTATAAAATATAAATGCCCTCGAAGGACTGTTGAAAATAAATTCGAATTAAAAAGGGGTGAAGCGAAGGGGAGGTGCGAAAAGCATTCTAAAAAAGTTCTAAATTACGATTCTGTGCAATTTCAGGGAATATAAACCGATTATAAAAGTAATAGTTGCGAATCAATGGTAACAGTCTCGGATCCTACACAGGCTATATTTTATGCCAGTGATTCTACGACCTGGGGTTCACAGGAACAACAAACTTTCTAAAAAAGGGCTTTAAAAGCTTTTTAAATTACGTTTCTGTGCAATATTAGGAAATAACAAACCGATTTCAAAATTAATATTGGCAAATTAATGGTGACAGTTCAAAAATTCAAAACTTCAAATGAGCGTATTAATTGAGCATAAAAGTTTCAAAATATTTTCTAAATTATCATTTATTTAGTTTTATTTCATTTTATTAATTTAAATCTCATTTCTGCCTAATGCTGTGTAATAATTATGTTTAATCAAACTGTGTTTTAAATAGTAATTTTTGAATTATTCCTAAAAGTAATAAGTACCTTTTAATAAAAAAAAAACCCTTTTAATAAAATAAAATATTACCTTTTAATAAAATAAAAATTTAGTTAGTACCTTTTAGAAAAAATTAAACATATAAATATCACTTGGAATATTTCAAATATTACGCGAGCAAAGCCGCGGGGTTTGCTAGTCTATACTTCATCATCTATACTCCTATTATAAAGAGGAAAAAATTGTTTAGTTGTAGGAGGTAAGCTCTGGAACTACCGAACCGATTCCAAAAGTAATGGTATCAAAATGATGGTGTTAGTCCGACTTAGAACATAGGCTATATCTTATGTCGGTGCAACTACCCCAAAGGGAGTGTAGGAGCAAAAAACGTTCTAAAAATGCGATTTTAGCGTTACTGAAGAGCCTAGAAATATGAAATTTGGAATATTAGTTACTTATAAGATATAAATGATGTCTAAGAACAGTTCTTAAACAATTCGAAATTTAAAAGGGGTGAAAATGCACAAAAAGCGTTCTAAAAAACGTTCTAAATGGTAATTTCTACACAATCTCAGGAAATACCAAACCGATTTAAAAAATATTAGTGTCAAAATGATGGTGACAACGCTTGCTTTAAGATAGGCTATGTTTTATGTCGGTGTCACTACCCCAAAGGGGGTGCAGGAGCAAAAAACGTTCTAAAAATGCGATTTATGTGTTACTGAAGGGTCCAGAAATATCAAATTTGAAATATTAGCTACTTATTAGATATAAAGGATTTCTAAGAACAGTTCTTAAACAATTCGAAATTTGAAAGGGGTGAAAATGCGCGAAAATCGTTCTAAAAAACGTTCTAAATGGTGGTTTCTACACAATCTCAGGAAATACCAAACCGATTTAAAAAATAATGGTCTCAAAATAAGGGAGTCAAAATGACGGTTACAACCATTGCTCCAACATAGGCTATGTTTTATGTCGGTGCCACTACCCGAAAGGAGGTGCAGGAGCAAAAAACGTTCTAAAAATGCGATTTTTGCGTTACCGAAGGGCCTAGAAATATGAAATTTGAAATATTAGCTACTTATTAGATATAAAGGATTTCTAAGAACAGTTCTTAAACAATTCGAAATTTAAAAGGGGTGAAAATGCGCGAAAAGCGTTCTAAAAAACGTTCTAATGGTGGTTTCTACACAATCTCTGGAAATACCAAACCGATCTAAAAAATAATGGCGTCAAAATGATGGTTACAACACTTGCTCCAACATAGGCGATATTTTATGTCGGTGCCACTACCCTAAAGGGGGTGCAGGAGAAAAACGTTCTAAATTGCGGCTTTTGCGTTATGGAAGGGCCTAGAATCGTGAAATTTGGAATGGTAGTTAGTTATAAGATATCAATGATCTCTAAGGACATTTCCTAAAAAAAAATCGAAATTTAAAAGGGGGTCAAAATGCGCAAAAAGCGTTGTAAAAGCTTTCTAAATTGCGATTTCTATGCAATCTCAGGAAGTACTGAACCGATTTCAAATATAATGGTGTAAAAATGATGGTGATAGATCTTGCTCCAAGATAGGCTATATTTTATATCTGTTTCCACTACCCCAGAGGAGATGCAGGAGCAAAATGCGCGAAAAGCGTTCTAAAAACGTTCTAAATGCCGATTTGTCGGCAACATCTCAAGAAGAATGAATCTGATTTCAAACGTAATGGTAGGAAATTGATGCTGACAGCCTCTGCTCTAACATAGACGCTTTTTTATGTCGGTATCACTATCACCAAGACGTTGCAGAGGCAAAAAAGGGTTGTAAATTTCTATTTTTGTGATCGGTAGGGGCTAGCAACTTAAAATTAGGCAAGGTACATATTTATTAGATATAAATGATCTTTAAGAACAGTTTCGAAAAAAATTGGAAATTTAAAAAGGGGTGAAAAGGAACGAAAAGCGTCCTAAAAACGTTCTAAATTGCGATTTCTACTCAATCTAAGGAAATACCAAAGCTATTTCAAAAGTAATGGTTGCAAATCAATGGTGACAGTTCCTGCTATAATATAGGTTATATTTTATGTTGCTGTCACTACCATCTGAGGGTTACAAAAGCAAAACATGTTCTAATTTGCGTTTTTTGCACAACTGAGGGGTCTAACACTTTGAAGTATGGCATGGCATTTACTTACAAGATGCAACTGCTTTCTAAGGACAGTCGAAAGAAAATTCCAAATTTTAAAAAATGAAGTGAGTGAAAAGCGCTATAAATTACAATTTTTAAGCAAACTTATAAATTACAAAACCGACTAAAAAAAATAATGATGACAAATTTTGGTGATAGAACCGGCTCAAACATAAGCTATATTTTATGTCTGTTCCACTACCACCAGAGTGTTGCAGGAGCTAAAAACTTTCTAAATTGCGATTTCACTGATACTGAAAAGGCTAGAAACTTTAAATATGACATGGTAGTTACTTATAAAATATAAATGCCCTCGAAGGAACGTCGAAAATAAATTCAAATTAAAAAGGGGTGAAGCGAAAGGGAGGTGCGAAAAGCATTCTAAAAAAGTTCTAAATTACGATTCTATGCAATTTCAGGGAATATAAACCGATCATAAAAGTAATAGTTGCAAATCAATGGTAACAGTCTCTGATCCTACACAGGCTATGTTTTATGCCGGTGATTCTACCACCTGGGGTTCACTGGAACAACAAACATTCTAAAAATGGGTTTTAAAAGCTTTTTAAATTACGTTTCTGTGGAATATTAGGAAATAACAAACCGATTTCAAAATTAATGTTGGCAAATTAATGGAGACAGTTCCTGTTTCAACATAGCCCTTTATGTTGAGACAGGCGGTAGGACTTGGAATTTGACATGATTGTTAATTTTAAGATGTAAGAAGATGGTTTCTAAAAAATTCAAAACTTCAAATGAATACTGAAATGAACGTATTAATTGAGCATAAAAGTTTCAAAATATTTTCTAAATTATCATTTATTTAGTTTTATTTCATTTTATTAATTTAAGTCTCATTTCTGCCTAATGCAGTGTAATAATGATGTTTAATCAAACTGTCTTTTAAATAGTAATTTTTGAATTATTCCTAAAAGTAATAAGTACCTTTTAATTAAAAATCCTTTTAATAAAATAAAATATTACCTTTTAATAAAATAAAAATTTAGTTAGTACGTTTTAATAAAAATTAGATATATAAATATCACTTGGCATATTTCAAATATTACGCGAGCAAAGCCGCGGGGTTTGCTATCATATTATAAATAGGTAAAAATTGTTTATTTGTAGGAGGTAAGCTCTGGAACTACCGAACCGATTCTAAAAGTAATGGTATCAAAATGATGGTGTTAGTCCAACTTAGAACATAGGCTATATTTTATGTCGGTGCCACTACCCCAAAGGGGGTGCAGGAGCAAAAAACTTTCTAAAAATGCGATTTATGTGTTACTGAAGGGATTAGAAATATGAAATTTTAAATATTAGCTACTTATTAGGTATAAAGGATTTCTAAGAACAGTTCTTAAACGATTCAAAATTTAAAAGGGGTGAAAATGCGCGAAAAGCGTTCTAAAAAATGTTCTAAATGGTGGTTTCTACACAATCTCAGGAAATACCAAACCGATTTAAAAAATATTGGTGTCGAAATGATGGTGACAACGCTTGCTCCAAGATAGGCTATGTTTTATGTCGGTGCCACTACCCCAAAGGGGGTGTAGGAGCAAAAAATGTTCTAAAAATGCGATTTTAGCGTTACTGAAGGGCCTAGAAATATGAAATTTTCAATATTAGTTACTTATAAGATATACATGATGTCTAAGAACAGTTCTTAAACAATTCGAAATTTAAAAAGGGGTGAAAATGCACAAAAAGCGTTCTAAAAAACGTTCTGAATGGTAGTTTCTACACAATCTCAGGAAATACCAAACCAATTTAAAAAATATTGGTGTCAAAATGATGGTGACAACGCTTGCTCCAAGATAGGCTATGTTTTATGTCGGTGTCACTACCCCAAAGGGGGTGCAGGAGCAAAAAACGTTCTAAAAATGCGATTTATGTGTTACTGAAGGGCCTAGAAATATGAAATTTGATATATTAGCTACTTATTATAAAGGATTTCTAAGAACAGTTCTTAAACAATTCGAAATTTGAAAGGGGTGAAAATGCGCGAAAATCGTTCTGAAAAACGTTCAAAATGGTGGTTTCTACACAATCTCAGGAAATACCAAACCGATTTAAAAAATAATGGTGTCAAAATAAGGGTGTTAAAATGACGGTGATAACCCTTGCTCCAACATAGGCTATGTTTTATGTCGGTGCCACTACCCGAAAGGGGATGCAGGAGCAAAAAATATTCTAAAAGTGCGATTTTTGCGTTACCGAAGGGCCTAGAAATATGAAATTTGAAACATTAGCTACTTATTAGATATAAAGGATTTCTAAGAACAGTTCTTAAAAAATTCGAAATTTAAAAGTGGTGAAAATGCGCGAAAAGCGTTCTAAAATACGTTCTAATGGTGGTTTCTACACTATCTCAGGAAATACCAAACCGATCTAAAAAATAATGGCGTCAAAATGATGGTGACAACCCTTGCTCCAACATAGGCGATGTTTTATGTCGGTGCCACTACCCCAAAGGGGGTGCAGGAGAAAAACTTTCTAAAGTGCGGCTTTTGCGTTACGGAAGGGCCTAGAATCGTGAAATTTGGAAAGGTAGTTAGTTATAAGATATCAATGATCTCTAAGGACATTTCCTAAAAAAATCGAAATTTAAAAGGGGGTCAAAATGCACAAAAAGCGTTGTAAAAAACTTTCTAAATTGCAATTTCTATGCAATCTCAGGAAGTACTGAACTGATTTCAAATATAATGGTGTAAAAATGATGATGACAGATCTTGCTCCAAGATAGGCTATATGTTGTATCTGTTTCCATTACCCCAGAGGAGATACAGGAGCAAAATGCGTGAAAAGCGTTCTAAAAACGTTCTAAATGCCGATTTGTCGGCAATATCTCAGGAAGAATAAATCTGATTTCAAACGTAATGGTAGGAAATTGATGCTGACAGCCTCTGCTCTAACATAGACGCTATTTTATGTCGGCATCACTATCACGAAGCCGTTGCAGGAGCAAAAAAGCGTTCTAAATTTCGATTTTTGTGATCGGTAGGGGCTAGCAACTTAAAATTAGGCAAGGTACATATTTATTAGATATAAGAGATCTTTAAGAACAGTTTCGAAAAAAATGGAAATTTAAAAAGGGGTGAAAATGCACGAAAAGCGTCCTTAAAGCGTTCTAAATTGCGATTTCTACTCAATCTAAGGAAATACCAAAGCTATTTTAAAAGTAATGGTTGCAAATCAATGGTGACAGTCCCTGCTATAACATAGGTTATATTTTATGTTGCTGTCACTACCATCTGAGGGTTTCAAAAGCAAAACATGTTCTAATTTGCGTTTTTTGCACAACTGAGGGGTCTAACCCTTTGAAGTATGGCATGGTATTTACTTACATGATGCGACTGCTTTCTAAGAACAGTCGAATGAAAATTCCAAAGAAAATTCCAAATTTAAAAAAATGAAGTTGGTGAAAAGCGTTATAAATTACAATTTTTAAACAAACTTATAAATTACCAAACCGATTAAAAAAATAATGATGACAAATTTTTGTGATAGAGCCTGCTCAAAGATAAGCTATATTTTATGTCTGTTCCACTACCACCAGAGGGTTGCAAGAGCTAAAAACTTTCTAAATTGCGATTTCTGTGATACTGAAAAGGCTAGAAACTTTAAATATGACATGGTAGTTACTTATAAAATATAAATGCCCTCGAAGGACTGTTGAAAATAAATTCGAATTAAAAAGGGGTGAAGCGAAGGGGAGGTGCGAAAAGCATTCTAAAAAAGTTCTAAATTACGATTCTGTGCAATTTCAGGGAATATAAACCGATTATAAAAGTAATAGTTGCGAATCAATGGTAACAGTCTCGGATCCTACACAGGCTATATTTTATGCCAGTGATTCTACGACCTGGGGTTCACAGGAACAACAAACTTTCTAAAAAAGGGCTTTAAAAGCTTTTTAAATTACGTTTCTGTGCAATATTAGGAAATAACAAACCGATTTCAAAATTAATATTGGCAAATTAATGGTGACAGTTCAAAAATTCAAAACTTCAAATGAGCGTATTAATTGAGCATAAAAGTTTCAAAATATTTTCTAAATTATCATTTATTTAGTTTTATTTCATTTTATTAATTTAAATCTCATTTCTGCCTAATGCTGTGTAATAATTATGTTTAATCAAACTGTGTTTTAAATAGTAATTTTTGAATTATTCCTAAAAGTAATAAGTACCTTTTAATAAAAAAAAAAACCCTTTTAATAAAATAAAATATTACCTTTTAATAAAATAAAAATTTAGTTAGTACCTTTTAGAAAAAATTAAACATATAAATATCACTTGGAATATTTCAAATATTACGCGAGCAAAGCCGCGGGGTTTGCTAGTCTATACTTCATCATCTATACTCCTATTATAAAGAGGAAAAAATTGTTTAGTTGTAGGAGGTAAGCTCTGGAACTACCGAACCGATTCCAAAAGTAATGGTATCAAAATGATGGTGTTAGTCCGACTTAGAACATAGGCTATATCTTATGTCGGTGCAACTACCCCAAAGGGAGTGTAGGAGCAAAAAACGTTCTAAAAATGCGATTTTAGCGTTACTGAAGAGCCTAGAAATATGAAATTTGGAATATTAGTTACTTATAAGATATAAATGATGTCTAAGAACAGTTCTTAAACAATTCGAAATTTAAAAGGGGTGAAAATGCACAAAAAGCGTTCTAAAAAACGTTCTAAATGGTAATTTCTACACAATCTCAGGAAATACCAAACCGATTTAAAAAATATTAGTGTCAAAATGATGGTGACAACGCTTGCTTTAAGATAGGCTATGTTTTATGTCGGTGTCACTACCCCAAAGGGGGTGCAGGAGCAAAAAACGTTCTAAAAATGCGATTTATGTGTTACTGAAGGGTCCAGAAATATCAAATTTGAAATATTAGCTACTTATTAGATATAAAGGATTTCTAAGAACAGTTCTTAAACAATTCGAAATTTGAAAGGGGTGAAAATGCGCGAAAATCGTTCTAAAAAACGTTCTAAATGGTGGTTTCTACACAATCTCAGGAAATACCAAACCGATTTAAAAAATAATGGTCTCAAAATAAGGGAGTCAAAATGACGGTTACAACCATTGCTCCAACATAGGCTATGTTTTATGTCGGTGCCACTACCCGAAAGGAGGTGCAGGAGCAAAAAACGTTCTAAAAATGCGATTTTTGCGTTACCGAAGGGCCTAGAAATATGAAATTTGAAATATTAGCTACTTATTAGATATAAAGGATTTCTAAGAACAGTTCTTAAACAATTCGAAATTTAAAAGGGGTGAAAATGCGCGAAAAGCGTTCTAAAAAACGTTCTAATGGTGGTTTCTACACAATCTCTGGAAATACCAAACCGATCTAAAAAATAATGGCGTCAAAATGATGGTTACAACACTTGCTCCAACATAGGCGATATTTTATGTCGGTGCCACTACCCTAAAGGGGGTGCAGGAGAAAAACGTTCTAAATTGCGGCTTTTGCGTTATGGAAGGGCCTAGAATCGTGAAATTTGGAATGGTAGTTAGTTATAAGATATCAATGATCTCTAAGGACATTTCCTAAAAAAAAATCGAAATTTAAAAGGGGGTCAAAATGCGCAAAAAGCGTTGTAAAAGCTTTCTAAATTGCGATTTCTATGCAATCTCAGGAAGTACTGAACCGATTTCAAATATAATGGTGTAAAAATGATGGTGATAGATCTTGCTCCAAGATAGGCTATATTTTATATCTGTTTCCACTACCCCAGAGGAGATGCAGGAGCAAAATGCGCGAAAAGCGTTCTAAAAACGTTCTAAATGCCGATTTGTCGGCAACATCTCAAGAAGAATGAATCTGATTTCAAACGTAATGGTAGGAAATTGATGCTGACAGCCTCTGCTCTAACATAGACGCTTTTTTATGTCGGTATCACTATCACCAAGACGTTGCAGAGGCAAAAAAGGGTTGTAAATTTCTATTTTTGTGATCGGTAGGGGCTAGCAACTTAAAATTAGGCAAGGTACATATTTATTAGATATAAATGATCTTTAAGAACAGTTTCGAAAAAAATTGGAAATTTAAAAAGGGGTGAAAAGGAACGAAAAGCGTCCTAAAAACGTTCTAAATTGCGATTTCTACTCAATCTAAGGAAATACCAAAGCTATTTCAAAAGTAATGGTTGCAAATCAATGGTGACAGTTCCTGCTATAATATAGGTTATATTTTATGTTGCTGTCACTACCATCTGAGGGTTACAAAAGCAAAACATGTTCTAATTTGCGTTTTTTGCACAACTGAGGGGTCTAACACTTTGAAGTATGGCATGGCATTTACTTACAAGATGCAACTGCTTTCTAAGGACAGTCGAAAGAAAATTCCAAATTTTAAAAAATGAAGTGAGTGAAAAGCGCTATAAATTACAATTTTTAAGCAAACTTATAAATTACAAAACCGACTAAAAAAAATAATGATGACAAATTTTGGTGATAGAACCGGCTCAAACATAAGCTATATTTTATGTCTGTTCCACTACCACCAGAGTGTTGCAGGAGCTAAAAACTTTCTAAATTGCGATTTCACTGATACTGAAAAGGCTAGAAACTTTAAATATGACATGGTAGTTACTTATAAAATATAAATGCCCTCGAAGGAACGTCGAAAATAAATTCAAATTAAAAAGGGGTGAAGCGAAAGGGAGGTGCGAAAAGCATTCTAAAAAAGTTCTAAATTACGATTCTATGCAATTTCAGGGAATATAAACCGATCATAAAAGTAATAGTTGCAAATCAATGGTAACAGTCTCTGATCCTACACAGGCTATGTTTTATGCCGGTGATTCTACCACCTGGGGTTCACTGGAACAACAAACATTCTAAAAATGGGTTTTAAAAGCTTTTTAAATTACGTTTCTGTGGAATATTAGGAAATAACAAACCGATTTCAAAATTAATGTTGGCAAATTAATGGAGACAGTTCCTGTTTCAACATAGCCCTTTATGTTGAGACAGGCGGTAGGACTTGGAATTTGACATGATTGTTAATTTTAAGATGTAAGAAGATGGTTTCTAAAAAATTCAAAACTTCAAATGAATACTGAAATGAACGTATTAATTGAGCATAAAAGTTTCAAAATATTTTCTAAATTATCATTTATTTAGTTTTATTTCATTTTATTAATTTAAGTCTCATTTCTGCCTAATGCAGTGTAATAATGATGTTTAATCAAACTGTCTTTTAAATAGTAATTTTTGAATTATTCCTAAAAGTAATAAGTACCTTTTAATTAAAAATCCTTTTAATAAAATAAAATATTACCTTTTAATAAAATAAAAATTTAGTTAGTACGTTTTAATAAAAATTAGATATATAAATATCACTTGGCATATTTCAAATATTACGCGAGCAAAGCCGCGGGGTTTGCTATCATATTATAAATAGGTAAAAATTGTTTATTTGTAGGAGGTAAGCTCTGGAACTACCGAACCGATTCTAAAAGTAATGGTATCAAAATGATGGTGTTAGTCCAACTTAGAACATAGGCTATATTTTATGTCGGTGCCACTACCCCAAAGGGGGTGCAGGAGCAAAAAACTTTCTAAAAATGCGATTTATGTGTTACTGAAGGGATTAGAAATATGAAATTTTAAATATTAGCTACTTATTAGGTATAAAGGATTTCTAAGAACAGTTCTTAAACGATTCAAAATTTAAAAGGGGTGAAAATGCGCGAAAAGCGTTCTAAAAAATGTTCTAAATGGTGGTTTCTACACAATCTCAGGAAATACCAAACCGATTTAAAAAATAATGGTGTCAAAATGACGGTGACAACCCTTGCCCCAACATAGGCTATGTTTTATGTCGGTGACACAACTCCAAAGGGGGTGCTGGGGAAAAACGTTCTAAATTGCGGTTTTTTCGTTACGGAAGGGCCTGGAATCGTGAAATTTGGAATGGTAGTTAGCTATAAGATATCAATGATCTCTAAGGGCATTTCTTAAAAAAATTGAAAATTAAAAGGGAGTAAAATGCGCAAAAAGCGTTGTAAAAACCGTTCTAAATTGCGATTTCTATGCAATCTTAGGAAGTACTGAACCGATTTCAAATATAATGGTGTAAAAATTATACTGACATATCTCGCTCCAAGATGGGCTATATTTCATATCTGTTTCCACTACCCCAGAGGAGATGCAGGAGTAAAATGCGCGAAAAGCGTTCTAAAAACGTTCTAAATGCCGATTTGTCAGCGATATCTCAGGAAGAATCAAACTGATTTCAAAAGAAATGGTAGGAAATTGACGCTGACAGACTCTATCTAACATAGACGCTATTTTATGTCGGTATCACTATCACCTAGATGTTGCAGGAGCAAAAAAGCGTTCTAAATTTCGATTTTTGTGATCGGTACGGGCTAGCAACATAAAATTAGGCAAGGTACGTATTTATTAGATATAAATGGTCTTTAAGAACAAGTTTCGAAAAAATTAGAAATTTAAAAAGGGGTGAAATGCGCGAAAAACGTACTAAAAACGTTCTAAACTGCGATTTATACTCAGGAAATACCAAAGCTATTTCAAAAGTAATGGTTGCAAATCAATGGTGATAGTCCTTGCTATAACATAGGTTATATTTTATGTTGCTGTCACTACCATCTGAGGGTTGCAAAAGCAAAAGATGTTCTAATTTGCGTTTTTTGCACAACTGAGGGATCTAACACTTTGAAGTATGGCATCGTATTTACTTACAAGATGCAACTGCTTTCTAAGAACAGTCGAAAGAAAATTCCAAATTTAAAAAGATGAAGTAAGCGAAAAGCGTTATAAATTACAAATTTTATGCAATCTTATCAAATACTAAACCGATTAAAAAAATAATGATGACAAATTGTTGGTGTTAGGACCTGCTCAAACGTAAGCTATATCGTATAACTGTGCCACTACCACCAGAGGTTTGGAGGAGCTAAAAACTTTCTAAATTACGATTTCTCTGATACTGAAAAGACTAGAAACGTTAAATATGGCATGGTAGTTACTTATAAAATATAAATGCCCTCGAAGGACTGTCGAAAATAAATTCGTATTAAAAAGGGTGTGAAGCGAAGGGGAGGTGTGAAAAGCATTCTAAAAAAGTCCTAAATTACGATATCTATGCAATTTCAGGAAATATAAACCGATTATAAAAGTAATAGTTGCGAATCAATGGTAACAGTCTCTGATCAAACACAGGCCGATGATTCTACCACCTGGGGTTTACAGGAACAACAAACTTTCTATAAAAGGCCTTTAAAAGCTTTCTAAATTACGTTTCTGTGGAATATTAAAAATAACAAACCGATTTCAAAATTAATGTTGGCAAATTAATGGTGATAGTTCCTAATTCAACATACCCCTTTCTGTTGAGAGAGATGGTAGGACTTGGAATTTGACATGATAGTTAATTTTAAGATGTAAGAAGATGATTTCTAAAAAATTCAATACTTCAAATGAATACTGAAATGAGCGTATTAAATGAGCATAAAGGTTTCAAAATATTTTCTAAATTATCATTTATTTAGTTTTATTAATTTAAGTCTCATTTCTGCCTAATGCAGTGTGATAATGATGTTCAATCAAACTGTGTTTTAAATAGTAATTTTTGAATTATTCTTAAAAGTAATAAGTAAAAATTTAGTTAGTACATTTTAATAAAAATTAGACATATAAATATCATGTGGCATATTTCAAATATTACGCGAGCAAAGCCGCGGGGTTTGCTAGTAATCTATACTCTTATTATAAAGAGGAAAAAATTGTTTATTTGTCGGAGGTAAGCTCTGGAACTACCGAACCGATTCCAAAAGTAATGGTATCAAAATGATGGTGTGAGTCCAACTTAGAACATAGGCTATATCTTATGTCGGTGCCACTACCCCAAAGGGGGTGTAGGAGCAAAAAACGTTCTAAAAATGCGATTTTAGCGTTACTGAAGGGCCTAGAAATATGAAATTTTGAGTATTATTTACTTAAAAGATATAAATGATGTCTAAGAACAGTTCTTAAACAATTTGAAATTTAAAAGGGGTGAAAATGCACAAAAAGCGTTCTAAAAAACGTTCTAAATGGTAGTTTCCACACAATCTCAGGAAATACCAAACCGATTTAAAAAATATTGGTGTCAAAATGATGGTGACAACGCCTGCTCCAAGATAGGCTATGTTTTATGTCGGTGTCACTACCCAAAAGGGGGTGCAGGAGCGAAAAACGTTCTAAAAATGCGATTTATGTGTTACTGAAGGGCCTAGAAATATGAAATTTGAAATATTAGTTACTTATAAAATATAAATGATGTCTAAGAACAGTTCTTAAAAAATTCGAAATTTAAAAGGGGTGAAAATGCAGAAAAAGCGTTCTAAAAAACGTTCTAAATGGTGGTTTCTACACAATCTCAGGAAATACCAAACCGATTTAAAAAATAATGGTGTCAAAATGACGGTGACAACCCTTGCTCCAACATAGCCTATGTTTTATGTCGGTGCCACTATTCGAAATGGGGTGCAGGAGCAAAAAAATTTCTAAAAATGCGATTTTTGCGTTACCGAAGGGCCTAGAAATATGAAATTTGAAATATTAACTACTTATTAGATATACAGGATTTCTAAGAACAGTTCTGAAACAATTCGAAATTTAAAAGGGGTGAAAATGCGCGAAAAGCGTTCTAAGAAACGTTCTAATGGTGGTTTTCTACACAATCTCAAGAAATACCAAACCGATCTAAAAAATAATGGCGCAAAATGATGGTGACAACCTTTGCTCCAACATAGGCGATGTTTCATGTCGGTGCCACTACCCCAAAGAGGGTGCAGGAGAAAAGCGTTCTAAATTGCGGCTTTTGCGTTAAGGAAGGGCCTAGAATCGTGAAATTTGGAATGGTATTTAGTTATAAGATATATACGATCTCTAAGGACATTTCCTAAAAAAATCGAAATTTAAAAGGGGGTCAAAATGCGCAAAAAGCGTTGTAAAAAACTTTCTAAATTGCGATTTCTATGCAATCTCAGGAAGTACTGAACCGATTTCAAATATAATGGTGTAAAATTGATGGTGACAGATCTTGCTCCAAGATAGGCTATATTTTATATCTGTTTCCACTACCCCAGAGGAGATGCAGGAGCAAAATGCGCGAAAAGCGTTCTAAAAACGTTCTAAATGCCGATTTGTCGGCAATATCTCAGGAAGAATGAATCTGATTTCAAACGTAATATTAGGAAATTGATCCTGACAGCCTCTGCTCTAATATAGACACTATTTTATGTCGTTATCACCATCACCAAGACGTTGCAGGAGCAAAAAAGCGTTCTAAATTTCGATTTTTGTGATCGGTAGGGGCTAGCAACTTAAAATTAGGCAAGGTACATATTTATTAGATATAAATGATCTTTAAGAACAGTTTCGAAAAAAATGGAACTCAATTGGAACTCAAAAATGGAACTCAAATTCTACTCAATCTAAGGAAATACCAAAGCTATTTCAAAAGTAATGGTTGCAAATAAATGGTGACAGTCCCTGCTATAACATAGATTATATTTTATGTTACTGTCACTACCATCTGAGGCTGAGGGTTGCAAAAGCAAAACATGTTCTAATTTGCGTTTTTTGCACAACTGAGGGGTCCAACACTTTGAAGTATGGCATGGTATTTACTTACAAGATGCAACTGCTTTCTAAGAACAGTCGAAAGAAAATTCCAAATTAAAAAAAATGAAGCGAGGGAAAAGCGTTATAAATTACAGTTTTTAAGCAAACTTATAAATTACCAAACCGATTAAAAAAATAATGATGACAAATTTTGGTGATAGAATCTGCTCAAACATAAGCTATATTTTATGTCTGTTCTACTACCACCAGAGGGTTGCAGGAGTTAAAAACTTTCTAAATTGCGATATTCTGTGATACTGAAAAGGCTAGAAACTTTAAATATGACATGATAGTTACTTATAAAATATAAATGCCCTCGAAGGAACGTCGAAAATAAATTCGAATTAAAAAGGGGTGAAGCGAAGGGGAGGTGCGAAAAGCATTCTAAAAAAGTTCTAAATTACGATTCTATGCAATTTCAGGGAATATAAACCGATTATAAAAGTAATAGTTGCGAATCAATGGTAACAGTCTCTAATCCTACACAGGCTATATTTTATGCCGATAATTCTACCATTTGGGGTTCACAGGAACAACAAACGTTCTAAAAAAGGACTTTAAAAGCTTTTTAAATTACGTTTCTGTGGAATATTAGGAAATAACAAACCGATTTAAAAATTAATGTTGGCAAATTAATGGTGACAGTTCCTGTTTCAACATAGCCCTTTATGTTGAGACAGGCGGTAGGACTTGGAATTTGACATGATTGTTAATTTTAAGATGTAAGAAGATGGTTTCTAAAAAATTCAAAACTTCAAATGAATACTGAAATGAACGTATTAATTGAGCATAAGAGTTTCAAAATATTTTCTAAATTATCATTTATTTAGTTTTACTTCATTTTATTAATTTAAGTCTCATTTCTGCCTAATGCAGTGTAATAATGATGTTTAATCAAACTGTGTTTTAAATAGTAATTTTTGAATTATTCCTAAAAGTAATAAGTACCTTTTAATAAAGAAAAACTTTTAATAAAATAAAATATTACCTTTTAATAAAATAAAAATTTAGTTAGTACCTTTTAATAAAAATTAGACATACAAATATCACTTGGCATATTTCAAATATTACGCGAGCAAAGCCGCGGGGTTTGCTAGTATTGTATATTTTATGAAGTAGGACTAGTCTATACTCCTATTACTAGTAAATCTGCAGATCAAGAGCCTCAACGTCATCTCTGCAACTCATTGTTTTTATCAAACTTTGCGTAATATTATTCTTTCTACAAAAACAAAATTTAAACTATTTAAATTGCACAAACATTTATAAAAGGAAAAAAATATTTCGATGGTTTCAGACATTAAAAGCGTTAAATTAAACAAGTTGTTATGTAAGTATATTCTGAAATTCTCACGAGCTACTTATTCTAGTAATTTTTATATAATAAAGCAAATTTCTTCAGGGGGCGCCCCCCTGAACCCCCCGTTGTGTAATTTATTTTGCATTTGTAATTTTCTACTGATTGAGTTAATGATTACCCTATATCTTAGATTTCTTTTTACACTGCGATTTATAAGGATAAACAATAATTCGGTCAAGCATTTTACGTTATCCTAATATCCATACAGCAGTATTTACTTGCCTGCTAACCACAAATACCTGTATCTAATGGATAAAGTACTTTTGGGTATGTAAACTGAAACATCTAATTTAGAAATCTAATACCTTTATAAATTTTGTTGATAAAAAAATAATTTTGATTACCATTCTGCAATATTTATATCTAAGATCTAATCTAAATATCAAAAAATGTACTCGATAGCATTAACTTACTAAAATCACCCTAAAGTAGAGGGGCTTCTAAACCTAACAGTTAATAATTCATCATCGTTAAATAGATAAACATGATTTGGCGCCTTTAAGTATTTTTTGTGATTTTCTTTTAATAGTATCTACATTTAATTTAAAATCGTGATGTTACAAATACCGTTGAAATTTGACGCAAACCTATGTTCAGGTCAAATTACGAAAGGTTAACTAACATTTCATTTCCCTTAGCCGGACTTTCTGTTTCATTTTTCGTAATAAGGATTATTTTAATAATTTAATTTATTTTACACTCTACAAGCTGCTACACGGACGTTGTTCACGTAGCATTAAAATAGAGATAATTGCATTAAGTAAAACATTTCACTCCCCACCAGACATGCCAAGTCTCAAGCTTTTTGCACATCACTATTATCTTAGAGAAAATGTTCTTTTAAATCGCGCAAATGTTTCAATTAAATAAAGTAACATTTTCTGTATTAAAATACTGGTATCCAGAACGCCGGAGGCTTGGCAGCTCTGCTCCTCTTAATAAAAACATATATGATTAACCAACACTTTATCACATTTTATGGGAGACAATACGGAATTTCTTATTTGTATGGCCTTACATATATCTCAGTCATAAAAATGTAAAATTTTGTGCCAATTAATGCACGCAATTGCGAAAATGAAATCGCAAAGAATGAGAAAAGGAAGGCCAAGTAAAATCGTGTAAATCGAGGAATCCTTCTTCGTAGTGCTGGGAAAATACTGCTACAAAAACTATTTTAGGTGGTATTTGGTGTGAAATGTTTATATGTATTCATTCCTGTCCTATATATCCTTTTTTTTATTTTTTATTTGCTTATTCCATTTTTCTTTTGCACGTGAAAATCTTACAAATTAAAATTAACTCTTTGGGAGAAATTGTTATTCATTTTTTTTTTTTTTTGGCAACAATAAAGTTTATAAAATTTAACAGAATAATGTCAGTTTATTCTGTATGAAAATAACGAACTTTTTCATTTATAATCAAACAGTTGAATAAATAAATGAAAATATTATTCTATATAGTATATAAATACTATTTTCATTTCTGCGTTTAAATAAATCTATATGCAAATATCTATACAAAGGCATTCATTAATTCATTCCTTTTGCTTTGATTTGACTTCAAAAAACCATACATACTTTCACATTTATGATATTTTTAGATGAGATGCTGTTGCTACGCAACGGTTAAAAGAAAAAATGAAATATAAGTAAATTCATAAAATAAAATGTTTTATATTATTCGAACACATGTATAAAATTCTATCATAAGTTATACACCTAATTTAAAAGCTCTGACAAATGTTTTGACAAAATTGCAAACTAATAAGAATAATTTAATACTCTTATTTAAAAATTTCAGCATCCAAAATTTACCATTTAAATCTATTATTCATATGAGCGATTTCTTTCAACAAATGAAAATTTGAAAATCGTCTGACTTCCCATAGAAAAGCATTATATCACAAAATAAAATGTTCTGTATATTCCGAACGAATGAACCAAATTTAACCCAAAACTATACAGCTAAATCCGGGGAGCTCATCAACATGCCCAGGGAATTTCAAGCCGATCGGATGCTTTTTGCGGCAGTTATCGCGGAACAGACAGACAGACTAACAGACAGACAGACTAACGGAAACCAAAACTTTTCGTGTCTCCACAGTAAGCCTTCACTGACGTTTCGGCAATAAAGAGGAAAAAATTGTTTATTTGTAGGAGGTAAGCTCTGGAACTACCGAACCGATTCCAAAAATAATGGTATCAAAATGATGGTGTTAGTCCAACTTAGAACATAGGCTATATCTTATGTCGGTGCCATTACCCCAAAGGGAGTGTAGGAGCAAAAAACGTTCTAAAAATGCAATTTTAGCGTTACTCAAGGGCCTAGAAATATGAAATTTTGAATATTAGTTACTTATAAGATATAAATGATGTCTAAGAACAGTTCTTAAACAATTCTAAATTTAAAAGGGGTGAAAATGCACAAAAAGCGTTCTAAAAAACGTTCTAAATGGCGATTTTTACACAATTTCAGGAAGTACCAAACCAATTTAAAAAATAATGGTGTCAAAATGATGGTGACAACCCTTGCTCCATCATAGGCTATATTTTATGTCGGTGCCACTACCCCTAAAGGGGTTGCAGGAGCAAAAAACGTTCGAAATTACGATTTTTGTGTTACTGAAGGGTCCCGATACATGGAATTTGGCATGGTAGTTACTTATTAGATATAAAAGATCTCTAAGAACATTTCTTAAAAAAATCGAAATTTAAAAGGGGTGAAAATGCGCGAATAGAGTTTTAAAAAACGTTCTAAATGGCGAATTCTACGCAATCTCAAGAAGTACCAAACCGATTTCAAAAATAATGGTGTCAAAATGATGGTGACAACTCTTGCTCTAATATAGGCTACATTTTATGTCGATGCCACTCGCAAAAAAATGTTCGAAATTGCGATTTTTGTGTTACTGAAGGGCCCAGATACATGCAATTTGGAATGGTAGTTACTTATAAGTTATGAATGATCTCTAAGAACACTTCTTAACAAAATCGAAATTTAAAAGGGGTGAAAATGCGCGAAAAGAGTTCAAAAATACGTTCTAAATGGCGATTTCTGCGCAATTTCAGAAAGTACCCAACCTATTTCAAAAGTAATGGTTGGAAATTGATGATGACAGCCTTTGTTCCAACATAGGCTTTCTTTCATGTCGGTGTCACTACCACCTAGGGGTTGAAGAAGCAAAAAACGTTCTAAACTGTGATTTTTGTGTTACTGAAGGGCCTAGAATCCTGAAATTAGGCAGGGCAGTTATTTATAAGATACAATTGACCTCTAAGAACATTTCCTCAAAAATCGAAATTTAAAAGGGGTGAAAATGAGCGAAAAGCGTTCTAAAAAATTTTCTAAATTGCGATTTCTACGCAATCTCAGAAAGTACCGAACCGATTTAAAAAAAATAATGGTGTGCAAACGATGGTGACAGCCTTCGCTCCAACATAAGCTGTATTTCATGTCGGTGCGACTAACCCAAAGGGGGTGAAGGAGAAAAAACGATCTAAATTGCGTTTTTTGTAATACTGCAGTGGCTAGCAACTTGAAACTAGGCATGATAGTTACTTATAAGATATAAATGATCTCTAAGAACATTTCCTAAATAATTCGAAATTTAAAAGGGGTGAAAATGGACGAAAAACGTTCTAAAAAACGTTCTAAATTGCAATTTCTACGCAATTTCAGAAAGTACCAAACCGATTTCAAAAGTAATGGTTGGAAATTGATGATGACAGCCCTTGCTCCAATATAGGACCTATTTCATGTCGGCGTCACTAAAACCTTGCGGTTGCATTTAAAAAAAACTTTCTAAATTGTCGTTTTTGTGATACTGAAGTGGCTGGCAACTTTAAATTTGGCATGGTAATTACTTATGAGATGTAAATACTCTCTGAGGAGAGTTCCTTAAAATTTTGAAATTTAAAAAGGGTGAAAATCAACGAAAAGCGTTCTAAAAACGTTCTAAATAGCGATTTCTACGCAATCTCAGGAAATGAAATATAAACCGATTTCAGAAGTAATGGTATCAAATTTATGGTGACAGTCCCCGCTCCAACATAGCCTATATTTTACGTTGTTGGCACTACAACCTGGGGGTTACAGGAGCAAAAATTGTTCTAAATTGCGTTTTTTGTGTTACTGAGGGGGTCTAACATTTTAAATTTGGAATGGTAATTACTTCAAAGATGCAAATGCTTTCTAAGAATTGTTGAAAGAAAATTCCAAATTTAAAAGGATGAAGTGAGCGAAAAGCGCTCTATAAGCGTTCTAAATTACGATTTCTATGCAATCGTATGAAATACGAAACCGATTTCAAACATAATGGTTGCAAATTGATGGTGATAGAACCTGTTCAAACATAAGCTATATTTTATGTCGAGAGTTTCAGGAGCAAAAACTTTCTAAATTACGATTCTGCGGTACTGCAAAGGCTAGAAACTTTAAATATAGCACGGTAGTTAGTTAGAAAATATAAATGCCCTCTAAGAACAGTCGAAAATAAATTCGAAATTAAAAAGGGGTGAAGCAAAGGGATGGAGCGAAAAGCGTTCTAAAAAGTCCTAAATTACGATTTCTATGGAATCTCAGGAAATAATAAACCGATTACAGACAATGCGGATCTAAGGGGGGGGCGAGGGGGTGATCGCCCCCCCCCCGGGCAAATAAAGGGTTTGAAAAACGGCATTATGCATCCTCACGAGAAATGACTTGGGGCGAAGCTCGAGCGCAGCGCGACCCGTCCCGGGTCGCGCCAGTTTTAATCCACAAGACTCGTGCTGGGTCAGGTCTTCCCTCTTTTAGAGCCGGGCCGTGTCCTGATCTTAAATTTTTCTGCAGATTCGGGTCTGACCAGACTTCTTTTTCTTCCAGGTCGAGCCTGACCTGGACTTCATTCTTATTAGAGGTCTGCACTGGCCGAAATTTCCAAGTCGGGCCTCGGCCCGGAATAAAAGCTAAACGTTCAGTCCGTGTCAGTCCTTATGATAAGCGTTACTGGCCCTATCGCGACCTGTGCACTCCTCTAAATTCCGACTGTCTGTCCGTCTGTCTGTCTGTATGTGACACAAATTTTGTGGGCGCTCTATCTCAAGAACTAATGCGCAGAATTTAATAAAAATTTATATTCAGGTAGTCCCTGATATAGATTGGTGCTGATTAGTTTTTGGTGTAAATCGTCCCGCAGGTGGCGCTGCTATGTAGCATTTTGCAGGATTTCCGCAAAAGCTCTATCTCAAGAACTAATGCACGGAATTTTATAAAACTTCAGATTCCGTTAGTCCTTGACATGAATGGATGCTGTTTACGTTTTGGTGTAAATCGCCCAACAGGTGGCGCTGCTATGCTGCATTTTGCAGGATTTACACTATTTTTGCAGTAGCTCTATCTCAAGAACCAATGCGCACATTTTCATCAAACTTCGGATTTAGTTAGTCCTTTATATGGAATGATGCTGACTACGTGTTTGTGTAAATGGCGCAATAGGTGGCGCTGCTGTGCTGCATTTTGAGCTATTTCCTCAATAGCTCTATCTCAAGAACTAATAATGCACGAATTTTCATCAAACTTCAGATTTAAGTATAACTTGATTAATATGGCCGCTGATTATGTGTTGTTGCAAATCGCTCAACAGGTGGCGCTTCTATACTGCATTTGTCATGATTTGCGCAATACCTCTATCTCAAGAACTAATGCACGAATTTTCCTCACACTTCATATTCAGTTAGACGTTGACATAAGTTGGTCATAATTAGGTTCTGGTGTAAATAACCCAATGGGTGGCGCTGCTATGCTGCATTTTGCTGGATTTACACGATTTCAGTGACAGTCATACCTCGAGAACTAATGCACGGAATTTCATATTTTTAGAATTCTCATGATGAACACAGATTGGCACTGAGATAGTGAATTTTGAAGTATTGACATGTATGAGATAGAAGAAAGTTTTGTGATGGCCACAACATACCAGTTCCTTGTAGAGCTTTAAAATTGTGATTTTCTTTTATCATCCGTTTCTTTCATTCTAAACTGATTTTTTAACTGGATTTTCATTTGAATGTAATTGTCTCATATTTTTAAGTAGTGTTTATGTACATAATTGCCTAAATAGTCCTTAATAATATCTTTTTTATGTATTCATGAATTTGGAACATAATCTGAAAATAAAATATGAGCATAAGTAAGTGTGGTGTGCTTTATGAATAGTTTTAAAGGCAAAATGCAGGCTGTGCTGGAGTCGATTTTTTAGCTTTTATACCGGGCCGGGCGATAATTTTTTTGTGCGGGTTGGACCTGGACTTGGGCCAGAAAATTTCAGCCCGGGGAAACCTCTAACTGACATATCGAAGGCCGCTTTATTTTTTTTAAAATGCTTCTTTCATCCATCATCCCATAGCTAATTAACATACAGGGTGCCCCAAAATGCACTGGCTGATTTTAAAATTCAATAACTTGCAAATGGTGGCAGCTATTAAAACAAATGCTTGCAGGAGAGTTATGTAAGAAGTCAAGGAGCAGGGGTGATTATGTTCCGAATTTTCCAAAAATTTTACCCTCTCGCTGCGCATCCCGCGATTTCCACGGCCAACGTAAAAGTAGCAAAATTTGCACAACCCGCGATTTCCGCAGCAAATCTTTTTTTTTTTTTATGATCTAATTCTATTTAAAAAAAAAAAAAAAAAACTCTTTCACAAAGGTTTCGGGCATATTTTAACTCTAAAATATATGAAGATTTGAAGTATGTAATAAAATAAATGCGCAATTTTCGAAGCTATTTTGCTTAAAAATACGCGGCGAGAGGGTTAAGGCGTTCGGTTCAGAAAATTAAAAAAAAAATCATCAATGCTTAAATTCGGACATAAAAATAGTCACGAATTTTGCTAAATGGTCGTCATAAAAAATCTATTTCGTCAATCTAAAAATAACTTCAATTCCTCCAAAGGATCACGGAAAAAGCGCGAATTTTGTCAAAAGGACGACGAAAAAGAGTGAATTTGTTCAAAGAGAAGCCGAAAAAGCGCTAATTTGGTCAAAGGGCCGCTGAAAAAACGCGAAATTCTTCAAATGATAGAGAAAAAAGTGAGTTTCGTCAAAGGGCAGCAGAAAAAACTTAAATTTCGTCAAAGGATCGCGGCAGAAAACGGGAATTTTGGCAAATGGCCACGAAAAACCACGAATTTCGTCAAAGGTTTGCGAAAAAAATGCAATTTTTATCAAAGAATCGCGAAAGAAACGCGAATTTCATCAAATGGTCGCGAAAGAAACGGGAATTTCATCAAAGGGTCGCGAAAGAAACGCGAATTTCATCAAAGGGTCGCGAAAGAAACGCGAGTTTCGTCAAAGAGTAGTGGAAAACGCGCATTTTGTCAAAGAGTCGTGGAAGAAATGCAAATTTCACCAAAGAGTCATCGAAAAAATACAGCGGTCTCTTTAGAAAACAGCACACATATATATATCTATATGTTTATTATTATAGATATCGTTTTTAATCTGAAATAATATACTGAACTAACTTTTGAAGAAACGGGTTAACACAAACACAGCTTGCGCAAGAATCTGCACTCAGCGACTCAGCCTGAAATCGACCCGAACCTAAAACAGTTAACCCGACCTGCAACAAAAATAATTAGTGCCAGGATTGAATCCCCCCCCCCTCCCTCTACTGTAACCTTTCAGAAAATTTGCTTTGAATTTCAGATTTTTTTTTAAATTTATTTATTGGGAATCACCCCTAATCAGGAGTTTTTTTACTGCGATTCTATATTTTAGTTTAAAATAGCAACGATAGAGGGCGCTGCAAGCAATAGACGCTAAATCTGTGCCTGGAGGAGGAAGGCCAGAAATTGGGCCCGATTTAACGACTATTGATTGCAGCGCCATCTATCGCTGCTATTGTAAAGTAAAATCAAGAATTGCAGCAAAAAATCTCCTGACATCTTACATAACCTGCAAGATTTTTTTTAAATGGCTGTCATCATTCGCAAGTTATTGAATTTTAAAATCAGTCAGTCCATTTTGGGACACCCGGTATGTTTTTTGATAAGTGTCAAAGCATTCTTTACTGAATTACAACTGATCTTAGATATAAAGAGACAAGCAGTTTTATACCAAATTAGTACTTTTTACATAATCCTGAAGATTAAAAAGTATCCCTAAATAATTATTTGGACGTGTCCGTTATGGAGCTTTTACTGATTATTGTTTTTATCTTCGAAAATATTTAGACTTACTTTTCAAAAATCGGGTCAACCCGAACCCTTCTCGCAATAGTGAAAACCCAATTCGAAACTGACTCAAGCCCGAAATAATGTATGTCAATCTAACCCAAACCCAGCGCGCTTAGGCGCAGCTAAAAAGTAGAAGTCATCCCGACCCGCAGCAGAAAAATAGAAGTCAACTGGGCCCAAACCCAACCCGCAGCAAAAAAGTAGAAGTTAACCCGACCCGCAGCAAAAAGTAGAAGTCAACTGGACCCATACGCGACCCACAGAAAAAAGGAGAAGTCAACCCGACCTGCAGCAGAAAACTAGAAGTCAACCGGGCCCAAACCCGACCCGCAGCAAAAAAGTAGAAGTTTACCCGACTCGCAGCAAAAAATAGAAGTCAACCGGACCCAAACGCGACCCACAGAAAAAAAGTAGAAGTCAACCCGATCTGCAGCAGAAAACTAGAAGTCAACCGGGCCCAAACCCGACCCGCAGCAAAAAAGTAGAAGTTTACCCGACCCGCAGCAAAAAGTAGAAGTCAACCGGACCCAAACCCGACCCACAGAAAAAAGTAGAAGTCAACCTGACCTACAGCAGAAAACTAGAAGTCAACCGGGCCCAAACCCGACCCGCAGCAAAAAAGTAGAAGTTTACTCGACCCGCAGCAAAAAGTGGAAGTCAATCGGACCCAAACCCGACCCTCAGTGAAAAAAATTGGTCCCGACCCGCGCATCAGATTGGAGTCTCCAAATTTCTAAAATCGCTCCCCCCCCCCCCTTGAGGACCCTCCAGATCCGCCCTTGATTACAGAAAGAAGTTATTGGTTGCGAATCAAGACTGATAGTCCCTGATCCTATGCGGGCTATATCAGTCTCTGTTTCAACATTTTTCGAGACATTCTATTTCAACTCTGTTTCAGCATTTTATGTTGGTACCACTAACACCAGAGACGTGGTAGACTGTTAGACAAGAAGCTTTCAATTTGACATGATGGTTAGTTTTAAGATGTAAATGTGTTAAGATGGTTTCTAAAAGATTCAAACTTCAAATGAATACTGAAATGAGCGTATGAAATAAGCATAAAAGTCTCAAAATACTTTCTAAATTATCATTTAATTGGAATTAATTTTAGTTCTTCTTATTAATTAAAATCTCATTTCTGTCTATTGCACTTTTATAATGAAGTTTAGTCAAAGTGTGGCTTAATTTGTAATTTTTGAATTATTCAAAAATTGTTCTTCTAATAAAAAATAGCCATGGAAATATCACTTGGCATATTTCAACTATTACGCGAGCAAAGCCGCGGGGTTTGCTAGTAATCTATACTTCCTATTATAAAGAGGAAAAAATTGTTTATTTGTAGGAGGTAAGCTCAGGAACTACCGAACCGATTCAAAAAGTAATGGTATCAAAATGATAGTGTTAGTCCAACTTAGAACATAGGCTATATCTTATGTCGGTGCCACTACCCCACAGGGGGTGTAGGAGCAAAAAACGTTCTAAAAATGCGATTTTAGCGTTACTGAAGGGCCTAGAAATATGAAATTTTGAATATTAGTTACTTATAAGATATAAATGATGTCTAAGAACAGTTCTTAAACAATTCAAAATTTAAAAGGGGTGAAAATGCACAAAAAGCGTTCTAAGAAACGTTCTAAATGGTAGTTTCTACACAATCTCAGGAAATACCAAACCGATTAAAAAAAATATTGGTGTCATAATGATGGTGACAACGCTTGCTCCAAGATAGGCTATGTTTTATGTCGGTGTCACTACCCCAAAGGGGGTGTAGGAGCAAAAAACGTTCTAAAAATGCGATTTTAGCGTTACTGAAGGACCTAGAAATATAAAATTTTGAATATTAGTTACTTATAAGATATAAATAATGTCTAAGAACAGTTCTTAAACAATTCGAAATGTAATAGGGGTAAAAATGCACAAAAAGCGTTCTAAAAAACGTTCCAAATGGTGGTTTCTACACAATCTCCGGAAATACCAAACCGATTTAAAAAATAATGGTGTCAAAATAAGGGTGTCAAAATGACGGTGACAACCCTTGCTCCAACATAGGCTATGTTTTATGTCGGTGCCACTACCCGAAAGGGGGTGCAGGAGAAAAAAACGTTCTAAAAATGCGATTTTTGCGTTACCGAAGGGCCTAGAAATATGAAATTTGAAATATCAGCTACTTATTAGATATAAAGGATTTCTAAGAGCAGTTCTTAAACAATTCGAAATTTAAAAGCGGTGAAAATGCGGGAAAAGCGTTCTAAAAAACGTTCTAATGGGGTTTCTACACAATCTCAGGAAATACCAAACCGATCTAAAAAATATTGGTGTCATAATGATGGTGACAACGCTTGCTCCAAGATAGGTGATGTTTTATGTCTGTGCCACTACCCCAAAGAGGGGTGTAGGAGCAAAAAACGTTCTAAAAATGCGATTTTAGCGTTACTGAAGGGCCCAGAAATATAACATTTTGAATATTAGTTACTTATAAGATATAAATAATGTCTAAGAACAGTTCTTAAACAATTCCAAATTTAAAAGGGGTGAAAATGCACAAAAAGCGTTCTAAAAAGCGTTCTAAATGGTAGTTTCTACACAATCTCAGGAAATACCAAACCGATTAAAAAAATATTGGTGTCATAATGATGGTGACAACGCTTGCTCCAAGACAGGCTATGTTCTATGTCGGTGTCACTACACCAAAGGGGGTGTAGGAGCAAAAAACGTTCTAAAAATGCGATTTTAGCGTTACTGAAGGACCTAGAAATATAAAATTTTGAATATTAGTTACTTATAAGATATAAATAATGCCTAAGAACAGTTCTTAAACAATTCGAAATGTAATAGGGCTGAAAATGCACAAAAAGCGTTCTAAAAAACGTTCCAAATGGTGGTTTCTACACAATCTCAGGAAATACCAAACCGATTTAAAAAATAATGGTGTCAAAATAAGGGTGTCAAAATGACGGTGACAACCCTTGCTCCAACATAGGCTATGTTTTATGTCGGTGCCACTACCCGAAAGAGGGTGCAGGAGAAAAAAACGTTCTAAAAATGCGATTTTTGGTTACCGAAGGGCCTAGAAATATGAAATTTGAAATATCAGCTACTTATTAGATATAAAGGATTTCTAAGAACAGTTCTTAAACAATTCGAAATTTAAAAGGGGTGAAAATGCGCGAAAAGCGTTCTAAAAAACGTTCTAATGGGGGTTTCTACACAATCTCAGGAAATACCAAACCGATCAAAAATGTAATGGCGTCAAAATGATGGTGACAACCCTTGATCCAACATAGGCGATGTTTTATGTCGGTGCCACTACCCCAAAAGGGGTGCACGAGAAAAACGTTCTAAATTGCGGCTTTTGCCTTACGGAAGGGCCTAGAATCGTGAAATTTGGAATAGTAGTTAGTTATAAGATATCAATGATCTCTAAGGACATTTCCTAAAAAAATCGAAATTTAAAAGGGGGTCAAAATGCGCAAAAAGCGTTGTAAAAAATTCTAAATTGCGATTTCTATGCAATCTGGGGAAGTACTGAACCGATTTCAAATATAATGGTGTAAAAATGAATGTGACAGATCTTGCTCCAAGATAGGCTATATTTTATATCTGTTTCCACTACCCCAGAGGAGATGCAGGAGCAAAATGCGCGAAAAGCGTTCTAAAAACGTTCTAAATGCCGATTTGTCGGCAATATCTCAGGAAGAATTAATCTGATTTCAAATGTAATGGTAGGAAATTGATGCTGACAGCCTCTGTTCTAACATAGACGCTATTTTGTGTCGGTATCGCTATCACCAAGACGTTGCAGGAGTAAAAAAAGCGTTCTAAATTTCGATTTTTGTGATCGGTAGGGGCTAGCAACTTAAAATTAGGCAAGGTGCATATTTATTAGATATAAATGATCTTTAAGAACAGTTTCGAAAAAATTGGAAATTTAAAAAGGGGTGAAAATGCGCGAAAAGCGTCCTAAAAACGTTCTAAATTGCGATTTCTACTCAATCTAAGGAAATACCAAAGCTATTTGAAAAGTAATGGTTGCAAATCAATGGTGACAGTCCCTGCTACAACATAGGTTATATTTTATGTTGCCGTCACCACCATCTGAGGGTTGCTAAAGCAAAACATGTTCTGATTTGCGTTTTTTGCACTACTGAGGGGTCTAACACTTTGAAGTATGGCATGGTATTTACGTACAAGATGCAACTGCTTTCTAAGAACAGTCGAAAGAAAATTCCAAATTTAAAAAGATGAAGTGGGCGAAAAGCGTTATAAATTACAATTTTTATGCAATATTATCAAATACCAAACCGATTAAAAATTAATGATGACAAATTGTTGGTGATAGAACCTGCTCAAACATAAGCTATATTTTATGTCTGTGCCACTACCAAAAGAATGTTCCAGGAGCTAAAAACTTTCTAAATTGCGGTTTCTGTGATACTGAAAAGGCAAGAAACTTTAAATATGGGATGGTAGTTGCTTATAAAATATAAATGCCCTCGAAGGACTGTTGAAAAAAAATTCGAATTAAAAAGGGTTGAAGCGAAGGAGAGGTGCGAAAAGAATTCTAACAAAGTCCTAAATTACGATTTCTATGCAATTTCAGGGAATATAAAAGTAATAGTTGCGAATCAATGGTAACAGTCTCTGATCCTACACAGGCTATATTTTATGCGGATGATTCTACCACCTGGGGTTCACAGGAACAGCAAACGTTCTAAAAAAGGCCTTTAAAAGCTTTCTAAATTACGCTTCTGTAGAATATTAGGAAGTAACAAACCGATTTCAAAATTAATGTTGGCAAATTAATGGTGACAGTTCCTATTTCAACATAGCCCTTTATGTTGAGAGAGGTGGTAGGACTTGGAATTTGACATGATAGTTAATTTTAAGATGTAAGAAGATTATTTCTAAAAAATTCAAAACTTCAAATGAATACTGAAATGAGCGTATTAATTGAGCATAAAAGTTTCAAAATATTTTCTAAATCATCATTTATTTCGTTTTATTTCGTTTTATTAATTTAAGTCTCATTTCTGCCATTGCAGTGTAATAATGATGTTTAATCAAACTGTGTTTTAAATAGTAAGTTTTGAAGTATTCCTAAAAGTAATAGGTACCTTTTAATAAAAAAAAAAAACCTTTTAATAAAACAAAATATTAAATTTTAATAAAATAAAAATTTAGTTAGTGCCTTTTAATA
This sequence comes from Maratus speciosus, assembly GCA_963932465.1. Taxonomy (NCBI): domain Eukaryota; kingdom Metazoa; phylum Arthropoda; class Arachnida; order Araneae; family Salticidae; genus Maratus; species Maratus speciosus. Next base: position 481,999,738 of record OZ010797.1, read on the forward strand.
AAAATTAGATATATAAATATCACTTGGCATATTTCAAATATTACGCGAGCAAAGCCGCGGGGTTTGCTAGTAATATTATAAAGAGGTAAAAATTGTTTATTTGTAGGAAGTAAGCTCTGGAACTACCGAACCGATTCCAAAAGTAATGGTATCAAAATGATGGTGTTAGTCCAACTTAGAACATAGGCTATATCTTATGTCCGTGCCACTGGCCAAAATGGGGTGCAGGAGCAAAAAACGTTCTAAAAATGCGATTTTTGTGTTACTGAAGGGCCTAGAAACATGGAATTTGGAATGGTTGTTACTTATAAGATACTAATGATCTCTAAGGACATTCCTTAAAAAAATCGAAATAAAAAGGGGTGAAAATGCGCGAAAAGCGTTCTAAAAAACGTTCTAAATGGCGATTTTTACGCAATTTCAAGAAGTACCAAACCGATTTAAAAAATAATAGTGTCAAAATAATGATGACAACCCTTGCTCTAACATAGGCTACATTTCATGTCGGTGCCACTACCCCTAGGTGGGTGCTGGAGCAAAAAAAAAAAAAAAAAAACGTTCGAAATTGCGATTTTTGTGTTACTGAAGGGCCCAGATACATGAAATTTGGCATGGTAGTTACTTATTAGATATAAATGATCTCTAAGAACATTTCTTAAAAAATTAGAAATTTAAAAGGGGTAAAAATGCGCAAATAGCGTTCTAAAAAACGTTCTAAATGGCGATTTTACGCAATCTCAAGAAGTACCAAACCGATTTCAAAATTAATAGTGTCAAAATGAAGGTGACAACCCTTGCTCCAATATAGGCTACATTTTATGTCGGTGCCAGTACCCCTAAAGGGGGTGCAGTAGCAAAAAAAAAAAAAAAAGTTCGAAATTGCAATTTTTATGTTACTGAAGGGTCCAGATACATGGAATTTGGCATGGTAGTTACTTAAAGATACAAATTATCTCTAAGAACATTTCTTAAAAAATTCGAAATTTAAAAGCGGTGAAAATGCGCGAAGAGTGTTCTAAAAAACGTTCTAAATGGCGATTTCTACGCAATCTCAGAAACTAGCCAACCTATTTCAAAAGTAATGGTTGGAAATTGATGATGACAGCCCTTGCTACAACATAGGCTCTATTTCATGTCTTTGTCACTACCACTGAGGGGTTGCAGAAGCAAAAAACGTTCTAAATTGCGATTTTTGTGTTACTGAAGGGCCTAGAATCCTGAAATTAGGCAAGGCAGTTATTTATAAGATAAAAATGATCTCTAAGAACATTTCCTAAAAAATCGAAATTTAAAAGGGGTGTTAAAATGAGCGAAAAGCGTTCTAAAAAACTTTCTATGTTGCAATTTCTGCGCAATATCAGGAAGTACCGAACCGATTAAAAAAACAATGGTGTGAAAACGATGCTGACAGCTCTCCCTCCAACATAGGCTGTATTTCATGTCGGTGCTACTACCCCAAAGGGGGCGAAGTAGCAAAAAACGATCTAAATTGCCCGGCATGATTGTTACTTATAAGATATAAATGATCTCTAAGAACATTTATTAAATAATTCGAAATTTAAAAGGGGTGAAAATGGACGAAAGACGGTCTAAAAAACATTCTAAATTGCGATTTCTCTACGCAATCTCAGAAAGTACCCAACAGATTTCAAAAGTAATGGTTGGAAATTGATGGTGACAGCCCTTGCTCCAATATAGGATCCATTTCATGTTGGCGTCACTACCATCATACGGTTGCATTTTAAAAAATGCTCTAAATTGTGATTTTTGTGACACTGAAGGGACTAGCAACTTGGAATTTGGCATGGTAATTACTTATAAGATGTAAATACTCTCTGAGAAGAGTTCCTTAAAAATTTGAAACTTAAAAAGGATGAAAATGAACGAAAAGCGTTCAAAAACGTTCTAAATAGCGATTTCTACGCAATCTCAGGAAATATAAATCTATTTTAGAAGTAATGTTTTCAAATTGATGGTGACAGTCCCCGCTCCAACATAGCCTATATTTTACGCTGTTGTCAGTACCACCTGGGGGTTACAGGAGCAAAAAAAATTTCTAAATTGCGTTTTTTGTGTTACTGAGGAGGTCTAACATTTTAAATTTGGAATGGTAATTACTTCAAAGATGCAAATGCTTTCTAAGAATTGTCGAAAGAAAATTCCAAATTTAAAAGGATGAAGTGAGCTAAAAGCTTTCTATAAGCGTTCTAAATTACGATTTTTATGCAATCGTATGAAACACGAAATCGATTTCGAACATAATGGTTGCAAATTGATGGCGATACAACTTGCTCAAACATAAGCTATATTTTATGTCGAGGGTTGCAGGAGAAAAAAACTTTTTAAATTGCGATTTCTGCGGTACTGAAGAGGCTAGAAACTTTAAATATAGCACGGTTATTACTTTTAAAATATAAATGTCCTCAAAGAACAGCCGAAAATAAATTCGAAATTAAAAAGGGGTGAAGCGAAGGAAAGGAGCGAAAAGCATTCTAAAAGAGTCCTAAATTATGATTTCTATGGAATCTCAGGACATAATAAACCGATTACAGAAGTTATTGGTTGCGAATCAAGCGTGATAGTCTCTGATCCCATACGGGCTACATTTTATGTCGCTGTCACTACCACCTGGTTGGCAGGAACAACAATAAAGCCTTTAAAAACATCTAAATTCCGTTTTCTATAGAATATTAGGATTTACCAACCGATTTCAAGGTTAATGTTATCAAATTAATGGCGATTTGTTTCAACATTTTTCGAGACATTCTATTTCAACCCTGTTTCGGCATTTTATGTTGGTGCCACTAACAACAGAGAGGTGGTAGACTGTTATACATGAAGCTTGGAATTTGACATGGTGGTTAATTATAAGATGTAAATGCGTTAAGATGGTTTCTAAAAAATTCAAAGTTTCAATTGCATACTGAAATGATCGTATGAAATGAGCATAAAAGTCTCAAAATACTTTCTAAATTATCATTTAATTGGAATTAGTTTTAGTTCTCCTTATTAATTAAAATCTCATTTCTATCTGTTGCACTTTTATAATGAAGTTTAGTCAAACTGTGGCTTAATTTGTAATTTTTGAATTATTTCAAAAAGTGTTCTTCTAATAAAAAATATTCATGCAAATATCACTTGGCATATTTCAGCTATTACGCGAGCAAAGAAGGGAGCTAGTAAGGGAAGGTATGCTAGTTTATTAATAAATTGTATATACTTTTATTTTATTTTTTTTAAACTATATCAATTGCTTTATTCTATAGTTATTAATTAAACTTTTTATTTATTTATTGTTATTCCTTTTTTTAAAATATTACACAGTAACCAATGAGACGCGTTTTATTCGGGCGTTGCCATTAAACAATTAACAAATAACCGCGATTTCTGTGCCACGTATGATAGCGTAATATATATATATATATATATATATATAGACATTAGAAATCTTAAGTATAAAAAAGAGGATCAAGAAATAGAAATTTCACATTTTTCAGAACATGACATAGATAACATTAGGATTTCTATATTGTGTATTATACCTAATAAAACGGAAAGAAAGATTCATGAAAAGGATATGATGATAAAGTTTGGTACGGTCTATCCATATGGACTTAATGTTATGTTTAACCACAGTAATATAATTAAAAACTTTAAAACTAACAATTTAGATGATACAATTTATGACAAAATTAATCATGACATTGGAAACGAGTTGATTAGAAATAGTAATCAATATACTAAGTTGAATAATTAAAAAAATTAAATACTTGTACAGACATAGTAAATGAAATAATTAATTATAAAGGTGGGCGAAGAGTTAATGTGATTAAAGGTTTGATTTTCAACATTAAGAAGAAATTAATTCCCGTAACTTTAAGAACTTTACAGTCTAGGGTAGAAAATGGGAATGTTGACCTAGGTTTGGATTTGTTGAGATATAGAATCAAGACACAAAAATTACAAATGTATTGTAACATTGATTATGGCCATGTTAGTGCAATAAATAAAATCTATTTTATAATGGATTATTTGGGTGATAGCCATAGGGGTGTAAATTACAATAAAATGCTGAATAAATACAATGAATTACTACCAGTCGGTAAAATAAAAATAGTTAAGGCTTTTAAATATGATAAGCCTTTGGGGAGAACTATTTTTAATTATAATTTATTTGCTAATGATCTAAAGAAAAGTATTGCAGGGAGTATCTGCCATTGCAATGATTCTGAATTTGTTAATTATAAAGACAAGTATTATGGACATGTTATTACTGGAGATCTAAAGATAGTAAAGGATGAGGAGTTGAGGAGGTTAATGGAGTACGGAACTAAATATCGTGTGAAACGTACTCTCACTAAAAGTGTTGCAATTAAACGTTTTACTATTAATATAGATATATTTATAAATAAACTAATGTATAGATACAATTTGCCATCCAGTGTTTTTGACGAGTGGAAGTATTATATATTAAGAGATTTTAAACGAGAATTTTCCAGAGATTTTGACGGAGTTAATAGAGAGAAATACAACAAACTTACACATTCAATTAAAGAGATTCAGGAAAATTTTATAATCACCTATGTGGATAAAGCAAATACAAGTTATGCACTGATATGTAAGGTACTTTAAGGTAAACTTTTGAATGATTGCTACAATAATAAAAATAGCTATTTACCATTGAATCCCTAAAAGTAAATACTAAAGTATAGCATGAAATACCGAACGAACATTTATAGACCATTATAGTTAATTATTTATTTCTTTAACGTATAAAATATAAAAATGCAATATAACCCCTCTAATCCGAACCACGGCAATCCGAAGTTCCGGTTAATCCGAACTGATTTTAGTTTCGAAAATTATACTTGAACAGATTAACTGAAAATATTAACTTACGAAATTTTCCGGATTATAAGATGAATGTCGGGAAAAACGCGTAGGAGTTAGAATTAAACAAAAAATAGCAGTAAAGCACTTTTTTTTAAAAAATTCTTTAAACAGCTCGAATAGAAAGTAAATACTCAATAATGTAAAAGTACAACATATTACACGAATATAAAATGAAAACTTTATACCTACTCGTAGAAGTCATCTTAAAAAAAATGTCTAAAGTCAATTTGTTTGCCATTCACTATAAAATTCTATTTTTAAATGCAAAAAGTATTTAATTCAAATGCTATTTTTTTTTTCAACAATTTGATTTTGCAAATTATCTACAGAAATATTTTTTTTCTACCGTCCTCTTCGAGGTAGTGAATGAGCTATTTATAGATTCGCGATATAGATGCGTTTGTATTGGATTATTATGTTTCTGATGTTACGTTGGATTATTATAAAAATCAGGTGATTAAAAAAGGAATGCTTTTTTTTTCTTCCGAAAGATGTGCCAAATTCTCCAGCATGCTTAGGATGGCAGATTAGAGGATGTTTATTATACTACTGGTACTTATAACTTGCATTTTTTTTTAGAGTTCTTCTTTTTCTATTCTATTTTTATCAGCATTTTGGATAATCCGAACTGGCAGCGGTCCAAATTAGTTCGGATTAGTGGGGTCCTACTGTATTTTTGTTTATTTATTTCTCAAAGATTTAGGAATTAACTTTTTTATTTTACTAGCAAAAACTATGCAACATTAATAATAAAAAACTGTAAGTATACGTCACCTGTCTCAAAAGATGAAAAATTATCTTTTTAGAAGAAATTATCGTTAAAAATAAGATTAGAGGAATTTAGTTATTTTTTAGATAGTATATTGTATACTTTTAAAAGCAATTTAATTGTTTTGGAATTATGTCAACATGAAGAAATGGCATTAAATTGATATGGTAAGAAAAATATTTTATTTGGATTCGGAGATTGTTCATGCCCCTATAACCCCCTAATTCTCGCTCCCATGATGTTCACGGGCTGTATCTTTTATTCAGATTGTTTGTTTTCCACCAGTTTTATAGTGTAATTGGCTTTATTATGGTATCCTTTTACCTGTCATTAAATAAGGTGACTATTTGTTTTTCAAAAAAGTGGTACCAATAAGCAATTTGAATTTTTAAACCGTAATTTCATGCGACCGTTAAGGCGTTAATAAAGAGTTTTTTTAAGTACATGTTCTATTTAAATATCATTTTTTAAGAACATCATGTTATGCAGCCAGAACCTTTCCGGAATGTTGTATATTGTTATTATTTTTTTTTTATCGAGTTGAAATTATCGACATGTTTTATTAATTTATTTCCCAGAACCAAAAAGGAACTTTATAAATTTAATTTTTTTATCTACCAAAAATATCTATGCAACATTAGTAAAGATATTTTGTATAATATATGGATTTAGCTGTCTTGCTGAACATGTAATTGCATTTTGTGTCTTTGGAATATATAAAAAGAAACGCATTAAGAATTTAACACGAAATTTGTATCTCGAAATTTTCTTGGAAAAATTGCATCGCTGTAATAAATTTCCCCACTCTATGTGAACTTCACATTTCACAAGAGAGTAAAAGTGATCTTTTAAGAAGAATTACTTTAAAAAATAAGATTAAAGGAATTTCGTTCTTTTTTAGATAATACCTGATATATTTAAAAAAGCAATTTAAACATTTTGGAATTCTGTGAATGTGAAGATATGTAGTAATTTGATATGGAGTTTATTTTGTGAGATTCGTAGATTGTTTATAACCAATTTAGTGATTCAACATTGCTTTAAGGGCAGTTGGAAGTCCCTATACGTAGCATGCTAAATTAATGTACCTTTTCTCTGAGACTTCCAACGATGTTCACTTGAAATTTTTGATGTATATGTTACATTATTAGATCTAATTCCTCGATTTCCTTATCTTATTCTAAATTACTACTTTATTTTCACTAAATCTTTATTATTAAATAATCTCTATCGTTAACTCTGTTAAATTCTCTTTAATTTAGTGTCTCACTTGCCTAAATTGCTTTAATATTACGCTTTTAGTATTCTTAAATTAAATGTTCCATTTCCGCGCTTTTTTCTTTCGAGAATATTCTTTTAGCTTCCAATTTTACTTTCCCGCGCATTTCTGAGGTTATCCTTTTTCCCTTCAAATTTATCCGCTAGCTCTGTCCGCACTCTTTATATGACGTGACATTCTTAATTATTCATTGGTTGAGAGCGCGATCTACGTCATATTTGTATTCTTCCACGTGAGGAACAAGAAGTTGATACTCACTGTGTTTCAGCAGATTTTGAAAGATTTGAGTTGATTTTCCAGTTTACATCCATCCCCTGGTCACCGTCCTTTTATTCGATTATCTGGAACTTTGCTTAGACCTAATTACTACTACGGAGAGATGGCTAATAAATAATCTTGGTGGAAACTGCGCCATTTGAAAGATGTTCTAATAAAGTGCTGAGCTGATCTTATGTGTCGTTTCAATTCATTCTGGGGAAACTTCACGGAACAATGTACTCCATAGTCTTCACTCGACTACTGCAATTAACAAATTGTTATACTAATAAAACAGGTTCCAATTACCTGTTCTGACCACTTCTATTATTGTTGTTTGTGATCCACAACTACTATCGGGACAGCTAGCACTGCATTTTCAACATTGCACTACTGGTAACATAACAACCAGTTATTTCGTATTTTCGTTCCAATGTTAGAATAATCTAACAATTCTATTCTAAATCATAACATATATAATATGAATAATTCCTAATAAAGTGAAGTCAACTTTATAAACAGATATGCTTTAGTTATTTTAAAAAAAATCTGGGATAAAATCCCCTTTTAAATAACAAAAAACTTACAGTTTTCCAAAGAAATTTTTTTTAATAAAAAATTTGTACACATGCTTGTAACAAAAGTTCACTTCAGATTGATCAGGAATATGTGTGAAATGTTGTGGCAAGATTGCAAACAATGATATGTAATACTTTTATAAAAAGATACATCGAAGTTCAAAAAGAACATGTTGAGAAAATTAAGTTTAAGGTTTACGTATGCCATGTTTATGTAAGATGTAAACAAAGTGAATTACTTAAAAGTTTTTTACTTCTTGTTGTCTTAGAAACAAAAGTAATATACCATTCGAAAGGGAGAATGTAAATAATTAAAATTATTAAAAAGTTTAAAAAAAAAAAAACGATTTTTTGCACGGACATGACTCCCAACTGCCCTTAAGAATAAGATTAAAGGAATTTCGGTCTTTTTTAGACAGTACCTGATATATTTAAAAAAAAGCAATTTAAACATTTTGGAATTCTGTGAATGTGAAGAGATGTAGTAATTTGATATGGAGTTTATTTTGTGATATTCGTAGATTGTTTATAACCAGGGTTCGTTGATATGTATCAATGGCTATATATCTTGATATATATCGTGATATATATCCGATATTTATTTTCAAAATATCAAGGTTTTTGATATTTTCGATATTTTCATTGATTTGATATTTATTTTTTAAATGTCGTATTTCTTGATATTTTCATATCTGATATTTATTTTCAAAATATTTTCATTCAAAAGAAGTACAAGTGAACTGTTAATAAAAATTAGCCCGTCTGTAAATAATTAACTAAAAAGAATAACTCATAAAACATTCCCTACACTCCAAAAACTAGTTTTGGACTATACCTGCAGCTTTCACATTACCATCGTAAGAAATCTGTCTTTGAACAATACTTCGCTATCTTGTCTCAATTCTTTTTGTAGACTTCACCTGCTAGAATGAGATAAAGGGGTTAATTGGTGATTGGATTTTAGCAAAAATATGTTAATTTTATAAGCTTTATATTTAAAACTGAATATTTAAATGTTGAACCAAAAATTTAGTGGGATAATATTAAAGTAGAACACCCCATGAAAGATAATTTAACTTATCAGTTCTTTGCAACTTCTCCTTCAATAGATGCATTAGAATCTTTTCTAGTTTTGGTTTACTTCAGTTTAAATTGCACAGTAGGTTAGGGAATGAAAAAGCAGACAAACTTACATTCATGTTCAAATTCTTCAACAGAAAAAATAAGAAATAAACTTTATTCTGTATTTCAGAATTTGTTGTATTTTTATTTATTTTTTTAACTGAATCCTGCATTCTGTGTTTTAATCATAAATTTTGTAAGAAAAAAAAATAAAAAAAGACATTTAGAATATTATTTCATTATGTTTTCATGCTAAATGTAATGTTTTAGATTCTTAATTTATATTAAATCTAAAAGTATTTATGATCAGCAGTAAGCTGACAATTTTGAAAATATCGGATATATATCGAAAATATCGGATATATATCAAAATATCGGATATTTTTGATATTTGTGAAAATATCACGATATTTACGAACCCCGTTTATAACCATTTAATGATTCAACATTACTTTAAGAATATTCTATTTTAAAATGTAATTTAAGTATATTTTTCTACTTAATTTGCAGCAGTGAAATTACGCCCGAAATTATTGAACAATAAATACATAAATTTTTTCCCATTGCTAACTAAACGTAAACCAAGAGACAGAAAATGTCCAAGACGAGAATCGAAGTCGCATCTTTGGACTAACGTATTTATTGTTCAATAACTTCGGGCGTAATTTCACTGCTGCAAATTAATTCAAAAATGTATTAAAACTTATGTGTGTTCATCTATGCTGTTCTTTATTTCGTCTCATGTTTTCCCCAAGGCTCATGAAGACTTTTCCAACTTGTGCTGCTGTTGCAGCCTTACCGATATTTATGAGTAAGAGATGACATGTTGGGTTTCGTCCTCGTAGCCTAAGGGAGCTGGTCACTGAGCTTCGGAATTCTCCTCCGTAATGTTAAATCTATGGACTTTTGATGCATTCGTATACTTAAAATATCTTCTCGGGAAATTCATATTTTTAACATCTTTTTCCTGTGTACTCTTCTTAAGGGGTCTCAGGACTCTTAACGCTTTAAAATTTTCGAATTTTTAATTTTTTTTTAGATGTTAAACTCCTATCTTTTCTGAACATTTTGGTATAATTGTTTCCTTGAAATTCCTATTAGAACAGAAGTTATGGCTTTTAGATTTATGCGCTTTCAATAACTCAAGTGGCGTTTCCGAAACTTTGAAGACCTTTTTTCTCCAAATGACCTTTTTGGGCATAACGCGCACGATATCTCAGAAAGTTCTGAATATTTTTTCATGAAATTTTCAAAACACATGTTTTATGTTAGTCTGTATAAACTGAACCTAAAGTTTCCTTTTTATTGTTCAAAAAAGTATTTTTTTGGTGTGATTATAGTGTTGAAATATTCTAAATTTATCATTAGTTAAGTACAAATTTGCATTAAAAATATAAAAATGCTTTAAATACAAATTTATTTAGGTTCCGGATAATTATTGTAATCGGAAGTATAAATAGGCACCAGCGTTTTTATTCTAGTTGCAATATTTATTTTGTAATCGTGTGCGTAAGCTGTTATGCCGATTTTCTACTCGTCAAATGTCTGCCAGTTTGGAACCCCCTGTAAATGTTAATTCCGCATCATGAATATTTTTAAATACATGAAACGAAAGAACATACTTATAACCTTTTATCCCAACTAAAATTGTGTCTTAAAATCAAATATATTTTAAGGTGAAAATGGTCTTTTTTTTTTTTTTCATTTTTTCCAATTTTAAGAGTCCTGAGACCTCTTAATGGATGCCGCTTTTTAGGTGCGTTCGTAATTATATAAATACGTAGCACCTATAGTCGTCGTTCAGTCCGTCCGTCCGTCTGTCCGTCCGTCTGTCCGTCTGTCCGTCCGTCCGTCTGTCCGCATGTAACAGAGCAAAAACTACCCAACCGAATGGTCTGAAATTTCAAATATATGATTGTTGCAAAATTTTGTCGAGCCATTTCAAATTTTATGAAAATCGGATGTATAGTTTAATTACAGGGACAGTCAAAAGTTTTTCTTTACATTACGGCCAATGGGAAAAATTATTGAAAGTGCATTTTAATGATATTAGAGCCTTCCGAATGATCTGAAATTTTAAAGATATAACTGTTGCAAAATTTTGTCGAGCCATTTCAAATTTTAGGAAAATCGGATGTATAGTTTAATTACAGGGACAGTCAAAAGTTTTTCTTTACATTACGGCCAATGGGAAAAATTATTGCAAGTGCATTTTAATGATATTAGAGCCTTCCGAATGATCTGAAATTTTAAAGATATAACTGTTGCAAAATTTTGTCGAGCCATTTCAAATTTTAGGAAAATCGGATGCATAGTTTAATTACAGGGACAGTCAAAAGTTTTTCTTTACATTACGGCCAATGGGAAAAATTATTGCAAGTGCATTTTAATGATATTACAGCCTTCCGAATGGTCTGAAATTTTAAAGATATAATTGTTGCAAAGTTTTGTTGAGCTATTTCAAATTTTAGGAAAATCGGATGTATAGTTTAATTACAGGGACAGTCGAAAGTGTTCCGTTACATTACGGGGAATGGGAAAAATTATTGCAAGTGCATTTTAATGATGTATCAGACTATGCGCTTTATGAAGTGCAAAAAAGTATACATTCAGTACAATATGGGGTGCAAAAAATAATTATAAAACTAGTTATAGTACGAACGCACCTCATTTGCCACGTTTGACGAGCAATTTCCAACTTGTTTTCTTAGTTTTCAAAATATTTCTAAAATCTTGGCTGAATTTAATATTTTGCGTGTTAAAAGTGGGCGAACTGTTAGTAAGATTTTAAAACTTCCTATAAAATTAAGTCTATAATTTAGAAATGTTTTGAGAACTAAGAAAAAAGAGACATCTTTTAAGAAGTGTACACAAAAAATAAAAGTTAAAAATATTAATTTCCCGAGGACGCATTTTAAGTATACGAATGCATCAAATGCTCATAGACTTTACATTAGCCAGGGGAAATTGGAAGCTGAGTGACCAGCCCTATTAATGGTACACCATTAGGGCGTTATTCCAAGGATCAGGGTTCACTCTCAAAAATAATTTACTTAAAAATGAGAACTTCCATGTATTCTCGTATTTTTTTAAGTACAATTGTTTCAAAAAGAAGTACATTGTTAAAAATAATCTACTTAATAATGAGCATTTCTATGTACTCATATTTTTTAAGTATAATTGCTTCAAAAAGGAGCATTAATCTACTTAAAAATGAAAATTTCTTTGTACTCGATTTTTACAATTAATTCAGATAGTACAATTAATTCAGAAACGAGTACGTGATATTTTGAAGTTGTGTATACTTATACTTAATTTATAAATGTATGTAGAAATGAATACATATATTTTGTATTTTAAAGTCTTAATATTCATGTTTAATCCTATGTGCTCAAAAATAAGAGTTTTCTGATAAACCCTTTTCTTATACCGAATTGACAGTAGGGATTTCCAAGCTTTTAATTAAAGATATGTCTATCTTTGTTATAATTTTTAAATTATAATACACACGTTTTAAATTTATTTACAATTTCATTAGAAATGTTAAAGTAGAAAATTTAGTTTAAAAATTGTTTTATTAGAAATTAGAATATTTAAGAAAGGGAAAATTCATCCCTCCTGTTAGCGATCTTCCGTCGCTGATTCATAAAAGGTGTCATTTGGAAGCAGCTGGTAACAGCTCTTAAAGCACAATCAGTACAATGCTGAACTTCCACCTAGAGGACTCGGGTTCAAATCACGGGGCAGCTCATACACAAAGTTTCAAGAATTGAAATTGCAAATTCGTTGTTCTTCACTCCAAAAATTGTAGTTATTCTAAATTAGCGTAATTAAAAATGGTGATTTGTCGATTCTCTGTAATTTCGCCTTTTTTTTTTTTATATTGTATGTGTGTTTCTATACATACTTATTTTCGAGTCCCTGTATGTACTCAAAAAAATGAGCACATGCGTTTTTCAAATTTAAGAGTTAAGTACTCGGAGCTATTTTAAGATCGCGGGAAGTGCTCAATAATTAGTACAATTTACTTATTTTTAAGAATAGTGTTTTAACAGTGTTCGATTTCCGGCTTTGACACTTTTCACTCTGTTGATTTACACTTAATTAGCAATGGGAAAATTTTCACGTATTAATTGTTTAAAATATAATTATTTAAGTAGAGAATTTTAATACAACATAAAAATTTTCAGATTACTGAATTAGTTATTTGTTTGTATAATGTTAAAAAAAAATACTAATTTTTTTGTTAATTTATATCTCGGGTAATAGATAAAAAAAATAGAAATTTAATTCTTTATTTTACCAGCAATACTCATGTTACTTTAATAAAAACAATTTGATCAATATGTAATGCAAAATTTCGTGTTAAACAGACAATTGCATTTTGTATTTTTAGAGGAAACATATTAAAGAAATAAACCAGAATTTCTGTATCTCACAATGTCCTTCGAAATAACGTTTCTCTGTGATCAATTTTCCCTCTGTAAGGGAATGTCACCTGTCATAAGAAATATAGAAATTATTTTAAAAATAAGATTAAAGGGATTTGTGTATTTTTTAGATATCATCTTGCTTACTTTTAAAAGCAATTTAGACTTTTTCGATTTCGGTGCACATGGACAGATGTGAGTAAACTGAAATGACATGTGGAGTGTCTTTTTTATATTCATATATATTCAAAATTGTTTATGCACATTTACTGATGCAATATTATTTTAAGAATATAAAAGATTTAAATACAATTCTATAGGTTTGGCATGCTACACAGCACACTTTTTTTTCATTGCATTATTTATTTATTTTAATAATGTAGAAATTACTATTTTTTTCCTTCTTATTTCTTCCCTACAACCACAATGAACAATTAAAATATATAAATCAATTTAATTCTATATTTTTTCTGCAATAATAATATTTTTTTCGTAAAAGAATAATGTGTAAATTTGAGTGTATAAGAAACACATAATTACATTTTTTTCTTTTCACAGAAGCTATAGAATCAAATGATTTAGAAATATATTTAGGATTTACTGCAAAACATGTTTGGTAATGTCCTTATATCCATAGGGACATATCTTTGAAATATATTTTGTCTCCATAAGTAATTTATTCATGTCACGTATCACAAAGCGATAAATATTGATATATTAGTAAGGATATGCATTAAAAATCTAAAGAAATATATTCTTCCTAGATTGTGCATATTGTTAGCGAAATTTAAATATTTTTTATTGTTTTTTCTTTCTTCTATCTTTACAAGAAGAAAGTATTGGATTCCTGAAAATTTTCAATTTCCGGTTTTCGATGGATTTATAGGTTTTAGAATGTCCTGAACACGATCTGGCAGTTTTTAGAAAATGTCTGTCGGTCACTCTGTCATTCTGTTACTCTGTTACTATGTCACTCTGTGAGTCTGTATGTGATAAAAATTTTGTGGCCGCTCTATCTCATGAACTAATACGCGGAATTTCACAAAACTTTAGATTCAGTTAGACTTTGATATAAACTGGTGCTGATTGCTTTTTGGTGTATATCTCCCAACAGGTGGCGCTCCTATAGTGCATTTTTCGCAATTTCCTCAATAGTTATATCTCCATAACTACTGCACAGATTTCCATAAAACTTCAGATTAAGTTAGTCCATGATACAAATTGATGCTGATTACTTTTTCATGAAAACCGTTCAACAGGTGGCGCTGCTATGCTGCATTATTCATTATTATCACAATAGCTCCATCTCAAGAACGAGAGCACGAATTTTCATCAAACTTCAGATTCAGTTAGTCCCTGATATAAATTAGAGCTGCTTAATTTTTGGTGTAAATCGCCCAACAGGTGACGTTTCTTTGCTGCATTTTTTAAGATTTCCGCAATAGCTGTATCTCAAGAACTAATGAATGAATTTTCATAAAGCTTCAGATTCAGTTACTCTCTGGTATAAATTGGTCCTAATTAGTTTTTGGTGTAAATCGACCAACAGGTGGTACTGCTATGAAGAATTTTTTACAATTACCGAAATAGCTCTATCTCAAAAACTAATGCACGGATTTTCATCAAACTTCAGATTCAGTTAGAAGTTGACATAAATTGTTGATGCTTATATTTTGGTGTAAATAATTTAACCGGTAGCGCTTAAATACGGCAATTTACAGGAAGTATTAACATGTATGAGACAGAAGAAAGTTTTACGACTGTCACATCCGACTACTTTATCTTGGAAAAAGGTAGGTACCTTCATATAATTAGTCAAAATTTCTTTGAGAGTTTGAGAATAGGGATGCATATTTAAACGTACAGTTTATACTATAAAGCTAAAGAATGGTTATAAATAACGGTAACATTATATTGACAATGGAAACGCCTGACTAATAAATTTCGCTTTTACTGCATTTTTCTTTTCTTTTTTTAACTTTTAACCATTCTCTAAGTAATGCTGAAAAGTCAAAACATTTTCTCTCAAATGCAATTTGCTTATAAACTGTGTCTCAGTTGACCGATTTTTTAATGTTTCTAAAATGTTTCTATTTTGGCGCTTGAATATATTAAATAGATGGAGCTTGAATAGATTAACCCGTTTGCACTTTAAGCGATATAACTAGTTTAGTATTCGTTTCCGGGTAATCTTCGAAAAATATATTAAAACTGCAACATTAAATAAATAAAACGCAAATTGAAGATAAATTTAATCAAACTGCGCTGTTAAACCACTCAAATAATAAGAATAAATTAGGTTTTTTTTTTTTTTTGTAGCAAGTATTTAGCAATTTCTTATGCTATTAGTTCCTGGCATGTACATAATACGACAGTATAGCATTTAATACATTTTAGAACTTTATTTGAAAGTATAATTGATATTTTTCATATAAAAATGCTTTTTGGTATTGATCCTCTAATAATAATTTGAAATTTATCCCCCTTTTGCTTTAAAATAACTTATTAAAAAGCAAAAAAAAAAAAAAAAAAAATGTTTTCTTAAATTATATTATTTTTTATTTCTTTTCATTATATATTTATTATCTTTATATATTTCAAGCGAAAATTATTCTTCCTAATTCAAATCTTATTTCCCTCGACAATACGTGTATAATTTTTCCAAACAGTTATAAATTTTTTAAAGTCTAACGCCACATACAAAATGAAATTACCTTTTGTATTTCGAAGAACTAGAAAATATTTGCTTTAAAAGTCCATCTTACATTTTAAGCAATATTTTTGAAATCTAAGAAAGGTTTTCTGAAAGGTAATATCTTTGCAATCAATTTTCTTTTTGTAAAAGGAATATCAATAACACCTGCCATTAAAGAGATAAATGATAATCTCTTTAGTGGAAATCAGATGAAAATAATAAAAGAATTTAGATTTCCCTCTAGATTGTGATTCAAATACCCATTTTAAACAAAAGCACACTCTATTTTGAATACCATTGAATTTCAGCAAAGTTTGGTAATGAGATATGTTGCGAAGTGTTTTTTTTTTTGCTTGCTTCTTGGCACATTTTTATTTAGTTAAATGTAAATTATACTAACATTAATGGAATTTAGATTTCCTTTTAGATATAATTTCATATTATTTTGAAAAAAAAAATAGATATTTTGCATTTCTTTAAAATTCAACTAAGGCTGAATGTATGATATACAGAGCGTGACTGTTCTTTTGGAATTTATAGATTATTATTATTGAACATTTAAGAATACAGTATTTATTAGAATATACTCTAGATATAAATTAACTGCCGGTTCAATTGAAAAAAAAAGAATTCGTTAGATTATGAGTTTTGCATTTGCTTATAACATAAAAATGATCAAACTTTTGCAGGTTGTTTGTGTCACCGGTGTTGGATTCTGGGGGTGTCTTGGGGGGACATCCCCCCCCCCAGAGTAATGAGTTGTCTCCCCGGAAGATTTGAGATTTTGTATTTTCAATGTTCAAAAAGCATCCCCCCCCTCCTCTGGAACTCTATATGTCCCCTCCAGAGCCACATAAATCCCTCCCGGAGAAAAGTGTTTGAATTCAACACTGTGTGTCTCTGTTTTAGGAAATGAATCTTAAAAGTTAATTTTCTATATTATCACAATATCTTGGTGATTTCTTTAAAAATTGCTTAGAAAAATTGCTTACAATATTGCGAATATCTTCAAAATACAAAAGGTAATTTCATTAGAAATGTATTTAAAATTAAACGCATAGAATGTATCCAAGTAAAGTTTCTAAATGTATCTAAATATTTATGTAATTAATTTTGAGTTTGCAAGCGGCGAAATAAAGTCACTTACCAATTAATAGATAAATAATAATCTCATAAGAAGAATTTAGAATAGAAAACTGAAGGAATTAAGATTTCCCTTCAGAAGATTTATAAAACATGGATTTTTATGAACCGTTTTATATAATTTGAATAATCCAAAATTTTAACAAAGATGGGTAATGTTATGAAATACATTGAAACCCCGATTTAACGTAACCCGTATTTAACGATTTCCCGCATATAACGTCATTTTTAACTACTCACAATTAATTCCTTATACTTGTGAAGTTAAAAAAATATCGGATTTAACGTTATCAATTTGAATTGTTTCCCGCATTTAACGTTTTTTGAGCGTTAAAATATCAATGAAGTTTTTCTAAAATAGTCAAAATTTGTGATGAAAAAATACTTTCTTCTCACCAACTGCTGGTGCAATATTCAAAAGCCCTCTTCTTTTTCACCCGCACCTTTTTATTTTATTCGATTGTGCTTTCTGTACTACAACGCAATGTTACCTACAACGGAGCTGATAGCATTCATTAGAGATTTTTCCTTAGATTTAGATTGTATGGCGCCAAAAAGAAAGCGATCTTCTTTATTTGAAAAATTGAAAGCTAGCGCGAAAGCCCAAAACTCCAATTAATAAGTTTAATTTGAATTCTGTATTCAAATTTGTAAACAATTTTACAGTAAGTAGATTTAATAGAGCAGAATTGTAAAATATGAAACAACAGTCTAACCCCCCCCACCCCCTCCCCCCCCCAAAAAAATCGTCACCGTTTAAGAAATTTGAAAATTGGAAGCCATTATAGCTTTCATAATACTGAAAGCATTCTTTTGAAATACTGAAGACCAAGAGAAAAGCTTACAAAAACTCAAATACGTGCAAAGCGATTTGTGATGTAGCTGCTAAAAACAGGACGCAAAGTAAAATAAAATATTTCTTTACAACATAATTTAGAAACCTGATGTCTAAATCGCAGTAAATCAAAAAATAAAACTTAGCTTATGTAAATTAGACTTTATTTTATGGTCAGTATCCTGTTTCCGTCTTACCCCGATATAACGTTTTCCCGCATTTAGCGTTATTCCTTTTTAGTCCCTTGCATATCGTTAAATAGGGGTTTCACTGTATTTCTAAAATTGTTTATATTATTTTTAGCTTAAATTTACCAGTGCTGAGTAAAATATTACAATAGATGTTGGATAGGTTGCATTATCATTTATGAAATCCAATATGAATATAGTTAAACTTTTGTTGCTAAAGTAAAAATACTTATGCCATTACATACAAGAGGTCACATTCACAAGAGCAGTAAAGATTTAAAAAAAAATCGAAAATAAATTGAAATCGTGTAGAAGCAATAAAAGCGAAACCGAGTGCCATTATCGTTTCATATTTCTAATATTAGAAACCATGTTTTCCAAAAATGACATATCAATTTTTTGAAGAGAACCTAACAGGCCGTATCGAACTTACTACGAACTTAAAAATAAAATAATTTTATCTATATATTTTTATTTATTATATCCATATTTTTCGCGTTTTTTTCATTCTGATTGAAATTAAAATAACAATATTAAAAATATAATTTTTTTACCGAAATTTCCACTTTGAATCTCCCGCATTCTAAAATAAACACCATTCTTTATAACTCTTATTTTATCTCATTAAATATTCATAAATTATTTTATGAACCTTATTATTGCTTTAACCATTAATATCAAATGTATTTTAATGTCCGTGATTTTATTTTTCTAAATTTCTGGATTACTTTTATGAATAGCCAATTGTTCAAAGTAACTTGTGTGTTGGTAGAAGCTGTGACATATTTTGATATATTTTCGAGCATATTTTGATGAAATTGTTAGCCAATTTATCTTAACTTGCTATTAATTTTATGTTCATCATGACAGGAAAATCTGTCTTTTTGTTGACACGTTTCAGTGTAGTGCAAATGTGTGGTACATTGTGTTTAATAGATTTTGTGATTTTTGCTTTTTTTACTGTATCATTTTCTCTAAGATTGTATGATATTTAGAAGAGGTTAAGAGTAATAAAAACAAAAGCGAAAGTACAGGTCTTTGCCGCAATAATTATATATTTTTTAAACTAGTGACCGTCTTAGACAGCCGTCCAAAAATGAATTATCACATCTTGGAGATGACAGAAAAGAACGTAGTGAATTTACAATAAATCTTAAAATTAATTGAAATAAATTGAAATCGTGTAGAAGCAATAAAAGCGAAACCGAATGTCATCATCGTCTCATATTGGGAAATTCCACAGAAAATTATCATTTTGCGAGGCGGAATAAAATTTATAATATGTTTAATTTTAAGGTATGATTAGAAAACTTGATATTTTTATATTCTATAGTAAAATTCTAATAGAAAGGCATTGTAAATTACTATTTACAAACTAAGTTAACTACCGTTTTTATCTTTGTAAAGTCATAATGTTACGCCAGTGACACAATAAAAGTTACGTCAGTTACACGAGTAAATGCCATTTTTTTCTTTTTTATTATTAAAAAATTAATTAAAGAAGTTACTGTTATAATTTGGCATTACTTTGTGTTGTTGAGAACATTAAATCACTTTTTTTAACGGGATAGTTTTGATAAATTTTACACTTCAATGAAGACAGAAAAAATGCTTGTATATTTTATGTGACGACGGTTACAGAAATTTGAAATGCTATTTAGGGGACAAAAAGAGAGATTGAAATAATCTGCAGGCATTTGGGTATTCCTTACTAAGAAATATGTAAAATTGTAAAAATGTGTACTAGCTTTATTAGTAAATTTTCTACATAATTTTGAAAACAAAATTCAATGATAAAATGTTACGTCAGTCACGATGGAATTGCCCTATTTCTAATATTAGAAACCATGTTTTCCAAAAATGAGTTATCAATTTTTGTGAGAGGATAGAAAAGGCAGTAGTGAACTTACTATGAACTTAAAAATAAAATAATTTTATCTATATACTTTTATTTATTATACTATATTTTTCGCGTTTTTACATTCTGATTGAAATTAAAATAACAATATTAAAAATATATATATATATATATTTTTTTTTTTTTTTTACCGAAATTTCCATTTTGAATCTCCCGCATTCTAAAATAAACACCATTCTTTATAACTCTTATTTTATCCCATTAAATATTCATAAATTATTTTAGGAACATTATTATTGCTTGAACCATTAATATCAAATGTATTTTAATGTCCGTGATTTTATTTTTCTAAATTTCTGGATTACTTTTATGAATAGCCAATTGTTCAAAGTAACTTGTGTGTTGGTAGCAGCTGTGACATATTTTGATATATTTTCGAGCATATTTTGATGAAATTGTTAACCAATTTATCTTAACTTGCTATTAATTTTATGTTCATCATGACAGGAAAATCTGTCTTTTTGTTGACACGTTTCAGTGAAGTGCAAACGTGTGATACATTATGTTTAACAAGATTTTATGATTTTTGCTTCTTTTACTGTTCCTTTTACTCTACGATTATGTGATATTTAGAAATGTTGATGGGTAATAAAAACAAAAGCTAAAGTACAGGTCTTTGCCACAATCATTATCTATTTTTGAAACTAGTGATCTCTTAAACAGCCGTCCATAAATGAATTATCATATTTTAGAGACGACAGAAAAGAACGTAGTGAACTTACATTAAATTTCAAAATAAATTAAAATAAATTGAAGTTTCAAATAAATTGATATCGTGTAGAAGCAACAAAAGAGAACCCGAATGCCACCATCGTTTCATATTTCTAATATTAGAAACCATGTTTTCCAAAAATGACATATCAATTTTTGGGAGAGGACAGAAAAGGCTTAAAAATAAAATAATTTTATCTATATATTTTTATTTATTATACCTATATTTTTCGCGTTTTTACATTCTGATTGAAATTAAAATAACGATAGTAAAAATATAATTTTTTTTTTTTTTCCGAAATTTCCATTTTGAATCTCCCGCATTCTAAAAGAAACTCTTATTTTATCTCATTAAATATTCATAAATTATTTTATGAACCTTATTATTACTTTAAGCAATAATATCAAGTGTATTTTAATGACATTTGTTTTATTTACTGGATTACTTTTATGAATAGCCAATTGTTCAAAATACCTTATGTTTTGGTAGCAGCTGTGACATATACAAATCCGAGCATATTTTGATGCAACTTTTAACCAATTTATCTTGCTATTAATTTTATGCTTAACATGACATAAAAATCTGTCATTTTTTTTACATATTTCAGTGTAGCGCCATAGTGTGGTACATTATCTTTAACATGATCTTGTGATTTTCGCTTCTTTTTCTGTTCAAAATTCACTACGATTATACGATATTTAGAAGAGGTTCAGGAGCAATAAAAGCAAAAGTATAGGTCTTTGCCACAATCATTATATATTTTTAAAACTTTCCAACAAAATTGAAAAGTGTTTATGCATTTGGCTTGTCTGTCCGTCTGTCCACGCTCTAACTCCTGTAAATATACTCGAATTTTCATGCAATTGATAAAGGTTATTTAGGGTCACCGAAGTATGTATGTTGGATTAACAGTTCATTTACCGGCGCAATCAAAAGTATTCCATTACATTATGGTATAGGGGGAATAATCGTTTGCAGAGTATTTTAAAGACATTACACTATTTCAAATGTATTGAAACTGATATGAATCACTAAATTTCAATACCATCGCGTTAGAACAGGACATTCATAGCATGTTTTATTCATTTACAGGAACACACAAAAGAAATCCATTACAATACTAAAAGAAGTCCGTTACAATACCCTCTTTGAGTAATAATTGCTGGAGTGTACGATTTAAAATTCGGTATGCGCTTTTAAATTTAATTAATTTTTTGCATGTTACTCACTATATATAAATTCTATATCTCATATACAGGGCTGCACAAAAGTATTCACTTGTAAAAAATTTAAAGTATTAACTCCTTATTAGAGGAAATTGCTGAAGGGGAATTTTCGACTGAAGTATATGTATTTCTTAAGTGAACTAAACTTTTGTATACATGCAGTTAGTAGATGCAAATAAATATATCATATACAGGTTCATATCAGTATCATATACAGTATACTGAAAAAATTCGGATATTTTTCCGAAATTGGGTTTTAAAATGTGAGCTAAAATAGGGTTTTGAAATGTGTTATGCGTTTCCATATGGTTGAATTAGACGTAATACTTTAATTTTTTAAGCTGTGCAATTTTGTTACATTGTTCTGAATGTGTTGGAAAGTGTATCATAATCAATGCTTGAATCATGATTTTTTTCTTTCTAGTTTAAACTAGTGATCGTCTTGAACAGCCGTCCAAAAATGAACTATCACATTTTGGAGATGACAGAAAAGAACGTAGTAAACTTACCATGATCTTAAAAATAATATAATTTTTAATGCACATTTCACGATATTTGAATATCTTTAGATTTTCTTACTGAGTACATCCACTTTTTCTGCCCCTTAGCATTAATTCTAAATAAGAGGGGGTATCACTAAGTTTTTGTCCTCACATAGAAATAATTGTGTAAAATTTATGAAATTGCTACATTGTATTAGTCCTTTTCAATATAGTCACTGTACACAGTAACACATTTCAGCAAACGGTATTTAATAAAGAGGGGGAGGATGTATTCCAGGAGGCGCGGTAGTAGACCCAAAAGGGGCATTTTTTTAAACTTTTGCCAACCCTCCATGTAACATATTGTTGGAAAGCCCTGTGACCACATATTCATGTCATACACCCCGAGACCCTGCGCCAAATTTGCTCCCCGTGGGCGAGGGGGGGGGGGGCATGAATGGTTTCCGCAAAATATGGAAAAGTGCACCCCGGAGGGTAAATTGGGGGGAGAGGCTCAGAATGTGCATAACATGAATAAGTGGACACAAGCCTTTCCAACAATATTTCACATGTTGGGGTCGGTAAAAGTTAGAAAAATGCCGCTCTTTGGTTCTACTATCGCATCTCCTGGAATACATCCTCCTCCTCTTTTTGAAATACCGTTTGCAGAAATGTTTTACTGTGCACGGTGACTATATAGAAAAGGACTTATACAATGTAGCAATTTCATAAATTTTACTCAATTATTTCTATGTGAGAGTAAAAACTTATTAATACCCCCTCGTATCAGTAACCAGTCGAGGCGAAAGTAATGTAGGCCTAAGGGGATTGGCTACAGAAATGGATTCTAAAACGATTCATATGTTTGGATGCCGCACATATATACAATATTGGTTTGTGGAAAATATTTAATTAAATTGGATTTATTTTTAACATTTTTTGGAAAGTTTTTATGAATTCGGTTGTATGTCTGCAGGGCTACCACAGGCGACTATTTTTTCAACGGAAATTTTTTCCACATACACTTTGACAAAATATGCAAGACAAATATATTACAAAAATTATTTTTTAAAAGTAGCGGCGCAAACAGAATATAAAAATAGTCGTCTGTAGCAGCCCTATGTCTGCCACGTGTCTGACGTCTCACAGTGGGGCAGGGTACACAAATAACTGGCATTAAATACCTGAGAGTTTTTAAATATTAAAATGCTTTATATTTGTTAATGATTATGTTGTTCCATGTAAATAAAATGCATTTTAAATCTTTTTACGCATATTTATATTGAAAAATCTTTTAAATATTGCAATTTGTACAGTTTAAAAACATTTTACCTTCATAATAAATTCAAAAATCTGATACATCAGAATCACTGGAATCGTCTGCGGAGTCCGCGATATTTACTTCTTCAGTTTCCGTATCGCTATTATCAGATTCTGCTACGGTTGGAGCTTTCAACATAGATATCACTTCAGTGGGAAGTTGTCTTAGGTTTTTCCTTTTTATTTTACGTTTACTTGAAATTAGAGGATCACTACTGATTAGAAATAAATTAAAAACATCTTCATTTGTCTTGACCCTGCTACACTTTCTCGAATTGTGTTCCCTATATCTTTTAAAATCTTTATTACGAGCTTCTTGAGCCTCCTCACTTAATTGGCCGATAGGAAGTAATGCCGCTGATACTATTTCTAGGCCATGTATGAGGTATTTATGTACAGTTGGTGACATGTTGTACCATGGATATTTTTCAGTAAAGTACATTGCGGTATGATGAGTGAAAATTCTGAATTTTTCGACATCGATTTCGTACCCGCTGGCAACTACTCTCATAACTGTGTGTATTTTTTTTATAAGCTCAAGATCAATCTTCGTGATTTCTGCTGACAATTCTGCATTAAAAAAAAATCTTCTTGCAGTGTTGCCATCGTTGGTGCTCCCGAATCCCGGTTTTGACATATCTACGATTAAACCACATTTTTCTCTGAACTCTTTTTGTATACGAGCTTTGTGTTCCTCTACTATTTGTTTGTCAGCTCCTCGAACTTGCCATTTCATTATTGGTAATTTATAAGCCAGATGCAAGACGCACTCGAACATACGAATCCATCCGTGTAAGACAGACAAACCAAAGCCCAAGTTGTCAGTGTTTATTGGTCTAGCAATCATTACTTCTATATTGTTGAACATTTTAGAAGTAGCACCACAAATAAAACATTTCTGTGTTGATGTCGTTTCAGTGAGCGCATTGCACACTTTCCATCTACCATGGTGAAGATCAATTTATGATTTACGTGTACTTGTTTGTCCTGCGATGTTATTGTAGTGTCCCGCAACTTTTCTATTTCGTGATCTACTCTATTCTTTTCTACAATTGAAGTTTCCTTACATTCTTTGATAAACTGAATTTTAAGTGGTCTGCAATATGCCGTAGATGCTGGACTTGGGTTTTGCCAAATAATCTTATTATCAGAAACTAGACGAACAGAAACAACGCACGTGATGAAAACTGCGGAATCACTGGCTTCAGTTCCATGAAACGCTTGTTTGTACGAGCTATGGCCTGAAGAGCCATCAAAACCCCATTTTGTGAATAGACATAGTTTGATTAGTTCTGATTCTCGAAGAGTTCTAATAACAGGTTCAATTGATAAAATTAAACGTTGCGCTGTGTGATCAAGTAAATCCTGTAGGGGAACGCTAGCGGAGGTATCTGTAATATGTATATTGTTTGGGTAGCAGAATTTCTTTGCGGATTGTATGGTTTTGTAAGAGGGGAATGTTTGTGGAGCATTATTCCTCACAATCTCATATTGATATCGAGACAATTTTGCTGTTATCAAAACAGCTAGAGCATCTTCTCCAGATAAACATTTCGGCTTTGAGTCCAAAGAAGCTGCGTAGGCTTTTATATATTTAGTGGCACGATGTGGGGACGTAGTTATTTCACTGAGAAGTTTCGACGCTTGTACTTGGCCTTCTGACCTTAAACTCATTCGCGTTGAGTATGACAATACAGATGCAGGTGTAGTATTCCTTAGTTCCTTAGTTTTTAATCGTTTTGTTCTCTCTGAGCTATCATTAAAGCTAAGTTCAGGGCGACCACGCTTATTTACTATTTCATTAGGACAAAATTGATCCTTCTAGCCATTCCTGATTGTCGCTTTTAAACCTTTCTTCCATTCGCCTTGCTTTGGTGTAACGTGTCTTATACTGTGTCTTGAAATACGAAAGTTTTTTTAGCGTTTCTTTCTGTTGTTTTGAATCACATTTACTACGTCTTTTAATTTCATCATACAAGTGCTGAAATTGTTTTTCCATTCCACTACTTCCACAACTTCGCATTATGTTAATAAGTTCTTTTCTTTTGATAAACATTATAAATATGTTCTTTAATCTAAAAAAAATATGTTCAATATTAATATACTGATAGTCTTATTATCAATATTCATTCAGCACAAAAAAAGTTTTTAATATTAATTCAGGAGATTAGATTAGGCTTACCTAAAATCTTCTTATATCAGTGATCCATTTAAAAATCCTTCTGTTGAATGTTCTTACTATTTATTTAAAAATCACAGGAAAATGGAGACACGGAAACATATTTTTACAACGCACAACAACTAACGTTAGCGCGTTTCATCATTATGTGATCGTAATAAGTATAAATCAATTACATATGTTAGCGACGTAAACATCCAAAAACATTCTAAAAACAAATTCGTTTGTAAACAAAACAAAAATTATCGTCTGCGCGAAACGCAAATCAAAAACAATTACAATTGAGACCATGGAAGCCGTGATAAACGCAACACATTATATCAGAAATTGTCCTGAAACAAAAAAAAGGCCCAATATGGGCAACATTTTTTTGCGATCCTAAATTAAGCAATAAATAAGCTTTCCCAAACTGTAAAAACCAAAGCTTGGACGGCCTTGGAACATAATTAAAAATCTCAGTTATTCTGAACATAGAGTAAATATTTAAGTCTTTCACACTGAAAACGATTTCAATATTATTAACACACTCTTTTATTAATCCAAAACTCTTAAAATATATCTACGCACACCAACTTCAAAATGTCATCACAAAATTAAAATTTATTGCAATAATGACGACATACGACAACTTTCAAATTTTGTCTGCAAATCGTACATATTATCTCGACGAAAAACTCTACGCAACTAAGCGTAACTTTAACCGCGGGTGGAGGAATGAAGTAGAGAACAACATTGTTTTATGACGTGAAAAATAGTTCTTTATCGTTTCCACCGAAAAGAATAAAGGAATTCAGATTTTTGATTTTTGATTTTTTGCCAGGTTTTTAAATATTCTGCCCCACTGTGCGTCTGTCCGTGCCATAACTCACATAAATATATGCGGTTTATCATGTAATTGATAGAAATTACTCAGGTTTGCCATAAAATATTCGGTATTGAGAAGGAAGTATGGTGCATTCTTAGTTCAATTACAGGGGCACTCAAAAGTAGGCAAACAGGGGAATCAAAAGTATTCTGTTAATTATGGTCTATGACGAAAAATCGTTTGCGTGTATTTTAATGACATAACTTTGTTACAAACGTAATGAAATTAATACGAAATTTGACATTCTGCAGAATATGGCACAGAGACATGCATTTCTGCAGAAGACATGCATTCTGCAGAATATGGGATAAAAAGCATTTCTCATTCATTTACAGGCTCACACAAAAGAGTTCCGTTATATAATAATAAAACTGCTGGCAGCATATTTAAATTATATTGCACTATTTCAAGCATGATGAAATTGATATACAGTCGTGGAAAAAAAAAAAGTAAACACACCCTACTAACCCCTCAACAAATTATCGTAGAAGAAAGTTACTGGTACCGAACGATTGGAAATAAAGTCTACTTTTAAATGATGTATATAAAATTTGCTTAGGGGGCCACCTACATATTAAAACGAACCATAACTTTGTTTTTTCAATAGCAGTACCCAATTCTGACAGCATAAATGAACTCTACACTCTTCAATTAGCCTAAAAACGAATTTTTATGCAATTCGTACCATAAGTTTCCGAGAAATTAATTATTTTAAAACGAACGTATTTTAAGGGCTGTATCCAAATTGAAGTTCCGTACTGGATTGTTAAACAAGAGAGCCGCTTCCTTTATCAAGGCACCTTAAGCGCCACTCAAGGAGTCGATGAAGCGTGTTAGATTACAGTACGGCAGAATAAATTTCAAAATGTCTACTCACTTCCATCATAGACGGCCCCTTAAACCATCATTTTGGCGTTTTTTAAGCATAATTTGAAAACTACTTGGAAGAAAAATGTGAAATTTTTGAATTTCCATAAAGCAGGACTTAATAAATCTAAATCCATCAAAAAATTGTAGGTTGCAATTCATAATTTTTTCGAATATTAATTTCATAATTCATAATTCATATCATAAAATTATAAAAAATTGCAAATTCAGCTTATTTATGTTTGGGTATATTAGTATTATTACCAAAAAAAAATTAGCACATTAGGAGCATAATTTCGGGAGATATAAATAAAAATATGAAAATATAATTTAACATTAGAAGCATTAAATTTTGAATGTTTATAATTCAAAAACTTATCATTCAAATGACTTGAAATTTGGTGTCCAGGCATAGTTTGAACCGAAGATTTGATATATCTCGTTAAAATTGGGTATTGCCATTGAAAAAAATGAAGTTAGGATTCGTTTTAATATGTAGATGACCCCCTAAGAATATTTTATATACATCATTTAAAAGTAGACTTTATTTTCAATCGTTCGGTACCAGTAACTTTCTTCTATGATGATTTGTTGAGGAGTTAGTAGGGGGTGTTTACTTTTTTTTCCACGACTGTACATTACTAAGGTTTATTACAAGATGCTTGCATTAGAATATAATTTGCATTCTATTCAGCGTTCATTTATAAGATCACATGAAAGATTTCAGGTACAATACTGTATCCGAAACATTGTCTATTAGGTATTAAAATAGTAAAGCTTTGTAAAAAATCATCATAAAATAAAACAAAACATAGGACGAGTTCGAGATGAAAGTATTAACAGCTCGTCATCAGCTACAGTAAACACGTGTCCGAAAGGGGACAAGGTAAAAAATGAACTGAGTTTATGAACTGAGTCAGCTCAGTTCATTTTTGACCTTGTCCTCTTTCGGACACGTGTTTACTGTAGCTGATGACGAGCTGTTAATATTTTTAGCTCGAAATGCGTCCTATGTTTTGTTTTATTTTATGGTGATTTTTTTACAAAGCTTTATTATTTTAATAGTTTCATATCGCCAGTTTTCGGTGCTGTTTCGCTCATTGTCTATTAGGGATCATTGCTGGAAATGTTTTTTCAGTTATGGTATGCGTTTTAAGTTTAACTAAATTTTTGCATACTACGTGGTGTATCTAAATTCCATAGACCATATACGGAGATTACCAAAAGCGATGAGATAATGAGAATGAGCATGAATTGCTTTAAGATGTTTTTAAATTTTAGTTATGCCTTTTCAAGCTGAGCTACATTTAGTATACTAAGAGATGCTTGTAGGTATTTAAATAAAATCATATGCAAGCTATGCAAAAAAATTCGATGCATGGTCGCCTACACTGTAAAAAAAAAGAATTCTGTAACGTTGCTAAATTTTTTCTAGGGAACCGGGATTCCTGGAGCATTTTATGTAACGGCAACAAAAAAATGCATGTAACAGATGCACTTTTGCAGCGTAAATCACAAAATCTGTAAGGTTACTAAGAATGTTTTACGAAACTGGGATGCCTAGAACTTTTTATGTGACTGGAACACGGATTACAGTTTAAATTTTAGTAAGATTACTGTACTTTTAGTTGATTCTTTTGTAAATGTACAGTTTTCTGTAGCTTTTCAAAAACTAGTTTTGTAAATTTACATCATTATTGTACAGTGTACAGATAAAATTTTAGTAAGCATACTGATTTCTGTCACTTTACATCTGTCGAATTACATATTTTTTTACAGTATACAGATAGTAATTATTGGAAGTAAGTACACACACAGTCAGTACACTGTAAAAAAAAATCTGTAGTTCTACAGATGTAAAGATACATGCTTAATAAACTTTCATCTGTAACTGTACAAAAAAAGCTGCAAATCTACAAAACTAGTTTTTGTAAAGCTACAGAAATCTGCAACTTTACAAATGAATCTACTAAAATTACAGTAATCTTACTAAAATTTTATCTGTAACCCTGGTTGCAGTTACAGTTACATGAAAATTTCTAGGCATCCCAGTTTCCTAAAAAATTCTTAGTACCTTTACAGATTTTTTGATTTTCGGCGCAAAAGTGTGTCTGTTACATGCATTTTTGTTGTTGCCGTTACATAAAAAGTTCTAGGAATCCCAGTTTCCTAGAAAAACTTTACTAACTTCACAGATTTTTTTTTTTTACAGTGTACTTTTAAGCGTGTTTTTGCCTGAATTAAATTTCAGTTTAATATGTTGGGAGTATAAAAATCTGTAGATAATATACAGGGTTGTACAAAAGAATTCAAGTAAGTTTCCATGTACTGGTAGAAATTGTTACATGTGAATTTCAAATTGTGTTATGTTTTTTAAAAACTAAACTAAATTTTAGCATACTATGTAGAATATATAAAAACCAAAATCATACACAAAGCTATGTAAAAAATTGGAGTATTTTTGAGGCTATGTATGGTGATTCTTCAAATCTGGTTTACAAGTGTATTATGCATTTTGTGAGATGCTTAGTTAGGCACTTTTTTTTACCCTACACTGTAAAAAAAAATCTGTAGTTCTACAGATGTAAAGTTACATGCTTACTAAACTTTCATCTGTAACTGTAAAAAAAAATCTGGAAATCTACAAAACTAGTTTTTGTAAAGCTACAGAAATCTGTAACTTTACAAATGAACCTCTTAAAATTAAATTAATCTAACTAAAATTTTATATGTAACCCGGGTTGCAGTTACATGAAAAATTCTAGGCATCCCAGTTTCCTAAAAATTTCTTAGTAACCTTACAAATTCTTTTATTTTCGGTGCAAAAGTGCGTCTGTTACAGGAATTTCTGTTGTTGCCGTTACATAAAAAGTTCTAGGAATCCCAGTTTCCTAGAAAAACTTTAGTAACTTTACAGATTTTTTTTACAGTGTATTAAACAGCGAAATTATGTTTAAGTATTCTGGCGAAGTTGGTAATTGTTTTATAATCTATGCTTAAAGCATGTTTTTTCTTCCTTGTTGTAATTGAAAAAAGCCCAATAAACGTATAATTACTTTGTTCCATTTACCCTTTGCACTCGAGGGCTCCGGAGAGGAGCCATTTAAAATTTCTATTCAAACTCGAGGGCTCCGCTACTGAGACAATGCAAATAATTTTGTGATAACTGTCTAGAAAAGCCAAGATTACATATTGGCAATTGCTTTGAGAGGTATCACACTTTGGACGATTACAAAATGTAATAATTTTATAATTTTTTTTTATATACCATAACATTTGTATTCATAAAGAATTAAAAAATTATAAGATATAACTAAAATCGCTTCGAGTTGCTGGTATTACGAATAAAAAAAAACTTCTAGTGCAAAGGGTTAATTTCATTTGGTAAGATGGTAAGGTCTGTTTCTGATTTAACACTAGAAAGACGGGAAATTGTAATCAACTTTTATAAAAATGTTTTGCACACAATTTTTATTTGAAACTATTTAAGTTATTTATTTAACTTTGTTTTCCTTTGTATCTTTTAAACTTATGTTATAACGAAATTTCTGTAGCAAACAAAAGTATATTCATTTGGTATGGGCCAAAATGGACCTCTGCTGTCATTCAATTGTTAAATAGGGACAGATTTGACTATTGAAAATTGGTTTTAAGTGTCGTGGTCTAAATACCTTTCATCTATCAAGTGGTCAAAACTTCATTTTGACTGGATAAATGCATCAAAAATTATTTAGGTAAAAGTTAAATTTGATTTAATACAAGGAAGTGATAATGAAATCATTTAAAAATTTTATTGTGTACAAATTATTTTATTGAGATTTCAATTTCTTTATTTGATAATTGTACAGCAGAAAAATTCCTATAGCTAAACAGCATTTTTTGTATGCGTTGAAGTCTTTTAAATTTCTTAATTAAAAATCCAATTTTGTGTAGAAAGTGGCAGAATATAAATCGCATTAAACATATACACATTTTTAATTTTTTACAATTAAGTGTTCGTGCTTCATCCGTTTTTAATAAGAGGGTATTCGTATACTAAGGATTTTAAAGCAAAACATCTATTAAATTATATTTTTATTTTTTAAAAGTTTAGATATTGGAAACATTTAAATTTTTCCAAGAGAACCTTTGAAGGGAACTATGTTGCACAGCCCTCCCTTACTGTATAATCTAAAAAACTACTTCTGAAAATTTCCATGTAAACATTACTTTACTTTTGAATGTTTAAAAAACAAACGATTTTTATATTTTTTTAAATATTTCAACCAGAAAAATATTATAGATAAAGTTCATAAATAATAATTTTTTTTAAATTAAGTGTATAGTCCAAATCTTCATATTTAATCTTGATATCCATGCAAATCTTGCAATTAGTTTGGACAGGATTATTTTGACAAAAAAAAGTGTTCTTTTAATCTAGTTTACCCGTTTTAAAAATACGGACAGCTGAAAGCTATTCATTATTCTTATATCCATATTTCTTATAATCTTTAAGCTGATATGAGAATCAAGAGTTTTTCGAGGAACCATCCTAGTCGATTTTAATTCCAACTTTTTCGTGTGCAAACCGTGAGAAGGGTTGCAAAAGTTGGAGAAAAAACCGGCTATTACTATTACCGTTGTTAAAGTTTATCGCTCTCTTGTTGATGCTACGAAGCGCTTATCTCTGATTAAATTATCAGGGAATAAATTGCATGAAAAGTTGCTACTGGCAGTGATTTTTAATGAGCTGTGGCTAAAATATTGGAGATATTGCTATTTATCACACTGGGTGTTGAGGCAATTTCCGCGGGAAATCGTCTCAAATTTCAAGAATTGGCTCAAAAACGGTTGGAAAAGTTGTTGAATCTGATATCAGAGTTACTGATAATTTGTGTTTTGGCAGACATACCTTTATTTTCAAACGATTTTGTTTAAATAAACTTGATTCATGTATGTAATATGAAATTTCGTGATCGATTTACTCACTTTTTCTTAATTCGCGATGCGTTCGAAATCAAGGAATTATGTACAGTTCCCGATGACAATAACGTATATTATGAATATTTTATAAATACATTTCAAATAGCTTTGGATTGACATTTGAAAAAACAATTCGAAATCCTTAATAGTTTAATTATTTTCAGACTTGAATTTCTTTTTAAAAACAATTACCAAATAACTCAAGAATAAACTCTTCCTTTTACAATAATGCAGAGTAACATTTGCAGTAATATGTAACATAAGGTATTAAAAAGGGAAAAAACCAACGTTTAGAAATTCACAAATAATGCATAAAAAGCAGCAAACAGCTGTTTCCAATCTACTAGCGAGATTCTTCTTCAGTGCAAGATAAAGCACAGCGTGCTAGAAAAAGCAAAGCTGGACAAAATAACAGAGACTTATTTAAGGGTATCGAATGCGCCAAAAAACAATCAATGAGAGAGAAGCAGATGAAACGACTGAGTGGACAAGTAGCGACATCTACTGGAGAACGAGAGAAGAAAAACCGCCCCCCCCCCCGATCGAAAGTATAGCCATGCCACCGTACATGGATGCATTAAGATCGGAACAACGCGCGGTAGTACGGTTTCTAATTGCGGATGGTGGGCGTAATACGGACATCTATCAACTATGGCGATCACTGTTTATTATGATGTGATCCTACGTTTGGTGTATTAATATTTTGCATTTAAAAGCAAAATATTTATAAATTATGTGGGGTATTAAAGATACAAGTGAGCTTCTGATAAATTATTAAAGAATATATTTAAGATAATACTTATATGAACTACTTCATGACTACCTATTCTAACACTAGAAATTTTGCCGGGAGATTTCACTAATCCAACATTCAGCTAAAGATAATTTCAAAAAAAAATTTTACGTATTTTTTCTTTCTAAATATTAATACACATATATCTTCACACAGAAAATTTGATCATCAATATAAACTTTTAAGTACAGCCGTGGAAAAAAAAAGTAAACGCCCCTACTAACTCTGCAACAAATTAGAATAGAAGAAAGTTACTAGTACCAGTAGACTGGAAATAAAGTCTACTTTTAAAAGATGTATATAAAGTTTGTTTAGGGGGCCATCTACAAATCAAAACCTGGCCAAACTTTGTTTTTTTCAATGGCAACCCCAATTTGGACAATATATTTTAAATCTTCGGTTCAAACTATTCCTAGAAACGAAATTTCTAGTCAATTGAATGATAAGTTTTTGAATTATAAAGATTCCAAATTTAGAGCTTTTAATATTAAATTACATTTTCATATTTTTATTAATATCTCCTAAAATTATAATCCTAATGTAATAATTTTGTGTGTGGTTATAGTACTAAAAATCTCAAACATAAATAAATTGAATAAATAATTAAAAAAAAATTATAATATGAATTATAAAATTAATATTCGAAAAAAAATGAATTGCAACCTACAATTTTTTGATTGATTTTTATTTATTATGTCCTACTTGGTGCGAATTCTCAATTTCAAATTTTTCTTTCAAGCAGATTCCGAATTATTATTAAAAAACGTCAAAATGATGGTATGATGAGCAGAAAAGCATAATTTGAAAAAAAAAAATATTTTGCTCATTTTATTAAAATATTTGCGCTGGCTGTAGTCAAATCGCATTAAGCCAATCAAATGGTAATATTGACAAGAAATAATACATTAATAGAAGTGACATAGTCATTCTGCAGCATTTCGAAAATCGAGTACCGAACCTTACTTTGGATACAGCCCCTAAAATAGGCTCTTTTTAAAATAATTAATTTCTCCTAGACTAATCGTACGAATTTTATGAAAATTTGGATTTAGGCTAATTGAACGGTGTAGAATTTATTAATGCTGTGAAACTTGGATATTGTTATTAAAAAATAAACAGAGTTTGGGTTCGTTTTGATATGTAGATGGCCCCCTAAGCAAAGTTTATATACATAATTTAAAAGTAGACTTTATTTCGAATCGTTTGGTACTTGTAACTTTCTTCTAGGATAATTTGTTACAGAGATAGCAAAGGGTGTTTATTTTTTTTCCCACGACTGTTCATATAAATTATATACAGTTTAGATATATAAGGGAGATAGGGACACATGTGAACATCGCATTTTTTAATAGTTATTATAAGTTTCTTTTATTTGAAAAAATTACTAAAGATGATAGCACGTGTAGACATATAGTAAAACTTTTTTGAAGCTCTTTGACATTTTGCTTGTCCTCTGTTGCCAGAAAACTGTTTAAAGATCTCAAAAGTAAAATCTTTGTTCCAGGTTGATAAGCGAATAACTTCATTTATTTATTCATTCATTTGAATTTGAATATTTTAACCTATACTATGAATACTAAAAAATATTTTTGATAAAGTTCTTTTTCTTCTAAAATTGAGAAATGTTAATGATTTATCAATTTAACTCTAGCAGCCATGTGGATCATTTGGGAACAGACTAGTTGGGGTTGATATGAACAATTCATAAATCCCCCAATAATCATTCTGTGATTATGTTCCTTTCAGGTAACTTCATGAGATATAATGTCAGTTCCATTATCTATAATTTTCCTGAAATAAAAGATATTTCCCTCACACAAAGCTGATTTTGTATTGAAACTTCTACAAACACACCTTTCAGCAAGTACATAAAGAGCAACAATCTCGTTTACGTTCAATTGTACTTTAAAGAAATTTAATGTTTTCTAAAATGCAATAAGTGTTATGCATTATTTTACTAAACGGTTTTCAACAATATTTTTTTATACATTGTTAATACAAAGGTACTATCTTGAACAACTTTGCAAATTTTTCTATTACATTTGTTCTAAACTTGCAATGATGGCTTACTTCCATCTCTAAAACAGATATATGATGCTTTGAATGGAGATAGATATCGGTAATATTTTAAGAAAGTAACATTTTTAAACTGATAACTACCGTAAAATTCTGATTGTAACCTCCCCCCCCCCTTCTTTCAAAAGCAAAAGAAGTTAGTGTGTGTGTGTGGGAAATGATGAAATGAATGAACCAAAAATGAGCTATCAATTTTGGAGAAGACAAAAAAAATCTGTAGTCAACTTAGCGTGAAATTAAAACTTACATAATTTAATTTAACCCATTACCCGCTGGTGTTGCGTTCACGCAACAGACCAAAGAAATACACATATTTAAGTTATTTTCAACCCAACACTATCTTTCAATTAAAAAAGTAGCCTTACTTAAAGAGAGAAAATTTTAAATTCATATAAAGCGAAAATTACCTTTCACAGTTTGTAGTGGCAAACGACGATCAGCTAAAAAGTTGAAAATTTCAACCTTATTGTTTTGGAGTTTAATGGGTTAATGTATATTTCCAAGATGATTAAACATGTATTTTTATTAGTATATCTTACTATCTAGACCAGGGTCGGCGAACCTTTTCCCCATCCGCGTGCTAATTTCTTTAAAAAAAAAAAAAAATGAGTGAACATGGCGTGCCAACCTACTTCCCCCACCTCTTCTCCTTGTTCCACTAACGCCAAAAAAATGTGAATTAATTTAATAGGAAATTGATTATAATAATAATAATAAATGTTAGTGTCAAAATTATTTATTATTGTTATATTATTATATATATATAGATAACATATCTGCAGGTAATACAAACATGCATTAAATTAGATAATGTATAATATAGAAAACTCAAACCTAAACACCTTTTTACATGAAACGATTAATTAATCATAGAAATAATTACAGAAAAAATATAATTATAGTTTTTATTTCATTTTACAAATGTTTTAGCAACCAAATAATTTTTTTTCATAACTTATCTGAAAAAAAAAAAGACATGGTTTATTAATTTTTATAATACTTTTGTCATTTTAACAGACTAAAAAATAATTAACAACTTCCAGCAACATTTAAATAAAGCCTCATGTGCAGATCAAAATGCATTAAATTATGCAGAAATTTCAGAAACATTATAGCAAAGAATAATTTGATTTGCTAGATTTTTCTATTTCTATGCGAATCATAAGCGGAAGCATGAGGAAATGGGGAGGAGGGCTGAGGGTCAAACGTTTCTAAGCGGCAAGCGGGTAGTTCAGTGGTATGAAAAGTACACAAGTACTTTTTAACAAAAGCTATTTTCAGTCAAGCTCGTTTATTAATAATAAACAAAAAGAATAATAAGCTGCGAATTTTGGAAATTTGACTGAATTTTTATTGAAAACTTCAATCAACGGCGTGCCAAAAATATTTTCTCGCGTGCCAACTACGACACACGTTCGCCGATCCTGATCTAGACCTTCCTGCTCTGCTCCGTAACCAGGGATGTATACTAGTGGACATGGATGAAGTGGATGGTGTATACTATGGTATATGCCATATACATTCAGGATTTTTTTTTCTTTATGGAACTCCGTTTACAACTTGGTTACAGCGCCTAGAAGATACAGTGTGGAAAACGGCTTTTCTTATAATGCGTTAAAAAGTGCTAAAAACTTGTATCCCATAAATCTCCAACAATCCTCAGCGGCAATATGCTAATACGAGCGCCATCTCGTAACTCTTTTCATATAAACACTATGTTTTCAAAATTATAGAATGTTAAATATCGGAAATTATAAATATAAGATATTTTGGTCTGTTATAAGCTAATTTAGTTAAGGAATGACGTGAAATAGGTTAAAGAGTCTCTTTTAGAATGACTATCGTTTTTAAATCACTACGATGGCTCTACGATCGACATCTTGTTATTCAGCATCGTTGTACATTTATAGGATTCAATTTTTTAGCGCTATTTTGTAGCCGTTTTCCACACTGTATCTTCTAGGCGCTGTAACTTGGTTGTCTTAAGAATACAAAACTGCAACAATAAGTTTAAAAATTCAGAAAACTTGTAAGACAAAAATCACTAAATTTGTAATACTTAAAGTGCGGCAGGTCTAAGAGCTTCGCTACAGAAATTGGTCCTACAAGAGATCCGCTATCCAAAAGATTTTAATAGGAAGAATTATATTGGATTAAACTAGGAACAGCTTTAACTAAGCATAATAAGTTTTAATTGTCGTGGTTTAAGTTTATGTTTACCACCAAGTGTGCAAAACTTCACTTCGACTGGAAACAAATAATAAAACTTATTTAGTTAAAAAAATCAATTTGCCTATAATATCAGGAATTGGCGGCGATAATCCGTAAAACATTTACTATGTTCTATGCTTCAATATATTTATTTGATAATATAACATTATTTAATGCATTGAAATATTTTAAATAATTTGATTGAACATTAAAATTTGTGTGGATAGCGAGAGAAAATATATCAAATTAAACATAGACACATTTTTCCCTCCGACTGTCTTGGAAAAGGGCAAAATTGTAATGTTGTTTTCTCTGCATTTTGTTTTAAATGCTAAAAATAAATGACTCTTTGAACATTTTATAAAAAAACTTAATAACGAATATGAATGCAATCCTTGGAAGTATTAATCATTGTTCAATGTATTAATAATTCATTAAATCAATAGAATTATATTACTTTAAATATTGCTTGTAGTGCAGTGAAACCTGGAGCTTAGTGAACGTATTAACACGGGCTTGTCAGTGAGGGGGAATATTTTATTTCAAACTCAACAGCTGGTTAAGCGAGCCAGTTTTTACTGTATTTTACCCACCTGCAATATAAAAGTGTGCCATAAATAATAATTTTAAAGCAAACGTTTTTTAAATTGGCTTTTTATTTAAAAAGCCTAGTTAGCGTAAACATTGGAGCAGCAGTCAGTAGAACCACCTAATTGCGCGGCGTTGGACGGCTCTGACGTACCGTATATTAAGTAAAATAAATTTTGAAATTTTTACGGGAATATTACATTACTTTTGAATATTAAAAAAATAATAATAATTTTAAAATCCCTTTAAAAATACTTCTACCAGAAAAATATTACAGATAAAGCTTAAAATATAATAATGTTGTTTTTGAGTGTAATTCTCTAACAATTAGATTTTCAATCTTGACTTCCAAGCTATTCTCGCTAGTAGTTTGGACAGGATAAGGAGTATTATGACAAAAATATATATAGAACTAGGACTTCCCTCAGAGGGATTAGTCTGAGCGATATTACTGAGAACATAGACTTAATAATAACATGTGGAAGCAAAGAAAATGAGATTTTATCTTTAATTGTCCATATACTGCAAAAAATTGAAATGATGAAAATAAACAAATTGTAGAATTACAAAATCTTTTATATAAATTCGTATACACTGTTTAAAAAAAATGGGAAATCAAACCATTCAAGACAGCCATGCATGGATATAAAATTGAAAGTGTACAATATATATTTTAAAAGTAAAATAGAAAATGAAACACTAATTTACTTATATCGGAATTTTAACTGTATAAAATGATGTCAAGAGCATAATCAGACGCTCCGCACCAATTTGAGTAACTTTAAATGACAAATATATGATGTTAAAAAGAATGGACTATACTTTATATGGCGTGTGCTCCCGCGGAATAGTTACTATTGTACAATATCTGTTTTCCACGTATGCAATGAGGTTGTCGATAACATTTAAGGAATTCTCTTCTCAAAATCTAATATAGTATCAAAGTACCGAATACATCAAAAGTGGCATGCAATGCTTCGTTAGAGTGTGTTTTAGATATGCTCGATCGGATTTAAATGATGAGTGTATGCTGGCCACTGCATACGCTGTATTGTTTTGTTTTCAAACATATTCTGCACAAGTTGAGCTGTATTTATCATGTATTAAATAAAAGAAATCGGCAATGATTACAACATAAAGTATGACACAAGATCTGAATATAACGTCTGCATAACTTTTGAGCTGTCAAAGTGTCATTTGAAGTAATTTACAAATCCATACATATTTATTCAGCAAATCATGCAAGCTAACATACGCCAATATGAACCCGATTACAAAATTTCACCAGAATAAGTTAATATATAAAAAATCTACTAATGATAATTGAGAATATGACCTTATGATAAAATGTCTAGAAAAATGAATCGGATAAAAAATTCATATCACATTTAAAACGGCACTTCCCTCTGTTAGTGGCCTTGGCGAGAGAGAGAAAAGCCTAGAGAAGGAAAACTTTAACAAGTACTTTCGGGCAACCTACTCACTGTTTCATACAGGTCTTTATTCAATATTTACACAATTATTTAATGCTAGGTGGGTATCTATCAGTTTTGTTGCATTTAAATCGCATGTTTTGCGGAGGAAATGCAGCATTATGAAATATTTAAAGTTGCTGTACCTAATAATTCCAAATTAATGGTAATTGAGATCGCTTTCCGTTAATTTCATCTTTTTAAATTTAAATTTTTTTAGAAACCATTCATAGAGAATATTGTATATTTTAAAACTAACCCGAAGCAAAATTTCAAGATTTTGGGCTCAGCAGTAACAGAGAAATAGAAAATTTTTGAAAGTTTTTTGTTTCTGCACTGTTATATAGCGACATTTTTAGAAATTTTTCTATTGCGAGAATTTACGTCATGATACATACAGCCATGTCAATTTTCATGTTTATATTCCTAACAGTTCCATGTTCTTCGTTACTTAGATCATCTTTAGATATTTTTCCGCTTTGTTTAGTCTTTCTATTTTTTAGAATTCGTTCTACAACGAGCATTTACATCTTATTAATTACTACCATGCCAAAGTTCTAGTTTCTAACCCCAACAGTATCCCAAAAATTTCAGTATTCCAAATAAATCATAGTTTAGAACCTTTCTAGAAATTTTTACGTTTATCCGTCAAATTGAACCTTTTAGAGAGCGTTCATTACGAGTATTCACATCTTAAAAGTAACTACCGCACCAAATTTAAAGTTTCTAACCCAATCATTATCACAGAAATCACAATTTTAGAACTTTTTTGCTTCTTGCACTGACATAAAACCAATGATGGCCACCAACATTTTTTTAAGTTGGCTATGTAGTTTCAGAGATAACACCTCACAAACGTACAAGCATTAATAATATTATATACTTTATAATATTATAACGCTTTATAATATTAGCATTAGATGTACAGATACAAAAGCCATTTATCTCTTACAAACTAAAGTGCCGGCGTTGCCCAGAATTTGAAGGATGTTTGTTCTGAAAATCAATTTCAAAATTTAACATACAACACAAAACAAACATTAAAAAAAACAGTCGAAATGTTGTTGAATGAATCATATGAAAACGCTATATAAAAATGTATAAATGTATATAACAGACACAAAAGAATACAGCTATAAATGAACTTATTTCAATTTATAATTGGAGCAATAATGTTAAAATACGCCAATATTTCCCTAATCGGGTTTTTATCATGCTTCAATACATTTTTCACACTCATATGACGCTATACAATATCCACCATGCCCTTTATATTTCCAATATGACGTAATATTTTCCTCTTTCACGTGGAAACCTTGAAATAGAAAAGTTATGAAGTTATATTCACTTTCATTTAAATTCGTCAAACCATTTATTTCATTTTCATATTTCACGTGAATATCTTGCAATAGAAAAGTTATGACGTAATATTCACCTTTTTTTTTTAATTCGGCAAACTATTTATTTCATTTTCATTTTTCACGTGGAAATCTTGCAGTAGAAAATTAATTGTTGTAGTAATAATTTTATTGTGTTTTTTAATTGTTGGCAACTGCTATAACGAAAAATGTTTAAATTTGATAAGAAATTGCTGTTAAATTTGTGGTTTTTTATTAATTAAAAATTAACTATAAGTTATTTCGATTCCGGATTACTTTAGTGTTCTCGGCCATGTTTTAATACACATGTACGCATCTCTTCACAATTTTGGCTTCCAAATTGTGGATTTTTTATAGAATTACATACAGACAGATATACAAGTTTTCATAATTATATATCTCTCTATTCTATAAAAAGTAACTAACGCTGTCACCACCGCCGCCGCCGGTTTTGAATTTTTTGTGACCTGAGGTCTTTCTTCGTTAATATTAAGAAAACTATTGCATACAAATATATGAAAATCCGCGGTATTATAGCGAAATGTTTGATCAACACACTAATGCATACAGTTTTCAAATCGAAGACTTATTTTAAGAGATATTTAATGCTAAAGTTGGACAAAATCGTTCCATTAAAAAAAATTATAAGAGCAAAAGCTATACATGGGAATTTAATCATTTTTAGATCATTTTATTCAATAGAAGATCCCGGTCTTCAGATTTCATTATTTTTTTTAATTTGACTCATTTTTTGAGGTTTTATTTCTATTTTAAATTCAAATATTCAGCATTTTGACAGATATTTTTTACATATTTTAGAAAATGGTATTAATTTAAACTGTTGCCAACTGTATAAACAGCGCAAACAATAATGTTTGCTTCAAATAAAAAAAAAATTATTTACACGTTACTATTATAAACAGAAAAAAACCTTCAAATTGGAATTAAATAATTAGGTATAAATAGCAGGCACTTATTGGAAATTACGCCATAAAAACTATATTTACATGTGAATTTTAAAAGAGAAATGATATTGTAAAATAAATTCATTAACATGCGTTAGAAATCTGAAATAGAACAAATTACGTCACATTACACTTATTATGCAAAATGAACAAAAAATAGTATTGCAAAACAGTTTAAATTTAAAAATTGCGCGAGACAAAATATTAGAGGTTAAATATTAGATTTTTTCAAAATTATATTATTTGTCGTTTGATGTGAGGTGTTCAGCTATAAGTATGCAAAATTTCACGTCTCCAACTTAATTAGGGGCTGAGTTAGAAAAATTGCTTAAAATGCACAAGTTAGAGCTCAAAGGGTTAAATATTAGACTTTTTCAAAATTTTATTATTTGCTGTTTGATGTGAGGTATTCAGCTATAAGTATGCAAAATTTCACGTCTCCAACTTAATTAGGGTCTGAGTTAGAAAAATTGCTTAAAATACACAAGTTATAGCCCAGAGGGTTAAATAATAGACTTTTTCAAAATTTTATTATTTGTCGTTTGATTTGAGGTGTTCAACTATAAGTATGCAAAATGGCAAAATGTCATGTCTCCAACTTAATTGGGGGCTGAGTTAGAAAAATTGCTTAAAATACACAAGTTAGAGCCTAGAGGGTTAAATATTAGACCTTTTTGAAAATGTTATTATTTGTCGTTTGATGTGAGGTGTTCAGCTATAAGTATGCAAAATTTCATGTCTCCAACTTAATTAGGGGCTGACTTAGAAAAATTGCTTAAAATACAGAAGTTAGAGCCCAAAGGGTTAAATATTAGACTTTTTCAAAATTTTATTATTTGCCGTTGGATGTGTGGTGTTCAGCTATAAGTATGCAAATTTTCAAGTCTCCGACATATATAGTTTCTGAGAACGGGCTCTATGACAGACGGACAAACAGACAGACAAAGGAGTGAGACAGGTAGGGTTTCGTTAGATGAACGAAACTCTAAAAACATGCTGCGGATGACTGTAACAACATCCTAAAATTACATTACCATCAGCGATCTACCAATCCCGAATTTAGTTTATATTCGTTTCATTTATTCTTATTCTTTTGTGCGGCCCTGTAAAATAATTATCAATATTATATACAGTAAAACCTCTGAATAGCGGACACCCCGAGAATGCAGAATTTGTCCTCTATTTAGATGTGACCGCTACTGAGAGTAAAACATG
This sequence comes from Maratus speciosus, assembly GCA_963932465.1. Lineage (NCBI taxonomy): Eukaryota > Metazoa > Arthropoda > Arachnida > Araneae > Salticidae > Maratus > Maratus speciosus. The sequence continues at coordinate 482,043,155 of OZ010797.1, forward strand.
TACAGTTATTTAAGATTTGGTAATCGAAAAAATGTCCGCTAAATAGAGGTATCCGCTAATCGGGTGTGTCAGCTATGGAGATTTTACCAGTAAAACTTCAGAATAGCGAACACCTCGGGAGGGCAGAATTTGTCCTCTATTTGAAGATGTCCGCTACTGAGAGTAAAAACTGTACAGTTATTTAAGGGTTGGTAATCGAAAAAATGCCCGCTAAATAGAGGTGTCCACTAATCGGGTGTGTCCGTTATGGAGGTTTTCCTGCATAATAATATTATCCTTTACAAGAAAATTGCATGCTGTATGATAGACAGACAGACATCCAGAAGAAGTTAACCTCCCGGATCAATAAACACTCATGTCTTTTGTTTTAATCATCCACAATTGTATGTCATACAACATGACAGATTTTATACAACAGGCTAAAAACGGTCACCGTGGTACGGAATACTGTATTATTATTTATTTGCCCACCAAAACTGGTTGCCACGGGTTGTTGCAAGGTTTGTGATCACGTGGTTGAAACTGATCTATTCGATATTACTGCGTGCGTATTTTTTTTTTATTTGCTCCATGTGTTCAAACCAGTTGTCTACGAAAACATCCACCGGTGAAAGTGACGCACACCAAATTTCTGTGACGTATGCAGATAAACTGTGCTTTTTTAAGAGTTTTTTCTATATAATTTTTAAACGGTTTGGAACTTATTTTTCATAGTAGGTGCATTCAGTAGACGACCCTCATAGGTACCTTCTGGTGCAATCAGAAACGAAATCCGACAAATATTTTTTGAGTTATGCTTGACGAAAGGTTTTTATTAGGCTTTTTTTTTTAGTAGGACATGTCGTTAATATCCATCGTAGTAGTAAAGTGTCCGGACAGTAATATTTCGCTGAGTATTAGCCTTCGCTTCGCTCAGACAATTAAATACTGAACATACTTCATTCCCCACCCCCCCCCCCCCCCTTCCGCTGTTATAATCTGCCCCGTAATTTCTGATTTTACTTGCTCGAATTTTGGAATACTGTCACTTCCTATATATTTATGCGCTTTTGTGTAAATTACAGAATTAATATAACAAAAATAAATAATGTTGAATTTATTCGTTCCATAAGCCATCGCTCCTGAAATCTATCCAGTAGGTTCTGTTAGTAGATTGTCTCATAAACACCTGCGGTTGAAAACAACCCAATAAGTTCTGATTTTACTTCCAGCGATTTTGGAATACTGTCACATATTCCTATTATGTGTTTTTACACGCTTTGTTTTTAACTTACAAGATTAATCTAACAAAAGTAAGAAAATGTTGAATTTATTCGTTCCATAAACATTTGCGGCTGAAATCTGTTCAATAGCTTCTTATTTTACAGTGTTTCATAAACACCCACTGGTGAAATCTGTCCAACAGATTCTGTTAGTAGATCGTCTCATAAACACCCACGGTTGAAGTATGTCCAATATGTTCTGGTTTTACTTACATTGATTTTGGAATACTGTCACATATTCCTTTTATATGTTTTTACACTCTTTGTTTTTAACTTACAAGATTAATCTAACAAAAGTAAAAAAAATGTTGAATTTATTCGTTCCATAAGCATTTGCGGCTGAAATCTGTCCAATCGGTTCTTATTTTACAGTGTTTCATAAACACCCGCTGGTGAAATCTGTTCAATAGGTTCTTATTTTACAGTGTTTCATAAACACCCGCTGGTGAAATCTGTCCAACAGATTCTGTCAGTAGATCGTCTCATAAACAACCACGGTTGAAGTATGTCCAATATGTTCTGATTTTACTTACATTGATTTTGGAATACTGTCACATATTCTTTTATATGTTTTTACACGCTTTTTTTTAACTTACAGGGTTAATAAAACAAAAATAAATGAATAAATTTATTCGTTCCATAAGCCCTCGCGACTGTAATCTGTCCAATAGGTTCTGATAGTACATTGTTTCCTAAAAACCCGCTGCTGAAATATATCTAATAGGTCTGTTAGTAGATCGTCTCAAAAAATTCCGCGGTTGAAAACTGTCCAATAAATTCTGATTTTACTTCCAATGATTTTGTAATACTGTCACATAATCCTATTAATATGTTTCTGCACGCCTTTTTTTTTTTATCTTACAGGATTAATCTAACAAAAATAAATAAATGTTAAGTTTATTTGTTCAATAAGTCCTCGAGAGTGAAATCAGTTAATTGATTCTGATAGTACATATGTACATATTTTGTAATACTCTCACATACACCTGTATTTTTACTCGCTTTTGTTTAACTTAACTTGCTCCATGTATGTAAAGGTGGATTTTTTTAATTGATTCTCTTACTGTTACCTAATATTTGATGTGCTAATTTTTTTTTAGATAATGTATGTACACTTCTCGATGATAATAGAAAATTATCATACTTTGATAAATTAATTATTATTTAACAGCCTAATTTTAATTAGCTTCTGATTATCTATACACATATAATAAAGGTGAAAATCCTGAGAAGCTAACAGTCAGATCAACGCTGAGCTGACAGAATTAAAGTCAGGTTCACGAAATTTAGACAGTAAATTGACGTTATGACCTAGATAAGCAATAAGAACTGATTCTTGAAAATTCACCCCAAAAGTAGGTTATATTGGAGGTGGACAATTTTAGGGTATTTCTCCATAACTCCGTGTCAGTTTTAGGTAGGAGGGTGAAATTCAGCATAACAAATTTAGTACAAAAATATTTAAACGTGAATTTCAGCGATTTTAGAAATTCAACCACCAAAAAGGTTACACGGGGTACCGGAAGTTTTAAGCCATTCCGCCATATCTCAACTGCAGTTTTAAGTAGGAGCATAAAATACAGCAAAAACATCTGTTAAAGACAGGTTAGGCAACTAATGCTGATTTTTGGTTAGATATTTTGCGGAAAATAATTATCAAAGAATGTTTTTTTAATTTGAAAACTAGCAGAAACACGGTATTCCCCGTGTTAAATATGGGGCACGGCAAATTAAATAAAAATGCAAAATCCCAAGAATACGGAGGTCACAATAACGGAACTCTGCGCAATCATGCCCAAAAATCGTGAAAAATACAATCAGAAAAATGAAAAATGACATATATATATATATATTTACTTTTAAGAGCAATCAATGTCCATCTTAAAAATAATGCTTTAATTCATGACTACAATTCTTGTTGTTGCAAAACAGTTTCGATAAAATACTCTAATTCTGTGTGATTCCTGTTTTTGGAAAAATAACTATATATATATATTTATATATATATATATATATATATATATACAGGGTTCGTACGGGTCCTTGAATTTCCAGACTAAGAAATTATTCTGTACCAGTATTTTCTTATAGAAAATAGACCCTCAAATAAGTCGAAATTTTCGCGTGTTTAAGCTAAATTTATTTTTCTATAGAAAAATACAGATATTTGTCGTTGAAAATAACGGTAGACGTACGAACCCTATATATATATATATATATTGCTTTGATTCTTTTTTAAGATGTGGTACCATAGTCCAGACAATAGGGAATTTTACCTAGCAAAATTAATGGTAGTTCTGGAAATCGGCTTACTTGATGTTTTTTGGGTGACTGTGTTATTAAAAAATATAAAAGTATCTTATAAATCTAAAACTTTCTCACCTGAGTCGTGAATTCTACGCCTTTATTGTGGCTGATCTCGTTAAGGTATTTACTTCGAAGAATATAAACACTGCTGTACGAAACAAAACATTTAATAGACAAAAACTAACACTAAAAACGGTACATATACTACCTTTTAACATCTTCAATTTTTAAATTCGTACATCTCGTCTGCAGTAAATTCATGGAACAACAAATAACATAAAAATTAAATCATAAACAAAAATGGGTCACTTTAGTTCACACAGCTTGTCTTTTTTACTTCGCACCAAAGAGTTTGGAATTTTAGTCAGAAAATACAACATCCTCCGGCCCAGAAAGATAAGTTATTCTTTATCATAGTCAAGTTCCAATCGATATAGGTGTTGGACTGCTCGCCGAATGAAATTGCCCGTTGCCAGTCTTAAAGTGCATGCACGAACCTTTCCGTCTCTACCAGGATGAATATCTGTGACAATGCCTAATTTCCATAAAAGCCTTGGCTGATTGTCTTCTTTAATTTGAACAACGGATCCTTTTTTTACTTGTATGCCTTTGGAGTGATCTGTATAATGGACAGATTTTAAATCCATTAGGTAAAATTGTTTCCACTTCAACCAAAATTTTTCTACTAAGTTTAATCTGTATTTATATCTGCGAGTTACTTCACTTTTGGTAGAAGGAATGATCCTTATCTTTTCCGGTGGCAAAGCTGTCAGTCTTTTCCCTACCAGGAAATGTGCTGGACACAAGGGGGTTGGCTCATTTACATCACTCGATACAAAGGTTAATGGGCGGGAATTCAAAACAGCTTCCACTTCTTGTAAAGTGGTTTCAAATTCTTTGTAGTCTAATGAAGATCTTCCAAGGATTTTCTTAAGGCATATCTTCGTTGAACGTACCAATCTTTCGTAGAATCCTCCCCACCACGCTGCTCTCTCTACGATGAATTTCCATTCAATTTTTTTTCACTAAAATAATTTTGCACCTCAGGATTTTTTATCAAATTCCATATCTGCTGTAAATCCCTGTCCGCTTTCTTGAAGGTTTTAGCATTATCGGTGTAAATAATCTTGCAAATACCACGACGTGAGATGAATCTTCGAACGGCCATTAAAAATTCGGTCGTTGTTAAATTCATAACAATTTCTAGATGCACTGCTCTTACTACTGCGCATGTAAATAAAACAACGTAAATCTTGGTACTATTTTTGAGGTATAAAGGACCTAGGAAATCTGCTCCTGTCACTTCGAACGGTGATGCTTCTTTAATTCTATCTGGAGGAAGGGGTGCAATGTCTTGGCAGTAAGGTTTAGTGCTGAATTTTTTACAGATGATACATCGCCTTAGTATACGTTTTACTTGTTGCCTACCCTTTATAATCCATAAACTTTCTCTTAATTGGGCGAGTGTTTCGGCAACTCCAGCATGAGCTACTTCTTCATCAGCTCTTCTGATTTGAAGATCTGTAAAATGACTTTTGCTAGGAAGGATAATTGGATGTGCTTCTGAATAACTTAAATTTGAATTCTGGAGTCTTCCTTTTAATCGCATGATTCCATCTTCATCTAAGAACGGATTTAAATTTAGAATTTTTGATTTTCTTGGGATTAATTTCTTCTTAAACAATGCTTCTCTTTCTTCTGGAAAGCATTTCTCTTGCGTCTGTTTTATCCAATATTTCTCGGCTTTCAACATTTCTTCAGCACTCAAAGGTCCTGAAAGTTTACTTACACGTATCTTTGTATTGTTCGCAAATCTGAATATCCAACAGGTGATGCGAAGTACTCTAGTCAATGTACTGTAATTTTCAATTTTAAAAATTGTATTTTCTTCTTGAGTCACACAAGTAGCTTGGAGAATTTTTGTTTTCATTGATGATCTTTTCTCTACTTCGACACCTTTAATATCAATTTCTTTCGTTTCTTGAGGCCAAAATGTTTCATTTTCTTTCAGCCACTTGGGACCGTTAAACCATGCTTCATTTTTCAAAAATGATTCTGCTTTTTCACCTCTGGTTAACAGGTCGGCTGGATTTTCTGAGCCAGGGCAATGCGACCACAAGTTTGGATTTGTTTTTTGCTGTATTTCTCGAATCCTATTCTGAACAAATGGCTTCCATTCTTCAACATTGCCTCTGATCCAATGCAGAACAATCATTGAATCTGTCCAGAAATGTAGACTGATTTTCATTTCTTTGAAAAGACGTTGATTAACATAGGCTGTTAGTCTAGTCCCTACTAGTGCGCTCATTAGTTTCAATCTTGGCAGAGATAATTTCTTGACTGGAGCAACTCTGACTTTGGAAATGACAAAACTAGTAAATATTTGTTCGTTAACACGATATCTTAGATAAACAACAGATCCATAAGCTTTGGAACTTGCGTCGTTAAAACAGTGCAATTGTAGATCTTGAATCGCATCTTTTGAATAGTCACCAAAATAATATCTTGCAATCTTTGCAGCTTCAACAGAACTTAGTTGCTTGCACCACTTAATCCATTTATTGTGCATATCTTCATTCAATTTATCTTCCCAATTCAGACCTTCTTTCCAAATTTCTTGCATAAGAATTCTTGCAGTTACCGTAAAAGGGTTCAAAATTCCTATGGGATCATATATTCTTCCTATCATCTTTAAAACTTCTCTTTTGGTTACACCGTTATTCTTATCGTCAAATTTCAAAAGATTCTGTAATTCGACTTTGAAATAATCTTCTTGGGTATTCCATTTATAACCTAGAACCTTTGTATGAGTAGATTTTTCATGGCTAGTTTCTTCTTTTAAGTCAAATTGCGATTGAAGACTTTCGGAATTTGTAGTCCACTTGCGCATATTGAAATTAGCCTCTTTCAAAATGGTCTTAACCTCAGCATATACCCTCAAACCTTGTGATTCTTCATTTACACCAGCGAGTAAATCATCAACGTACAGACAATCATTGAGCAGATCAACCGTATCTGGAAATGTGGATTTGTATTTCTTGATATGATGTTTTATAGTTGCAGATAACAGAAATGAACTAGGCTTCGCTCCGAATAAAACTCTGGTCATTCGTAATGTTTTCAACTTCAAATTTGACCCTGGATTAGGAGAATTTTCAATCCATAAAAATCTAACAGCATCTCTATCTGCAGGATCTAAACTAATTTGCAAATATGCCTGTTCAATATCCCCAGTGATTGCAATTTTATGTAATCGAAATCGAAGTAAAACATCGAGTATATCTGTATTTAAATTTGGACCCGCATGTAAACAGTGATTCAACGAAATAGATTCGGAAGAATGAGAGGACGCATCGAAAACGACTCTAAGTTTGGTAGTTGCTTTGTCTTCACGTATAATTGCTTGGTGAGGCATATAGTAAGATACTGACTTTGGCTCCGAATTAACAACTTCTGCCATTCCTTTCTCTAAATGATTATCTATAACATTGGCATATTTTTCATAAAATTCTGGACATTTTTCAAATTTCTTATTTAAACTATATAGCCTTTTTCTCGCTAACTCATAATTATCCGTTAATTCAACAACTCTTTCATTCCAGGGCAACTGCACTTGATACACATTATTCTTAAATGTAACAGTTTTATTATAATTTTCAAAAACTGCATTCTCTATATCAGATTGTTCCTTTTCTGGTTTTATACCCATAGTTTCTAACTCCCAGAAAGCCTTTAAAGTATTATTTACATCGGTATTCCTATCCAACTCAACATGCTCCGAAACAGCTTTCATGACACTAATTGAAGTTTGTAAAATATTAGCATCTTTAGACGCAATAGAACCATTAACAGTCCATCCTAAAATTGTTTCAGAAAGTACGAGATCATCTGAAAGTCTACGAAGCTTCCCTGTAACCATTTTCCAATAATAATCACTTCCTATCAAAATAGATAATCGAAAATATTTTGAATCTCCATAGGTTCTATCAGCTAATTGCAATTTATTTCTATATACAAAATCTCGTATTCTCTTCTCGGGTACGGCAAGTAAAGCTTCACTAATTTCAGGTGTCTCTAACACTTCAATCGTAATACTTTTATTCAGCATTTCGGGATTTTTCAAAAGAATTCTGTATCGCTTACGTTTCTGATTTATCGCGGCTTTAGAGCCAAAAGCGTGAATTGTAACATCTTCTTCTCCTACTACTTCTAAACCTAATTTTTCTGCAACGTTACTCAATATAAATGATCTCCGCGACCCTAAGTCATATAATAGACGTAATTTCGATTTATGTTCTTTTCCGATAGCTAATGCAGTAGCGGTTTGCAAATAAATATCTCGTGTTACGTTCCCATTTTGAATTGATGAAACTAATGTATCTGTTATTTCGCCTTTATTCTCGCTTTCTTCACAAATCACTGAATTATGCCTCCGAAAACAAAATTTACATCTATTTTTAGACTTACAATTTTTAACTAGGTGAAATCGCTTCAAACATAGAAAACATCTTGCTTGACTCTTTATAGCATTTTTCTTCTCTTCTATTGTTTTAGAACAAGTTTTTATATCATGACTTTCTGAACAGAATAGGCATTTATTTTCAACATTCGTATTCAAAGTAGCCGACGTAGGCATTTTGTGCTTAAATGATTTACTATTAACAAAATCCCTATCTGAAAATTCTTTTTTTACAACTACTTTGTTCCCAAATCTTGTATCGTCATCTGATTCTTTCTTGCCAAACGAAAATGTGCGATTTCTTGTTTCGATTTCCGCTCCCAAATAATCTAATAGTTTCGAAACATTCCACGATTCTGCTTCATCTTTATTTTCTCTGTTATAATTCAACATTAAACTATTCGGTATTAACTTTGCTATTATAGGAAATAATAAACTTCCATAACTTTCTAACTCGATTCCTAATGATTTCAAACTGCGTATATGTATTTCGCAAGTATCGTACAAATTGCGCAATTCTTTCAAATTAGAAGAATTACGGACGGGTGGCAAATTTAATAACTTATTAATATGTGACCTGATCAACATTTCTTTTTTTTCGTAGCGACTCTCTAAAATATTTACAGCCATATCATAATTTTCTTCAGAAACTAATAATCCTTGAATGGCAGTTTGCGCCTCTGATTTTAGGAGACTTTTCAAATATGTAAATTTATCTATTTTACTTATTTCATCATTGTCATGGATAGCTGATTTAAACTGACTGTAAAATTCTTGCCAGTTCTCTAAATTACCATCGAATTTCTCAATATTCAACTTAGGCAGGTTAACGCGAATCCCATGTTTGGCCATAAAAGGCAAATTGGCGTTCATATCACTAGGGGCAACTGCCGAATTTGAAGCGATATTTTCTTCTTTCTGTAAATCCTTCATTTTACGATTTAATTTAGTTTTAACGGAAATAAACTTTTCCCTATATTCTTGGTTGGATTCAAAATCCGACTCTAAGCTTTTTACATCTTTTATTTCTCCCTCAATATTCTTACATAATTCAAGAAATTGATTTTCTTTATCATTAATTTGTGCAAACGATTCTTCTAACCAAAACATATCAATTGTACTACCGGATTTTTCAAACATATCATTGATATTATTCATGAGCTTCGTTGCGCTAGATTTAATAACTTTACGTTTCGACTTCAATGCATCTAAATTTTCCATTTTAATATTCTTAAAGGAAATAAATACTTATCAAATAATATTTCAACCAAATAAAAGCGCGACGTATGGGCGCCAAAATGTTATTAAACTAGTTGGATGTGCCAATCCCAAAACTTTCTTCTATCTTATACATCTTAATATTTCAAAACCTTGTTACACATGTTAATACTTCAATATTATTAGTTCAATACTATACCAACTTTGATTTTCATCTTAAATTTCTGCTCAAGTCAATTAAACGGACTAAAAACGAGTTAATCTATATCATGATATTTGTTAAAATTATTAATTTTTCCTTATTTTGTTGTTATCAGCTGTTTGTGAATAGCCGGCTTAGCAGGTAGCGAGTTCCCGCCGCTGCGTGAGCCGCCGATGCACAATAGAACAACGAAAAATCAAGAAAAGTATACAAAAATCTCTATCACAGAGCCCCTTTACCGCGCAAGGATCTGTTGACCAAGGCCAAAAACAAGCACAAAAATTTTTGTTCAATTGTATGCATAATTTTATACGTTGTTCGATGGTACAATAATGAAAATGGCACTGAGATCGGAATTATAGCGCCCCCTTCTGGCCGAATTTTTTCAATTTCAGGGAGGACTTGTTTGCCATAGCCAGAAACATGCACAAAAAATTTAATTCAATTATATGGATAACTTCATACACTTTTCGATGGTACAATAATGAAAATGGTACAGACATCGCAATTATAGTGCCCCCTACCGGCAGAATTTTTCCAAATTCAGGGAGGACCTTCGTGACATAACCAAAAACAAACACATAAAATTTGGTTCAATTCTATGCATAACTTCATACACTTTTCGACGGTAAAATATTCAAAATGGCGCAAAAATGGCACAAAAATCGCTATTACAGCGCCCTCTACGGGCGATTTTTTTACAAATTAAGGGAGGACCTCCTTTCCATAGCCAAGAACTTAAAAAAAATTTGGTTCAATTCCATGCATAACTTCATACACTTTTCGACTGTATAATATTCAAAATCGCACAAAAATCGCTATTACAGCGCCCCCTAGCGGCGAATTTTTTGCAAATTCAGGGAGGACCTGCTTGCCATATCCAAAAACTTAAAATAAAAATTTGGTTCAATTCTATGCATAACTTCATACACTTTTGGACGGTACAACATTCAAAATCGCACAAAAATCGCTATTGCAGCGCCTCCTACCGGTGAATTTTTTCCAAATTCAGGGAGGCCCTGCTTGCCATATCCAAAAACTTAAAATAAAAATTTGGTTCAATTCCATGCATAAGTCCATACACTTTTGGATGGTACAATATTCAAAATCGCACAAAACTTGCTATATCAGCGCCCCCTACCGGCGAATTTTTTCCAAATTCCACGAGGACCTGCTTGCCATAGCCAAAAACTTAAAATAAAATTTTGGTTTAATTCTATGCATAACTTCATTCACTTTTTGATGGTACAATGGCGACAGACAGACGGACAGACGGACAGACGGACGGACGGACAGACGGACAGACGGACGGACGGACAGACGGACAGACGGACACACAGACAGACAGACATTTTCTATAAACATGTTTTTTGGAATCTCTGACCCCTAAAACATGTAAATCCGTCGAAAACCGGAAGTCGAAAAAAATTTCGATTACAATACTTTCTTCTATTGAAGATAGAAGAAAGTAAAAATATAAAAGTATCTTATAAATCTAAAACTTTCTCACCTGAGTCGTGAATTCTACGCCTTTATTGTGGCTGATCTCGTTAAGGTATTTACTTCGAAGAATATAAACACTGCTGTACGAAACAAAACATTTAATAGACAAAAACTAACACTAAAAACGGTACATATACTATCTTTTAACATCTTCAATTTTTAAATTCGTACATCTCGTCTGCAGTGAATTCATGGAACAACAAATAACATAAAAATTAAATCATAAACAAAAATGGGTCACTTTAGTTCACACAGCTTGTCTTTTTTACTTCGCACCAAAGAGTTTGGAATTTTAGTCAGAAAATACAACAGACTGAATCCGAATTTGTTACTTCCCACCAAAATTTCCCCCGGCAACCCCCTCCCCCAAATTTTGGTAAAAAGCCCCACAAAAAAAGTTTTTATTACAAAAATCAATTTTTTTATATTTTTAGGTAAAAAGTATCTAAAAATTCAGAAAGTAGATAAAATTTGCAACAAATTAGATATCTGACATTATGACTTAGGATGAAGGGGAAGGGGGGATCTGCCTCGGAAAATGTGCGCGGTGCTGCGTGGACTAAGTTGGACAGTTCCACTTAACCACTCACGCGTTTACATTCGTCCTCCCATCTCCCCTCCGAACTTTCCTTATAAGGTTTACTTTAAGTTTTTTGGGTCGCTGAATCCGAATTTTTAATTTACCCCCAAAATAGTTGTTATTAACTTAAATTTCTTATTGTTTTAGGGGAAAAGCATTACAAAATTCAGAAACTAGACAAAATTTGCAACAAACAGGATATATGACATTATGACGTAGGATAAACTGGGAGAGAGGGGGTTGCCTCGGAACATTCCCCGCGCGCTTTTCTCAAAAAACACATTTTTTCAAAAAATCAAATTTTTGGAGGATTGCCGGCGGAAATTTTGGTGGGAAGTTACAAATTCGGATTCAGCGACCCAAAAAACATAAAGTGAGTCGAATTCCAGAGCTAGTATTAATTTTGCCATGTAGAGCCCCCAAACGATCTCTGTTGCCTGGACTACCAGTAAGAACTAGTGCGTAGTAGGATTCAAAAGTTCCCGGACTGACTCTATAACTGTAAAAATATTGCCAATTACATTGCTGAAACATATCTGCCTTCGAAATAAGACCCTTGCGCAACAATACACATTTGCCATCGCCTCTACAGGTCATCGAAGCTCTTCTGGAATCCATTTTTTGCCATGTCCTTTAATGCAGCCTGCGATGCACTTTTTACTTCATCTGAAGTTTGAAATCGACGACCATGCATGTTAGGCGAAGACCAAAAGTCAATTCGAATTGAAGTGGTGGGAGGCTTTATCTCAGCTGTCGACAAAGATCCTTCCCTACTCTGCAGAATTGTTACTGGAGACTGGAAATGGTGTTTTTTATACGATCCGCAATCCAAGAGAGCATCGGCGCCTTTGAAATTACCACGGAAGAAGAAATTCCGCCAAGATCGCTCTAAAGGGAAGGTCATGTTAAAGGTATTCTTCCATATCCCGGGCATTGTGCATCTGGAATTTATCCCTGAAGGACGCACTGTCAACAAAGAACTCTATGTAGACACCCTGCGTCGTTTGCGTGAGTTGTCCGGAAGAAGAGGCCAAAATTGTGGGCTGAGCAGTCATGGGTGCTTTTGCATGACAACGTTCCTGCACACCGATTCCTAGTTGTCGGTGACTTCCTTACGAAAACGAAAAAAACTGTTTTGCCACATCCTCCTTACTCCCCTGATCTCTCAACCTGCGACTTTAGCCTGTTTCCTGAACTGCACGTCGCTTGCAGAGGCGTCAAATTCAATCTTCAGATGAAGCTAAAAGTGCATCGCAGGCTGAATTAAAGGACATGGCTAAAAATGGATTCCAGAAGTGCTTCGATGACCTGTACAGCCGATGGCAAAAGTGTGTTGTTGCGCAAGTATCTTATTTCAAAGGCGGATGTGTTTCAGCAATGAAATTGATAATATTTTTACAGTTATAGAGTCAGTCCGGAAACTTTTGAATCCTACCTCGTATGTTGTGGCCATCACAAAACTTTCTGCTATATAAATCACAAAAACAGCACTAATTGGTATCAAGATATACCTGAATCTGAAGTTTGATGAAAATTCGTACATTAGTTCTTGAGGTAGAGCTTTTCTGGAAATTCTGAAAAATGCAACATAGCAGCGCCATCTGTTGAGCGATTTGCGCCAAAAGCTAACAGCGCTAATTCAAGATATACCTGAATCTGAAATTTGTTTAAAATTTAAGCATTAGTTCTTGAGATAGGGCTATTGCGAAAATCGCAAAAAAATGCAGAAAAGCAGTGCAACATCTTAAGCGATTTACACCAAAGTGCATAAAATGTCAATTCTTGTCAAGGACTAACTGAATCTGAAGTTTGATGAAAATCCGTGCATTAGTTCTGGAGATTGAGGTATTGCAGTAATTGCGAAAAACGCTCCATAGCAGCGCCAACTGTTGAGCGATTTACAACAAAATGTACAAACGTCAATTCAAGTAAAGGACTAACAGAATCAGAAGTTTGATGAAAATCCGTGCATTAGTTTTGGAGATTGAGATTTTGCAGAAATCGTGAAAAATTCTGCATAGCAGCGCCACCTGTTGAGCGATTTACACCAAAAACTAATCAGCTCCAATTTATATCAGGAACTAACTGAATATAATTTTTTATTAAATTTCGAGCATTAGTTCTTGAGATAGGGCGCACACAAAATTTTTGTCACATACAGACAGACTCACAGACAGAGATTTTGTAAAAACATGTTTTTCTGAATCTCTGACCCCTAAAATGTGTAAATCCGTCGAAAACCGAAAGTCGAATATTTTCACGAAACCAATACTTCCTTCTTGTAAAGATAGAAGAAAGTATAAAGATTATTTGAACTATCTATTGGCATTTTATAAATTATTTTCTCAACGTACAATCGTAAAATATTTATATTGAATAATTATTTGAGAAAAGGTTCTTTATAAAATATGGCGTGGTATATTATTTTATTTATATTTCATTTTATACTTTTTTTTTGTTTAAATAATAATTGCTTAATTGCAGCAGTTTCACAGTCAATTGGAATATTCTTACGAAGACGTTTGACACATAATTAGCTCTATTGTTATTGTAACCAGTATACAGCTTTATCTGAAAAGAAAATATGGCGATATATCACCTGTGCCCAGCTAAAGGAAATTTGTCTGAAAATTGATTTATGCATTTATTAAACACATTAATTAAAGTCTTAAATTATTAATATATTCCATTGCCATCGGAAAGAGACACGAGTTCGTAATTTTCTAGTTTTCTAGCATATCAGATGAAAAAAAAAAAACTTAATGAAAAAAATCTATCTTTACATGAATGTTAAGTAAAATGAAATATTGTGAATATTGACGTTACGTTTGACGAAATCACTTAAATACGTTTAAAAGCACCCTGCTACAGCAGGGTTATTTTAAATGAGAATGCACTGTTTTTTTGTTTTTTACTTTCTTCTGTATTTACAAGAAAAAAGTATTGAATTCTTGAAAATTTTTTAATTCCGGTTTTCGACAGCTTTATACGTTTTAGAGGTCAGAAAACACAAAAACATGTTTTTACAAAATGTCTGTCTGTATATCTGTGACTTTCTGTGTCTGTACGTGGCACAAATTTTGTGGCAGCTCTATCGCATGAACAAGTGAACGGAACTTAATATAATTCAGATTCAATTAGTCCCTGATATAAATTAGTGCGGTTTGTTTTTTCGTGTAAATCGTCCGACAGGAAGCGCTACTAGGCTGCATTTATCACAATTTCCAAAGTAATTGTTGTTCAAGGACAAATCTTTGAATTTTCATCAAACTTCAGATTTAATTAGTCTTTCATATAAATGTGTCCTGATTAGTTTTTGGAGTAAATCGCCCAACAGGTTGCACAGCTGTGCAGATTTTTTTTACGATTGCCACAAGAGTTCTATCTCAAAAACTGATGCATGGATTTTTATCAAAGTTCAGATTCAGTTAGAAATTTACATAACTTGTTGCTGATTAGATATTGGTGTGAATAACCTAAACGGTGGCGCTGCCATGCTTCATTTTTTCAGGAAGTATTAACATAAATGACATAGAAGAAAGTTTCGGGATTGCCACCACCACATCTGTGATTTCTGATATTTCCAGAAATTTCCTGAATTATCTTTATCTCAAAATATATATTATATTATTTAAAATAAATAATACTGATGTGGATTGCTTCAGCACAGGAAAAAATCTAACACTAGCAAAAAGCAGCAAGTTTACAGAGGATGTATAGATAAGGTCAGTGGAGATACGAGATAAGGGAAAAAAGATAGAGCTTGTTTGTGACTTCACGTTACCTGTTTGAGATCTTAAATAGGGACCGTATAAGACGTTTTTCGCGATGACCCCGGTTTGGCATCCGTTGAAAAATGAGCCATCAATTTTGGAGGAGACAGAAAAATCTATAGTCAAATTAACGTGAAATTAAAACTCACATAATTTTATTTAATGTATACAGTAGAATCTCTTTTATCCGAAACTCTCGGTTAGCCAAAATCCAATTTTAAAGCCTTTTTTTTTTTTTTAAGTATCACATTTCTTGTGTGCAAAATCTATTTTGAAAGCTTTAACTATCATATTAGTTTGTCATATTTCTTGTGTGCAAGCGGTCCTTTCCGAACCAGGAGTGCATAGAAATATTGTCGATCCCCTTTCTTAGAATTCCTTTAAATTTAACTTGAGTCCCGTAAGCTGCAGAGTGGAACGAACAAATTGGCTATTCTGAAACTTTTGAATATTTTGGAAAAGGTTCGGCATGGCTGAAGCAGCAAAAAGACTGTGATACTGGTAAAATGATAATATTAAAAAACTTCGTGATAGAGCTTTAAAGAAAAGGCAGTCGAAACTGCGATAAACAAAGCCTTGTTTCAAACCCTTGTGAAATATGTAAAGGGTACTTAATTTTAAAATTGAAATTCAGGTAATTTATTCTTGTTTCTATTTTGATATTGCATTATTTTTATAAAGGACTTATTACCATAATAAGAAATAGCCCATATATTTCTCCTTAATCTTAAATTTGAAGCATTCTCGATTATCCGAAAGATTGGCGGTTCTAATTACTTCGGATAATCGAGGTTCTACTGTATTTCCAAGATGATTAAACATGTCCTTTTATTAGCATATCTTACTAACTAGATCTTCCTGCTTTGCTCCGTAACCAGGGATGTTTAATACTGGACGTGGATAGAGTGGACGGTATAATACTGTGCTACGCACTGTATACCTTCAGGATTTTTTTTTAAAGGAAGCCCGTTTACCCTCTGGGTTGTTTCACGAATACACCACAGTAACGATAATTTTAAAAATCTGTAAAATTGTAATACATAAAGTGCTGCAGGACTATGAGCTTCGCTACAGAAATTGGTCCTATAAGAGATCAGCTGTACAAACGTTTTTAATAGGAAGAATAATATTGGATTAAACTAGGAACAGTTTTAAATAAGCAAAATCAGTTTCAATTATCGTAATCTAAATTCCTGTTTACCACCATATGGCCAAAACCTGACTTTGACTGAAAAAAATAATAAAACTTATTTAGCTAAAAAATAAATTTGGTAATAATATTAGAAAGTGGTGAAGATAATCCGTAAAATGTTTACTAAGTTCTATGTTTCAATATCTTTATTTGAGAATTTAACATCATTTAATGTATAGAAGTATTTTAAAAAATTTTATTGAACATTCAAATTTTTGTAGAGAGTGAGAGGAAATATATCAAATTAAATATAGACACATTTTTAATATTTTATTTAAAACTCAATAGTTGGTGAGGCGAGCCAGGCTTTACTGTATTTTACCCACCTGTAATAAGAACGTGTGCAACAAATAATACTTTTAAAGCAAACTTTTTAAATTTGGATTTTTTTTTAAACATAGTTAGCGTAAACATTGGAGGAGTTGCCAGAAGAACCACTGAATTGCGCGGCATTGGACGGCTCTGACGTACCGTATATTATGCAAAAGACATTTTGAAATTTTTATGCGAATATTACATTACATTTAAATATTTAAAAATAATAATAATAATTTTAAAATCACCTTAAAAATACTTCAACCAGAAAAATATTACCGATAATGTTTAAAAAATAATTAAGTTGATCTTGAGTTTGATTTTGTAATAATTTAATTTTTAATCTTGAAATCCAAGCTGTTTTCGCTAGTGGTTTGGACAGGATTACGAGTATTATGATAAAAATAAACAATGAATTACAACATGTAAGAATGCAACAAACAATCAAACAATGCCCCATAATTCCTGATTTTACTCGCCCAGATTTTGAAATACTGTCTCTTATTCCTATATATTTATGCACTTTTGTATAGCTTTTGTGAAACAGAATTAATGTAACAAAAAAAAAAAAAAAAAAAAAAAAAATGTTGAAATTATTTGTTCCATAAGCCCTCGCTGCTGAAATCTGTCCAATAGGTTCTGTTAGTAGATCGTCTCATAAACACCCGCTGTTAAAATCTCTCCAATAAATACTGATTTTACTTGCAGTGATTTTAGAATACTGTCACATATTCCTATTATATGTTTTTACACGCTTTTTTAACTTACAGGGTTAATGTAACAAAAATAAATAAATGTTGAATTTATTCGTTCCACAAGTCCTTGCGACTGAAATCTGTCCAATAGGTTCTAATAGTACATTGTTTCATAAACACCCACTGCTGAAATTTGTCCAATAAATTCTTATTTTACTTACAGGGATTTTAGAATACTGTCACATATTCCTATTATATGTTTTTACACGCTTTTTAATCTTAAATGATTAATCTTACAAAAATAAATAAATGATGAATTTATCCCTTCAAGAAGCCCTCGCGGCTGAAATCTGTCCAATATATTCTGATAGTACATACGCATATTTTTTAATACTATCAGATACACCTGTATTTTTACTCGCGTCTGTTTAACTTAACTTGTTCCATGTCTGTGAAAGTAGATTTTTTTTAATTCATTATCTTACTGTTACTTAATATTTGATGTGCTGAATTTTTTTTCTAGATATAATATGTGCAGTGCACTTCCCGGTTACAATAGAAAAATTTCATACTTTGATAACTTAATTATTAATTAACAGACTGATTTTAATTAATTTTTAATTATCTGTACTAATATAATAAAGAGAAAAATCCTGAGAGACTAACAGTCTCATCAACAGAGAGCTGCAACGATTAAAGTCAGGTTCATGAAATTTAGACAGTAAATTGATGTTATATCCTAGCTAAGCAATAAGACCTGCTTCTTGGAAATTCACCCTAAAGTAAGTTATATGGGAGGTGGACAATTTTAGGGCATTTCACCATCCATATCTCTGTAGCAGTTTTAGGTAGGGGCGTGAAATTCAGTATAACACATCTATTAATAAAAAAGAAAAGTGCCCAGCTAAACTGATAGCATTGTGCTCTCAGACTATTCACACTAATTGTATATTATACTCTTATTTTAAAGAATAATGCCACTCAAAAAAATAAGTGAAGGGGAATTAGCGCCCGTTTCCCCCTTTATACTTAACCAGTGAACCTCCAAATCTAATCAGGGAAGCTCCTTATCATAATAAACCGGTATACCAAATTTGGAGCAAATCGAATAAACTTGAAAAAAAAAAAAACATTTATCTAAAAAAAGGGGGTGGACTAGCCCCCCTTTATCCTTAACCAATGAATCGCCAAAACGAATCAGGGAAGCTCCTTAACATAATAAACCGGTATACCAACTTCGGAGCAAATCGAATCATTCTGCATGAAAAACCCATTTATCTAAATAAAGAGGGGCGGGCTAACCTCCCTTTTCCCCCTTTACCCTTAACCAATGAACCCCCAAAACTAATCAGGGAAGTTCCTTAACATAATAAACCGGTATACCAAATTCGGAGCAAATCGAATCATTCTGCATGAAAAACACATTTATCTGAATTAAGGGGGATGGACTAACCCTGCCCCCCCCCTTTATCCTTAACCAATGAACCCCCAAAACTAATCAGGGAAGTTCCTTAACATAATAAACCGGTATACCAAATTCGGAGCAAATCGAATCATTCTGCATGAAAAACACATTTATCTGAATTAAGGGGGTGGACTAACCCCGTTTTCCCCCCTTTATCCTTAACCAATGAACCCCCAAAACTAATCAGGGAAGATCCTTAACATAATAAACCGGTATACCGAATTCGGAGCAAATCGAATCATTCTGCATGAAAAACCCATTTATCTGAATTAAGGGGGGGGGGGGGGGACTAACCCCGTTTTTCCACCTTTATCCTTAACCAATGAACTCCCAAAACTAATCAGGGAAGTTCTTTAACATAATAAACCGGTATACCAAATTCGGAGCAAATCGAATGATTCTGCATGAAAAACCCATTTATCTGAATTAAGGGGTGGACTAACCCCTTTTCCCCCTTTATCCTTAACCAATGAACCCCCAAAACTAATCAGGGATGTTCCTTAACATAATAAACCGGTATACAAAATTCGGAGCAAATCGAATGATTCTGCATGAAAAAGCCATTTATCTGAATTAAGGGGTGGACTAACCACCTTTTCCCCCTTTATCCTTAACCAATGAACCCCCAAAACTAATCAGGGATGTTCCTTAACATAATAAACCGGTATACAAAATTCGGAGCAAATCGAATGTTTCTGCATGAAAAACCCATATTTCTGAATAAGGGGGGTGGACTAACCCCGTTTTCCCCCCTTTATCCTTAACCAATGAACTCCCAAAACTAATCAGGGAAGCGCCTTATCACAATGAACCTAGGAAAAAATTTTGAAGCAAATCCGATGTTTCTATCAAGAGTTATCGCGTTACGTACATACATACGTACGTACGTACATACATACATACATACAGAACGGGCGGGCACATTAGCTCTCAGGTTTTGATAGCCTGTGAGCTAAAAAACCACCACTTCCTAATATTCCGTAAAACTTTCCTAATATTCCGTAATATTCCTAATTTCCTAATATTCCGTAAAACTTTTGCTAAGCTCTATGTTTCAATACCTTTATTTGATAATTTAACATATTTTAATGTATTATAGTATAAACACATGTATAATAATCACTTATAAACAGATAAAGTTAAAAAATGCTGTAAAAAGTAAAATACTTTCGCAAAATATTTTAAACGTGACATTGTTTACTAGGTTTATTGTTTTAAAATATTTTGCGAAAGTATTTTCTATCATAAATGATTTTGAAAATGTCGCCGTTGGTGCGACGAAACGATCGTCAATCTTAATAAAGATTTTCTATCACTTTTTATAGCATTTTTTAACTTTATCTGTATTATAGTATTTTAAATAATTTGATTAAACATTATAATTTTTGGAGAGAGTGAGAGAAATAAAACAAAATTAAACACATACACATTTTTAATATTTTATTTAAAACTCAACAGCTGGCTAGGCGAGTCCGGTTTTGCTTGTATTTTACCGACTTGTAATAAATAAGTGTGCAACAAATAATACTTTTAAAACAAACGTTTTTAAAATTGTATTTTTATTTTAAAAAGTCTAGTTAGCGTAAACATTGGAGCAGCCGCCAGTAGAATCATTGAATTGCGCGGAGTTGGCCGACTCTGGCTTACCGTATATTAAGTAAAAGACATTTTGAAATATTTACGCGAATATTACATGACATTTGAACATTAAAAAAAAATAATAATAATACCTTTAAAATCACTTTAAAAATAACTCAACCAGAAAAATATTGCAGATAAAGTTCAAAATATAATAATGTTGGTTTTGCATGTATTTCTAAAACTGGCCAACCAATGCCGATATACATGGTAAATGTTATACCACGTAAGAATTTTGAAGAAATTTACCAAATCAACGCTATACATTACATTTCAGTTAAGATTGAAGCTTTTACTAGCAAAAATCGTGTAAAACAGTTTTACAAATTCCAAGGTTACGGTCACGCATCAGAAGTGTGTGGCTTCGATGCTAAATGTGTAAAATGCGGAGATCTACATTTAAGTACAGATTGTCACCACAAGGGTCGTATTAAACCCAGTTGTGCCAATTGTGGACTCGGGCACCCAGCGAATTTCCGCGGTTGTCCAAAAAATCCCTATAGACTAGAAAATAAACAAAACCGTAAAACAAGTAATAGCGTCAGCAATCTATCCCAAGAAACCAAAATCTTAGCGGATATATTTAAGAATTATAATTATACCAAAAATACTAAATACTCTGAACCCTCTACTAGTAATGAAGTATTAAACTCTGATATCAATGATAGTACTACCGCAAACACCCATTCCTCCCCTACTATATAAAATTCTAAAATTCCTACAAATTACACCGATGATATAAAAGACATTCTTAATACTTTCAACGAAGTTAAACAAATTTTTCAAATCACTAAATTCCTAGAATGTATAAAGAACATCTCAACTCAGACTAAGAAACACGATAATCCGATGCAAAAATTGATGGTTATATTAACTGAATTTGATAAACTTGCAAGTCATATCAACATTAACGAATATTAAGATCTTCATTTGTTAAACTTTTTGCTTTCTTTTTGTTTGTGCTGTTTGTATATATATATATATATATATATATATATATATATATATATATATATATATATATATATATATATATATATATATATATATATATATATATATATATATATATATATAAACCTTCTTAAATTGAATTTTATGCTCTTCTCATGTTATTATTCTTATTTTCTCATTCTTATTGTTTTATTCACCTCAAATTACTAGACTGGGTGGACGCCGTCCTCTTGCTGTCGTTTGCTCCCCTCGGCTTTTCCGTTTAACTGTTTATTTAGTTAGATCTCTCCTCATAGTAGCTTTTTTTTACATTTTTATTACTTTTTTCCTTGCAGTAAATTAAACTCTCTTGTAAATATGTATATTTTAGTTTATTTTCATTTCTTCATTGTGTTAAACTTTTTACTTATCAAGTTATATTAAATGTATGGTCTCTGAATTGAGTCTTTTTTTATGGGGCTTCCTTTGGTAGCTTTAACGCCTGTCCTGGACATTTATGTGGATCATATGGAACATTTTTTCCCCTTCCACTAGTTATACTAACAAATTTTTTCTTTTAAAAATTGTCTATCTTCTTAGCTTTCAATTTCTCATTTTCGTGGCTACTAGCCGTGTTTAAATGCACTTTTTTCTATGGCTCCCATTGCATTGTAACACGATATATTTTTAGCCTGGATGTAAAGTTGCCAAGCAACTAGGGAATCCATACACCTGCTTTATTGTTCCATTGTTCCATTGTATGTATTTCTGATGGCATAAATGTCTGATTAATCTTGAAATCCAAGCTATTCTCGCTATTAGTTTGGACGGGATTATTTTGACAAAAACAAATGATGAAATAAATACTGAACTTGTACGTCTTATATTCCACCACGGCTAAAATCTGTCCCATAATTTAAGATTTTACTTGCAGAGACTTTGGAATACTGTCACTTATACGTATATATTTACACGCTTTTGTGTAACTTACAGGATTAATTAACAAAAATAAATGAATGTAAAATTTATTCGTTCCATAAGTCCTCTCGACTGAAATCTGTCCAATAGGTTTTGATAGTACATTGTTTCCTAAATATCCGCTGCTGAAATATGTCCAATCGGCCTGTTAGTAGATCGTCTCATAAACTTCCGCAGTTGAAAACTGTCCAATAAGTTATGATTTTACTTCCAGTGATTTTGGATACTGTCACATATTTCTATTAATATGTTTTTACACGCCTTTTTTTTTTTATCTTACAGAATTAATCTAACAAAAATAAATAAATGTTGAATTTATTCGTTCCACAACCCCTTGCTCCTGAAATATGTCCAATAGGTTTTGATAGTAGATTGTCTCATAAACACCCGCGGTTGAAGACTGTCCAATAAGTTCTGATTTTACTTCTAGGGATTTTGGAATACTGTCACATAATCCTATTAATATATTTTTACACGCCTTTATTTATTTATTTTTTATCTTATAGGATTACTCTAACAAAAATAAATAAATGTCAAGTTTATTTGTTCAATAAGCCCTCGCGGCGGAAATCTGATTAATTGATTCTGATAGTACATACACATATTTTGTAATACTGTCACATACACCTATATTTTTACTCGCTTTTGTTTAACTTAACTTGTTCCATGTATGTAAAGGTGGATTTTTTTAATTGATTCTCTTACTGTTACCTAATATTTGATGTGCTATTTTTTTTCTCGATATTGTATGTACACTTCCCGATGACAATCGAAAATTTTCATACTTTGATAAATTAGGTATTAATTAACAGACTCATTTCAGTTAGCTTCAGATTATCTATGCAAATATAATAATAAGAAAAAACCCGAGAAACTGACAGTCTGATCAACGCAGAGGAGTCATTCCATGTCAATTCAACCAGACCTTGTAACCCGACCCCTAGGGATGTGGATGAAACTCGGTGTATATACTAATTCTGTCATGATATGAATACATCAGAAAATTTTCCTTCCTAGACCTCATAGTTTGAGAGATATGGGGGGGTCCAATTTTTGGATTTTTCTCAAATCGCACATTTCTGAGTCTGTATTTTTAGACTGCAGTTCCATTTTCAAAAAACTGTTGCTCTGGATCTAAAATGCGAATCATCTTAAAAATATCACCGTAAGTACATCAATAAACGCAGATTTTAATAAAAAAATATTTAAAAAATTAATTTTAAATATTTAGGGCCAAAAAATTAAACCAAATTTGAAAGTTATGTTTATTTTTCCAATTTTTTGTGATTTTACGAAAAAGGCTCTACACAAAAAGGCAAATGAAATTTCCAATTTCTTTTTGTTTTAAATAAAAGTTTACACTTTGGGCTTTCTATTTATGAAATAAAAATTATGTCTTTCTCATGGCTTATGCAAAATTTTTGACTTATTTTGGGATGCTGTACCTATCAAGAGATAAATATATTTAACTTTGCTTATGGTACCTAAATAATTGCTGCACATTTTAAATATAAATTTATTAATCATTTTGATTTATTTCCTAAAATGAACCCTTAAAATCAGACTGATTTATTTATTTTTATAACAGTAGAAAATTTGTATGTTATTGGTACATATCACACATTATCTGAAATTGTGTTGTTCTCAATCTTATCGCATATGTTTGTCACATAAATGTACATCTATCATTGGATTCATTGGATTCATTTCTATAAATACTTTCACAAAGGTAGTATGTAAAGAATATGTTACAATATTTAATGGAGGGGGTGTAGATATTGACATCATAGATTTTTTTCTCATTTTACTCAGAAAAAACAAAGCAAAAACTTTACTTTGTAAATAATAATAATAAAAAAAAGAAGCACTTATATTAAATAAATTCAACAAGTCATGGGAACCACAGTAATTATTTAGGTACCAGAGTTTAAATTATACATATTAGAGATTTTTTTTTTCTTGAATGGTGCAATTTCCCAAAACAGGGCAAAATTTTTACATAAGCTAGGAGAGAGACTTCCTTTTTATTAAAATTGAAATAATCATTAATTAAATCTAATACATTAAATAAAATTGCTTATAAATAATTTAAAAATTTAGATTGTTGTAATTTTTTTATGTAACAAATAAAGAATTTGTTAAATTATATGCAAATTTTTAAAGCTAAAAAATCTCAATAAACATTATATTTAAAAGATTGAAATTCAAAAGTATAACTGAGCTAAATATAAATATAGAAATAAATCACGTACCTTTTCAGTATCACTTAGACTTATTTTGCAACATTCTTTCTTTGTGCAATTTAAAATTTATATTTATTATGAAAAAGCAACATTGAGAACCTTCTAATATATATGTCAATTTTCCTATCTTACTGCAACTCCAAACATAATAACGCAACAAAACATCGGTATATTAGAAGATCTTCCTGATTTAGTATCTAAAACACTAAATCGGTGGCTATCTCCCCTCCTTCCCCCCACCTTCCAGAAAAGAATTTAAATATCTTAAGGGGAAATTCTCTTCATTTTGGTAAAGGTTTATGAAAATTTGCGATTTTTATATTGCCGGAGCACCCATCACAAAAGTCAAGGACTTTCTTTACATACGGAAATATCTCTTTTACAAATGATATCACTTCCTTCTGTGTTAAACACACAAGAGTGACATCATGTTGCATATCATAAGATAAAATGTGTATATTGCTTGCTGATAATCTAATACTGAGAGATAGAGTGTATATAACAGTTGGATCAAGAGTGCAGTTTATTTGGTCCAATGGTAACTTTAAGCCTCACCTTGAATAAGAAAAGTAAAATTTTTGCTGAAATCTACAAAACGATAGCTTTTTGAGGGCCAAAGTTTGCTTTAGTTTCTTTTAGGAAATTAGAATTAGCTTTCGTTATAAAAGAGTGGCATAACATTTTTCAAATATTTTACTTAGCTTGTCACAAATTCATTTAAAGGAAAGGTGCTGCTAATACTGGATTGAATACCTAGAGTATTAATTCCCAAGTTTTTTGGAAATTCCTGTTTGATAAGAGAATACAACTCATGTAGATACACATAATATCAATCGCTTTTGTGCGTAGTACATTCTTAGCAATGCTAACTACATTTTTGTTTCAGTCATGATTCTTCAGCATGCATTACAATTATAAAACATTTCAATTAGTTCAATTGTTTCTGGACCTGTAACTGTGGCTTTAATTTTTCTTATTTCTGGCATAGACAAGATTCTCTTTTCTCTCAGAAGTTGTCATGACGGTCTTGCAGCATAATTAGTTACTTCAAATTCATTTATTATTTTCTTTTGCAGCACAAGAAAAAATAGATCCCCCTTCTATTATGCGAAACAGCATACTAATAATAATTTGATTAACAGATTCGAAAACACATGCCTTAACTAAATAATTTTATCCTGCCTTTGTCAGAATTTGTTTATACAAGGCAGGTGTAAAAATATGTTTCATACTGTAGAAATGAACTAGGCTTTGTTAAATATAAGGTATTTAAACTATAAAAAACTATTTAAAATGATTAAAATTCTCCAAGATAATAAGATAGAAAGTTTTAAAAGAATGTTAAATATAAATAAAATATTTTAATTGAAATACACATACAAACACAGAAAAAAAAAATATTGAAAATGTGATGGGTTAAAAAGTCATTATTGCATTTTTTTTATTCTATATCAACAAAAGATTTTTCGTTTATTACAAAATTAAGGGATTGTTTAAATTTTTAAAAAATGCTTATAATAAAAGAAAATATATGAATGAATAAATAATGGAAACATAAGGATTATGCAGAAAATTTAATGGAGGGAGGATAGACTGCAGTCATGGACTGGAAATTACAATTACGTAATTTCGTATCCAACGATTTCTGGAGTTCCATTACCTGAGATTTATTCTGTTGAGCTCAACCAGGTTTCAGACCAGATGCTGTAATCATCAAGGTTAGATGGGTGAAAAAGTTCGACCAGAATCGTCCGGGATAGCTCAGATGGCAGAGCACTGGCGGCTTCAGCCAGGAAGTCCCGGGTTCGAATCCTGGTCCGGACATTTTTCGCCCAGTTGGAAATTTACATCTAATATAATGTTTGAATTTTCATCAAACTTCAGATTTAATTAGTCTTTCATATAAATGTGTCCTGATTAGTTTTTGGAGTTAATCGCCCAACAGGTTGCACTGCTGTGCAGATTTTTTACGATTTCCATAATAGTTCTATCTCAAAAACTGATGCATGGATTTTTATTTTGTGGTACGCGCTTTTAAGCTTTTTTAAAAAATATTTCTTAGTGTTTTTAAGTTCTACACATCACATACAGGGCTATAGAAAACATCTGATGTACATTTCGGCTAATTGATGAAAATTGCTGACAGGAAATTTTCAACTGTACTATGTGTTTTCTAATTGAACTAAATATTAGCATATCATGTATTCTCTGATAAATCTATGGTTGATATACGGGGAAGCCCAAAATATTCAGGTTATTGTTATTAATATTAATTTTTTTTTAAACTTTTGATGGAAATTGATGAAATTGTGTTTTCAAATGTGTTATGCGTTTTACAAATTGTTTACTTAGAATTTTTTTCACTTACTAAACTGTGAAGATTTATTATAGAATTCTGAATGTGTTGGGAAGTTTTTCATAATCTAGACTTAAAGCGTTATTTTACGTTCTTGTCTTTTCTTTTTTAAGTTTACATTGTCGATAAAAGAAAATGTGCATTTCTACATATAATATAATATTTATTATAATATGTACGTTATTTATTATGTTATTTTGAAAAAGACTAATACAAAATAACGAGCCTCAGAATTGCATCAAAAAGATAACCTAAAACGTTTATCTCTCAAATACTTTAGAAACACTGTATCCTCGTAATTAACTTTGTCTTTGTAACTTGATTATCAAAGTCATTTCCTACTAAAGAGGTAAAAAACAGTTTCCTTTCGTTGAATTAGATTAATAAAGTAAAGGAATTCACCTTTTATTCTTTGTATTGTATCAAATAGCTTTGTTAATAGTTTTATATTTTTTTTTTCTTTTAATTTGAAGAGAGATACTTGTAGGAATAAACATAAAAGTTTTTACTTTATTTTATTTTTATTTTTTCAAATTGATAGATTGTAAATTTCCATTTTGTAAAAATGTATCAATTGAAAATGTTCTAAACTTAATGTTCTTAACTCATCACTGAAAGCTTCTCAATTTGTAGGAGACAACCATGTGTATAACATAATTATTATAAATTCAAACAACAAACTACAAACTACTAAGGTCAATTTACAATATAGCGCTTATTTCAAATAGCAACGTTGGACTAATGTTATGCTTCGTCAAATGACATTCTGTAATATCATTTTACTAAAATAAATGTAAATTTTAATCAAATATTTTATAATTTTTGTTACTGCAATAAAAATTTATTACAATATCTCCAGACTATTGAGAATAAACTATTACACAGCAAAAAAATCTGCTTAATATTTGCGCAGAATTTAAATACATGCTGACATGCGTTCTACATTTTAAACAAAAAAAAAAAAAAAAAAAAAAAAAATTACAGTATGCATTGATTCCTTGTTTTTATGGCTTCTTTCCTTCTGTTAACTAATTTTTTTGAAAGTGGAAATTGCGAAATTTTTTTAAAGTAATAGTAAATTGGCGAAGTAACCTAATTTTTAACTACCTTATATATTTACTTGGTATAAATAAAAATATTCATATATGTAATAAATATCATAATTGTTTTTTTATTGAGTTTTAAATTAATACTTTTACTTATAAATGTATCTTTGACATTTTGCTATATTAAACCATAAAAACTAGCCTTAAAAAAGCAATACCTTGCTGCTTCTTTCATAGTAGAAACACGTCTTATTTGCGCCTGAAGAAGAAAGACTCAGATCTTTCGAAAGGCCATGCGCATTTAAAATTTTTTGATGTTGTTTTAAGAACATCTTTTAGTTATTGCTTCTTATAGAGCATTTATAAGAATTACACTTTTATAGATTCATTGCTTTATAAAACAATCAACTACAGAGAGAAAATATTACACTGTCTTGGTTATTTACATTTAAGTTGCATGATGTCTTTCGATTATTTTGTCCGTGAGAGAGAAACAAAACTAGTCATAATATACATTTCCCGTTTTTAGACCTAGCAACTGAAAATAAATCATAATTTAGAACTTTTGTCACTCTTTTCTCTTTTTTAAATTTCGATTTCTGTTTTTAGAAACCGTTCTTAAAGAGCATTTACATCTTGAAAGTAACTATCGGGTCAAATTTCAAATTTTTAGTCGCAGCAGTATCACAAAAATTGCAATTTCAGAATTTCTTTGTCGCCGTAACTGAATATATTTCGAAAGTTTCTATAGAAATCACTGATGTATTATAGACACTTATGTTTCTTACTTTCATCAATTCATTCCTTTAAACCTCTACATGTGAGAAGAATATTTTAAATACGTTGCCATGGCAAAAACTTTTTAAATATTCATTGAAGGAACACTTTTTTTTTCGTCAATGTCTTTTCAAAATCAAGTGGTATCTATGTCAGGGATAAAAGAGAGTTTTTTTTTTTTTTTTTTCCTGCATGAAATTCCGCTCTTAAGGCATATAGAAAGAGAAAAGATAAGTTTTCATCATAATAAATAACTTTTTCTGAAGTTTAAAAATATTTTAGTTAGAAAAGTTATATCGTGATATATTCGACTACGTGTTTCAGAATAATTGAATGAACACATTCATATTATCGGAAATATTCCCGCTAATTTTCTTTTTAAATACATAAATAAAGATAATAATTTTTAGTTCCTAAACTAATTATACAATTTTAGATTACATGAATTATTCTTAAAAATACAGCAGACAGAAAGTATAGCATACGTATTAGTTGAGTTACACTCCTTTGTGTTGCATTTCAGTTTTATAATACCTTTGGATTATTTTTGAGGAAAAAGAAGAGTACATTTAAAATACATCTAAAGTTTCTGGCTCTAACATTCCAATATAAATCATAATATAGAACATTTTTAGAACGCCTTCTGCTCATTTAACTTTTTTAAAATTTAGAATTCTTTAGGAACCGTTCTTAGACAGCATTTATAAGAATTAGAATTACACATTTATAGATTCCTCGGTTAGCTTTACAAAAACATTAACCACATAGAGAAAATATTGCATTATTTTAGTTATTTACATTTAAGTTGCATGAGGTC
The DNA here is from genome assembly GCA_963932465.1 of Maratus speciosus. Classification (NCBI taxonomy): domain Eukaryota; kingdom Metazoa; phylum Arthropoda; class Arachnida; order Araneae; family Salticidae; genus Maratus; species Maratus speciosus. The sequence goes on from OZ010797.1 coordinate 482,072,914, forward strand.
GTTAGATTGTTTTGGGGATGGCGAGAAACTAAACTAATTTTACTATACATTTCACGTTTTCAGTCCTAACAATTCCTAATTAATCGGAATTTAGAACGTTTGAGACTCTTTTTTATCTTTTTAAACTTCTATTTTTTCTTTTCATTTTAGAAATCGTTCCTAGAAAGTATTTAAATCATAAAAGTACCGAACGTGCGAAATTTAAAACCTTTAGCCCGAGTAGTATGTGTGAAATCGCAATTTTAGAATTTTTTTTGTTGCTGGATCCTTTTTTATTTCGAATTTTCGATAGAGGTCACTGATTCATTAATGCCTTTTTATATTTTCCACTTTTCTCCATTCATACTTTCAAACCTCTACGTGCGATAAGAGCATTTTAAACACGTTACCATGGGAAAAGCTATTAAAATATTCATTGAAATAACACCTTTTACTTATTTATTTATTTATTTGCTCAGATGCCTTTTGAAAATCAATTGGCATCTATCTGTGTTAGTAGTAAAAGATTTTTTTTTCTGCATGAAATTCCACTCGTAGGACATATAGAAAGAGATAAGATAAGTTTTCATCATAATAAATATCTTTTTCTGACGTTATATAGCATTTTAGTTCGAAAAGTTATATCGAGATATATGCTAATACGTATTCCAGAATTACTGAATCAAAACATATTATTGGAAATATTCCTGCTAAATTTTGTTAAAATATATAAATAATGATAACAATTTTTGGTTCTTAACCTAATTACACAGTTTTGGGTTACATCAATTAACTTTTAGAAACTGCAGATAGAAAATATGGCATACTAGCTGAGTTACAATCCGTTGCGTTCCATTTCAGTTTTATAATGTCTTTTGATTATTTTGGGGAGAAAATAAGTCTATTTTTAAGAAGCATTTCAAGATTCTGGCTCTAACAATCTCATATAAATTGTAATGAAGAACATTTTTAGAACGCCTTCCGCTCATTTAACCTTTTTAAAATTTAGAATTCTCTAGGAATCGTTTTTAGACAGCATTTTTAAGAATTACACATTTATAGATTCATCGGTTAGCTTTACAAAAGCATAAACCACATAGAGAAAATATTACAATATCTTAGTTATTATTTACATTTAAGTCGCATGAGGTCCTTCGATTGTTTTGGGGATGGGGAGAAACAAAACTAATTTTATTATATATTTCACGTTTATAGTCCTAACAATTCCAAATTAATCGGAATTTAGAACATTGGACATTCTTTTTATCTTTTTAAACTTCGATTTTTTTTTCATTTTAGAAATCGTTCTAGGAAAATATTTAAATCGTAAAAGTAGCCAACATGGGAATTTTAAAACTTATAGCCCGAGTAGTATGTGTGAAAGCGCAATTTTAGAATTTTTTTGCTCTTGTATCTTTTTTTTATTTTGAATTTTTCGATAGAGGTCACTGATGCATTTACACACTTATATTTTATACTTCGATCTACTCTTTCTTTCAAACTTTTACATATGAGAAGAGCAGTTAAAACTCGTTGTCATGGCAAAAGCTTTTTAAATATTAATTGAAGAAATATACTTTTTTTTTTTGAAAAAAAAAAAGAAGTTTTTTTGAATCAAATCTTTTGAAAATCAATTGCTATCTATGTTACTGGTAAAATAATTTTTCCCCTATGTATGAAATTCCGCTCTTAGGACATATAGAAACAGATAAGAGAAGTTCGAAATTTTAGTTCGAAAAGTTATATCGTGATATATTCTAATACGTATTTCAGAATTACTGCATCAAGACATTCATAGTATTTGCCAAATTTTGTTAAAATCTGTAAATAATGATAACAATTTTTGGTTCCAAAATTAATTATACAATTTCGGGTACATCAATTATCTTAAAAAAAAAACAATCAAGCCGCAGATAGAAAATGTGACAGACTATCTGAGTCACAATAAATTTCGTTGCATTTAAGTTTTATAAAATCTTTCGAGTATTTGGGAGAAAAATACATCTAGTTTGAATATACATTTGTAGTATCTAGCCATAACAATATCAAATAATGTAGAACTTTACATTTTTTAGAAATTGTTATTAGAGAGCATTTATAACTTAACCCTCGGACTACCAAAAAGAGAGTGTGAAAAAATTACAATAATGCATCCAACAGCGGTTAAAATTCATTAGTTTTTATATGATATTCTTTTAAGGTGCCTGCCTACTTTTAAGAGGCAATTTTCGGTCAAAAATCAGATTTTCTATATTTACTTTAATATTAACATCTGACATTTTAGCTTTCTAAGTCAGTTTGGATTTTGTTTCTATCTTTCTTAGAACTTAAGTTACAGACATTTTAATATTAGTCAGTCGCAAGTTATTCAAACTAAAATTAGGACTCCCCTACGTGACCGTAAATGTTTGCACATAAACAAAGAAAATTTTTTAAAACCATCAAGAATAAAAGAATAACTGTTGTAAATAGCATAGATAGTGAACTATATAAATCAGACGTTTTTCTATATTAGATTTTCTATTTAATAGCTAAAATTTGGTTTTTAATTACATTTTCTGCTTTTTCCCAAAATGAGATTTTTAACATTCTGCTTTATCGCAAAACATCATAACATCGAAAAATTATAATTGTAACGTTGTGAATCTTTGCAAAAATACTCTAAAGAACTATATTTAGGTAATGTGCCACTGTTACAACTACAGTTAGTTATTTTTTTTTTTTCATGTTTTAGTTGATACAAGTTATGAATTGTCATATATTTTCTTGATTTTTCTGTGTATAAAAACGTTAACTTCTATATTTTTATTAAAATAATAGTTAATAGTTCTGAAGTGCTTGAATACCTCAAAAAAGTTTCATTAATCATAATAAAATTTACAGAATAAAAATATGTTCATTTAAATTTCAGTTTTGATGTTTTGAAACAGTACCATTTTATAGCCATTTTGACATATGTTTTGAACCTAAAAATCAAAACATTAAAAAATATACTTATTTTTAAATGTTATTCACAATTTTTAGCTAAATTCTATAATATAATGCACATAAGTAGGCAATCTTTTTATTTAAATATTAAAAAAAATCCGTCCCGAAGGTAGAAAGGCCCCTTAAAATGTTTCTAGATTTTTACAAACCAATGGACCCTATTCTTCCTTTCGGTTCGAGGCTCTAAAAATAGCCATTAAGGTAACCACCAATAGCCTTGAAGGTGTCACAAAAGGTAACTTTTGTGACATCACGGGAATACTGTTCATTGTACTTACCTCATGCAGACGATTGCAGAAAAATTTGTTTCCTCTTAAAAGGTTATAAATACATTTGGTTCTAGCTACCAGAATCCATAACAAATAGACCCCATTTTTCCTTTCGGTTTGAGGCTATAAAAATCGCCATTTTACAAAGGTAAAATACTAAGATGAAAACAATATTTCTGTGACGTCACAGAAAATTTGTTCATTTTTTAATTTTACTAGCTACTTAGCGAAATGTAAAGTTTATACACAGTGAATATCACAAATATCTCAATTTGAAAACTTTTGTTCTTTCTGCAACCTTTAATCTCGAATTTTTTCGATAGAAATCACTGATGCATTAATATGCACTTGATTTTTCAACTTTCTTTTCTATTCATACTTTTAAACCTCTACGTGTGAGAAGAGAATTTTAAACACGTTGCCATGGTAAAATCTTTTTAAATATTCATTGAAGGAACACCTTTTTTTGCACGAATGCCTTTTCAAAAGCAATTGGTATGTATGTCAAGGGTAAAAGAAGATTTTTTTATGCATGAAATTCCGCTCGTAAGACGGGTAAGTTTTCATCATATTAAAAAAACTTTTATGGAAATTTTAAAGTATTTTAGATCCAAAAATTATATCTTGATATACTAGACTACGTTTTTTAGTATTACTGAATCAACACATTCATATTATCGAGAATATTGTCGTTTTAGTTTGTCAAAATATGTAAGAAGAAGATAACCTTTTTCCGTTCATAAACGAATTACACATTTATAGATCATCGGTTTGCTTTAAAAAAGCAGTCAATCACATAGAGGAAATATGATTTTTTTTTTTTTAGCTATGTTATGTTTAATGCTACAGAGTAACACTTTTTCAAAAAAAATTTCGGAGACAGTTACATTAAAAATAATTAATGACTTTGTTTGAGATTATAAAATTAAACCGATTCTGGTAAAAAAAAATCATTTTAGCAATCATCATTTTTTTTAATTTAAAAATTTTTGAAAAAATTGAAATTTTTTAAAACTTTTATAACATTTTTAATTTTTAATATTTTTTAGTTATTTTAAGTGACTTATATTCATTGGATTATTGGAAACAAAAAGTTAGTATGGGATTAAAGATGTAACGTTAATGTAATTAAAAAAAAAAAAGTGTAGCGCGAAACCTGAAAAAAAACACGAAAAATTTGGAAATATTAACTTTGACATTAAAAAAAAAAAAAAAATTATAACCTTCAGACCTAAATCCATACTAATTATTGTAGTACATATATATATATAAGTGTCTACAGAAAAATTCAAGACTCTATCTGCAACAGAAAAATAAGCCTTAGGGAATAGCAAACACAAACATCAACAAAAATGAAAGTATGAGAAAAATGCATTTAAAGTTTGTAAAGGAGACATTTTGAGACCGAGAACACTGAGAAAAGTTCAAATATCTTTAAAACTATTTGGATTTCAGATCTACAATTTGGACTCATGATTCACAACCGCATGGACCTCTGAAAAATTCAATAAAAAATATTCGATATTTTTGTCATTTTTAGGGTACTGTGTAGCCTTAAGTTCAATAAGGTCGTTCGTTTATTTTATAGGGGGAGAAAGAAAATTTACTTATGATACATTTCACGTTTCTAGACCTAACAATTAAAAAAAAATTAAAAATTATAAAAAAAGTTAATTTAGAGCGTTTGGCCCACATTTCATCTTTTAGAATTTTAATATTTTTAGAAATCGCTTGTAGAGAGCATTTAAATCATAAAAGTAGCCAAAGGGCGAAATTTAAAACTTTCAGCCCGAGTTTTAAGCGTGAAATCTCAATTTTAGAATTTTTAGTTCTTGCATCCTTTTAGGTAGATTTCATAAGAAACACTACCTATTACACTGAAAACAAAAACGACATTTTTACAGTACAAAGTAAAGTACTGTTCATCTCGCGCACAAACTCGATCACAGTTGAATGTACTGTATCTTCCTTTGGTTTCCTGACTATTTAAACATGGAAAATACAGTAGTTACGTAAAATTAACAGCACGGTGTACTGACAGTTTGGACGCCAGTAGTTTGTGCTGTCGTCCAAAAGCGTCCAAATTGCCAGTACATTGTACTGTTAATTATGCGTAACTACTGTATTTTTCATGTTTAAAAAGTCAGGAAACCAAAGAAGATACAGTACATTCAACTGTGATCGAGTTTGTGCTGGCAAATTTACAGTGTTTTTTTTTTTTTTGTTTTTTTTTTTTTTTTTTTTTACAATGTATATACTGCCCTATGTTGGAATTTCTGCAAACTTTTCGGAGATCTACGCAGATCCTTTAGAACCCAAAACCACCCTCAATTAAAAACTTTATCTCTCTATCTATCTATCTCTATATATATAACACTTTTTAATGGATACGCTAACTTCCATAAATCCACACAAATATCTTCCATACTGAATAATATAATTATAGGGCAGAAAAACTCGGTCAAGTTCGTTAAAGTGCGAAATCGGACCAAGGGAGTGGATATAGGGAGCACTGATGGTTTTTCAAAATTATTTGGTGTTTATGTCAACAATAAGGGGGTAATTTTTTTTTCTGCATTAAACATCTTATGAAATCAGGCAAGAAAATAAAATTTTAATTGTTGCACTTTGGCAACACTTAATTTTCTTTTCATCAAATAAAATGCGTTAGTATAGAGTTTTAATTATCCATTTAGTTCCAAAAATTAAACTCTGATATATTATAAAATGAAAACGACTGTCATCCCATTTAAATACTTAAACTTATTTCACTAGATTATAACTATATTTATATAGTTATACAGACGGTATCCATACATTTTTGTAAGAATTTTAGGAAACATATAAGAATACAAAATTTATAGGAAAAAATCTAAGAAAACTCTGATAAGATCAAACACAACATTTCAACTTGAGAAAAGTAACGTACTAAAGTTTATTGTACGGCAATTAAATATTTTCTTCTACACAAATTTAATCTAAAAAACTGTCGACTGTAACTTCGACTGTCCAGCTACGCAACTAAAATGAAAGTGACGTATGAGAACAAAGTGATGTAATAAATTAAATGCGAACTGCAGTTAATAATAATGTTGATTTTATTTAATTAAGTTCAATCCACGAAATTGCTACTTCTACTTTCAATTGTAATATTTATTGACTCTCTCTTTATGAAAACAAAGTGATGTATTTATATAAATATACTAATTACTTATTAAAATATTCTCTGATGATGGCCTCGGGAAATAAAGCCTGGGTTGAAGAAGAAAAAAAATCATAACTCGTCAATTCACAAGATATCAAATCCGTTTGAATTTATAGTACATCTTCTTAGTATTATTTACAACTTTTATATTGACAAGTTTTTGATAGAACCAACTATTACAGCAAAAAGAAACTTCCTGTAGGCCAAGCCAACAGGGGTTTTTCTATAATTATTAAAGTTATAAATGTTTTTGTACAACAGAGCAGCTGATTTAATGTGGGGAGCAGATAAAAACATTATAACTTCATTTTTTAAAACGATTGACTGGAATATCCAGGAATTCAATTGATAAAATAATTCATTACTATTAATTAATAATAAATTAATTAAAGTAATAATAAATGTTTATTAAAATGATTCATCAAATTATCAAAATTACAATCCCCCAGAGCCAAATTTCTACCTGGCATGTTGGCCCGCCAGGCGAACCTTCCCCGTGCCAAATGGGCCATCTAAACACATATCATCATTTTTATTTTTCATGACTGTAAGAAATTATTATGAAAGCATTTCATTAAACAAACATGCCCTACAATAACTACTAACAATTATTTTTCTGAATACTATGTATCAAAATCTAAAATATAATCTACAAACAAATAAAAAACAATTATTTATAAGAGAGGAAATTTATTCACCTTAGCAAAATTCTGAAAATTCCTGCTGGTTCTTTAATGGACGCTCCGACTTCAATGGCGCTGATGTTGGAGGAGGAAATCGAAGCAACGCATACTTGGCTGGACTGACAATGTCATCTAACGGAAAGTTTTAAAAATATCGCGACTGGGCCAACATGCTCCTATGGCCAACTAGACCCGCCCTACCCAAAATCCGTCGAAATCCGAAAACCGAATTTTTTCTCGTATGCAACACTTTCTTCTTCTAAAGATAGAAGAAAGTAATAATAGTAGAAAAGAAATATTTTTTTGTGTTCTTTATGATATGATTTCCATTTTATTTAGACATTTACTAAATTTTCATGCAGAGTTTTCATCATTTCAACTTATTTCTGTTCACTAAGTCAAATTATTTCACTTAATTTGAAAAATTTTAGAAAATTTTCAAATGTCTATGATTTTTTATAATGATTTTGTGAATTTTATTAAAAAATCTAAAATTGCTTATTTTTATTCGAATAAAAATCATAATATTCTTCCATTACACGTACCAAAATTCTAATTTTACAAAGTAGTATCAAAATCAAAGATCTTATAAAATCAATAGATATACAGAAAGTAATTAATTACCTTTTTTAAAAAATTCTGTCTAAAATCCTTTCACGCAATTGTAATTATTAATGTATCTTCTTTTAATTATCCTGCAGAAGATGTCCACTAGAAAGTAAATTAAGAGCGGGTTGAGAAGTTTGTTAATTAAATTGTAATGTGTCGCGTGGTATTAGAATTATTTTCTAAAGAGAAAAATTTGATGCTGCATAGTTAGTATTTTCTTTCCCTTGGCAGAATTGTATCAAAAATATCTTTGAAATGCAAAATAAATTTATTATTTTATCACTTTAATTATACTGATTCTTATATTTACGTCGTTCTATGACGTTTATTATAGAAACGTTCTTTATCATGTTATTAGTTACGTTTAAGATTTAGAAATAATAATAATTTCACAAGCCGGCGATGGTTGTGTTTTTTAACTTTTAATAATTTATATTTATGTATGTTTTAGCGATGAATCTGAAAATGACTTTCATTTTTAGCCATCACGTCAGATTTTTTTTGCAAATCTTAAATTTGAAAGAAACAGCGAAAATCTGATACTATAAAATAGAGGAGATGTTTGTGTTTTTTAAATTTTGATAATTGATTTTATGTACTTTTTATCACCGATTCTGAAAACGACCTTCATTTTTAACCATGGCGTCAGGATGTTTTGCAAATCAGAAATTTCAAAGTAAAAAAAAAAAAAAAAAAAAAAAAAAAAAAAAAAAAAAAAAGCGAACATCTGATACTATAAAGTAGATGTAATACTTTTTTTTAACTAAATTTTATTTATTTCAATAATTTATTGAATTTTTTGGGATTACTGGGGATTCCATAATTATACTGGGGACTCTTACAGCTAAACATCTCAGGGTTTCCATGAGGTGAGTGTTAGAGTGTACAAATTTAACTTTGAAATTTCCGATTAGTGAAAAATCCTGACGTGATGCTTAAAAAAGTGTTTTTTTTTTTTTCAAATTCAGCGCTACAAAATACATAAAAATCAGTTATCAAACGTTAAGAAACAGAACCATCACATCTATTTTGTAGTAGGGTCATTCCATGCAAAATGAGCAAATGAGCTGTGGCACACATGTTACAGATTTTAATCAAAATCAGTCTATAAGTAGATCATATCTATATATGAGTAAATGTAAAATAATAGATTTCTGGATTGTTAATTTAAGTATTAAAATTTACATTAAAAGTGAATGTAAAATCGAGGTATTGTCTATGTGCTTAAAATTTCAATTTCGATTATTAGCCTTAGGAATGGAAAGAATATATTAAAAATTATTTATAATTAGGAATGAATGATAATTAACAGACTGGCGTAAGTTAGTAATTGTATTTTTATTTCGTATCGAGAAAAAAATTATTTTTGAAAATTTTTGAGGGAAAAAAGCAATATTTCTATTAATCCTTTACACACGAAGGACAGCCTTGACAAGCTGCAAATTGCTACACCTTATAGCTAAAAGTATATATTTGAAATAACGAAAGTTTCATTCTTGCCTTTGTTATTCCTTAATGAGAAAAAAAAATAAATAGTAAAAAATGTTGAGGGTAAAATGGAATATTTCAATCACTTTTTTTTAAGTCAAGGAAAGCTTTATTAAACTTTTAAAATATTTGATATTACAAATAAATGTATATACTTTAAATACAGAAACTTTTATTCTTGCTTTCAGTTTATTTTTGCCTCAAGAGAATTTTAAATTAGAGTAGAAAGAACTGGCTAAGCTAAACGAAAAACTATATATCAATTCTAAATTCAAATAAAAAAACTAGATGGCAGCACTAAATATGTTTTTCCATGAAATCGTGCAATATTTTAAGATACGCGGGCGAATTCAAAGAGGTATAGCGAATGGAATCTAGAAAACATTACTATTTTGAACCCATTTTTCTTATGTTAGGAATCAAAAGGCAATCTTGAATTTTTTTTAACGGATTATGGACTTATTAATCTTTATGTCTGTGCAATATTGTTACTGTCGGGCCTGTCCTTTTTTTTATTTTTGACTTATACAGAAGAGGAAAAATCATGATTTTGTAATTTTTTTTAAAGTTTCTAAGTTTTTTTGAAGATGAAGGAAATAAATGGCCACTTTAAAACTTGGGGAATTCGATCTACATATGACATACTACATCAGGCATTAATTTCACAGAGATTTTTTAATTCCTTTGATTTTTATAACGATTCTAATTTTCTCAAAATTCACAAATTTTCAATTTTTGCAACCATTTTATAAATAATCATGGTGTTACTAGATTATTATTACTCAGTAAATAAGAAGATAATTTTTCAGAGTTTACAAAATTAAAAAAAAAAATTCCTTTCTGTTAAACAGCTTTCAAGATACAGAACTTCAAACTTGCAACTTTAGACGATTGCGCACATGCCATTCTATATCACAAGTTTTTTAAATGTCCAAAACTGCTAAAAAAATTTATTTTTTGTCAAGATATTTTGCAGAGCATTACTTGAATATGAATTGAACCTGTGCATCGAATTTTATTAAAATTGGTTAGTATGTGGCCACGACTTTTTTTTAATTTTTGCTCATTTTACGTGGAATGACCCAGTATCAGATTTTCGCTATTTTTTTTTTTTTTTACTTTTTAACTTTTAAATTCCCGATTTGCGAAAAATTCTGACGTGTTTGTTAAAAATGAAGGCTATTTTCAGATTCAGCGCTTCTATAGTTCAATTATTGTTCATTTTCTTCTGTAGCCAAAAACTTTTGGGTGTCCCTGTAAATGAACGATAATTTCTATGTACACCATGCTCTATAGTAAGAACTTTGTAATACACTTCAGTGATAAATATCAATTTCAGTATGTTTACAATAGTGCAATATCATTTAAATACACCACAAAATGATTTTTCCCCATAGACCGTAATGTAATAGAATTCTCTTGAATGTCAATGTGAATGAACCGCAAAGGCTACACACTTCAATTTCTATACCCAATATGCCATAGTAATACCCAATAAAATACAGTAAACTTGCGATTATTCGGCTCGCGACTATCCGGCCCTCCGTGCTATCCGGCCAAGCAAATAGTAAAAAGTTAAAAGCTCTACTAGCAGTTGCAAGTGGCCGAGACATGCAGATTCCCGTTCGTGGGAAAGTGCTGACTCACGGCAGGAAGGAGCAAGAAGGGATTGTAAAATGCAGTAGCAGAGAATTTGAGACATAGTAATTGCAAGGTCTTGGAACATTCTCTTTTGGACCATGAAGGTGGACATAAACACTTGCGGGAAATTGAAGTGGGTGGTGAGAACGATAAGTTTCTTTTGTTGCTGAAAAATATACCGGCCTCTGACGATGCCGATGCAGAGGACATTGCAGTATGGATAGCAAACGACGAAGTTAAAGAATTAACTGACAATGGTATTGTAGAAATGGTGACAGAGGGAAAAGTAACAGAAGAAAAACAGGAGAAGGATTGCAGAAAAAATCTCATCCAACATTCGGAAGGGTTCAAGACGATTGAGGTAACACAGTAGAACATTAGTCAGCAGGAGGAAGCGACGCCAGCTGATATCATCTGCTTGTGTAAATGGGGGGGGGGGGGCATTGCTTCACGGAGGAGAGCTAACAGAGAGAAGCAAAAAAATAAACGCTTTTTCAAGAACTAAAAACTAAATTTTGACTCTTTTATCTTATGCATAACTTTTCATATTTGCGCAGTCATTTCTTAATAAACAGTAAAATAAGATTTACTAATATTTTTTTTTACGAATAAGGTTTACGCTTTACTTTAATGTTTTGCTTATTCTGAAACTGTATGTATGTATAATATGAAATTTATCTTAAAGTGTGTAACATTTTTTTCTAATATCCTGGCGCGGGAAGGGAAAATGGAGAAAACATTTATAGGACCCCGGCCTATCCGGCGATTTTGTTAACCGGCCTACCCTTCCGCCATATTAGGCCGTATAGTCGGGAGTTTCCTATCTATTTCATGGCAAGCAGACTATATTTACGCGAGTTGGAGCACGGACAGACGGACGGACAAACCGAATTCATAAACACTTTTGTCATTTCATGCAATTGAAATTATTAACGTGTATCTTTTTTTTTTTTCAGTTATTCAACAGACGAGAACTAGAAAATAAATTAGGTAGAGAAACGAAAAGTTTGTTAATTAAATTGCAACCAGTCGCTCTGTATTAGAATTATTTTTTAAAGAGAAAACTTTTGATGCTGATTACTTACTCTTGTCTAAATTTAATCAATAATATCATTGAAAGGAAAAATAAATTCGTTAATTTATCGTACTGATTTATTTGTTTAGCATTGTGTAGCATTTTATTCAAATGTGGATTATCAAATTCTGTGTCCTGTTTAGGATTTTGAAAATAATTATACATTCATATCATAGTAAATAATGGCATAAATCTATTTTATAAAGCAAAAGAACTCCGTCAATAACTCTGACGTAATTTTGATGGCGGCAATAATATAATGACATTTTTCGTAAGTTTAATTACTTCTAAACATGGCTTAATATTATTTTTTTCACGCTCGAACAGAGGGGGCAGATGCTTTCAAAAAATTTACCCCAGTTTATTGATATCTTATGATTTAAAATAATTTTCAAGCATAATTAAAAAATAATAATCTATCGCTCTTGCGCACAGCTCGATACGGAACACAGCCACTTAAAACAGTATAAATAGTTCAGAGTTTTTTTCCATATAATATTCCAAAAGGAAATTCACACTTCATCAATAACAAAAATAAGTGAAAATAATGTAAACAAAACACAAATTTGTCAGATATGTAACCGATTTTCGTGCTAAAGCATTGAAATAGTCTGAATAAAAAAGTCTGCTGTATGTCGCGAAATCTTATTAAAATTTTTCAGCTATTGACGTTTGATGGCATACAGCTAATATTAAAGTATTGCTTTTAATACATTTCAAAACATTATATGGATACACATATAACAAGTTGGAAATTGCTCGTCAAACGTGCCAAATGAGGTGCGTTCGTACTATAACTAGTTTTATAATAACTTTTTGCAATGCTTTACCGTTTAAGCTAACTGAGCGACAACCAGCCAGAATATTTCGCTCAGATAACCTTATTGGTAGTAACATCTGGTTTGTCATTTGTTCTGTTGAGCTGTCTAAATTACGACAACTATAGGTGCTTTGTATTTACATAATTGCGAATACATCTAAAATTTACTTTTTTAATTAAAAAAAGGTCTTTTATCAAGTTATGGTTTATAAATTTATTTTACAAGTTAATTCATTTTTATTAAAATCGTGCCATTTTTTATATAAATTTCTCTTCGGAATTCAAATAAAGTTCTACTTATATAGCAATGATCTCATTAAATGCAAATACATAAAAGATAAATTTTAATATAATAAATATTCTTCAGCATAATTATTTATTCATAATTCAAAATCTCACTTATAATAAGCTAATATGCTGATGCATGTAATATTTTCATTCCATAATTTATGTATTGGCATTTTTAATGAAGTCAGAAAGCAAATAAGATTAGAGAATAATTTGCATTTGTAATCTGAAAGAATGTTTTCTGACATATCTAATGAATACTAAGTTAATGAAAAAATTATCTGGACCATGATTAATAATTTGCATTTGAATAACTTCATAAATTCTATTGCTGATAAATGAAATTTTCAGTTTTTAGTTATTTAGACTAATTAGAAATATGTACTGAGAAAACTACATTTAAAAACTTCCATGTTAATGATTTATTCCTTAATGCTTTTCTTTTCCTTTTATTACGTTTATTATGAATTATATTAAAATTTATAATAAGGTATAGTGAAAGCCTGAAGAAATAAGTGATACGGAAAACTGGTGTTAATGTTTGTTTAACGACTGCTAGGATTAAACAAATCAGAAAATTATACACTTAGACATTGTACATTTTAAACATTTAGAAAATCAAAAATTTTATAAATGTTTAAAATATCAAAAAATTATTAAAATCTAAGATGAACATAATTGAAAGGTTTCTACAGATACTTTGACTTATGAATAAACAAAAAAAGTGCTTTAAATAATTGTTTCCAAGCTTAATTCCTGAGTATTGTAAAAAATTAAAAAAAGTTAACTTTGTGAAAAGCATTGTTTTTATCCAACATAAAACATTTTCATTAAAAATTGATATTTAAATCTAATATAATTTACAATGTAATAATTTCATTTAGGAAATCAATTTATGCATTATTTTATATAAAATAAATGTAGCAAGTGTAAAAATTTCTGCAAGTAAAAGAATAAATAATAAGTGTCTTAGTTTCTCATTCTACTTTTGAAATAATTAAATAATAGTAATCTTAAGTTAAAGAAGAATGAAAGAGAGACATCTGCTCAACAGCTAAATTGTAAATGAATGCATAAAAAAAAGAACTAATTGTTACAAAATCTGTTAAACACAGCAAGAGCTTCTTCGGTATAGGTTCAATAAAAGTTTTTTTTTTTTTTTTTTTTTTTTTTTTTTTTTTTTTTTTTTTAACCATTTCAGCTCATATATACTAAATAAAAAAAATAGGTATTGAAAAGGCAGCAAAACTTTTCTTAAAAGGAAAAAAAAATGAACGATTGAAAGCTATAATCCCCACTGAGAGGTAATAATGAAGTTATTTAAATATTTTGAGGATTTTGGATATAACTGGCTATCCTTATATTTATTCTGTATCTATCTATGAGTAGGTTTAACTCATTTTCATAATTCTTTTGGTTAGCATAAGCATGCATGTGTGCAAGTTTAGATTTTGATGATTAACAGTAATTTTTCTAAGTACAAATGCAAAACGAGCTGCAAATAATATATGTTAGTTTTGTTATTTGTGCTACTCTTTAATGAAATTACTTATTTGCAAATTTTATTAATTCTGGGATTACTGCACAAAATGTATCCTGCCTTAAAAAAAAAAAAAAAAAAAAAAAAAAAAAAGATAAATTTACTTGTAGTTGTAGCTAGATATTTCTTGTAAAAAACTTCCCTATTCAACAGTATTTCTAGATTCATGTGCCCAAGATCTTGCAAAAATAATAGAACTTTATTTCTTTAGAAAAAAAAAACAGGATATTATTAAAACATGTTCTTATTTAATTGTATTTTTCAATTTGTGATTCATAAAATTATTAAAAATTAAGGCCACTTTATTTATCATACTAAAAATTATTCTCTTTTCTTTTTCTTATATTATTACTAAATACATTACTAATATATTTCCTCATGAAATAGTTTTTTTTTTTTTTTTTTTTGGAACTAGCATCCTGCACCTTTTTCTTTCTAAAATGAATACTACATTATTAATTATCATTTTAATAATTAAAGCTTAAAAATGTATAATATATTCACAATTAGAGAGTTAATTGTTTAATAATTATTCATTTGAAGTAGTGTTAACAATTTAATATTAAATGCAAATATTAATAATTTTAATAAATATTAAATATCACTAGTATTTAATAAAGTTTTACATAATTATTACAATGTTAATGTATATAACATTATTGTATGATACTACTAATTTGCAGTTTTTATAATTTATGTAATTACTAACTAATAATTATAATTTTATTAATTAAAGTGTAAAAACATATATTATGTTAGAAAAATAGTGGTTTAATTGTTTCGGAAACCTAAAACACTTGGTAGTTATTCAGTATTTGAACGCTGGGAAAAAAATCCTAAAAATCCGATTTAAATTTAAAAAAAACCTGATTTAAATAAAAAAGAAAAATCCGATTTAATTTTTTTTTAATCATGATTTTTTTACACCCTATTCATGATAGAATTCTTTCATGAATAAAGCGTTTAAATAAAGTGTAAATTTCTATTAAAATTTACTTGTAAATGTTTGCCCTGTTGGAAATTACGCTCTGTTGGCAGCAGTGTATATCCTTGCTTTGCATTGACTTATTTTTTTTAGAATCATTGTGCTCTAGTTACCATACTTTTTAATGCTCTTTATTGTATTTTCATGCTACGTATCTCAAGAGGTTCATTTCCAAAATGAGGTAGCGCGTAATACGGCGAATATACTTAAACATAGGAACATTAAATATTAATTAAAATTTGTATGAAACACACATAAAACGTACTAAAATTGCATTTAGGTGCATATATATTACATAGACTTATTTAAAATACCTTAAAAATACATTAAAAATCAAATTAAAATCCCCAAAACGTTTTCGGACAAATTCACATGGCCAATGTTGGTGGATATTTGAATGTTGTTATTTCTCTTTGCGATTATTTTTCAAGGAGATGTCATTGCAATTTAAGGGTGGTATGGGAAATAAGTTGAGAAGAAAAGGCATTCAAATTTTAACAAAACAAGCGTTCATCTACTATGCAGCAATTCTTTTCAGACTCCATGGATGTCATATGAGTCTTCATCGTTACTGGAAATTATATCAAGGGATTCTCTTATAATTGCTTCCTGGTAATTACTTGTACGAAATCTAATTTTGGATTTATTCAAATCTACATTTATAGGTTGAATTTGAGCTAATACGGCTAACGCAATATGTGGTCTATTTAATCTTAGATCTAAATCGTGTTCTTTTATTCCATCTCTAAATTTCCACATTGTCATGCCTATATAAAAATAAATCTGATTATATTATGTTTCATTAAATCTTAAATCGTTGGTCCGAATTATACGCTGCAGTGTATTATAAGCCCCAATATACGTTAATAAATGCTTTACCACGTAATTATTCTTACATTATAGTGCATTTTACTTAATCAAATTATATATTATATTCCATGTTTGTACATTTTTTTAAAAAATCTGAGAGCTGCTTCATGTTCTTTTATTCTATCTCGAAATTTCCTCACTGATATGCCTGTATAAATATAATTTTTTTTTTTAAATTATGTTTTATTAAATCTTAAATAGTAAGTCCGAATTATGTACAATAGTGCGTTATATACCGGAACATACGTTAATAAACGCTTTACCAGGAAATTATTCTTACATTATAATATATTTTACTTAATCTAATTATATATTATGTTTGATGCTTGTACATTTTTTTTTTATCTGGGAGCAGCTTCATGTTCTTTTATTCTATCTCAAAATTTCCTCATTGTCATGCCTATATAAAAATAAATCTTATTATATTATGTTATATTAAATCTCAAATCGTAAGTCCGAATTGTGTGTCATAGTGCATTATATACCGGAATATACGTTAATAAACTTTTTACCAGGTAATTATTCTTACATTATAATAAATTTTACTTAATCTAATTATATATTATATTCGATGCTTGTACATTGTTTTAAATCTTAGAGCAGCTTCGTGTTCTTTTAATATATCTCGAAATTTACTCATTGTCATGCCTATATAAAAATAAATCTTTTTATATTATGTTTTATTAAATCTTAAATCGTAAGTCCGAATTATGTGTCATAGTGCATTATATACCGAAATATACGTTAATAAACATTTTACCAGGTAATTATTCTTACATTATAATACATTTTACTTAATATAATTATATATTACGACGGTGGTTCAATAATTATTGTATCTGTGTATATAAATTATTTTTACTGTGATGGTTGATGTGAAACATCGAAGCCTGATGTCGTAAATGATTATATGCTCAATTTTAGAATCGTAGCTGCTATATTAACATACTTTTGGAGGGAGGGGTGAAGTTTTAAAGACCTGTTTTTGAGGGATTTTTTAAGGACGGGTGAGGGTGAAATGCTGGTTTGGAACTTATGAGGTTACATTTGTGACAGTGGATGAAATATGGCGACATCACTATGATCCCGAGTCCAAACGTCAGGAGTTACATCTCATCCACTGTCACAAATCTAACTCCATTAGCTGAAAATCAGTCTTTAATACTCAACCCTTCTTTTCACTCCACCCTCCAAAACTATGTGAATGATGGTCCTGAAATTGAGCATATAGGCATCAAAGACATTAGGCTTCAATATTCCACAACAACCATCGCAGTACAATTATTTTATATACACTAGGGACAATAATTATTGAACCACCCACGTATGTTCGATGCTTGTACAATTTTTTAAAAATCTGAGAGCAGCTTCATGTTCTTTTATCCTATCTCGAAATTTCCTCATTGTCATGCCTGTATAAAAATAAATCTTATTATACTATGTTTTATTAAATCTTAAATTGTGGGTTTAAATTAAATACCACAGTGCCGAAATATAAACGTTTAATTACGTACTTATTTCTTACAGCATAATACCTTACAAACCTTAATCTAATTATATATTATGGTCGATGCTTGCACATTTTTCTTTCCACAACTGAGGTTTGTCAGTTTTTATTAATGTTAATGTGACATGTGACAATACACAATAAATAAAATTTATGCTACTAAAGAATGTTTTCCTTTATCAGAAATGCATATTAACTTAATAAATAAGTTATGTCAACCATGATTAATAAGCTGCATATGAATGATAATAAAAGCATATTACTACAATGCAAGAACAGTAAAAAAATATATATATGTAATGAATGTTCATTACATACCCACATTTACATTCTTTCGTTATATTGAATTTGCTTCATGACATTAGATATAATGCTAATACTTAAACATTTTTTCTCTTCACAATTTATGTGCATTTAATTCAATGTGGCAAGCAATAATAGAGAATAATTAATATTTGTTCTCCTACAGATTTTTTTTCTAGAAGAAAATAAGTTAGTAATGATTACTAACTTAATAAATAAGTTATGACAGCCATCAAAAATAATATCCTTGTCAACACAATGCAACATAACGCGATAACATAAGTTTTATACTTGATAAATGAATTTTCTTTTTCCCTTTTTTGAGTTTGTTAATATTATTAGCTGCAGAAAACTAAAATTAGTATAGTTTTACAATCCTTAACATAAAATAATAAGCAGTAAACAGGAATTCTGCTTTTTAAGAATTTAGTGTCGCCCCCGAAGAGAGAGAAAAAAAATATTATAAAAGGGCCTTTGAATTTCTACGCAAGAAAATGTTTAAGAAGGAATTGTTTCGTTAATTTATAATAAACCTACAAAATTAGCTACAATAAAAAATACATCTTCTATTTGTTAGTCTAGCTCTCAAACTTATATTATTTTAACCTAATGATCATTACTCTTCTTACACTCTAAATTTTCGTAAAGCTTTGCGTTTTGTCAGCGTGTGATTTTAATTGCGTTATTTTTAAAAGAGAAGCATTTCCACCTGTAAAGAATATCAGAGCTATTGAAGTGAAAATAACGTACTTCTACAAAACTTATTTCAGTTTTAAACATTGAATCTCTTTATTGTGCATAAAAAAAAACGGACAAACCAAAAAAACGCTCTCTTTATTTTCAAAAACACCTGAATTATTGTGAAATTTCGAGAGTGGTTTAATCATTTTATGGGTATATGTAATAGATACTTTGAACAAATAAGTTTTATTGGGGAAATAGTGTAAAATGCATCTTATCTGTATCAATTGTTGGCTGCTTTTAGTAGAGCATAATCTCTGTCTATTATGTTAAGATTTAAGAAATTGTGAAATTTGATGAAATTTCTTGCATTAGTTCTTGAGAAAATAGCTATCACGGATACCGTGAAAGGGGCAAAAGATCATCGTGACTTGTATATTTACACCAAAACCTAATGAATACCATTTTATGTCAATGTCATTAATATAAAATGTGAAAAAAATTCCATGCATTAGTTCTTGGGATTGATCGCCAACAAAATTTGTGTCACATACAGATAAACAGACACACAGATACACAGGCAGACATACTAACACACAGGCAGACATACTAACACACAGGCAGAGACACAGACAGATTCACGTACAGATAGTTAATTCGTGTTCAAGACCTTCTAAAACGTATAACGCCGTGGGAAATCGAAAATCAAAACTTTTCATGAAACTTGTATTTTCTTCTTGAAAAGGTACAAAGTTTCACCATTTTTGGCCGAATATTTTGGCGAAACCTTAAACCCAATTTTTAACACTATAACATATATATTCGACAAAAAGTTCACATTTTTTCTTGTGAATAAGCAAAGATGGGTTAAAGGATGACAGTACTGTCATTGAAAAGTAAAAAAAGTAAAAGATTATTATAGAATAATTCTTTTAAGATAAGGATTTTTTAGGTTAAGAAATGCGAACGTTCATTCTCATCTTTAATTTTATTCTCGTACAATTTTCATTATTTAATAAAACCGAACATCTATCGAAAATATCCTAACATATATATTTTTTTCTTTTTCAGGTAAGAAACATTTAACTTACTGTTATAATGGCAGCTCAATAGACTAATAATCTTCATAATAAGTATTATAACTGTAAACGAGTAGGTAAGTTTTAATTTAAACTGTTTGTAGAATGTAGTTTCGTTCAAATATTGTAACAGGCAAATTTTTTAAATAATCTTAAAATTTATTGTAGTTTCAGTTGGTTTTATTATATCTTTTATTATTTTTATATTTTTTCTCTCAAAATTTCTTAAATTGATTGATTTTTTTTATGTCAAATTTACTCATTGATTCAAAATAGAGATGTGGATATTTTAAATATTATCAGTCCCCTCACACCCCTTCCATGAAGACTTTTTAGATTTGCCCTTACATATATTGATCAAATCTATCTCATCTCTTAATAATTACTTCAGCTTGCATGCTGGAAATGTATATTTTTAACGCATTTTAATATAAACATGTAGAATAAATGCCTTTTAGATAAATATAGGGTGTGTGTAAAAGTATGTCCCAGTTTAAATGGTATTTGATTTCAATGGCTAACAGTTTAATTTAGACTATTTACCACAAATTTATTACTGGCACTCCAGCTACAAAAAAATCAATATTTTTTTCTTCTTTACGTTGCACTTTCACCTAGGGGCTATGCATATATAACGTTATCATTTTAGAGGGGAGGGGGGGGGGTCTAGCACATGATATCGTAAGGTATTTCTAGGGGGAGTGGGGGGCGTTGTCTTTTGATATCGTTGTCATTTTTGATCCATTTTTATTTGTAACTTAGTCTTTACATCAAAATATTATGTTATCTATTCTTAGTAAGTTATCTATTTTTATGAAAGCACAAAGTTATATTAAAATCATTAAATGATTATAAAATTATTCAATTCTAAAGTATGGTACACCCCAACGTTTGGCATTCTTATTCTTCTCTCATTCGTGTATGCATATATAATCCGTTGTTCGACAAGCCATATCCGAAATATGTTTGAAATTATACATGTGTTTATTAGTAAATAAAAGAGAAAGACCACCTGTTTTGTTGACAAAAAGTGCTGTCTGCCCCACCCCGTGCAGAGGCAAGTGCAAAAGGACATTATTGCTGCTGAATGCATTGTGAAACAAAAAACTATTAAATACTTTTAAATAGTAAATATTTCTTTTAAGTGTTATTTGATAGATAAACTCATATTTTATTGATTTCTTTTCATTTGAATCAATAAAGTATGCAAAAAATATATGTAACCGTATTTGTATATAACTACAAACAAAAGAAAAGAGATCCCAAAATGTAAAGAATTTTTATACATTGATAACGATATCAAGGGGGGGGGGGGGGCTCAAGGGATGGTGACGTGTAATATCGTAAGGGGGGGAGGGGGTACAAAATTACCAAAAAGTTGATATCGTTATATTTACACAGACTCCTACCTGTATTTCACTTACCTTTTTATCCTAAAGTATTAGTTTTAGTTTCAGTTTATAACTAAAACAAATGTGTAATATATGTTGTCTTGAATTTTAAAGAAACAAAAATTCTAAGCGTATAAAATAGAAATATACTTCCCGTCAGTTTTTAATGATTTCGTTTACTATTTATCCCATCATCAGTTATGTTTACTTCCTCATATTTTTATAAATGAAAAAAAAAATCTGTAAAGCTGATTAAAGCAATCTTAACAGTAATAAATATTGTCTTTGTAAATTTTAAAGAATTTTCGCAAAAATACTAAGCGGATAAAACAGAAGAATACTTCCAGTCCTTTTTTAATGATTCCATTCGTTATTTATTACATCTTCAGTAATGTTTACTTTCTCATACTTTTATAAATGAAAATAATAAAAAAGAAAAGTGCCCAGCTAAACTGATGGCATTGAGCTCACAGACTATTCACACTAATTGTATATTATACTCTTATTTTAAAGAATAATGCCACTCAAAAAAATAAGTGAAGGGGAATTAGCCCCCGTTTCCCCTTTTATACTTAACCATTGAACCTCCAAATCTAATCAGGGAAGCCCCTTATCATAATAAACCGGTATACCAAATTTGGAGCAAATCGAATAATCTTGCAAAAAAAAAAAACATTTATCTAAATTAAGGGGGTGGACTAACCCCCCTTTATCCTTAACCAATTAATCGCCAAAACGAATCAGGGAAGCTCTTTAACATAATAAACCAGTATACCAACTTCGGAGCAAATCGAATCATTCTGCATGAAAAACCCATTTATCTAAATTAAGAGTGGCGGGCTAACCTCCCTTTTCCCCCTTTACCCTTAACCAATGAACCCCAAAACTAATCAGGGAAGTTCCTTAACATAATAAACCGGTATACCAAATTCGGAGCAAATCGAATCATTCTGCATGAAAAACACATTTATCTGAATTAAGGAGGGTGGAATAACCCTGTTTTCCCCCCTTTATCCTTAACCAATGAACCCCCAAAACTAATCAGGGAAGTTCCTTAACATAATAAACCGGTATACCAAATTCGGAGCAAATCGAATCATTTTGCATGAAAAACACATTTATCTGAATTAAGGGGGGTGGACTAACCCCGTTTTTCCCCCTTTACCCTTAACCAATGAACCCCAAAACTAATCAGGGAAGTTCCTTAACATAATAAACCGGTATACCAAATTCGGAGCAAATCGAATCATTCTGCATGAAAAACACATTTATCTGAATTAAGGAGGGTGGAATAACCCTGTTTTTCCCCCCTTTATCCTTAACCAATGAACCCGCAAAACTAATCAGGGAAGTTCCTTAACATAATAAACCGGTATACCAAATTCGGAGCAAATCGAATCATTTTGCATGAAAAACACATTTATCTGAATTAAGGGGGTTGGACTAACCCCGTTTTTCCTCCTTTATCCTTAACCAATGAACCCCCAAAACTAATCAGGGAAGTTCCTTAACATAATAAACCGGTATACCAAATTCGGGGCAAATCGAATCATCCTGCATGAAAAACACATTTATCTGAATTAAGGGGGGTGGACTAACCCCGTTTTTTCCCCTTTATCCTTAACCAATGAACTCCCAAAACTAATCAGGGAAGTTCCTTAACATAATAAACCGGTATACCAAATTCGGAGCAAATCGAATCATTCTGCATGAAAAACCCATTTATCTGAATTAAGGGGGGGGGGGTGGACTAACCCCGTTTTTCCCCCTTTATCCTTAACCAATGAACTCCCAAAACTAATCAGGGAAGTTCCTTAACATAATAAACCGGTATACCAAATTCGGAGCAAATCAAATGATTCTGCATGAAAAACCCATTTATCTGAATTAAGGGGGTGGACTAACCCCCCTTTTCCCCCTTTATCCTTAACCAATGAACCCCTAAAACTAATCAGCAAAGTTCCTTAACATAATAAACCGGTATACCAAATTCGGAGCAAATTGAATGATTCTGCATGAAAAACCCATTTATTTGAATTAAGGGGGGTGGACTAACCCCGTTTTTCCACCTTTACCCTTAACCAATGAACCCCCAAAACTAATCAGGGAAGTTCCTTAACATAATAAACCGCTATACCAAATTCGGAGCAAATCGAATCATACTGCATGAAAAACACATTTATCTGAATTAAGGGGGGTGGACTAACCCCGTTTTTCCCCCTTTAACCTTAACCAATGAACTTTCAAAACTAATCAGGGAAGTTCCTTAACATAATAAACCGGTATATCAAACTCGGAGCAAATCGAATCATTCTGCATGAAAAACCCATTTATCTGAATTAAGGGGAGGGTGGGGGTGGACTAACCCCGTTTTTCCCCCTTTATCCTTAACCAATGAACTCCAAAAACTAATCAGGGAAGCGCCTTATCACAGTGAACCTAGGAAAAAATTTTGAAGCAAATCGGATGTTTCTATCAAGAGTTATCGCGTTACGTACATACGTACATACATACATACATACATACAGAACGGGCGGGCACATTAGCTCTCAGGCTTTGATAGCCTGTGAGCTAAAAAGGGTTCTGTAAAGCTTATGACAGCAAACTTAAAGTTTGGATATTAAAAGAAAAAACTCTAAAGCTGTCACATAAAACAAAAAATATCTCTGATCTTAGCAATAGTTAAAGAAAATGTTTTCATATAAAATGAGATAAAAGTGCATGAAACATTATGTTGTTGTTTTCTCTACTTTTTCTTTCAAACAAAGGAAGCGAATGTTTATCTTTAAAACTCATTTTAGTTCTGATAATCTTGATGTTGTTTTTTAAAAACACGTGTTTAATGTTTTAAAGCAAAAAAAAAAAAAAATAAATAAAAAATAAATAAAAAAAAAAATTAAAAAAAAGTAAATATCCCTTCCTAATTGGAGAAATTTTATTATTTTCGACTTAATACTGATAATTTTATTACTACTGATAAATATACTGATAATTTTATTACTACTGATAAATATACTGATAATTTTATTTTTCATTTGACATTTTCCGCAAAATCATTATTTTTAATTTAATCCTTTTGAACAGATTGTTAGCTTCATATTATTTAAGATTTTTCGTTTAAAATTTACTTTTATCGATAAGTGGAATTCTACTCTACCTAAAACTACGTTTTTTGTAGAATATAAGAAGCTTGCGAATATTTCAAATTATTTCATTAAAATTTTCTGCTTAATTTTAGTGGTACCTGTCTTTTACAGTTATGTTTGAAAATAACAGCATTTATGAAACTCCATTTGTGCATAGCCTTTGTGAAAATACGTAATGTTTGGATTTTGAAAACAAAAATGATAACTGCCAAATCACAAAAGTATTACTAAAAAAATTTTGATTTTACGATATCTCACTGTAAGCTACGGTTTTTCTTTACAATGTAAGAAGCCTCCGAATATTTCAAATTATTTCATTAATCTTAGCATTATTTTTTTCTCAAATTTATGTATGAAAATAACATCTTTTATAAGCCTTCTTAAAAATGTAATGTTTGGATTTTGAAAAAAAAAAATCATAACTCAGATTAGCTGATAATGTACATTCTTGCCACATATTATCGTCTGCGGTCATAAGAATGTTCAAATTCAAACATCCGACCAATATTCTCTTAGCGCAAATCGTACCTGTCTCAAGGAATTAAGTGTTACCGTCGTACCAACAAAAAAATATATTAAATATTGATTTTATATATTTTCATGTTTTTTAATTTGCAAACATTTAAAAGAAAAAGAAATTGTTAGGAATGATAAATTTCTTATATTTTTATTTATATAAAGAAAAGCTTCTAAAAAGCTGATTTTAACAATTTTAATGATTGATTATTGAAAGAAAAAGGCTATAGCTCTCACACTGAATGCAAACAACTCTGCCCGTAATAATCTTTTAAGAAAAAGCTTTCGTCAAACTAAATTAATATTTACTTAAAATGATAAAATACTTTTAACAAGGCAAAACATATGTTTCCTTGCTCCGAAGGTAACATTCTCAATAATAAATATGATACAAATATTTTCGCAAATATTATTTTAATTTAAAACAGGCAAACAAAAATCACACGATCTCAAGCATAACGAAATTAACTGCAATATTAAAAAATGAATATTTGTGAAAATTGAATTATTTAATACTGTTGCTTCATTTTTCTGAAGAGCATCTCTTTCCGAATTTTAGGAAGTTCCATGGAAACTGAATCATTGCATGTATTCGCACTGCATAAAGAGATTTCTATTGACTCACGGTTAATGGATGGCAAGTAAAATCTTGACGGGTAAATTTTTGACCGTGTATCAATAGAAATCTTTTTACTCAGTCAGAATATATGCAATGATTCAGCCTCCATGGAATTTCCTGAAATTTCAAAAGAGATGCTCTACAGAAAATTGAAGCAATAGAATTAAATATTTCACGTTTACAAATATCCATTTTTAATATTGCAGTTAATTTCATTATGCTTGAGTTCACGTGATTTGTGTTTACCTGTTTTAAGTTAAAATAATTTTTGCGAAAATATTTGTATCATATTTATTATTGAGAATATTACCGTTGGAGCAAGGAAACATATGTTTTGCCTTGTTAAAAGTTTTTTATCACTTTAAGTAAATATTAATTTAGTTTGATGTATTCAAGTGATTTTCATGCAGTTTTATAAGATGCTCTCAGACAAAATAAAATGTAAACACATTAAATAGTTTTGGTCCTCTACCTTTTCTTTCAAATACGAATCTAGAAAAATACCATAAAACAATTTACCGTTTATTGTTTTTAGTTTTGATACTTATTTTAAACATTAACTCGGCATTTCAAAAAGCAAATGTTTATTTGTTATAAATTTTAACATAATGACGACCATTTTATGATTCCCAATGTATTCAGTTAAATAATCAATTCGTTCTCGTTTCGTAATTACGGTTTCCACAAAGTGTTATTTTATCCCTATTTTATGAAGATATAGAAAACTGTTATTACTTTTTTGAAAGTTTTATATATTTTTATAGCTTTTTTATTAAGTAAAACAGAAAGTGTTTTAAGTTCTGTTTTTAACCTCTTGAGGGTTGGTGGGATCTATTATATCCCATTTAATTTTTATCTCGAAATTTCGCAAAGCAATAGAACTGTGGAATAAAATTTTCCCTTTTTAACATACTAGAGTACTGTGATTACTTTTTTGAAAGTTTTATATATTTGTATTACATTTTTATTAAATAACAGAAAATTTTTTAGCTCTGTTTTTAACCCCTTGAACGTCGGTGGGATGTAATATATGCAATTTAATTTTTATCTCGAAATTCCGCAATGGCAATAGAATTGTGGAATAAAATTTTCCCTTTTTAACATACTAGAGAAACCGTTATTACTTTTTTGAAAGTTTTATATATTTTTAGAGCATTTTAATTAAATAAAACAGAAACTGTTTTAAGTTCTGTTTTTAACTCCTTGAAGGTCAGTGGATATGTAATATATCCCATTTAATTTTTCAATTCCTACTATTAGTTCACACTCTCCCTATATTTATTTATTTATTTATATATATATATCTTGTTCAAATTTTCAATCGTTAATAAAATACTTATTATTCATCCTATCAAGTTGAAATAAATTTTTTTAAAATTGTACTGGATGACAATTGATGTTAATACAGTTTTTTCAAATTTTAATTCATTAATTAAATTTTAATTAATTAATTTTAGTTTTACATGGGAGACAAAATGGCGGCCATTGGTTATTGAAGCATTTAATGCATCTTCATATCTATAAGGGGGGTTACCATAGGGGGACCCTGTTATGTCGCCAAATATCGTTTTGTTTGTCGCCAATTTGGTGATATATCGCCGAATTTGGCAACCAACGTGAGTCGCCAAATGTGACGCCAACTTGGCGATATCTCTACTACTTCGCCAAATTCCCATAGACTTCCATTGTAAACTTTTTTGCTTATAGAAAATCAACAAATTGAGATATTTTAATGCAACAAAAAGTAATATTAGCTTAAGGGATTATATTAAAATTTTCTTTGATGACCTAAGTAGGAATTGACTTTAAAAACAAAATTTTTATATTACTTGTTATCTCGAAATTCCGCAATGGCTCTAGATTTGTGGAATAAAACTTTCCCTTTTTAACATACTAGAGAAACGTTTCTATTTATTTTCAAATAAAAGATTACTAATTTTAAATTTCACTCATTTTAAATTCAAAATTACACATAACAAATATTAACAAGAAAGAAAGAATCATGCGTAAAGCATAGATTATTGAAAATTTCCAAAGCTTTCAGAATAATGTAACAAAACTTCACTGAAGTTGAAATAGGATGTCTAATTGATACATTTGGAAACACATAACACTTTTAAAAACCCAATTTCAGCAATTCCATACAGTGGGAAAATGATCCGAAATCTTTGAGCAGCACTTTAACTTTGCGGTGCATTTTCTATCCATTTTCTTTTAAACCTTTCTTTTTTAACTTATTTCAATTTTTAATTAAAAATTAAATCTAGAATGGCCGAGCCAGTAGTTCATCCAATAAGGTCGGTGCTATGGTGTTTTGATTATATTTCCTCCCTTTTTAGTTTTAGAATTAAACCAACATGATTGCTACAACCTTTAATGACTGCACTATAGTGGGGCAAAAATGAAATCTGCTGAAATTAAATAGCAATAAAATTATAAATAAATAGTTTCTTTAACTACCATTTTCACAGTAGTTGATTAATCGAAGAAATCAGTCGAAAATTCAAAAATTAATTTTTAAAATTTCATGCTTGGGCTGTGATTAACAATAATTCTTATAAAGCTATTATTTGAAGTAAGCAAGATGAAAGTGGATTATTTTAACTTACTGTAAATGTCTCCGACTAATCAAAAACTAAATTTTTACATTTTCTAATAAAAAAAAATCATAAAATTACTTCTCTTACTGAAAATACTGTCGCAGCTGAAAATACTGTGGCGACATGTGCTCCAACATTCAAACAAAAATATTATGTCTAGTGCCACGTGTAAAACTCATTTCCGCCTGAAATGAAGCAATATTGAAAGACACTTATTAACTACTGGAGGGGTATCAACTATTGGCGTGGTCACCCTATACGTTAACCGTTTGCAGACGACAAACCGTCAAGTATTGATAATAGTTTTCTTTGAATAATCAGATTTGATACCACAACTCAATCCCATTTTATTTCAACATCAAAGTATGATATTCGTTTTATTTTCTATATATGACGTCACATTCGCCCCTTTCTGCACAATAGATAAATATACAAGATATAACACTTACGGCAAAATCTGTAATGGCAACAGTACTGGTGTCACGACAAGAGGGAAGAACAATCTTCCGAAATTTATCTATGTTGATAAAATATGCTTACGCTCTATATTTCGCGTAGCTATTCTTTCCTAAACGAGGCAAACGATATTGTATTTATTTAGGTTATTATTTGTCGTACTTGTACCGTTTACTAGAAAGTTACAAAATAATAATAATATAAAAGAAAAATCCTAGAAGATTCTGCTGAAAACATAAATATGTAGCTTTGTGATACTGAATAGTAAAAGTTCAAATGTAGGTGGGACATTCTCACAATATTTTGACTTTCATGTCCCTGAATAATAATTTTTATTTTAGTTCATAGTCTTGTAGGTTTTTTATTTATTTCATATACTGGGGAACATCCCATTGCATGATTGCATAACAATATTAACGAGATAAATAAGTTTTGGACGGTGTTGGGGGTCCAAATATCAGGAAAACTTCTATACCGTCCTGTGCCCCTGATGCTGATTTTTAAGTTTGAAGCTGTCTGTATGAAATTGTTTCAATAAAAGTAACTCGGTGTAGTTTTTTTCCGAAACTGGGATGATTGTTTTATATAAATATGTAGCAAAAAATTAACCTGCATACATTTTTACGGTTGATATTATTTTTTGAACTCCGTCCCTGTGTTTTAGATTCCTTATCGTCCCTCTTCTAAAATTATACAGAAAATCACTTCAGATGCAGCCACAGAATTTTTTTCAAGTTTTTTTCTTATGCTAGAAAAAGAATGTTTAAAATTCTTTGACAAGAAATTTACAGCAGAATTTGAATCAGCATTTAAATATCAATTTCAAGCATCGTGGCTTTATGGGTAGTCTTACCGTCCCCGAGGTTTATTCCTGCCCTTTTCGAGGTAAATTATTATTATTTTTTAATTTAATCCAGTGTAAATAACTGTTTCTAAAAATCAATGAACATTGGGGCTATCAATTAGTCTTAACATGATTTGTCTAAAAATAATGGTAATTTTTCTTACCGTTCCATCCTTACCGTCCCTTTTTTCCGATTTCGTCCCTTTTTTTACCTTACCATCCCTTCTTTAACACCCAATATTATACCAAAATTTTGTACTAAAAATACTACATTGTTATTATTTCTTATTTGAATGTCCGGTGGATACTATGCAAATTCATTGTAAGTAAAAATTTAGAAGAAAATAGAAAGTTTTGGTGGTAAAATGGTAAGGAAAATTAAACTCGCAAGTTTAACTTAAACCTTACTTAAATTTAAAAAAACATTTTGCTGCTGACCATTTTTCCTTTATTTTGAATCATTAAGGCGTTCGTCTATCAGATTAAAATGTTGTTTTAGCAAGTTTAATTTCCCCAGATTTTTATTCCCGAAAGTCAAAAGATTGTGAGAATGCCCCAGGTATTGTATTAATTTATTCACATGAAATAAATTTTTATCAAATATAACACCAGTCTTTCTCTATTTTTTTAACTTTTAGATTTATATAATTCTAAAAAGTTGTAAAAAGGAATTTTTCCCCATCAGTAATGTTAGTTCTTATATGTTAATATTGTAAATATTATTGAACTGATTGTAAGCTATTTAAATTAAAAACAATCATTTTATTTTCTCTGTGATAAAGTGAAAATGTATAAATTTTAAAAGATTATTGTAACGATTGTTTTAATACATTAAAGTTCATAAATTAATAAAACATCGGCTATAAAAATTTTCGTACCAAATGGGAATATTTATGAAAATTTCTGTGACTTCTAGAGTGCAGTATTTCGTATTTTTCTTTATATTATACTACTCCTTTATCTATATTTAAATCCAATTATATAGTATTTACTTGAAATATAACATTCAAGACAAATATATTAGCTTGTTTTTCGTTGCACTTATATCGTTCGCCCTTCATGTAATCGAAAAGAAAATAAAATCCGTTTAAGATTCTGTTGAAAACTTAAATATGCAAGATTAAAAAAAGAAAGTTCACAATAAAATAGACGCTCAATATCAAAAATATTCAAGGATAAGAAGTTTCTTCTCTGTTCTCACAAAAGGCGCTACGATTGTAATCCCATTACCATTACGCTCTATGGAAGTGTCCTTATCTTGTATGTTAATTTATACTCCGCACTTACTCACAATTTATGCACCTTGTATTATTAGAAATACTTGAAAATGTCCGTTTTATTTCTAGTATGACCACATTCATATTTTTTTAAGACTTAATTTATTTATTTATTATTATTTTTTCACGTGAAACTCTTTCAGTAGAAAATTAATTACTGAGGAGAAATTATTATTCCGGGTTTTTATTTTTTGGCAACAGGAAAATAAAGATGGTTAAATTTTAAAGTAATACTGTTAATTAATTCTGCATGAAAAATAATAAAATTCTGAGTTATTAAGAGAAATATTTGAAAAAAGTATATTTAACACAGCCTATGTTCGTTGCTGGTTTATAATATATTTATATGCAAAGGTAAAAAAGCAATAAATCATCCGTTTTTATGTTGCCTTCACTCAAGCTTTCTGACACACTTTCACATTTATAATGTTATAAGGATAGTACAGATGAAGGGAGTATTTTCATCTGTAACGTCTACTTTATGCTTTTTATACGTATTATGCATATGCATATTTTTTAAATTAAAATGTCTGGCATTTAAACATAGTTATATTTTAATATTGTAATCATATATAATGCTGTGTTATCATAAATATTTTAAAATAAATTTGTTTATATATAGCAAATTAACACCTTGTAATAATATACTAATTTCAAATGCTAAAATTTTAGCATTTGAAATTAGTATAAAATTGTTTGTTAAATACTGGTGGCACCCAATCATTTTCACATCTTATCAACAGAAGTGGTTTGTAGTTGAAAGGGTGAAATGATTTCATTCATTTTATCCCTCCCTTGGTTCCTCTTAGCATAATAATGTTAAAATTCGCATACTTTTAAAAGTGAAAACAATAGCCTTTGTATAATTTATTATAACATTCGTAATGCTTGGATATTGAAAGACAAAATCTATAGCTATCACATGAAAAGGAAAAAAAATATTCTCCAATCTAAACAATTGTTTAGGAAAATGCTTTCAGACAAAATGGAAAGTAAACGCAATTAGTCATAAGTTATTGTTTTCTTCGCTTTTTTCTTTCAAACAAGGGAAGAGGAAACTGCCGTTAAATGAATTCATCACACAAAGGTTGATAATCCATTGAGACATCATTTCAACTTTTATAAAGAACATTGTTTGATGAATGAAGATTTTTTGTCCTAATATTTGTTCAAAATGTTTAACATCGATAAACATTTTTTTTAAGTTTTATATTTTGTACTATAATAAATATTTTAAGTACTCTTTCTCAGAAAAAAAATTATATCCTGAACGCGTTACAAAATCTTGTTACAACAGATTTTATGCAAAATGTAAATTCTACTTTGCATAAAATCAAAATCTTTCTTTTCAGCGTGAGATCAGTATTTCAGATTTTGAAAAGTACATTGTTCACCGAGTAAAGATTGTAATTCTTACTATTGACTTACTGTATTAAACGTAAACGATAGCTTTAATATTTTACATCTTGCACCAAAATCGTTATTTTTATTCTTCTTATTTGAAGTATTTATTTTATTTTCATTGTTACAAGTTTTTGTTAAAATATAAAAACATTGATTTTAAGTAATTTACACTTTCTAGTAGAATTAGTAGTTAAATTTAGCTTCATTTGAATAATTTTTATTGCGAAATCAAAAACGCATTATTATTCCTGATTTATGAAGATAGAAAACAATGGTTAAAGATTTTTTTTTTTAAGTTTCGTATTTTTAAGAATTTTAATAGTTAAAAAAGAAATTATTTTAAATTCTGTTTTTGGACAATTTTACACATATTTTCCACCAATTTTTATACCGTATGTTAATAATAGTAATATTTTAGTACTTTTAAAAATGAAATCAAAAGCTTTTGTACAAGTTTTTCTTACATTCGTAATGTTTGGATATTGAAATAATCTGTAGCTGTTACGTCAAAATTAAAACAATCCTTTAGTCTTAACAATTGTTTAAAGAACTGCTTTCATCCAAAATAAAAAGAAAATGCATTAGACTGTAAATTATTGTTTTCTACACTTTTTTCTTTAAACAACGGCCGAGAAAACTTCCATTAAAAGAATTTATCATTCAATCTTTTTAGTTCTGATAATATTTTGAGACATCATTTAGAATTTTAAAAAGAACACTGTTTGCTGAGTGAAGATTTTTTCCCCTAATATTACTCCAATATGTTTAACATCGAATTTTTTTTTTTAATTTTACATTTTGTACCAAAACAAATATTTTAAATTCTCTTTCTTAGAAAACTTTAATATTCTAATAATATTACATTTTTCTGTGACAGTAAATTTTATGCATAATGTATATTCTGCTATGTATAAAATCAATATTTTTCTTTCAAGTGCGTGATGTTCAGTGATTTATTTTAGATTTGATAATACTTTAAGGCATTGTTTTACATTTTTAAAAGTACATTGTTCACGGAGTAAAGATCGTTTTTTCTTACTATTAATTTAATATATTATACGTTGATGTAAGGTTTTAATTTTTTACATTTTACATTTTACATTTTGCATCAAAATCATTATTTTTAATTCTTCTTATTTAAAGAATTTTCTTTATTTTCATTATTACAAGTTTTTGTTAAATTATTAATAATTCTCACACATTCGTTTTAGTTTTTATAATCTTTTAAGATATCAATTCAGCTTTTAAAAAAGTAGACTGTTAAGAAAATATGTGTTTCATGCTATTGATTCGATGTATTAAATATTGATGATAATTTTTAATAATTTACACTTTGTAATAGAATTAGTAGTTAAAATTAGCTTTACTTGACGAATTTATTTTTTTACGGTTTCCGCAAAGTCTTATTCTTTCCTGAATTATGAAACTACAAAACAATTATTAATCATTTTTATAAGGTTTATAGTTTAAAGAATTTTATTGGTTATAAAAGGAAATATTTAAAATTCTGTTTTTGTACAATTTCATACAAATTTTCCACCCATTTCTGCACCTTACGTCAATAATATTAATATTTCAGTACTTTTAAAAATGAAATCAAAAGCTTTTATATAAATTTTTAAAACATTCGTTGTGACGTTTTATCTGACAAGGAGAGGGCCAACCTTGTTAATCACAGATTTTGATTATTTTAATATATGTTGTAGGGTAGATACCCCTTAGTGTCAGGTTCAACGGATTTTATCCAACGCTCCTTAGTTCTTGGGAAACTAGAGGGGGGGGGGGTCTAATAATAGTACACAACTTAAATACATACATTGCAAACACAATGATAGATTGGTCGTAGCTCAGTTGGTACGGCGTTCTCTGGCTCATCTGCGGGCCCGGTTTCGGTACCCGAAAGCGCTACGTTTGTTTTTCTCATTTTTTTGTTTTATAAATATACTTGTAATTATAATTTAATAATTTCAATTACAAATTTTAATATCATACATTAATTATAATGTTAACAAACTTAAATTTATCATTTTTTAAAGTTAAACTTACACTATGTGCAAAATTACTTAAAAGATGACACAGTATTTAAAAAAATGTTAACTGTAATGTAATTTAACATAATTTAACATTTTTTAAAATACTGTGTCATCTTTTAAGTAATTTTGCACATAGTGTAAGTTTAACTTAAAGATCAATTAAGCATTCTAATTTATTTATTTACTTTATCATTTTTTTTATTTTTTAACTATTATTTCTCATCCTTTAAAGAAGTTTAAAAAGAAATTGGATCTATTATTGCAGGATAAAAATTCCAAAATAGTGACAAAATCTGTTGTGGTGCCATCTAGTTATGATCAAATAAAAGAATATTCAAATAAAATAAAAATAAAAGCAGAAAGAAGATAGAGGTGAAAGCAAAGTAATTGAAAGCGCAAGCATACGTATTGCAAATTTAAAAATATTTAATATGCAAAAAATCTGTTGTAATTTAATTCCGATGCTAATTTTTAATATAATTATGCTTGTTACTTTAAAAACAGAATAATAGTATTATCGCATTGACTTCCTTTGTTAAACCAATGTGTAAAAGATGTTTCTTTAAAATCACGAATTGACACAAATTCTCAATATCATTGCATCGATAAAGAATATATGAAATACATTTTAAAAGTGATTTTTTTAAAAAATTAACAGTTTAACAGTTTTATGATGTTTTATACAACTATTTAGTTAAAAGTGAAAAATTAAATAGGTTAAAATTATAATTGATATACAATATTATAAATTTTAATTAACAATGAGATTATTAATTATACTTACAAGTATATTTATAAAACAAAAAAAGTGAAAAAAAAACGTAGCGCATTCAGGTATCGAACCCGGGTCCGCGGATCACCCGGCAAACGTCATGCCAACTGAGACACGACCAACCTATCACTGCGGTTGAAAAGTAAGTATTTAAGTTGTGTACCATTATTAGACCCCCCGGTTTCTCCAGAACTAAAGAGCGTTGGATAAAATCCGTTGAACCTGACACTAAGGGGTCTCTACCCTACAACATATATTAAAATAATCAAAATCTGTGATTAACAAGGTTGGCCCTCTCCTTGTGAGCTCAAGCAGAGACCAGATGACCATAACGTAATAAACATTTTTAATTGGGACCTCCAGATGCCTAACTATAAATTTACATGTCAATGCTTCACAAAATCCAGATGTAACGTGTAAACAGATTTAATGATGTAAATATCTTGAGAAGTACTGCGTAGCATATGTAACAACTGAAACTTTTTTGACTAAGATGACTCAATATACCACGTGGGTTGGCTAGGAGATAGACTGGACTCTCTCGAATAAGGGCCCCGTGGATGAGATGCTGCTGTGACACGACCGAATGCGGTCAGTTATCGGCTCTGCTGGAAGAGAGGTTCTCTTCTAAAAGGATCCATTTTATTATGTGTTAAGACTGTGTGTGTGTGTTTTCTGATGTGTGTGTCCGTGTGTCGTCAATAAAAAAACTGTAGAAAATGAACTCAAAGTTCTTTTTATTTTAGTTAAGATTAATTCCTTAAGTTAGATTTTTATTGGCGTTACATCGTAATGTTTCGATATTGAAAAAATCTATAGCTGTCACATGGAAGAGAAACAAAATTCTCTAATCTTAAACAGTTGTTTAAGAAACTCCTTTCAGACAACATGACAAATAAACGTATTAGACTGTGAGTTATCGTTTTCTACGCTTTTTCTTTCAAAAATCGACCAAGAAAACTGACATAAAAAAGAAATTTTCATTGAATCTCTTTAGTTTTGGTAATCTTTAAAGACAAGATTTCAGATTTTATAAAGAATATTGTTTTGCTAAGTGAAGACTTTTTCTTCTAATATTTGTTTAACATGTTTAACATTGATAAGATACTTCTTAATTTTATATATTGTTCTAAAATAAATATTTTAAACACCCTTTTCTTAGAAAAATTTCTAATTCTGAAATTGTTACAATTTTTTTGCTATAGTAAATTTTATGCATAATATAAATTCTACTATGCATAAAATCAATATTTTTGTTTTAAGTGTGTGATTTTAACTGATATATTTTAGCTTTATGCAATATTTCAGGTTTTGAAAAGTACATTGTTCACCGAGTAAAGATTATATTTCTTACTATTGACTTAATATATTAAACGTATATGATAGCTTTAATATTTTACATCCTGCACCAAAATCGTTATTTGTATCCTTCTTATTTGAAAAATTTATTTTATTTTCTTTGTTACAAGTTTTTGTTCATATATATAATATACATACATATACATACATATATTCATATATATTAAAAAAAAACGGATTTTAAATAATTTACACTGTGTAGTAGAATTAGCAGTTAAATTAGCTTTATTTGAATAATTTATTTTATTACCATATTAGCAAATCCTTATTATTCCTGATTTATGAAGATACAAAACAATGTTTAAAGATTTTTTTTTTTAGTTTTGTATTTTTAAGAACTTTATTCGTTAAATTCTGTTTTATATTCTGTTTTAAATTCTTTAAATTCTGTTTTTGGACAATTTTATACATTTTTTTTTCCATCCATTTTTATATCTTACGTTAATAATAGTAATATGTTTGTACTTTAAAAAACGAAATCAAAAGATTTTGTATAACTTTTTGTAACATTCGTAATGTTTGGATATTGAAATTATCTATAGCACTCACATGAAAAGGAAAAACAATCCTTTAGTCTTAACAATTGTTTAAGGAACTGCTTTCATCCAAAATAAAAAATAAATGCATTAGACTGTAAGTTATTGTTTCTACGCTTTTTTCCTTTAAACAACGGCCGAGGAAACTTCCATTAAAAGAATTTATCATTCAATCTTTTTAGTTCTGATAATATTTTGGGACATCATTTCAGTTTTTAAAAAGAACATTGCTTGCTGAGTGAAGATTTTGCCCCTAATATTTGTGCAATATGTTTAACATCGATTTTATAAATTTACATTTTGTAATAAAACAAATATTTTAAATTCTCTTTCAGAGAAAACTAACATATTCTAATAATATTACATTTTTCTGTGACAGTAAATTTTGCGCATAATGTATATTCTACTATGTATAAAATCAACATTTTCCTTTGAAGTGTGTGATGTTCGCTGATTTATTTTAGATTTGATAATCCTTTAAGCCATTGTTTTATATTTTTAAAAGTACATTGTTCACGGATTAAAGATAGTTTTTTATTACTATTGATTTTATATGTTATACGTTGATGGAAACTTTTAATAATTTACATTTTACATTTTGCATTAAAATCATTGTTTTTAATTCTTCTTATTTAAAGAATTTGCTTTATTTTCCTTTTTACAAGTTTTTGTTAAATTATTAACAATTCTCACACATTCGTTTTATTTTTTATAATCTTTTAAGATATCGATTCAGCTTTTTTAAAAAGTAGATTATTTGTTGAGAAAAGATATGTTTCATAATATTCATTCGATGTATTAAACATTGATGATAATTTTTAATAATTTACACTTTCTAATAGAATTAGCAGTTAAAATTAGCTTTATTTGACGAATTAATTTTTTATATATTTCCCGCAAAGCCTTATTTTTTCCTGAATTATGAAGCAACAAAACAATTATTAATCATTTTTTTTAAGTTTTATATTTTTAAGAATTTTATTGGTTATAAAAGAAAATATTTTAAATTCTGATTTTGTTCAGTTTCATACAAACGTTCTTCCCATTGCTGCACCTTACGTCAATGATATTAATATTTCATTACTTTAAAAAATGAAATCAAAAGCTTTTATATAGATTTTTATAACATTCGTAATGTTTGGATACTGAAGAAATCTATAGCTGTCACACGAAAGAGAAACAAAATTCTCTAATCTTAAACAATTGTTTAAGAAACTTCTTTCAGACAAAATGACAAATAAACGCATTAGACTGTAAGTTATTGTTTTCTACTTTTTTTCTTTCAAACACCAACTAAGAAATCTGGCATTAAAAAGAAATTGTCATTGAATCTTTTTAATTTTGGTAATATTTTAAGACATGATTTAAGCTTTCAATATGTTATTTCAATATGTTATTTCAATATTAGCTGTTCAATATGTTTAACATTGATAAAATTCTTATTAATTTTTTATTTTGTTCTAAAACAAACATTTTAAATCCCCTTTTCTGAGAAAAATTTCAAATTCTGAAATTGTTACAATTTTTTGTTATAGTAAATTTTTTGCGTAATATAAATTCTACTATGTATAAAATCATTGTTCAATAAATAAATCAATAAAACAATATTTTTGTTTTAAGTGTGTGATGTTCACTGATTTATTTTAGCTTTGATAATCCTTTCAGGCAATATTTCAAATTTTGAAAATGTACATTGTTCATCGAGTAAAGACTGTAATTCTTACTAATGACTTAATATATTAAACGTGAATGATTGCTTTAACATTTTACATCTTGCACCAAAATCTTTATCTTTTTTTTATTATTTGAAGAATTTATTTTATTTTCATTGTTACAATTTTTTGTTAAAATATTTAAAAAAAAATGATTTTAAATAATTTACAATTTGTAGTAGAATTAGTAGTTAAATTGAGCTTTATTTGAAGAATTTATTTTATTAGGATATTGGCAACACATTATAATTCCTGATTTAGGAAGATACAAAACAATTGTTAATGATTTTTTTTAAATTCTGTATTTGGACAATTTTATACAATTTTTTCCGTCCATTTCTGTACCTTACATTAATAATAATAATAATTTAGTACTTAAAAAAATGAAATCAAAGGTATTTATATAACTTTTTCTAACATTCCTAATGTTTTGAATATTGGAAGAATCTATAGCTGTCACATGAAAGCAAAGAAAAAAAAATTCTCTAATCTTAACACTTGTTTAAGAAACTGCTTTCAGACAAAATGAAAAGTAAACGCATTAGACTGCAAGTAATTATTTTCACCGCTTTTCTTTCAAACACAGGCGGAGCAAACTCCATTGAAAGAGTTTAATCGCTCAATCTTTTTAGTTCTGATAATATTTTGCGACATCATTTCAGCTTTTAAAGGGAACATTGTTTGCTGAGTGAAGATTCCCCCCTCCCCTTAATATTTGTTCAAAATGTTTAACATCGATAAAGACTTTTTTTAAAGTTTTAGATTTTGTACTAAAACAAATTTTTGAAATTTTCTTTCTTAGAAAACTTTCATATTCTGAAACCGTTACAATTTGTTTTAATATAAATTTTATACATAATGTAAATTCTACTATGCCTAAAATCAATATTTTTTTTCAGTGTGAGATGTTCATGGATTTATTTTAGTTTTGAGAATCCTTTAATGGGGTGCGGGACACATTTTAAAATAATTTTTATTTATTGAGTTAAAATTTTGAATTTTTCTGTGATGGTTAACCATCTCATATGTAAATAAAATCGCATGATAAAACTTCTCACAATTAAAAATAAATTAAAATTAAAATTTATTTAAAAATGGGGTGATTTAAAATCGTTATAACTCGAAATATCATTTGTAGAATTTCAATTTGTTTTCATTTAAAGAAGAAAAATATATAAGTTTTAACTTTGATTCTGAATTTATAAAAAATATTAATTTAAATAAAAATTAAAAGTAAGCAAAAAAAAAAAAAAAAAAAAAAAAAAAAAAAAAAAGAGGTGTAACTTAAAAAAAATAAATCATATTTTCAAAAGTAATTTTTGTTTTTTCAAATTTCCTGAATCAAATTAAAGTAAAGCAATTGAAAAAGACAAGTTCCAAGTTTGAACCGTTTATCTTTAACGTTTCTAGACTTATAACAGTTTAAATTCGAGAAATAGTGAAAGAACCCATCATGAAGAAAAACTTTACAAGAAGTCGTTTTCATGACAAACATTGCTTGAAAGCTAGGTTTTTAAAACAAACCAAAAGGAAAAAAAATAATATTTCCTATTCTAATTAAGATATGTGATTTATACGTCATTGAAA
Source organism: Maratus speciosus (assembly GCA_963932465.1). Lineage (NCBI taxonomy): Eukaryota > Metazoa > Arthropoda > Arachnida > Araneae > Salticidae > Maratus > Maratus speciosus. Next base: position 482,113,176 of record OZ010797.1, read on the forward strand.
ATTGAAGATTTACCGAGTAAAGATTGTATTTCTTACTACTGCCTTAATATATTAAACGTTGAGGAAATCTTTCACATTTTACATTTTCACCAAAATCATTATTTATAATTCTTCCTATTTTAAGATTTTTTTTATTTTTATTTTCATTGTTATAAATTTTTGTGACAATATTAAAAATAGTCATACATTCGTTTTAGTTTTTATAATATGTATTTTAAGATATCTGAAGAGTAATTCCGGAAACCTTATAAGATATAAAATTGTAATATCAATTCAGGTTTTAACAAAGTAATCTGTTCCTTGTGTAAAGATGTGTTTCATACTATTGATTCGATACATTAAATATTGGTAATAATTTTAATAATTTTAATAATTTACACTTTGTAGTAGAATTAGTACTTAAATTAGCTTTATTTGAATAATTTATTTTATTACGATATTGGCAACGCATTATTATTCCTGATTTATGAAGATACAAAACAATGGCTAAGGATTGTTTTTTAAGTTTTGTATTTTAAGAATTTTTTTAAGAATTTTATTAATTAAAAAAGAAAATTATTTATATTCTGTCTTTTAACAATTTTATACAAAATTCCCATCCATTGCTGCACCTTACGTTAATAAGATTAATATTTTAGTACTTTAAAAATTGAAATCAAAAGCTTTTGTATAACTTTTTATTACATTCGTAATGTTTGGATATTGAAAGGATCTATATAGTTGTGACAGGGAAAAAAATCCACTAATTTAACAAATGTTTTAAAAACTGCTTTCAGACAAAATAAAAAGTAAACACATTAGACCATAAGTTATTGTTTCCTCCCCTTTTTCTTTCAAACAACGGCCGGAAAAACTGCCAGTAAAAGAATTTATAACGCAGTCTTTTTAGTTATGATAATCTTTTGAGACATCATTTCAGTTTTTAAAATTTATATTATTTGGAGAGTGAAGATTTTTTTCCCCTTAATAGTTCTTCAAAATGTTTAACTTTGAAATTATTTTTTTAAATATTTTGCTCTAAAACAAATAATCTAAATTATCTTTCTTATAAATTTTCATGTTCGGAAATTGTTACAAATTTTTTGCTACAATAAATTTTATGCATAATGTAAATTCTACTATGCATAAAATCGATATTTTTCTTTTCAGTGTCAGAGTCTCTTTGATTTAATTTAATTTTTATAATCTTTTAAGGCAGTATTTCAGATTTTTTTTTTTTTTTTTAAGAGTAAAGATTATATTTTTTTTTACCATTGATTTAATATAGTAAACGCTCACGAAACATTTTAATATTTTATATTTTACATCAAAATCCTTACTTTTAATTCTTCTTATTTGAAGAATGTAATTTATTTTTATTTTTACAAGTTTTTCTTAAAATTAAAAATACTCTCACGTTCGTTTTTGTTTTTATGATATTTTAAAATATCTTAATTCAGGAAAGCTTATAAGAAAATAAGATTTAGGAAATATATATTATTAGATTATGATTAATTCAGTGTTATAAGAAGTAGACTGTTTGTTTATTAAAGATTTGTTTCATTCTATTGGTTCGATGTATTAAACTTCGATGATACTTTTAATAATTTACAATTTGTGGTAAAATTAGTAGTTAAAATTAGCTTTACTTGACGAATTTATTTTATTATGGTGTTGAAAAAATTAATTTTCCTGATTTATGAAGACACAAAACAATAGTTTATACCTTTTTTTTTAAGTTTTATATTTTAAAGAATTTTATTAGTTAAAAAAAAAAAATTATATTCTGTCTTGGACAATTTTATACAAATATTACATCCATCGCTGCACCTTACGTTAATAATATTGATATTTTAGTGGTTTTAAAATTGAAAACAAAAGCTAATTGTATAACTTTTTAAAACATTCGTAACGTTTGGAGCTGTACATATATATAACATTATCAACTTTTTTGGCAATTTTGGACCCACTCCCGTAATATTATTGTTATCCGTGTCTAAAAATATCTTTTATTTTACATTTTTTTTTCTATATCAATAAGACTTTTAAAAAATACTATTTAAAAGTATTTAATAAAGCTTTTTGTTAAATATTCATTTAACAGTAATATTGCTTTGCGTCTTTCCCCTATACAGTGGTAACCAGAATTTCTTTTAATATTTGGAAAATTTTCCAGAGAGAGAAATTCGCCTTGCATACAATATTTCAAATGAAAATCAAATTTCAAATTATTTTATTTTTTGCTTTAAAGGCGCAAAAGCCAACCTAGTGAAAAAGATTCCATGCCGGGAATCGATGGCGCGGGTTCGATTCCCGGCATGGAATCTTTTTCACTAGGTTGGCCTTTGAGCCTTTAAAGCAAAAAAATAAATAAATAAATAAATAAATAAAAAATAAATAAAATAATTTGAAATTTGATTTTCATTTGAAATAAAGAATTTCCTTTAAACAAAATATGTGGTCAACAATCTTCCCCATTTTTTACTAATAAACATGTCACAAGCATCATTTTGAAGCTTATTTCTGCGCACATAGCAGAAGAATTAGAATGGTGAACTTTGGGATATTAAATATTTTGGAATAAAATGATTTTATAATCATTTAATGGTTTTAACCCTTTAAGCGTCCGGCCTATTTCTAACTTTATGTTTAATGATTCATAAAGTAATACCTATGAAAACCATTTCTATGGGGATTTGTTTATGATTGCCTTAAATATATAATTATCTTGTGCACTGAAAAAAAAATTAATATTAGTTTTGTATTAAATCAGCCTTTGATTTCAAAGATTACGTGACGGAAAATCCCGGTTAGGACGCTTAAAAGGTTAATAATAATTTTGTATTTGCTTAAAAACAGATTACAGACTAAAAAAAAGGTAAGAGACTATATTGATGTAATAAAAGTTTACCAAAAAAGGGAAATTTCGTTTGGATAAAAAATGATAACGATATCAAAAGACAACCCCTCCAGTGATATTTTACGATATCAAGTGCCAGACCCCCCCCCCCCCCCTAGTCCCCCCTAAAGTGATAACGTTTTATATGTACAGCCCCCTTTGGATATTGAAAGAATCTATAGCTGTCACATAAAAGGGAAAAAAATTCTCTAATCTTAACAATTGTTTTAAAAAAGGCTTTCAGACAAAATGAAAAGCAAATGCATCAGACTTAAGTTATTGTTTTCTCCGTTTTTTCTTTCAAACACCGGTGGAGAAAACTGCCATGAAAAGAATTTATCACACAATCTTTTTAGTTCCGATAATATTTTTCGACGTCATTTCAGATTTGAAAGAGAACTTTGTTTGCTGAATGAAGATTTTTTTACCCCTACTATTAGTTCAAAATATTTAACATCGATAAAGAATTTTTTTTTTAAATTTTTTATTTTGCACTAAAACAAATATTTGAAATTATTTTTCTTAGAAAAATTTCATATTCCGAAATTGTTCCAAGTTGTTTTGTTACAGAAAATTTTATTCATAATGTAAATTCTACTATATATAAATTCAATATTTTTCTTTTCAATGTGTGAGATGTTCACTGATTTATTTGAGTTTTGACAATTTTTAAAGCCAATATTTTAGATTTTGAAAAAGTACATTGTTCACTAGATCAAGATAGTTTTTTCTTACTATGGATTCAATATGTTAAACATTGATAAAAGTTTTTAATATTTTACATTTTGAATCAAAATCATCATTTTACATTCTTCTTATTTGAAAAAATTATTTTTTTTTTTATTGCTATGAGTTTTTGTTAAAATATCTCAAAATTCTGACACCATCCTTTTAGTTTTTATAATCTTTTAAGACATTAATTGATATTTTTAAACAGTAGACTATTGGTTGAGTAAAGATTTGTTTCATACTCTTGATTCGATGCATTAAACGCTGGTAATGGTTTTAAATAACTTGCACTTTATAGTATTTTTATTATGTAAAAATAATTTTCGTTGAAAAATTTATTTTATTACGGTGATGTTAAAGCATTATGTTTCCTAATTTATGAAGATACAAAACAATTGTTGATGATTTATAAGTTTTTATATTTTTAAGAGTTAGATTAATTTAAAAAGGAAATATTTTAAATTCTGTTTTTGGACATTTTTATATAATTTTTTTATCCCTTGCTGTACCTTACGTTAATAATATTAATATTTTAATACTTTTAAAAATGAAATCAAAAGCTTTTGTATAACTTTTTACAACGTTCGTAATGTTTGGATATTGAAAGAATCTATAACTATCACATGAAAGCAAAAAAAGACCTGTAATGTTAACAATTGTTTAAGAAACTGCTTTCAGACAAAATGAAAACCAAACGCTTTAGACTGTATGGTATTGTTTTCGCCCCTTTTTCTTTCGAACACCTGCGGAGGAAACTGCCATGAAAATAATTTATTGCTCAATCTTTTTTGTTCTGATAATCTTCTGAAACATCATTTCAGCTTTTAAAAAGAACCTATTTTGCAGATTGAAGATTTGTTTTTTCAAATATTTGTTCTATATGTTTAGTATAGAAAAAGATTTTTTTTTCTTTTACATTTTGTACTAAAACAGATATTTTACATTCTCTTTCTTAGAAAATTTTCTATTCTGATATTGTTACAAATTTCTGCTACAGCAAATATTATACGTAATAAAATTTTACTATGCATAAAATCAAAGCTTTGCTTTTAAGTGTGAAATGTTCCCAGATTTATTTTACTTCTGATAATCCTTTAAAGCAATATTTCAAATTTTGAAAAAGTGAAATGTTCACCGAGTGAAGATTATTTTTATAGCTATTGATTTAAGGCACTAGTTTAATATAAAGGTTTTTAATATTTTATAAAAATCATAATTTTTAATTCTTATTGTTTGGAGAATTTATTATATTTTCATTAACATAAATTTTTGTTAAAAAAAAAAAAAAAAAAAAAAAAAAAAAAAAATCTGACACTTTTTTTTTTTTTTAATTTGTAGAATATTTTAAGGCATGAATTCGGGTATATAAAAAGTACATTTACGTGGAGTAAAGATTTTTTTTGTACTCTTGGTTCAGTTTTTAAACACTGATAATAATTTATAATATTTTCACTCTAGAGTAAAATTGTCTTTCTTAAGTTAGTTTTGTTCGTAAAATTTATTACCAAGACATTTTTAAGCTTTGTTAAAGGTAACTTTTACACAAAATGGAATTTCTACATATATATATATATATATATTTTAATCTTAGGATATTTAAAAATGTAATCGTAATAACTTAGGCTAAATAAGCGTTATTAGTGTTCCGTACTTCAAAAGTAAATAACGTAGCCCCTAGAGTTTCGACTTAGAAACCCCGATTTAAAAGAATTACGTATTCAATAGACAAAAAATTATACATTAATGATTTTTGGAAATTTTTCATTACATGTGTAATAAAACCTCCTTTGATCGAAATTTCAAAGCATGTCGAAAATCAAGCGCATGTAATCCGTAGGTTATGATAGTAAAACCTATAGAGTACTTCCGGTTGCATAGAAACATTTAATTTTACACGAAAGAAGGTCTCTTAGCCCTTGTAAAGGAAAAAAAAAACTCGAAAATCTTTATTTTATAAATCTATGTCGATTTGTTACGTGAAAAACTGAAGAATTGCCATAATCGGTTCGAATTCCAAATGAACGTATTCTAATTTAAAATTTTTACGGCAATATAACATAACGGTACGGAACCTTCGGACTCCAAGTCTTATCCGCAATTGCAGTGATTTATTTTCTTTTAATCATAAGAATAGAGATGATGGAAAATGGAGTATCAAAGTTTTTTTTGTGAAATAAAGCATGCTTACAGAAGGTTAAAAGTGTTGAAGTTGAATAAAATAATTATTAAGTTTTTTACTTTTATCTTTTTTATCAGATCGTCATTATTTGAAGAATTCTGGTGTAAAACAAGATAAATTGCAAAATTGACGATTTTCGAGATCTTCAAAATTCAAGCTTTCTAAAGAAAGCAATTGTGATTGTAATTCCTTAGACAGGCGAATGGTTATAATCGGAACTTAAGTTAAATTATGTGTAATACATTTTGTCAGATGGATATTATTTTATTGTACTTATATGAAAGAAATCTTCGTTGTTGAAAATTATAACTTGAATTTATCTTTGATTATCATGGCATATAATGTAGAAAATAAACCTTGTAATTGTAAAAGATTGTCAGGATGCAGTTAAAAAATTACGAGAAACTAGAAAAAAGGAAAATCTTATTTATTATCTTTTACATCCGAAACATTTACTGTAAATTTTGCTAAACCTTTTATTACCCTTATATTTAAAATGCATGGCAATGAAAACGTCCTTTTTTTAAAGAGGGAATAGGCTGCCCTTTTAACATTTAGCTTTTTCTTCTTCCGGTTATGACGAGTAAAGAAGAGAATAAATATTTTCTTCTCCTTTAAACTCACTTTTAACTTAATGTTTTTTAATTTATATTTTATTCTTATGTTAAACATTAGCTTATCTTACTCCCCCATTCAAAAATATGCAGCCTTTTTCATATTTTGGGTAGATTTCATAAGAAATACTACCTATTGCAGTCGTTACCGTGGTGCGACTTTTGGAAAATACCTTCATAACTTTTCATTATATGATCCCTGGAACTCAAAACCACCCTCACCTAAAAAGTATATATATATATATATGTTATTAACCTGAAGAAGACCCTATAATTGCCTTCGAGGAGGACGTAAGGCTCTTGTCCCTGCCGACGAAGACACTCACGAGCTAATGCTAATCCTATGGGGAGTGATTTTTCTAATATCTCGTTTGCATTTCGACATTTTTAATTTTTTTTTTTTTTTTTTTTTTTTTTTTTTTTTTGCATTGGATAGCTGAGGTCCGTCTCTACATCGCACCTTTTTTACTTTTTCAATTTTGGTCGCAGATATTTTTAATAAAGTTACTTTCATATTACTACATGGAAATTATTCCAGAGAGAAATATTCGCCTTGCATGCAATATTTCAAATGAAAATCAAATTTCAAATTTCAAAGTAGTTGCTTAAAAGGTGAAAAGGCCAACCTAGTGAAAAAGATTCCAAGTCGGGACTCGAACCCGGGCCATCAGTATAGCGCACTGACGTTCTACCGACTAAACCACTTGGAACGATACCTAGCTCGGAAAGAATAGTGAGAAATTTTCCGAGCTAGGTATCGTTCCAAGTGGTTTAGTCGGTAGAACGTCAGTGCGCTATACTGATCACCCGGGTTCGAGTCCCGGCTTGGAATCTTTTTCACTATGTTGGCCTTTGCGCCTTTTAAGCAATTACTTTGAAGTTTGAAATTCGATTTTCATTTGAAATAAGTTACTTTCACTTTCAAAACCGGATTTGAAAATGAAAGTGTCATTCTAAGAAATATTTGCTACCAAAATCGAAAAAGTAGAAAAGGTGCGATGTAGAGACGGACCTCGGCTATCCAATGCAATAAAAAAATATTTAAAAATGTCGAAATGCAAACCAGATATTAGAAAAAAAACCTCCCCATAGGATTAGCATTAGCTCGTGAGTGTCTTCCCAGTCAGGGACAGGAGCCTTAATGGAATTGATTGGGAGCGGATACTTAATGTCCATTCCCTGATAATCCAAAAGTACCACTATGATTACATCACACTTTCACTAAAAGCGTCAATTACACATATTTTATTTATTTTTTTCCAATATTTTTTTCTGACAAACATATTTGGAATATTTCCTTGCTGAAATTTTAAAATTAGATAAGACGAAATTTTCCGTTCAACAATATCGGTGTATACATGCTGTACAGAATGTGTACAATCCATGAATTTTTACACCAGTATTTTTGCATAGAAATTTTGCCTTGTCTAATCTCAAAATTTCAGCAATTAATAAATGCAAAGAAAGTTTATAAAAAAGTGGTACCAAAAATAAAAGAACTGTAATTCACACTCGTCGTAAAAATGTGATTTATGATATTATAAACAGTGATAAATCTTGTGTCACTGTCTAACATTATGAGCTAGAAAAATAATTCCCAATTGACCTTATGCAAGTGCTTGGAAATGGATTTGAGAATTGATCAACGTGGGAATAATATAGTTTTATTTTGGTATCGAGATATAAACAAGCATTGCAACAAAAGTATATTTCTTTTCCATTTGTTTTCTGTAATCTTCGCCCATTTGTTTTCATAAATTGTAAAGACAACCTCATTTTACGTACTTCTTAATTACCTCCTATTTAGCAAAAAAATACTCTTCTATCAAATTTAAGCAAAATTCTAGATCTTTAGAATATTCTAGATAAACCACCTTTTTAAACTACTTTCATAAATACTGCTTTAAATCTTGCTTATTTTTTCCAAAGAACAATAAACAAGTTGTTTAATGAAAAATAGGGAAAAGTAATTGCTTTTTTACGTGTCACACATCTCTTCTAGGATTATGTAAATATAACTTAATGAATTGCAGACCTTCATTAAATATTTTAATGAATCGTAAATATTCATTTAGATTAAGTAGGATTAACATTTCAAAGATCGATGTGTCTTTTTTGCAGATTTCGTGACATTTAAAATTACTTGAATAGTGCTAAAGTTATTATGTATGGAAGTTTGTATTTTTATGTTTTATATTATTTAGTCTTCAATTTTCAATTAATTAGTTAATTTGTATTGTTTAATAATTGTGTTTTCTTCAGGTTATCATTTTTATAACATCGTTAAAATAAAAATCATTAGATAATTTTGGCTATACTTATTTCTACACATTTTTGACCAACACATAGAACTACGCCTTTCAGATAGCTATAACTACGTCCTTGTGGTTTAGTATTATAGTTTATATTTTATAGTTATAGTTTATGTCTTAAAATGTAGTTTTTAAATTTATATAATAGATGTTTTAAAATGGTGAACAGAAAAGTGTTTGAAAGCTGTCGATAGATTTTTATTCATGAAGCTTTAAATTGAAATACAACAGACAAAATTCATACATACCTAAGTGATTTATGAGTGAATGACGCATGAAAATTAGACAACTTTTCAAAAATAATACTATTGCATAATGGTTATTATTATACAAATACTTATCAACAAACCGCACCATAATTAAAGTGGTTAAAATAATTAGCTGATCTTTAGCATTTTTTTCGTAAAATGATAATTAAACCTCATAAAACGTATTTCCAAATTACTTCATAATGTCATTAAAACATACACCAGAATCAAAATTCATCAAAATTCTAGTTTCTTTAGAATAGTCTAGATAAACTACCTTTCTAATTACTTTCGTATATACTGCTTTAAAGGATTCTTATTTTTGTAAAGAACAATAAACAAGTTGTTTAACGAAAAATAGAGAAAAGTAATTTCTTTTTTACTTGACTCGCATCTCTTCTAGGATTATACAAATATAACTTAGTGGATTGCGGACATTCATGAAATATTTTAATGAGTCGTAAATATTAATTTAGATTAGATGGATTAACATTTCGAAGATCAATATGTTTTCCTTACAAATTACTTGAATAATGCTAATATTAGTATGTATGGGGGCTTGTATTTCTATTTTTTTTTAATTATTTAGTCTTCAGTTTTCAATTAATTAGTTAATTTGTATTGTTTAATATTTGTGTTTTCTTCAGGCTGTCGTTTTTATACCATCGTTAAAATAAAAATGATTAGACAGTTTTAGCTATCCTTATTTCTACATAGAACTACCTCTTTTAGATATTTATAACTACATCCTTGTGGTTTACTATTATAGTTTATATGTTAGATTATGTTTTAAAATGGGTTTTTTAAATTTACAATCGTGTGTTAAAATGGTAAATAGAAAAGTTTTTGAAAGCTGTCGGGTAGATTTTTATTCATGAAGTTTTATATTGAAATTCAACAGAGAAAATTCATACATACCTGAGTGATTTATGAGGGAATGTTGTGTGAAAATTAGACAACTGGTATAAAATAACAGCTATCACATAAAGGTTATTATTATACAAGTACTTATCAACAACCCCAACCATAATTTAACTGGTTAAATTTAATTAGCTGATACGTAGCATTTTTTTTGTAAAGTGATAATTATATCTCATTAAAAGCACTTCCAAATTACTTCATAATTTCACTAAAATATACTCCAGAATCAAAATTAAACAAAATTCTAGGTCTTTAGAATATTCTAGATAAACCACCTTATCTAATAACTTGCGCAAATACTGCTCTAAATTATGATTATATTTCCAAAGAACAATACACAAGTTGTTTAATGAAATATAGGAAAATGTAATTGCTTTTTTTTACTTGTCTCACATCTCTTATAGGATTATGCAAATGTAACTTAATGAATTGCAGACATTCATTAAATATTTTAATGGATCGTAAATATTCATTTAGATTAAGTAGGATTTAAATTTCGAAGATCGATATGTCTTCCTTACAAGTTTCTTGACATTTAAATTACTTGAGTAATGCTAAGATTAGTATGTATGGAGGTTTGTATGTTTATGTTTTATATAAATTAGTCTTCAATTGCCAATTAATTAGTTAATTTGTTTTGTTTAATAATTGTGTTTTCTTCAGGCTCTCATTTTTATAGCATCGTTAAAATAAAAATCCTTAGAAAAATGTTGGCTATACTTATTTATAAACATTCTTGACCGACACTTGGTACAACGCTTTTTAGATATCTATTACTACATCCTTGGGGATTAGTATTATAGTTTATGTTTTATAGTTGTATTTATAGTTATAGTTTATATTTTAATATATATAATAAGTGTGTTAAAATGGTGAATAGAAAAGTTTTTGAAAGATGTCGCGTAGACTTTTTATTCGTGAAGTTTTATATGAAATACAACAGACAAAATTTATACATACCTGGTAGATTTATGAGAGAATGAGGTGTGAAAATTAGACAACTGGTAAAAAATAATAGCTATCGCATAAAGGTTAGTATTATAGAATTATTTAGTATTAACTCGGGGTTAAAATAATTAGCTGATATTTAGCATTTTTTTCGTAAAGTGATAATTATATCTCATTAAGAGCACTTCCAAATTACTTCATAATTTCACTAAACATACTACAGAATCAAAACAAAACAAAATTCTAGGTCTTTAGACTATTCCAGATAAACCACTTTATCTAATAACTTTTGTAAATACTGCTCTAAATTATGATTATTTTTCTAAAGAGCAATATACAAGTTGTTTAATGAAATATAGGGAAATGTAATTGCTTTTTTTACTTGTCTCACATCTCTTATAGGATTATGTAAATGTAACTTAATGAATTGCAGACATTCATTAAATATTTTAATGAATCGTAAATATTCATTTAGTTTAAGTAGGATTAACATTTCGACGATCGATATGTCTTCCTGACAGATTTCCTGACACTTAAATTGAATAATGCTAAGATTATTAAGGTGTATGCTTGTGCGTTTATGTTTTTATGTTTTACATTATTTAGTCTTCTATTTTCAGTTACTATGTTGGCCTATATTGTTTAATAATTAAACTTTTATCAGTCTGTTAGCTTTTTATTATCGTGAAAATGAAATAAATAGAGAATTTTTCCTATCGTTAATCCAACAAATTCATGAGAAGCACATAGAACTACGTATTTTACATAGTGCAAAAGGGATCACATGTGTACAGTTCACATAAATATAGCTTTTTCATATAATTGGGTTAATTTCTATGTACAAAAACTTCTCAACATAGTAAACAGAACTTTTTCTTACACATGATTTTTTTAATCACCCTTATAGTACTTCTTACATTTTTTTAATAGCTTTGTGAATTCAAAAAATTATTCGCATGTGCACCACTGATGAGGTAGTTGTGAACACACGTGGGACACATACGAATACAGGGAAAAGTATTCTTTGACATCCTTTAATTCTGTTGTTAATTTGTAACCATAATCATTAGCTATATTATCTGTTAAATTCATCATAAAGAATATATGTGTATATTTCTCTAGTTTCTGGGTGATTTGTTTAAGCAAATGATTTTAAAATGAAAATAGGTAAATACAAAGCTGTTCTGGTCCCATACCCATGAATTATATTAGTTTCCACTTTGAAAATTTCGCTATTTTTAAGCGTTACTGATATCTATCTCTATTCAAAATATCATATACATAGCTGTTGTTTTAGAGGCGGAAGTAAGCCATCATTGCAAGTTTGGAACAAATAAAATAGAAAAAAATGGCAAAGTTGTTTCAAATAATATTTTTGTATTTACAATGCATAAGAAAATCATTGTAAACCATTTACTAAAATAACATATAACACTTATTGCATTTTAGAAAACATTAAATTTATGTAAATTCCTATTGAACGTAAATGAGTTTGTTGCTCTTTGTGTACTTCCTGGCAGATATGGTTGTGGAAATTTCCATACAGCATCATTATTTGCACGTCGGAAATGCCTCCTGTTTCAAGAAAATTATAGGAATTGGATCTGACTTTTTTTCTCATGAATTAACTGAAAGAATCAGAATCACAGAACGATAATTGGACATTTATGTACTGTTCATATCTGCCCCAAATACTCTGTTCACAAATTCTCCACATGCCTGCTAGAATTAAATTGATAAATCATTACTCTTTCTCAAATTAAAAAGAAAAAAAAAAGGCTTTGTCAAAAATATTTATTAGTACTCATAGTATATGTTTAAACAGCAAAATTCAAGTAAATAAATAAATTAATTAAGTTAATCACTTGCAAAGATGGAACAGAGATTTTACTTTTGATATTTACAAACTGTGTTTTGGCTACTGAAGACAAACAAAATGCATAGAGCTTCAAAAATTTATAATCGTATTGTTAACATGTTCTGCCGTCTTTGGTAATTTTTTTTCAAATAAAAATACATAAAATAACTATTGAAAAATTATGATGTTCACATTTGCCCCAGGTTCACATGGGTCCACCCTCTGCTCTGTCTGTAACTCCATACATGGGGAGAAAAAAAATGTCAGCTCCAATTCCTATAATTTTCCTGAAATAGAAGACATTTCCGACATGCAAATAGTAATGCTGTATGGAAATTTCCACAATCATATCTTTCAGGAAGTACACAAAGAACAACAAACTCTTTTACGTTCAATTGCAATTTAGATAAATTTAATGTTTTCTAAAATGCAATAAGTGTTATACATTATTTTAGTAAATGGTTTACAAGAATTTTCTTATTACATTGTAAATATAAAACTATTATGTTAAAAAACTTTGCAATTTGTTTCTATTTTATTTGTTCCAAACTTGCAATGATGGCCAGGGGCGTAGCTACAGATTTTTTTTCGGGGGGGAAGAATTCGAAAATTTCCCAACTTGAAACAAATTCTTCCAACTTTCAACTAAAGTGTGTATAATACGTGTACCACAATGTGTATAATAATGATAATGAAACTTATGCATAAAAAATTCCTTTTCAAAGAAAAATTTTGAAACTATAAACATAAAAATTCTAATTATTTTTTTGTTTTAAAAAAAAAAAACATGCAGGTCCTGAACACGATTTGACTGTATTTAGCAAATGTCTGTCTGTGTGCATGTGACACAAATTTTGCGGTTGCTCTATCTCAAGAACTAATGCGAGGAATTTAGTAAAACTTTAGATTCAGTTACATCTTGATAAGAATTTATGCTGATTAGTTTTTGGTGTAAATCGCCCGAAAGGTGGCGCTGCTAAGCTGCATTTTTCACGATTTACATGATTTTAGCGATAGTTATCTCACAAAAATTGTTGCACGGAATTTGATCAAACTTCATATTCTATTAAACCTTGATATAATTTGGTGCTTATTAGGATTTTGTGTATATTATAAAACAGGTGGCACTGCTGTGCAGCATTTTTCACGATTTTCGCGTTAGCTATATCTGAAAAACTAATGCACGGAATTTAGTCAAACTTCATATTCGGTTGCACTTCCTTATTGGGTTTCGGTGTTTACTGGGTATCACTTTTGTGTTCTTTGGGTTTGAAATTTTGGTTGCATCTAACAGGGTGTGTGCCGAAATTCAATGATTTGTTTGAAAAATGCGAGGCTTCTATCTCCTTTTTAAATTAACACAATTAAACGAATATATACCTTTAGAATTCATTATTATGGGCATAGAATTATTATTTAATTTTAGCATTGTGGTTGCAAATTTTGAGGTATTAACATATATGCAGGGCTCCCAAATGCTCCGCCAACTGAATACCAATATTATTTTAGAAAAATTTTCTTTTTAGATTTTTCTTTCAAACCGCCCCGGAAACACCTTTGAAAGTTAATTCTAGCGCAAACCTACCATAAAATTTTCTTTTAAAATTTATTGGTATTCAGTTGGCGGACCATTTGCGAGCCCTGTATAAGGGATAGAATAAAGTTTTGGGATTAGCACATCCGAATAGTTTTCATTTAACATTAATTCTTCTTGTCTTCAATGAAGCCAACCTGATGATAACATCATCCAGTTTAATAAAATCCACTATTTGACTTTCACATTTTAAAAGCATTAGGCTGTCAACCCTGTCATCCCTCATTGTAGTTTGTAATATATATATATTTTAATTTTTATTTGACTAAAGATTCTTTCATTAGATGCAACGCCATAAAGATAAGCTTCTGTGAATGTTAAGATATGAGTATATAGTTTGACGGCATGACCCAAATAGTCTTTGAATTTCATGGCATGAATGAGTAAAAGGTTTATTTAAAGCTGCTATCAGATTCACCAACTTTTTGAGCAATTTTTGAACCAACTCTTCATTTCCTCCAACTTTTCGTGAAATATTGTCTCAACACCCAGTGTGATAGCAAACAGCAATATCCCCAACTTTTTATCCACAGCTCTAAAAAAGTATGCGCTAGCCGCGCCTTTTCCCCCCCAACTTTCAACATTTCAGCCAATCAGAGATAAGCGATTGATACGAATAGGCGATAAATATTAACGGCTGGTACTAGTAGTAGTGATTTTCCTCCAACTTTAGCAACGACAACCTTTTTCTCCCTTTGAACGGGAAAAAGTTGGGTTTAAAATTGGCTGAAAAGTTGGTGAATCAGATAGCAGCTAGTCCGTTAGGATTTGGTTTATTTCTATTTGACTCTGCAAATCATGTACATCCGTTTCTCATATACAGGTGGAAACATTAACTTTTCTAAGTTAGTGATACTCAAATTTGCCTTGCACAATTGAAATTTAAATATGAAATGTATTGGTGCAATATTCTCCTGATATAGGGAACATTGTCATTTAAGCTCATTACTAAATTGCCAAAATTTTCTTGTATTTCTTATAATTATTTCCTGTAAAACTTATGTGTATTAATGTTCATTGCTGTGCTATTATTTTTATCTATTCTCTTTGGTGAAACCGTTTTCCTACCGCGTTTTCGGAAGTCAGCTTCTTCAGTCATATCCTAATATTCATAATGTTTGTGAACTTGTCTATAAAGAAATCTTTATTGCTTCAAAATTTTATTCAAGTGCAACGTGTCAGCGTTACCGTGCATGTCGATTTTTTCTTCAGATGATGGACAGCTTTCATAGTCATATTTCTTTCCAAATTCAAATCGTTCTTTTTTTACCTTTATCATCCTCGAATGGATTTTTAGATGCTCCAAAATCTTCCACGAAAACTCTTTTCCTATTATGAAGGGTTCTTTCGTTCTGATATAGTCATTTTTTAGAACACCTTTAAACACACAACACTGGACTTTTGGTTTAAAATTTCACAAACACCCATAAATATAAACGAACAGGACTAATATATTAGATTAATATTAACACAATTATTCTAATTGGTAAACAAATCATATTAGATGTAAATTTCCAACTGGGCGAAAAATGTCCGGACCAGGATTCGAACCCGGGACCTCCTGGCTGAAGCCGCCAGTGCTCTGCCATCTGAGCTATCTCGGACGATTCTGGTCGAACTTTTTCACCCAGCTAACCTTGATGATTGCACCATCTGGTCTGAAACCTGGTTCAGCTCAACAGAATAAATCTCAGGTAATGGAACTCCAGAAATCGCTGGATACGAAATTACACTAGATTAATATTAACACAATTAATCTAATTGGTAAACAAATCGGTAAACAAAATTGGACTTGTTTACCAATTAGAATAATTGTGTTAATATTAATCTAGTGTAATTTCGTATCCAGCGATTTCTGGAGCTCCATTACCTGAGATTTATTCTGTTGAGCTGAACCAGGTTTCAGACCAGATGCTGTAATCATCAAGGTTAGCTGGGTGAAAAAGTTCGACCAGAATCGTCCGGGATAGCTCAGATGGCAGAGCACTGGCGGCTTCAGCCAGGAGGTCCCGGGTTCGAATCCTGGTCCGGACATTTTTCGCCCAGTTGGAAATTTACATCTAATAGGACTAATATATATTTCGCACACACACATATAAAAGTAAAATGTGACAAATTTATCAGAACCAACGACTTCTTTTATTCACATTTGCTCATATAACGCCCTTTTCTTGACTGCGAAGGGTTAACTAATTTTTGTGGCAAAAAATCACGAGAATGAGTAAAATATTGTCCAAAAATCGGGAAATTAGTTAAAAAATTATTGCAATTTGTGAAAACTCATCAAATCTTCTTTCTCAGCTGTGTTTCAAGTAGGTGACTACATTCCTTTCTGTTGTGCTACAAGTGATCTCCAATTTTCAAAAGAAGATGCAATGCCTTTGGATTAAAATATCTGGATTCTGTTTTAGGAGGAGAAGGTGAGGTAGGTTGAAATTTTTGAGAAAGGAACAATGTTTTGGAGGAAATAAAGGAACTGAATAGTCAGCTATTGATGGACAGGATTAGAGAAATTTAAATCTGGTAGATGTATAATATTTTTGTATAACTGAAAAACACAATGATAAATTGAGTGTGGCTGATTTCTTTTTGTATTTCTTTTGATAATTTAACTTGTTTACTGTTACAGTACTCAGAAACACAATCACCAAAACAATAAAAATTTCGTAATTTTTTACTATTACTTTTAAAAAAGAAATTGTCACAAAAATCTAGAATTTCCCAACTCTAAGCTCAAATTTCCCAACTTCACATATATTGGGGGGGGGGCTCCCCCCCCATACCCCCCCATGGCGACACCCCTGATGATGGCTTACTTCCACCTCTGAAACAATAGCTATGTATATGATATTTTGAATAGAGATAGATATCAGTAACACTTAAAAATAATGAAATTTTTGAAAGTGGTAACTAATATAATTCTTGGGTATGGGGCCAGAACAGCTTTGTATTTACCTATTTTCATTTTATAATCTTTTGCTTCAACAAATCACACAGAAACCGGAGAAATACACACACACACACACACTATTACAAGGAGATATACCCGTGCTTCCCGGGTTGCAGAATACATACGAAAACCATTTATTTAATTGATCACTGTATTAGATTTTTTACATTTAATATATTTTTTAGAATATGCGCTAACAATTCCAAAAACAATACTATATGAAAAATAGTAATTTGTTTAAATAAAGCTTTGAAATTTAGTAAAAGCGATAGTTTTGTATCTACCTCATGCCAGGAGTTAACATACGAAGAAATCGCCAAGGATCACTATTTAAAATCATAAATATATATTACTCAGATCCGTTTAGTAATTTAAGTGTATAGTTCATCACATGTCTTAAATTTTTATTTTATTTATATTTTATTGTTTTATTTATTGACTAATGATTTTTTAAATTTATTTATGGAATATAAGCTGGAAACAAATGCTGATATATTTATGTTAAATACAAACGGATTTACCTTACGTAAACGTCTGCACGCGATAGACGTTGATTAAAAAAATGCTCGAAAATTATTTCAAAAACAATAGAAATTTAGTAAATTGCGATGCATTTTACAAATAAATAGTGATGCAGTTTTCAAACAAATTTTATTTGAAAGTACATCTTTTTCCACATATCGGAGATGTAAAATTTAAAATGTGCAATGTTTAGACGTTTAAAAAAACTGCAGTAAAAGTTAAATTTAATATGTTTGTGTTGCCGTTCGCAAAATGACATCAACGTTATGCACGGACGCGTTTATCCTATATAATATAGATATTTTACATATATGCACATTAACACATTGTAATATCACATTAATTTAAAATGCTAAAATGTGTAATTTAACACTTTAAAACCATTAAAACAGTCGAAATAAATTGTTATTGGTTTTAAAGTGTTATTTTATAATTTTTAGCAATTGAAATGAATGTGATATTTTACATGTTACCATATTTAAACGAGTTATATGTGGCAATCCCAAAACTTTCTGCTATCTCCTACATGTTAATATTTCTTGAAAAGGGAAGTATATTAGTGCACCGGTTATGTGATGTACACCAAAATCTAATCAGCAACAACTTGTGTGAAGTTGTAGCTGAATCCGTGAAAATCCATGCATTACTTTTTGAGGTATCACTATTGCGGAAATAGTAAAAAAATCTACATAGAAGCGCCACTTGTTGGTCGATTTACTCCAAAAACAAATCAGGACAAATTTTTGTCAGGGACTAACTGAATCTGAAGATTGATGAAAATTCATGCATTAGACATTGAGATTGCGGGAATCGTGATAAATGCAGCCGAGCAGCATCACCTGCTGGGCGAGTTACACTAAAAACTAAACAGCACTAATGTATGTCAGGGACTAGCTGAATCTGAAGTTTTGAGAAAATTCTTGGTTTAGTTCTTGAGATAGAGCTATCCGATAATCATGAATAATGTTGCATAGCAGCGCCGTCTTTCGGGAGATTTACATTAAAAAGTAATCAGCACCAAATTATATCAACAAAGTAAAATAAAATCTGTAATTTTACAGATGTAAAGTTACAGAAATCTGTATGCCAACTAAAATTTTATCTATACACTGTACAAAAAAGAGGTAAATCTACAAAACTACTTTTTGTAAAGTTAAAGAAATCTGTAGCTTTACAAAAGAATCTAGTAAAATTCCAGTAATCTTTCTAAAATTTTATCTGTAACACTGGATGCAGTTGCATAAAAAGTTCTAGGCATCCCAGTTTCCTAAAACATTCTTAGTAATCTTACAGATTTTTTGATTTACGGTGCAAAAGTGTATCTGTTACATGATTTTTTGTTGTTGCCGTTACATAAAAAGTTTTAGGAATCACAGTTTCCTAGAAAAATTTTAGTAACTTTAGAGATTTTTTTTTACAGTAAAGGACTAACGGAATCTGAAGTTTTATAAAAATCCGTGCCTTATTTCTTGAGATATAGCTATTGTGTAAATCATGAATAATGCCGCGTAGCAGCGCCATCTGTTGGGCGATTTACACCAAAAAGTAATCAACAACAGTTTATATGAGGGACTAAATGAATCTAAAGTTTTATTACATTCGGTTCATTAGTTCTTGAGATAGAGTTACAAGAAATTTTGTGTCTCATACAGATAGACAGACAGACTCACAGATAGACATTTTGTTAAAACATCTTTTTCAGGTTATTTGATTCCTAAAACTTATAAATCCGTCGAAAACGGAATTCGAAAATTTTCATGAATCCAATATTTTCTCTTGTAAAGATAGAAGAAAGTAAAAAAATATATTGTGTCTTCACTACAGATTTTTAGACGTTTCATTATTTGAATAACGGTTAAAATTAGTATATGTATGTAGACGTAAATACTGCTTTAAATTATGCTTATTTTTTAACAATAAGCAAGTTGTTTAATGAAAAATAGGGAAAAGTAATTGCTTTTTTACTTGTCTCACATTTCTTATAGGATTATGCAAATAGGACTTAATGAATTGCAGACATTCATTATATATTTTAATGAATCATAAATATTCATTTAGATTAGGTGGGGTTTACATTTTGAAGATCGATTTGTCCTCTATCGATTTCTTGAAGTATCATTATTTGAGTAATTTTAAGATTAGTATATGTATGTAGACTTGTATATGTATGATTTTATGTATGATAAGATTAGTATATGTATGTAGTATATGTACGTTTTACATTAAGTATTTAGTTTTCAATTTTCAACTAATTAGCTAATTTGTATCTATCTATAATTGTGTTTTAATGAAGCTGTTATCTTTATATTATAGTTAAAACAAAAACAAGAACGAGAAATCATGCTTCTAGTATAGATTATGAAACACCTTCAATACATTCAGTATACTATAACAAAATTTTACAATTTTTTAAGATGAAAGATATCTAAATAAAAAAATTAGAAAATACAGAAAGGCAATTAAAAACCCAATTTATGCAATTACCTTGAATAGTACGAAAAATATCAGAATTTTTTTGTGCAGCCATGTACAGGATTTATAGCTTCACATGTATATTATAGAGCACGGTAAAAGTTGAAATGTCCCATTCAGCATTTTCCGTCAACTAGCGAAAATACACGTGCGAGCTTTTGTGTAGCCCTGTATATGATCTTTAGAATTTATACCTGGTGTCTAACAAATGACTGATGAATTTTAAAATTCAGTAACTTGCAAACGGTGACAGATATTAAAACAATTTTTGCAGGAGGCTGATTTAATAAGTCAGGAGTTTTATGCTGCGATTCCCAGTTTTAGTTACAAATAGCAGCGATAGATGGCGCTGCAAGAAATAGCCGCTAAATCCAGTCTCGATTTTTCGGGCTCTCTCTTCGACCATGCGAAAAAAAGAGATTACGATACTTCGAATGGATTCCGAAGTACAAAAAATCGTGTCTGGAATTAGCACCTGATTCGCGCATCGCCATCTATTGTTTGAATTCGAACTAATACCAAGAATAACAGTAAAAAAAAAAAAAAAAAAAAAAAAAAAAAAACTCTTTCATTCTACAAAACCCTCAGCAATACTTTTTTTAAAATCTGTCACCGTTTGCAAGTTTTTGAATTCAAAAATCTATCAGACATTTTTTTGGGACACCGGGTACACACCAAGTGACATGGAAAAGCGTAGTTAAATTTTAAAACGCGTATTACAGCTGAAAACGCATTTCCAGCAACTTTTTTACATACGGAGTACTGTAGCTAAATACTTTAAAATGTTCCTGAAAATGAACGATAAATTATATACACACCAGATTCTACAGTAAGCGTTTTGTAATGCACCTCAGTGATACATACTAATTTCAATATACAGTGCAACCTCTCTGTAAGGGCTACCTGCCGTTCCATTGAAAAATGGCCATTATGAGGGGTGGCCCTTGAATAGGGGTGACAGAAAAAACTAAAATAAGGAAATCAAAACCTATATAGGTGAAAAAACTGTTTATTAACATTTTCAAACTCTATACAAGATTGAAAAAAGTTTCTATTGAAGTTTGTTTACTTTTCATAATTTTTTTCGCAGATAATTTTGGTTTCTAATGATTCTTTTACTTTATGGAACAAATTACTTAACTTTTCATCATTTATTAATGCATTATAATGAGGTATTAATTAATTTATTTATATTAGCGTTTCCTGACAGGTATAAAAATTGTGCTTCAATATGCATTCACAGTTTTAGTAAATGTGGAATCAGTTTTTCTAGATGACGTGTTATCCATTGTGTGCCCAGAACAAAGGGTCAAACTCCCCCCCCCCCCCAACCCAATGCAGGTTGCAATGTGAAACACAGTGTGAGGAAAATCTGTTTGTCTCATTTGTGACCCTTTGTTGTGTTGCTGTTGTAAGCTGAACTCTTATCTTTTAGTTTAGGAATTCAATACACCTGTTTAGGATTTAAGGCACACGTGAAAAAATGGCCTTTATGAGGGGTACGTGCGGCTCCTAATAGGAGTAAATTTAACATTATGTCTATGGGAAAAATTTGCATTCCTAAAAATATTGGCCCTTTATTGAGGTTGCCCTTGAATAGGGGTGGCCTTTAAATGAAGTTTCACTGCATTTAAAATAGTGTAAAATCATTAAAATACACCTCAAACGTTTTTTCCCTATAGCCCGTAATGTAACGGAATTCTTTTGAGCGTCCCTATAAATGAACCGTTACTGCTACACACTTCAATTTAAATATCGAACATGCCACCGCATAACACATATCATTTTCATGGCAATGTGATTATATTTAAGCAAGTTAGAACATGGACTGACAGACAAACAGTATTCATAAACACTTTTTAACTACAGTAAAACCTCCCTAAAGCGACCACGTTCCGTTCCAATAAAAATTGGCCGCTCCGAGAGGTGGCCTCTTAATAGAGGTCATGTTTAAATCGAGATTTTAATTGCTGAAAAAATTAACAATTTATTTTACTAAAATTTATTTTTCGCATTAGGAAAAAAAATGAAAATTTAAGTATCAAAACAAAAATTAATGACATAAGTAAATTGCTGTAGATTTTGAAAAATGAATACATTGATGTTTGCTTTTATTTTACGGTTTTATCTTTTATAAGTTTTATTTCCAAGTCCTTTCAAAGTTCAGTAAAAAAATGATTTTTTTTTTTTTTTTTTTTTGAACGAGAACAAATAATGACGATTTCATTAATGTATCTATTTCTTTGAGAGTTTCCTGACACAATAGGGCAGTGGAGTTTATTGACCGTCATTCTTAATTTGTCATCAGAGTTAAATTCATTGCCTAAAAAGGCACAAAAGGGTTTAAACACATAAAAGTTATAGAAATAAAGAAAAAATTCTAAACTTAGTTTAGAAGTTTTATGAATATTACGCTCTACGGAATTATATTTTCTAAAAAATCCTTCTTCAAGCGACCAGGAAAATACGAAACATGTTTCATTTTTTTTCAGATAAATGGGTCTCTCATGAAGGAAATTCAGCTGGGAGGTCTCTGAATGGAGGTAAAATTAGTATTGAGCTTATGGGAATAAATTTCGTTCCATGAAAAAATGGTCGTTGAGGGAGGTGGTTGCGTAATGGAGGTGGTTGCGTAATGGAGGTGGTCGCACAGGGAGGTTTCACTGTAGGTTGGAAAATTTTAATTATTAGACTATTTTGATTATCGTTATTTCGGAACATTCATGGTCGACACTTAGAACTATAGAACTACTAAAATATATAAATAACTACGTGCTTGTTGTTTTAACATGTTTTACATGTTACAATATTTTTTAAATTTATAGTTGATATTTTAAAGCACAAAAGCAAAAAAACATACTTATGAGATTTGGCCAACGAGGGAAGTGCGTTATTTATTCTAGCGTAGAGATACAAATAAACATGGTGACAAAAACAAACTCTTTTTTTCCATTTGCATCCTATACTTTTCAGCAGGCTTGGTCCATTTTTCTACTAAAGTAAAAATAAATCACAAAAAAAAAAAAAAAACATAGTTGTGTGAATTGATCAACTAGGAAAGTAACTTATTTATTTCAGTATCGAGATAGAAACAAACATGGTGAGAAAAACCTTTTTTCTCATTTGCATCTTATCCTTTTCAGTAGGTTTGGCCTATTTTTCCACTAAAGTAAAAATAAACCACAAAAAACACACTTGTGTGAATTAACTAACGAAGGAAGTATCTTATTTATTTCAGTATCGAGATGCAGACAAACACGGTGAGAAAAACCCTTCTTCTCCATTTGCATCCTGTCCTTTTCAGCAGGCTTGGTCCATTTTCCCACTAAAGTAGAATTAAATCATAAAACACGTACTTGTGTGAATTGACCAACGAGGGAAGTATCTTATTTATTTCAGTATCGAGATATAAACAAACATTGTGACAAAAATATTTTTCTCCATTTGCGTCCTATCCTTTTCAGAAGAAATTGTCCATTGTTTCTTTAAAGCAAAAATAAGTCACAAAAAAATACTTATGAGAATTGAGCAACGAGGGAAGTATATTATTTATTTAGGCATCGAGGTACAAACAATCATGGTGACAAAAACAAACTTTTGTTTCCATTTGTATCCTTATTTATTTCGGCATATAGATACAAACAAACATGGTGACAAAAACCTTTTTCCTCCATTTACATCCTATCCTTTTCGGTAGGCTTTGTCCATTTTTTCCCTAAAGCAAAAATAAGTCACAAAACACATACTTATGAGAATTGATGAACAAGGGAAGTATGTTATTTATTTAAGTATCCAGGTACAAGCAAACATGGTGACAAAAACAAACTTTTCTTCCATTTGTATCCTTATTTATTTCGGCAACGAGATACAAACGAACATGGTGACAAAAATATTTTTTGCCATTTACATCCTATGCTTTTTGGTAGGCTTGGTCCATTTTTTTCCCTAAAGCAAAAATAAGTCACAGAAAACATACTTGTGAGAATTGATCAACAAGGGAAGTGTATTATTTATTTAAGCATCGAGGTACACACAAACATGGTGGCAAAAACAAACTTTTTTCCCCTTTGTATCCCTATTTACTTCGGCAAACGAGATACTAACAAACATGATGGTAAAAATATTTTTTTTTCCCATTTGCTTACTATCCTTTTCAGTAGGCTCGGTTCATTTTTTCCCTAAAGCAAAAATAAGTCACAAAAACATAGGGGAGACCGTGGTAGGATAATTATGTTAACAACTTTTGTTGTTTATTAATATATTTTTAAGTATAGTAAAATTAATTTTACATGAACTGTTAGAGTATTCCTTTGTTGTATTAAATATATTACATTTAATTTTTCAAATAAAAAAAATAAAGGATAATTTTATTTTTTCGTAATATTAGCAGATCGTCATCTTACTCCAGTACTGGGGTAAGATGACAACGCTGAAAAAGGTTGAACAGATTTTATCTTTTGAATATGTTACATGGTTTAAAAAATGATAACTGTGTTTTTACATCTTACAAAGTATCAAACTAAGCATAATGCATTGTAACGTAATGTTAAAGTGTTTAGTTGTGCAGCTGACAATAGTCACAAAAAAATGCCATTTTCATAATTGGAACATTCCTCATGCCACCACGCTTGGCATTTACAGCACTGGATCCATTCTTCTGTTGATGGGTCACAATATTCCTCGTCACAAGCAGGACATCTGAAAACACCATCCTTTGAAGTTGATGCAACTGGACTGTTTGGCCTGGATTTAATAGACTTAGGCTTAAAGGAACTTAGTTTGAGTTTTTTACTCCCTTTTTAGCTTCACGAGCTCCTTATCTCTGTTTTTTAAACGTGCCTGTTCTTCCCTCTGCTTTGCCCTTTGTTCTAACATTTCTTTGATGGGTGTGCTTGTAAGAATGCTTGAGCTCAGTGTTTTGCTTATTCTTACATTGTGTTGCTTTAGACTTTAGACAATGGTTTGAAATCAAAAACATTAACAGGCTTTTTTGGTGCATCGGAATACGCATTTGTCATAAGTTCTGGTTCTTCTGGAGGGTTTATACGTATGTTTTCTACTACCAGGGTCGAGCTTGCCCCGGGCTGCCTGTTTAAAAATATTCGTTTTCATTGCCATAAAGGAAGTCGATTAATTGACATTTATTCATGGTAATAGGTAGTATTTAAACTAAGTTACTCATAAATATTAAAGAAAAACGATATATCTTGCCTGTATGTGTAGCAGAGCTTATTTACACATGCATAAAAGTTATAAGGTGGCTGCGGTAAACAATCAAAGCTTCAAAACTATCACAAAAATGGTGATTTCAGCGTCTCTATTCTATTGTTTAACGAACGGCCGATAGGAGAACTAGTAGTGTCCGGTAGACGCTGCCACCTAGTGGAAAACGGAAAAATTAAGATATTCGTCATCTTGCCCCGGTCTCCCTTACTTATGAGAATTGATGAACAAGAGAAGTGTATTATTTATTTAGGCATCGAGGTACAAACAAACATGGTGACAAAAGCAAACTTTTTCGCCCTTTCTATGCTTATTTACTTCGGCACCGAGATACTAACAAACATGATGATAAAAGCCTTTTTCTCCATTTTCATCCTATCCTTTTCAGTAGGCTTGGTCCATTTTTCCCCCCTAAAGTAAAAATAAATCGCAAAAAAACATACTTATGAAAAATGACCAACGAGGGAACGATGTTATTCATATTGGCATCGAGATTAGAAACAAACATGGTGACAAAAACAAAGTTATTATTTTTTTTTTCATCCAGTCGTTTTCTGTAGGCTTGTTCCATTTTTTCAAATAAATCACACAAAAAAACTTATGCAAATTTACCAACGAAGGAAGTACGTTATTTATTTCGACATCGAGATATGAACAAACATGGTGACAAAAACAAATGTTTTCTTCCATTTGCATCCTATCCTTTTCTGTAGGCTTGGTCCATTTTTTCGCCTAAAGTAAAAATATATCACAAAAAAACCATACTTATGAGAATTGGCCAACGAGAGAAGTATGCTGTTTATTTCCGCAACTAGATACAAACAAACAAATCACAAAAACAATTTTTTTCCATTTGCATCCTATTCTTTTCAGTAAGCTTTGTCTATTTTTTCACCTAATGCAAATATAAATCACAAAAAAAACATACTTATGAGAATTGACCAACGAGAGAAGTATGTTTTTTATTTCGGCATCGAGATATAACCAAACATGGTTAAAAAAAACCAGACTTTTTTTCATTCGCATCCTATCCTTTTAAGTAGACGTGGTCTATTTTTTCTCTAAAGATAAAATAAATCGCAAAAGTAACATACTTCTAACTCACATCATCATTTCTTTAAAAAAAAACCTAACTAACTGAAACTAGTGCAAAATTATATGTTTTTAGAATATTCTAAATAAAACACCTTTTCTAATTGCTTTTGTAAATACCGGTTTAAAAGGTACGTCTGCATATTAAGAAGAACAACAAAGTTACTTAATGAAAAATGTATTTTTTTTTTTTTTTACTTCACTCGCATGCCTTATAGGATTACGCAAATATAACGTAATGGATTGCAGACATTCATTAAATATTTTAATGAATCATAAATATTCATTTAGATTAAGTAGGATTTGCATTTCGAAGATCGATATGTCTTCTTGACATATTTCTTGACATTTAAATTATTTGAATAATGCTAAGATTAGTATGTGTATAAGTTTATGTTTTTATGTTTTACCTTATTTAGCATTCCATTTTCCGCCAATTACTTAGATTCTTCTGATTAATAATTGTATTTTATTAGGCTGTTAACTTTTTGCTTTCTTCTATCTTTACAAGAAGAAAGTATTGGATTCGTGAAAATTTTCGACTTTTGGTTTTCGACGGATTTACACATTTTAGGGGTCAGAGATTCTGAAAAACATGTTTTTACAAAATGTCTGTCTGTGAGTCTGTCTGTCTGTCTGTCTGCCCATATGTCTGTCTGTCCGTTTGCCAGTCTGTCTCTATGTATGTGACACAATTTTGTGTTAGCTCTATCTCGAGAACTAACGCAGGGAATTTAATGAAAAATTATACTCAGTTAGCCCCTATTATAAATTGGTGTTGATTTGTTTTTGGTGTGAATCGCTCGACAGGTGGCGCTGCTATGCAACATTTTTCACGATTTCCACAATAGCTCAATCTTCAGAACTAATGCACGGATTTTCATCAAACTTCAAATTCAGTTAGTCTTTGACATGAATTGACGTTTTGTACATTTTGGTGTAAATCACTCAACAGGTGGTGCTGCTATGCTGCATTTTTTGCGATTTCTGCAATAGCTCTATCTCAGGAACGAATTAAAATCAGGAACTTCAGATTCAGGTATACCTTGATATGTATTAGTGCTGTTTATGTTTTGGTGCAAATCGCTCAATAGGCGTCGCTGCTATGCTGCTTTTTTCAGAATTTACACTATAGGTCTATCCCAATAACTGATCCACGAGTTTTCATCAAACTTCAGGTTCATGTATACCTTGATATAATTCAGTGCTGTTTACGTTTTGGTATTATTCGCTCAACAGGTGGCGCTGCTATGCTACATTTTTCAGAATTTCTGCTATAGCTCTATCTCAAGAACTAATGCATGAATTTCCACCAAACTTCAAATCCACATATAATTTGATATGAATTGGTGCTAAATTGATGTAATTTCTTGTACTATTTAAACGATTTAATTGATGTGATTTGATGTGAGTTTTTTGATGGCCACTATTACTGTTATAATAAAATAAATACAGAATTTTTTACTCTCGCTATTTCAAGACATTCGTGACCATTGCATAGAATTATGCATTTTAAGTGCGTTTGTAATTATATAAATACGTAGAATCTAGAGTCGTCGTCTGGTTCGCATAGAACAGCGTAAAAACTACCCAAACGAATGGTTTGAAATCTAATAAATATAATCGTTTCAGAATTTTATCATTTCAAATTTTTTGAAAATCGAATCAAATCTTAAAAAAATAATAAATAAAAGTCTTAATAAAAGTCTTAATAATAGACTTAATAAAAGTCTTCTTCATTCTATTCAAGGGTTTTGTACCTTTTAAAAGCGAAGAAATTTAACGAAAAATTCAAAGTTTGAATTAGTCTATCTTCAAAACCTTCTTATGTATAAAACATGGAATTCTGGATATATCTGTAAACAGATTGTGCTTTGTAATATGCTGTCATTAGAAATTTATTAGCCTTTTTGCAGAATTTGTGTATTGTTGAAATCAAAATAGCTCTGTTTTTATCTCCAGAAGTCATTGCGCGCACAATTTCTTGAGAAAGTATGTATGGATTGTCATGAAATTTGGAAAAGTTACTAAACATATACGTGTGTTTAAAATGAACTACTCTTAGGCCAAAATTATTTCATTAACTATAAGAAAAAAAAATTGTATTTTTAATGAATAAAAATAGTTATAACTAAAAATATTATCATTGTAAATGCTTAAAAGTAGTTCATTTTAAACACACATATTTGTTTAGAATCTTTACCAAATTTCATGACACCAAATTAAACACAACTTAAAAGTCATCAATACAAGTAAATAAAAAAAAAATGGTAAATAATATAAAAAGTAGTTTCACATTGAGGAGAAATAATTAATTAGTTTGTCGGGTTTTTTGTTTTTTTAAATTTAATTTTTACTTGTTACTTACATTTTCTACCATTTATTGTTTAACCCTTTCGGGGGCAAGTCATTTTTGCTCCATAAATGTTCAAATAATTAATTGACACCGCAATTTACGAACAAATTTATTTGAAAAAAATTAAAAGCTTTTTTTCACGTATATTATGAGGTCGAAATTACACTAAAAAATTACTTGTGCCATTTGTCAATTTGGGCATTAAAATTAAGTATTGGCGCCCCTGAAAAGGTTAAAATATTTCTTTGGTACAGTTTCACATGCAATTGACTTAATTTGTCGAGCGCAATTTGGCACATGATTAAATACATTGTTGTTGTAACACATATTCAATTCGAACCAATCACCGAACACTCCCTTTAACATTTTCCTCTTTCTCCTAAATCATATGATACGTGATTAATTCAATGATATCCCATAATCATTAATGATTCTAGGTTGCCATGGTGATTGCGTCCTATTTAAGATGGAGTCCTATTATTTCGTTATTACTGAATTTAATATACGTAGAATTATAATTAAATTTTGTATTCATTCATTTTTGCAGAAGAGTGCAAAAGCTATTGAAACAAGAGCTGATATTTATAAAACTAGTTACAGTACGAACGCACCTCATTTGCCACGTTTGACATACAATTTTCGACTTGTTTTTAACTCTTTTCAAAATTTAAATACTGTTTTATGTACAAAAGTAATGTATTTATTCTTTAAAACAGTTTTTCAATATTCATAGCTTATATACATCCATTTCTAACAAACCTTTGAAGTAAAATTCTAGTAAAACGCTAATTTTTTACTCTCTGATTGGTTATATGTGAAGATTGTCTAACTATTTCGTTTATAGCTCTCAACACAAACATGCAATTACATGCATATGCCATTATCTGAATACTATGTATTTTGAATTTAAATCATAATAACATTATAATTTTGATATAATCATTATGATAGTTTATTAATACAAATGTGCGAATTAAAAGATAACATGATTTAAAAATGAAATTAATTGAAAAAAGCAGTTGTAAACACATGTATTATAAATATGTTATATATTTCTTTAATATATTAATTATTATTATAAACAATGAAATTGTACATAAATTTTGAACAAAATCATTTCATTACATATGCGATTTCATTAAGAAATACAATACAATATTTTGTCTCTGAAACTACCCCTTATGAGATACAGTCCTTAAATAATATGATTATTGTATTGCCATGAACAACGATCTGCTATACAAGATCGTTTTTTTACATTTCAGGTTTCAATGAAAAACGCAAAACAATGTTTTTGACCCTCGAACTGTCCTGATGCTATGTTCCTGAAACTATATAAATATTGTATAAAATATAGTTCAAACTATAATTATGGAACGTCACATTCACCTTGATTAACATATAAATATACGATATTACAATTCTGATAAAATTTTACTTAAAAGTTGCTAAAATACATAAAAAGGTTTCTACAACATAAAAACCGTCAAAGATGTTCAAATCCCAAGCGCTTTCAACTGCATTATAACAGTCGTCTTCAGGGGAAAAATCAGAGGAGTGAAAGTTCATGGAAAATTCCTTGCTTAAGTATCAGTGAACGAGTCTATTTCAAAGAAAGGGAGGAGGGAGGGGGAGGGGAGGTGGTAAAAAAGGAAAATGATTATGTTTCAAAATCGCTAGAGATATCTAGTATTCTATACCAGATCTTAGATATGTTGTAGGACAATGTATCGTTGCAAATATTCTTTCTTTGAGTTAAAATTTCCAATGATTCCCTTATTATTGATGAGTAGTAATTTGAAGTACGGGCTATGACTCTTGCTTTACTGAAATCTATGTGAATATCTTGTTTTTGATTTAATCTGGTTAGAGCAGTAGAGGGTTTGTTATACTTTATGTCTGTAATATGTTCTTTACGCCTGTCTTTAATTTATTTTTTTTAATTTTTTTTTAATTTTTTTTATTAGCGGAACTGAAACTTAGACCACTTGAGAAAGATATTATATCTAAATATCATCAGAAACCTCAAATATGGCTGCATTACGTCGATGATATATTTTTAATTTGGAACCATGGTATCTCCGCTTTGAAAGAGTTTTTAAATACAGCTAATAACCTGGATTCAAATATACAGTTCACATTGGAAGTCGAAGAAAAAGGATCCTTACCATTTTTAGACGTAGAATTAATAATAAATAATACAACATACAAAATTGATAGGAAAATTTACAGGAAACCATGTAATTTAAATTGTACAATATCCTACAATAGTAATGTCCCATTTAAATACAAAACTGCAGTTTATAAATTTTATATAAATAGAGCCATAGAATTTTGTACAAGAGAATACCTACAAGCAGAGTTACTCACCAATAAGAAGATTGCAATAGAAAATGGTCCCCCCCCCCCCAATGTATCAATAAATTAATCTTTGATATTCAGCATAGAGAGTTAACCAGAAATAGCATTAAAAATAATCTCAAGTTTTATAGTTTTAATTATATACCTCAGTTATTTGAAAGGATCAGTTATGCCACAAAGAAATATAATATATACGTAATCGCAAAACCATCTGCCAAATTAAAAGATCTTGTACACCGGAAAATAGACCCAATCCTTAACGATGAAACTTCTGGCATATATGTAATACCTTTCACAGACAAAGTAAATCAGAAAGAACTCAAATACATAGGACTGACCACTAGAAAATTTAAAGACAGACGAAAAGAACATATTACAGACATAAAGTATAACAAACCCGCTACTGCTCTATCCAGATTAAATCAAAAACAAGATATTCACATAGATTTCAGTAAAGCAAGAGTCATAGCCAGTACTTCAAATTACTACACATCAATAATCAGGGAATCATTGGAAATTTTAACTCAAAGAAAGAATACTTGCAACGATAAATTGTCCTACAACATATCTATGACCTGATATAGAATACTAGATATTTCTAGCGATTTTGAACCATAATCATTTTCATTTTTTACCCCCCCCCCCTCCTCCCTTCCTTTTAAAAAGACTCGTCCACTGATACTTAAGCAAGGAATTTTCTATCAACTTTCACTCCCCTGATTTTTCCCCTGAAGACGACTGTTATAATGCTGTTGAAAGCGCTTGGGACATCTTTGACGGTTTTTATGTTGTAGAAACCTTTTTATGTATTTTAGCACCTTTTAAGTAAAATTTTATCAGAATTGTAATATCGTATATTTATATATAAATATTGTACAGTCATCAATAATGAATTGGTGCGCAAAGTTCGAACAAAATTGTTTGATTGCATATGTGATTTCATTGCAAAACATAATACAGTGTTCTGCCCTTGGAACTGCCCCACATGACTTATGTACCTTTAACAATATAATTACAATGAACAATGAACTTGTGGGCAAAATCGATTTTTTACATTTGTTATTTAAACGCAAAACAAGGTTTTTGCCCCTCGAATTGCCCTAGTGAGCTACGGTCCTGAAACTATATAAATATTGTATTGTCATCAATAATGGACTTGTGCACAAAATCTGAGCAAAATTGTTTCGTTTCATATGTAATTTCATAACAAAACACAATGTTTAGTCCCTGGATCTTCCCCTCATGAGTTACGGCCTTGAAATTATATGAATATTGTACTGTCATGAACAGTGAACTTGTGTACAAAATCGTTTCTTTACGTATGTGATTTTATTGAAAAACGTAAAACAATGTTTTTGCCCCTCGAACTGCCCTGATGAGCTACGAGCCTGAAACTATATAAATATTGCACTGTTATCAATAATAAACTTGTGCACACAATTTAAGCAAAATCCTTTCGTTTCATAAGTGATTTCATTGAAAAACATCATATGACGTTTAGTCCCTGGAACTGTCCCTTATGAGTTACGGTATTGAAACAATATGATTATTGTATTGTCATGAACAATGAACTTGTAGAAAATCAGTTTTCTACATGCATGATTTCAGTGAAAAACGTAAAACAATGTTTTTGCCCCTCGAACTGCCCTGATGAGCTACGAGCCTGAAACTATATAAATATTGCACTGTTATCAATAATAAACTTGTGCACACAATTTAAGCAAAATCCTTTCGTTTCATAAGTGATTTCATTGAAAAACATCATATGACGTTTAGTCCCTGGAACTGTCCCTTATGAGTTACGGTATTGAAACAATATGATTATTGTATTGTCATGAACAATGAACTTGTAGAAAATCAGTTTTCTACATGCATGATTTCAGTGAAAAACGTAAAACAATGTTTTTGCCCCTCGAACTGCCCTGATGAGCTACGAGCCTGAAACTATATAAATATTGCACTGTTATCAATAATAAACTTGTGCACACAATTTAAGCAAAATCCTTTCGTTTCATAAGTGATTTCATTGAAAAACATCATATGACGTTTAGTCCCTGGAACTGTCCCTTATGAGTTACGGTATTGAAACAATATGATTATTGTATTGTCATGAACAATGAACTTGTAGAAAATCAGTTTTCTACATGCATGATTTCAGTGAAAAACGTAAAACAATGTTTTTG
Organism: Maratus speciosus; assembly: GCA_963932465.1. Lineage (NCBI taxonomy): Eukaryota > Metazoa > Arthropoda > Arachnida > Araneae > Salticidae > Maratus > Maratus speciosus. The sequence goes on from OZ010797.1 coordinate 482,146,616, forward strand.
CCCCTCGAACTGCCCTGATGAGCTACGAGCCTGAAACTATATAAATATTGCACTGTTATCAATAATAAACTTGTGCACACAATTTAAGCAAAATCCTTTCGTTTCATAAGTGATTTCATTGAAAAACATCATATGACGTTTAGTCCCTGGAACTGTCCCTTATGAGTTACGGTATTGAAACAATATGATTATTGTATTGTCATGAACAATGAACTTGTAGAAAATCAGTTTTCTACATGCATTATTTCAGTGAAAAACGTAAAACAATGTTTTTGCCCCTCGAACTGCCCTGATGAGCTACGAGCCTGAAACTATATAAATATTGCACTGTTATCAATAATAAACTTGTGCACACAATTTAAGCAAAATCCTTTCGTTTCATAAGTGATTTCATTGAAAAACATCATATGACGTTTAGTCCCTGGAACTGTCCCTTATGAGTTACGGTATTGAAACAATATGATTATTGTATTGTCATGAACAATGAACTTGTAGAAAATCAGTTTTCTACATGCATGATTTCAGTGAAAAACGTAAAACAATGTTTTTGCCCCTCGAACTGCCCTGATGAGCTACGAGCCTGAAACTATATAAATATTGCATTGTTATCAATAATAAACTTGTGCACACAATTTAAGCAAAATCCTTTCGTTTCATAAGTGATTTCATTGAAAAACATCATATGACGTTTAGTCCCTGGAACTGTCCCTTATGAGTTACGGTATTGAAACAATATGATTATTGTATTGTCATGAACAATGAACTAGTAAAAAATCGGTTTTCTACATGTATGATTTCAGTGAAAAACGTAAAACAACGTTCTTGCCCCTCGAACTGCCCTGGTGAGCTACGGTCCTGAAACCATATAAATATTAAACTGTCATCAACAATGAACTTTTGCACAAAGTTTGAATAAAACCGCTGCGCTACATATGTGATTTCGTTGAAAAAAGTAAGATTTTTTTTTTAACGTAGACCCTGCCGCTGATCCCATACGAATATCGGATTATTATTGAATATTGAACTGTTACCGCTAATAAACTTCTGAATGAATGCAATATTTATTTGGACAAAAAAAGTTAGAATTGAATCAAAAATCTATTGCAAGATTCCATGCACACAGAAAGATATTAAGCGAAGCTAAATAAAAGCTGCCGAAATCCGGGGTTTAAGACGTATTTGTGCAAAAAAATAATTGATTCGTTTCAATATATGAAATAACTTTTAAAACACACTATTTTATGCCTTACCGTAGAACAAGGAACAATTTATGTAGCTGAAAATAAGAAATTTTAATTGCTTGGTAACATAAAACTTAATTGCTTGTTTAAATTTACATTACTTTAGGGATTATGCAAATACGGCTTAATGGTCTGCAAACATTCTTTAATGAATTTAATGTAATGTAAATATTCATTTAGCTTTTGTCCTGTTTAAAATTTGGTTAAATACGTTTAGGATTCTGAATTACCTAAATGGAAAAAGATTAAAAAGTATATATTTTTTTGTAATTTTTGCTTTATTCATCGAATTTGTTTAAATTAAAGAACATAAAAATCGAATTTAACAATATGCAAATAGGCGCAAAATATTTGCTATTTGCTTGAAATTTTTATTTGCTATTATGTATATTTATTATGGGTTAGTTCCATGGATTTTTGTAGTGTACGCCGCACAACTGAAAACTTCTATGCTTTTTGGCCACCGTTACTTTTGAAGACTTTTCTTCGTCTTATTCAATTAATGATATATCTCCGATAAAATAAGTCACATTTTTCCGTACAAAAATACTGGTAGTAAAACCACAATCACAGCAATTTGAACCTTTGTGGCTCACACTACAAGTACGTATGGAACTACCCTATAGCTATGACTAGATTTTGCTAAAAAGTTGTTTAAAGTGACACTAACTGAGAGCGAAGATACATAATCGAACTATTTCTCGTTGTAGTTTTATTAAATCAATAAAATGTTCAAATGATTGCGTTAATCATTTTAAGTTGGTGATTAATTTACACAGAAAAAATTATTAGTAAAATATACCTGTGTCTACAGCTTAAAAAACGTGGTTTTGTTAAAATTGTGCATAAGTTGCACAAATAGTGCGTTGCGTAAATGAAGTATTTGTTTTTCTGATGTTAGGGGTTTCACAATCCAAAAACCATTTTTACACATAGTTCTAGATATTATAATTATTAGTTATTTGTAAGAAATATCGAGCGCTTGAAAATTGTTTTAATCTAGATAAATGTTCGAACTATCTCCTCATACGTTTATTGTCAGTGTATTATTTACATAGTGCAACTATATTATAATAAAATGCCGAGAGAACTGTAGACATTATCATAACTTCCGGTTTGGTATAATTTCATTGCCCCACATTTAATACTGAATATCCGAGAAAAGACGATGAAATTCTGTGTCTACAGCAGAAAGAACGTAATTTTTATGAAAATGTACTTAAAGTTGCAGAAATAGTGCGTTGCATAAAAGACTAATTTGTTTTGGGAATATTAGGGGTTTGACAATCCAAAAACCAATGTCACACATTGTTCTAGACATTACAATGATTAGTGATCTGTAAGAATTATTGATGTTTGAAAATGGCATGAATCTAGAAAAATGCTCTAACTATCTCCTCATACGTTTGTTTGTCAATGTATTATTTACATAGTGCAACTATATTATAATAAATGGTAGAGAGATCTGTAGACATTATCATAACTTCCGGTGTGACATCGTCCCTTTGCTCCACATTTAATACTGAATGTCCGAGAAATTGCAAGAAATAGCATTGAAAATCTATTAATAAATAATATTAGACGAAACGCAATATTTCACCTTGATTCAAACATAAAATATATTATGTGAATTTTTAAAAAGTTCACTTTTTTACTTAAAGGGTGACTAAAATAGTGACAATAATTAAAATAATGAATAATAATAAAGGGATTATTGGCACCCCCATTTTCAAAACGAAGTAACGTATTTGTATAAATAAACAGCGATTAATTATTAAAATATTCTTTGGTGAAGATCTTGGAAAAGCTTGAAAGTACTAAGAAGTTTTATTTAAATAAAATGTATATTAGGTATTTCGTATGAAATACTACCTATTGGGATCGTTCCTATGTTGGAATTTCTGAAAAGGTTTTGCAGATCTACACCGATCAGGACCCCTAGAACCCAAAACCACCCTCAGTAAAAAACTTTATCTCTCTATCTATCTATCTATCTATATATATATATATATATATATATATATATATATATATACAACTATATATACGAGGTAGGATTCAAAAGTTCCCGGACTGACTCTATAACTGTAAAAATATTATCAATTTCATTGCTGAAACACATCCGCCTTCGAAATAAGATCCTTGCGCAACAACACACTTTTACCATCGGCTGTAAAGGTCATCGAAGCCCTTCTGGAATCCATTTTTAGCCATGTCCTGTAATTCAGCCTGCGATGCACTTTTAGCTTCATCTAAAGATTGAAATTGACGACTCTGCAAGCGACGTGCAGTTCAGGAAACAGGCTTAAGTCGCAAGTTGAGAGATCAGGGGAGTAAGGAGGATGTGGCAAAACAGTTGTTTTCGTTTTCGTAAGGAAGTCATCGACGACTAGGGATCGGTGTGCAGGAAGGTTGTCATGCAAAAGCACCCATGACTGCTCAGCCCACAGTTTTGGCCTCTTCTTCCGGACAACCAACGCAAACGACGCAGGATGTCTACATAGAGTTCTGTGTTGACAGTGCGTCCTTCAGGGATAAATTCCAGATGCACAATGCCCGGGATATCGAAGAATACCTTTAACATGACCTTCCCTTTAGAGCGATCTTGGCGGAATTTTTTCTTCCGTATTGATTTCAAAGTCGCCGATGCCCTCTTGGATTGCGGATCGTATAAATAACACCATTTCCAGTCTCCAGTAACAATTCTGCAGAGTAGGGAAGGATCTTTGTCGACAGCCGAGATTAAGCCTCCCACCACTTCAATTCGAATTGACTTTTGGTCTTCGCTTAACATGCATGGTCGTCGATTTCAAACTTCAGATGAAGTAAAAAGTGCATCGCAGGCTGCAATAAAGGACATGGGAAAAAATGGATTCCAGAAGAGCTTCGATGACCTGTACAGGGCATAGCAAATGTGTATTGTTGCGCAAGGGTCTTATTTCGAAGGCAGGTGTGTTTCAGCAATGTAATTGGTAATATTTTTACAGTTATAGAGTCAGTCCGGGAACTTTTGAATCATACTACGTATATATCACTTTCTCCTGGATACGATAACTTCCACAATTCTGCACAAATCTCTTCCAAATTGATACATAAAATCAAGGGACATAAAATCTCGGTCAAGTTCGTTAATGGGCAAAATCGGAAATAGGGAGGGGTTTTGTGAAAACCGAAAAACCCCCATAACTTCTTAATTTTTGTACATATCAAATCAGTTTAAAGTTTTTATTACTTCTAAAAATAGGGCCAAAAATGTATGTATCACAGATTTTTGATAAAATTAAAAATGGGCTCAAGGGCGCAAAAATTAGGGTTTTGGGGAGAAAAAAATTCCTACCTTCGTCAATTCTCAAGATATCAAATCCAATTAATTTTATCATACATCTCCTTAATATTGTCTACAACTTTTATATTCACAAGTTTTTGATAGGACCAATTCGTACCTCAAAAAAAATTAAAAACGAAAACAAAAAAGGGGGTTTAAGAAGAAAAATTTTCATAACTCCCTCAATTCACAAGGTATAAAATCTCCAAGAATTTATCATATATCTTCTTAATATTGTCTTCAACATTTATATAGACAAGTTTTAGATAGGACCAATTCTTACAGCAAAAACAAATTAAAAATACATAGCAGTTGAAGAAAAAAATCATCTTATTAAGGGTGTATTCAAATCCAAACTGCTTATTTTCTTACTCATTTTTAAATTCATTTTTGCTCTCAAACGCATCCAATTGGTAGATTCTCTTATTCAGAAACTATATAATGTACAGTAATGATCGATTTTTTGTTAGAGAAAGAATACATTTCAAAAAATGATGTCAAAGTGGGCATTTTGAAAAGAATTTCCCGAAGCGATTGTGTTAGAAACGAAAAATATTGCCTACTGAGAAAATAATTGTTTATTAATCAAGTTTTAATTAATTGAAAGAAAAATAAAAACACAGGTCGATTATAAATCTTTTCAAAAATCATGTCAGCAAGTTTTATATTTTTTTTATTAAAAATGAATCTGAAAATGTGAAAGAATATTTCAAGTTGTTGAGCATGGAAAAGTAGTTTTTTAGGTGCGTTCGTAATTATATAAATACGTAGCACCTATAGTCGTCGTTCAGTCCGTCTGTCTGTCCGTCCGTCCGCATATAATAGAGCAAAAACTACCCAACCGAATGGTCTGAAAATTTAAATATATGATTTTTGTAAAATTTTGTCGAGCCATTTGAAATTTTATGAAAATCGGATGTATAGTTAAATTACAGGGACAGTCACAAATTTTTCTTTACATTACGGCCAATGGGGAAAATTATTGCACGTGCATTTTAATGATGTTAAAGCTTTCCGAATGGTCTCAAATTTTAAACATATAATTATTGCGACATTTTTTCGAGCTATTTCAAATTTTATGAAAATCGGATGTATAGTTTAATTACAGGGACAGTCAAATTTTTTCTTTACATTAAAGCCAATGGGAAAAATTATTGCAAGTGCATTTTAATGATGTTACAGCTTTCCGAATGGGCTGAAATTTTAAATATATAATTGCTGCAAAATTTTGTCGAGCCATTTCAAATTTCATGAAAATCGGATGTATAGCTTAATTACAGGGACAGTCAACATTTTCCCGTTACATTAAGGGGAATGGGAAAAAATTATTGCAAGTGCATTTTAATGCTGTTACAGACTATGCACTTATGAATTGCAAATAAATACACATTCAGTACAATATGGGGTGCAAAAAATAATTATAAAACTTGTTATAGTACGAACGCACCTCATTTGCCACGTTTGACGAGCAATTTCCAACTTGTTTAATACCGCCTTAACAAGATTCTGATAAAACCAGCTATCATATAAAAATGAAATAAAAACTCGTTAAAAGCAGACAGATAAAACTGTTAAAGTGGATTTATATCTAATCATGATTTAGTTTTTGTTGGTGAAATTAGTATACTTAACTTCGAAACCTACCTCTGCCTGCTGGCCGGGCCGGCAGGGATTTCTTTTTAACTTGTAACATCTCTTTTATAATTTTAGTCACCTTCTGACCTGCCCTCTTTTAAGTAAAAGAGGGCATTAAGTAAAAGAGGGGACAGCATTTTAAAGTTACTATAATATATTTTATGTTATATTAATAATATTTTATTGTAAAATATAGTTATAAACATAGTAATACATGCATCAAAACTTACACGCATGGACACATGCCAAGTGGTCTATGAGTTGGGCGATATTTGCGGAATCGCGCCAAATTTCGTGTCAGGCAAGAGTTGTCTTAAACAAGGCAAAAAGCCGATAAATGCCTAATTAAAAAAAAAAAATCTTTTTCAGCGATTTCCGTTAAATAACAGAAATGTATTCGAATTCATTTTGTACAGAACTGTATATAATCCACATATTTTATACATATCAATTATTATGCAAAAATATGTTATATTTATAAAAAGGTGCTACACTCAAAAAGTATTTCTAGCCATTATCGCTCATAGACAGTTCTGTGACCAAATTTTTGTGTGACCCTGTACATTAATGAAATGTATATACACCATATTCAGCAGTTAGAATCTTGTTATGCTCCTCAGGGAAATATATCCGTTTAAATATGTTTGAATTTGTGTAACATTATTAAAACGTATTACAAACAATTTTCTCCATAGTCTATAATGTAACGGATTACTTTTGAGTGTCCCTGTAAATTAGCCAGTTAATGCTACGCACTTCATTTTCAATACCGAACATGCCATAGTAAATCATATACTGCAATTTCATACCGAACTGAATCTATGTTGAAATGTATTAAAAATGTAGAATTTTAGCTCTAGTTTTATTTTATTATCCGACTGCCAAGAAGGGCTATGTGCTTCACGCGTATCTGGGTATGTGGATTTATTTATAACCTCAAAACATCCCAACGGCTGGATGGATTTTAATGAATGAGGTCTCTATCGATTCGTCTTAACCATGCGAGGGTTATAGGCTACGTTTTGTTTTTATAAATTCAAAATGGCGGTCGTAAAATACAAAATGGTGGTAGAGACGAAAAAATATTTTTACGCACCCTATGGAGGGGCCTATCACTGGATAGGTCTTTCGAAATGAAGACGATGTTTCTTTGACTAATTTACAGTCAGAATTTCCGTTTAAATATTACACAATCTGGAAGTTGTTTTGGTAGGATCTCTAGCTTTACTGAAACTCTAAACTTCATAGACATTTATAGGCCTCATCAAAACAGTGTTTATAGATAGGAACTAACCATTAAACACAGATAAAAGTCATCAGTACAAGTAAATAAAAAAATAGTTAAGTAATAAAAAAATAGTTTCACATTGATGAGAAATAATTAATTAGTTTCCTTTTTACGCAGTCGGGTTTTTTGATTTTTTAAATTTAATTGACCTATATTCAGAATTTAATACATTAGTAAGTAGGAAATCGTACGGCACACGTGGCAAATGAGATGCGTTCGTACTATAACTATTTTCATAAATATTTTGGTCTTGGTGCAATTGCATTTGCACTTTATGCAAAAATGCATGAATACAAAACTTCTTACGATTCTAAATATTAAATTCAGTAATATGGAAATAATAGGACTCCATCTTAAATAGGACGTTATCACCACGGCAACCTAGAATCATTAACTATCATGTGATATCATTGAATTAATGATTTACGATAGGATTTAATAGAGTGAAGAAAACTTTTATTATCATCTTTTGAAGTTATTATTCAATTTTCATAAAATTTGAAATGAATCGACAAATTTCTGCAACGATTATATAAATTAAATTTCAAACCATTCGATTGGGTACTTTTTGCTTTGTTATTTGCGAACATACGGACAGACAGACAGACGGACGGATCAGACGACGAATATAGGTGCTAAGTGTTTATTACGAACGCACCTAAAAAGAAATATCCAGTGTTGAATTTAGAGGGTGGCCCGGGGGGGACACCCCCCGGAAGATGCGAGATTTTGTGTTTTCAATGGTCAAAAAGTGCAATCCCTCCCCCCCCCCCCGGAACCCTATAGTGTCCCCCCACGGAGTCGCAGAAATCCCAGCCGGAGAAAAGTGTTTGAATTCAACACTGGAACTATCAGATAATATAATCATTAACAATTTCTTTTTATTAACACTTTCCAACAAAGTTGAAAAGTGTTTATGCATTCGGTTTGTCTGGCCGTTTGTTCACGCTCTAACTCCCGTAAATATACTCGGATTTTCATGCAATTGATAATACATATTTAGGGTCACCTAACCATGTTTGGTATTGCATATGAAGTATGTGGTATTAATATTTCATTTACAGGGCTACTCAAAAGAATTCCATTAAATTAGGGTGCATGGTAAAAAATCGTTTGCAGGGTATTTTAATGACATTAGGCTGTTTCAAATGTATTTAAACTGATATAAATCATTGAATTTCACTACTATCACGTTAGAACATGGCATTCATAGCATTTTTTATTCATTTACAGGGACACACAAAAGAAATCGGTTACAGTACTGTCTTTGAGTATTAATTGCTGGAGTGTGCTGTTTCAAATTCGGTATGCGCTTTTAAAGTTAGATAAACTTTTGCACGTTACTCGTTATATACCAATTCTATACCTCATATAAAATTGCTGCACAAAAGTATTCACGTACCATTCTCGTTATTAGAGGAGCTTGCTGAAGGGGAATATTCAATTGAAGTATTGCTTAAGTGAACAAAATTTTGGCAAGCACGTAGTTAATAGATACAAATCTATAAATCATATACAAAGCTGCTGAAACAATTCATCTAATTTTCCGATTGTAGATGAGAACAGCTTAAATTGTGTTTTGAAATGTGTTATGCGTTTCCATATGGCTGAATTAGACTTAGTATTATAATTTTTTAAACGATGCAGTTTTGTTACACTATTCTGAATGTGTTGGAAAGTGTTTCAGAATATATGCTGAACGCATGATTTTTTCTTTCTTTTTAAAGTTACATTTAAGTGTTTTTTAATTTATTTATTTATTTTTACCTGACTTGCTTCTCATGTTTTTTTCTATTGTTATTATAATAATAATAATAATACGTAAATGGTCAAACATTTGATGTTTTAATATTTATTTAAAATCAATATTTATTGAATAAAATACGTTTTTTAATAATAATTAAAGCTGAAATTCGGCTTATAAGATAACTAAGCTGAAAAATACTTAAGTCTAGGTTAACATTATACTGTAAATAAACACCTTGTTAAGCTTCATTAATAGTTTTAAATTATTCAATTACTTACCAAAGCAAAAAACAGAAATTATTGAATAAAAAGTTTATTTACTTCTTACCATTTGCCACAATAATTAAGAGATTACGCAAACATAACTTAATGGTTTCCAAGCATTCTTTAATGGGTTGTAAATATTTATTAGGATTAATTAACTTTAAAAAATAAGAAAATCAATATTTTTTTCTTTGAGTATATGCATTTAAATTATAAAGGTAAATTTATCATTGCTTTTCAAGATATGTTCGGTAATTTTATTTTTAGGTGCGTTCGTAATTATATAAATCCTAAAAGTAGGGTCCATCCGTCCGTCTGCCCGCATATAACAACGCAAAAACTAACCAACCGAATAGTTTGAAATTTAATAGACTTTAATAGATAGAATTTAATAGATAATTTCGTTGCAGAATTTTGTCGGGTCATTCAAATTTTACGAATATCAATCAAAACTTAAAAAGATATTAATAAAAGACTTCTTCATTCTATTAAATCCTATCATACGTAATTAATTCAATGCTATTCCATGATAGGTCTAGGTTGCCATGGTGATGATGTTCTATTTAAGATAGAGTCCTTTTATTTCCGTATTACCAAATTTAATGTATATAATCGTAATAAATTTTGTATTTATGCATTTTTGCATAAGAGCAACAGCTATTGCACCAAGATCGGAATATTTATAAAACTAGTTATAAAGTACGAACGCACCTCATTTCCCCGGTAGGCGTACAGTTACCTACTTGTTTATTGCTTTAATAATAATAATAATACCTAAATTGTCAAACGTTTGATGTTTTAATATTTCTTTAAAATTAATTTTTATTGAAGAAATGCGTTTTTTTAACAATGATTAATGCTGAAATTCGTTTACTAATGATAAAATAATTAACCCATTTATGCCTAGCGTCCCATTTTTGGGACGTTTCAAATTTTAATGCATTTGTATAATTTTCTCCTTCTTTATAACATGAAAATTGCATGAAATCATTATTTATAAATGTCTTTATCTATAACCGAGATATGACAGCACAAGGTGGATATTTATTTGTTTAAGTTAAGGCTTTCTTCGGTATTTATAGATTTTTAATTTTTCAAGGTGGTGAAATGTAAAAAAGTAAGTTTATTTGTATTTTTTCTCTCATGGACCCAAAATCGCAAGTTATAATCTTAGCTTGCGAACTTTTTTGAAATACGTATTTTTTTAAATTGCGAAATTAAATGTTCAAGCCTATTTTTTATGCATTTTTGTAATGTACAAAATATAGCGTTCTAGGCACAAATGGGCACATATTTTTGTTAGAAATTTAGGAGACAGTTATTTATGCAATCTCCTTTCGAAGATATTTATGAAGTGAATTGTTATTAAGTCTGCCATACGATTATTCTTATTTTATTATTAATAATAGTTATAAAGTTATTACTCTCTGCAAAGAAATAAATATATATTTTTTTGTAGTTCAGTAAAATACTAATTATAGTACATGATATACAATTTAAAAACATTTTAAATATAAATATAGGCAAAATATATAATTATGCATATTATTCTACTAGAAATACTCATATTTAGTTCTTTTACATTTTATCAAATAAATACAAAAAAAAATTAAGCTTAATTTTTTTTAGTATTTTTCCAGTTCATTTTGCAACATTTTAAAGTGATTTTACCAAAAAATTTGAGAAAACAAAAATTCAGGCACAAATGGGTTAAGCTGACAAAAAAGTTACGTAATTTTAAAACACCTTATTGACCTTCATTAATTAATACGATTCTAAATTATCCTATTACTTACCAAAGAACAAAACAGAAATTGTTTAATTTAAAATTTAGTTCCTTATTACCATTTTCCACAATAATTAAGAGATTACACAAACATAACTTAATGGTTTCCAAACATTCTTTAATGGATTTAATGGATTGTAAATATTTGTTAGGATTAATTAACTTAAAAAAATCAGAAAATCAATATTTTTTTTTTCTTTGAGAGTTTCATTTAAATTATAAAGGTAAATTTATCATTCCTTTTTAAGATTTTATTCAATAATTTTATTTTTCAATGCGTTCCTAATTATACAAATAAGTAGCAACTATAGTCATCGTCGAGCCCATCCGTCCGTCTGTCTGCATATAACAGCGCAAAAAATACACAACCGAATGGTTTGAAATTTAATATATAGAACCGTTGCAGAATTTTGTCGAGTTTTTTCAAATTTTATGAACATCGAATCAAAACTTTAAAATATATTAATAAAAAAATTCCTTCATTCTATTAAATCCTATCTTACATAATTAATTCAATGCTATCCCATGATAGGTCTAGGTTGCCATGGCGATGACGTTCTACTTAAGATGGAGTCCTTCTATTTCCGTAGTACTGAATTTAATGCATACAATCGTAATAAATTTTGTATTGATGCATTTTTGAATAAGAGTGCAACAGCTATTGCACTGAGATCTGAATATTTATAAATCTAGTTATAAGTACGAACGCACCTTATTTCTACGTTTGGCGTACCGTTTCCGACTTGTTTATTGCTATAATAATGATAATAATACGTAAATCGTCCAACATTTGGTGTTTTAATATTTCTTTAAAATCAATTTTTGTTGAATAAAATACGTTTTTTAATAATGATTAACACTAGAACCGCCAGAAATTTTACTGAAGTGTTAAAAAAATATTTTACACCGGAAATTTTAATTGAAACTACTTATTTATTTAGCTTATTTCTCTGTGGTACATTTTAAACATATTTTGGAAAGACACTTCTGTTGATAATCGAAATATTTTTATTTGGTAGCGTCAGAATGACCGCTACGACGTTTCTAGTGTTAATGCTGAAATTCTACTAATGATAAGTTTATTAACCCTTTCAGGGGCAAGACATTTCTGCTCCAAAAAGGTTCAAATAATCAAGTCACACAGCAATTTTTGAACAAATTTATTTGAAAATAATGGAGAACTTTTTTTTTTTTTTCACGTATATTGTGAAATCGAAATCGTACTAAAAAATTACTGGTGCCATTTGACAATTTGCGCATTAAAATTAAGCGTTTGCAGACTGCAAACGGCGCCTCTGAAAGTGTTAAGCTGACAAAAAAGTTACGTAATCCTAATTAACTATTACACTGTAAATAAACACCTTGTTGACCTTCATTAATAAAACACATCTAAATTATCCTATTACTTATCAAAGTACAAAACAGAAATTATTTAATGGAAAATTTAGTTTCTTATTACCATTTTCCGCAATAATTAAGAGATTACGCAAACATAACTTAATGGTTTCCAAACATTCCTTAATGGATTTAATGGATTGTAAATATTTCTGAAGATTAATTAACTCTAAAAAATCAGAAAATCAATATATATATATTTTTCTTGTAGTGTTTCATTTAAATTATAAAGGTAAATTTATCACTGCTGTTCAGGATCTCTTTGATTTTTTATTTTTCCAATTTTATTCTGTTGCATAGTTTTTTTATCTTTGAGTTTGTTCCTTTTACATGAGAGAAATGTAATTTATTTCATTACTTTTTTTCCTTTTATTTTAGTTTTCAAATGAACATAAATGAAGCATTTTATGTACTTTTTCATCGTGTTTTCTTATCTTCTGGAATAATCTGATTATAGGTCTTTGAAAAGTATATTTTGTATGGACCAATAATCTAATGATGAAAAGAGAACTATATCCGAAAAGTGATTCATTTGTGACGCTTAAAAAAAAAAAAAAAAGGTTCTAAATCAACGATTATAATGACAAGACAATGTTATTGCTGCAGCACATATTTAAGCAATTATGACAGATTAATTCACAAGTATTTAAACAATAAAATGATAAATTCAGTCAACGATCATAAAGAAAAGATAAAATTATTGCTGTGGGACACATTTAAGCAATTAAAAGGAATTAATTCACAAGTATACTTGTGATTAATAATTTTTCAAATGCTTTTTTATTTTTTAAATATATTTAAAAAATAAAAAGCGTTTGAAAAATTATTACATATGGCGTTCAATAAATATTCTGTTAATAATTTTATTTTCGGTGGCCTTGTAAAATTCAGTAAGTATTTAATTTATTGATTGGTGTTTATTTTAAAATGTTTAAAGCGAAAGAATAAAAACATAGTAAATGCAACAACGGAATAATGTAGGTATAGTTATGAATTACCTAGTTGCGATGCAGCTTAGGCTAATGTAAGACAAACTTCTTTTTGCACGGTTTTTTCCTTACGTATTATCCCTACGCAATGCTAGCGGCAATGTGTAGGGATAATACGTAAAGAAAAAAGCGTGCAAAAAGACGTCCGTATGACATTAGCCTTAACATCCAAGTAATAAGCAAGCGACTTAACGAGGCATATTGGAGGCATAAAAAAGAAAATGTAATAAAGTTGTGTGAGAACTACATAATTAATGAATAACATTTAAACAAATTATAGAAAAAATAGATTAAGAAAATTGTTCTTAAGTATACATAAATAATAAAAAAAAATAAACTACAAACTATAATAAATAAACTATGTACTTGTCAAAAAATAACGGTTACTTTAATTAATATAATTGGTTCCACGCTTGGCGCAGCTGTGTCTAACCTGACCGGAATAATACTTAATTACCAAAAAATTAATATACAAGTGACGTCTTCGGATTTTCTTAGAATAAGAAAATTAACTAACATAGTGTCTCTGAATCTGATGCAATACCTACATAGAATAATCAAAATATTGATTGCAAATTATATTTAAATCTAAAGTTAAATGTTAGTTAATTTTGATTATTTCAACAAAGTTTTAATTTAACGAACAAATACAGTTCGCATTTCGTTTTTATTTTTTTAGTTCTCAATTTTAATTTGAATGAAATTCGAATAACTGAAGTTTATTTCATTTAATTTTTCTCATTTTTTAGTCCTTCGAATTTTGGAAGAATCTAAATCAACAATTCATAAAGCAGCTTCTTCTAATTTCAGTTGTTAAAATCTTATGCTGTGATTTATAGATTTATTTTTGAAATTATAACTTCGTTAAAAAAGAGTGCTGCAACGTGATGCTTTAAAGCAGCTAATTATACTGAATGTTTCTAGGCTCATAATCATCTGAAATATTGCAGGACTCTCCAAGTTAATTATAGCGTTTATTAGAATATCAGGAAAATATCATCAGGAAAAAATTATTGTTTTTCTTGGCATTAATTGATAATTTGTGTCTTAATTTATGTCTTAATTAATAATTGTGTCTAATTATTCTAAATTGAAGTGCAACGTTAGCATGCAGTTATTTGATGTGCATTATATGTAAATTATTACATATTATATGTAAACAGATGACATATTTAAAACACTATGTGAAAACAGACATGGTTCACTGTAGGAGTGGATAAAACACATATTATACATCTTGTAAATGGACTATCTCTTTTTTTTTTCAAAATGGGCTTGGTCTACTATGGTTGTGAACCCGTCAATATGAATCTATAAATAATATTATGCAAAGGTACCGCTTGTTTCTGAGTCTATTGTTCTTTTTTTTTAAATAAAAAATTGAATCTTTATGTTGAACGACCGCAGACAATAAACATTCAAATATTGATAAAAAATTTCTTTAAATAATTAAAATTAATACCATGAAATTAATGAAATTTAGAATTAATGAAATCCATTTTATTTCGACATCAAAGCTTATCCGTTTTATTTTCCATGTATGACGCCATAATTTCCGAGTTCCTTATTTATTCCTGCTCCTTGTATTACTAATAAATACTTGAAATTTTTAGTGTTTTTTACAATATGACGTGATGTTCATAAAACAAAGTATTATTTTCCTTTTTCACTGAATAATCATTCAGTTGAACATTAATTATCAAGGACAAATTAATATTCTGTGTTTTGATCTTTTTGGCAAAGATAAAGATACATACTTAAACTTTATAGGGAAAATGTCAGTTAATTCTCTATGAAAATAATAATTATTTTGAATTTATAATCTAAATATTTGAATAAAATAAATTAAACATAGCTCATGTTCATTTTTGTGTTATAATCCATCTATACGGAAGAGCCAAAACATTATGACCACCTACCTAATAACGCATTGTCTCAGTTCCGACCCCAAAAATAGCTACATCCGCTTTGGCATGGATGCTACAAGTCCTTGGTACATGGCCGAAAACCGGTTGTACCAGATGTTCAAGTAGCGGTCACGCAAATCCGGGGTATTACAGTACGGTTGTTTTTTAGCTCTGAGATGCCGTTCCATGACGTCCCAAATCTGCTCTATCGTATTAAGATCCGTTCAGTTAGGCTGCCAGGACCTTAATAGGAATTCAGGATTATGTTTCTGGAACCACCCCAACACGATTCGAGCCCTGTGTCATGGAGTGTTGTCTTGCTTGAAGACTCCATTTCCAGTTAGAAGGAGAGATAACATTGTAAGAGTGTAACAGTCCCGCACTGGTGTTCCGATAGTCTGCGGCCTTCATGATCTGTTCTACGACAATTACAGGTCCCAGAGATGCCCGTGAATACCTTTCCCAAAGCTAAATATCGCCACCACCGGCCTTTGTATGACCCGCTTAATAAGGGGGCGCAACAGTTCGCCTGGCAGATGGAATACTTTGAAACGGCCAACGACGGTTTGAAGAATGAATCGTGATTCATGTGACCAGGCAGTTCTCTCCCAATGACCCATGGTCCTGTCACGATGTACCAGTGCCTAGTGTAGGAGCAGTTGGCGATGATGCTTGTTCAATAGAAGCACATGAGAAGGGGCGTTTGCAGCATAGCCTTATATCCAATAGTGTCGGCTGAACTGTGTGTTCTAAAATAATTCTACTTGGAACTGTATTGTATTGGGCTGTCAGCTGAGCCAGTGTCTGTCACTGATTTTGTATTACCAAGTGGGGGAGTCTCTGACGTCCTTTTTCTTTGCTATCGCGTCTGCTGATGGTTTCATCGTCATTCATGAACTTTCAATAAGTACTAATAACGATTTGTCGCGAACAACCCATGAGTCGAACGGTTTTGGAGATACGCGTTCTGAGTCATCGGGCCATTGAATTCTGCCCTCTATCAAAGTCGCTTAGATCGGCAACCTTTCCCATCACAGGCAAAATAAGTGCAAAAATGATTCCTCATACTCTTTAGCAGTAGTTAAATACAATTCCCATCTGATTATGTGCCCTACACGTCAACAAAGCGAGTTCATTGCAAAATGTGGGGACGGTCATAATGTTCTGACTCTTCGGTGTATATGAAATTATCCAAAGGCATTAATTCATCGGTTTTGATGTTGAGCTGACTTGAATATTCACACACACTTTCACATTTATAATATTATTCGGATCCAGTATATAAAAAAAAGTTTTAAAAAGAAAAACATTATGATGAGAAATTTTCAAGGGAAAATTCTTTTCTCATGTGATTTCCAAACAATAATGAACGTCTGAAGAAACATTTCTATAAAAATAACAGCACGTAAAGATTTATGGGGAAAACAATCGTTATAAACCATAGAAAAGGTATTTTAATGTCTTCACTTCTTTTATGTTTTTTTCGAAATATAAAATTAATGATGATATTTATGATTATTTGGGAAATCTTTCAAACGGAAATTATTTTTGTGCGCGAGCTTGTTCTATGAACGAAAACAACAATAAACAGTTTTTCCTCACAGCGGATATTTTAATGGAATTGCAGTCTAAGATTCTTAATGATACATGCAATAGAAATATTTGTTGTATTTTAGAAAAGGTTATTTATTAGTTTTCAAAAATTTTTGAAATACGACAATATATTTCTTAGTGAGTTTTGTGCTTAATCATCTTATGCAATTTAACAGAAGAAAAAAACTACTTTTGTTTCATTTACATGCCTTGATCATTTTTTTTTAGGTCGTAATCTATATTAATATTATAAAGAAGTAAAAATTGTTTGTTTGTTAGAGGTAATCTCTGGAGCTACCGAACCGATTTCAAAAGTAATGGTATCAAAATGATGGTGTTAGTTCAACTTAGAAGATAGGCTATATTTTATGTCGGCGCCACTACCACAAAGGGGATTTAGGAGCAAAAAACGTTCGAAAAATGCAATTTTTGTGTTATAGAAGGGCCTAGAATCATAAAACTTGGAATGGTAGTTACTTATAAGATATAAATGATATCTAAGAACATTTTCTAAACAATTTGAAATTTAAAAAGGGGTGAAAATGCACAAAAAAAGTTCTAAAAACGTTCTAAATGATGGTTTCTACACAATCTCAGGAAATACCAAACCGCTTTAAAAAAAATGGAGTCAAAATGATGGTGATAACCCTTGCTGTAAGATAGACTACATTTTATGTCGGTGCCACGACCCCAAAGGGGGTGCAGGAGCAAAAAACGTTATAAATTACGGTTTTTGCGTTACTGAAGGGCCTATAAATATGAAATTTGAAATATTATTTACTAATTAGATATAAAGGATTGCTAAGAACAGTTCTTAAAAAAGTCGAAATTTAAAAAGGGGTAATAATGCGCGAAGAGGGTTCTAGAAAACATTCTAAATGGTGATTTCTACTCAATTTTGTGAAGTATCCAATCGATTTCAAACGTAATGGTTGTAAATTGATGGTGACAGACCTTGCTCTAACATGGCTCTGTTTTATTTTTGTATCGCTACCACCTTAGGGTTGCAGGAGAAAAAAACGTTCTAAATTGCGGTTTTGTGTTATGGAAGGGCCTAGAATCATGAAATTTGGAATGGTAGTTACTTATAGATACCAATGATCTCTAAGAACATTTCCAAAAAAAAAATTGAAATTTAAAAAGGGTGAAAATGCGCGAAAAGCGTTGTAAAAAATATTCTAAATTGCGATTTCTATGCAACGTCAGGAAGTACTGAACCGATTTCAAATATAATGGTGTAAAAATTATGGTGACAGCTCTTGCTCCAAGATAGGCTATATTTTATGTCTGTTTCCACTACCCCAGAGGAGACGCAGGAACTAAAAACGTTCTAAAAATGCGATTTTTGAATTATGGAATAACCTAGATTTATGAAATTTTGCATGGTATATATTTATTAGATATAAATGATCTCTAAGAGCATTTCTTTAAAATTTTGAAATTTAAAAACGGGTGAAAATGCTCGAAAAGCGTGCTAAAAATGTTCTAAATTCCGATTTGTGAGCAATCTCAGGAAGAATCAAACTGATTTCAAAAGTAATGGTAGGCAAATTGATGCTGACAGTCTCTGCTCTAACATAGACGTTATTTCATGTCGGTGTCACTATCTCCTGGAGGTTGCAAGAGCTAAAAACGTTCTAAATTTCGATTTTTGTGATCGGTATGGGCTAGAAACTTGAAATTAGGTAAGGTACATATTTATTAGATATAAATGTTCTTTAAGAACAGTTTCGAAAGATTGGAAATTTAAAAGGGGTGAAAAAGCGCGAAAAGCGTTCTAAAAACGTTGTAAAAAGTTCTAAATTGCGATTTCTACTCAGTCTCAGGAAATACCAAACCTATTTCAAAAGTAATGGTTGCAAATCGATGGTGACTGTCCCTGCTCCAACATAGGTTATATTTTATGTTGCTGTCACTACCACCTGGCAGTGAAAGAGCAAAACATGTTCTAATTTGTGTTTTTTACATAACTGAGGGGTCTAACATTTTGCAATATGGCATGTTGTTTACTTTTAAGATGTAACTGCTTTTTAAGAACAGTCGAAAGAAAATTCCAAATTTAAAAGGATGAAGTGAGCGAAAAGCGTTCTAAAAAAGTTCTAAATTACAATTTTTATAGAATCTTATCTAATACCAAACCGATTTAAAAAATAATCGTGACAAATTGTTGGTGGTAGAACCTGCTCAAACATAAGCTATATTTTATGTCTGTGCCACTACCACCAGAGGGTTGCAGGAGCAAAAAACTTTCTAAATTGCGATTTCTGTGATACTGAAGAGGCTAGAAATTTTAAATATGGCATGGTAGTTATTTTTAAAATAAAAATGCCCTCGAAGGATTGTCGAAAATAAATTCGAATTAAAAAGGGGTGAAGCGAAGGGGAGGTGCGAAAAGTATTCTAAATAAGTCCTAAATTACGATTTCTATGCAATTTCAGGGAATATAAACGGATTATAAAAGTAATAGTTGCGAATCAATGGTAACAGTCTCTGATCCTACACAGGCTATATTTTATGCCGATGATTCTACCACTTGGGTTTCACAGGAACAACAAACGTTCTAAAAAAGGCCTTTAAAAGCTTTCTAAATTACGTTTCTGTGGAATATTAGGAAATAACAAACCAATTTCAAAATTAATGTTGGAAAAATTAATGGTGACAGTTCCTATTTTAACATAGCCCTTTATTATAAGAGAGGTGGTAGGACTTGGAATTTGACATGATGGTTAATTTTAAGATGCAAGAAGATGGTTTCTAAAAAATTTAAAACTTCAAATGAATACTGAAATAAGCGTATTAATTGAGCATAAAAGTTTCAAAATATTTTCTAAATTATCATTTATTTAGTTTTATTTCTTTTTATCAATTTAAGTCTAATTTCGGCCTAATGCAGTGTAATAATGAAGTTTAGTCAAACTATGTTTTAAATAGTAATTTTTGAATTATTACTAAAAGTAATAAGTACCTTTTAATAAAAAAAAACATTTTAATAAAATAAAAATTTAGTTAGTACCTTTTAATAAAAATTAGACATATAAATATCACTTGGCATATTTCAAATATTACGCGAGCAAAGCCGCGGGGTTTGCTAGGTAAATAATAAAATGAAAAATGTTTTCTATAAATTTGTTAATAATATTTTTAAATTGCATGTATGTCAAACATATGATCTTAAACATTTAGAGGGGAGAAAGAGCGTTAAAGAGATGGATTATAAATTCTTATTCCTTTAACCCTTTCACTGCGTAAAATATTCTTCGCGATGAGCGTCTTTTACAGAATTTTTAATCTTTTATCACCGGTTCTTTAAAGCAGAAATTTTTGACTATCGTAATCGGAGGAAAATGTCCTCATTAAATCAGACAAAGTTTTCGTTAAAAAATAACTGGTTGGAATAACCAAATACAGTAAAGCCTCGATTATCCGAAGTAATTGGGACCGATTCTTTTTCGGAAAATCGAATTTTTCGGATAATCGAGAATGCTTCAATTTTAGATAAAGGAGAAATATATGCGCTATTTCTTATTATGGTAACAAGTGCTTAATAAAAATAAAGCAATAACAAAATAGAAACAAGAATAAATTATCTGAGTTTTAATTTTGAAATTAAGTATCTTTTACATATTTCACAAGGGTTTTAAACAATGTTTTGTTTGTCACAGTTTCGATTGCCTTTGCTTTGAAACTCTATCACAAAGTTTTTTAGTATCATTAGTTCACGAATATCACAGTCTTTCTGCTGCTACCGTCATGCCAAACCTTTTGCAAGCATTCAAAAGCTTCAGAATCGATAATTTGTTCGTTTTGTTCGTTCCACTCCGCAGTTTACGAGAGCTCAAGTTAAATTCAAAGGAAGTCTAAGAAAGAGGACAAAAATACTTATATGTACTCGTAGTTTTGAATGGAAAGCTTGCAACATAAGGAGTATGATAGTTAAAAAAAAAAAAAAAAAAAAAAAAAAAAAAAAAAAAAAAAAAAAAAAAAAAAAACTTTGAAAATGGATATTGCGCATAACGAATGTTAAACTAAAAAAAATTAAAAGCTTTTATAATGGGTTTCAGTTAAAAGAGTTTCGGATAAAAGAGGTTCTACTGTAGTATTAATTAGACGGAAAAATGCATGACCGAGGATATTTCTGGTTGCGCAGCGAGAGGGTTAGAAATTAAAGTGATTTTTATTTTTTTCGCGATTGAAGCCACTTACTTATATCAATGATTCACATATCTACATTTACTACTATCGATGTTATAAAGAACAAATGCATCCGTGCGTAATGCTGACGTCATTTTGCGAATGGAGAAAGAAGATAATTAAACATAACTTTTACTGCAACTTTTTGATAAGTTTGTAATTATATAAATACGTAGCATCTATGATTGTAGTCTGGTCCGTCTGTACGCAAATAACAGATAAAAAATTGCGCAACCCAATTGTTTGGAATTTATTATGTACAATCATTGCATAATTGTGTCGAGTCATGTCAAATTTTATGAAATTCGAATCCAAACTTAAAAATATATTAATAAAAGTTTTCTTCATTCTGTTAAATTCGATAAAACGTAATTCATTCAATGATATCCCGCGATAAGTTAGGATTCTATACTGACACAGTGATTAAGCCCTATTTAAGATGGAGTCACATTATTTCGGTATTACTGAATTTAATATATAGGATCATAATAAATTTTGTATTCAGCATTTTTACATAAGAGTGCAACAGCTTGTACCAGGATCTGAATATTTATGAAACTAGTTATAGTACTAACACACCTCATTTGCCACGTTTGACGTACCATTTCCGACTTGTTTATGTCTTTATATATGTGTCTATCTGTATTATAAAGTCAAACATATCTGTGCGTAACGCATACGTCATTTTGCGAATGGCAACACTTTGAAATTTGAAGTGAAATTTCGGTTTTGCAATTTTCGCTACTGCAAATTTTTAAACTTCTAAACATCTCACATTTTAAATGTTTACACCGTCTTATACAGAAAAAATTTACTTTTAAATGCAATTTGTTTGAAAGCTGTATCTCAATTTAGTTTTGAGATATTAATTTTTTTGTAGCTTTTAATACCAATTTTCTAATCGTGGCAACTGAAGTACTTCATTTCTATTAAAAGTGGTTTAGTTATCTTTATTGATTATATTCTTATTGGTGCCATTTTTTCATTACAATTAAAAATATTTTTTTCATTCAGCTGATATTGAGTTTGAGACAATAGGCAAAATATTTCAGAGACTGAAAATGGCGTCATATTTAAAAGAAAACGATAATTTTATATGATAAAAAGAGATATTTCCTCTTGAATACGTCTAAAAATTATAAAATTCTGGAATTTTTACGCGCAGGTACAGAGATTATACTAAGACTTCAAATCACGAGTGGGAATTTTCACATGGGAAGTTGTAATAGTTGACAAACGTGACTTAAGCTTGAAAATATATTTATTAATAATCTATTGCGCTTTAAAATGTTTTTAAATGATTAATATGGATGTGAAACGTGGAAAATGACTTGATACGGTTTAGATTTAAAGGGGGAAAAATTCTATGATTGTTAAAGATGAAATCATTTTTGCTGATTTTTCATTCCGTAATACCAAGCAATAATTGATAACTTAATCAAAATTACTTATCTTGATTATATGTTACTTATTACGCATATGAATAAAGTTTAATTTTGCAATAATTTTAACAGTAGAAGTTTATGAAAAAAGTATTTAATTACTGTTAGGTTAAAATATGTCTTTGGAGAGTTAAACTAACCAGTGCAAGATGCATTTTTTATTCTAATTATTTAATTGTTGTTGATGCATTATAAATTTGATGCAACAGTTCCTTTGTAAACATTTTCTTCCGTCGAAATTCAACGGGATCCACCTGGTGTAAATAAAGGAAGAAAGACCTACAAACATGTATAAATAAATTCAAATGTATAAAATATTCTGACATGCACTTGTATGTTACTTTATTCAAACATTGGATTTATTTGTTATAGAGTATGAAAAAATGTATAACAAAGAAAAATATTATGATGAGAAATTTCCAAGGGTAAATCTTTTTTCACGTTATTTCCGAACAATAAAGGACGTCTGAAGAAATATTTCTATAAAAATAACAGCACATAAAGTATTATGGAGAAAACAATCGAAACAAACCATTGAAAAGGCTTTTTAATCTGTTCATTTATTTTATGTTTCTTCGAAATATAAAATTACTGACGGTATTTATGATTCTTTGGGAAATCTTTCAAACTGAAATTATTTTTGTGAGCGAGTTTGTTCTTCGAACGAAAATAACCGTAAATAGTTTTTCCTCAGGCCGGATATATTAATGGAAGTTCAGTCTACGATGCATAATGATGCATGCCATATAAATATTTGTTGTATTTTAGAATAGATTATTTATTATTTTAAGGAAATTCATGAAATACGACAATGCATTTCTTATGGAATTCTGTTCGTAATCATTTCATGCAATTGAACTGAAGATTAAAAAAACAATTTTCGTTTCATTTACATACTTTGCTGATTTTTTTTTTTTTTTAGTTGTAATTAAATAATAAAATGAAAAACGTTTCCGAGAAATTTGTTAAAAATAATTTCACAAATATAATAATAATATTAAAAAAAAACCCCAGCAGATCCGTGTGTGGCTTTCACGCTGAAATCATGAGATTGTTTGTTGATACGTTTTTTTCCATTAACTGCATTTTCTTTCTATCAAATGTCACACGGCATCATTTTGTATGTTTTGAGGGTTTGGTTGGGTTGATTTTTGACGGCCGATTATTTACTAGAGGGATATAGGCCCGTGGAGAGGGAGGGGACAGTGCCCTCCGTGGGGGTCTTTCTAAGGGAACCTAACCCGTAGTTTCTCTTGGAAATCCAAGGTTCGAAGAAAACCACGAAATCTCCGAATGATTAGGCCGCCGGCGCGATTGGGCACGAACCAGCACCTCTTGCGTACCAGTTTCGAGAGCAGAACATCTCGACCCCTCGTGGCTTATGTTTTAAGGTATGGGGTAGATCTAAATTTACAAAAATTTTGGCATGCATATGTACGTAATTTTCTTCAATCATTGAATTTATATCTCATACCCTATTAAAAAAATGTTTAAAAAAGAAAAAGATAATGAGAGATTTGCAAGGGTAAAATCTTTTTTCACGTGATTTCCAAACTATAAAAAACGCCTGAAGATACATTTCTATAAAAATAACAGCATTAAAGATTTATATAGAAAACAATTGTTATAAACCAGTGAAAAGGCATTTTAATGTGTTCATTTCTTTTACGTTTCTTCGAAATATAAATGACGATATTTATGATTCTTTGGGAAAATCTTTCAAACGGAAATTATTTTTGTGCGCGAGTTTGTTCTTCGAACGAAAACAAGAATAAATAGTTTTTTCTCAGGGGGAACATTTTAATGGACCTGCAGTCTGCGATGCTTAAAGATACATGCGATATAAATATTTGTTATATTTTAGAGTAGGTTATTTATTGGCTTTCGAAAATCCTTGAAATACGAGAATGCATTTCTTAGAGCATTTCTTAAAATGTTGTACTTAATCATTTCATGCAATTTAATAGAAGATGTTGAAAAAGATAGATTTGTTTGATTTACATACTTTGCTGATTTTTTGTAGCCGTGATTAAATAATAAAATGAAAAACGTTTTCGATAAATTTGTTAATAATACTTTCAAATTGGATGTGTATCAAACATATTACCTTAAATATTTAAGAGGAGAGAAAAAACATTAAAGAGTTGGATTATGGATTTTTGTTGTTTTAAAATTAAAGTAAATGATTGTATTTTTACTTTCTTCTATCTGTACAAGAAGAAAGTATTGGATTCGTGAAAATTTTCGACTTTCGGTTTTCGACGGATTTACACGTTTTAGGGCTCAGGGATTCCGAAAAACATGTTTTTACAAAATGTCTGTCTGTGAGTCTGTCTGTCTGTCTGTCTCTATGTGACACAAATTTTCTGGGCGCTCTATCTCAAGACCTAAATCACGGAATTTGATAAAAATTTATATTCAGTTATCCCCTGATATAGATTGGTGCTGATCAGTTTTTGGTGTTAATCGCTCAACAGGTGGCGCTGCTATGCAGCTTTTTTTACGATTTTCGCAATAGCTCAATCTCCACAACTAATGCACGGATTTTCATCAAACTTCAGATTCAGTTAGTCCTTGACATGAATTGAAATTTTGTATATTTTGGTGTAAATCGCTCAACAGGTGGCGCTGCTATACTTCATTTTTTACGATTTCCGCAATAGCTCTATCTGAACAATTGCTTGGATTTTCATAAAACTTCAGATTCAAGTATACTTTGATATGAATTAGTGCAGTTTGTGTTTCGGTGCAAATCGCGCAATAGGTGGCGCTTCTATGCTGCACTTTTCAGAATTTCCATTATAGCTGTATCATAAGAATTAATGCAGAAATTTTCACCAAACTTCAGAAGCAGTTAAGCCTTGACATGAATTGACATTGACATTGTATACATTTTGGTGTAAATCGCTCCACAGGTGGCGCTGCTATGCTGTATTTATCAGAATTTCCACTGTAGGTGTATCTCAAGAACTAATGCACGAATTTTCATCAAATTTTAGAATCAGTTAGTCCTTGACATGAATTGACATTTTATACAGTTTGGTGTAAATCGCTCAATAGGTGGCGCTGCTATGCTGTTTTTGTGATTTCCGCAATAGCTCTAACTCAGAACTAATGCTTAGATTTTCAACGAACTTCAGATCCGTGTATACCTGGATATTAATTATTCCTGTTTATGTATTGGTGTAAATCACTCAACAGGTGACGCTGCTAAGCTACATTTTTCAGAATTTCCGCTATAGCTCTATCTCCAGAACTAAGGCACGAATTTTTATCAAACTTCAAATTCAGATACACTTTGATATGAATTGGTGCTAAACAGATGTAATTTCTTGTATTATTTAAAAGATTTAATTGACGTGATTTATATAGGAGAAAGTTTTGTGATGGCCACAACATACTAGTTTTTTCACAATTTAAATCGATTATCTGAATGGTTCACATATTTACATTTATTACTATCAATATTTTAACACAATCTGTATTATACCTTTATTATAAAGGACAAACGTGTTTGTGCGTTAAGCTGACATCATTTTGACGGAGGCAACAGCAAACAATTAAATTTAATGTTTATTGCAATTTTTTAAACTTTCCAAACAATAAAGAACGTTCGGGGAATCATTTCTATAAAAATAGCAGGACGTAAAGATTTATTGAGAAAACCTTCGTTATAAACAATAGAAAAGGCATTTTAATATCATCATTTCTTTTAAATTTCTTCGAAATGTAAAATTAATGACAATATTTACGATCTTTGAGAAATCTTTCAAACGGAAATTATATTTGTGAGCCAGTTTGTTCTTCGAACGAAAACTACAATAAATAATTCTTCCTCAGGGCGGATATTTTAATGGACCTGCAGTCTGCGATGCTTAATGATGCGGAGCATAGAAATATTTATTATATTTTTAGAAAAGGTTATTTATTTGTTTTAAAAAATTCTTAAAATACGACAATGCATTTCTTAGTGACTGTTGTACTTAACCATTTCGTGCAATTTATCATAAGATTTTGAAAAAAAAAAAAAAAAAAAAAACTACATTTGTTTCATTTAAATAATTTGCGGACTTTTTTGAGCCGTAGTTAATTAATAAAACGTAAAATCTTTCAGATAGATTTGTTTATAATAATTTCAAATTGCATATGTGTCAAACATATTATTATAAATATTTAGGAGAGAGAGATAAAATGAAAGAGATAAGGGCACTGTAGTAATCTGTAAGTCATATCATTTTTAGGTAGATTTCGTATGAAATACTACCTATTGGGATCGTTCCTATGTTGGAATTTCTGAAAAATTTTTGCAGATCTACACCGATCATGACTCCTAGAACACAAAACCACCCTCAGTAAAAAACTTTATCTATCTATCTATCTATCTATCTATCTATCTATCTATCTATCTATATATATATATATATATATATATATATATCACTTTCTTCTGGACACGATAACTTTCGTAATTCTGCACCAATCTCTTCCAAACTGATACATAAAATCAAAGGGCATAAAATCTCGGTCAAGTTCGTTAATGGGCAAAATCGGACCAAGGGGATGGAAATAGGGAGGGGTTTTGTGAAAACCGAAAACCCCCCATAACTTCTTAATTTTTGTACATATCAAATCAGTTTAAAGTTTTTATTACTTCTAAAAATAGGGCCAAAATTTTATGTATCACAGATTTTTGATAAAGTTAAAAATGGGCTCAAGGGGCGCAAAAAATAGGGTTTTTGGGAGAAAAAAAATCATACCTTCGTCAATTCTCAAGATATCAATTCCAATTAATTTTATTATAAATCTCCTTAATATTATCTACAACTTTTATATTCACAAGTTTTTGATAGGACCAATTCGTACCGCAAAAAAAAATTATAAACGAAAACAAAAAGGCGGTTTGAAGAAGTAAAAAATCCACAACTCCGTGAATTCAAAAGATATAAAATCCCCATGAATTTATCATATATCTTCTTAATATTGTCTACCACATCTATATATACAAGTTTTGGATAGGACCAATTCTTACAGCCAAAACAAATTAAAAATACATAGCGGTTGAAGAAAAAAATCATCTAAGTAAGGGTGTATTCAAATCCAAACTGCGTATTTTCTTACTCATTTTACAATTCATTTTTGCTCTCAAAGGCTTCCAAATGGTACGTGTTCTTACTCAGAAACTATATAATGTACCGTAATGGTCGAGTTTTTGATAGAGGCAGAATATATTTAAAAAAATGCTGTTAAAGTGGGCATTTTGAACCGATTTCCCGAAGCGGATTGTGTTTTAAAAATCATTGCATTAAGGATGCACTCAAATCCAAACTGCTTATTTTCTGACTCATTTTTAAATTCATTTTTGCTCTCAAATGCATTTAATTGGTAGATTCGCTTATTCAGAAACTATATAATGTACCGCAATGATCGATTTTTTGATAGAGGCAGAATATATTTCAAAAAATTATGTCAAAGTGGGCATTTTGAACGGAATTTCCCGAAGCAATTGTGTTATCACTTTCTTCTGGACACGATAACTTCTGCAATTCTGCACAAATCTCTTCCAAACTGATACATAAAATCAAGGGATATAAAATCTCGGTCAAGTTCGTTAATGGGCAAAAGCGGACAAAGGGGATGGAAATAGGGAGGGTTTTTGTGAAAACCGAAAAAACCCCATAACTTCTTAATTTTTGTACATATCAAATCAGTTTAAAGTTTTTATTACTTCTAAAAATAGCGCCAAAAATTCACGCATCACAGATTTTTGATAAAATTTAAAATGGGCTCAAGAGGCGCAAAGAATAGGGTTTTTGGGAGAAAAAAATTCCTTACTTCGTCAATTTTCAAGATATCAAATCCAATAATTTTATTATACATCTCCTTAATATTATCTACAACTTTTATATTCACAAGTTTTTGATAGGACCAATTCGTACCGAAAAAAAAACGAAAAAAAAAAGAAGGTTGAAGAAGAACATTTTTCATAACTCCGTCAATTCACAAGATATAAAATCTCCATGAATTTATCATATATCTTCTTAATATTGTCGTCAACATTTATATAGACAAGTTTTTGATAGGGCCAATTCTTAAAGCAAAAACAAATTAAAAATACATAGCGGTTGAAGAAAAAAATCATCTTATTAAGGGTGCATTCAAATCCAAACTGTCTATTATCTTACTCATTTTTTAATTCATTTTTGCTCTCAAACGCATCCAATTGCTAGATTCTCTTATTCAGAAACTATATAATGTACAGTAATGATCGATTTTTTGATAGAGGTAGAATGTATTTCAAAAATGATGTCAAAGTGGGCATTTTGAACAGAATTTCCCGAAGCGATTGTGTTATAAACGAAAAATATCGCCCTACTGAGAAAATAATGGTTTATTAATCAAGTTTTAATTAATTGAAAGAAAAATAAAAATACAGGCCGCTTATAAATCTTTTCAAAAATCACGTCAGCATGTTTCATATTTTTTTTTTTTATTAAAAATTAATCTGAAAATGTGCCAGAAAATTTTGAGTTGTTGAGTATGGAAAAATATTTTTTTAATATCGCCTTAACATGATTCTGATAAAACCAGCTATTTTATAAAAAAGGAAATATAAACTCGTCAAAAGCAGACAGATAAAACTGTTAAAGTGGATTTATATCTAATAATGATTTAGTTTTTGTTGGTGAAATTAGTATACTTAACTTCGAAATCTACCTCTGCCTGTAGGCCGGGGCCGGCAGGGATTTTTTTACATATGTACATTTACTGCTATTGTTATTTTCGTTCTATCTATCTATATTATAAAGGACAGACGTATCTGCGCGTAACGCTAACGTCATTTTACGAATGGCAACACTTAACGATGAAATTTCGCTTTTACTGCAATTTTTTAAACTTCTAAGCATCTTTGAAATATAAAATTAATGACGATATTTATGATTCTTTGATAAATCTTTTAAACGGAAATTATTTTTGTGCGCGAGGTTGTTTTTCGAACGAAAACAACAATATATAGTTCTTCCTCAGGGCAAACATTTTAAGGGGTCTTGTACCTTTTAAACACGAATGAATTTAACGAAAAAATTCAAAGTTTGAATTAGTCTATCTTCAAAACCTTTTTATGTATAAACATGATATTTTGGATATTAATTAAACAGATTGTGCTTTCTAATACGTTGTCATTAGAAATTTATTAGATTTTTACAAAGTTTGTGTATTCTTGAAATCAAAATAGCTCTTTTTTTACCCCATAAGTCATTCATTGCGCGCAAAACATCTTGAGAAGGTATGCATGGATTGTCATGAAATTCGGTAAAGATACTAAATATATATGTGTGTTTAAAATGAACTACTCTTCGGCCAAAATTATTTCATTAACTACATAAAAAAAAATATTTTGGTAAATAAAAAGTAAAAATTTTATAATTTTAATGAATAAAAATAGTCATAACAAAAAATATTACCATTGTAAAAACTTAAAAGTAGTTCATTTTAAGCACATATATATGTTTAGTATCTTTACCAAATTCCATGACAATCCATACATAATTTCTCAAGATATCATGCGTGCAATGACTTCTGAAGTAAAAAAAAAAGAGCTATTTTGATTTCAACAATATACAAATTCTGTAAGAGGATAATAAATTTCTAATGGTAGCATATTGCAAAGCACAATCTGTTTAATCAATATCCAAAATTTCATGTTTATACATAAAAATGTTTTCAAGATAGACTAATTCAAACTTTGAAGTTTTTTGTTAATTTTCGACGCGTTTAAAAGGTACAAGACCCCTTAATGGAAGTGCAGTCTGCGATACTTATGATGCATGTCATAGAAATATTTGTTATATTTTAGAATAGATTATTTATTAGTTTAAAAAAAATCTTGAAGTACGACAATGCATTTCTTAGTGAATGTTGCACTTGATCATTTCATGCAATTTAACAGAAGATGTTGAAAAAAAAACTACATTTGTTTAATTTACACACTTTGCTGATTTTTTTGCAGCCGTAAATAAATAATAAAATGGAAAATGTTTTTGATAAATTTGTTAACAATACTTTCAAATTGGATGTGTCTCAAACACATTATCTTAAATATTTAAGGTGAGAGAGAAAACATTAAAGAGATGGATAATGAATTTTTATTCTGTTAAAAGTTAAAGTGAATTTAATTCAAATACAAATATAAGAAATAGTCTAAATGAGGTATCTAAAATAACATCCTCTCGTTTCCTGTCATTGCACTTGAACCACATTTTTTATTTGATGACTATTTTCCAATTTTCATGTGTGATGTGTTATTAGTTATTTTGTATTCTGACGATGGCTCAATGAAAGAGTCGAAACAAGTAAATTTTTGATATTTTTAATGTGTTTTCAATGAAATGACGTCCTTTAAGGAAATAATTGTATTTTAATATATGTTTTGACATTTCTTTGGAATATATATGACTAGCCACTCTTGGCGACCAGTTTGGTCTACCTTAAAATTTATGTTTGGGCAGCATGCTAAGCATTGTATCATATTACTTTTATTGATAAATTAATTTACTTGGACTCCCTTAAAAATAATTAATATAATCCCTTAAGCTAATATTAGTTTTTGTTGCATTAAAATATCTCAATTTGTAGATTTTCTGTAAGCAAGTAAATCCTATTGGTTTACAATGGAAGTCTATGGGAATTTGGGGGATATGGGAATATGGGAGATATCACCAAGTTGGGGTCTATTCTGGCGACTCATTTTACTCGCCAAATTTGGCGATAAAGTAAGCGGCATTTGGCGACAGAACAGGGTCCCCCTATGGTAACCACCCTTATAGTATGGAGTTACGTTAAAAGCTTTTCAATAACCAATGAGATACGTTTCAATCGGGCGTTGCCATCAAACAATTAAGAAATAATCGCAAAGTCTGTGCCACGTAAGATAGCGTAATATATATATAGATTATGGAACTTTAATTATTTCGCAATTGAAGCATCTTATAGCCATAGTTCACACATCTATATTTCCTATTATCAATATCTTCATGATATGAATCTATATTATAAAGGACAAACGTGTCTGTGCGTAACACTAAAGTCATTTTGCAAATGGCAAACTTTCAGGATGAAATTTCGCTATTTCGCTATTAATACAATTGTTGAATTCTTTTAAACTCCTAAGGATCGCACATTTTCGATTTTTACTCCATGAAATACGGAAAAATACACTGGTCATCAAAATTAAAGGATAATGTGGGAAAAATATGCTTACTAAGTTAATGTTACAACCAATGCCCAATGTTGCAGTTATTTATGCTGACTTAATACTATTGAACTCAAAATTGCACTTCCGTGCATACGTTAGCGTCGGAAATACGCAAATTAGATGATTGACTATATGGCGAGCAATGGACGTATGTTGGAATTCTGCTCTGTAGTGTTGTTTAAAGTGAATGTGGTATTAGAGTGTGATCAGTATTCATTAGTTATGGCTCAAAGGAATCATTTAAGTTAAGATCAAAAGTGGCGAATAATTTTTAGAATCGAGGAAGGTCAAAAGCAAATTAAGGTCACCCAAGATTTGAATATCACTCAAAGTGTCATATTAAGAACTTCGAGCCGCTTATTAAGCACTGTATCCTTTGACAGACAGCCTGATCAAGGGAGACTAAGAGCAACAACTGCATCCGAAGACCGTTTTTTGTCATTGTGGCTCGAAGAAACCGCGAAGCGACTACAAGTGATTTGGTTTCAGACCTTCAGGCTGCCACAAGAACTCGAATTAGCCGTTCTACTGCTGCACGAAGGCTTAGCGAGGATGGGCTGTATGCGAGAAAATCAAAAGTTTGTGTCCCACTCACTCCAGCGTCCCGAGGGGCCCGTTTAAACCGTTGCTGTCGTCATGTTCAATGGAGCCAAGAAGATTGAGCTCGAACGGGATGTTTCGCGGACAAGGGAATTCCAAGTTGCGTCTTCCTTCATCTCTTAAGACCAAAACACGTCTACAATCAGTGTTCAGACTATATCTGGAGTCGTCAGTAAACAATTCTTGAGTCCAGTTTTCTTGCCTCCATTGAACTTGACGAGGGCAACAGTTTAAATGGGCCTCTTGGGAAGCTGGAGAGAGTGGGACACAAACTTTTGGTTTCCTCGCATACAGTCTATCCTCGTTAAGCCTTCGTGCAGCAGTTGAATGGCTAATTCGAGTTCTTGTGGCAGCCTGAAGGTTTGAAACAAATCTCTCGTAGTCGCTTCGCGATTTCTTCGAGCCACAATAACAAAAAACGGTTTTCGGATGCAGAAAAAATAATGACCAAAATAATAATAATAATAATAATAAATATGCCAGCATTGAAAAGAATGACTTCGTATAGCAATCAACAATCAAAAGCTTTTTTGCTTAAATTATAACGTATGGAGTTCAGAAAAGGATAAAAGAGAAAAAAAAAATAGTGACAAAAAATTTAAATAAACATGCCAGCATTAACAGGTGTTGCCAGTCCTAAGCTTAGGTAGCGTTTGAAAGTTTTAGTATAGTTAGAAACATCCCTTAAATTATCCGTCCATTTATCGGAACTATTGCTTATCCAAACTAGGGTTGGTCCCGACTTGTTCGGATAATCGACACTCTACTTTATTGTTAATAGTGTTTCCAGGTGTACTGCTTTACGTAGTAGGTTTCGATTTTCATAAACTACAATACCTATCTACGCGAGTCACCAAAATTCCTGATTATTTATGATGCATATATAATTGCACTGATACATCATAAATAACTGTTTATATCATTCTAGTCGTTAATCTGTTTTCAGTGGAACTTCTTTTGAGTGTCTTCTTTTGAGTGGAACTTCTTTTGAGTAAATGAACTATAAATGCTATACATTTCATTTTCAATGATAAATAAAATATATCTCAAGAACATATATAAATTTCGTAAAAATGCATATTTGCTCCTTGTACATTTAGAAAAGTTAGAACGAAGCCAGAAAGAACTGTTAGATAGACAGACAAACGGACAAATTGAAGCCATAAAAACTATTTAATTGCGGTGGAAAGCAATAAAATTGTTTTAATAATATTTATTTTCAAATACTGTTTTCTCTTTTTTTACTTTCCAAAAATATCATGGATTCGAAAACATTTCTGGATTCCTACTTTAGTACTAGTATTTCTTTTTTAATACTTGCTTGTCTTCTATATTTGGTCAGCATAAATTCTTTAAAAGGGGAAAAATTATTTAGAGTCGTCATATACCTAATTAATTAATAATAAATGAAAGAAGGACTCTGCAGCACCATATATACAACTACAATAAACAAGAAAAAAGTGAAAGCCACAACGCAATAATTCTCTTATTTGTTTTTATGTTAGTAATTGTTTTTTATTCATTAATTATGCACTGCGCAACAAGTCCGTTTTATCACAACGACGAAAAAACAAGCATTCTGGCACGAACAAAACAGCACAAATGACATACTTCTGTTTCTTTTTTTACGATAAAAACCTTCATTAATATTTAATTGTATATCAATAATTATTAAAAGGAATTCAGGTCTTTAAATTATGTTGCTGACAAAATTATGCAGAAGATGCGATGAGTGTATTTTTTATTTAATGAAAAGTATTTCATGCATAACAATAAACTCGGTTATGCGAATCTTTAAATGTTAAGAATTTGCATTATTTAATGATTACAAATATTAGCCGATAACAGTTGTTTGACACGTATAATATAATAATATTTCCAAAACACAAAAATGTAATATTTCATCATCATTTATTCAATAATGTCTAAAACAACATTCTTACGCATTTAAAAGAGAGTGAGAGAGAAAATGTTTTTTAGTGTACGAAAATACATGTAACATTTCTGGATTCATGCTTTAGCGATCGTATATGCTTTTTCTTTCATATTTGGTCAACAAAAACTCATTAAAAGGAGATAAATTATTTAGTGTCGTCGTATATTGTCTGAAAAAGTTACAAAAATAAGAAAAACTATATAAAATTTTATAGAAAATTAAAAAATTACAAAAAATGTACCGTGTTATTGTAATGCTGTGTCTAACTATCCTTCTAGCATTTTCTTTTTTCTATTTGCTCTTTTCCCTATAAATTCTGTTGTATTTTATGCGTATGCCCTCCGGTCCTATTGCTGCCAGTTATGAAATTGCCCTAACAGATAACTCCCATATTTTTGTGTCGGGGATGTGGGACAAGGGTCCCAGGTTCCTCGAGAAAACTATCTTTGAACCGGAAAAAAGAAAGAAAGACTCTGCAATGCCATATATAGAACTAAAAGTAAACAAGAAAAAATGGAGACCACAACGTATTAATTCTGTTACTTTTGTTTTATAGTAATTGTTTTTTATTCATTAATTATGTATTGCAAATTAAGTCCGTTTTATCACAACGACGGAAAAACAAGCATTCTGGCACGAGCTAAACAAGACGGATGGTATTTTTCTCTTTGTTTTTTTATGATAAAAATCTCCATTAATATTTAATTGCATATCAATAATTATTAAAAGGAATTTGGGTGTTTAAATTCTCTGCTAACAACACTATGCAGAAGCAAAAGATGGGAAGAGTTTAGATTTTTTATTTAAACAATGAATCAGTGATTTTTTATTCTTAAATGTTATAATTTAAGAATTTGCATTATGTTTATGCTATGTTTGAATATATTATCCTATAACAATTGTTTTTACATGTATAATAATATTTCTAAACCAGAAAAATTTAACACTTTCTCATCATTTATTTAACACTGTCTAAAACAGCTCTGTTACACACTTAACAAAAAAAAAAAAAAAAAAAAAAAATTAAAACGTTTTTAATCCACGAAAATATATATAACATTTCTGGATTCATGCTTTAGTACTAGTATTTATATTTGGTCAGCAAAAACTTATTAAAAGGTGAAAATTATTTAATGTCGTCGTATATTATCTAATTATTAATAAAAAAACAAAAAGGAAGAATATGCGGCGCCGTATATGCAACAGTAATAAACAAGGAAAAATGTGAAATCCACGTCATATTAATCTCTTCTTTATTTTTTATGTTTGTAATTGTTTTTTATTCTTTAATTATCTATGCAAAGCGTCCGTTTTATCACGACGACGGAAAAACAAGCGTTCTGGCACGAACAAAACAGCACGGTGTCATATTTCTCTTTCTTTTTAACACTTTCCAACAAAGTTGAAAAGTGTTTATGACTTCGGTTTGTCTGTCCGTCTGTCCGCGCTCTAAATGTCGTAAATATAGTCGGATCGTTCTGAAATTTTTGGATGTTAGTGACCTCTACCATAGCACGATCCCTATTTCAAATGAAGTTTCTAGTATGTTTAGTTCATTTACAGCGGTAGTTAAAAGTTTTCCGTTACATTACGGCCTATGGGAAAAATCATTTAAAATATTTTTTAATGATGTTAAATTCTTTCAAACATAATAAAATTGATATGCATTTATCAAGCGCACTAAAATACGCAAGCTGTAGAATATACAGTGCAAAGAATAGTTATTATTCATTTACAGGGCCACACAAAATAATTCTGTTACAGAACGATATAGGGGTGGAGGGAATTGTTTGAGGCGTATTTTAATTATGTTAAATTATTTCATGTATAATGAAATTGATGTACGTCGCTGAGGTTTACTATAACTTATTTCATGTATAATACAAAGTGCATAGAACTTACAGGGACAAACAAAAAAATTCAGATACTATATTGTATCCGAAGTACTGTACAGCAGCGATGATTGCTGGAAATGCATTTTTAATTATGGTATGTGCTTTTATGTTTCACTATTTTTATGCATAATATATGGTGTGTATAAATGTTGTCATTCATATACAGGGCTACACAAAATAATTCGTAATAGTTACTGGGTATGATTGCTATAAATGATAATTTCTGGAAATGTGATTTCAGTAGTTTTAAGAGTATTTTACTTTTAATTAAACTTTAGATAAATAGTGGCGTATAATAAAGGTACTAGGTTATCTACAGGGCTGTACAAATGTATACAAGTATGCTTTGATCTATTAGTATAATTTGGTGAAAGAGAAATTTCAACCTGTTATGCGTTTTCTTGCTAAACTAAATTTTCCCATTATATATTATATATATCAACCTACAGATCAAATACAGGGCTGCTCAAATGGAGTGGAATACATATTTGGCTATAGACGGTAACTTTAGAAATCAGTTTTTCAAATGTTTCATGCGTTTTCTAAAATGTTTATTTAGTTCTGTTATATACATTTTTTCTCTAAATAACGACGTTTTGTTAAAGCATTCAGGAAGTGTTGGAAAGTGTTTCATAATCTATGCTTAACGCATGATTTTTCTTACTTGTTTTTATTATGAACTGCATTTTTTTTCTATTAAAGGTCAAAAGATATAATTTCTAATGTTTTCATGCATGTGTCTACTTAAATAAAGCATGTCCTACATACATGTATAAATAGATCCAAATATAAACTAGTCGTTGGGGGCCACAGTAATACTTACCTATCATGGATATAGATAATATAAAATATGAAAATAAAACATGTGATATTTGCTAAGCATTGTACCATGTTACTTTTATTCATAATTTAATTTATTTGGACTTCCTTAAATGTAATTAATATAACCCCATAAGCTAATATTACATTTTGTTGCATTAAAATATCTCAGTTTGTTGATTTTCTGTAAGCAAGTAAACGCTATTGGTTTACAATGGACGTCTATGGGAATTTGGCGCAATATTAGAGATACCGCCAATTTGGCGTCACTTTTGGCGACTCATTTTGGCCTCCAAATTTGGCTATATACTGCCAAGTTGGCGACAAACTTGGCGGTATTTAGCGACAGAACAGGGTCCGCCCCTATTGTAAACCCCCTTATAGGTATGGAGAGGCATTAAATGCTTTACCTTTACGATAAGCCATTATTGGCATTTATTCTTATAGTTTGGCGATAGTTTTTTGGTCGGTGGGATAATCGAGTAGTACCGAATTGCGTAAAAGAAACACCCTTATAACTCGAAAAATTATAATCCTATTAACTAACAATTTACTGCGTCGGATTAAGCCTCTCATTTCCAATTAAAATATATCTTTGAATTGAAATTTGAATGAAATACAGGGTCAAGAAAAATCGAAGAGTGTGAAAAATAGAATTACAAATATCTCGACAACTAATTATCTAATCGAGTTCATTCATGATGCGAAATTTATGTTTTTTTATTGCCTTTTATATTCACTCCTTCAAATAAACAATTTCGAAAATTTTTCTATACCTTTTATCAGAACGAATATTTCAAGAGTCAGAAAAAATAGTTCCGGTTAATCGGGGTTACTGATATTCATTAGGCTTTTTTCCATTATTACTTCCTAAGTACACACCGAATTTCAAGTCTCTATCTCAATTTGTTCAGGAGATAGAGCGCTTACAGACACACACATACAGACGGACGCACCTTTTTGTTTTTCTAAAAATATGTTTTTTGGAATCTCCAGTGTCTGAAACGTGTAAATCCGTCATTTTTTTTTTTTTTTTTTTTTAGAT
Source organism: Maratus speciosus (assembly GCA_963932465.1). Classification (NCBI taxonomy): domain Eukaryota; kingdom Metazoa; phylum Arthropoda; class Arachnida; order Araneae; family Salticidae; genus Maratus; species Maratus speciosus. The sequence goes on from OZ010797.1 coordinate 482,184,966, forward strand.
TTTTAAATCGATTACAAGACTTACCCTATACTACGTATGATGGGTAAATAAAAAATTCTACATACATTTGAATGTTACTTTCCTTTATTATTGGATTTATTTCTTATAAACTATGAAAAAAAAGTTTAAAAAATAAAACCATGATGATGAGAAATTTGCAAGGATAAAAACCTTTTTCACGTGAGTTCCAAACAATAAGGAACGTCTGAAGAAACATTTCTATAAAAATTGCATCACGTAATGATGTATGGAGAAAACAATTGTTATAAACCATGGAAAAGGCATTTTAGTGTCTTCATTTATTTTTTTTTATGTTTCTTCAAAACATAAAATTAATGGCGATATTTATGATTCTTTGAGAAATCGTTCAAACGGAAATTATTTTTGTGCGTAAGCTTGTTCGTTGAACGAAAACAACAATAAATATTTCTTCCTCAGAGCGGAAATTTTAATGGACCTGCAGTCTACGATGGTTAATGATACATGCCATAGAAATATTTGTTACATTTTAGAAAAGGTTATTTATTGACGTCCGAAAATTCTTGAAATACGAAATTGCATTTCTTAAAGAGTTTAGTGCTTAATCATTTCATGCAATTTAACAGAATATGTTTAAAAAAAACTACTTTTGTTTCATTTATATATTTTGCTGTTTTTTTTTTTTTTTTTTCGAGCTGTAGTTAAATAATCAACTGAAAAATGTTTTCGATAGATTTGTTAATAATACCACTAACCTACAAAATTTGGTTGTATCTTTTTTTTTAAAGCTTTTAATAATTAATTCTTCTGCATTTTGGCGCTGATTCCGAAAATGACCTTTATTTTTAATCATCACGTCAAGTTATTTCAGAAATTGGAAATTTCAAAGTTAAATATGTCGAAAAATAGAGGAAATCTGATACTGTAAAATACATATACTGGTAATGTTTTTTAGCTTTTGATAAATGATTCTTATGTATTCTGTAGCGCTGAATCAGAAAATTATTTTCATTTTTTACCACCATGTCAAGATTTTCTGGAAATCGCAAATTTTATAACTTTTGAAAACTGGAAATATTGAGAAAATCTGGTACAATAAAATAGACGTTAAAATTTTTTTAATAATATTTTATTCATTATTTGGTTTATACTATGCAGTTTTAAAGCTAAATATGTAAAATATTGTGTATTTAAAATCCTTACAATTTTATTCCATGTGTGGTAGTATCTTTGGACCTCTGAAGCTTTGCTTCATGCTTTTACTTTTGTGTTCTCTATGTGGTTAATCTCGCTGTAACATCCAACAGTATGTCGCCATCATCATACCCATTTAATGGAAGCAGTTCTACAATATCATAAAGGCCAGTTACGTCTGATGCTGTCCCAATCGTCACATCTATGTTATATAATGGTCGCCCAAATTAAAATGGCATTGCTGTAATAACGCCGCCATTTGAAGATAAAAATGACTGCCTATGCTCCTGTAGATGGCTCGGAGTGTTGGTAAATCATACTATATCGTCAGATCCAGCCAGATGCGTGTGTGATAGCGTGGGAACACGTTAAAAGGTATCATTCGCATCATGGATGCCTCCAAAAGTTGTCAAGTGCTAGTGAAATCTATCGAAGAATGCAAAATGTGTATGGTACGGAGTATATGTCACGCAGATTGGTATTCCTGTGGTGTTGGGATTTTCGTAATGGTAGAATCAGTTGTGAGGGACAGGTCACGACCTGGTCAAGCGCATGCGGTCTTCTTCCAGTACGAAAATCCCTACACCATCAGAATACCAATCTGCGTGAAATACACTCCGTGCCATTCACATTCTACTTTCGACGATAGATTTTACTAGCACTCACATTTCCACTGTTAAAAATTGCACGACCGCGCGTTGACACTGTTTGAATCTAATGATTAACATGCTTTCATTTGTTTGTAACATTAATATGGATAGTACTCAAAATTATATATTGTTTATATCTGCTTCATGTTTCGTCAGAAATCATTCATTTATACTTTTTCAACATAGAACGTATTTTCATTTTTTTTTCAGTTGTTATGAGGAAATGGCAACAAAAGATATAGTAATATACTATTTTCCCTATACTTTCTACAGAAATGGTGTACTTCAGTTGCAACCATTACAGAAATGTTATTAAAAACTACAAGAAAATTATTATCTGAAAATTAATTAAGATGCAGTTTTCAAACAAATTGCAGTTAAAAGTATTTTTCCCCCTATACGAAGATGTTAAAATTGAAAATGTAAAACGCTTAGAGGTTACAAAAATTGCAGTAGAAGTTATGCTGTATTTAACCATACAAGGAGTTATCTGCTTCTTTTTACGGCTGACTTATACAGAGTGTCCAAGAGTTCACGTATTGATGACATATGTATTTATTATTCAAAAAAGAACAAACATTAAAACGATTACTTTTATACTAATTATAAAAAGCACTTTTAACATCACGTAGGGAAAAATACTGAACTTACATTTATAATAAATGTTCAAAATATCCAACGTATTTGAAGGGTGAAATCTGAATTTTTTTGCGAATGTTTGTAGAAATGCTTTTTAACTTCTTGTATTCTTTGAGTAATGGAGATTTTCAGAATATCTATTGTTTGCATACACTTTTTTTTTAAATATCCCCGCAGAAAAAAGTTCGGGATGCTCAGATCAGGGGATCGAGCTGGCAATTTTTTTTTTTTTTCAAATGAGTCGATCGCCAAAAAATTCTTCAAGCATGTTCAAGTTTTCATCACATGCATGAACTGTTGCACCATCATGTTGGAACAAAGAATTTCGTCCATTCACTTCTAACAATACAGCAAATTGCTGGATAAGTTTCCTGTATACAAAACTATCAACAGTTGACTCGAAAAGCAGAGGTCCAACTATCCCTTTGCATGATACCACACACCTTACGCCAATATTTTGAAAATGTAACAGATTGGTGTAGCAACATTTGGTGTTCCACTCCTGTGCTTGCCTTCCTCCGAACCTGTATTACGAAATCGTTCGAACGAGCCGATATAACGCATCTTTACTTGGTATTGCATCATTTGAATATTTATTTCTCCAAACATCTTTGCAGCATGTAAACGTTTTACATTCAAAATAAGTTTCGAGCGTTGAAATAACTTGAAAGCGTGATATAGTCATTTCACTATGAAGAACAAAATAACATAGAACTTTATTATCGCACCAATTAAGTGCGAAAAGAACGAAACGTTAAAAACTCAAGAATTGATGCAATGATAAGCAGAGGATAAAATTTAACTTAAAAAAAATCGTTGATAACAAGTTCTTTAAGTTGGAGTACGGGATACTTTAGGACACACTGTATAACGTAACAGTTTGCTTGTTTATAGTACATATACATTTAACGTCTGAATTTAAAAACCATTAAAACACCAAATAAAATACACTAAGACAGACTTGAGCACAGTTAAAAAATAACATTTATAAAGAATATACTTAAAAACAATTAAAAATACAATATGTAAACGTTTCGCCAAGCAACACGCAAGGCATCATCAGTACAAAAAATATCCATTGCATTTCAAACGACAGAACAAATCAAGAACAGTTACAGTTAGTTATTTTAAAAACAAACAATATTCACTAGGGACAGAACAAGCATCATTGTCCAGCATTCACTTCAAACGAATCACATTCCGCTCATTGCGAACGCCAATATTTTGAAATCGTGTTGTAACAACTACCATGGTAGATTGCTCCTTGAGGCTTGGTTCACTGAATTGAGGTCGCAGGCTTTGAATGATGCTCGTTCTGTCCCTAGTGAGTATTGTTTGTTTTTAAAATAACTAACTGTAACTGTTCTTGATTTGTTCTGTCGTTTGAAATGCAATGGATATTTTTTGTACTGATGATGCCTTGCGTGTCGCTTGGCGAAACGCTTACATATTGTATTTTTAATTGTTTTTAAGTATATTCTTTATAAATTTTATTTTTTAACTGTGCTCAAGTCTGTCTTAGTTTATTTTATTTGGTGTTTAAATAGTTTGCTTGTTGTCAAACACAATGTTGGGTTCTAAAGATTTTGTAGATTAAACTTGGTTTTTTAACACAGATTTTATTTGCATGCATATGTGTAGACATGGGACATTTCAGAATATGTTGAATTGACAATATATACAATATGTACAAAAGATAAATTTGGTTTACCTTTTAGATGTATCACCGCTCTCTATTTTAACAAAAGATGACCCTAAGATATATAAAATTTCTGGACTAATTTAATCATCGTCATACTAATTCAGAAAATTGTCGGAAACTGTTCGAAAAACTTTCATAGCCACAGTCCATAAAAAACATAAACATTTTCAAAGAACTTCATTTTTGAACTCCTCAATAAACAGCAGATGCCAACTTTTATTCCCTAAATTTTGACCTCATCTCGTGAAAAAAGAAATTAAAAAAAACAAAAGGAAAAGAAAAAAATATAGAAATTAGCTGCATGTAACAAATTAAAATAAAGTATCACAGCGGCAGTGCCAAAAGTCGTGCGTGTAAATAAAATATTAATTTACCGATCTCTAACATAAAAGTTATTTTTCAGTGACGACTCTTTAAGACATTAAGCGCCACGTCAGTCACTTGTGACTGACACTGAACTTTCCGTTTAAAACGTGTCCTTTACCGATGACTGACGGTCTGAAATATGATATAAAACTAAAAATATATATATTGTTTTAAGTAATTACTGAAAATCTATTTAAAATTTACTTACCTTTTATTTATAGCAGAATTATTTATACTTTCTTTAAAATTACTTAAAACATTCCAAATTTTTCAGCTTCAGTGTCAGTCACCTTGGCATTCAACGTGTTAATTGTTGCCTGAAAGAAATAGTATATCGTGGGCTAATATGTAAAATTCAAAGAATTTATTTACGGTGACATATCAGTGTTAAACTATTATAGGGAATATTTCACGTTTCCATGTTTCACGACAAACATGTCAAAGCTTAAAACTTTGATACAATTTATCTCACTCAAATAAGACGGCGAAGAGAAATGCATCTGTCGAAAGTCATGGAAACTTTGATCAATACATAATGCGAGAAGAAAATAAACCTTTTGAAAATATATTATGACTAGTGATTTTTAACTACCTGCCTGTTTGTCAGTTCTCTAGATGTACTCGGATACGTAAATATACTCAAATTGTAGTTCATGCATTTTATGGAGGTTTATAATAGCATTACCTGTATGGGAAAAAAGTGCGAAGAATTTATAGTTAAGTTACAAGGACACTCAAACAATTCCGTTAAGCTATGGTATGTAAGTTGTTTTTCAGTTTATTTTGATGTTATACTTTTTTCAATACGTTGAAACTGATATTATGTAAAACCCCCAAGTCTGGAAAATATCAGGTTGTAACGAAAGTTTCACGCCGCAACTAATACGGTCTGTGCAAACAGTTCGCGTTGACATGTTTGGTCATATTTTGTCAAATGAGTTTTGGCATTTGAAAGAAAGAGACTTGCTTTATAACACTGTGTTGTGAAATTAAAAATATATATATATATCGTTATCATTAGGTACAGGGTGTCTGAAATGGAACTATCACGCTACCAGATTAGAACCATCATTTACTTCGAGTTCTGTTGCAAAATGTCAGCTACAAAATGTCACCGAATAAAGTGTACAGCTTTAGGTACTAGTTTTTTATCATATGACACTGTGAAGGTTTGACGGAAATGTGGTTATATATAAAAATACAGTTAATTATAAATATTATAAATGTGGACCCCAGAAGCCAAGGGATACAAGTGACAAAATTTAGATTTCGAGTAAATTGAGTCCAAAGTTAAATATCAACTGCAATTGACTGAATTGGAATATGAAACTGTTGCTTATTTCTTAGTGGTCTTTGAACTCTTATTTCAATAACTGTGAAGAAAAAAGTGGGATAATTTTTTTAATTATAATTAAGCAATATTGATCATCATTTGGCACTTGTACCCTTTGGCTTCCAAGCGGTACACAAGAAATGAAAAATTATGAAATAAAAAAATGAATTTATGAATAATTTAAGAAGAATGTTTATAAAAATGAATGAAAGAACAAAATTTTCTTTTAATATAAGTTTTAAAAATGAAAGATCATGAAATAGGAAAAATTGATGGAAAATTTAAGAACAATGTCTATACAAATGAATGCAAGGACAAAAATTTGTTCTAATATAAGCTTTAAAATTTTATTATAAGATTTGAAACATTTAAACTTTATAATTTTTTAACCGTTAAAATGCATTTATTTAACGTATAAGAAAGTAAATTCTAAAAGGAAAAATTGACGCAAAACAGTTTGAAAATATGCAACAATATTCTTCTAGTGATAACATGGGAACAACACATCTACATTATCTCGTCCTTGTCAGTTTCATAAGCACGATTAGGTTCACCAGCCCGATCTTCAGAAGCGTGCAGGGCATCACTGTGTCCTGGTTTCACTTGGTGAGGACAATCTCGGTAAAAAACGCGGTACACTGATGGTACACATTTCAATACTTCAATGAGATTTTTAATTTTAAGGTATTTGAGTTTTGTTTTTTCTTGTGCTATGGGAAGCTCAGGCAGAACTCTAGTGCATCTTCCAGCACGACTGGACTTCACCTTCAGCTCGTGGAAAGGTCCTACTTCACCACCAACAGTTTCTTTGTAGAATAATGAGAAGGGTTTTTTTTTCTCAAAATGCAGCCACTGCATATTTCGGATACCTTTCTCTGACTTTATAAAGAATGGTGCAAGTGACTCTATTAATAAAATCTTCATCTTTTAGCACTTCTACAGTGAAGTGTTTGCTGGAATCATTTACAAGTTGAGCCCAGTGCTCTGGAACATACAGATCCCTTTTAGTCCTATTCTTTCTGATTTCTATGAGCCCAAAGTCTTGGTCACATTCATGGTACGAGTGTTTTGAAACCAAAAATCGATGCTCGACTGTTTCTATGTGTGTATTTTTTAAGATGTACCGCCAGAATTTCACAATCAAGTGGCTTTTATTTTGTCCTCCACAATTGTCACTAAAAGCTGTAATTTGCCTGACTTGAAAGGAAAGAGTCTTTATGAACTTCAAGAGACAGGATGCGTTGTCTTGGCAACCACGAAAAGCCTGTATTCATGCCACATGTACATGTGGACAGTTCCGCTTTCAAGGTTATGAATGTTCAAGTTGTATGCCTAAAGATGACGTAGGTAAGCCTTGGAATTTGTTACACGTGGAATTGGCATGATTTTTTACACGTCAAAGCATATCGCGACCTTTGAATCATCCTTTAAATTGTGGAATGCGTCTTTGGCTAATCTGGCAGCTTCTGCTTTGCGAATATGTAGTTCCTTTTGAGTTTCTGCTTGTTGTTTCTCATATGCATTTCTATGGTCTATTTTCAATTGTAGCTTGTCCTACATAACACATGTATCACTCCACGGTCGGTGAAAACTGACATTAAAATGGGTGTTAAAAATGTGTCTATAGGAACTTTCCTTGACCGGCTCTACACGTTTTTCCTCAAGGCAAAAGTGAACATAGAGTTTGTACATCTCTTTTAAATTGAGTTCTGGATTCCGGTATTTACGGTTAGGGGCCTTTTCTCAAGTAAAATGGCTTGTGTATCGTGGAAACGTGTTTAAGTGTTCTGTTATGACATCAATACCGTCTTGTGGAATTTTATTCAACGGTTCTTTTCATCGTGAGATGGTACGCCAGAAACTGTTTCTTCTTTTTTGATTACTATGTTTCGCAGCCGATTGTTAGAAACATCTTCGTCTTTTTGTGCCGATCGCCGTTTAAAGATGATTAAATTCGTGTGGCGTTTTAAAAGTCCTGAACTGGCCTTGTATTTCGTTGGTCGCGGTTCAGCTATGTGGACGTAAACGGATACAAATGCACTTATACCCCTTGGGCTCCACGCGTTTCAAGGTTTCGGGAAAGAGCTTAAGTAATTGACCCCTAGAACGCAGCGCATAATTAAAAAATCGCTTATACCTAATCGCTTTACCTAAAAACAAGAAGACTTATTTCCAGATAGCCTGTGCACTTAACTCAATTTTTTTAATTTTGTCACTTATACCCCTTGGCTTCTGGGGTCCTCAAATAGTATTATGTAATGGTGATCTGGAGGAAAAATTTCGTTACAACCTAATATTAGGATTCACCGGTAAAACCTACACTTTAAAAGAATTATGTAATGATACTTCATACAATTGGTGGCAACCTTCCTGCCTCCATTTTATGGAGTAATTTAACCGATATAAATGGTGCTACGTTACACTAATGTTTAATATTACACTAGTTGTATGAGTTTAAATTACACCAATATACCGTGTGTCCTAAAATTTCCCCTACTCTAACTTACAGAACCCATTGTCCGTGATTTTTTTATAAATATTAAATTTTATCATCTGCTCCATCTGTATCCATTCTTTAGTTTTTATCGTTTGATTCTTTTCACGCTCATTTGGTTGCGAGAATAAAGTTCTACATCATTTTGTTCTTGAAAGTGAAATGATTTATCACACATTCAGAGAATTGCGCGCTAATCGAAACTTCTTTTGAATGTAAATCGTATGAAAGGTGCAAAGAAGTTTGGAGAAATAAATATCCAAAGGGTGCAATAACCAGTAAAGATACGCTATATCTTACACGATTTCTTTCGTAATACAGTTTCGGTGGAAGACAATCACAGGAGTGGAAGGTCGAAAATTGTTACACCAGCCTTTCTACATGCCATACAAATGATGAAACCACGGAAAAGCTTGAAGAATTTTATGGTGATCGATTCATCTTTAAAAAAAATCTTTGACCACATCGATCACCTGATCAGAACATCTCGTACTTTTTTCTGTGGGGATATTTAAAGAACAAAGTTTATGCAAATAATCGTCAAACAATAGATGATTTAAAAATTGCCATAACTCAAAGGATACAAGAAGTCACTCTCAGCATGTTAAAACGCGTTTCTACAAACATGCGCATTACACATGTTTGTAGACAAAATAAACAAGTATAGCTTTTTATTTTAGAAAGGTGAGTCATTTGAACATTTACTATACAAGTTTATGTACGTTCAGTATTTTTTTGCGTTTTATTCCACTGAAAGATCTGCCATAGAAGCGTCCCTCTATAGAAGACGTTTCATAAGTGTTTTTATACGGAAAAATCGATTTATTATGCTATATGTCCATTCGTGACCACAGAAGAGAGGTGGATTGCGTGGGGAGGTAAAATTACTCAACCCTTCCAAACCACATCTACGTATTCATTCTTAAGGGAATTAAGCTTTCATGCACGTTTTTTACTCCTGCATGCAGAGCTATGTGCTATAATTTCATGTTACAGAAAAATCATGTAAATTTTCTTTTACCTCTCCTGTGAAATTTACTTTTGTCGAGATGTGTCACTTTTCTTGCGGGTGAGCGGTATGTCGTCACTACAGAAACTTTTAGACACTCTGTATAAGTCATAAACGTGGACGGAGAATGTTGCAAACAATTTTATGGAGTATCTTTACATAATTTTCTTACAGTGTAGGATGTACCAGACTTCGGATTTTTACAGTAACAGGTATAAAGTATTGGGGTGCACTACTTTTTGGCTGTGAGATGCGTTGCTGAGAGCTCATCTACCCGCAGGTTTTGTATGCACGTGTGTACGTATGTACAGTCGTGGAAAAAAAAGTAAACACCCCCTACTAACTCCTCAACAAATTATCGTAGACGAAAGTTACTGGTACCGGACGATTGGAAATAAAGTCCACTTTTAAATGCTGTGTATAAAATTTGCTTAGGGGGCCATATATATATTAAAATGATTTCAAAATTCATGTTTTTTTCAATGGTAGTACCCAAATTTAACGAGATATTTCAAATCTTCGGTTCAAAATATGCCTAGAAAACAAATTTCAAGTCATTCGAATGATAAGTTTTTGAATTATAGACATTCAAAATTTAGTACTTCTAATGTTAAATTACATTTTCTTATTTTTATTTATATCTCCTGAAATTATGCTCCTAATTAGCTATTTTTTTGTGTAGCAATAATGCTAATATACCCAAACATAAATACGTTGAATTTGCAATTTTTATAATTTTATGATATGAATTATGAATTATTAAATAAATATTTTGAAAAATTATGAATTGCAACATACAATTTTTTTGATGGATTTTGATTTATTAAGTCCTGCAGTATGGAAATTCAAAATTTCACATTTTTCCTCCAAGTAGTTTTCAAATTATGCTTAAAAAACGGCAAAATGATGGTTTAAGGGGCCGTCTATGATAGAAGTGAGTAAATTTTTGAAATTTATTCTGTTATCCTGCAATCAAACAGGTTTCATTGACGCTTAAACGTGCCTTGATCAAGAAGGCGGCTCTCTCGGTTAACAATCGAGTTCGGAACTTCAATTTGGATACAGCGCTTAAAATACGCTCGTTTCAAAATAATTAATTTCTCGGAAACTTATGGCACGAATTGCATAAAAATTTGTTTATAGGCTAATTGAAAGGTGTAGAGTTCATTTATGCTGTCAGAATTGTGTACTGCTATTGAAAAAAACAAAGTTATGGTTCGTTTTAATATGTAGATGGCCCCTTAAACAAATTTTATATACATCATTTAAAAGTAGACTTTATTTCCAATCGTTTGGTACCAGTAACTTTCTTTTACGATAATTTGTTGAGAAGTTAGTAGGGGGTGTTTATTTTTTTTTTCCACGACTGTACGTAACGAGATAATTCTTGATAGAAGTATCCGATTTGCTTCATTTTTTTCTGGATTCATTTTGATAAGGCGCTTTCCTGATTAGTTTTGGGAGTTCATTGGATAAGTATAAATGGGCGAACGGGGGGCTAACCCCCCCCCCCCCTTAATTTAGATAAATAGGTTTTTCATACGGAATTTTCAGATTTGTTTCCAGTTAAGCATACCGGTTTATAGTGATAAGGCGCTTCGTTGATTAGATTTGGAGGTTCATTGGTTAAGTTTAAAAGAGGGAAAGGGGAGCTTACCCCCTCCCGCTTAATTTAGATAAATGGGTTTTTCTACTTGATTTTCTTCAAATTTGGTATGCCGGTTTATTCTTATAAGGCGCTTCCCTGATTAGATTTGGAGGTTCATTGGCTAATTAGAAAGGAGGGAAATGGGTGGGGGACTGATCCACCCCCTTAATTTATTTTTCGAGGATATTATTCTTTGAAATAAGAGTATAATATTCAATTAGTGTGAATAGCCTGTGAGCTCAAAGCCATCAGTTTCACTGGGCACTTTTCTTTTTATTTGCATACTGCTTGATGTGTATAAATTCTATGGATCATACACAGGGATGCACAAAAGAATTTGAGTACATGTCCTTTTATTTGACTAGAATTGCTAAAAAGTAATTTGTAACAAATAAAATCCTAAGACGAAACGCAATTTTTCACCTTGACTCAAACATGAAATAAATATGAACTTTGCAAATTTCACTGTCTTACTTAATCCTCTATCTACTCACGGTACTTATAAGTACCATTAAAAAAACTTGTTACAAAATTCATTTAATACACCAATTAGTAGTAATACAGTTTAGAATGAGTTATAGATGCATTACTTTATCTTGTTCCAAAAGCATTACAGTCAATCAGAGTAACTTTGATCCGCATTTTCTCTATTTTCATATGCCACACTCTTATTTGAAGAATATTGTCACAACTAGGGGCATAAAAGAGAAGAAATGATCCTAAATTATTGTTTGACTATAAAAAAATTAAGGAATAATAAGGATAAAAGCAATAAAAAATGGATTTTTAGCCTGATTCAAAGTTACCCAGACATTTAGGGTAACTTTGCACCATATGATAATTTTTTATATAAAATAATTAATTATAGAAAAAGTATTGTAGTCATGACAACTTTAAACACCAAAAAATGTTTTCAGATATGTAAAGACTGCGAATGTACATTTCCCAACATCACAAGATTTGTGTAATTTATGATATTAAAACAAATATCAGGCATAAGAAAAGTGGAAGAAGAAAACCATAAACATTTAGAAAAAAAAAAAAAAAAAAAAAAAAAAAAAACCTCTTTATTGTTCATATAAAACATAAAAATGCAGTGAAAAACAATTTTCAATGTTTTAACTCTATAATATATCCATAGTTACAGTAATACATACAAATACTAGTATTATTCAAACAAGAATAAAAAACGTCGAACGCATGAAATGTCAAATTTGAGTAGCTCCGCCCTTAATTACGCCTCTAAATGAATTTTATGTATTTTACATATATTTGTAAAAATATTTACATGTCATATCTAATGCACACTTTCGGCATTTATATAAGAGATACGAGCAAATATGAGAAATTTTCGACAGTAGCACCTATAATCAGTAAATTATAAGCAACAGTGTAACTTTGAGCCGGCTCAAAGTTACACTGAAAATGCGATGAAATGCTAGTGCCTTCTTATTTTACATTTTATTAACTATTGATAAATAAATAATCACAAATATTAACATATTTACAACATTTAGATAATAATATGTCTGATAAATGAGTATATTGTTACTTACTATGAAAATTTAATTGGATTACAACAACTTCAAAACAGCATTCAAAATTAACTTAAAAACAGTACTTCACAATAATAGTTAGATATACAATTAATCGCACATAATATTGCTAATTTATTTTCTAAAATAAAGAGTAGAAATCCCAGTTTAGAACCTTGCCAACAGAGCACAGTTCTAGTCTTTTAGATTCAAAAATATTGAAAAATAGGAGGTGGTGCAAAGTTACACCCAGTGGTTCAAAGTTACCCTGATTGACTGTATTGGTGTCACAAAACAAAAGTATTTTTAAAAGGATGATTTCTTTTGCCTTCACATCATTTCAACTTTCTTGGCATTTTGGGGGGGGGGGGGTATTTTTCAATTCGGAAATATTTATATATTTCTATTGTAAGAAGATTATATTTGTACGTTTTCTAATTCTACAAAATATTAAGATAAATATTTAAAATAAAAGATTTTATTGGGGTTATACATATTGCGCAAAATCCCTATAAATTCAAATTTAATTAATGCTTCTCAAATTTTCAATACTTCTAAAATCCTTCTAAAATTTATTAAATGATTCTGTAAATATTTTATTGTAATTTCAAAAATTCAAGAAAAATGCTTTAGAAGATAAAATTTTCATGAATTCATAATTCCATACATAAAGGGTTAAAAGACGACTAAAATAATTAAAAAGATGTTACAAGTTAAAAATATACATTTTATTTATAACTTCTTAGTACTTTCAAGCATTTCCAAGTTCATCATCAGAGAATATGTTAAAATCTAAATGTTGTTTATTTCTAGTGATGTCATAAAATAAATTGAACTGCAGTTAATAATAGTTTATATTTTCACTAATTAAATTTAATCCAATAAACTGCTACTTCTACTTTCAGCTCTAATAATTATTGGCTCTCTCATTTTCAAAACAAAGTGACGTATTTGTATAAATAAACAACATTTAGCTAATAAAATATTCTCTGATGATGAGCTTAGAAAAGGCTTGAAAGTGCCAAGAAGTTTTTAATAAAATGTATATTTTTAACTTGAAACATGTGTTTAATTATTTTAGTCGCTTTTTAAGTAAGGCAGTGAACTTTTTAAATTCACATTATATATTTTATGTAATTTGTAACTGTGTTGTGATTTTTTAAACTGATCTAAATTTAAGCATATTATGTAGTATACATAAAAGTCTGTAGATGATGTACACGAATTCACAATAGAATTCGGATATTTTTCTAAATATAGATGGCGATTTCCGAAAATTGAGTTTTCAGATGTGTTATGCGCTTTTGAAATTGTTTACTTAGCTATCATCTTTCAATTTATTGAGCGACGAAGATTTTGAAGCTGACGAAATTTTTTTAGGGTTCGGATTGACATTAACCCTTAAATGCGTGATTTTTTTTTTTTTCGAAAAAATTATGTGATTCCCTGAAAGGTTTATTACACAAGAAAAATAACGAAAAAATCAGAGATACATTTTTCGTATAATACGTGAACTTTTTCTTATGTTGCACATCTGCAATACAAGTAAAAACTACTGTCGTGTGTAAAATATTGCAAATCAGTAAATATTTTAATAAGTATATCTCCAAATACCTTATTTTATATAATTACTTATTTTATAAAACTTATCCTTTAACACGTTCACGGCGGCGCGGTGGGTCACACTCGACTGTCTCAGAGTTGTCAAGTCTCCGGCTTTTTGCACACCACTATTATTTTATAGAAAATGTTGTTCCTTTAAATCGCCCAATTGCTCTAATTAAATAAATGAATATTTTCTCTATTAAAATACTGGTATCCAAAACGCCGGAAACTTGCCAGCTCTGAGACAGTCGAGTGTGACCCTCCGCGCCGGCGTGAACGTGTTAACCCTCTAATTACCATGATAGAATACGTTCTAGAAATTACGTAGTCCAGAGATTCTGACTTTACACCAGAAAGTTTAAATAGTTAATTTCGCTCTATTTAAATACAGAATGTCTGTTATTAATTAAAGCAGATATTGCTATTTTAATTTTCTGCTGTGAATTAGGTATATATGAATAAAAAAAATATTAAATTCAAAACACTGTTGTTTTCATACATGCAAAACTGCGCACTAAAGGGTTAAACGGAAAGTTCCGTTTATTCCTACTGCTTGTAAGTTTTGCCCAGTTTCGTTTTTCTCTAAAATGCTTTTATTTTTGGAAAAATGGTTATTGTCCTCGTCAGGGTAGGAAATCAAAAACATATCTGAAGCTTTTTATTGGTTTAATCCGCATTCGTTTTCTGATTGGTCTATACAGTAATCTGTATTTCCCTTTACTTTCAACAGAGATGGATACTACTTTTGCCACTATGAGAAAAAAGTAATAAAAACTACAAAAAATAAATTAATAACTCAGAAACAAATTGAGATACAGCTTTCAAACAAATTGCATTTAAAAGTACATTTTTTTTCTCTATACGACGGTGTAAAAAGTAATATTGTGGGATGTTTAGAAGTTTAAAAATGAAATTTCATTTAAAATGGGTCGTCAGATTTCTGAAAAGCCTTTTCCCGAACAGCCAATGACATGCTTGGATAATACGTAAGTTTCAGGTGGATAATACGTAAGTTTAAGGAAATCTGAGGAGTCGCAGGCGATTTTTGTCGCTTGCAATTTTTACGTGTAATAACACTATTAATGTTTAATTCATAGCGTACGTAATGTGTGATCAACTCCGTGCGATTTTTTATTTCTTAAATTTTAGTCTTTGAAAAAATCATTTTCCAAATGGTCGTCGTAATTTGTTAAATTGCTTTTTTTTTTAAATCCTATTCTTCTTGTTTCTACATATGAATGCTTTGTTTTAAAAGATTCAAATATAGTAAAATAAATTACATCCATCGAGCTGAGAAGTATGTCAAAATCTAAAATCTGTAGTGATTTCGAAACGAAAGACAAACTGTCTCAAGGACGGTTGCAATGGCGATATGTGTTTCGTAAATCTCAGGAACTTTGATCGATATAAAACGCCTGAAGTGAATATAGATGTATAACAATACATGATAGATTTTCTCTTATTTCTTCAATAAATGCAATGTTTCTTTGTGGCGGATTATTTAGGTGTTAATGATTTCAAGCGAAATGTTTAAATACATATAATCTAGAATACATACAATAACTGTACAAATATTTTCATAAACATTTTACAAACATTTTTTATCACTTTCCAACAAAATTCAAAAGTGTTTATGACTTCGGTTTGTCTGTCCGTTTATCCATGCTGTAAATCTCGTAAATATACTAGGATTACATTGAAATTTTTGGATGCTATTGACGTTTACCATAGGACGATCCCTATTTCAAATGAAGGTTAATTTACAGGGACAATCAAAAGCATTCTATTATATTACGGCCAATGGAAAAAAAATAGTTTCAAATGATTTTTAATGATGTTACACCCTTTTAAACACAATAAAATTGATATGCGTTTATGAAGCGCACTAAAATATGCATTCTGTAGAATATACGGTACAAAGAATAGTTATTGTTCATTTATAGGGCCACAAAAACGTATTCCGTTACATTATGGTATAGTGGGGAGATCGTTTGCGGCGTATTTTAATTATATTAAACTATTTCATTTATAATGAAATTGATGTACGTCGCTGAGGTTTATTAAAAGTTATTTCATGTATAATACGAAATGCATAGCATTTGCAATGACACACAAAAGATTTCAGATACTATATTGTATCCGAAGTATTGTACATTAGCAATGATTGCTGTAACTGCATTTTTAATTATGATATGCGGTTTTAAGTTTCACTATATTTATGCATACTATATGGTGTGCATAAATGCTATAGATCATATACAGGTCTACGCAAAGGAATTCGTAAGGGTTACTGAGTATGACCATAAATTGCTTAAATATTGTTAGGCCAAGCAAAGAATCGGATAGATGGCCGTCTATAGATGATAATTTCTGGAACTGTGATTTCGGTACTTTTAAGAGTGTTTTTGTATGAATTAAATTTTAACTACATAGTGATGTGTAATAATTGTTCTAGGTAAACTACAGGGTTCTACAAAAGCATTCATGTATGTTTCCATTTATTAATATAAATTTCTGAAAGAGAAATTTCAACCTGTTACGCGTTTTTCTTACTAAACTAAATTTTCCCATTATATAGTATATCAACTTACAGATAAAAAACAGGGCTGTTCAAAAGAATTGGAATACATATTGGGTTATGGACGGTAACTGCTGAAATCAGTTTTTCAAATGTTTTATGAGTTTTCTAAAATGTTTATTTAATTATCTTATTTACCTTATTTCCCTAAATAACGAAGTTCAGTGTTCCATCGAGTTTACGGAGCTCCGAAAGAGCCTTCAAGTTCAGTGCTTTAAACTCTTCTCAGAAGGATCAAATTAGACACCTAATTGCCAACAATGTCAATTTCAATAATAACCTTCCTAAATCTAATATTAGAAAAGCTGCATCCAGTTGTATAAAAAATCTTAAATTCAACACTGACATAGTTATCAGCAAAGCAGATATGGGTGGCCAGATTGTTGTTATGGACAAGTCTGATTACCTGACCAAAACACAGGATAGATGAGGGTCGTTATAAAAAGATCAAATCTGATCCTTCTCAAAAAGAATTGAAAACTATTAAATCTGCTATAGAGCAATCCCCCTCATTTCCAACAATACTAAATCATCTCTCATTCCTTTAGTATCACATTGCGCTAGATTTTATAAGCTCCCAAATGTCCACAAAAAAGGCATTCCTTTTAGACCAATAGTTTCGAACATTGGTACCTCTTCTTATAAATTACCGAAATATCTTACCTCTATTTTCTCTCCCCCTGCTCTCTAACAACATTTACACTTGGTTACACTCTTATGAGTTTGTTAATAAGCTTCGTAGTTTCGATGGTACTCAAAACAATAGTATGTTTTCATTCGACATAACATTCCTATTTACTAACGTATCGGTTCAAAGTGCTTTAAACTGTCTTAAAGTGTACCTACAAGAATTTCATTATAGTGATTACGAAATTGATGAACTTATACATCTTACTAGCATTTGTTTATCGCAAAAAACATTCATTTTTAATGGTAATTTTTATTGCATGACTGATGGTTTGTCCGTGGCTTCCCCCTCATCCTCATCCTCAGTGACATTTGCATGCGCTATTACAAATTAAACCTTTTTAAGAAATTATCTTTTCCATTTTACATCCGCTATGTAAAAGGGAAATTGATGACGACCATGGACGACTGCTTTGCATTATTGAACTCTGATGGTCTTAATCTTACTAATTTCTCGATATTATGAACTCTATAGGTGAACATATTCAGTTCACTTCCGAACTCGAAAATAACAGTCGTTTCCCCTTCCTATCCGCGAAAATAACCTGTTTCACACTACTATTTACCGCAAACCATTCGCAGTATCTTTACTCCTCATCGGCTATCATTCCGCCCTCCTAATCAAAAATTGGTTGCCTTTAACACTTATGTCTATCGGCTTTAAAAAAATTTTCTTCAGACAGTTTACTAAAAGCTGAATTAGATTACAAATACATTTCAATTGATCGAGGTTTTACAGTTGAAATATTCGATTCCATTCATAATAAATTAAGTAAATTTACTCATTCCCAAGTTAATACTGTCGGCCATAAAAATTTAATTATACTTCCATATTTTCCGAAAATAAGCCATCAAATTTCTAAATTCTTGTTAAAATTTGATTTTAAGGTAGTTTATACTCCTTTTAACAAACTCCTTTTCATAAATCTGAAACATCCAATTGACAGTTTTTCACACTAGAGTATTTACAAGATATGTTACGAATGAAATAAAATGTACATTGGTCAAACGAAACGATCCTTTAAGGTCTGTTTAGTGGAATATAAAACTTTTGTTAAAAATTGTGACATTCCGCTATGGCTAATCACTGCTGATATGGAAAAATTCAAACAGCTTAGTAAACGATTTGTCATGAAATTTTTCAAAGATATGGTTTCTATTTCTTTAATTCGTCCTCTTCCCTCCGCCCTTTTTTCTCCTCTTCGTTTGAACTCTCCCAGAGCATCTAGGTAATTTTTGATTGGTCTTCCTTGTGTGCGAGTGAGATCGACTCCGCGGTTTGTTGTCAACAGTAAATTTCATTTCGCCGTTGACGGTCGAGATTTGAGGTATGCTTCTTTGGCTCTCTGTCTTCCCTTCCTTTTAATTCACAGTTTTAATTTATTTTTTAAATACTGATGATCAAGTCTTAGAGGTTTCGAAATAGCTATATGCGTTTTCAAACTTGCTTATATTTGCAGTTTGTAACGTTGGTTCTCTCTGTTTATTATATTGGCACAAACTAAATCCTCCCCCCTTTTATAGAATTCGAATAATTTTTCGACTATAGATGGTGATTGATAAAATTGAGTTTTCTAATGCGTTATGCGTTTTCGAAATTGTTTAATTAGCTGTTATCTTCCACTTTATTAAGGGATGAAT
The DNA here is from genome assembly GCA_963932465.1 of Maratus speciosus. NCBI lineage: Eukaryota > Metazoa > Arthropoda > Arachnida > Araneae > Salticidae > Maratus > Maratus speciosus. The sequence continues at coordinate 482,204,026 of OZ010797.1, forward strand.
ATTTATTACAATGTTTTGAATGTATTTGAAAGAGTTCATAATCTATGTTTGATGCATGATTACACTGTACAAGAGTGGTTTTGTCCTAGAACTAAAATTAGTTGATTCTAGATCAGTTTTGGCGCTGATTCCGAATATGCTTTCTGTATCTCTAGGTGCTCCAGGTATTGAGAAATTTGCATATTTTATTCATGTTACTTTACTTAAAACATATTGGAATTGATATATATCTCTGGGGTGCACTGCAAAATATTTACTATAAAATATGATGTGCAAGCATTCATCAGATAATATACAGAGACACACAAAATAATTCGGGTACAGTATTCTCCGTGAACAATTATTATTTTTTTATTTCCAATACAGCAAGCGATACAGACATTATTTTTACGCCGAACAGAGATCAGGAAAAAGCACAGAAATATGTGTAGAAAAGATAACATCAAACACGGGAACAAAGTGAAGGATAATTAACATGAGAAACACATAAAATCACGAAGTTAAGATGCGTAAGGGGTCTCTGGCCTCCCACAAACGGGGGTATATACAGTTCTTCGTGAGGGCTAAACAGTCGGAGAGATGATCAGCAGTCATCGCCACGTCACACAGTGGGGCAAAATCCCGAAAAGCTGGACAAAATATGAAAAAGTTATTTAAATGCCACGAAATTTCGTACACAGGTGTTTTTCAGGATGCTGATCTCGATTCTAAAATTAAAATTGCAAAATACAAAATGGCGGATACAATATGGCGGACTTAAAATTAAAATGCTTTGAAAGTTATTCTATTTCTGTGAAATTTCGAAATACGGGTACTTTTGAGGATGCTAAGTACGATTCAAAAATTAAATTTTAAAAAATGGCGAATTAGAAATTAAAACAATTAGATTTAAATAAAATATTTCGAGTTTCGAAAATAAAAAGTTTTGAGGCTAAACGTTACAAGGTGTTTTCAAGGAACTAAGATGTTTTTAATCGAAATTAAACGATGAATATTTATTTATGAAATACGACTAAGTACATTAATGAAAAATAAAATACTACAAGGTTTAATTTCTATATATTATTAAAATAACACGAAAGGATATTTTAAAATTCATCTTATGAATCATCTGTAGCATACTAAGTAGACTCTTCAGAAGGGGAGGTGTCGAAATATTTTACAGAAGTTTTTGTGACTCTAGGGGCAAGGATATTAGTTTCTTCGATGGTAATTTACGTAAGCTTGAAATGAAGGGATCTGATAACATTAAAAGCCGCAAAAAATCTTCCATTGTTTACGTCTTACTGCAGTTTAGGGAGATATCTTCTCCATACCTTTTGATCAATTTGTTGCACGATTCTTGAGCGTCTCCCGACATTTGCCCAACAGGCAATAATGAGGAAGCTATTATTTCTGTGCCATGAATACGTAGTTTGTGTACTGAAGTTGGCATATAGAACTAGGAATACAATTCTACGAATTTATAAGCTGTTTCTGAGCAATAATCCATGAAATTGGTCAAACGAATGTTAAGAAATTACTTGTAATATGACGTGGAATCGTTTGATCAAATCTTCGTCTACGCTCCTTATGGAAACAGAAATAGTTGCGTTTTCAAAAAATCGACGAGCTGTATTGTAATCATTTGTGCTTTCAAATCCGAGCTTTCATTTATCGACGAGACGTCCTAATTGTTAACGAAATCTCTTTTGTAAATTTTGTTTTGCAATTTAAATTTTTTTCTTCTCGTCAGGAGTGCACACTTGCCATTCCTTTATATCGCGTTTGTATGCCAAATGCAAGCTACACTCAAAAGATCTTATACAGGCGTGTGACGTGGACATCCCGAATTGTAAATGATTTTCATTCACTTTTAGTTTGAAAATGTCTTCAAGATTTTTAAACTGGTTTGAAGTTGCCTGATATAAGTATCAACGCTGAGTTGACAAATTACTAGTAATGACAATAAAAATTTTACAATCAATCATCGTTACAGCTAGTTTGTAATTAACGCCTACTTATTTTCGATCAATGATTGTTTTAAAAGGAATAAGTTAACTCTTCTTATCTGTAATATAATTCATTTCACTGACAGTAGCGTCCGTATTTTCGTGCAGAAAATGCATTCTGATGAGCCTAAAAAATCGAGGAGATGAAGATCTCGAATTTTTTCCAAATAAAGATTTTTGAATTATTCGCAACACTTAAGTTCTAGTGGCACTAGAGAAGAGAAAGAGCTATTTGAACCTAATTTCTACCATCATCAACGCTCAATTTTTGTGTAAAAGTACTTTGATCAGATGTACTATCACATCACCACTTGAAAATAAAATTCAGATTGCTAATGTTCTCGGGAGTCAGATTTTTAATAATTTCCGTTTGCATTAATAAAATACGTGCTGCAGTATGATCTAGCAAAGATTGCAATTGACAAGATAATTATTCTAACTACGATAGAATAAACAAAATTATTAGCTATAAAGATGAGAAAATGTATTTCTATTGTATCGATGATAGAGAATTCTTTTAATTTTTTTATTTCTAATCTTGCTTATCAAATTCCTTTATGCTTATGATTATAATACTTATTTGTAATATAATACATAATAATCTATCACAAAACTGAGTAATCTAAAAATTTCAAACATGTTTGCCAGCTAAATTACTGAGAAAAGTAATAAATGTCATAGCTTTTGAAGCAACTAAAAAAATTGTATTTTTACTTGTGGTTATAAAAACCTGCACGAAATGCAGAATGGCAGTTTTTGGAAGCTAATTTTTCATGATTCATTAGATAATAGTTCAGGCTATTGTTTCCATTATATGTCGTTGCGAAACACCGTGGAACTTATACACTTTTAGATGTTTGAAAGCAAAAAAATAATATATATATATTTTTTAAATTATCAAAAATAATCAGGAAATTCTTACATTTTATGTACTTAATATAATTTTTGTAACATGGGCAAAATAAAGTACACACTATCATCGTGTGAATCCATTTTAAACCATTAAAATCGGATGATATGGAAAAATGTAGCACGTGTTTAGAAGAACCTTTGTTTTGCTCTTTTTGTTCGCCTCAGATGATAATCCTACAAGCGTCACTTTTGAAATGATACAGGTTGCCAAAGCAAAACGAAAACCTTTTTATAAATATAGATTCTGACCCTCCAAACATTATTCTAGCCATCTGTATAGTCAAAATTTCCTAAATTGTAACTTTATTTTTCGACTTTTGGCCAGCTTTTTGGGATTTTGCTTCACAGTGCGTCACTGCGGCAGAGGGGGCAGGCAGGACTATCCACTATTTGGAGTCGGAAGAGATGAGTGTATAAAGAATCATGTTTTGTCGCGAGACGAAAGGCAGCTACATCTGCAAAATTGTTACTCATTTAGCACCGCACAGGTAGCTTAAGGAATGCTACGAACGCGAGTAATGTCCCCCCCCCCCCCCCCAGAGACAATAATTATTGGAAGTGCCTTTTCCTTTGTGATAATGGTTTTTAAATTCTACTTTCTTAACAATATTTCTTAGTGTGTATAAATTCTACGCATCACATACTTGATTTCCCAAATGAGCCGTTCAGTACACAAATCGGTAAACTCCATCAAATGAAAATGTTCAGTATAAACAGTTAAGTTATTGCAACTATAAAAATATTGTATCTATGTAATAATTTTTCTCGGGATATTTTGATTGAACTCATTCATTTTCTTTCAATCAATGGTAAATTTTTATCAATATACAGGGTGATTAAAAAAAGATGGGAAAATTTTTAAGAGGTGATAGTACACACCCAAACAAACATTTTGTATCAAAGAATGCATGGTCGAAAACTAAACGTAAAAAAGTTAGAGGGCGCCAAAAATTATGTTCTTATACGAGGCAAAAAGACACAATGAAAGATTAAGTTAAGTTACGAAAACAAATTTAATGGAATTTGATTACAATAAGTGCTCAAAAGATTGACCGGCAGCTGTTATGCACGCAGTACAACGGCGAAGAACAGATTGACAATTTTTCTGAATCACACCAGGCACCACCGCGCTCGCCAGATCTTTCATGTCTCGATTTTTTTTTTTTTTTTTTTTTTTTTTTTTTTGTGGGGACAGCTAAAGTCTCTTGTGTATGAGACTTCCATTGAATACGCAGAAGAACTTGTCGCCAATCTTTCGGATGCTGTAGGGGAAGTTCGCGATATGCCTGGTGTGTTTCAGAAAATTCGCCAATCTGTTCTTCGCCGTTATACTGCGTGCATAACAGCTGCCGGTCAATGTTTTGAGCACTTATTGTAATCAAATGCCATTAAATTTGTTTTCGTATCTTAACTTAATCGTTCATTGTATGTTTTTGCCTCGTATAAGAACATAACTTTTGGCGCCCTCTAACTTTTTTACGTTTAGTTTTCGACCATGCATTCTTTGATACAAAATGTTTGTTTGGGTGTGTACTATCACCTCTTAAAATTTTCCCCATCTTTTTTGAATCACCCTGTATAAATATACAGAAAATTTTCAGTGTTCCTTTGTTTAAAAAAACGCCACTTAAAATAGACTTAGTCGGTCTTCTGAACGCCTCAAATATTTGAAGTATATTTCAGTGTGTTGCTGAAAATTGCTGAAGGGGAATTTTCGACTGCGCTATGTGCTGTCTTACTGAACTATATGTTAGCATACTATGGATTTTAGGATAAATTTATAGTTCATATTCAGGGCTGGGCTAAAAATTCACAGTTTTACTTATGATTTTTTTTTAACTATTGATGAAAATTGATGAAATCATATTTTCAAATGTGCTATGCTTTTACAATTTTTTTTTACATCTTTTTTTAACTTGTTAAACTGTTAACCCGGCAGTAGTCGCGTGTCGGTTTTTTTGTCGCCCATATAAATTATCTTCCCCTAACTCATATCCCCTTCCAAATAGAATCGAGAACTACCATGTAAATGAATTTAAGTGTTTTTCCATTACTGTAGTGGAGTTATAAGACATCTATGTTTTTCCTTCAGGTACATTTTTTAAAGCAAATTTGAAATTGGTGAAAAAGTCTGCACAACGATCACTAATGTCGATTCATTTTTACTCTGTGCCATTATTCCACTTTCCTTGAATAAAATATATAATTTAAGTAAAGTGCAAATTTATAATTTCATTGAAATGTAATAGTAGAATATTAAGTAAAAATGCTTTCTAATTTATGTTTTCTCTATACGTTGAGACGGCGGCAAAAAGACCGGCCGCGACTAATAACGTTCTGAATAAAGACGTGAATATTTTCGGGTTAAGTCTTATTATAGAATTCTGAATGTGCTGGAAAGCGTCTCATAATCTATGCTTAACGCATGGTTTTACGTTCTTGTTTGTATATTATTCAGTAGAGTTATTAAAAATAATCAGTATCTTTGTTCATTTATTTATTTATAAATCAGACGAAACAGAAAAACATGGCACCTTTGAGGTTACTTTAAACTAAGTAAAATGAGAAATCTCACCCATTATATTTTATGGAAAGTGTTGTAAGTATCATATTGTGTGTGTCACAGTTATAACACAACAACTGAAATTCCCTGTGTCCCCAAGTAGCGAAATATGTCAAAAGTGAAAACTTGCAGCGATTGTTTAACTGAAAACAATTTATCTGACTCAAGGAAGACTGCCAAGGGCAATATGGGATTCGAAAGTTTGCGAAACTATGATCGATAGATAATGCTTGAAGTAAACAAAGATATTTTAGTTGGTATTGCGTTTTTGTTCTATTTCTTCAATTTGATAATATATATTATTCAGTGGCTTTTTAAAAAAATACTCAGTATGAATATACAGTTGTTCATTTATTTAATTATAAATTTGTAGAAACAAACCTGCATGACATCTTTGAGTTTCCTGTAACCATTTATGTTCCGAATTATAAATCAGAAATATTCTCATCATCAATAATTATCTTCGTTAATGTCAAAAGATATGGGGCATTCTCACAATCTTTTGACTTTAATAAAAATCTGGTGAATAAAAATCTGGTGAATAAAAATCTGGAATAAAAATCTCGTGAAATTAAACTTGCTAAAATAACATTTTAATCTGATAGACGAATACCTTAATGATTCAAAATAAAGAAAAAATGGTCAGCAGCGAAATGTTTTTTTATTTAACTGGGGTTTAAGTTAAACTTGCTAATTTAATTTTCTTTACCATTTAAATACTATAACTTTCTAATTTCTTCTAAATTTTTACTTACGGGCAATTCCACAGAAAATCATCATTTTGAAGGGGGGAATACAATTTATAATATGTTTAATTTAATGGTATGATTGGAAAATTTGATATTTTTATGTTCTGTAATAAAATCCTAATAAAAAAGGCATTGTAAATTGCTGTTTACAAACTAAGTTAAGTACCATTATTTACTTTGTAAAGTCATAATGTTATGTCTGTTACACAGTAAAGGTTACGTCAGTTACACGTGTAATTGCCCCTTTTTTCTTTTTTATTATTCAGAAATTAATTAAACAAGTTACTGTTATAATTTGGCATTACTTAGTGTTGTCGAGAACATTAAATCACTTTTTTTAACGGGATAGTTTTGATAATTTTTAGACTTCAATGAAGGCAGAAATTTCTTTTGTATATTTTATGTTACGTCAGTTACAAAATTTTGAATTGCAATTTTGGGGACTACAAGAGAGACGGAAATAATCTGATGGTATTTGAATATTAAGTCCTTAGTAAGAAATATTTTAAATTGTAAAAATTTGTTTTAACTTTATTAGTAAATTTTCTACACAGTTTTGAAAAAACAAATTCGATGATAAAATGTTACGTCAGTTACGTTGGAATTGCCCTTATAAGGAATTTACATATACACACAGGATATTCAAAATAAGAAATAATAGCATATTGTACTAATAATAATGTATTATTTTTAGTACAAAATTTTGGTATAACATTGTCTTAAAGGGGTGTTAAAGAAGGGACGAAAGGAAAAAAAAGTGAGGGTAATAGGAAAAAAAAAGGACGGTAATGAAAAAAAAAAAAGGAATGGTAACGATGTGACTGGTAAGGAGGTAAGGAAAATTAATTAGAAAATTACCTCTATTTTTAGGCAAGTCATGTTGAGTCTAAGTGATAGCCACAATGTTCATTGGTTTTTAGAAACAGGTACATTGGATAAAAAAATAATAATAATAATTTACCTCGAAAAGTGCAGGAATAAACCTTGGGGACGGTAAGACTACCCATATAGCCACGAAGCTTGAAATTGATATTTAAATGCTAATTTAAATTCTGCAGTAAATTTCCTGTCAAAGAATTTTAGACATTTTTTTTGTAGCATACTTCTGTATGAGAAAAAACTTGAATAATGGTGTCATTTTACCTGTCATTAAACAAGGTGAATATTTCCCTTTTTTTTTTAAATGGTAATTTAATGCGACCGTTAATGGGTTAATATGATGCATAAATTTTTTTTTCGTCTCTACCGCCATTTTGAATTTATAAAAACTAAACCTAGCCTATAATAATCGGACGGTTAAGACGAATCGATAGAGACCGCATTCCTTAAAATCCACCCAGCCGTTGGGCTGTTTCGAGATTATAAAGAAATCCACATACCCAGATACGCGTGAAACACATAACCCTTCTTGGCAGTCTAGTAAAAACAATATCATTTTTAGATAGATTTTTAAATAAAACTGATTTAATGAATCGGTAGTTAGAGTTTTTTTTATTTGTGTGTGAGTAAAATATTTACATAAATAATTAGATTAATTAACAAAAATTACTGTTATGGAAACCTCACTATTCTGACAAGAACAATGTAAATAAATGTAGTGGGATCCTATCTGTAACTCAGAAGTGTTTTGTAGATTCAAACTTTTCGTAAAACATTTAATAATTGTTGAAAAGCTAAATCTATATAAATGATTGAGAAAATAAACAACTGAAAAAATGTTTAGCTTTGACTGCTTCGCCGTGATTACTAAATGTGATTCAGCAAAGAATTTTGTATGAAAAGTGCCACATACTTTTATTAGAAGATGAATTACCGTATATACTCGCGTATAAATCGAGGAATTTCTGACAATTTTTGGCAAGCAAATTTGGGGGGTCGAGTCAATTAAAAAATAAAAAATAAAACTTCGAATACTGCAAAATCTAACTTTTTATGTGTATGAATAATAAAATATTACAGAAAATATACAAATAATAATAATTTATCATAAAAAAAAATCAATGATTTATTTTTATTTACTTACTACTTTTTCGCATAGGCAAGTGAAATATTTGGTTTGATTTTGCGCAAAATTGAAGCAAAAAGTTAGGGGTCTACTTATACGCGGGTTTTTGATTTTTTGCATAATTTGCATTCGAAAGTTAGGGGGTCGACTTATACGCGAGTATATACGGTATATAAATTTTATGTTGCATTTCCTTTAAGGTGATCCGGAACGCATTTTCAAATAATTTTTATTTATTGAGTTAAAATTTAAAATTTTTTTCTGAAGTTTAACCATATCATTTGTAAAGAAAATCACACGATAAAACTTCTCATAATTTTTTTAAAAAATTTAAAATTTAAAATTTATTTAAAAAGTGGAGCAATTTAAAATCGTTATAACTCCAAATATTTGTAGAATTTCAATTTTTTTTTCCATTTAAATAAACATAAATATATAAGTTTTAATTTAGATTTAGCATTTTAAAATATATTAATTTAAATAAAAATTAAAAATATTTAAAGTAAACATTTGAAAAAAAATGAAGTAACTTTTTTTTAAATCATATTTTCAAAAATAAATATTTTTTTCAAATTTACTAATTCAAAATTAAAGGAAAACAAATGAAAAATACATATTCCAAATTTGAACCCTTTATCTTTAACGGTTCTTGACTTATAACAAGTTAAATACGCGAGATGGTGAGAAAACTCATCATGAAGAAAAACGCATTTTCGCAAAAAGTCGTTTTCACGACAATCATTGCTTGAAAGCTAGATTTTGAAAACAAACCAAAACTTAAAAATGAATAATTCCCGTTCGAATTAAATAGAAACATGACTTAAACTTCATTTTAAGCAGAAAAAAAAAACCAGATAAATTTTTAATGTAATAAAAAATTTTAAGAAAATTTTAAGATTTTTGTGTCCCGGACCCCTTTAATGTGATTTAAAAGTCCCGTTGGAGCAGAAAGGATTAAAGTAAGTTAAATGAGAAATCTTACCCATTATATTTACTGGAAAGTGTTAATATCATATTATATATTTCACTGTTAGAACACAACAACTAAAATTCCTTGTGTTTCCAAGTATCAAAATACGTCAAAAGTGAAAACATGCAGAGATTGTGAAACAGAAAACAATTTATTTGACTCAAGGAAGAATGCCAAGGGCAATATGGGATACGAAAGTTTCAGAATCGATCTTTATCGATATATAACGCCCCAAGTAAACAAAGATATTTAGCAATTGGTGTTACGTTTTGTCGTATGCCGTCAATTCCATAATAAAGTTTTACGTTTCTTGCAGCTTTGTTGTATTTCCATTCTTAAATATAAAATCTTTACATTATATTTTAGAAATGTTTTCTTTAAATTTGAAGAATTTTTTTATTGTAATAATGAAAAACTTTTCGAATTAGAATGCCGTCGCTGATGTTTTGATTATACAAAATTATTATTGAAAATGCCAAGTATTTATATTCATTTGTGCATTTACGAATGGATTTATAAATTTTATTCTATTTTTATATATCGGAAAAATTACAGATATATATAACAGTATTTTGTATGTGTTGTCGTATTTCATCAATGTATTGTAAAATTGTTTATTTATTTCTGTTTTTCCGCATTTTCATGCTTACTGTAAGCGTCGCACGTTTCCTGTCTTTAAATGCAACTCTATCTCAATAACAATGTTCGCTTTGTTTACTCACAGAAATTCTGTCAGAAAATAACGTCAGATTATTAATTTTAAAAATTCTTAACCCTTCAATGCCTGTTTTTAAAAAAAATCAGAAATTTAAACAGGTTTTTCGGTTTTCATTTCGTAAATAAATCATGGGGAAAATACTTTAAAAAATCATATTTTGTTTTAAGTATGGTTTACGGCTAAAACACAGGTCATTGCCAATCAGCAACGCTGGGTTTTAATTTGAAAAATAATTTTCCTTGTAAAATTCTATAACATTAAACGCACATGAATTTTAAGAACTACGATTATGATAAGGAATACATTTTACTTGCTAACTGCAGAACAAAACAGGATATTTTGCAAGCTTAGAAATAAAATAAAAAGCACATATAGCAACAATTGAAAATATAAATCAGCACTAGTGCTGCCATTTACATGTTGAAAATTTATTTAACAATATTTTCTGTATGTTTTTTTTTTGTCTACAATAGTCATTAGAGATTCAATATTATTCTAACAGTATTTTTGAAGGCTAAATTGGGTATATTGCTCAAAGGCAACAAACGGCATTTAAGGATTAAATATGAAAACATTTAAAAATGTTGAAAATTTTCACATTATTCTTTTTAGCATATTTACGTAAACATTTATTCCCTAAAATAAATTTTGTAGTAGCATTTACAGGGGTTATTTTAAGATTTGCTTTGCGACATTTATTTTCTCAGGGTACAATCGGATATTCTATGTGGTTTTAAAAGGATAATGGGAAACAATAACTAAACAGATCGTAAAGTGTTTGAAGAAAAGGCAGTCAAAAGAACATAGATAAGAGATGTTTATATTTTTACAAAGCTGATGAAGACATGAACTTCTTTTCTGCAGTTTTGCAGATTATAGCACAGATAATTATGTGTTTGTCTTTAAATATGAAAACAGTAGAACTGAAATATATTTAAATTATAGGATATATTAACAAGAATACTTGGGACCTGAAATATTCTGGATAAGAGATTTTTTTGCAATTCGGAAAACTTTACTATAAGTGTTAAGAATTGTACAAAATAACTGTATGACATAGCACATAAAATATTAATATTTTGTGTAAATACATTCTTACAAATTTGTTAATTTAATAACGTATTTACACAAAATGAAAAACATTCTAAATTACAATTTAAAAAAATCATATAAAAGTTAGTTTTAGGGCTTGAGATCAGAATCCTTTGATTTTTATTTTTGGGAACATATTAATTAAACCTTTCAGGGGAAAGCAATAATGTCGCTGTAATATTGAATTCTCGCCGGAATAATCGGAAAATTTTATTTTTAAGTAAAGAAAACCAATTTTTCAAGATTTTCCCCCAAAAGTTAAAATTATAAAACTTAGTTAAAAGTTTCCTGTGCGAATCTTGTTTAAATTAGGTGGGATATATTAGATTGAGCAAAAAGTTCTGGAAAATTTTTAATCTAATGGTTACCAGAATTTGTATGGTATATAGGAGTACTAGTGGTATATCTATAGGAGTTTAGGAATTTCGGCTCCAAAATGCCTATTGAAGAGTATGATTTGCTTTTGTTGATCCGGCATTATTGGGGGAAAAGTCTAACGATTCTGAAAGCAATCGCGCCGATGAGATTAATGAGGGTGAAGGTGCTGGTACGGCGACAAAATCGACTGTGGGCAGATTAAATTATTTGAAAACAACGTTTAAACACGCAATAAAATAAGTTGATTTGATTAGACGTATACGTTTCGTGAGTACTAGGACTCACATCCTCAGATTAGAAAAAAACAAACTTTAAAAACAATATCCCCCAACTACATGTACGGTGAAAAACCCAAATGCCCAAAGTCCAAAAACCCAATGTTTGGGTTTTTCACCGTACATGTAGTTGGGAGGGGGGGGGGGGGGATATTGTTTTTAAAGTTTTTTTTTTTTTTTTTTTTTTTTTTTTTTTTTTTTTTTTTTTTTTAACACTGAGGATGTGAGTCCTAGTACTCACGAAACGTATACGTCTGATCAAATCAACTTATTTTATTGTGTGTTTAAACGTTGTTTTCAAATAATTTATATTTCCACACAAGTTCTGTACTTACTGTGAACAGATTGTTTAAGCAATTCGAAGAGGGCACTTTTCATCTGAAAGACATGTCTCATTGTGGCTGGCCATCTGTTTTGGATGAAAGTGACTTGGCAGCCGCTGTGGAAGAAACATGTCAAGATTTTTTTCCATTCCTGGAGCCGCCATGGTACTTCCAGCAAATCCGGAATTCGGCAGAAAGTCGTGGACTATGATGGTCTCTACTTTTAAGGATAGTCCTTGTTGCTTTTGTTGTTCATTTGTGCATAACAACGGAACTTTTACTAATTTTCCAGAACTTTTTGCTCAACCTAGTAATATATCCCACCGCCCCTTAAGGGGTTAACCCTTTCTGCGCTGAATTATGAATTCATGAAACTTTTTATCTTCTAAAGCATTTTTTGTGAATTTTTGAATCTACATAAGAAGATTTACATAATCATTTTTAAAAAAATTAGAAGAATATTAGAAGTATTGAATGATTTAAAAGGATTAATTTAATTTCAAATTATAGGAATTTTGTGCAATATTTATAACCCCACTCAAATCTTTTATTTTAAATATTTTTCTTACTATTTTGTAGAATTAGGAAGTGTACAAATAAAATGTTCTTAAAATAGAAATACTTCTGAATTAAAAAATCACCCCCCCCCTACCTCTACAATGCCAAGAAAGCTGAAAAGATGCAAGGGCAAAAGAAATCATCCTTTTAAAAATATTTTCGTTTACCAATACTACTTTTGGAACAAAATAAATTAATGCATCTACAACTCATTCTAAACTGTATTACTATTAATCGATGTATTAAATGAATTTTGTAACAAGTTATTTTAATGGTACTTACAAGTACCTTCAGTAGATAAACGGCGAAAGTCGGTTGCTTATAGTGTAACTCTTGCACTAATTGCTCCTGTATTCTGTACATTGACAATATTTGTTGTTCCTGGAGGTAGCTTATTTGCTGCATTCCACAAATCTGTTGTTTAGTTGAAAAATATAAGTTGTACATTTGAAATTTTTTCACGATCTGTAATAATTTCCTTCGATTTGAAAATTTTTAAATTTTCTTCTTCTTGGAAAATTTGTCTTCAACTTCAGGCTCATTCACAACTTCAAAAAATATCGCAGATGGTCAGAAATAATAAATTACTCGATCCATGTATGAGTGTATTTCTGTCCGTTGTATCTAATTTTTGACATTTTAAAAATTAAACAAATTAAATTTTGGTTATCATCGTGAATTCTGGTTTTCAGAGCATTCTGGATATACGGGGATGTGGAATAATAATGAATCCCGCACTGTAGTTTTTTTTTTTTTTTTTTTTGATAAAGTTGTAAAAGAAAATATTTTTTTCTTTTCTAAAAGAAAGGCTAATCGTTCTTTAAAGAGTAACTTAACAATGCGGTTTTCCCCCATCGGTGGTGTAAGATCGGTTGATTCGACATTTTATAAATAAACATTAATTAATTAAAATGTGCTGAACTATACATAATCTTAAATTAGTATTACTCAGTAAAAAATACAGATATTTCTTAATCTAAGAAAATATAGTATAAACACGATAAAAAATTAAAAATAATTTCTTCCGAGAGACGCATGATTCCGATATTATTTTATAACCTCATAAACCACTATATTTCGAGATTTAGAAAAATAAAGTTTCTTTTGATATCACTGATTCTCAATAAACGTTTCCGATTAATTTTTATATCCTAATATCCAGTTTTCTCAACACGAAGCATACCCCGAAGCTGGTTTTTCTAATGTTATCAATTATCAAGTAATTATTTTCATGTTTAACAAACATGTTTTACACACAAACACGATAAATTTATAACATTGACATTACAATTAAAATTAATATGATTTTGTTACTCTTCGCTGTACAATTCAGCTTCGCAGTTCAAATCTCTGAATATGTTTTGAAACTTTGAATATTTATTCTGATACATGAAGGCTAGGACTAGAATAATATATATATATATATCTTTTGGAATTCACTAACACTTTAATAATAATTGGATACATGTCCTTAAGTGGCTTATTACTGATGCGTTTACCTTAGTCGTGTTTGATATTTTTACTGTATTTTTTAAATAGATGTTAAAACTCTTTATTTTCATGCAACTTTTCTGTATTTCAATACATGATAGATAAAATATTATATTTTCGATATTTTTTCATAAAAAAAAACAAAAAAAAAACCCACAAATATCTTGCCGCAATAATTCAAAACTTTTTAGAATAAGCTTTCAGCGGTTATATTTTCATTATTCAGTAGTATTATTAAAAATGCTGAATACTTACATTTATATGGATATTTGTTTATTTACTTATAAATTTGATTGCATTGTACATTTTGTCAATAAAATGGATTTTCAGTAGAAAACAGGTTTTTATTTCGAAAATCCTGTATTATATTTCGAAATTCGTATTTTAAGTTTCGGAATATTTTCACCAAAATTGAAAAAGATCTTTTCTTTTAATTAGCGAAAACATGTGAAAATATAATACTAAAAGGGATAAAAAGACATTTCAATAGTGATTTTCAAAATAATTGGTTTTGATATTTACAAACAATTTCTTAATTTCTCCAATTGTTGTTTCATTTGAATAAATTTTAAAACATTTTTTAAACTTCCCAAACAAATTAATATAGTTGCATGATAATTTATAGATTGTTTTTAAATTACATTTTCTTTAATATATTTATTCCGAAGAAAGCGATATTATGTGATTCAGCAAATATTTCCTTTTATCATCCTAGCATGAAAATAATCATAATAGTAATTCTAAATATAAGAAACGTTGATACAAATGACTACATTCGCAAAAAGTGTTTAATTACTTAAAATTTTAATAGCATAAAAATCCATCTCTTAAAATTACTCATTTATCATGCTTCATTTAACTTAATTTCAAAAGGCAAATTCGATTAAAGTGTAAAAAATATATCTTCATTTTTATTACAGTCGCTTCGTTGGCTTAATACGGAAAAATCATTGATTGGACTATAACTATGACAACCTATAACCACTGGGAAACAGAGAATGTAAAAATATATAATAAATATATTTCTACTGTCTTCTATCTTTACAAGAAGAAAGTATTGGATTCGTGAAAACTTTTGACTGCCGGTTTTTGAAGGATTTAGAGTTTCAGAGATCCCGAAAAACAAGTTTTTACAAAATGTCTGTCTGCGAGTTTGTGACTCTATCAGTATGTGAGACACATTTTCAAGTCGCTCTATCTCAAGAACTAATCTACGGAATTTAATAAAAAATTATATTCAGTTAGTCTGTGCGTGGTGCTGATTAGTTTTCGGTGCAAATCTCACAACAGATGGCGCTGGTACGCTACATTTTTCACGAACCCCGCAATAGCTCTATATCGAGAACTAATGCAATAATTTTCATCAAACTTCTGATTCAGATAAACCTTGACAAATATTGGTGCTGTTTATATTTTGGTGTAAATCGCTCAACAGGTGATGCTGCAATGCAGCATTTTTCATGATTTCCGCAATAGCTCTGTCTCAATAACTCTAGCACGGATTTTCACCGAACTGGAGATTAACTTAGTCCTTGATATAGGTTGGTGCTGATTAAGTATTGGTGTTAATCGCCCAATAGGTGGCTCTTCTATGCTGGATTTTTCGCAAATTTTCCAATAGCTCTGTAGTCTATATCAAAAACTAATGCGCGGATTTTCAAACTTTAGATTCAGTTAGACGTTGACATAAGTTGTTGCTGGTTATGTTTTGTAAATCACCCAAAAGGAGGCGTTGCTATGTTGTATTTTACAGGCTTATCCGACTAGTTTTAGATACAAATAATAAGAGTAGATGTAATGATATATACACTGGTGTGCAAAAATTCACAGAATGCTAATTTTCAAATACGCAAACACTCAAAAGGAAATAATATAATTCGAGTAATTACTATCTCTAAAACACAGCTAGTCTTTACAGCATCTCATTCATTCATGTCACACATGGTCACAAGTGTCACTGTAAAGAAAAAAATTGGAAATTCCATACATCTCATTATGAGTCTCAAATGATCACTATATGTGACTCAACAGAGACGTCACTGTGACTGCTGCTTTGTGACTTTACAATGTAGTTACATTGTGACTCTCATGTGACTGTCATCTGTAGACTCAATTTCAAAGTCATCGTGAACGCTGCATTGTAATAAATTACTAAATAATATCACATTAAAGTCACATGATGACTTTCAGGTGACAGATAGACTACTGTGAAGTCACCGTTCTGCTCTTTTGGGAAAAGTCTCCATGTGACTATAATATGATATTATTTGCTGATTTATCATAATGCAACGTTCATGATAACTTTGAAATTGAGTCTAGAAATGACAGTCACATGAGAGTCACAATTTAACTACATTGTAAAGTCACCTGGTGACTCGCCACAAAGCAGCAGTCACATTGACGTCTCAGTGGAGTCACATATAGTGATCATTTGAGACTCATAATGAGATGTATGGAATTTCCTATTTTTTTGCTTCACCGTAGTGACTGTGACACTTGTGATCATGTGTGACACACGAATGAGATATTATATGGACAAGCTGTGTTGTAGAGATACTAATTACTCGAATTATATTATTTCCTTTTGAGTGTTAGTGTATTTGAAAATTAGCATTTTGTGATTGGTCCTTAATTTTTGCAGACCAGTGTATGCCATTTCACATATGAAAGATGTAGTTATTTCTATAAGTTTTACTGATATAAAAAAAATCTTTTCTTTTCTTTATGACATATTTATTTAGCATATGTCATTTAACGTAGTTTTTAAAAAAGACGTAGTTCAGGAAGTTAAAAATATTATTTAACGTTTATTAAATACAACTCGTTGAGCTTAAACTGTAAAATCGTAGAATTAACTGCTGTCATGAAAACCAATAAACATAGTGAAAATGTAAATTCAAATACATATAATAATTTATTATTTCAAAATAATGATAATAATACTAAATTTGATTATATACATTTAGATATAACTTCAGATTTAAAATCTACAATTATTCTTCAAATTTTTGACAACATGTGAAAATTAGTGATTTAATTCACAACATGAAAATCTTTAACCATTATAAAATAGTTAACATAAAAATCATTTAATGTTTTCACTATATTCAAATAAAATTAAATGTAATGATTAGCGTCATGTAAATGCATAGCAAATGAACACCTTGTAATAATATACTAATTTAAAATGCTAAAAGTTAAATGTAAATTAAAACTTTAAAACCAGTAAAAATAGCTTTGTTTCGACTGTTTACACCGATAACATCAGTAATGTTCCGTTAGTACCGAATTCTATGTTCGAAATATAGTTCTTTTCTTTTAAATGGCATTTGAGTATGCAAATAATTTTATTATTTGTAGATTTAAACTAAATACATATTTCCCACACTTCATATTGGTGTGCATCTGAAAGGAACGAAAAATATATTTAATAGCAGCTACATTTTTTTAATTTGAAAAAATGTAGATTATGCTGAGTTATTATATACACTTCGAAAATGTCATCGCTATTTTTGCATACATTCACTTAATTATCCATTTGTGTTAATGTATTACGAAATGTGAATTTTTAAGAAATGGTCTTAACTCTAAAACTTCCATTAAATCTTCATTATGAGATTTTTTTTATATGGGGATAAATGAGTGGGTTATATTAATGGAAAGCTTTCAACGTAAATATATTCTTTCATTTTGTACAAAAGTGTTTTTCGAATAAAATTAAATTTCGCTGCTAGATTTTACAAAGCAGGAATTACGACTTGTTCCCAGATAGAGAAGAGTGGATGAAACTGTTGACCGATCCTGTACATATATGAAAGGTCCAATATTAAAGTCCATTTTTTATCGGAAATTTAAATTAATTTTCAGTAAAATATTTTCTAACTCTTAAGAGGCTACTTCAGTCAAGTGAAAGGACCGGTTCGCTAATGCTAATCCTATAGAAGAAATTTATAAAGATATCTCGGTTGCATTTTAATATATTTAAATGATTTTTTTTGCATTGAATAGCTGAGATCAATATGTACAAAGGCCGTTTTTTACTTTTTCGATTTTGTTTACAGATATTTTTAATGAGGACACTTTCATTTTCGGAACCGGTTTCGAATCTGAAAGCATCCTCATAAAAAAAAAATCTGTAAACAAAATCGAAAAATTAAGAAACGGCCTTCGTACAGATCGATCTCAGCTATCCAGTGCAAAAAAAAAATCATTTAAAAATATTAAAATGCAACCGAGATATCTTTATAAATTTCTTCCATAGGATTAGCATTAGCGAACCGGTCTTTTCACTTGACTGAAGTAGCCTCTTAATGACAACTTCTGAATCTGTTCTTTTTAGCTCATAGGCTATCAAAAGCCTAATGTACCCGTGGGTTCTGTATGTACGTACGTATGTATATCCCTATGTATGTACGTAACGAGATAACTGTTGATAGAAAAATCCGATTTGCTTCAAATTTTGGATATAGGTTCATCCTGATAAGGCGCTTTCCTGAATTTTTTTGAGATTCATTACTTAAGTATAAAGAGGGGGAACGGGGGGCTAATTCAAACCTTAATTTAGATAAATGAATTTTTCGCGCAGAATTATCCGATTTGCTTCAAATTTGGTATACCGGTTTATTCGGATAAGGCGCTTCCTTGACTTGTTTTGGAAGTTCATTGGTTAAGTGTAAAGGGGGAACGGGGGGTAATCCACATCTTTAAATTAGATAAATGGTTTTTTGCACGAAGAATTCTCCGATTTCCTTCAAATTTGGTATACCGGTTTATTATGATAAGGCGCTTTTGTGATTAGAATTGGAGGTTCATTGGTTAAGTATAAAGGGAGGGGAAATAGGGGAGCAAATACACCCCTTAATTTAGCTAAATGTTTTTTTTTTTTTTTTTTTTGTCGTTTTCGTTATTTTTCGAGGTGTTTTAATCTTTTAAATAAGAGTGTGCAAAGCTTGTGAGTTCAATGTCACCAGTTTAACTGGGTAGTTTTCTTTTTATTAAGTTATTTTCCTGTCTCATCAAATATTACTTTCAGATACTGTAACAAACTTTATAATGAAAGTGCAAGCTAAGTGCAATTTGAAAGCGTTTACCTTTAGTGAAGCAACCAAGCTTGGTAGGCCCTTTATTATATCATCTAGAAGGCAATTTTCAAAAGTTATTTAACCAATTAAGTGTGAGTTTAATCACAATTTGACACTTTAGTCCTTGCTGAAGAAAATGGGAAGCGCTAATCAAAAAGCGAAAATGCTAATTTTTGGCGGATATGGGAATCCTGGAAGATGTAATAATTTTTTTCTAGTTCTTTGGGCATCCCTCAAACTTGATCAACTAGAACTGTATCCTGGATCTCTTAATAGTTTTGTCTGTAACAAGGTCTTGAATAAATTGCGTCCAATCTTTCAAATTATGCTCCATCGTATTAACATACTACACACCGGTTGTCCCACAAAAGACCGATGATTTTAATATTCAATAACTCGCAAACGGTGACAGATATTTAAAAAATTATTGCAGGAGTGTTATGTAATATGTCAGGCGTTTGTATGTTGCGATTCTGAGTTTTCGTTACAAATAGCATCGATAGATGGCTCTGCAAACTGTAACCGCTAAATCCAGATTCAATTTTCTCCTACTATGCGAAAAAAGGAGATTAAAATGTATTGAATGGATCCCGAAGTACCAAAAATCGGATCTGGACGGAGCACCTATTGCTCTCAGCGCCATTTATTGTTTGAAATTCGAAGTAATATAAAGAATCATAGTAAAAAATCTCCTGACATCATACACAAACATCCTGCAAGAATTTTTTAAATCTCTATCACCGTTTGCAAGTTATTGAATTTTAAAATCATCGGTCATTTCTGGGACATCCGGTATGCATATATATGTGCGTGTGAGTGTGTATGTGTGCATGTGGCGAGTAAGAGTCAGATTTTCGGAGTCACATTAGGGAAAAACTATCGAAGAACTCGTAAGAAATCATAATTGCAACAGTATAATTCGAAATTCCTTTCACTAGAAGAGATGCGTGGCAAGAAAAAATGCAGTCGATCGTTGCTTAGATAAAGACGATGAATTCAAATCAAACTAAAGCATCTCTATAATAATAGCCTAAGTCATGTGACTGTCATCAATAGTTCCGGGCTGACCGCTTCGCTTTTTACATGCTAGGTCACCATTTTTTTACTTTTTGCGTGGTAAATTAAAACAATGCTTTGATATTGAAATTAAAAGTCATGGTTTTTGGTATTATTTATTCTTTTTCTTTTCTTTTCTTAAAAAATGGAAAGAAAAAGTAAAAGTATTTGTATGTTATGTATTTTAAATAAAATGAGTGAAATTATTATATTTTAGATGAATTTAATGAAATATGAAAAAATGCGATTGGAAAGACAATGTTTGATGATTTATCACTTGCGCCTGGCTAGCATAAAAAAAAGGTACTACTTAGTTATGCCGTCAACCCATTTCTCCAAATTATACAAATTGACGTAATTTTTATTTTAAATAGCGAAAGAACAAATAGATTAGTATAACATTAATAAAAATACAAATAAAACGTTGAAATAAAAATAACTTGATGACGTAAACACATGTAACTTGCTTAAAAACAAGCAAATAGGACATTTACGATCAACCATTATTGATATTTAATCTTATAGTTTGGCGATATATTTTTGGTCGACGGGATAACCAAGTAGCACCCATAAAAATTGAGTTATTGATTTCTCTACTAGAAACTTCTGATTTGGCGAAGTATTGAGAAAGTAAATTAAATTTTGGATAAAATTAACATGGTACAATGCTTAGCACACATCTAACGGAGACCAAACTGGTCACCAAGGCGGCTAGTTCTTAATTAGCAGACAGCTTATTTCTGCACAAGGATTTTATTTATACCATTTTAAATCATGATAACAGGAATTGGGAGGCTTTTCATCCATTGTTGTCATGCGCGCGTGTATGACAGAACGACATTTCGAAATCATTCAACATCGCTACAATCCATCGTGCTGATCCTATGTTCCAAATGTCCAGTTAAAAAGCTGCACGTTGATTGGCCGAATTTTGCAAGACATTGAAAATGCCGAAAATCTTATGCTATGCGAACATACGGATTGATAAATACTATCAAGCGCACAAATACAGAGGGAAGACCAGAACCAAGATTGAAATCGAAATCCAACCAAACAGCCGTGGGAAAAAAGTAAACATCCCTTACTAACTCTGCAAAAAATTATCGTAGAAGAAATTTAGTAGTACCTCACAATTGGTAATAAAGTCTACTTTTTAATGATGTATATAATTTTTGCTTAGGGGGCCATCTACATATTAAAACGAACCATAACTTTGTTTTTTTTTTATAGCAGTACACAATTCTGACAGCATAAATAAACTCTACACCCTTCAATTATCCCGAAAACAAATTTTTATGCAATTCGTACGATACATTTCCGAGAAATTAATTATTTTAAAACGAGCGTATTTTAAGGGCTGTATCTAAATTAAAGTTCGGTAATCGATTGTGGACCGAGAGAGCCCGCTTCTTGATCAAGGCTTTATGAAATTTGGTGTCTAGGCATAGTTTCAACCAAAGATTGGAAATATCTTGTTAAAATTGGGTATTGCCATTGAAAAAAGTTTGTGTTTGTTTTAATATGTAGATGACCCCTAAGCAAATTTTACATACATCGTCTAAAAGTAGACTTTATTTCCAATCGTTCGGTACCAGTAACTTTCTTCTACGATATTTTGTTGAGGAGTTAGTAGGGGTGTTTACTTTTTTTTTCCCACGACTGTACCTTGGCGCCTTTATTGTATTCTAGATGAGTTTATCTAAACATAGAAAAAAGTTCCGTATATGTCGGATTTTTTTATACAACCGTCTAAAGTTTTGTACGTCCTCCAAACAAGCAAGAACTTGTGTGAGCCTTATTTTTTCGGGCCTCGCCAGTGGCCAAGAGGCTCTGCTCTCGAAGCTGGATGACGGAAGGTGCTGGGTTCAAAACCAATCGTGCCCGTCGGCCTAATCGTTCGGAGTTTTCATGGTTTTCTTCTAACCATGGATTTACATGCGTAAATACGGGTTAGGTTCCTTTAGAAAGATCCCCACGAAGGGCACTCCCCCCCGCTGAGCCTATATCCCTCGAGTAGATAATTGGCCGTCAAAAACCAACCAACAAAACCCTTATTTTTTGGGATGAAAATATCAAAAACTCAGTAAATATCGCTCGTTTTTTGACTGAATGTTAAAGTTAACTAAACAATGAATTGATATTTGTAAGATTTCTAATGTTTTCTTGATTTCTTTTGCTAATACAAACTGGAATTTGTGTTCCTCTTACTAGATAACATGTACTTTTTGATAAACATTTGTTTTTTTATTATTTTAGAGGAAACAAAATAAGAGTTTGAGTCTTAATTAAAAATAAGTTATAAATTTACATGTGGAAGTTTGAGGGTTATTAGACGAAAATAAAAAACAATATGTCAAATGACACTTTAAAAGTTACAAAAACCCCTTAGAAGGCGTCCCGAGAAGCCACTTCCGAATTGTCAGGTTACCTTGATGCAAAACATTCTTCGACCAGCTGCTGTAAAACACAATTACACAACACTAGTCTTTTATTTTGATATTTCCCACAAATTTAGCAAGAAATATTTGTTATCTGTCTATTTCTATGCCAGTAAATGGAAGTAACTGTTCAGTTATTTTACAGTTTTATGATACTGACTAATATTAGACGAGACGCAGCTGCATCATCTCCTCATCGAGTTAACGGCTGAAATGTCAGGATTAGATGGAACTCTATTAACATATTAAAATGCAACTGATCTGTCAAGTCATATCTTGGTGGAAACCACCTGCAGAACCATTTTTAGTGGTTGAACTGTAGGTTTATTATTATATTTTCCTGCACCCAAATTTATAAAAACATGAAGGACTGGGAGCAGGAAAATACAGTAGTAAACATGCCAACCAACCTCTAGAATAGAGTTTAAATGTGTTGTCCATTAAGGTAGGACTTAGCAGATCAGTTGCATTTTAATACGCCAATCGAGCTTTAACTAATCCTGTAATTTTAGCAGTAAACTCGATGATATGAAGGTTTGTACAGCCGCTACCTGGTTTATAATAAAGCGAGAGGTGTGCAGTGTCGTAGCGAGAATGGAGTAAATCCTTCTATATATATAAAAAAGTTTTGATTAGGAAATGGACCAATGAAAATCTGCGTAGATATTCCAGGCAGATCGGCATCCAATTTGAATGCTTAAGCATGGCCTTTCTTCGTTAATATTAAAAAAACTGTTGCATACAAAAATATGAAAATCGGTAGTATTATAGAAAAATGTTTGATAAACACGCTGATGCAGACAGTTTTACAATCGAAGAACTATTTTAAGAGATATTTAATGCCAGAGTTGGACAAAATCGTTCCATTAAAAAAGTTTTATAGGAGCAAAAACTCTACATAGGAATTTAATCATTTTTAGATCCTTTTATGCGTCAAAATTTCCCGGTGTGCAGATTGCATTTAGTTTTTTTAATTTGACTCTTTTTTTGAGGATTTATTTCTATTTTAAATTAAAATTTTCAGCATTTCGAGAGATATTTTTTAGATATATTAGAAAATTGTATTAATTAAACTGTTGCCAACTGTATAAACAGGGCAAACAATACTGTTTGCTTCAAATTAAAAATTTATTTTACACGTGTCTATTATAAGCAGAAAACTCATTAAAAATTACATCATAAAAACTATACTTACACGTGAATTTTAAAAGAGACAGAATATTGTAAAATAATAAATTGATTAACATGCGTTAGAAGTCTTAAATAGGAGAATTTACGTCACATTTACGTCACATTCGACTTATTACGTAAAATGAACAAAAAATAGTATTGTAAAACAGTTTAAATTTAAAAACTGCGCGAGACATTTATTTGATATTTTAAGATGATCATAATATTTCATTTCTAACAAAAGTATTTTTACGTGAATATTAAAAAGAGAAAGAAAAGTTTGGGGAAAATTACGTCAGATTACAATTGTCAGATTCAAATTGTAATTCAATCTTCCGAAATCTTTTTAAAGCCGATCAAATCAGCGTGCTGTTAGAGTCTGTGGTGTCTGAACGGGGGTTGACGAGCTAGCTCGTAGGGGCAGAGCCCCCTAGTTTATTTTAAAAAAGTTATGTAATGGCTGATTTAGAAAAAAAAAAAAACCCTTTTTTTTTTGTTAAAAAAAATCGTTCGTATTTGTTAATAACTTTTTTTAAAAATAATTTTAGTAAAAGCTTTAATTCATATCGAAGGCAATTAAATAAGCTTTAATTAAAAAAAAATCAAGATGATCCATTGAGTAGTTTTTTTTAATCTTGCCCACCGTGTCAAAAAATTTGGTTGTCACAGTGGACAAGATAAAGAAAAAAACTACTCAATGGATTATCTTGATTTTTTTTTAATTAAAGCTTATTTAATTGTCTTCGATATGCTTTAAAGATTTTACTAAAATAAAAAAAAGTTATTAACAAATAAGAACGAATTTTTTAAATTTTTTTTTAATCAGCCGTTATATAACTTTTAAAAAAATAAATATATGGGTTCCATTAATTTAACTAGAAGGTATACTCACGAAGTTAACGAAAAAAAAAATTATTTTTTTGTTTCAGATAATTCTACAAGGCGCTATCAGGCCCACCGTCCAGACGAAATTTTCCAAAGCAGTTGAACATGTTTGTTTATAACTTAGAGTAGAAGCAACAAAATCTAATAAAAAATTCTTGTGTATACCTTAAGATATGTAAAATAAATTGTAAAAATTTCAAAAAGATCCATCGTACAGTTTTCTTACAAAAAAAAATCATAAAAAGTGCTTTTTTTTGGTCTCCTAATGTGGATGGTCCCCTTAAAAAAATAAAGTGAAAAAAGGAGATAAATATGCGTCAACTCCACTTTTTTCTTGTTTCAACGCGATCAGCTTTTAATACACAGTTCTTTCCTTTCTCTAGAATTTTAGGAAATGTAGGTAAATTATATTTTTTAATGTTTAAATATGATTTTAATTACGCACTTCCCATTAAACGTAACATAGTGTCTCTGAAAGCATCATAACGTGCAATTAATGGCATTTTTATACTTCCATTATAAAATAGAGTGGGGAAATACGAAACTCTTCAATATCACACAGAAATTACTTAAAACATTTAAAAGAAATCTCAAAATCGATTTCTTTAATATATTGCCAAATACAAAATTTGAATAAATTCTTTTAAATTTAAAAATCATCCATTAAATCTTCCAGTGAAGATATTTGTAAAAACAACTAGATTATTGAACTATTTTAATGAGTGGCTTTTATTCAAAGGTATTTTCTTCCGCTTTATACGAAAGTGCTTTACAAATGAAGTTATGAATTATTTTTTCAATTTGAAAGAAAGTAAGAACCATAACTTTAAGTGTTTCGCTAAGTAATGCGCTGAGTTGTAAGTAATGTAAGTAGTTGTAAGTAATGCGCTAAGTGGTGTATTTAAAATCATGTCAAATAAACGTTAAATTTCATAGAAATGGATTATATATTCTTCTTCAGAATCCTCCGTTATTACTTAGTGCATATTTTTAGGTTCGTACGTAATTATACAGGGCTATTACAAATGATGGGCCCGATTTTTAAAAAATATATTTTCGAAACTATCGCACATATTACAAAAAGTGATACATGAATTTAAAGATAAATGTTTTTAAAGTAAGTAAATTAAATATTATAAATTAAATATAAATAAAGTAAATTAAATATTTATAAAGTCTCTTTCAGTTAAAAATGTTCGATGTGTGACCCTCTTGTTACATGGCATACTCCCAATCTGTAGTCCAGTTCGTCCCAAACATTTTGTAGCATCACTCTGTCAATGGTTCTGAATTCTGCACAAATGCGTTCTTTAAGTTCTGGCAGTGTCAAAAACATTGTTTATGTACTACCAATGCCGAAAACAAAGTGTTCAAAACTTAAAGAACGCAAATGGGAAGCTTTCAGAACCATTGACAAGAGTGATGCTACAAAATGTTTGGAACGAACTCGATTACAGATTGGACGTATGCCGTGTAACAAGGGGGTCACACATCGAACATTTGTAACTGAAAATAACTAACTAATTGTAACTGGAAGTATATTTATCTTTAATCCATGCATCACTTATTGTAATATGTGCAGTAGTTTCGAAAATATGATTTTTTTAAAATCGATTAAACAGAGAACTTTTTAATATTTTCTGTACTTTTTAAACAAAATGCAGCGGAATCTGTCAGCGGACTGTAAGTCATTTCGCGTAAAATGCGTTATTTTATATTATGTCTTAATTTAACTCTTCAAAGAAAAAATTAAGTAAATATGTGGAAAAAAGGAAAAAAATTGTCTGTTGCTTTGCCAATAGGCGAATTTTAAAATTTTAAATCGGTAACAAAATGTAATGGATTCAAAATTTCAAAGTATTAAATAAAACCCGATTTAACTATACTTGCGTATTGAAATATTCGCTTTCGAAACATAAAAATTTGAATATATGAAAGGTAAATCATTTTAATTCCAATATATAAACAAAATTATTCGTAGTTACAACAACATGTAAAAATTGACAATAGCCACTTCTCTTCTAGCTGATTACTATAGCTAAAACTCCTTAAAAGAATAATAAATTACGGCTTTTTATGCTTGTTAATGACGGCCATTGTATTTAAACGTCCACTGAAAAAAAAAAAAACCTGTTCTATTTAATGAATAACTAAATAGCGTTTGCCATGGCAACGTATTTAAGTTCCTTCTCTTAGATGCATCATTAGGATGAGTAGTTAAAAGTATGAAAAGCACAAGCAAAATGTGAACTTTAATGCATCAATGAATTCTGTTTCTACTTTTATTGAAAAGAAAGAAAATAAAGTTGATTGTCCTTTAGTCGTATTACATTTTTCATGCACTGTTTTGAGTGTCTATAACAAATTTAAGAGCGTGAATTATAAATATATCACTACTTTAAATAAAGAACTTTGTCTGAAAAATATATCTCAATTTACTGAATGTTTTGGCTTTTAAAGCAATTTAAATTCATGCTTTTTAAAAATATATTTCTATCATCTACACCCAAAATTACGGACGAATTCCACGTGTGCAATTAAAAGAATATATATATAATTCAGCATTTGTTTCTACATAATATACAAAAACAAAATTAAAACTTTCCATTACTCAATTAAAACAAAAAAATAAAATAAAATAAGAAATGGTTTTCACTTATGCTCGTTGCACCAAACAGCATGTACTGTGCACCAAAGCAAATTTCCTGACACCCAGAAAGCATTGTGTGGATCTTCTGGTTTGATTTGACTCCCCGAAGAAAAAAAGATTAAAACATTTAAAGTATTAAATAAACTCGATTTAATAATACTTGCGTATTGAAATATTCGCCTTCAAAACATAAAATGTTGAATATATGAAAGGTAAATCATTTTAATTCCAATATATAAACAAAATTATACATAGTTATAACAGCATGTAAAAATTGACTTACAAGCACTTCTTTTCTAGCTGATTTACATTTAAAACTTCTTAAAAGAGTAATAAATTATGGGCTTTTTATGCTTGTTAATGAAGGCTATTGTTTTTTAAAGTACACTGCAAAAAACCTGTTCTATTTAATGAATAACTAAATATCGTTTGCCATGGCAACGAATTTAAGTTCTTTCACTTATACGCAGCATTAAGTTCAGTAGTTAAAAGTGTGGAAAAAGTATGAAAAATGTGAATGTTAATGCATCACTGGATTCTACATTTATAGAAATGAAAGAAAATAAAACTGATAGTTCGTTTGTCGCATTTCATTTTGAATGTACTGTTGTGTATGTCTATTATAAATTTAATAGCGTAAATTGTCAATACATTGCTGCTTTAAACTGAGAACTTTATTTGAAAATTGTATTTCCATTCACACAATTAACACTAGAACCTTCGGCTATTTTGTTCAAGTTTTATAAAAAGTGTTTTACATCAGAATTTTTATTTAAATCTATTAAACTCATTTAATTTCGGCTATTTTCGTGCTGCAAATATTTAACATATCTTATGAAGACATTTCTGGTTCGAAACGACAATTATCACTTTGGCTGGGGTCAAAATGATCCCTGATGGCGGTTCTAGAGTTAAAACTAAATATATAGAAAAAAAATTATTTTCAATTATGTTCTATGTTCGAAACCGTATGTTCTGAAACCCAGGAAGCTTGATGTGGATCATATGGTTTGATTTGAGTCCCCGAAAGAGAAATGCATGTAAAATTTCAAAGTATTAAAGAAAACTCGATTGAGTAATACTTGCGGAATGAAATATTCACTGTGCAAACATAAAAAGATGCATACATTAAAGGTAAATCATTTTAATTCCAATATATAAACAGAATTATTTATAGTTACAACAACATGTAAAAGTTTACTAAAAACGCTTCTCTTTTATCTGATTTATATTTAAAACTACGTGATAATAAAGTATTGGCTTTTAATATTTGTTAATGACGGCCATTGATTTTTAAAATGCACTAGAAAAAACCTGTTCTATTTAATGAATAATTAAATAGCATTAGCATTATATAGTTTGCATGGCAATGTAGTCAAGTCCCTTCACTTAAACGCATCATTAGGTTGAGTAGTTAAAAGTATGAAAAGAGTATGAAAAATGTGAATGTTAATGTTTCACTGGATTATGTTTTTACTTTCATTGAAAAGAAAGTAAATAAAGCTGACAATTTGTTTGTCGCATTTCATTTTGCATGTACAGTTTTGAATGTCTATTACAAATTTAAGAGCGTAAACTGTAAATATATTACTGTTTTAAAAAACAACTTTGTCTGAAAACTGTATCTCAATTTACTGGGTTTCTTTTGCTTTTTAAAACAATTTGCAAGCATATTTTTTTACAAATCTATTTCTATTGTCTGCACCCAAAATTTTGGAAAATCCGACGTTTACACTTAAAAGAATATATATAATTCAGCATTTGTTTCTATTCCGAAGCAAAATTAAAACTTCCCATAACACAATTACAAATAAATAAATAAAATGACAAGAAAGAAAAAAAATATGCGTCAAGTATAGATTATGAAACACTTTCCAACACATTCAGTTAAAATATTGTATTTCAATCATATGGAAACGCATAACACTTTTGAAAACACATTTGACACTTTGAAAACCCAATTTCAGCTGTTCCTGTCTACAATAGGAAAATAATCCGAATTCTTTGAGCATCCCTGCATATGATATTTATATCTATTAAATACATGCAAGCAAAAATTTAGTTCATTTAAGACATACACACCACAGTCGAAAATTCCCTTTCATCAATTTCGGTTAATAAGGAGAATGATACGTGTTTTCTTTTGTGCAGACCTGTATACGGGGTATAGAATTTATAAACAACGAATAGTATGCAAAAAATTAGTTAAATTTAAAAGCTCATTCCGAATTTGGTTAAATCACCTCCAGCAATTATCGCTCAAAGAGAGTACTGTAAACGATTTCTTTTGTGTGTCCCTGTAAATGAAAGACAAATTCTACGAATGCCTTATTCTATCTTAATAATCTTAGTGAAATTAAGTGATTTATATCAGTTTCAATATATTTGAAATAGCGTAATGTCCTTAAATTACTCTGCAAACTACTTTTCCCGATATATCATAATGTAATGGAATATTTTTGAGTTCCTGTGTAAATGAACCGAAATGCTACACACTTCATGTGCAATACCGATAATG
The DNA here is from genome assembly GCA_963932465.1 of Maratus speciosus. Classification (NCBI taxonomy): domain Eukaryota; kingdom Metazoa; phylum Arthropoda; class Arachnida; order Araneae; family Salticidae; genus Maratus; species Maratus speciosus. The sequence goes on from OZ010797.1 coordinate 482,233,849, forward strand.
CCATGCTAAGCTTCATTAACATATTTTAATTGTATGAATATCCGAGTATATTTACCTTAGTTTGAGCGTGGACAGACGGATAGAGAAACCGAATGCATTAACACTTTTCAACTTTGTTGGAAAATGTTAAAAAATTGTTTTCACTTATGGTCTATGTATCAGACATAATGTACTGTATACCAAACCGTATGTCTTGAAACACAAAAAGCTTAGTGGAGATCCCTTGTTTTTCTTTGGCTCCCCGAAGGAAACTGCAAGAAAATTACAGAGTATTAAAGAAAGCTCGTTTGAGTAATACTTGTGGATTGAAATATTTGCTTTGAAAGCATAAAAAGATGAATATATGAAAGGTAAATCATTTAACTGTAATACATAAACAACTTTATCTATAGTTACAACAATATGTAAAAATTGAATATTAACCATTTTTTCTTTTTTAGATTTTAATTTGCATTTAAAACTTCGTGAAAAAATACTAAATTACTGTCTTTTTATGCTTGTTAATGACGGCCATTGATTTTAAAAGTGCACTAAAGAACCTGTTTTATTTAACGAATATTTAAATAGCCTTTGCCTTGGCAACATATTTAAATTCTTTCACTTAGACGCATCATTAGGTTAGGTCGTTAAAAGTATGGAAAAAGTATGAAAAATGAGAATGTTAATGCATCACTGAATTCTAATTCTATAGAAAAGAAGGAAAATAAAGCTGATAGTTCGGTTGTCGCATTTCATTTGGCATGTCCTGTTTTGTATGTCTATACAAATTTACGAGCGTAAATTGTCAATACACTGCTACTTTAAACGAAGAACTTTGCTTGAAAATTGTATTTCCATAAGACAATTAAAATTAAATAAATAGGATAAAAATTGTGTTCACTTTTGTTCTATCTAACAAACCGTACGTTCTGAAGCCCAGGAAGCTTGATGTGGGTCCCCTGGTTTGATTTGACTCCCCGAAGGAGGAATGCATGCATAATTTCTAAGCATTAAAGAAAACTCGATTTTGTAATACTTGCAAATGAATATTTCAATATATTCATTTTGGAAACTTAAAAAGATGCTTATATTATGAGAAATCCTTTTAATTCCAATATATAAACCAAATTATTTATAGTTACAACAACATGTAAAAGTTGACTAATAACGCTTCTCTTTTAGCTGATTTACATTTAGAACTTCGTGAAAGAATAATAACTTACAAGCTTTTTACGCTTGTTAAATACGGCCATTGATTTTAAAAGTGCACTAAAAAAGTAATATAAACATACATAAGATACAAATAAATGTAAATACATTGCTTACAGGTATCAAGTATAATAAAATCCTTTAAAAACACATTAAAGTCATTTAAAATCCAAAACGTTTTCAACCGACACTTACTCGGTCATTTTCAGTGAAAAACTGAAGTTTTTCACTGTTTTCACTGAAGATGACCGAGTAAGTGTCGGTTGGAAACGTTTTGGATTTTAAATTACTTTAATGTGTTTTTAAAGGATTTTATTATACTTGACACCTATAAGCAATGTATTTACATTTATTTGTATCTTATGTATGTTAATTATTAATCAAGGGGAATTTTGCACTAAAATTTCAACATTCTATTGAAGTAATATAAAAATTTTGTTTTTAAAGTCATTTCCTACTTAGGTCATCAAAGAAAAATTTAATATAATCCCTTAAGCTAATATTAGTTTTCGTTGCATTAAAATATCTCAATTTGTTGATTTTCTATAAGCAAGTTGGTTTACAACGGAAGTCTATGGGAATTTCGCGAAATATTAGAGATATCGCTAAGTTGACGTCACTTTTGGCGACTCATTTTGGCAGCCAAATTTGGCGATATAGCGCCAAGTTGGCGACAAACTTGGCGGTATTTGGCGACAAAACAGGGTCCCCCCTATAGTAAACCCCCTTATAGATATGAAGATGCATTAAATGCTTCAATAACCAATGGCCGCCATTTTGTCTCCCAAGTAAAACTAAAATTAATTTATTAAAATTTAATTAATGAATTAGTATTTGAAAAACTGTATTAACATCAATTGTCATCCAGTACAAGTTTAATAAAATTTATTTCAACTTGATAGGATGAATAATAAGTATTTTATTAACGATTTAAAATTTGAGCAAGATATATATATAAATAAATAAATAAATAAATAAATATAGGGAGAGTGTGAACTAATAGTAGGAATTGAAAAACCTGTTCTATTTAACGAATATTTAAATAGGGTTTGCCATGGCAACGTATTTAAGTTCTTTCACTTAGACGCATCATTAGGTTGAGTCGTTAAAAGTATGGAAAAAATATGAAAAATGCGAATGTTAATGCATCACTGGATTCTAATTTTATAGAAAAGAATGAACAGAAGCTGATAGTTTGGTTGTCGCATTTCATTTGGAATGTACCGTTTTTTATGTCTATTACAAATTTAGGAGTTTAAATTGTCAATACATTGCTACTTTAAACGAAGAAGTTTGCTTGAAATTTGTATTTCCATAACACAATTAAGTCTAAATAAATAGAATAAAAATGGTTTTCACTTATGTTCTATCTGTGAAGCCGTATGTTCTAAAACCTGGGAAGTTTGATGTGGATCCCCTGGTTTGATTTGACTCCCCGAAGGAGGAATGCATAAAAAATTTCAAAGTAGTAAAGAAAGCACGGTTGAGTAATACTTGCGGATTGAAATATTTACTTTGGAAACATAAAAAGATGCATATATTAAATATGAACAATTTTAATTCCGATATATAAACAAATTTATTTATAGTTACAACTACATCGTCTAGAATAAACAGTGACGAAATCTCCTATCCAAACAGCGCAAAATATTCGTATCCCTTAAATGTGCAACGATGCTCTAATCCAAAGAGCCGATCGTAGCGACATCTAGAGTATATTTTCAAATTTCAATGTAAAAACCGTACTATTACAGTGTTACAGCGCCTAGAAGATACAGTGTGGAAAACGGCTACAAAATAGTGCTAAAAAATTGAATCCCATAAATGTACAACGATGCTGAATAACAAGATGTCGATCGTAGCGCCATTGTAGTGATTTAAAAACGATAATCATTCTAAAAAAGACTCTTTAACCTATTTCACGTCATTCCTTAACTAAATTAGCTTATATTAGACTAAAATATCTTATATTTATAGTTTCCGATATTTAACATTCTATAATTTTTGAAAACACAGGGTTTATATTGAAAAGAGTTACGAGATGGCGCTCGTATCAGCATATTGCCTCCGAGCATTGTTGGAGTTTTATGGGATACAAGTTTTTAGCACTTTTTAAAGCATTGCAGGAATAGCCGTTTTCCACACTGTATCTTCTAGGCGCTGTAACAGTGTCTAAATCAAATCCTCTTGCAGTTAAAAAATATCCTGAAGATGTCGCTGCGATCGAATCTTTAGATTTACGCATCGTTTGACATTTAAGGGATCCAATATTTTAGCACTTTTTAAAGTATTATTGGAATAGCCGATTTCCACACTGTATATTCTAGCCCTCTAAGTGTATGGGGCGTAATATTCCGTTCACTAAGTTGCAGGTTTCACAGCAATACAAGCAATATTTAAGATCTACTAAAAACCAACTTTTCAAAAGTAAAAAAAAAGCCAAGCAAAAAAAAAAAGAAAAGAAAAAAGGGGAAAGTTGTGGCTAAAAAATAGTGGGATATCAAATTTCCAAGCTTATATTATGGTAGTTATTTAAAATTTTTTATTAAAAATTTACCATACGTAAGTCGAGTACCTAAGTATGCGTTGATAGAAAGCCTTTTCTCCTTTACTAAATACATCATGACGTGTTTCTGAAAATTAATTTTTTTTTAAATTATGCATGATGGGCTTTGCGGCCATCTTTCCAAATTTTACACAAATTTCTAAGCACACAAGTACATTGTTAAGATCGGAAATTCGAAATTGTTGCTAAAGCAAACATTTTATGCTTTTAATTTATGGAAATGAGTGCCTAGAAATTTGTGTCTTAAAATAAAGTTGAAGTAACTTCAGGTTTCATCTTATGATTCTTTTTTTTTTTCGGAGGGGGTTAATTAATTAGTTAAAGCAGTAAAAATCAATTTGTTTTTTTTTCAAAATAAAAGACAATCTTGATTTCTCTGTCTGTAGCCAAAACTAGAAGTTCAAAATTCTTAATAATGCAAACATATTACGAGCTTGTCCGTTTAGAAATTTGTGTAAAATATGGAAAGATGGCCGCCAAGCCCATCATGCATAATTAAAAAAAAATAATTTTCAGAAACACGTTATGATGTATTTAGTAAAGGAGAAAAGGCTTTCTATCAACGCATACTTAGGTACTCGACTTACGTATGGTAAATTATTAATAAAAAATGTTAAATAACTACCATAATTTAAGCTTGGAAATTTGATATCCCACTATTTTTTAGCCACAACTTTCCCCTTTTTTCTTTTCTTTTTTTTTTCTTTTTTTTTTTTTTTTTACTTTTGAAAAGTTGTTTTTTAGTAGATATCAGTCCTTTTTTTAAACAGATTATATATAATTGAAATAATTCTACTCGCTAAAATTAGTCCTTGTATAGCCTTTATCAGCAGGGAACAAACACAATAGTATACATTTTGTTAACCTATCATTTATTTTCTAGAGTAATTAATAATTTAAAAGTAAGGAAAGTCAATTTCTTCTTTCAAAGTATCAGTCTTTCTCAAGTTATATCTCATTAAAATTTTCTATGAATGATGAAAATTTAGTAAAAATCAAATAGAGTCAAAATAACATATATATTTACAGTTAGTCTGTCAGTTAATTGTTTGTTCTAACTTTTTTTTGCTCACGGTTTTGCAAAATAACTTTACCTTTACAAATACCTACGGATAATCCGAGAATGAAGCCCCGCAGGCATCTAAAGAATCGAAGATCTGTCTAAAGAAGTAAATCTAGCAATTCTAGACATGATGAGGAAACATTTTTGATTTAAAAAAAAATCTAAAAATTTAAAGATATAAACTGTACATATAACTTCATCTTCATTTAGATCGTGTTATAGAGAAGAAAGAATAAATGTGTAATTTTACTCAAGTCTGTTTATCCCTACCTATTTGCATAAATGTGAGAATATAATTTCGTATAAAAATTCCCGTATCTTTAATAGTCTATTATTAAAGCCGCATAAACATTAGAATTAAATTTTTTCCAGTTAAAAATTGCCTGAAATCTATAGTCTTATCGTTCGTCAAATTTGTTTTATGTTTTTTTAATACCCAGACACCTTTTCTAAACTCTGATAAAAGATCCCAGAAATACTGAAGTTATCCAAATACTTATATCTTTCTATCGTATTTATTTTGAGGGGGGGGGGGGGGCAGGGGTGAGAAAGAGCGCTTAAGAACTTAAGTGCACTAAAAAACCTGTTCTATTTAATGAATATTTAAATAGCCTTTGCCTTGGCAACGTATTTAAGTTCCTTCACTTTGACGCATCATTAGGGCGAGTCGTTAAATGTATGGAAAAAGTATGGAAAAAATTTGAATGTCAATGCATCACTGAATTCTAATTCTATAGAAAATAAAGAAAATAAAGCTGATAGTTCGGTTGTCGCATTTCATTTGACATGTACTGTTTTGTATGTCTATTACAAATTTAAGAGCATAAATTGTCAATACATTACTACTTTAAACGAATAACTTGTATTGTATTTCCATAAGACAATTAAAATTATATAAATAGATAAAAATTGTGATGACTTTTGTTCTTTCTACAGAACCGTACGTTCTGAAACCCAGGAAGCTTGATCTGGATCCCCTGGTTTGATTTGACTCCCCGAAGGAGGAATGCATGCAAAATTTCAAAGTATTAAAGTAAAACTCGAATGAGGAATGATTGCGGATTGAAATATTCAGTTTGTAAACATAAAAATATGCATATATTATACGTAAATCATTTAAATTCCAGTATACAAACAAAATTATTTATAGTTACAACAACATGTATAAATTGACTAATAACCACTTCTTTTCTAGCTGATTTAGATTTTAAACTTCTTAAAGGGAAAAAAAATCATGGACTTTTTATGCTTGTTAATGATGGCTATTGATTTTTTTAAAGTGCACTAAAAGAAACCTGTTCTATTTAATGAATAACTAAATAGCGTTTGCCATGGAAACGTATATAAGTTCCTTCACTTATACGCATCATTAGATTGAGTAGCTGAAACTATGGAAAGAACAAGCAAAATGGGAACTGTAATGCATCATTGCATTATGTTTCTACTTTTATTGAAGAGAAAGGAAATAAAGTTGATAGTCCTTTAGTCGCATTACATGATGTACTGTTTTGAGTGTCTATTACAAATTTAAGAGCGTGAATGATAAATATATTACTACTTTAAATAAAGAACTTTGTCTGAGAAATATATCTCAATTTACTGAATTTTATGGCTTTTAAAACAATTTGAATGCATGATTTTTTAAAATCTATTTCTATCGTCTACACCCAAAATTATGGACGAAATCCATGTGTGCAATTAAAAGAATATATATATAGCTCAGCATTTGTTTCTAAATAATATTCCAAAACAAAATTAAAACTTTCCATAACACAATTAAAACAAAAATTAAAATAAAATAAGAAGTGGTTTTCACTTATGTTCGTTGCATCAAACAGCATGTACTGTGTAACAAACCACATTTCCTGAATCCCAGGTAGCATTGTGTGGAACTTCTTGTTTGATTTGACTCCCCGAAGAAAAATGGATTCAAAATTTCAAAGAATTAAATAAAACGCGATTTAATAATACTTGCTTTTTGAAATATTCGCTTTCGAAACATAAAATGTTGAATATAAGAAAGGTAAATCATTTTAAATCAAATATATAAACAAATTTATACATAGTTATAACAGCATGTAAAAATTGACTAATAACCAGTTCTCTTCTAGCCGATTTACATTTAAAACTTCTTAAAATAATAATAAATTATAAGTTTTTTATGCTTGTTAATGATGGCCATTGATTTTAAATGTGCGCTGAAAAAAAACCTGTTCTATTTAATGAATAATTAAATAGCGTTTGCCATGGCAACTTTACATACTAATTTAAGTTCTTTCACTTATACGCATCATTAGATTGAGCAGTTAAAAGTACGGAAAGGACAAGAAAAATGTGAGTGTTAATGCATCACTGGATTCTGTTTCTATTTTTATTGATAAAAGAGATGATAGTACGTTAGTGGAAATTCGTTTAGCATGTATTACAAACTAAATGCCGTAAATTGTAAATATATATTACAAATTTAAACTGAGTGTTTTTTAATATTTTCTGTACTTTTTAAACAAAATGCAGCGGAATCACTCTAAGTCATTGCGAGTATAATGCGTTATTTTACATTATATCTTAACACATTTATGCCTGAATTTTTGTTTTCTCAAATTTGTTGGTAAAATTACTTTGAAATGTTGCAAAAGGAACTGGGAAAATACTAAAAAAATTGCGCTAAAATACTTTTGTATGTATTTGATAAAATGTAAAAGTACTAAATATGGGGATATCAATAGGTGGAAAAATGATTAATTATATGTTTTACCTAAATTTATATAAATTAAGGTTTTAAATTGTATATTAGATACTATAAATAGTATTTTCATGAATTATTAAAATATATATATATATATATATATTTTTTTTTTTTTTTTTTACAGAGACTAATAACATTATAAGTATTATTAATAATAATTTAAGAATAATCATATTTGAGGCTAAAAAACAATTTATTTCAAGATCATCTTGCAAAGGACTTTACATAAATATTTGTCCCCTAAATGGCTAATAGTAATGGCATGTACCTATTTGCGTCTAGCGTCCTATAATTTGTACGTTACAAACGTGCAAAAAAAAAAAAAAAAAAAAAAAAAAAAAAAAAAAAAAAAAAAAGGCTTGAACGTATATTTTCGCATTTAAAAAAATACTTATTTCAATGAAGTCTACAAGCTAATATTATGACTTATTTATTTGTATCCTTGATACAAAAGATACAAATAAACTTACTTTTCACATTTCGCTATCTTGAAATATTAAAATTCTATAAACACCGAAAAAAGGCCTTCATTTAAGCAAATAAATATCAATCTTATGCTGTCATCTCTCGGTAATAGATAAAGAGATTTATAGACAATTTACTTCGCACAATTTTCATGTTGTAAAGAAATACGATAATTATAAAAATTTATAAAAATTCGAAACGTCCCTAAAAATGGGACGCTAGGCATAAATGTGTTAATTTAACTCTTCAAAGGAAAATTCAAGTAAAAATTTGAAAAAAAAAAAGAGAAAAGTTTGTCTGTTGTTTTGTTTATAGGCAAATTTTAAAATTTTAAAACGTGAACAAAATGTAAGGGGACGGCAAATGTTTGTTTGCTTGGTTTTCTTCACTTACATTTTGCCATCGGTTATAATATGCGTCCGGAATATTTGAGAGGTCTGGGTTCTAATTACCATAAATGTATAAAAAAATTACAAGAAATAAAATAACACTAGCCGCCCTTGGCGACCAGTTTGTCCTCCCTTAAAATTTATGTTTGGGATAGCATGCTAAGCATTGTATCATGTTAAGTTTATTCATAATTTAATTTACTTGTACTCCCTTAAATATAATTAATATAATACCTTAAGCTAATATTAATTTTTGTTGCATTAAAATATCTCAATTTGTTGATTTTCTGTAAGCAAGTAAACCCTATTGTTTTACAGTGAAAGTCTATGGGAATTTGGCGAAATATTAGAGATATCGCGAAGTTGGCGTCAGTTTTGGCGATATATCGCCAATTTGGCGACATACTTGGCATTTGGAGAAAGAACAGGGTTCCCCCTACGGCAAACCCCCTTATAGGTATGGATTTGCATAAAATGCTGTTCAATAACCAATGAGATGCGTTTTATTCGGGCTTTGCCATTAAACAAATAACAAATAATCGCGATTTCTGTGCCACATACGATAACGTAATATATATATGTTGCATTCTAGCAACATTGGATTGGCTTTATCGTTGAAATTGCAGTACGATAATAGCTGTCACGATAATAGCTGAGGATGTCATCCAGCGATAATGGCGTAAAAGAAGTGGTCGGAACAGATAATTTGAATCTGTTATATTAGTAGAACGAATTGTTGAAATGCAGTTGTCGAGTGAAAACAATGGAATGCATCGTTCCGTGAAGATTCCCCAGAAGAAATTGAAACAACTCATAATATCAGTTAAGCACTTTATTAGAATATCTTGCAAAAAGTGCAGTTTCCACCAAGATAATTATCCATTGCTCCGTAGTAGTAATTAGGTTTAAACAAAGTTCCAGATAATCGAATAGCAGGACGGTGACCAGGGGATGGATTAAAACTGGAAATACGGCTCAAATCTGCTGAAACTCAGCGAGTATCAACTTTTTGTTCCTCACGTGTAAGGATACAAATATGACGTAGGTCGCCTCAACCAATGATTAATTAAGAATGTCACGTGATATAGAGAATGCGAACAGAACTAGCGGATGAATTTGGAGGAAAAAAGGATAACATCAGAAATGCGCAGGAAAGTAAAAATGGAAGCTAAAAGAATAATCTCGAAAGAAAAAAGCGCGGGAATGGAACATTCAATTTAAGAATACTAAAAGCGTAATATTTAAGCGATTAAGACAAGTGAGACATTAAATTAAATTGAATTTAACAGAGTTAACGTTAGAGATTATTTAAGGATAAGGATATAGTGAATATAAAGTAGTAATTTAGAATAAGATAAGGAAATCGCGGAATTAGATCTAATTATGTAACATATATATATAAACAGCACAAATATAATACTATAGCAGAAAATAAGTGCAATATTTCTGTTTTCTAGTAGCAACATAGAATCATTACCTATCATGGAATAACATTGATTTAATTACGTATGATACGATTTATTAGAAGGAAGAAAACTTTTATTACAATGTCTTTAAGTTTTGATTCTATTTTCATAACATTTGAAATTACTCGATAAAATTCTGCTTCTTGAATTTCAAACCTTTCGGTTAGGTAGTTTTTGCGCTGTTATATGCGGACAGACGGATGGACCAGACAACGACTATAGGTGCTACATATTTATATAATTACAAGCGCACCTAAAAAGGACTTTAAACTAAAAGCAATATATTCAATATTTTTTCTACTCTATCAAAGATGTTATACAATAGCTAATAAAAAAGTAATTATGAAAAATTTCTGAAGTAGCAGTAAAAATCAAAAGCATTAAGCTTATTGGTGATTTTGTTTTATTAATCTTAGGAAATTAATCAAACTCTGCTTATAAGCTTGTAAAACGAGACAAATAGAGCGTAAAGAGCTTGACACAGAGGATTAATTAGAGGATCGCAATAGCAAGTTAAGCTCTTTATTCTGTGGTCTTATCTCTTGTTTCCGTAACGTAGTTTAAACAATGAAGAGGTTGTTTAATCTTGTATGATTTTAAGCGTTGCCGTCACAACAAAATAATGTGTGTGTGTCAATAATAATATTTATTATTAATTTTCATAACAGAAGGGGAGGTTCACAAATATTGAAAGTTATAAAGAAAGCAGTTTTTTGTGTAACGTGTAAAATAAATTTACCTTACATCATTCTTTTTAATAATTAATCATTTAATCAGTTATACATAATTAATTGGTCATTAGAAATTATGCATTTGTATGGTTATCTAATCATTTTAATACGAATTTAACATTATATAAAGCGTATTTACACATATTAGGATCAATTTTGATGTTAAATTAAAAAACAGCGAAACAGAACAGGGCAAAATATCTGGAAGCATGTAATAACTTGATAACTGAAATATTGGCTGCTGTGAAAAAATATCGTCTGCTACTGAAATGGAATGTGAAACAAGCGAGTGACGTGAAAGTTACATGGAGTGTGGAAATTAAGTGGGATATATAACATCCCACCTATCTTCAAAAAGTTAAAGAAAACCTTTATCTCTGTAACAAAACACAAACATTTTTTTCTAACATCCATATAAATAAATCGAGAGACATTAATTCCTTGGGTATACATGATAGAGGGATGAAGACTAAAGGAGACGACATAAATGGCGTCATTTGAAGCTGTTCCTAACCCCCCTCTACTTTCGCCATATTTGACTGCAGTGAGCTGCGCTGTGAACCAGTTCTTCTCGCTGAGCAAATCAACTACGGAAACGTCAAATATGGCGGATGCTGGAGAGGGGGGAAAGAACCCGTCTTGCAGCTTCAACACTCTCCATTTGGCTAGATTGATACGTCGTCTCCTTTTAATCTTTATAGCTCCATAGTATACATTCTTTCTTTCTTTTTTTTTTTTTTTTTTTTAATTCCACTTCTCAAAAATTTCTAAAATTAAATTCTTTCACGTACGCTTTTACAACAATGGAACAATGTAGATGTGGTCTGGATTCCCTAGTTGCCACGCAACTTTACATCAGGTATACAGATATAAGAGTTTTACAATGCAATGGGAGCCATAGAAGAATGTTTAGACGAGGCTGGTGACCACAAAAATAGAAAGTTTATCAATATAAACAAACAAAGAAAAAATATCTATTAGATCTAATCCAACCTGAAACAGCCATAAGTAGGCGAAAAAATCTACCGAAGGGATGCCCCAGCATAAAAAAATACTCTTTACAGAGTCCATACATTATATAATATAAATTTAAAACAACGTTAAAAACGCCAGAAAATCGACACTTTACGCAGACTACTTTCGGTAGCATTTAGCGTACCGTCCTCAGTGCAAAGAATAACGGGGACTTGCTCAATTGCACAGGAAAGAAGCGGATTCAAGTGAGAAGTTCATTGACCAATAGGAAAGCAGGAAAATTCGGATATCAGCCAATAGGAGAATAGTATAGGTAATGTAACCAAAGGTGCGAAAAATGGTGGTAGTAATTAAGAAAAAGAGGATTTTATGTAATATTTCCAACAATCTGATAAAGGGGGAATAGCGAATTCATGATTAAATATATTTTCAAGGTTTTTTATAGATATGAAATGCTTCAAGAAAGTTAAGTCTGAGTCTTTTTTCGTCAGGCGCAAAGAAGACCTGCTTCTACTATGAAAGGAACAGCAAGACAGAAATGCGAGTTAAGGGAAAGGAAATAAGCTGAAGAAACAAGCAATAGGAAATTAGAAATCAACATCCAATAGGAAAGCATAAAACAACAACCAATTACAGAAGAGTATAATCAAAACAAAAGAACGCATAATAGAAAGGGAATAAGGAAGCAAATTGAAAAAAAAAAGTTCTTTAAGTCCTTGAAGCGTACGAACCCTAAAGCCTTTTATACTTAGTTAACTATTTAAAAAAGAGAAGAAAAAATTTTCGTTTTTGGCAATCCCTACTCTTTTATACTAGCTATTTCTTTATTTCGTAGCAGTTATCCTATTAATGGGTCTTTACTGGGAAAGTTAATAGAACGTGAAAACGTATTACATTTTCCGGAGAAAATTAATCCTGAAATAAAACTTCCTCAAACTATTAACTTCTTGTATTTCAAAACATGGATCTTTATCCGTATATGTTACATTAAAACAGCACTGAAAAATAATTCTCTTTCGTTTAATATACACGTTATGTATATCTTTTACAAATAAATTTTTAAATACTGATCATATATCTTTCTTAGATATGTTAACATTATCTACCTCTTTAGATGCCACCATTTATAAAAAAAGTCCTTCCGGCCAGTGTCGGGAGGAAGAGGTAGCTTTCATATTCCTTAATTTTTAAAAGCCAGCTTATATTATTCAAACACACGGAGCTCAAATTAGTGGAACCCGATTATAGAAGATTAAATACTATTTTTTGTCAATACTGAATATGAAGAAGAATTTCGCGAAATTAGTCGCGTTATCAAAGCTGGTTTTATTTAAAGTGATTTATATTTGGTCCCCAAATTCGGCGAGTGCCCGCCATTTTAAAGCAACATAATGGGTGCAACAAAGCTAACCAATGCACTTGGTCGAGATTTTAGTAATTCCTCTGCACATGCTCACTCACATCTAAATCGGTTGATAAATACGAGTGCTGTTGCAGGCAAAAAATCAAATTTTTCAAAATGTCACACACATTAGAAATACAAACTGTTATATCTCAGCCATTTTTTAAGATAAAGACAAAACAAAAAAGGCTCCGGTATCTTTGTATCAAGCTCAAACACATGAGAAAAAGAAATTTCAATTGCTAATTTTTTTGTACCTCATTTTAAATAAAAAAATTTTTAAATGGCCGCTATTTTGAAACAGGATTGCGGATGAAGTTGGCAAACGAACTCGGCCGAGAGATTGATATGCACTATGCACATGCATTGTCACGGCCTAATCGTTCATAAATACGCATGTTATCGCGTGACAAAACTCAGATCGTTTCAAAATGTCAGCCATGCTAGAAATTGAAATTGCTATAACTCAGTCATTTTTTAAGATATATACGAAACGAAAAATGCTCCGAAATCTTTGTATCAAGGTCAAACACATAAAAAAAAATCTTTTTCAATCTCTAATTTTTTTTTTGTACCTCATTTTAAATTAAAATTAAAAAAAATTAAATGGCCGCCATTTTGAAACAAGAAGGCGGATGAAGTTGGCCAACGTACTCGGTCGAGACATTGGTATGTACTATGTACACAACATGTTATATCCAAATCCGTTCATAAAGACGCGTGTAATCACGTGACAAAATTCAGATCGTTTCAAAATGTCAGCCACACAAGAATTTTCTACAACTCAACCGTTTTTTAAAATATAAACGAAACAAAAAATCCTCCGGAATTTTTGTATCAAGCTCAAACACATAAGGAAAAAATCTTTTTCAATTTCTAGTTTTTTTATACCTCATTTTAAAATTTAAATTTTTTTTTAATTTTTAAATGGACGCCATTTTGAAACAAGATGGCTTTCGAAGCTGGCCCACGAACACATTCGAGACATTGCTATGTACTATGCACATGCCTTGCCACATCGAAATCGGTTCATAAATATCGTATTATCGCGTGACAAAAATCAGATCGTTTCAAATGTCAGTCATGCTAGAAATTCAAAGTGCTATAGCTCAGCCCTTTTTTAAGATATAGACAAAACAAAAACTGCTCCGGAATCTTTGTATCAAGCTCAAACACATAAGAAAAAATATTTTTCAATTTCTAATTTTTTTTGCCTCATTTTAAATTTAAATTTTTTTTTAATTTTTTAAATGGCCGCCCTTTTTAAACAAGATTGCGTTTGAAGCTGGCCAACGAACTCGATCGAGACATTGGTATGTACTATATACACACGAAATTTTATCTAAATCGGTTCATAAATACGAGAGTTAGAGTATGACAAAGATCAGATATATATATATATATATATAAACTTTTGAACGGAGGGTCGTTTCAGGGTCTGGGGGTCATGATGAATGAAAATATACCAAAAGTTTTTGAAATCGCTTTCCTCCGAACGGCTGCAATAGGTAGCTTTTTGTAATGAAAGCTACCTAACAGAAAATCTACATAAGTACGTTATGTATGATATGATCTTATCATGAAATTTATATTTTTTTTCTTATAAATAATATAAAAAATATTCAATTACGAAAAACTGTTTTTGATACAATATTTGTAATGTGTTTGGAAGCGTTTTATTATGTTGATTTATTTTTTTACTTGGCTGACCGGTATTTACAGTTTACTGTAGAACAAAAACTTTCTTTCTACAATTTTCATGAAACGCGCAGTAAATACACAGATATGTGTGTGTAAGTCTTACATAATTCATAAACTATTCCGGAAAAGCGCTTTTTTTCAGTTTTTAACGATCAGTATTCTTTTATACTAGCGATTTCTTCATTTCCTAGTAGTTATCTGATTATTATTATTTTTTTAAGGAAATTTAATAGAGCTTCGAAGCGTATTTTATTTTCTGGAGAGAATTAATTTTCAAATAAATCTTCCTTTAAACTATGAGATTCTTCTTGAATTTCATAAGATGGATCATCTTTGTAGTATGTTACATTTAAACAAGACAGAAAAATAAACCTCTTTCTTTTGGGATGCAGCTTATATATATTTCATCTAAATTTTAAAATACCGCTCTTATTTTTTTTTCTTAGGATTTTATACAAAAGCACTTTTTTTGTAAATAAAATCAGAAGAAAAAAATGCAGTATTCCACCTTGATTGAATCACAAAATACACTATTTGAACTATTTCTTTATAAATTTATAACAGTTTATATATATATAAACTCGGTTCTTGCGTCAAATGTCGCCATCCGTATAATCTACAAAAGTCTACATTGGTGGAATTGATTTATGAAAACACAGTTTTTTAACAAAAACTTCTATAATATTTATTAAAAATGAATTAAATTTCATGGAAAATACATAGTATGCATAACAAAAGAGTTACAAAAATAAAATTCCATACATAATATTAAACATAAACAAAAAATCAGAAATTAGATTTTCTTAATATGCAAACATAGAAATTGATTTATGAAATATCACATTTAATTGGCTATTCTGAAGTAATTTGAAAAACATTTGCATAAAACAAGGTAATGTGACATGCACAATCAGTCCAGTCAAATTAGGTTGAAAAAGGGCTTAAAGTGGAAAATTCTAGTGTAATTGTTTTTAGTGTCTTACTTTATGTTTTCGGGGGTGCTGAACACGAATCTGAAGTTGTCCAACAAAATTTCTCTCGGCAAACATGAAAAATTGTGAAAAAAATTACTAAAAATCGCAGATTTTTTTTATTTTTGGCTTATAACTTGCAAAGTAAGCTTTTTACGCAAAAGGTGACCCTGTATTAAAATACAGACAAGAAAATTACCTACAATTCATGTTCTTATCATTTTTATTGTACAACATATGGCTTCCGCAGAGGTATTGAAAAATCGGCGAAAACCAGTAATTTTGGAAAATCGCAAAAAATATATTCTTACCCTTTCTGTTCATAACACTAAAAGTAAGCATTTCACTGTAAACATTTGTTGACGTACTCACTTATTATTAGATTACATATTATTATGATGTAGGTATACAGTGTGACCTCGAAAATCCGGCATTCAGAGATCCGACACCATAAAAAATCCCGCCCTTTTTTTATCACTTCCAACTTACGGGAAGAGCCAAAATATCAATTATTTTCGAATTAAAAACCGAGCAAAAAACAATGCATTATCGGGCAGCGAGATCGCTTAAGCTGTCATAAGCTAAATAGATTAAGCTAAATAGAATCGTCGATAACACTGGTAGCGGATCAGAAGAACGAGGACGAGGACCTAGCAGAAGATAAGTTCTCACCGAATAAATGCATAAATTTGACCTGAAAATTAATGTCATCTTCAAAAAAACAAGATTGTATTTCCGAAATCGATATTCCGCACTTGTATAAAGTCCAAGAAAGAAGATAGTTACTTGACATTGATGCTTGAGAAATTACATGAGAAGAAATGAGTGCACTACTAATCAGATTTTTTTTTAACATATAAAATACCAACTGAAGTAAGTCTTTTAAACATTCAATTTTCTCTTTTTCTCACGTCAATATCATTTGGGTATGTATTAAATTACGAATAAACATCACTATCAAGAAAATCGTAAGTACTATTGATATTTTATTCAGAAATCTGTAATTTTCAAAAATCAATTACAAATTTGCAGTAGTTGACATTCACATAAAACAGGCACGAGAGGATGCGGGTGCACTTATTGTAACCACAGCAAGGGACCTTTCACAACAACATAACTCTGTAGTTATTGTGGGTGAAGACGTCGATTTGCTAGTTATCATGATTTGTCGCTGTAGGGGTGTACATTCAAATATATACTTTCTAAAGCCAGGCAAAGGGACAGTTTCACCACTCATTTTTTCTTCTGACTGCAAACTTGATCAACCGATTGCTAACAACATATTATTTTTGCATGACATGGGAAGCTGTGGCACTACTTCAGTCTTGTTCAAAGTAGGAAAGATGAGGTTTCTTCAGACTCTCAAGAAAAACCGTGTATTAACTAATACCATTGAGGTTTTTAAAGACCTTATGGCAGATGCTGACGCAGTTACTGATACTGGCAATCGTTATTTGGGGTCATTGTATAAATTTGCTGACAAGGAAGCCACATTAAACAAATTGAGGTATTTTTGTTACCTTAGGTCTGCATATAAGACATCGATCCATTTGGCGTCCTACTGAGTCTGTAGCTCAGCAATATTCCTTTAAGGTATATTTTCAAGTTCAACAATAGCTTGGGAATGAAAAAGATGCTGAACAATGGGGTTGGAAAAAAAACGAAAGATTGTCTGGAGCCAGTAACCACGCTAGAACCATCAGCATCTCAAGCCGTTTTGAAACTTATTTCTTGCAAATTCAAGAAGACCTGCCAGAAAAACTGTGGATGCAAAAAAGCAGGCCTCAAGTGCTCCAATATGTGTGGGAACTGCGAAAGCAATTGCAATAACATGCCTCTTACTGAAATCGAGGAAGTCCAGAATGATTTGGAATTCCTGAAATACGTGAAGGTAAATATGCATAAATGTTTCTACTTCACCTTTACTTTTCACTAATTTTTTTATTTTTGTGATCAAAATATTTATCTTAATACAGTGGTATAACTACTCAATTTTCAAACAATCAGAAATAAATCACAAATTATTTTTTTAACGGTAATTTGTAATATAATAGTCTAATATGTTTCCTAAATTGAGGTCCAAGAGTAACGTATTCATGTCTTGAGTTGTAAAAGAGGGGTAACAAAAGAAAGATGTAAAAATCGTGTTATGATAAAATGTCGCATGAATCATTCTTTACTTATTTAATATTAGTTATTTAATCAATAGTTCCATCATTTTTTAAAATACTATGTGCACCAGAGCTGCTCAGGAGCTTAAGCTTCGATCCTTGGATGTTTGCAGCCTTCGCCTACGGCTGGGGCAACAATCTTCTCCCTCGGGATGAAAACGGCTCTTTCGCGCCCAGGTGCTTAAATAAATATTATATTTAATTATTATTTTTAGGTGTAGAAGAATTGGAAGGCATGCCTGAAATCATGCAACCTTTGGCCAAGAGGGTTCGGTTTCACTAATGAGTGTCATTTCAAGTCAATAATCATTTAATAATAAGTGATGTATAAAAAAATTACTTTCCTACCTATTTTATTATACTGTAACATATCGTAACATTAAACACTAACCGATCATTAATAACTTTTTATCTATTTGTTGTATCTACAAAATCTCACGTTAACGTTTCACATATCTGTGCAGACGTCTAATGATGCATTTTGTATGTTTTCAATAAAGAGGCAGCTGACTACTTCATGCATTTATCATCGTTTTTCTCATAACTATTCAAGGTCCAAAAAAAATTACTTGCACATAAATTGTAGAGAATTGTATCAATTTCCGAAGTACAGTCTTTTTTCTTTGAAGATCACTTTAGTTTTTCGGTCAAATGTATACATTTTTTCAGTGAGACCTTATCTTCTGACAGGTCCTCGCCCTCGTTCCTCTGAGCTGCTACCAGAGTTATCGAAGGCTGTATTTGGTACAGTGTCAGCGATATCGCTGTAAGCTAATGCATCGTTTTTATCTCAATTTTTAATTCGAAAATAATTGCTATTTTTACTTTTCCCGTAAGTTGAAAATGAAAAAAAGGGAGGGTGAAGATGACTTTGATGCCGGATTGTTTAAGTTGCCGGATCTATGAATGCCGGATTTTCGAGGTCACGCTGCATACCTATATCATAATAATACATAACCTAATAATAAGTGAGTATGTCAGCAAATGTTTCCAGTGAAATGCTTACTTTTAGTGTTATGAACGGAATGGGTGTAAAAAAATATATTTTTTGCAATTTTCGAAAATTACTGGTTTTCGCCGATTTTTCAACTCCCCTACGGAAGCCATACATCATGCCAAAAATGATAAGAACATGAATTGTAGGTAATTTTCTCGTCTGTATTTTAATATAGGATCACCTTTTGCGTAAATAGATTACTTTGCAAATTATAAGCCAAAAACCAAAAAAATCTGCGATTTTTAGTGATTTTTTTCACGATTTTTCATATTTGCCGAGAGAAATTTTGTTGGACAACTTCCGATTCGTGTTCAGCACCCCCGAAAACATAAAGTAGGACACTAACAACAATTACACCAGAATTTTCCACTTCAAACTCTAATTTGACTGGATTAAATAGACATAAAAAGCGTTATACAGGGTGCAAAGGAAAATCCCTTTAACCAGAAAATATTTGCGAACGGAGAGAGCTACACCTATGCAAGTGAGGTAACGGTATAGTAAAGTGACTACGCCGGATTTAATGCAAACGACAGCAGTGCCCCTAGTGAAAAAATTTGGAAGATAGTCATTGCAAATCAAAAACGAAACGACATAGAGCAAAATATCCAATTAGAAAATTTTAGAGCATCAATTAATTAGTACGAAACGACATTTGGTTTACATGAATAAGATAAATCTTCCCCTGTATACCCAAAAATGTCCGAAATCGATGCAATTCATTTTGTGTAAACGTTTGAATGAATAGCCAGAAGTGTGAAGCACAATTTACGGTAGAAATACGTACTTATCTCAATACATTTTGATAACATCACACACACACACACACACACACACACACACACAAAAAAAAAAAAAAAAAAAAAAAAAAAAAAAAAAAAAAAAAAACAGAAAAGACAGACTGTCTCATAGTGATAAAAAGTTAATATTCAGCATGTTCGAAAAGTTCGCCATTGCTCACGATACACGTTGTATTTGTGAGAGTAATTCTGCATGCACATTTCTGAGCATGGAATGTCTATTACAAGTCTCTTCAATACGACGACATAGAATTAACCCTTTCAAGGGCGGTAGTTAGACAGTCTAGCCACCTAATTTTAATTCCAAAACTGACAAATGACACCAAGAATATTTTAATAAAACTTTACTTTTCTAGTGAAAGTGCAAATTAGCGTGTTTATATTTTTTAAGAAATTCGTGTGAATATTCTGGAGTCAGTCAATTATTTCATCAGTTTACGAACAGAATATTTCTGACCCTTAAAGAGTTAATCTAAAATTTTAAATGCGTTGGAAGTTACATTTTTACAGACATTGCAGCACAGTACCAAGTCACAATCTGCAATTGTACAATGCTACTTTTCCGGAATATGAATATGCAAAGTACAATCGTCGCTCATTGATTTCGGACATTTTTGTGTACACAGGCGACGATTTATCTTATCCGTGTGAACCAAATGTCGTTTCGTACTAATTAATTGATGCTCTAAAACTTTCTAATTGAAAATTTTGCTCTATCTCTTTTCGTTTTGATTTGGAATGGCTATATTCCAAATTTCGTCACTAGGAGGCGCTGGTGTCGTTTGCATTAGTTCGGGCGTAGTCGCTTTACTATCCCATTACCGCACTAGCATAGATGTAGCTTTCTCCGTTCGCATGTATTTTCAGGTTAAAGGTCCTTTGCACCCTGTATATTGGAAGCAATACTTTTCAGTCAGACTTTTCATGATTGGTAATCGAAAGATTTTGTTTGAGGAAGAAATAGCTAAAATCGATGCATATCTAGAAAGTGGAAAGTTTGTTCCTGAAATTAGTAAATTAATTAATAAAAGAGTTGGTGTGGTATAAAACTACAGAAAAGATCCAGGAAATTATGGCAAAAATTTTAACAAGAAAGTTAATCCACGTTTAAGTAAGAGAGAGAAAAGGGGATTCTTCATCTAGCACCGAACGCCAGTTACAGTTCAAAGCAGATTTGTGCAGATCTATACCTTCCTGTTACTTCTAGAAGAGTTAGGGAAACTTTACATTCTTCACGAAGCTTCAGATGGTCGAAAATGAAGGCTGGTCCAAAGTTGTTATGCGTTTAATGTACTGCGAGAAGTACATGGCAATTGGTGACAATTGGAATGAAGTCATATTCTCCAACGAAGAAAGATTTAATTTGGATGGCCCTGATGGTTTCAAGAATTATTGGAGGAATCTCCGAAAAGCACCAAAATCTAACATTCAGCAGAAATTTTGTTGGCGGAAGTTTGATGATTTGGGCAGCGATCGTTTATGATGGCAAAAGTGAAATTGTATTTTTAAATGGTCGCCAGAATACTTGATTACAGTTTAGTTTTAGAAAAATTCACTTCTTCCATCTGTATGGCAATATTATAGTTTAGATCACATATTCATGTAAGACAATGCAAGTATCCACATTTCAAATGCAATGAAAGATTGGTTTGACGAATAGCATATTGTTCTTTTAGATAATCCACCTATTAGTCCTGATTTGAACCCCATCGAAAACGTTTGGGAACAGCTTGTTCGATTGGTATATTCAAATGATATGCAGTACACATCACTTGAAGAATTGAAAGCTTCAATCTGTCAAAACTGGAAATTAATTGATCAGAAACACATTGAAAGTTTTTTTTTTAATTAATGCCATCTAAAATAAAAGAAAACCTGATGAATAAAGGCAACTTTACTAACTATTAATTTCAATTAAATGTGATATTTCATTTTATGTAACTAAAACCTAATTTTTGGCCTTATGTGTTAGTTTATTAGTATGTATGAAATTCTATTTTTCTAAAATATTTGATGTACATAGCATATATAATGTATGGAATTTCATTCATTTGTAATGAAAATTATAAGAGTTTTTGTTAAAAAACTGTATTCTCATAAATCGATTTCCACCAGTGTATTCCAGTTCTTCCGGTGAAGGGTCCATTCCCTCTTCAGATTTCTATCCTTCATCGCCTTTTCAATATCATCCATCCACTTCTTTCGTACTGTCCTATAACCGTTATAAAAATAAAACCTACATATATGTGTGATATGATCTTATAAAGGAATCTATATATATTTTTCTTTTAAACATTTATAAAAAAAAAATTAAATAAGAAAAACTCGTTTTTGATACTATATTCTGAAAGAGTTTAAAAGCGTTTAACTATTAAAGGATTTTATTGTGTTTATTTTTTTCTGTGGTGACCAGTTTTAACAATTTACAATACAAAATATATTTTTCTACAGTTCGATAAAACTTCCAGTAAATAGAAAGATATGTTCTTGACTCTTATATAATTCGTTAACTATTTACAAAAAAAAAAAAAAAAAAAAAAGGAAAGAATTTCTTATTTTTGACCATCACTACTCTTTTATACTATTAATTTCCTCATTTTTAGTATTTATCCGATTAATGTGTCTTTTGCGGAAAGTTTAATTGAACTTGAAAGCTTATTACATTTTCTGGAGAGAATAAATCCTGAAATAAAACTTCCTCAAACTATTAAATTCTTCATGAGTTTCAAAAGATAGCTCATCACTCTTATATGTTTGGCTAAAATTACTCAGAACTAATGTTCTTTTATTTGGGATACAGCTTATATGTTTGTTATTTTCATATAAATTTTAAAGTACCGATCATATATCTCTAATAGGTATTTTTTTAAATACATCTTTATTTGTGACCATATAAAAATCACAAAAGCTATATAAATATACTATATAATCTTATCAAGGAGTTTATGGTTATTTTTCTTTTAGAATGTTATAAAAAAAATTAAATGAGAAAAACTGTCTTTTGATTTCTATATTCTAAAATTGTTTGAAAGCGTTTTATTATCAAAAGGTTTTATTATTTTTAATTTTTTCCTTTGGTGAAGAGTTTTTTCAAGTGTCAACATAAGAAACTTTTCTTTCTGAAGTTTTAGTAAAATTTCCAGAAAGTATACTGATATATGTGTGACTCTTAAAAAAGTCGTTAATCATTTACCCATTAGTGGAAAAGAATTCTTTTTTTTTCTTTTAATCAATCACTACTCTTTTATGCTAGCGATTCCTTCCATTTTTAGTAGTTATCCGATTAATGTATCTTTTCCGGGAAACTTATTTGAACTTGGAAGCTTATTACATTTTCCCGAAAGAATTAATCCTGAAATAAAACTTCCTAAAACTTTTAAATTCTTCTGGAATTTCAAAAGATGGATCATCATTCTTACATGTTAGACTAAAATTACTAAAACATAATCCTCTATCATTTGGGATACAGCTTTATATGTTTTTTCATCTAAATTTTACAATACCGATCATATATATATATTCCATAGGTATTTAGAAAAATATATACATCTTTATGTTTGAACATTTATAAAAGCAGTAAAGTTATATACAAATAATATCTAATCTTATCAAAGAAAAAACAGATATTTTCCTTTTAAAATGTTATAAAAAAGTTTCAAATACGAAAAACTGCCTTTTGATTACTATATTCTGAAAATATTTGAAAATGTTTTATTATTAAATGCTTTTATTATGCTTATTTGTTCTCTTCGCTGGCAAGATTTTACAATTTA
Source organism: Maratus speciosus (assembly GCA_963932465.1). Lineage (NCBI taxonomy): Eukaryota > Metazoa > Arthropoda > Arachnida > Araneae > Salticidae > Maratus > Maratus speciosus. The sequence continues at coordinate 482,257,253 of OZ010797.1, forward strand.
AAATAGAACCAAAATTGTTTTCTGAAACGGTTTTTCTAAAACGTTCAGCAAATAATAAAAAATGTGTATGAGAGAGTCTTATAGAATTCGGTAACTATTTACAAATATCCGGAAAGATTTTTTTTTTCTTTTAACAACACATATTCTTTTATACCAGCGATTTCTTTATTTCGCTGTAGCTAACCGACTAATGCTGTTTTTTTTTGTTTTGTTTTTTTTTGTTTTTTTCCAGGAAATGTAATAGAACTTGGAAACATATTTCATTTTCTACAGAGAATTAATCCTGTAATAAAAGCTTTTCTGAAACTATTCAGTTCTCCTTGAGTTTCATAAGATGGATCATCATTCTTATTACGTTACATTAAAACAACACTGAAAAATAATCATCTTTCTTTTGGATTGCAACTTATACATAATTCTTTCATCTAAATTTTTAAATATAACTCTCATTTTTTTCCTTGGGATTATATACAAAAAACACCTTTTTCTTTATAAATAAATAACCGTTTATAAAAATAGAAAACCTACATATATGTGACATATGGTTTTAACATGAAATTTATATATAGGTATTCATTAAAAAATTTATAAAAAAATTAAAATAAGTAAAACTCTCTTTTGATACGACATTCTGAAAGTGTTTAAAAGCGTTTTATTGTGTTTATTTATTTCTTGTTCCTTTGCCAAACTGTTTTTACAATTTACAATATAACAAATTGTTTCTTTCTAAAGTTTAAGCAAAATGTCCAGTAAACATACAGAAATGTGTGTGACTCTTTAAAGAATTCGTTAGCTATTTACGACAAGCGGAAAAGAATTTCTTCTTCTTTTTTGCCAATCACTACTCATTTATACTAGTGATTTCTTCATTTCCTAGTATTTATCCGAGTAATGTGTGTTTTACGGAAAAGTTAATAGAACTTGGAAGCTTATTACATTTTCTTGAGATAATTAATCCTGAAATAAAACTCCCTCAAACTATTAAATTCTTCTTGAGTTTCAGAAGATAGACAATCATTGTTAATTAAAATTACTCAGAAATAATTCTCCGTGTTTTAGAATACAGATTATATGTTTATTATTTTCAGCTAAATTTTAAAGTACCGACCATTTTAAAGTACGTTTCCTAGGTATTTTTAAAAAATATACTTCTTTATTTGTGCCCATTTATAAAAGCAGAAAAGCTATATAAATATACTAACTAATCTTATCTTTATAGACATTTTTCTTTTAACATGTTATAAAAAATATAAAAATGTTAGAAAAACTCTCATTTGATTACTATTTTCTGAAAATAATTGAAAGTGTTTTGTTATTAACGAAATCTATTATGTTTATTTTTTCTCTTCGCTGGCCAGTTTTTACAATTTACTACAGAACAAAAAAATTTTAGTACAGTTTTTCTAAAACGTTCAGTAGATATTCAAATATGTGTGTGAGAGAGTCTTATAGAATTCGTTAACTATTTATAAGAAACCGGAAAAAATATCTTTCCTTTTTTTTTAATAGTGCATGTTCTTTTATACTAGCGATTTCTTAATTTTGTTGTAGTTATCCGACTAATGCGGGTTTTTTTTTTTTCAGGAAATGTTATAGAACTTGGAAACGTATTTCATTTTCTGGAGAGAAGTAATCCTATATTAAAAGTTTTTATCAAACTATTCGATTCTTCTTAAGTTTCACAAATTGGATCAAAATTTTTAAATATAGCTCTTATTTTTTTTCTTGGGATTTTATACAAAAATACGTTTTTCTTTATAAATATGTAACCTTTTATAAAAATAGAAAACCTACATATATGTGTGATATCGTCTTATCATGAAACTTATAGATATTTTTCTCTTAAAAGTTTATAGAGAAAAAATTATTCAGAAAAAAATCTATTTGATACTATATTCTGAAAGAGTTTGAAAGCGTTTTATTATATTTATTAATTTTAGTTTCATTTGCTGAACATTTTTTATAATTTAAAATATAACAAAATGTTTCTTTCTAAAATTTTAGTAAAACTTCCTCTATATAAACAGATATGTGTGTGCGAGTCTTACATAATTTGCTAAATATTTACAAAAAACCAGAAAGAATTTGTTATTTTTGACAATCACTAATATTTTATATTAGTGATATCTTCATTTCCTGGTAGTTATCCGATTAATGTGTCTTTTCCGGGAAACTTAATAAATGTTGGAAGAGTTTTAAATTTTCCGAAGAGAATTAATCCTGAAATAAAACTTCCTCAAACTATTAAATTCGTCTAGAGTTTCAAAAGATGTATCATCATTCTTATACGCTACATTAAAACAACGCGAAAAATTAATCCTCTTTTTTGAGATACAGGTTATATATATATATATACAGTGAAATATGTGTAACACGAAAAATCGGTTAACACGAAATGATATAGCGGTCTGGACAGTATGCAATGCGATTTATAACATTTTTGTTCTTTTAGCACGAAACAAAAATCGTTTAACACGAAAAAAAATTTCTTTCGAGATAGTTTAAGTTGAAATTGGTGATTTTTGTGTGAAAACCACTGAATTTTTGGTGAAAATCAGAGAATTTGGTGTTTGTTGTAAATTGGCCTATGTTTTATGAGCACAGTATGTTGAGAAATCAGTACGAAAACAAACTGCAATTTCGCTTCAAATGAAAATGAAGCTGCTTAATACAGTTGATGAAAAAGAAGGACGAAAACAGAAATCGGCAAAGATTTTTGCATTGCCAATTCTACATTATCAATAATAATAATAATAATAATAATAATAAAACAGGAATCCTGTTACGTTAATTTTTCGGCGCAGTATGTTTAATCCTGAGAGAAAAAGTATGAGAACTGCTAAGCACGAAGATTTATAGACAGCTTAACTTATTTGGTTCAAACAAGCTCGATCTCAGAATGTTGAAAAAGACATAAGATATCTGATTTTTCCCCAGAAAACAGTATTTTGTTTACTTGCTTTTTATCCTAATGGTTGCAACTTACTGGTAGTTTAACAGGAAATCGAAATAAAATTTGATGACATCAAAAATGTTTGTGAGTTTTGTTCTTTTTTTAAGAATCCTTTAACGCGAAATTCTTTTAACACCAAAATTTTTCCCCTCAGTTTCGTGTTAAACGTATTTCACTGTATATATAGATAGTTTAAAAATACTGATCTTATATTTTTCTTAGGAATTTTTATATAAAAAATATTTATAAATTTATAACTGTTTATAAAAATAGAAAACCTGCATATATTTGTGATATGATTTTATCACGAAATTTATAGATATATTTAAAAAAAAAATAAAACATTTAACCCCCTCACTGACAAGCCCGTGTTAATACGTTCACTAAGCTCCAGGTTTCGCTGCAATACAAGCAATATTTAAAGTAATATAATTCTATTGATTTAATGTATTTTTAATACATTGAACTATGATTAATAGTTCCAAGGATTGCATTCATATTCGTAATTAAGTTTTTTTATAAAATGTTCAAAGAATAATTTTTTTTAGCATTTTAAAACAAAATGCAGTGAAAACAACATTAAAATTTTGCCCTTTTCCAAGACAGTCGGAGGGTTAAATAAAAAAAACTCTCTTTTCATACTATATTCTGAAAGAGTTTGAAAGCATTTTATTATTGAAGGGTTTTATTATGTTTATTTTTTTCATTTGCTGGAAATTTTTTACAATTTAGATTATTATGAAATGTTTCTTTTTAGAGTTTTAGTAAAAGAATGTTGGCAAACCCTTAACCCTTTCAGGGGCAAAGCACTTTCATTTGTAAAATGTTGAAATAAAAGAATGGCACTGGAATTTACAAACAAATGTATTTGAGAATAAGGAAAAGGCTACATTTCAGATACATATAAAATAAAAAAAAATATTTTAGTAAAGTTCTGGTGCTATTGTGGCGTTTTGTAACTAAAATTATGTGGTTTCATAAACATATAACCGCCCTTCAAAGAGTTAAATAATTCGTTAACAATTTACCAAAAAGAGGAAAAGAATTATTCGTTTTGTCAATAACCACTGTTATATACCAGTGATTTCTTCATTTACTAGTATTTATCCGATTAATGTGTTTCTCCAGGAAACTTAATAGAACTTGGAAGCTTATTACATTCCTGGAGAGAATAATTCCTGAAATAAAACTTCATCAAACTGTTAGATTATTCTTGAGTTTTTTAAGATGCATCCTCTTTCTTTTATGTTGCATTAAAACAACACTGAAAACAATGATCTTTCTTTAGGGATGTATATAGATATATTTTTTTCATTCTAAATTTTAAAAGACCGATCTTAATTTTTTTTGTACAAAAAACACATGTTTCTTTATAAATTTATAACGTTTAAAAAATTAGAAAACTTAAACATGCGTGATATATGATCTTATCATGAAATTTATAGATATTTGTCTTTTAAAAATTCGTAAAAAAATTACACAAGAAAAACTCTCTTTTGATACTATATTCTGAAAGTGTTTCAAAGTGTTTTATTATGTCTATTTAATTATTTTCTTTTGCTGAGAAGGTTTTACAATTTATAATATAACAAAATGTTTCTTTCTAGAAATATAGTAAAACTTCCTGTAAATAGACAGATATGTGTGTTATTCTTAAATAATTCGTTAACTATTTAAGAAAAAGCGGAAAGAATTTCTTATTTTTGACAATCACCACTCTTTTATACTAGCGATGTCTTCATTTCCTATTATTTATCCAATTAATGTATCCTTTCCGGGAACTTTAATAGATCTTGAAAGCTTATTACATTTTCTGGAAATAATTAATACTGAAATAAAACTTTCTCAAACTATTAAATTCTTCTTGAATTTCGAAAGATGGATCATCATTCTTATATGTTAAACTTAAATTACTAAGAAATAATCCTTTTTCTTTTGGTATGCAGCTAATATTTTTTTCTCTTCTAAATTTTAAAATACCGAATATATATATATTTCTTAAATATTTTTAAAATATATACTTTTTTATGAGTGACCATATATAAGAGCAGAAATGCTTTATAAATATACTATGCGCTTTATAAATATACTGAGAATGCTTGAAAGCATTTTATTATCAAAGTGTTTTATTATTTTTAATTATTTTCTTTACTGAACAGTTTTTTCACGTTGCAATATAACGAAATGTTTCTTTCTACAGTTTTAGTAAAATGACCAGTAAATAAACAGATTTATGTAAACTCTTAAATAATTCGTTAACTATTTACAAATTAGTGGAAAATGATTCTTTTTTTGTCAATCACTAGTCTTTTATGCTAGTGATTTCTTCATTTACTTGTAGTTATCCGATTAATGTATCTTTTCCGGGAAACTTATTTGAACTTGGAAGCTTATTACATGTTCTGGAGAGAATTAATCCTGAAATGAAACTTCCACAAACTATTAAATTCTTTTAGAGTTTCAAATGACGGATCATGATTCTTATGCACTATAAAAAAAATATGTAATTCTACAGATGTAAAGTTAGAGATATCTGCATGCTTACTAATATTCCATCTGTACACTGAACAAAAAAAGATGTAAGTCTACAAAACTAGTTTTTGTAAAGCTACAGAAATCTGTAGCTTTACAAAAGAATCTACTAAAATTACAGTAATTTAACTAAAATTTTATCTGTAACACGGGTTGCAGTAACATAAAATGTTCTAGGCATCCCAGTTTCCTAAACATGTAACCGTACAGATAGTAACCGCTTAGTAACCGTACAGATTTTTTGATTTATGGTGCAAAAGTGCACTTGTTACATAAATTTTTGTTGTTGTCATTACATAAAATGTTCTAGGAATCCCAGATTCAGGAAAAAAATTTAGTAACTTTTTTTTTTTTTTTTTTTACAGTGTATTTGACTAAAACCACTAAAAAATAATCCTCATTCTTTTGGGATACAGGTCTTATGTTTTTTGTTCATCTAAATTTTAAAATACCAATCATATACCTATATTTATAGGTATTTTAAAAAATACATACATCTTTATTTTTGAATATTTATAAAAGCATAAAAGTTATATATATCTACTATCTAATCTTATCAAGGAAATTATAGATAGTTTCCTTTTAAAGTGTTATAAAAAAATGTTAAAAAAGAAAAGCTGTCTTTTGATAACTATATTCTGAAAATGTTTGAAAGTCTATTATTATTAATCGGTTTTATCATATTTTTTTCCCTTCGCTGGCCAGTTTTTATGATTTACAGTAGAACAAAAGTGTTTTTTTCTACAGTTTATCTAAAACGTTCAGTAAATAGACAAATATGTGTGTGAGAGAGTCTTATAGAATTCGTTTCAACTATTTACACGAAACGGGAAAGAGATTCTCTTTTTTTTAACAAAACATATTCTTTTATGCTAGCGATTTCGTTATTTCGTTGAAGTTATCCGATTAAGGGTTTTTTCTTCTCCAGGCACTGTAACAGAACTTGGAAACGAATTTCTTTTTCTGGAGAGAATTAATCCTGTAATAAAAGCTTTAATCAAACTATTCGGTTCTTCTTAAATTTCATAAGTTGGATCATCATTCTTATATGTTACATTAAAAGAACGCTCCAAAATAATCCTCTTTCTTTTGGGATTCAACTAATATAGAATTTTTTCATCTCAATTTTTAAAGAAAGCTCTTTTTTTCTTCTTGCTATTTTATACAAAAAACACTTTTTTCTTTATAAATCTATAACCTTTTATAAAAATTGATACTTTCATATATGTGTGATATGGTCTTATCATGAAATTTATGGATATATTTCTTTAAAAAAATTATAAAATAATTAAAATAAGTAAAACTCTCTTTTGATACGATATTATGAAAGTGTTTGAAAGCGTTTTATTATATTTATTTGATTATTTTTCATTTGCTGAACAGTTTTTGCAATTTACAATATACAAAACTTTTTTCCTACACTTTTTGAGAAAAGTCGAGTAAATTGACATACATGCGTGTGACTCTTAAATAAATGTTAACTATTTACCAAAATGCCGAAAAGAATGACAATACCTACTCTATTATACTAGTGATTTCTTCATTACCAAGAAGTTATCCGATTAATGTGTCTTTTCCAGCAAAACTTAAAAGAATTTCGAAGCTTATTACATGTTCCGGAGAGAACTAACCATAAAAAAAAACTTCTTCAAACTGTTAAATTCTTCTTGAGTTTCAAAAGATAGCTCATCATTCTTATATGTTAGACTAAAATTACTAAAAAATAATCCTCTTTCATTTGAGATACTGCATATATATTTTTTTCCATCTAAATTTTAAAATACTGATTATATAATACATATTTCATAGGTATTTTTTTAAAATATACATCTTTATTTTTGAACATTTATATAATTAATAAAGTTATATACATATACTATCTAATCTTATCATGGAAATTATAGATATTTTCCTTTTAAAATGTTATAAAAAATTTCAAATACGAAAAACTGTCTTTTGGATACTATAATTTTTATTATTAAAAGCTTTTATTATGTTTATTTTTTCTCTTCGCTGACAGTTTTTACAACTTTCTATAGAATAAAAATGTTTTACTACAGTTTTTCTAAAATGTTCAGTAAATAGACAAATATGTATGTGAGAGAGTCTTATAGAATTCGTTAACTATTTACATAAATACGGAAACTCTTTCTTTTTTTTTTTAGCAATGTATGTTCTTTTATAACAGCGATTTCTTAATTTCCTTATTTATTCGATTAATGTGGGTTTTTTTTCAGGAAATGTACTAGAACTTGGAAACGTATTTCATTTTCTGGAGAGATTTAATCCTGTAATAAAAGCTTTTCTCAAACTATTCGGTTCTTCTTAAGTTTCATAAGATGGATATCATTCTATATGTTACATTAAAACAACACTGAAAAATAATCCTTTTTCTATTAGAATGCAATTCATACATATTTTTTTCATCTAAATTTTTAAATACACCTCTTATTTTTTTTCTCGGGATTTTATACAAAAACACTTTTTTCTTTATAAATATGTAACCTTTTACGAAAGTAGAAAACCTACATATATGTGTGATATGGTCTTATCATCAAATTTATAGATATTTTTCTTTAAAAAATTAAAAAAAAAATTAAAATAAGTAAAACTCTTTTCTGATACTAATATCGGAAAGTGTTTGAAAGCGTTTTATTATGCTTATTTAATTTTTTATTTTTTTTGCTAAACAATTTTAACAATTTACAATGTAACAAAATGTTTTATTTTACAGTTTTTTTTTTTTTAAATCTAGTAAATAGACAGACAAGTGTGCGACTGTTAAATAATTCGTTAACTATTTACCAAAAAGCGTAAAAGAATCACAATCACCACTCTTTTGTACTAGCGATGTCTTCATTTCCTAGTAGTTATACGATTAATGTGTTTTTTCCGGGAAACTTAATAGAACTTGGAAGCTTATTACATTTTCTGGGGAGAATTTATCCTGAAATAAAACTTCCTTCAACTATTAAATTCTTCTAGAGTTTCAAATGATGGATCATGATTCTTTTATGTTATACTAAAATTACTAAAAAATAATCCTCTTTCTGTTGGGATACTGCTTAGATTTTTTTTTCATCTAAATTTTAAAGTACTGATTATATATCTTTTTTAGGTATTTAAAAATATATATACTCTTTATTTGTGACCATTTGAAAAAGGAGAAAAGCTACATAAATACACTAACAAATCTTATCAAAGACAATATAGATGTTTATCTTTTAAGGGGTCTCAGGACTCTTAAAATTGGAAAAAAGGAAATAATAAAAAGGACCATTTTCAACATTTAATATCGTAAAATGAACTTGATTTCAAATCACAATTTTTATTTAGATGGAAAATATAAGAACGTTCTTTCATTTTATGTCTTTTAAAAATTGCAAGAATTAGCATTTACAGGGAGCTCCAAACTGTCAAATATTTGACGAGCAGAAAATTGGTATAATAGCTTATGCTCACGACTGCAAAATAAATATTGGAACAAGAATGAAACTTTTGGTGCCTACTTATACTTCAGATAGTTATAATTACCCTGAACTTGAATAAATTTGTATTTAAAACATTTTTATATTTGTAATACAAACTTGTATTTAGCTAATACAAAATTTTGAAAATTCCGACAGCATAATCAACTAATTTTTTTTTTTTTTTTTTTTTTTTTTTAAACAATAAAAAGGAAATTTTGCGTTCAGTTTATACAGATTAAAATGAAACGTATGTTTTGAAACTTTTATGGGAAAATATTGAGATGTTGTTGAGATATCCTGCGCGTTATGCCGCAAAAAGTCATTTAGAAAAAAAATGACTTCAAAATTTCGGAAACGCCGCTTCAGCTTGTGAGTGGTCATAAATTTAAAAGCCATAACTTTTGTTCTAATGAGAATTTCAAGTAAACAATTATATTAAAATGTTCGGAAAAGATAGAAGTTTAACATCTAAAAATTTTTTTATTTCGAACATTTTGAAGCTTCAAGAGTCCTGAGACCCCTCAAAATGTTTAAAACATTTTTAAACACGAATTTTGCTGTATTTCGATTTCTATATTCTGAAAATGTGTGAAAGTGTTTTGTTATTAAAAAGTTTTACTTTGTTATCAAATTAACTTAATACTTGCTAAATGTGATAAAAATACACTTAAAGGAAACAAATACCTTAATTTATTCAGACATGTTTTATTCGGAATGTTTTATCGCTCAGACTGCGACATTCTTCAGATCTATAATGATACAAATATTTCCATTTTTTTTTTTTTTTTTTTTATTGAAATCTGACAAACAAAAATCATGCGATCCCATGTATAATAAAATAAACTTCAATAATAAAAATGTATATTTGTGAACGTGAATTGTTTTATACTATTGTTTTTTTATTCTGCAGTGCATCTCTTTCCAAATTTTAGGCAGTTCCATGGAGGCTAAATCATTGCATATATTCTGAATGCGAAAAAAAAATATCTATTGATAGGAAAAATCTTTCTACTAGTTTTAAAATCAATCTGAAAAGGTTCTATAATATATAAATTGGCTAAAGCTGTAGTCTTCGTGTTTGATGTCTTCTATATGCTTTGATCCGGGTTTTAAGCTTTCTGTTTGTCATTCCTAAATAAAATTGCATTGCTCCATCTTCATATACCCCTGATAATTGGTTGTTTTTCTAGTGGATCTAATTTCTTACAGACTATGTTTTGAAATTTTACTGACGCTTTTGCAATGAATCATATTGATTTTGAGTTTATGTTTCAACCGTTTGAAGAAAGTAGGGAAATTTGACAAAGTGGATTAACTTGGAATTTTCTACACTGAAGGCACTTCTCTTCTTATTCTTCAAGCTCATAAGTAATCAATTTATTTTACTTTCCTTATAACCATTGTTTCTTGCAATATCATATATTTTGTTTATTTCGTTGTTTAACTGCTCAGGGGTACAGACTGTGAAAGCTGTTTTAATAGAATGCCTAAATGCCGAAGCTTTGTAGGAAAACGGCACTTATAATTTCACTTGATTATCAGGGTTAGGGGATTGTTTGGCTATGGGTTTTGTGTAAACAATACGTTCTATTCTTTGGTGCGTTTTGATTAATAAGACATCTGAATATAGTAGAGTAACATATTGTTCCATTTCCAATGTAAATTTAATTTTAAAATCAAGGCTATTAACCTGCGTTAAGAAGCTATTGATTAATACACTGCTCAAAACAATTAAAGGATATTGCAGTTTTAGGTGGATTTTGTATCTGGTAAACTGTTTAGCTGATTGATACATGGTCGACAGACATAGTAGGTTATATGAGAATAAATTACACATGTTTGGCAGAAAAAAATGCATTTTATTGCGCATTTGTGTACTAAAGGAAAAAAAACACAATTTGTGCATATGAGAAAAAAAGAAGAAGAAAAGGTGTTTTCTTCAAAGAAAATCATTTTCAGTTGGGGGTATAGTTTCCACGGGCGACCAGCAACGTTGAACACCTTTGAGGCATGGACTCAATGAGGCTATTAATGACGAGTTGGGGTATTCTGCCCCACTCTTCCAGAAGAGCTCTTTCCAGTTCTTGGAGAGTTTGTGGGGGTTGTTGGCGGCCAGAAACTCGTCTTCCTAGAGCGTCCCAAACGTGCTCGATTGGATTCATATCTGGAGAACACGCTGGCCATTCCATTCGAACGATTCCTTCCTCGAAAAGGAAATCCTCCACCAGGTTTGCACGATGTGGCCTGCAGTTATCGTCCATTAAAATGAAGTTATCTCCGATTGCTGCAGCGTAAGGGACTACAATAGGTCTGAGGATCTCATCCCTATATCGGCGACCAGTCAGAGCTCCATCTCGAATGATGTAGAGGTCAGTGCGCCCGTCAATGGAGATGCCACCATACACCAACACTCCTCCACCGCCAAATCTGACACTTTCGTGAACGAACGCAGGATTATTCCTACTGCCACGGTCCCTCCAGATGAAAATACGCCTATTATCCGGATGCACAGAAAAACGGGATCGTCAGAAAACAGAATATTGCTCCATTCATTTCTCCTCCAGTTGACATGCTCGGTTGCCCACTCCCTGCGGTCGCGACGGTGCTTTGATGTTAATCTAACACATACCATCGGTCGGCGAGCATAAAGACCTACTGCATGGAGCCGGTTTCGGACAGTCTGAGTTGAAATCGCGGTGCCTGTAACCGAGCGAAGGTGTTGTTGGAGAAGAGTAGCGTTCATGGTTCGGTGTCTCCGAGCTGTTAACGCTAAATACCGATCTTCATTGGGCGTTGTTGCCCGTCTACGACCTAGCCCTGGTCTTCGACCTGCACATCCACTCTCCAAAAAACGGTTCCATATCCTGGAAATGACACTTTGTGACACTCCAATGGCTTGCGCTACTTCGGCTTGAGTTTGGCCCCCTTCTAACCTACCAACAATTCTCAAAGCTTCTGAATCTGTCAAATGACTTCGCGGAGATATCGTACTCATCGAAACAAAGCAATCACTGAATGCCGATCATCCTTGTCTTCATTCTCTTTTATCCAGTTGAAAGTCAAATTTCATTCGCTGCCGCTGAAGCGACGTTTTTGACGTCGAACTCAAAATTTGCATACTCCACAGTTTGAAAACCAGAAAAAATTGCATTTGTGATTCTCTTCTTCTATTTTCGGCAAAAAAAAATTTCGTTTATATCTTTATTTTATATAAAACTTCAAATATCCTTTAATTGTTTTGAGCAGTGTACACTTGTATGCAGTCACATGATTAAAATATAATCTACATATTTGATCCATGTATGAGGGATGTAATTCAATTTATTGTATATATCTGTTTCTAGATGTAAATTCAGCTAAATAAATTCTCTAGTATAAATTCAGCTAACAGTCCTGATACAAGTGGTTTTATTATGTTTTTTTTTTTTTTTTTTTTTTTTTTTTTTTTTTTTCCCGCAGGTTAGTATTTACATTTTACTAAAAAACAATACGCTTTTTTCAGCAGTTTTTGTAAAACGTCCAGTAAATAGACAAATATTTTGCGAGTCTTATATAATTCATTACCTATTTATGAAAAAGCGGATCATTATTATTATTATTGGTATTATTATTCCTTTTTTTCTTTATTTTTTTCTTTCTTTCTTTATTATTTATTTATTTATTTATTTATTTATTTGTTGACAAGTACTATTCCTTTGTACCAGCGGTTTAATCATTTCATGGTGGTTATCCGATTAATATGTTGTTTTCCAAGAAATTTAATAAACATTGGGAGTGTATTCCATTTCTAGAGTGAATTAATCCTGAAAAAATAAAGTTCCCTATTGGGTTAATCTAGAATTTTATAAGATGGATCTTTAAACTTTTATGTTACATTAAAACAACACGTAAAAATAATCCTCTTCCTTTTGGGATACAGCTTATATGTTTTCTTTCATCTAAATTTTAAAATAAAGATCACATATCTTTCTTAGGTATTTTTACAAAATATAATTCTTTTTTTGTGATCACTTATAAAACCAGAAAATCTACATAAATATAATACCATATAATCTTGCCTAGAAATTTATAGATGTTTTTCTTTTAAAACGGCAAAAAGGTTTTAAACTATAATACTGTTTTATGAGTTGGTAAGATAATATACAATACAGATAGTAAGAAGTTATTTTTTATTAAAGTACACTTAAATCAACGTCGGGACTCATTTTTATTAAAGAAACATATATTAATGTAGACATGAACACAAATAATACAATATCCCATCAGGAAAGTAAAATTAGCAGGCGGCAGGACTTGATACAGCGTACCGTGCTGTTGCTTTAACCACTAAGCTACCCTTGCAGACGAGCTAGCTCGGCAGGTTTTCCTGTTGGGTTATTGTATTATTTCTGTTAATATCTGTCTTAATATAATGGGTGCCCCAAAAAGGACTGACTGATTTTAAAATTCAATAACTGGCAAAAGGTGACAGATATTTAAAAAAATTTTGCAATAGGGTTATATGTGATGTCAGGATTGGTTTTACCATGATTCTCGAATTAAATTCGAATTACAAACAATAGATGGCGCTGCAAACAATAGGCGCTAAATTCAAGTTGGATTTTTTGGCCTTTCTCTTCTCTCATGCCAAAAACGGAGATTAAAATGTATTGAGTGGTCCCGAAGTACTAAAAATCGGGCTTGAATTTAGCGCCTCTTGCTTGTAGTGCAATCTATTGTTCGTGATTCTCGAATTTAGATCGAATTACAAACAATAGATGGTGCTGCAAACAATAGGCGCTAAATTCAAGCTGGATTTTTTCGCCTTTCTCTTCTCCCATGCCAAAAAAGGAGATTAAACTGTATTTGGTGGGTCCCGAAGTACCAAAAATCGGGCTTTTATTTAGCACCTCTTGCTTGCAGCGCCATCTATTGCTTGTAATTCGAACTAAATTCGAGAATTAAGGTTAAAAAAAAAAGTATGATACCTCCTGGTATCATACATAACGCTCCTGCAAGAATATTTTAAATATTTGTCACCGTTTGCAAGTTATTGAATTTTAAAATCAGTCAGTCCTTTTTAAAACACCCGGTATGTACCTTTAAAAAAATGAATTCTTACGTTAATTCTAGTGTGCTTTAATATACAGGGTGATTATAAATGAATATCCCAACTTTATAGGGATATTAAAAGTAAAGAAATGGAAAGCATAACCCTGTTGTTAATTGTAAATGAAAAATAACAATTGAAATTTTAAATTCAACACAGTTATAACTGTTCAATGTGAGCCCTGCCAGAAACACGAACGATATCGAGATAGTACTCATCCCACGCTTTTTTTACATGTCCGAATTGATTCTTTGAGATAGTATGTGTGTTCTAAGTTCGTCAATGATAGTTGGTAGTGTCAAACAAACACATTACCTTTGATGAGGCCCCGAAAAAAACATGCTAAGAAAAGTGAAAAATATATTTCCTAATTTTTACTTTCTTCTATCTTTACAAGAAGAAAGTATTGGTTTCATGAAAATTTTCGAATTCCAGTTTTCGACGGATTTACACGTTTTATGAGTCAGAGATTCCAAAAAACATGTTTTTACAAAATGTCTGTCTGTGAGTCTGTCTGTCTGTCCGTCTGTCTGTATGTGGGACAAATTTTGTGGGCGCTCTATCTCAAGAACTAATGCACGAAATTTCACAAAACTTCATATTTAGTTAGACCTTGATATAAATTAAAACTGATTAGTTTTTGGTGCAAATAGCCCAACAGGTGGCGCTGCTGTGCTGCATTTTTCACGATTTCCACAAGAGCTGTATCTCAAGAACTATTGCACGGATTTTCATTACACTTCAGATTTAGTTAGTCCTTGACATGAATTGATGTATAAATTAGTGCTGTTTAATTTTTGGTGTAAATCGCTCAACAGGTGGCGCTGCTATGCTGTATTTTTTGCGATTTCCGCAATAGCTTTATCTAAAGAACTAATGCTTGGATTTTCAACAAACTTCAGATTCAGGTATACCTTGATATCGTTTAGTGCTGTTTACTTTTGGTGTAAATCGCTCAACAGGTGACGCTGCTATGCTACATTTTTTTCAGAATTTCCGCTATAGCTCTATCTCAAGAACTAATGCACGAATTTTCATCAAACTTCAAATTCAGATATACTTTGATATGAATTGGTGCTAAATCGTTGTTATTTCTTGTACTATTTAAATGATTTAATTGACGAGATTTATATAGAAGAAAGTTTTGTGATGGCCACAACATACTAGTTTTTTCTTACCTTTATATTCAACTATATAAAAGCCGACGCACAGTTTTATTTATATATATAAACTAAACTTGTATAAAACATATTGGGGATTTTCATTGATATTCAATTCCCATGGGGCATTTGAAAAATTCTAAAATATTACGAAAAATTCCTTTTTTGTTCTAAAAAAAACCTCTTTTTTTATTTTATTTTTTGCCATAATGCATATAATGTATCCTTGAATAAAATTTAAAGTGAAATTTACAAAAAATAAAAAAATTGATTTTAATGGTTCCTCGTCCCCTTAAACTAAGAAATGAAATTTAATAAATTAATAAATAAATCAGCGCAAAAAAAAGCTAAGATGCATTTAAATTTTTTTAAACAAACGTTTAGTATTATATAATATTTGTATGATTCTTTTCATAAAGAACGACAAAGTATGATATCAGTGATATGAGAAAGCATTGGGGTAACTAAAGCAAAGAAAGACAGGGCGTCCGAAAAATTCTGGACACATTTTAAAATTCAATATAAAATCAAGTAATTGTCTTACAGAAGTGCGTTTTGGACTAAATTGCTTCTCAGGATGAGAAGTTTTCTTCAAGTGGGTGAAAATAATTTGTTTCAAATTTCGATCGTAGATGGGACACTGTGAGTTCCAGTGCATGAGTCGTCATTTCTGTGTCACAGCGTCAAAATTAATCGGAAAATTAATCTGAAAAAACGCATGTTTGAAAGAAAACATACGGACAAGTGGCCCCATTTATGATTGAAATTTGGAACTTATTATTTCCATCTGTTTGAAGAAAACCTTTCTTCCTGAGAAGAATTTAGTCCAAACCGTACTCCTGTACAATAATTATCTGATTTTCTATTGAATTTTAAAATATGTCCTGAACACCCTGTATATACAAAAGAAATATTCAATTTTCCACATTTCCCTAATATAATCTTAATATTTTGCAGTTTTATTTATTTTAACGCATGACAAAAATAAGTACATTAAAAGAAAAAACTGAAAACAAATACATTTTTTAAATATAAAGCTTTGGGTTTGAATTTCAAATTAACTACTGAGAGATTTTTATGGTAGTTGATTAAATAGTTTCAAAGATAATATTTTCATTATTTTTATATCAATAAATTCCTTTCTTTAACAATACCTTTTGTCACATTTATTTTAGAAAGTATTGTTCAGTTTTCATCAAATTTCAGAAGATATTCTTTAAAAAATCTTTTTAAAGATATCTTTTTAAATTTCGAAACAGTTTTTGATATTTGAGAAGGAAAATATTTTCATTTTTAGAAATCATCATTTGAGAAGGAAATATTTTTAAACATTAATCTTTGTTTAGTTTGGTTGCATAAGTAAGTAATGGGGTTTATGTAACCAATAAAAATAATATTTAAAAAAAATGAAAAAAAAAAACAGTTTTTATTTTAAATGACCGTTGTTTTTAGAGAAATGAACTTTGATATGGAAGACAAATATTATTTCAGAAATTTTCTCGTTTAATGCATTCATGTTTTTTGTAATATTAATGTTTCCATGTTCTTTGTATCACACAAAAACTGTAAGGAATAAGTTTATTTAGTTTATTTTAGAAAGCAAAAAATCGTCTATTTTCTGTAACCTGGAGATAAATTCCATTGACGTAAAATAATAGTAATAATAATAATAATAATAAATCTGTAGTAGATTTTTTAATTTAATTTAAAGTAAAAAAACAGATTTTCTACTATTTCCATAAGATGACGTTTAAAACAAAGAACAATTCAACGAAGAACAGTTTCACAAGAAAGTTAAAAACAAAAATTTTTTGCGAGGAAAATTACATTGTCTAAACATTTATTATAATTCATAAGTATAAAATGCTTTTGAATAAATTCGCCAAAATAAAGTCATTTTTGTATAAGTACACCCAAGTGACGTCATTTCTACCACATCTGAAAATAGAAGCCAAACCTTGGATGAACAAAAAGATTTTCGCAAATAAAGTTCTAGAATATGTGCACTTACATTGGGAAAACTTTTGACTGAAATTGTAAATATAATTTATCATTCAAAATATTGTATTTAATAAAACTAACACTATAACTGCCCTCTAAATTTAAAGTAAAGTTAGATTTCATTTCCCCCAATATAATCGAATGATCTCACGCAATTCAAAAACAACACATCGGGCTGCCACGCAACTAGGTCTATTAATAGCACGACCGGTCCAATAGGTTTAAGTAAGAAATTTATAAATGCCTTTTTTTCTTTATCATGGTCTACATTTTTTTATTTTTGGCCTATAAGTAGTTGCTCTTCTTTATATATGCAATGGCGACTGCATTTGTTGTACACTCTTTCTATATATGTGCATAGCATCGAACTATTCCGCTTTTTCGTGCCACAAAAATTTAATAGAAAATTTTGCCTTATTTAATCGGCAGAATACAGCGATTTAAAAAAGGTTATATTTACTATAAAATTTTTGTGATACAAAAAAGCGTAACAAGGTGTCAGCAATGTATATGCATATATATATATCTACCCTATATATATAAAATCCTAATGAAACCAATTTATGAAACGAATATATGAAACCGCTGAAATGTAACGATTCTTTGAATCGACTGGTTAAACAACTGATTATGTTTCACGGCGATTTCTCCTAAAATATGGAATACTTTGCGATGAAATTAACACCAAAAATCAATATTGATTCGCATATTTCAAAACTGCAATTAGAATTTTTAAATTAGAATTAGTTTTCGAAATATTAATTTTTTTCTAATTTTATATACATTTTTCTAATGATGGCAACTCAAATTTTAATCAAACAGATATTTTTTTTTCAGATTTTAGAAAAGGTTACTATTTTAAACTAATTTGGCGAGAAGTTTGGCCTCCCTTAAATGTATGCTAAGAAATGTATCATGTTACTTTTATTCTTAATTCAATTTGTATTTCATTATCATTTTATTTAATACAAACAGAAACATTTAAAATAAATGGCTATCAGTTCTTTATTTTTTTTAAACGAAATGAAAAGAAAAATATTAGGCACAGATGTCATATACGCACCGGGGTACCTAATTGGCGCCAAAATGGCATTATTTTGGTTGACATGGTAACCCGGCTATTATTGTTTATTTAATAATAAGTGTTTATTTACTTTATTTTCTTTTTTTAAATTACATAAATTGTTTTGTTCTATAGTTAATTATTTTTTTTGGTTATTTTTCTTTAAAAATAAAAAATAATAGAAAATAATTAAAAAATACGGTACTACTCAGTTATTCCATAGACCCATTTCGCCAAATTATATAAATCGCCAAACCACTCGCCAAATTATACAAATTGACATAATTTTTATTTTAAATAACGGAAGAAAAAAGAAAATAGTATAAGATTAATAAATATACAAATAAAACGTCGAAATAAAAATCACTTCATGATGTTAACACGTATAACTTGCTTAAAGTCAAGTGAATGTGACATTTATCAACCATTATTGGCATTTAATCTTATAGTTTGGTGATAGATTTTTGTTCGACGGGATAACTAAGTAGTATCAAAAATACATATGTAACTGGTATTCGAAAACAAGGATTTCGCCAAATTTTCGTAAAAAAAACCACACCAAACCGGGTGCGTATATGGCATCTGGCCAAATATTAAATGATGTAACAAACGATGACATTTAATTTCAATTTCAAAGCAATGTTTTAATTTACCACTCGAAAAAAAAAATGCTAACTGGCGAATTGAAAAATAGTTATTGGCGAGATTTGCACCCGGCTAGCGTAACAGTACCAAGAATTCTTTGCAACAATGCTTTTATGTAGTTTTATTCGAAAAAACAATGATTTTTTAAAATCGAAATGGAAAACTTTCGGCACAGAGGCCACATACGGTCCATATTGGCGCTATTTTTTTCTGACGCCAATGTCATATACGCAACGGGTACTTAACTGGCTCCATAGTATCGTTATTTTGCTTGATTTGATAAGCCGGATGTTGTTGTGTATGCTGTTGATCTTTTCCCCAAATTAGCGTCGGAAAAAAATCGTGCCAATATGGGGCCGTATATGATATCTGGGCCAAACTTTCATATGAAAAGTGAAGGGATCAGAGCGTATTTATTTATGGCAGTTACATGACTTGGACTATTATAATATAGATGAAATGATGGCGATAGAATAATATTTGGCGACTTATCACCTGTATCTGGCTAATATTAAAGTACCAAAATGGCACAAGGAATATAAATAGCGAAGTGGTTCGCCCGGAACTCTTGATGATAGTCACATGACATAGGCTATTGTTATAGAAATTGTTTTAAAATACCGGGAGACAAAGACTCTGTACACTTAATTCCTTTTATTTTTAGCTTCTTTTCAAACGTTTAACTGATCCTCTCTAATCAAACACGAAAACATAACCATTGGATGTCTTAACAGCAACTGATTCGGCCTTAAATTTTTGAAATCAAAGGAAATTGAATGGAAACCCGTTTACAGGGTGATCTGCACAGCTGTTTTCAGTATAATTCAATCTTCTATAATATTTTTTAAACCGATCAGATTAGCGAGTTTTTAGATTCTGCGGTGTCTGAACGGGGGTTGGCGAGCGTAGCTTCCAGGGGGCAGAGCCCCCTAGTATATATATATTCATAGAAACATTACATAAGAAGTAACTTATTGAATTTCTATCCAGTGTGCTACAAAATGTCTTTGATAATTAGTTGTCTCTGTTGTTACAGATATATTTGTGTTTATATTTTTTTTTTTTGTATATTTTCCAGCTATTTATAAAATTATTTTTTCCTTGCAGGTGAGTGCAACTAATCTTTAACTATATTATTTGAAGAAGTGTCACCATCAATACATTATTTTTAATTTAGTAAGTTTGATTCTTTATTTACAAGTGCTATATATTAAAATAATATATAAAATAACAAAATTTAGAAAATTTCGATCATTGGAAAAATATTACTATATTATGTACTGTTTTTATAAGTGTTACATGAAATAAATACTCAGAAATTACATATGCAATAAAGTATCACATACAAAATTATTCTTATTCTTAACTCATTATTACACTACTGGACCTTATTATTCCATTAACCCTCCGTCGGTCGCACATTGTCTGACAGGCGCCTGCTAGAAGATCGTCATTAGCAATTAATTTACGCAACTTTAACGCTCTTAAACCGACCAGTGACAGTACAAAGAGAAAATATTACAAATTTGAATGACTAAATCTTGTTTATTACACTAAAAGTAAGTAATATAAAAGAGACTGCAATTTCAAACCCAGCACCAAATTACCGCCAGTTTTCTTCACAAAAAACATTACAATTATGAACAATACTAAAAACACAGGTAGAATACAGTGATCCTTAGTCGTATTTATTGTCAAAATATTGAACAGTGGAGGTGCGTTGACCCTTTGAAGACAAATGCTTTCGTTAAGTCCTGACAGTGTCAATGAAATTGTTTATGTAGCCGAAAACACTGCCAAAACTTAAGAACGCATTTGTGTAGCATTCAGAACCATTGACAGAGTGATTCTACAAAATGCTGGGAACGAACTGCATTACAGATTGGACATATAACTGTGCAACAAGAGGGCCACACATCGAACATTTCCAACTGAAAAAAAGTTGGTATATTTCTCTTTAACCCTTAAATGCCGGATGTTGCTTTTCGGCAACATACCCAATTTAGGCTTCTAAAACACTACTAGAATAATATTGAAGTTATAATGCCAAATGTTGCCAATAAAATACATTCTAAAAATATTATTAAATTGATTTTCAACATGTAGATGGCAACACTTGTGCTGTTTAAGAATAAAGATAGATTTATTTTTTCAATTGTTGCTACTTGTTCTTTTTGTTTTGTTTGGAAGCTTGCGAAATACCCTATTTCGTTTTGCAGTGAGCAAGTAAAATTTATTTCTTATTATAGTTCCTAAAATTCTTGTGTGTTTAATATTATATAATTTTATAAACGAAATTTATTTTTTGAATTAAAGACCAGTATTGCCGATTAGTAACAAACTGTTTTTTAGCCGTAAACCATACTTAAAACAAAATATGATTTTTTAAAGTATTTTCCCGTAATTTATTCAAAAAATGAAAGCCGAAAAACATTATTTCAATGATTTTTGAAAATTCAGGCATTTAAGGGTTAAATTTTACATGACATTAAAATGCATGACATTGAAATGATATTAAAAAACTTCCCGACAGTTTCACCCAACATATTTGGTTCTTTTCAAGGGATACTATATAAACACTGGCAAAGGCTCACTCTCCAACACAATGAGGGAAGGAGGAGAAATGAAACGGAGATAGGGACAAGAGAGAGAAAACCAAGGGGGGAAAAGGTACAAGTGGCACCATGTGCGTACAAAATCGAGGAAAAGAAAAGACAAAATTTTGAAATACATTCCAATTATTTGGTTCAATTCCTTGAAGCATATTTAACCCCACCCCCTCCCTCCTCTTTTCAAAATTGTGTCTTCTTTTTCCTCGATTTTGTCTGCGCATGGCGCCACTTGTCCCTATTTCACCTTGGTTTTCGCTCTTTTGTCCCCATTTCTCCTCCTTCCCTCATTGTGTTGGAAAGTGAATCTTTGCCTGTGTTTATGTAGCATCCCTTGAAAAAGACCAAGTATGTTGGTTGAAACTGTCGGGAAGTTTTAATATCATTTCAATGTTTTAACGTCATGCATTTTAATGTCATGTAAATTTTAAATGTGTTGTATAGTTTCCCATTGTACGCTGTTTAGCAAATATATTAATATTGATATTGAATGTTCAAAAATTAAGTTTTGTGTAATATGTAGCCACCTTTGATTAAATAAGCCATACACTTGCAAATGATTTTTCCAGGATAAAATCGGTATTTTTATAATTCTTTGTATATGGCAGAATTGAAATTACAATCCATATTCAGATTTTTTGTTGAATATGTGTACTCCTCTAATCTGTTGATTCATTTTATTAAATCCATACGACATCAAGCATTCTAGTATGGATATTTTCCAGGAAAGAAAAAACTTTTAATGAAAATTACTAGAAGATTTTTTTTTATACATTACTTCTAACATTTAATATAACGTACACTAGGGAATTGGATTTCAATTACGTGAATGGGATTTATCTTGTTAGAGATAGAAAAAACATTATTTGTTCCGTATTTAATGTAATATTTTCCACAACATAATCCCATCTGTGAATATATGTCTGAAATATAAAATACCTTTCAAAACTAAAATTGCTCTATTGCGGGGGAAACAACGTGTTTCAGTAAATTTATAAGAAAATAAAGCTTATTTGAGTACGAATAGATTGAATTATTAATTTTGTTTTTCAAACCTAAATATAAATGTTAATAAAAACTAGAAATAAATCAATAAGGTAGGATACATGCAGTTTTTATAATGTAGTTGTAACTTATATTTCTATTTGCTAGTTTCTGAATAAAAAAAATAACAAGTCGGAAGGGGTACGTCAAACGTGACAAATGAAGTACAGTCGTGGAAAAAAAAAGTAAAAACCCCCTACTAACTTCTCAACAAATTATCGTACAAAAAAGTTACTGGTACCGAACGATTCGGAATAAAGTCTATTTTTAAATGATGTATATAAAATTTGCTTAGGGGGCCATCTTCATATTAAAAAGAACGCAAACTCCATTTTTTTCAATAGCAATACCCAATTTTAACAAGATATTTCAAATCTTCGGTTCAAACTATGCCTAGATACCAAATTTACAGTAATTTGAATAATAAGTTTTTGAATTATAAACATTCAAAATTTAGTGTTTCTAATGTTAAATTACATTTTCATATTTTTAAATGATGTATATAAAATTTGCTTAGGGGGCCATCTACATAATTAAACGAACGCAAACTCCATTTTTTTCAATAGCAATACCTGATTTTAACAAGATATTTCAAATGTTCGGTTCAAACTATGCCTAGATACCAAATTGTAAGTAATTTGCATGATAAGTTTTTGAATTATAAACATTCAAAATTTAGTGTTTCTAATGTTAAATTACATTTTCATATTTTTATTAATATCTCCGGAAATGATACTCCTAATGTGTGAACGTTTTGTGTAGCAATAATACTAAAATACCCAAACATAAATGCGTTGAATTTCCAATTTTTATAATTTCATGATATGAATTATGATTTATGAAATTAATATTCGAAAAAATTATGCTTTGCAACCTACAATTTTTTTATGGATTTAAATTTATTAAGTCCTGCTTTATGAAAATCCAAAATTTCATACTTGTCTTGCAAGTAGTTTCAAATTATGCTTAAAAAACGGCAAAATGATTGTTTAAGGGGCCGTCTATCATAACTCTGATCAGATATTCATGCTATCCTGTAATCTAGCACACTTCAATGACTACTTGAGGGGCGCTTAATATGCCTTGATCAAGAAGGAGGCTCTATCGGCCATCAATCCTTCATATACATCATTTAAAAGTAGACTTTATTGTTCGGTACCAGTAACTTTCTTCTACGATAATGTTTTGCAGAGTTAGTAGGCGGTGTTTACTTTTGTTTTCCATGACTGTGCGTTCGTACTATAACTAGTTTTATAAATATTCAGATCTTGGTTCAATGGCTGTTGCATTCTTATGCAAAAATGCATCAATACATAATTTATTACGACTCTAGATATTAAATTCAGTCAAACGGAAATAACAGGACTCCATCTTAAATAGAACGTCATCACCAGAGATTTTCCTCTCAAAACTGGTAGACGGGATGTGCTGGGTTCGAACCCAATCGCGCTTGTCGGCCTAATTGTCGGAGTTTTCCGTGGTTTTCTTCGAACCTTGGATATCCTTGCGTAAATTCCGGTTAGGTGCCGTTAGAAAGACTCCCACGGAGAGCATTCCCGCTTCGAAAGTATATCCCTCGTGTAGATAATCGGGCGTCATAAAAAACACACATAAATTGGCTTCTCTTAGAGTAGGCAGCTGAAAACACTGTGACTACAGGAGCTCCAACATTTAAACAAAAATATTATGTCTAGTGCCACGTGTAAAACTCATTTCCGCCTGAAATAGCGCAATATTTCAAAAATTTGATCAACTACTGGAAGGGTATCAACTACTCGCGCGATAACCCCATATCACTAAAATTTACTATAAAGCGCTTACTGTAAAATAGGGTGAGCGTAAAATGTGTCTTCATTTACAGGGACGCCAAAAAAAAAAAAAAAGATTCTTTACAGTACTGACTATGAACAATAATTACATTTAGTGCGTTTTTTAATGTAACTCATTTCTATGTGCGTTCATAATTATATAAACTATCCGCTTTTGGCCACCAGTTTGTTTTCTCCCTTAAAATTTATGTTTAGGAAAGCATGCTAAGCGTTGTATTATGTTACTTTTATTCAGAATTTAGTTTACTTGGACTTAGCTATATATTAAGCTATATTACGTGGCACAGAAATCGAGATTATCTGTTTTACCAAATTTGGCGATATATCGCCCGGTTGGCGACAAACTTGGCGGCGTTCGGCGACAGATGGATTAATGTTGTTCAATAACCAATGAGATGAGTTCATTCGGGCGTTCCCGTTAAACAATTAACAAATAATCGCGATTTCTGTGCCACGTACGATAACGTAATATATATATATAAATATGTAGCACCAATAGTCGTCGTCCGGTCCGTTCGTCTGTTCCCATGTAACAGCGCAAAAACTACCCAACCGAATGGTTTGCTATTTAATACATACAATCGTTGCAGAATTTGGTCGAGTCATTTCAAATTTTATGAAAATCGAATCAAAACATAGAACTCTGTTAATAAAAGTTTTCTTCGTTCTATTAAATCCTGTTAAGCTGCTATCAGATTCACAATCTTTTCGAGCAACCAACTTTTCAGCCGATTTTAACCCCAACTTTTTCCTGTTCAAAGAGAAAAAATGGTTACAAGTTGGAGGAAAACCAGTACTACTAGTGCCAGCCGTTAGTTACTATTTATCGCCTATTCGTATCAATCGCTTATCTTCGATTGGCTGATACGTTGAAAGTTGGGGGAAAAAGTTGCGGCTAGCCCAGACTTTTTAGAACTGTGGATAAAAAGTTGGGGATATTGCTGTTTGCTATCACACTGGGTGTTGAGACAATATTTCGCAAAAAGTTGGGGGAAATCAAGAATTGGCTCAAAAATTGCTCGAAAAGTTTATAAATCTGACAGCAGCTTCATACGTCATTAATTCAATGATACCCCATGATGGGTAATGATTCTAGGTTGCCATGGTGATTATTTTAATGAATACTATGATGTGTAATTAATTCAACGAAATTTCATGGTAGGTAAAAATTCTAGATGGTCATGGTGATGGCGTCCTATTGAAGATAGAATCCCATTATTTCCGTATTACTGACTGTAATATATATAGAATCATAATGAATTTTGTATTCATGCATTTTTGCATAAGAGTGACAAATGCATTGGACCAAGATCTGAATATTTACAAAACTACCGGGTGTCCTAAAAAGGACTGACTGATTTTAAAATTCAATAACTTGCAAACGGTGACAGATATTTAAAAAATTCTTGCATGAGGGTTATGCACAAGGTCAAAAGTTTTTTTACAGTGATTTTCGATTTTAGTTAGAATTACAAACAATAGATGGCGCTGTAAGCAACAGGCGCTAAATACAGGCTCGATTTTTGGTCCTTTCTCTTGTTTCATGCGGAAAAAGGAGATCGAAATGTATTATCCGGGCCACGAAGTACCAAAAATCGAGCCTGAATTTAGCGTCATCTATTGTTTGTAATTCGAACTAAAATTGAAAATCACTGTAAAAACAACTTTGACCTTATGCATAACCCTCCTGCAAGAATTTTTTAAATATCTGTCACCGTTTACAAGTTATTGAATTTTAAAATCAGTCAGTCTTTTTTAGGACACCCGGTAGTTATAATTCAAGAGCACCTCATTTTCCACGTTTAACGTACAATTTTCGACTTATTTACATATTACAGTAGAGCGCCGAATATCGAACTCCAATTAACTGAACTTCCAATTATCCGAACAGCCTATTTCTCTCAAAAAAAAATTTTTAATCGAATTTTCACTTTTCCAGATACTCTATTTTTTTCGTTTTTCGGGTAAAGTTCTTGCCCACCTAATATTACATCTGTAATCCAACCCATGAATGAAAGTGCCATAGAGACATTCAAACGACTTTATAGAAAGCAAACCTTAAGAATGGTCCTTTTATGAGAAGAAACAGAAAGGCCTGATTTCCAAGATATCATAAAAAATGATTTGGAAGATTGTTGAACAATGGCTGCTGATTCCTAGGATCTAGAAAAATACTCAACATTAAAAAAGGCTTGGAATAAAATTTTAAATAAAGAAAAATCTGGTAGTAGATCAGAAAATGAGGAATGTAAAACAGTAAAAGAGATGTGCAGAATCTTAAGCTATGAAGAAAATCAAATTAAGGAGTGGTTAAATAGTGACGTACATGATCCTGGATATGACATTTTAAGTGATGATGAGATTGTGGATGAGATTCAAGATGAAAAAGAAATTGAAGAAAATGAAAACGAATGCTCAGAAAATGACTCAGGTTCATCACACAACGAAGCCTTTAAGTGTTTGGAAACAGCTATGAAACGGCTCAAACGGCAGAAAAACGCTGATTCTATTCAACTAACTTATTTAAGAAGTATTCCGAGATATGGCAGTATTAAAAATGTCTTCATTGAAACAAGCATCAATCAAAAGTTTTTTTGCTTAAATTATAATCTCTGGAGTTCAGAAAATAATAAAAAGAGGGGGGGAAATTGAAAAGACAAAAAAAAACAACAAAAAAAAAACAATTTTTAAACACGACAGCAACAACTGGTGCTGCCATTCATAAGCCTGGATAAAGTGTGAAGGTTTTAGTGTAGTCAGGAACTTCCCATAAATTGTCTGTCCATTTATCCGAACTAGGGTCGATCGCGACTTGTTCGGATAATTGGCGCTCAACTGTACTTGGTATATTTAAATTCTGTAGAATATACACGGGGATCAAAAGATCTCAAGTACATTTCTTTTATTGACAGAAATTGCTGAAGGGGAATTTTCATTCCCAACTAAACATAAGCTTAGCATACTAAGAAATATACAGTGTGTCTTCAGAAATCCGGCAACTTCAAAAATCCTGCACCAAAACCATCTTTTTGTCTTCCTTTTTCTTTCCCACTTTCAAGTTATGGTAGAAGAAAAATAGCAATTATTTATGAATTCAAAAATTTTATGAACTTCAATTCTTTATGAATTCAATTTTTTATGAACTTCGAGATCAAAGTACAAATGCAAAAAAGAAAAAAAAATGACAGTTTTCTCATTTGCCAGAGACGATTATTTTCTGGGAGCTGCACCGTTGATCAGCAACGGCGCGGAGACCAGTCCTTTGGAAGAAGTTCTTTGCAGTCTCTCTTCTGACGCTGTGCTAAATAGAACCGTCGATAACGCTAGTAGCAGTTCTAAAGACGAGGAAGAACAACAGGCAAAAGAAAAAGTGTCAATAGTAAAATTCATAAATTTGACTGGAGAATTAATATCTACTTTAGAGAACAAGGCTGTATTTCTGAAATAGAGATTGATCATTTGTAAAAAAATATAAGAAAAACTTGTTAAAGAATGATAAAAAAAAATTAAGCAAACAAAATTCACATCCATGTTTTCGAAATTACGAGAGAAGAAATAATTTCACTCTTTATTAGATTTTTTTTTTTTCTGTAACATTTAAAGTATCAATTAATGTAAGTGTATTTTTATATTTAATTTTCTCTTTTTCTTTCATAATTATCACTTAATAATGAAATAAATTACGGCTAAAGGCACCATTAAGACTATAGTACTACTTTTGATATTCCTTCAAAAATCCGGCATTGTCACGGTCCCGATGATGCCGGATTTTTGAAGTACTGCATATACAAATCTGAAGCTCATAAAGATAGAAGCGTAAGATAATTCAAATACTTTTTGCATTATTGATCGTAATTGGTGAAATTAGGTTTTCAAATGTATTTTCCAAATTGATTATTTAGACATCGTGTTTCACGTTATTAACTATTTCCGGTGCGAAGAAATACTCTTTGTAAAATTATGAAATGATGGGCTGACATCAGAATTTACAAAGGACTTTATTAGAAAATAAAAACTTGCTTAATTTCCCGTACATTAAAAAGGGAAAATTCTAATCTCTATAATAATAGCCTAAGTCACGTGACTGTCATCAACAGTTCCGGGGTGACCGCTTTGGTTTTTATATACCACACGGCCATTTTAGTAATTTAATGTTAGCCGGGCGCGGGAGATAAATCGCCAAATATTGTTCCCATCGCCATCATGTCATCAGTATAGAGATCATTTCACGCGACAGGCATGCAGTTTTTCGCGTGCTGAATTAAAGCAAAGCTTTCATGTCGGAATTAAATGTTATGGTTTATGGAATTATTTATTACTTTTATTTTCTTTTTCTTAAATTTAAAGTCATAAATTTTAAATATTTAAGTTTTAAAGTTATGTATTTTAAATAACATCAGTGAAAGTATTATATTTTAAATGAAATTAATGAAATAAGAAAAAATGAGACGGACGACGGGAACAATGTTTGGCGATTTATCACCTGCCCCCGCTAACATAACAATATCGAGTTCATGATTTCTGTATCAGAACCTTCCGAGCTGGTGAAGGATTGAGCAAGAAAATTAAATTATGAATAAAAGTAACATGATACAATGCTTAGTATATACTTAAATGTGACCGAAATGGTCGGCAAGGACGGCTAGTTATGTATTATTTGTGCATGTGCTCATAAAATTAGGTGTCCTTTTTGTGAACACCGCCCGCTAAAATGTGAAGTTTTGTTACAGTATTCTGAACGTTATGGAAAGTCGTTGAAACAGCACCGAAAAATCTGGCGATAACTGTGATTGGTGTTTACCTAACAGCAAGCGCCACCTGTCTCACTCTTTGTAAGCTCTCCTCTTTCATCTTTCTGTTCATTTGTGACCTTGTCAGGTTACGAACACGTGTTTACATTGACTGATGGCGGGCTGTTATACTTTCCAGCTCTAAAAGACGTCCTGTGTGTTGTTTTCATTTTCTGATGATTTATACAAAGTTTTATAATTTTAATTATAATGGAAAGTGTTTTATAAGTTATGCTTGAAGCATGATTTTTCATTTGTATCTGATGTTATTTTTTGGATATAAGTACAGGCATCCCCCGACTTACGTAATACGCGACTTGCGTAAATTCGCAGTTACCTAAGAAATCTCGAAAATTACATTTGTGAACAAAGTAACGTATTTGATACGCAGTTGCATACTTCTGATATTTATTTTATAAATGAAATATATAGACGTAAATCACAACCGTAATATAGTTTGTATATTAGATAGAGTTATATTTTTATTCGTATATATAATCAAATCTATAACAAAACAGCTTAATCTTTATTGTTAGTTATTATTAGTTATTGTTAGTTATTACTCTTTAATTATTCCTTATTTTTATAGTCGTTTGATTTAATTCAACATTTTTATAAATCAGTTCATCAATGTTAGATTTATAAATCCCATATTCCATAAGATATTTGAAAACTGTTCTTTAAGTTTTTTTGCATGCTTTTACAGTTTCTGTACGAGTAAGTACTGTCGCATGATGTTTTATTTATAAAATAATACGTGGTAAATAATGGAAAAGAAACTAAATAATATATAAGAAACGGTAGTATATATATAGAGAGAGAGAGACAGTAAGAAACTGCAGTATATATATATATATGGGGCATTTTCACAATCTTTTGACTTTTATGTTCCGGAATAATAAATTTTATTTTAATACTTTTTTGTGTTTTTTTTTATTCCATATACTTAGGAACATCTCATTGCATGATTGCATAACAATATTAACGAGATAAATAAGTTTTAGACGATGTTGGGGATTCAAATACCAGGAAAACTCCTATACCGTCCCGTGTTCCTGATGCTGATTTTTAAGTTTGGAGCTGTCTGTATAAAATTGTTTCAATAAAAGTAATTCGATGTAATTTTTTCCGAAGCTGAGACACCTGTTTTATATAAATATGTAGCAAAAAATTAACCTGCACACATTTTTACGGTTCATATTATTTTTTGAACTC
This sequence comes from Maratus speciosus, assembly GCA_963932465.1. Taxonomy (NCBI): domain Eukaryota; kingdom Metazoa; phylum Arthropoda; class Arachnida; order Araneae; family Salticidae; genus Maratus; species Maratus speciosus. The sequence goes on from OZ010797.1 coordinate 482,287,653, forward strand.
TGTCCCTGGGTTTTTCATCCTTACCGTCCCTCTTGCTAAACTTATACAGAAAATCACTTCAGATGCAGCCACAGAATTTTCTTCAAGTTTTTTCTCATGCAGAAGTATGCTAGAAAAAGAATGTCTAAAATTCTTTGACAGGAAATTTACTGCAGAATTTAAATCAGCATTTAACAATCAGTTTCAATATCGTGGCTTTATTTGTAGTCTTACCGTCCCGAAGGTTTATTCATGCACATTTCGAAGTAAATTAACAAAAAAAGTTCATTTAATCCAATGTTAAAAACCGTTTCTAAAAATCAATGAACATTGTCGCAATCACTTAGTCTTAACAAGATTTGCCTAAACATAGGTGGTAATTTCCTTACCGTTCCATCCTTACCGTCCTTTTTTACCCATTTCGTCCCTTTTTTCCTATACCGTCCCCTTTTGTTACCTTACCGTCCCTTCTTTAACATCCTTTTAAGACAATGTTATACAAAAATTCTGTATTAAAAGTACGACCTTTTTATTATTTCTTATTTGAATATCCTGTGGGTACTATGCAAATTCATTATAAGTAAAAATTTAGAAGAAAATAAAAAGTTATAGCGGTAAAATGGTAAGGAAAATTAAACTCGCAAGTTTAACTTAAACCTCAGTTAAATAAAAAAAATTTCGCTGCTGACCATTTTTTCTTTATTTTGAATCATTAAGGTATTCGACTATCAGATTAAAATGTTATTTTAGCAACTTTAATTTCACCAGATTTTTATTCCCAAAAGTCAAAAGATTGTGAGAATGCCCCATATATATATATATATATATATATGTATGTATATGTATGTATGTATATATATATATATATATATATGTATATATATATGTATATATCTACATACTGCAGTTTCTTACTAAATTTTATCTAAGAAACTTACAAATTCGACTTACATAAAATTCAAGATACGTAAAACATTAAGGAACACATTACTTACGTAAGTCGGAGGATGCCTGTAAATGACATCAACAGTTCTGGGAAAGCAGTGATCGCCCCATATTATTTCTGAGCAAATCATCTTACAAATATGTAATAACGAATCAATAGTAATAAAGTCCACTAATTAATGCTACTGTTAAATTTTGTTTAATGTGTTTTCTGCATAGTGAAATTGTACAAAACATTGAAATCTTCAATACTACTGGACATAGAATACATGAAAAATTTATATCAGTAAATAAATAAATAGAAATGCTTAATTCATCTTTAAAAAGTTAAACTTAAACTTTCACTATGTGCAAACTACTTAAAAGATGAGACAATATTTAAAAAAAGATGTTAAATTACTTTAATATCCTTAGCACTTTCAACTATAAAAACATAGCCTTTGTCAGAGAAATACAGGAAATACTACTGTTATTAACGTCTTATTTTCAAAATGCACGTAGATGGTGTCGAAAGGAGGTGATGTACTTTCGAAAGGAAAGGTGCTGTTAGACTTGTAGTTAAAAGGGGATGTACTTTCGAAAGGAATGGTGCTGTTAGACTTTGGCATTAGTGCCAAAATAGACCCGATCCCGAAAGATGAAGTTTCTGGAGTATATATAATTCCATTGAAAACAGAAAATATTTATCATACATAGGGATCACTTCACGTAAACTTAAAGTTCATATTATTCAACATTTGAGAGATTTAAAGTACAACCGACCTACAACAGCCCTATCAAGACTTAACCAGAAACAGAATATACAAATTAATTTCGAAGATGCAAAAATTATATATCTCTTAAAGAATTATCATGATTTAATTATCCATGAATCAATAGAAATTATTACTAAGAAAATACTGTTTGTAATGACGTTTTATCCTACAAAATACACAGAATTTCGCTCAGTTTGCTTAAAGAATCATAAAACGAGTAATACTCCAGTTCCTTATATCCATGTTTTATTTTCCCAATGTTTTCTGGATCTAAAAATTCACTTCCACTTTCACTCCTTTCGACACCATCTACGTGAATTTTGAAAATAAGACGTTAATAACAGTAGTATTTCTTGCATTTCTCTGACGAGGGCTATGTTTTTATAGTTGAAGGTACTAAGGATATTAAAGTAATTTAACATCTTTTTTTTTTAAATATTGTCTCATCTTTTCAGTAGTTTGCACATAGTATAAGTTTAAGTTTGAAAAAAATTATATGTATAGCGTAGTTTGAACTACCATTAGTTTTGTCAGTAATTTTTGCGACTTCTTTTAATAAAATTATACAACTGTAATATCTCCCAAAAATCTGACACACAAAAATTACTATTAACATATTTTTATCTCTTCTCATTAAATCATTATCAAACAAAATACAAATCTAAGGACAGCACTGATTGTGAAAGAAAAACATCTAAATTAAATATTTAGAAAATAAACTTAGGAGGTATTATACACATGCCTTAAAAGCAACTTCGTGAAATCTAATTACCCAGTTTTTCTTAAATAACGTAAAGTACATTAGTATTAATAGCATTTTTATTTCTTCAAAAGAGCATAATTTCTTATAAATATTCGAATAATCTAATTATCTTTCTCCCTCTGGAATTAGTTCTTAATTTGAAAAAAGATTGGATAACTTTTTTGTGACTACGATAGAAGAAAATCCAATTTAATCGTCGTTTATGTAGGCAATTTTATTTATGATTATTTTTTCTTACATCTATGTTTATACACTTTATTATAAAAAAAAAAATCGTGTTAGAGTAGAAAAAAATCTTACAGTGACAAACACGAAATGAAATAAAGATCTGCTTAAAAATTCCTTTCATTTTAAAAAGTTATCGGCAATATACACTATATAGCCGACACATAAATGAAAAGAAATTAATTTCATGCATAAATTAGTTTATAAGAACTAATTAACTTTTTGCATATCGCTATGAATTTCTTTGAACAATATATCTGTTCGGTACACTTTTCTAAAAAACAGTTGTGGTGTCAGAAAACATACTATTTGAACATAATAAGGAAATTTTTTCATTATTGCTTAAAAGAAATAAGATTAAAAATATTTTGCTAAATAAATTGAAAATCCTAAAAATTTTAAGAACATATTTTTGATTATTTAATTTTTTTTTCACTCAAACCTTTAAAATTAGATATCTTTAAAGAAAAAAAGATAGTTACACAATTTTAGAAAGTTTCAATAGTTTACCTAAAATAGAATTTTATAAAAATGTACAAAAACATAAAAATACACATTTCCAGAAAAAGGCAAAAAACTATATACACTACAAACATACAGTGCTTAAAAGATATTATTTAAGAACCTTCCAGCACCATAATCTTTTAGGTCCATAATCATTTAGCTCTATTTTTTAGGCAGATAATTAAAAACACAAAATTTGAACCATTTTACGTTCCATGTGCCCTTAATATGTTAGTTTCGGATACAACGGTAATTTATAGAATACAATGGCCCAAACTTTAAATTTACTCCAGCAGATAGATCATTGTTTATGTAAAGATACCAAAATTATTTTGTCAATGATAATATGCTATTTTTTCGATAAAATTTGAAAAATACCTTTTTACTTTCTTCTATCTTTACAAGAAGAAAGTATTGGATTCATGAAAATTTTCGAATTCCGGTTTTCGACGGATTTACGCGTTTTAGAGATCAGAGATTCCAAAAAACATGTTTTTACAAAATGTCTGTCTGTGACTCTGTGAGTCTGTCTGTCTGTGTGTATGTGACACAAATTTTGTGGGCGCTCTATCTCAAGAACTAATGCTCAGAATTTAATAAAAATTTGTATTCAATGAGTCCCTAATACAAATTGATGCTGATTAGTTTTTGGTGTAAATCGCTCAACAGGTGGCGCTGCTATGCTGCATTTTTCACGATTTTAGCAATAGCTCTATCTCACGAACTAATGCACGGATTTTGATCAAACTTCAGATTTAGTTAGTTCTTGATATGAATTGATGCTGATTACGTTTTGGTGTAAATCGCCCAAGAGGTGGCGCTGTTATGATGAATTTTGCAGGATTTACACGATTTCCCCAATAGCTCTATATTAAGAACTAACGCACGGATTTTCATCAAACTTCAGATTCAGTTAGTCCTTGATATGACTTGCTACTGATTATGTGTTGGTGTAAATCGCCCAACAGGTGGCGCTTCTGTGCTGTCTTTTTCACGATTGCCTCAATAGCTCTATCTATAGAACTAATGGATGAATTTTCATCTAACTTCAGATTTAGTTGTATGTTGACACAAGTTGTTGTTAATTAGGTTTTGGTGTTAATCACCCAATAGGTGGCGCTGCTATGCAGGAATTTTCACGATTTTCGCTATAGCTCTATCTCAAAAACTAATGTACGGATTTTCTCCAAACTTCAGATTCAGTCAGACGTTGACATAAATTGTTGCTGATTAGGATTTGGTATAAATCACCCAATAGGTGGCGCTTCTAGGCAGTATTTTGCTGGATTTAGACGATTTCAGCGATAGTCATATCTCAAGAACTAATGCGTGGAATTTCATATCTTTAGAATCCTCATGAGATGCGTAGATTGCTATTTAATTTTGGCAGTGTGATAGCGAATTTTGAAGTATTAACATGTATGAGATAGAAGAAAGTTTTGGGATTGGTACATCCGACTAGTTTTTTTAAGTAAGAAAAATTTTAAACATTTGTTCTCTTATAATTATGTATTCTTAAAATTCTTTTTCTATGCTTTTCCTACGTGTATGTTCTGTATACATCTTCGGATCAGATATACAAAGAAGTTATTTAGTTTAAGAAAACCAAATAAAATGTTTTAATATGCGTAAAAATACAAAGAAAAAACAACTATTTACTTAACATTTTAATTTAAAACTAGTTGGATGTGAAAATCACAAAACTTTCTTCTACCTCGTACAAGTTAATACTTCCAAATTCGCTAGCACAGTGCCAAAATTAAATACCAATCTATGACCATCATGAAGATTCTATAGATATGAAATTCCGTGCATTAGTTTTTGAAATATGATTATCGATAAAATCGCGTAAATCATGCAAAATTCAGCGTATCAGTATCACCTGTTGGTCGATTTACACCAAAACCTAATCAGAAACAACTTATGACAATGACTAACTGAATCTGAATTTGGATGCAAATCCTTGCATTAATTTTTGAGATGGAGCTATTGCATGAATCGCGAAAAATGCAGCATAGCAGCACCAACTGTTGAGCGATTTATACCAAAACAGAATCCGCACCAATATGCATTATGGTATACCTGAATCTGAAGTTTTATGAAAATTCGTGCATTAGTTCTTGAGATAGAGCTATTTCGGAAATCGTGGAAAATGCAGCATGGCAGCGCCACCTGTTGGACGATATTCACCAAAATGTAATCAGCACCAGTTTGCATCAAGGTCTAACTGAATCTAAAGTTTTGGGAAATTTTGTGCATTCGTTCTTGAGATAGAGCGCCCACAAAATGTTTGTCACAGACAGAGAGAGTGACAGACAGACGCTTTCTAAAAACAAACAAATCTTTTTTAGGAACTTCTGAAACGTATAAATCCATTGGAAATCGGAAGTCGAAATTTTTCACGAATCCAATACTCTTTTCTTGTAAATATAGAAGAAAGTAAAAATAATATATTTAATTTACTGATTATCCAATATTTAATTTTATGAAACGCACGTTAAGGCTCTTCCTGAAAAAAAAAGTAGCGAACCAATTGAAACGTATACATGAAGTTGTAGTATTCCTTTTCTTAATCTATCCCCTTCTTAACAATAACAACAATTATCACGCCAGCATACAGTTCAGATTTAAGAAGGTGTGTGTTGAATGTCCTTATTAGAACCTTATAAAAATCCCCGCAGGCTCGGCCTACATGTGCAGGTAGATTACGAAGTTAAGTACTAATTTCGACAACAAAAACTAAATATAGATTAGAGATAATCCCGGTTTAATGATTTTATCCGCTTTTACGAGTTTTTAAGAGCGTAAGTGAGTAATAACTGTATTTATCAAAATCATGTTAATACGATAACTTTTTCTTTAACCGCTATGTACTTTTAATTTGTGTTTGCTTAAATATTGAACCTATCAAAAACTTGTCAATATAAAAGTTACGGGTAATTTTAAGAAGATTTATAATAAATTTAAGCGGATTTGGTATCTTTTGAATTGTCGAAAATATGAATTTTTATCTTCTTGTTTTGTTTTCGTTTTTAATTGTTTTTGCGGTAAGAGTTGGTCCTACCAAACATTTGTCAATATAAAAGTTGAAGATTTTATTAAAAATATATATAATAATTTTAATTGGATATGGTATCTTGAGATCTGAAAAAGTTATGAATTTTATTATCCCTCAAACCCTATGTTTTCGGCCCTTGAAATTATTTTTAATGATATAAAAATCTGTCATACATAAATTTTTCGCCCTTTTCCTAGAAGTAATAGTAACTTTAAACTGATTTCATATGTATTATAACTAAGAAGTTATTGGGGTTTTTTTTTCGGTTTTCACAAAACCTATCCTTATTCCCACCCCCTTGGTACGATTTTGCCCATTTACGAAGTTGACCAAGATTTTCTGCCTCTTGATTTTATGTATCAGTTTGGAAGAGATTTGTGCAGAATTATGGAAGTTATCGTGTCCATAAAAAAGTCATACATATTTATAAGAGTCATAAAATTTTGAACTGGGGGTGGTTTTGTTTTCTAGGAGTCATGATTGGCGTAGATCTGTAAAACGTTTTCAGAAATTCCAACACAGAGGCGAATATAATAGGTAGTATATCTTATGAAATCTACCTAAAACTTTATTCTTGTTCAAATTCAGCATTGAGGAATCTCCTCTTTTATTGAGGAATCTCTTTTCGTAATGTAGCTTCGCATTAAATGTGAGTAAAATTTGCAAAATTTAAAAACTACGAAATAGGGAAGCTATTTTCTACTCCCGGTACAGTCCGGAGGGACTGTTTTATTCCATTATGTTGAAGTATCATAACATGATTAAAATGACCGCGAAAGAATTTTCTCTGTACATCATTATTATTAAATGTTTTCGTGTGTCCCTGTAAACGAAATATTAATGTTACTTACTACCGAGAACAACCGTTATACTACCGAGAAAGCATACTACAGACAACACCAATAATGAACATCAATCACATTACATCTTTAATATTGTAATATCAATAAAACGATCGCAAATGTTGCGCGGCCGTGTAAACTAGCTATAAATACTACACATTTAATTTTCAATGCAGAATATTCTATAGTAAAACACAGCAGTATATAATTACATGGCAATTCGTGTATGTTTACGAGAGTTAGAGTGAGCGCAGACACACTGTAAAAAAATATATATATAATGTTAATCAATAAAATTGGTCTCCATAAAATTGGATGCCTCCATTTTATTAATTCAACCGAATAACTGCTGTTACGTTACACTAATGTATCATGTTACACCATTTATATCAGTTTAAATTACACCATCATATAAGTTAAATTATCCCACAAAATTGGTGGCAGCATTAATCATTAACCCTAGAACTACCGGAAATTTTACTCAAGTTTTATAAAAACATTCTACACCAGAATTTTTACTTAAAACTATTTAATTTGTTTATTTAACTTATTATTGTCTGATTTATACATTTAGTTTGTTTTGAAGAAATTTCTGGTTTGAATAAATATTTTGAATGTACATGTCGGGTCCATTGGACCCTTCTGGTAGACAGAGGGTTAATTACCACCAATTTTAAAGACTAAGTTTACATACTTTTCTTACAGTGCAGACGGCAGACAGACCAAACTGAATTCATAAATACAGCTATGATGGGAATTCAGCTGCATTCTGTATATATTTTATGGGTATATTTTCAGCTATGATTGGAAATATTAAAAATGACTTTAAACTGAAAACAATAAATTCAACATTTTTTAAAAATCCCTACACTATAAAAATTTTGTAAAAGAGTTTAAAAAATAATTTTAAAAAAAGTAAAAAATATTTATGTATCAGTAGAAAGCAAAACAATTAAGCTCATCGGTGATTTTGTTTTATTAATCTTAGGAAATTAATCAAACTCTGCTTATAATCTTGTAAAATGAGACAAACAGAGCTTAAAGGGCTTGACACAGAGGATTAATTAGGAGATCGCAAAAGAAAGTTAAGCTCTTTATTCTGCGGCATTATCTCTTTTTTTCGTAACAGAGTTTAAACAACGAAGATTTAGTTTAATCTTGTATGGTTATAAGCGTTGCTGTCACAACAAAATAATTTACGAGTCAGTAATAATATTTATTATTTATTTTCATAACACAAGGGCAGGTTCACAAATACTGGAAATTAGAAACAAAGCAGGCTTTTAAGTAACCTGTAAAACAAATTTATCCTGCACCAGTTAATTAATAATTATATACATAATTAATTGCACATTAGACATTATGCATTTATTAGGTTATCTAATCAATTTAATACGACTTTAGCATTATATTAGGTTGAGCAAAAAGTTCTGGGAAATTTTTAATCAAATAGTTACCAGAATTTGTATTGTATATAGGAGTACTAGTGATATATCTATAGGAGTTCAGGAATTCGATTATGGCCTCTTTCGATCACTGCAACACTTTTTCAAGGGCCGATGATTTGAATATTTTAATGAAGTTGAAAAATCATGTCAAGAGTCTTCGATTCCGAGGAGCCGCCATAGTACTTCCAGCAAATCCGGAATCTGGCAGAACGAAGGCAGAAACTCGTGGACTACGATGATATCTATTTTGAAGAATAGTCCTTGTTGTTTTGGGGGTTTTTTTGCTAATTTGTGCATAACAACGCAATTTTCACAAATTTCCCAGAACTTTTTGCTCAGCCTAGTATTATCAATCTTTGTAGGATATTATCCATCTTTGTATAGTGTAAAAAAATCTGTTAGTATTACTAAGAAAATCTCTATGCAACTGGGATTCCATGAACATTTCTAGTAACCAATATACATTTTTCTTAAGTAACATTACTGCATTTAACTTAGTAAACAGCACATAGACTTTCTTAGAGAACATACTAAGAAATCGTTAGTAGCCATTACAGGTGCTTTTTTAGTATGTATACTAAGAAGTGGTTAGTAGTATTGCAGATACTTCTCTTCTATCTTTACTTACAAATTGTGTGAACTGAATTGTGTATAAAAAGTTAAAAAGACTTTAGTGGCGCCATCTTCGGGGAATTTCGGAAGCACCTGTATTTATTGGTGGGGATATATATGTTGGTTTTTTGTCCTTTGCGGAGGATAGAACTCACAATCTTGTGTTTGAGAATCGAATCGAGCGTTCTACATACCTTGCTACTGGGACCGTGTTTGTAAACGATTTTAAATGCGACTAATGGGTGATGAAGTTGATTTTTCTGTGTGTTGTTATTTTTATAGGAATGTGCGTAAATTTATTGATGCTATTATAATTCCTCCAAGTTTCAATTAAGAAGCTTAATTTTTATTAGGATTTTTCTATGGTTAATGGATGTTTAGAACATGGCTTGATTAATACAATTCTTTACTAAAATTTTCTTTGCTTAATGAATGGTTTGAATATGTTCTGACTTATTTGTTTCAGAAAAATAAACAATTTTGAAGTGTATTTTGGATAGAATAAATATGAGGTAATGGACAAGATTTAATGACAAATTTTAAGTACAGAGAAGGACGCATACGCAATAAGCATTCACTTACAGCTATTTTCTTTGTAATATTAGTAGCAGTGATTGGTTACACGTTTCTAGTAACTGCTATAATATCTGCAATGATACTAATTATTATTTAATAAAATCACATCCGTTTTTATCGTGTAGGATATTATAAATGTTTGTAGGATTTGTTGTAAAAAACTTGAGATATGATAAAACACGCTCATAGAATCCAGATGCACTTTATACTACATATATATATATGTGATAATTATATGAATGTTCTAAAACACATGTATCATTTTTTAGAAATTCTACTGAAGGTGTTTAAAATATATAATTTATATACAAAAAAGTATATTTTAAATATCTTCGGTAAAGTTTTTTATAAAATGATATGTGTGTTTTTAGAACATTTATATAATTTTTAGTTCTTTGTAGGGTATTATCAATCTTTTTAGGATTGCTTAATCAGTATTTACTTTTTACACTCATAGTAATAAACCAATAGTGAATCTACATGAAATATATATACTAGTTGCGTAGCAACCCGTTGTGTTGCTTTTGAATTGCATGAGACAATCGATCTTTTTGCGAAAAATGAAATCTTAACTTTATTGTAAATTTAGAAAGCCATTGCAATATTAATTTTATTAAATACAATATTTCAAATAATAAGTTATATTTACAATTTAAGTCAAAACTTTCCCAATAAAAATGCACATATTCTATAACTTTACTTGTCTAGAGCTTTTCGCTCTTCCAAGATTTTGCTTCGAATTTCGGAGTTCGTAGAAATGATGTCATTTGGGTCAACTTATACAAAAATGAATTTGTTTGGACGAATTTATTCAGAAGCATTTTATATTTATGAATTAAAATAAATATTTAAAGGCTTATTTTTTTTTTCTCGCTAAAACTTTTCTCTTTTTTTCTCGCTTTTTCGCATTTTTAATGTCCGCTTCTGAAATGTTTTATTAGCCATCTTAAGGCAATGGTTGAAAATCTACTTTACGACTTTAAATTAAATGAAAATAACGTACGATGTTTTTTTTTCTTTTTACGTAAACAGAATTTATCTCAATGTTCCACTCGAGAGTAGAATTTGTGTTTCTAAAATAAACGGATTCCTAAAGCTTGAATATGTGTGAGTTCGTATTTCGTGAAATTTTCTTGAAAACTACAATCATTTTTTCACTATTTATTCAAATATATGTTAATTTCAATTTAAAAATGGTTTCAAACACTGACCTAATAATCCTTGTCATTTTCCCTTTTCTCTCTTTTATCCACAAAAATGGAGCAATTTTAATTTCCATCATTACATAAATGTCATAAAAAATAACGTAAAAATCTATATCTCGAAAACTAAACAAATTTTTAAATTCTGCGACCACGTTTAACATCCTCGGACCCATGCGGATAACTGGCGTTAATTTGATCACCCAACGTTCCATATTCTAGGAGGAACATCTGTGAAATACAAATGGACAGTCACTTTTTAATATAATAGATTGGTGAAGTTTTAATTTCGCTGTAAAAAAATAGTCAGGGACAAATGCTGAATTATTTATATTATTTTAAGTGCAAATGGCTTATTCCGTAATGGAGCCTGTACGCAATGGATATAGATTAAAAAACATTATTCTTGAAAATTATTTAAAAAGACATGATAAATAAATCAATTAAGATAAAGTTTTCAAGAAAATTGCATTTGAAATTAGATTTTTTCTTCTATATAACGGGTGTAAAAACTGAAGATGCGCGATGTTTAGAAATTAAAAAAATTGCAGTAGCAAAGATTGCAAATCCGACATTTAATCGTCAAGCGTTGCCATTCTCAAAATGACGTCAGCCGTACGCACGGACATATTTTCCCTTTATAATATAGATAGATTTTCAAACGTGAATTTCCGCTTGTCAGCTAAAACTTTGCATGTGAAAATGTATTCTTTTGGCTTGAGGGTCTAATTCCACGACCGCGAAGTACAAATTCCAGAAACTGATGTCTTTTAGATGTATTCGTGTAAAAATATATAGTTTTATCAAAGAAAAGGATTGTTTTCTTTTGAATATGGCACTTACTTTAGCATTACGCCAAGTGTCTCAAATTCGGTATCAGCCGAATGAAAATATATTGTAACATTAGCTTTATGAGCGAAAATGTTTTTTAAATAGTGACGTCATTTTCTGTTGAGACTTAAAATAAAGTTATTTTTAATTGTAATGAGTAAATGGTATCAATAAGGATAAATAAACCCCACTATTTCTTTTTTTCTGCAACAGTGGAAATAATACGATTGCTATCATTTTGATGAAATTTCAAAAAATCTTTTCAAATTAAATTAAAAATATAAAAGTGAAAATATTTAGAAAAATAGCTAGTGCGAGGACATCTACAAATGAACAGCGTTCATTAAAAGAAAGAATTATTAGCAAAATTGGTCAGCCAAAAGTTCAAGGAAGATGTCTAAAAAAGCTATCTTGTGTTTTCAATATATAGATTATTTTTTCTCTTTTACTTTAACAGTTGCCTTGCAACTCTCTTTCATACAAATTACATTTAAAAGCACATATTTTTCCCAATTCGGCTCTAAAAATTTAAATTGTTCGACTACATATATGTTAAATTCGTGCTTTTTTATGTATTATTCTTTCATTTATTTATTGATGAAGCTTTAATTTCGTTGTAGAAAATAAGCGGGAGAGAAATTCTGAACTTTTTTTTATGTGCAAATTGTTTATTAATATTTCGCAATGGAGCCGGCACGGCAAAATCATTTAATTGATAAATAACAACGAAATAAAGCCAAAACTCACTGGGTATTATAACAGACGATATTCTTGACATAGCACGTATTTTAATTTCAAATTTGTTTCGGTTTTTATGAGAAAATGGCATCAAAAAGATACAGCAATCTACTATTTTCATTTTTCCCCCTTTAGTTTCATCAGAAATGGAGTACTTAAGCTGCCACGATTACAAAAAAAGTAATAAAAACTACAAAAAAATTAATATCTTAAAATTAAAATGAGATACAGCTTTCAAACGAATTGCATTTAAAAGAGCATTTTTTTCGTTATACAGCGGGGTAAAAATTTAAAATGTGTGATGTTTAGAAGTATAAAAATTTGCAGTAGAGAAAATTGCGAAACCAAAATTTTATTTCAAATTTCAAAGTGTTGCCATTCGCAAAATGACGTATGCGTTACGCACAGATATGTTTGTCCTTTATAATATAGATAGATGACCCTCTAAGTAAAATTTATGTAAAACAATTATTAACAGCGGTTATTGAATCGTTTGGTACAAGTCTCGGTTTTATGCTATGATTTGCATCAGAGATGTTTATGTTTTTACCGAATGTACATCGATATTCACATAATGATACTATGTTCATATGAGAAGATGCTCAAAGTAATGTCTACACCTATTGCTACATAGTAGGATGTGTTGTTTTTGAACTTTCCGGGATGTGCGTGATGGTCACTTTGGACTTTTTCTTCTTCAAACTTCATGTGATATATAGCATTCTCACAAAATTTTAAATTTCAGGAATAAAAATCTGGTGAAATTATACTCAGTAAAGTAACATTTTAAAGTTATAGACGAATACTCTAATGAATCAAAATAAAGAAAAAATGGTCAGCAGCGAAATTTTTTTTTATTTAACTGAGGTTTAAGCTAATCTTGCGAGTGTAATTTTTCTTACTGTTTTACCTCTCTAACTTTTTATTTTCTTCTAAATTTTTTACTTATAATGAATTTGCATAGTACCCACAGAACATTCAAATAAGAAATAATAACAATGTAGTATCTTTAGTACAAAATTTTGGTATAACATTGTCTTAATGGAGTGTTAAAAAGGGGGACGGTAAGGGGGAAAAGGGATGGGACGGATAGGCGTCTGAATAAAATTTTTTGAAAGAGTGGGTTTTATAACATCTATTTTAAGATAAGCGCTAACTTTCATATTTATTTAGATAATACTAGGGGGCTCTGCCCCCTACGAGCTACGCTCGTCAACCCCCGTTCAGACACCGCAGACTCTAAAAGTACGCTAATTTGATCGGCTTTAAAAAGATTTCGGAAGACTGAATTATAATTTATAAAACAATGGCGATCTCCCTATAAACGGATTTCTATTCATTTCTCTTTGACTGGGGAATTTTAAGGCCAAATCCGCTGCTGTACTACTTGATTAACCCGTCGACCAATTTCGCCAAATTATATAAATCGCCAAAGCACTCGCCAAATTATACAAATTGACATCATTTTTTATTTTAAATAACGAAAGAACAAATAAATTAGTGCAACATTAATAAAAATACAAATAAAACGTCGAAATAAAAATAACTTGATGACGTAGACACGTGTAACTTGCTTAAAGTCAAGTTAATGTGACATTTACGATCAACCATTATTGACATTTAATCTTATAGTTTAACGAATGATAGATTTTTGGTCGACGGGATAACTAAGTAGCACCAAAGACACACATGTCAATCGCTGTTTTCGTCTTTGATTAAGTAAAATAAGATAAACATTTCAAAATAAGCTAATATAAAAGGAATTAAATAAACAGAATCTTTGTCTCCCGGTATTTTTTAACAAAGCGAAAAGAAAGTTCTTTTAAATAAGACATTTTAAATTAATCGTTTTTAACCTGACGTAATTTTGACCAAACTATTCTTTCTGTTTTTAATATTCACGTGAAAATACTTGTGTTAGAAATGAAATATTATTTGCGCTTTCCTAACAAAAATAGTTGAAAAGTATCCTCTCAAAATATCAAATAAATGTCTAGCGCAATTTCTAAATTTAAACCGTTTTGCAATATTATTTTGTGTTCATTTTATGTAATAACTGTAATGTGACGTAAGTATGACGTAATTTCTCCTATTTAAGATTTCTAACGCATGTTAATAAATTTATTATTTTACAAATTCCTTTCTCTCTTAAAATTCACGTGTAATTATAGTTTTTATGACGTAATTTTTAATAAGTTCCTGCTTTTTGTACATAATTATTTAATTCTAATTCCAAATGTTTTCTTTCTGTTTATAATAGTCACGTGTAAATAAATTTTTAATTTATTACACGTATAAATATATATATATATATATATATATTTGAAGCAAACGTTATTGTTTCCGCTGTTTATACAGTTGGCAACAGTTTAAATTAATATCACTTTCTAAAATCTGTAAAAAATATCTCTAGAAATCCTGAAAATTTGAATTTAAAATAGAAATAAAACCTCAAAAAATTAGCCAAATTAAAAAAAAAAAAGAAAACAGTCTGCACACCGGGAACTTCAGACGTATAAAATGATCTAAAAATGATTAAATTCCTATGTACAGTTTTTGCTCCTATAAAACTTTTTTAATGGAACGATTTTGTCCAACTTTGGCATTAAATATTTCTTAAAATAGTTCTTCGATTTCAAGACTGTCTACATCAGCGTGTTTATCAAACATTTCTGTATAACACTACCGATTTTCATATTTTTGTGCGCATTATTTTTCTTAATATTAACGAAGAAAGACCTCCGGTCACAAAAAATTCAAAACCGGCGGCGGCGGCGGCGGCGGTGACAGCGTTAGTTACTTTTTTTAGAATAGAGAGATTCATATTTATTTAGTCTTTCATGTACAGAAATATGACTTGGTTTACTTAATAGAGTATATTTTTAGATGTGAATTACACTTGCTAAGTTTGTTATGTTTCTCGGCGTCATCCAGTTAAATGACCTAAAATAGGCGACCATGTTCCCAGGTAAAGTGATCCATTATGTGGATCATTTTACTATCATTTCATTGGCTGAAGAAAATCCGGTACCGGGTCTTAACCATCATGGGAGTCACAAGTGTGACTGCACCAAATCTTTCTCTTTGAGTGCACGTGTTATCCTACAGTTAACAAAGAAAACAGAATCAAGCACTTCGAGGAAAAGAAAATCGATGGGAGGTGCCATTTTAACAAGCAGTCCTTATAAGAATCAACTGGGCTTGGAAAATTATGTATGCTATTTGATTGTAAAACTTATTTTATTTCATTATGTATTGTCATAGTTACTTTTATATCCTTTATTTTGCCTATAAAAAACAATTTACAATTATTTTTAAATGAAGGAACATTTTGCCTTTTGGTGTACGTAAAATGATCCTTTGGACACTTTTCAAAAATTTATTTTTTTCATTACTCAATTTGGGTTTAAAAAATTATTAAGGTATGTTTATAATGTAAAATATAGTATAAAACATTCTAGAATAGGGCCAAAGTTTTATTTAAACAGTTATGTTATTTAGCAAAATTCTTCTCCTTAACCCTTTAGTGCGCAGCATTGCATATATGAAAACAACAGTGCTATGAATTTAACACTAGAACCGCCGGAAATTTTACCCAAGTGTTATAAAACTATTTTACACACGAATTTTTATTTAAAATTATTTAACCTATATTTAATTTATTTCTCTGTGGTACATATTTAACATATTTTAGAAAAAACATTTTGGTTCGAATCGAAATATTTTCATTTTTTACCGCTCAAGATGACCGCTATGGCGGTTCTAGTGTTAATAGATTTTTTTATTCGTATATACCTAATTCACACCAGAAAATTAAAATAGCAATATTTTCTTTAATTAATAACAGACATTCCGTATTTAAGTACAGCAAAATTAACCCCTGAAACTTTCTGGTGTAAAGTCAGATTCTCTGAACTACGTTATTTCTAGAACGTATTTCATCATGGGAATTAATGGGTAAAGGATAAGTTTTATTAAATAAATAATTATATAAAATAAGGTATTTGGAGACATACTTAATAAAATATTTACTAATTTGCAATATTTTAGCGTAAAATAGCAGTAGTTTTTACTCATTTTGCAGATGTGAAACAGAAGAAAAGATTGACGTATTATATGACAAATGTATACCTGATTTTTTAGGTAGCTTTCATTACAAAAAGCTACCTATTGCAGCCGTTCGGAGGAAAGCGATTTCAAAAAATTTTGGTATATTTTCATTGATCATGACCCCCAGACACCGAAACCACCCTCCGTTCAAATGTTGATATATATATATATATATATAATCTGATATTTGTCACACTGTAACTCTCGTATTTATGAACCGATTTGGATGTAACTCGGTGTATACATAGTAATTACCAATGTCTCGACCGAGTTCGTTGGTCAGCTTCATCCGCCATCTTGTTTCAAAATGACGGCCATTTAATTTTTTTTTTAATTTACAATTTTAAATGTGGTACCAACAAATTGAAAATGGAACCATATTTTATTCTTATGTGTTTGACCTTAATACGAAGATTCCGGAGCAGTTTTTATTTCGTTTATATCTTAAAAAATGGCTTAGTTATAGCACTTTGAATTTCTAGCGTGGCTAACATTGTGAAACGAACTGAATTTTGTCACGCGATAACAGGCGTATTTATCAACCGATATGGATGTACCTTGGTGTGTACATAGTACATACCAATGTCTAGACCGAGTTCGTTGGCCAGCTTCTTCCGCCATCTTGTTTCAAATTGGCGGCCATTTAAAAAATTTAAAATTTAAAATAAGATACCAAAAAATTGGAAAATGAAAAATATTTTTTTCTTATGTGTTTGACCTTAATACAAAGATTCCGGAAAAGTTTTTATTTCGCCTATACCTTAAAAAATGGCTGAGTTATAGCACTTTGAATTTTTAGCGTGGCTGACATTTTGAAACGACCTGATTTTTTTTACGCGATAACAGGCGTATTTACGAACCGATTTCGATGTAACTTGGTCTGTGCATAGCAAATACCAATGTCACGACCGAGTTCGTTGGCCAGCTTCATTCGCCAACTTGTTTCAAAAGGGAACATTTTAAAAAAAATTATTTAAAATTTAAAATGAGGTATCAAAAAATTGGAAAATGAAAAAAAAAATTATGTGTTTGACCTTGATACAAAGATTCCGGAGCAGTTTTTGTTTCGTCTATATCATAAAAAATGGTTGAGTTATAGCACTTTGAATTTCTAGCATGGCTGACATTTTGAAATTTGTCACGCTATAACACACGTGTTTATTAATCTATTTGGATGTAAGAAGGTATGTGAATAGTATATAGCAATGTCTCGACTACGTTCGCTGGCCTGCTTCATCCGCCATCTTGTTTCAAAATGGCGGCCATTAAATAAAAAAAAATTATATTTAAAGTGAGGTGCAAAAAAAATTAGAAATTGAAAAAGGTTTCTTTCTTAAGTATTTGACCTTAATATAAGGATTCCGGAGCGTTTTTTGTTTTGTTTTTATCTTAAAAAATGGCTCAGATATAGCAGTTTGAATTTCTTTATGTGGGTGACATTTTGAAAAATCTGATTTTTTGCCTGCGACAGCACTCGTATATATCAACCGATTCCGGTGTGAGTGAGAATGTGCAAAGGAATTACTAAAGTCTCGACCAAGTTCACTGGTTAACCTCATCCACCATGTTGTCTTAAAATGGCAGGCACTTCAAGATATCGCCAAATTTGGCAACCAAATATAAGTTACTTTAAATAAAAGCAGCTTGTATAAACCTGAATAATTTCGCTAAATTCTCATTCATAATGATTTAGTATTGATAAAAACTAGTATTGAATCTTCTATAATCGTTTTCACCTAAATTTATCTTCTTGTGTTTGAATAACATAAGCTAGCTTTTTAAAAATAAGGAATATAAAAGGTAACTCTTCCTCCCGGCACTGGCTGGAAGGACTTTTTTATTATTTTTCTGCGTAATAAACCTTTCAGAGAATCATATATAATTTTTTCGAAGCAAAATAAAAAATCGCGCATTTAAGGGTTAAGGGGATCATTTTAGGCCACCTTCCCCTAAATAAAACATTACTGGATAAATTTTATGTCTATACCTACTAGAAAGAATGGCTCATTTCGGTATTATTTACTTCCATTATAATTCTTCGAGACATAAATACGCCTTTGATTATCTTTGGAAGAGATACTAAGGCACACCCAAGTAAATGAATGGTTAAAGAACATTCAATGTAATATACCGTAGTTAATTATTTAGGTGGAATACATAAAAGTAACCGCGTAATTTTTTATAAGACAAATAATCGGTCACATTCATCAAACAAATCGGAAATTGTACGTAGAACGTGTCAAATGAAGTGCGTTCGTACTATAACTAGTTTTATAAATATTCAGATTTTGGTGCAATAGCTGTTGCACTCTTATGCAAAAATGCAGGAATACAAAATATATTACGATTGTATGTATTAAATTGAGTTATATGGAAATAATAGTACTCCATCTTAGTTGTCTCCTGACTCTTAAAATTGGGGAAAAAAATACCATTTTCAACATTTAATATCTTACAATGTATATGGTTTTAAAACACAATTTTTACTGAGATAAGTACGTGCTTTCATTTTATGTATTTAAAAATGCAGATGCAGAATTAGAAGAAGAAAGTTTGCAGAAGAAAATTTCAAGATGCAGAATTAGCATTTACAGGAGGATCCAAAATATCAGATATTTGACGAGCAGAAAATTAGTATAACACATTACGCTCACAATTACAAAATAAATATTAGAACTAGAATGAAAATTTTGGTACCCCCCTATACTTCAGATTGTAATAACTTCCCTGAACCTAAATAAATTTTTATTTAAAGCATTTTTATATTTTTAGCTATATTTTTATATTTTTATATTTTTGGTATTTAGCTAATACCAAATTTTGAAATTTTCAACAATATAATCAATCACCTAAAAAATATATTTTTTTGAACAATAAAAAGGAAATTTTAGGTTTCGTTTATACGGATTACCATAGAACGTATGTTTTGAAAATTTTATGAAAAAATATTTATAAGTTTTTGAGATATCGTCCGCCTTATGCCCAAAAACGTCATTTGGAGAAAAATGGCATCAAAGTTTCGGAAGCGTCGCTTCAGCTATTGAGCGGGTATAATTATAAATGTCATAACTTCTGTTCTAATAGGAATTTCAAGGAAAAAAATACATGAAAATGTTCAGAAAGATAATTTAATATCTAAAAAAATAATAATAAATTTCTAAAATTTGGAAGCTTTAACAGACCTGAGACCCTTAAATAAGGGGTTATCATTATGCCAAACTAGTATCATTACCCATCATGGGATATCTTGAATTCATTACATGGGATAGGATTTAATAGAACGAAGAAATCTTTTATTAATATTTTTTTAAGTTTTCATTCGATTTTCATAAAGTTTGAAATGACTCGACAAAATTCTGAAATGTTTCTATAGATTATATATCAAACCGTATGGTTGGGTAGTTTTTGCGCTGTTTTATGTTGACCGACGGACAGACAGAAGGGCGGACCAGACGACGACTATAAGTGTTATGCATTTATATAATTACGAACGTGTCTGCCTGATTTGCCATGTCATTCTTTAAAAGTTTTTTTTTTAAAATTATCCTGTATTGTGATGCGTTTAATATCTAGAATAAATTCGTAGGGTTATAATGTCTAATTTTAAAATGTTTAAAAAAAATTCTACTGCATGCGTCCGGTATCCGGGTCAGATGGGATTCGATTTCAAAATTTTGGGCCACACAAAAAGATCCAAAACTCATCTCTAATAGATATATCGAGTCCATAAACATAAGCTCTATTCATGAATACGTATTATTTTATAATGTTACTGATCATCGTCAAAACTTGGGAGTTATAATCAAAAGAAATATAATTTAGTTAAATGGAAAACAAGAAAGAAAAATCATGCGTTAAGCATATATTCTGAAACACTTTCCAACCCTTCCTCAATCCTTTAACAATACTTCGTTATTTAGGAAAATAAGGTAAATAAGGTAACTAATTAAGCATTTTAGAAAACTCATAAAACATTTAAAAAACTGATTTCAGCAGTTACCGTCCATAGCCAATAGTAATGTTATTACACGCCGCTATTTACCTAAAATTTAACTTAAACTAAAACACCCTTAAAACTACTGAAATCACGTTTTCCAGATAATATCATCCATAGACGGTTATGCATCCATTTCTTTTCGTGACCCTGTATATCATTTTATCTATATTCTACAAACATTTCTTAGTAAACTAGATGCAGGTCAGCGTAAAAATGCATAACTCCTTTAAAAACCGCCTTTAAGCAATTTACGCTCATACTCCTTACGAAAATCTTTTTTGTAGCCTGTATATGAACTGTATATGAACTATAGTATTTCTACAAACCGTATAGTATGCATATATATAGTGAAACATAAAAGCGCATATCATAATTAAAAATGCATTTCCAGCAATCATCGCTTATGTAACTCCGGGCACAATATGGTCTCTGAAATATATTGTGGGTCGCTGTGAATATTATGCACTTCTTATTATGCATGAAATAACTTATACTAAACCTCAGCGACGTATATTAATTTCATTATATACGAAATCATTTAACAAAATTAAAATACGCGGCAAACCCCCCCCCCCCCCCATATCATTATGTTTACGGAATTCTTTTGTGTGGACCTGTAAATGAATAATAAGTATTCCTTGCACCGCATATTCTTCAGAATGCTTATTTTAGTGCACTTCACAAATGCATATCAATTATTTTATGCTTGAAAGCGTGAAACATCATTAGAAATCATTTGAAACGATTTTTTCCCATTGGTCGTAATGCAACGGAATACTTTTGACTCTCCCTGTAAATGAGATAAATATGCTACAAACTTCATATGAAGCAATAGTTCGATGGTGAACCTTAATAGCATCCAAAAATTTCAGCGCAATCCAAGTATATTTACGAGAGTTAAACCGCGGACAGACAAACCGAAATCATAAACGCTTCTCAATTTTGTTGGAAATTGTTAAAAATTAGTATGAACGAGGAATATCCACGTAAAAGAATGAAAATTTATATTTTCTGATATGGGAAAATATTTCTGTTGTAAAATCAATATATTTTGACAAACACAAAAGATTGGAAAATATTTTTTCGCAAGGCTTTATTTTCTTTTAAATCTTTTCTTTACATTACTGATATCGTTTCCTAAAATTATTCAATAAGGATAAGTATATGACCTGCTATTATAAAATTTTTTGCTTTATTTTTATTTATTTATTTATTTATTTTTTTAAGAACAATAATTTTAAATTCTAATTTTGAAACAGATAAAAGCGAATTGTGTATTCAAACAGTTTTTTGCTTGATTTTTCAATCAACAGCTGAGAAAATGTCATATCTAATGCCGTAAAATCGAGCCTATCTGCTGCAAATATTTTCTCAACATATATACTTTTGATTAATACGAAAAATATATGATAATTGCGGACGTTATTCCTCTGACTGCGAATGCTTGCCTCAAATTTAAATAAATGATACACATAACTGAAAATTTGACTATATCAGTTCTAACTAACCAAAGAATTTGTTTAGTACATTATCGATTTTCTAATTTTCTGATTTACTAGCCAAGTATGCATGCAAAATATCATTGATTAATGAATGTCACAGAATTCATCCTATCAACATGCAGAAATATTCCATATGAATAAATTGAGAGAGCAAGTTATCGGAACTCCCGGTTAGCTCCACTCCCTGCCTCAGTCTGAACCAGACTCCGTGGAATCGTAATCGTGTAATCGTAGTGGATTATAAACGATTACATGAACTGTGTAATCGCACTGTAATCGTAATCATAAATTTTGATTTCGAAATAATCGCAATAATATCATAATCCAAAGATTTCACTCCAATTATAATCATAATTTAACCATAATTTCTATGTAATGTAATCGCAAAGTCATTTGCATCGGCAAGCTCTGTAATCGTAATCTTGCATATATATGATTACATTCTATAATTACACCTTTTTTTTTCTTTCGCTTCCAAACCAAAATATACTTGGACAGTTAGCTAAACATTATACCAGGAACGGAAGGGTTCATGTTTTCATCTCTTTAAATTTGCACTAAAGTGGGAGTGTCAAGGTCAGAAATCATGAGGGACAATAGATAGCCTTTAATACGGTAAAATTGAAAGAGAATGTATACCGTGTACTGTATATAGGAATGTTAGGACATAGAAGTAGTATTATTTGATTTGGTTTCGTTACAGATATGGGAATTGGGAAAATAAACTCGCCATGTGGTCAATCCGGAGGTCATGGATGTGGGACTGATGATGGATAAAAAATAAAAAAAAGGAAAGAAAGAAAAATACTACATTTATGGTTTTATTATGAGCACTTATATATATCAGTTGGGCACTATATACTATACTCTGCTACCCCTCCCTTCCACTATATTCTCTCCTACCATAAGAAAGTTTTGTTTTTCCCTTTTAACGTTCATGTGTTTCAAATTTATTTCCAAATTTATTACGTTTGAGATTTAGGAAAATCTGTATAATTTTATAGCTTTTAATTGAAGAGATGAGTGGATGAACATGTTATGCAACATTTTCTAAAAAAATTTTTATCTTTTGGTTAAAAGCGTTATGAGGTATCCTATCACATGGTGAAGCTAAAATACTAAGATTCTATTGTCTTGAAGATTTAAGACATTATTCATTAATATTTAATAATGTCAATAATATTAATAATTTTTAATATTTGAAAATTAAATATGAATAAGTTTTCCTGAAATAATTTAGTACCAAACCTGTTAATATTTTAAACACATTTTATCAAACGGAATATAAATCACTAAAATTTACAGCAAAAACTTTCACTTCATATTTCTTCAAATGTAATTTTTGTTACTTAACATGTTCTTCCACTTAGCTCTTCAATTTTATCTCCATTTTTGTTGTAAATAATTATTAATGCTATAGATTGCATATTTATAGACACACACAGATGAGACAGGGAATTGTGTTTTACCATGACTATTGACAAAGAGAGGAAATTTTATTGTTTTATAATCATGAATGAGAAGGTCAAAACAAAACCTCAGAACTCATTACTGAAGTATTTTCTCAATATCGAATATTAATATGTATATGAAGAAATGTTGATTTTTTCTTGTTTCATAAGTCTTTATAAAGGTAAATGATAAAAACTCAATAAAACAAGGGAGATTTGAATTGGGGAGATTTTTTTTTTCAACAAGCTTAATTGCTTTCGAACTGTGAGCTTATTTCCATATAAATGCTAATGAAATTCTTTATTCCTAAATAATTATAAAATGTGAAATTTACACATATATATAGTTAAACAATGAATTCGAAGAAAGAAGCGTTCGTAATAGAATCGGGTTATACTTAATCCGAACCTTAAGATTTTATTTTGAGTCAACCTAAAACAGACTTAAATCCGAATTGTATGAAAATGAACCCTTAATTTAATGCAAATGTACAATTTTAACCTATAATTATACCTCTAATATGAATTTGTGCGTATGAATCTGTGTGTATATTTATGTATATGAATATTTTTTGTACAAAAATAAACATACCCACACACATATATAAAGCTCATTAATATTCAAGTATGCAATTTTTTCACCCGACAAAATATTTAGGGATTTTTTGGGAAAAATTTGGTAAATCCAAACCCGACTCGCAAATGTCAAAACACAACCCGAAACGTTTTAAGTTAACATGATCTGAAGCCGCCAAAAAAACCAACTCATCCAGGCTGCAGCGAAGAAAATTAGCTCCAAACGAACCCGAACTTAGTGTCGGGTCCGGTTTGGATAAAATCATACCTGACATGATGGACTCACGAAATCAGTGTAATCGAACTGTAATCATAATCGATCAGTTCAGTAATCGTAATCCAACAAAAAATCTAAACGTAATCGTAATCTAGATTTAAAAAAAAATAGATAATTCAGAATTGTAATCGTAATTCCACTTGCATAAATAGACATGTAATCGTAATCGGTGTTTATAAATTGAAAGTAATCGTAATCTATTACAGTCCTCCGTAATCGACACGAAGTCTGGTCCGAACTGCACATTTATTGTTCGTTAAGGATTATGTTTCTAAAAACTTTTTAAAAATTTCGAGGACAATAAAATACCACTGCTCTTTCTAAATTTCATCGAAAGATCGGTATAATAATTGAAAATCTGACTCACTTGCTTTAAAAATATCCGTTATTCTGAAAATATAATTTACCATTTAAAAAATATGGTGTCAACTAAATAAAATTTGTGTATGGGACATTTTTTCCGAAGAGGTTTATACACAATAATTTCGGAATATCGAGATTTATAGGCAAATCAAAAAGGTTTGCGGGGGAAAAAGCAATGAACAATGAATGGTCTTTTGTCTTTTGTCACTAAATGCTGCATCATGCTTAATAAAGAAAGAAAAAACGTGCTCAAGGAGGTTCGGCTCAACCGGCTTACAGTCGACCTGAAAGAGAAAGTTAAGCAGAAAGCTTACTACACGTGGTGCTTCTATTTTTAGAACTCTTATTTTTGGGAAATCCCTTGTAAACTATTCAGTAATTTCATGGCTACAGTCATTGGTGGTTGATGAGTACAACAGCGGCATTCAGAAGTCTCTGTCTTGTTGTGGTAAGTGCTTAAATAACAATCACAATCATATCCGAAAGTAGAATTAAGTTCATTATTATTGTAAACAACATTTTTTTAGGATATATCTTGTTTGTTTGTTTTAATTGCATAAAATTGTAAATATATAATAAATGTACATGTACTGAAAATAATTTAGATAATGAATTAGATAATATTTGCAGAATTGCTCATAATAATGGTTTTAAAGTTCAACTTATCAATAGATTAATTGTGGATATGGCCTTTCTATAGATATATTATGTTTATAGGAAGTATGAAAATAAACTTGATTAGTAAAACTGCAAACTTTATACAATTCAATATTTTCCAAGCTTTTTTGAGAAATTAAAATACAGTCTTAAGCGTTTCAATATCTGATTAGTAGGCAAACTTCAGCTATTACAGAATATAATTTGCACTAAAATACAGGGTGGTCATAAAAAAACTTTGCCGATATATGGAACTCTAGCGGCCGTTCCGTTTAACCGATCGAGATGAACTTTCAGCTATAGTTATTCAGGGGTATGAGCTCGAGATTCTGTGACCGGCAACAAATTGGTGCTCACGGTTACGGTTATAGGTACAGAACTCGAAATTTTCGAATAGCAACGCCCATTTTTTTTTCACCGCAAAATGTTCAGCGTATGCGAAAACCCTAAATAGCGCTGGAACGGTACGTGTATCGCAATAAACGGACGCGTTATGCACGCACAAAAAACAGCACAACGAACGGCCAAAAACAACACGATCAGGGCGCACGAAGGAAATTTGCATATGACAAGGGCAAGACACCAATCACAGAACGCCGTTCGACAGATAATCAGCGTAGAAAACGGATTCTTACCTCTATCATATGCAAATTTCCTCCATGCGGCCCGATCGTGTTGTTTTTGGCCGTTCGCTGAGCTGTTTTTTGTGCGTGCATAACGCGTCCGTTTATTGCAATACACGTACCGTTCCAGCGCTATTTAGGGTTTTCGCATACGCTGAGCATTTTGCGACGAAAAAAAATGGGCGTTGCCATTCGAAAATTTCGAGTTTCTGTACCTATAACCGTAACCGCGAGCACCAATTTGTTGCCGTTCACAGAATCTCGAGCTCATACCCCTGAATAAATATAACTGAGAGCTCATCTCGATCGGTTAATGGGAACGGCCGCTAGAGTTCCATATATCGGCAAAGTTTTTTTATGACCACCCTGTAGATCCAATTAATTTTGAGAATTGCTCAGGAGTTTCTGAAATATTATTTATTAAAGTGGACGGATAAATATTTACTATATTGGTATGAAAAGCAGAAAATTTAAGTATAGAAAAAGGAGCATGTAGCTGATATTAAATATAATAGAAAAACCACAGCCCTATCAAGATTATATCAAGAAGAAATCATCCAAAAAAATTTAAATGGAAGTAAGATAATTTTCCCCTCCAGTCTATAGTATCCATTCACTGTAAGAGAAACCATAGCGATTCTAACACTCAAAGACTCAATATGTAGCAATGCAGCATCCTTTAACTTACCAAAACTATGGCTCGGGTTAATCAATGGTTACGAAAATAAACATCTAACCAGGAAAGTCTTCATACGGACATACTCCGAAAAATCTGAAAAAAAAAATTACAGAATGTTCTTTTCATGAGGATATATGTGTTTATATATAAAAAAAAAAAATCGGCGGAACCTCGATAGAGCGTCCGTAAAAAAATAATGAAAATTTCGTTGTTTGGCGATTTTTTATCAGTTGGCGACGGAATGCAATTTCAAAAAATACTTTTTTATTTCAAATACACTTTAAAGATAAAATGCTTTATCTTGAAATTGTTTAAATACATTTAATTTAAATAACCTTAGTTTTGTCAGTTTTTGTTTGCACTTTGCGATAAGGAATGATGTTAGAATTGTAAAATCTATATATTCCATACCGTACAGCTCAAAATAATGGCAAATATTTTTATTTCAGATGTTAAACTTTTCTTAGAAATAATATTATTGTATTGTTGGTTTAATTATTTTACTGTAATGATTTATTTCTGCACATAATTTTTAAACAGTAAAAAAAAATATATATATCTTGAACATGGTTTGCAATTTTATTAGATTAAATAAATTTTTAAAAATTACTCGAATGAGTTAAGTTGCTCAACTCACGTTAATTAAAAAAGAAAAAGCTTTAACAGAACAGTAAACTTACGTGCATAATATTTCTTTTCTTTTCTCCACATGACATCATTATAAATATTATTGATCAGCAAAAAGAGAAGAATTTTTTTTAATGATATGATTTCTTTCTGCATGTGATTTTTAAAAGGATAACAAAAATTACCTTGAATATGGTTTGAAATTTTATTAGATTAGATATTTTTTTTAAAAATGCCCGTTTTCATGATTGAGCTAATTTACTCAGCTCACTTTGATTAAAAAAGAAAAGCTTTGACAGAACAGTAAACTTACATTGCATCAGATTTCTTTACTTTTCTCCACATGACATCACTATAAATATTATTGATCAGCAAAAAGAGATAAACTTGCGCTTTGTGATAAGGAAAGATGTTAGAATTGTAAAATCTATATATTTTGTAAAGCTCAAAATATTGCCAAATATTTTACTTTAGATGTTAAACATTTCTTAGAAATAATTACGTTGTATTGTTGGTTTATTTTTTTTTATGTAATGATTTCTTTCTGCATGGGATTTTTAAAAGGATAGCAAAATTACCTTGAATATGGTTTGAAATTTTATTAGCTTAGATAAATTAAAAAAAAAAAAAATACCCGTTTTCATGATTGAGCTAATTTACTCAGCTCTCTTTGATTAAAAGAAAAAGCTTTGACAGAACAGTAAACTTACATTGCATCAGATTTCTTTACTTTTCTCTACGTGACATCATTATAAATATTATTGACCAGTAAAAAGAGATAATGGCGCTTTGTGATGGGGAAAGATATAATTGTAAAATCTATATATTCTGCAAAGCTCAAAATGTTGACTTTGCTTTAGATTAATACATGGAAATTATTCCAGAGGGAAACATTCGCCTTGGATACAGTATTTCAAATGAAAATCAAATTTCAAAGTAATTGCTTAATAGGCGCAAAGGCCAACATAGTGAAAAAGATTCCAAGCCGGGATTCGAACCCGGGCTATCAGTAAAGCACACTGACGTTCTACCGACTAAACCACTTGGAACGATACCCAGCAAGGAAAATTTCTCACTATTATATGTTGGCAAGGGCAAACGCAGCACAAGATGGAATATTTACCGTGAGCCACCAACCTGGGGCAAACACGGAATATAATTAAATCCAGCATCGATAGAAACGCCGCCAACATATAATAGTGAGAAATTTTCAATGCTGGGTATCGTTCCACGTGGTTTAGTCGGTAGAACGTCAGTGCGCTTTACTGATGGCCCGGGTTCGAGTCCCGGCTTGGAATCTTTTTCACTATGTTGGCCTTTGCGCCTATTAAGCAATTACTTTGAAGTTTGATTTTCATTTGAAATATTGTATCCAAGGCGAATGTTTCCCTCTGGAATAATTTCCATGTATTAATATAGATTCTATCGATGCTGTATTTAATTATATTCCGTGTTTGCCCCAGGTTAGTGGCTCACGGTAAATATTCCATCTTGTGCTGCGTTTGTAGCCTTGCCAACATATAATAGTGAGAAATTTTCCTTGCTGGGTATCGTTCCAAGTGGTTTAGTCGGTAGAACGTCAGTGCGCTTTACTGATGGCCCGGGTTCGAGTCCCGGCTTGGAATCTTTTTCACTATGTTGGCCTTTGCGCCTATTAACCCTCCGAGCGTCTTGCAAAAGGGTAAAATTGTAATGTTGTTTTCTTTGCATTTTGTTTTAAATGCTAAGAAAATATGATTCTTTCAACATTATAAAAAAAAACTCAATTACAAATATAAATGTAATCCTTGAGAGTATTAATCATTCTTCAATGTATTTAAAATTCATTAAATCTATAGAATTACATTATCTTAAATATTGCTTGTATTGCTGTGAAACCTGGAGCGTAGTGAACGGAATAATACGCCCCAAACACTTAGAGGGTTAAGCAATTACTTTGAAATTTGATTTTCATTTGAAATATTTGCTTTAGATGTTAAACATTTCTTATAAATAATTACGTTGTATTGTTGGTTTAATTCTTTTTTAATGTAATGATTTCTTTTTGAATATAATTTTTAAATAGATAACAAAAATTATCTTTAACATGGCTTGCAATTTTATGAGATTAAATAATTAAAAAAAAAAAAAAAAAGACCCGTTTCCATGATTGAACAAATTTACTCC
Source organism: Maratus speciosus (assembly GCA_963932465.1). Taxonomy (NCBI): domain Eukaryota; kingdom Metazoa; phylum Arthropoda; class Arachnida; order Araneae; family Salticidae; genus Maratus; species Maratus speciosus. Next base: position 482,317,159 of record OZ010797.1, read on the forward strand.
GCTCACTTTGATTAAAAGAGAATAGCTTTAACATAACTACAAACTTCTAATTAAATACATAACGAGAATTGAATTTTCAAATTTATCCAGTTTTCTCCGATTAAAATAGAAAATGCCAACCACTGTCAGTTCAATACAAGGCCTGTGCGCTAATACAAAAATGATTACTTTGGTAGGCTGACCTTTTTTTCACGTCGGTATGGTTCCTTCTGCTTAAAAAAAAGATCACGTTATTTTTCTGAAATTAAATCGGTCAAAAAAAACTTTAAGAGTTCTGTAAAGCTAAAAAAATTAGAGAATATTTTTACTGAAGATGTTAAACTTTGATCTTATAAATTGTATTCCTTCGTTTTTTTGGTATAGTTTTTTTTTTTTATTTATTTAATGTAATGATGTCTTTCTGCATATAAATTTTTAAAAGGCAACTTTTAAAAAATTCTTCTTCATTGGAAAACGTTTTAAATTTTATTAGATTACATAAATTTAAATTAAGTTATACATTTTCAGAACTAGGCATTTTTATGCAGCTCACTTTAATTAAAAGAGAACAGGTTTAACAGAACAGTAAACTTACGTTGTATCAGATTCCTTTACTTTTCTCTTCATGGCAATATTATAAATATTGAGATAAGGAAAGATATTAGAATTGTAAAATCTACATATTCTGTACAGCTCAAAATATTGGCGAATATTTTTACTTGATATGTTAATGTTTTCTCAGAAATAATATTGTTGTATTGATAGTTTATTTATTATTATTATTTCAATGTAAATATTTCTTTCTGAATATAATTTTTAAAAAGGTAACAAAAATTATCTTGAATATGGCTTGCAATTTTATTAGATAATTAAAAAAAAAAAAATACCCGTTTTCATGAGTGAGCAATTCTACTCAGCTCACTTTGATTAAAAAAGAAAAGCTTTAACATAACTACAAACTTCTAATTAAATACATAATAAGAATTGGATTTTCAAATTTATCCAGTTTTCTCTGATTCGATTATTTCTCTTATCGATTATGGAATCGATAAATTTCCGTCGTATGTGATTTATTTATTTTTTATTTATTTATTTATTTTTTTTTTTTGCTGTTTACTTTAAGGAAACAGTAAGAACTTTATCGATCAGGAAAAACAATAAAACCTTCGGAAAATTTGATGTCGAAATATATTTGCGTTGTAATATTTACATTTCAAGGGGGAAAAATCACAAACAGATTGGCAAATATTTTGTACTCGAGATGTTAAACCTTTCTTAGAAAAATTAGGTTGTAACGAAAGTTTTCCGCCAAATCGCCATTACATAATACTAATTGTAATATATATAATTAACTGTAATATTATATATAACCACCATTCCGCCAAACCTTCACAGTGTCATGTGATACAACACTAGTACCTGAAGCTATGCACTTTATTCGGTGACATACTGTAGATGGCTTTTTGCAACATAAGTAAATGATGATTCTAATCTGGTAGCACGATACTTCCATTTCAGATACCTTATGCTTAATGATAACGGTATTTTTTACAAATTTCACAACACAGAGTTAGTTATAAAGCAAGTTTCTTTCTTTCAAATAACCAAAAAATCGTTTGACAAAATATGAGCAAACACGTCAACGCGAACTGTTTGCACAGACCGTATCAGCTGTGGCGGGAAACTTTCGTTACAACCTGATATGTTGATTGGTAATAGCACTTAGAAAATGCAACATTTTTTGTGCTTATGTTAAAAAAAAAAAAAAAAAAAAAAAAAAGTTAGAAAAATGTATCTGATATGTATATAACAAATATAACTGCTGTTTTACGAAAATTGATTAACGTAAATAACTTTAATAGAAGTAGGTATAATTGAATTCCAGATTTTTAATATTTATCAAGTTTTTTAATTAAATCAGAAAATAAATACATAGGTCAGTAGTTAGTATAAGTATTGTTGAATTGATCGAATGAAAACCATAATTGGAACAATTCATATCCATATTTACCATATGAATAATTTTCATTTGAACAACTACATGTATATTTTTAGACATACGTTTTCAGCGTTTTTAATTAACGTATGAAAGTTTTAAAAGAAATATCGTCGCCGGTAATTAATGTATATAACTATGAATGATTTGAATAAATATATGAAAAAATAATGTGTCATTAAAAAAAGTTAGGAAAAAAAACTCTTTTTCTTTGAAAACAAATTAGAAATTTCACTATGTGAATAAATTTAATAGAAGAGGTTAGTAGAAATTTCATGATTTCTCTTACTCAGCTGTCATTACTTAAAAGAGAAAATCTAATATAGAAAATGTAATATAGAATTATAAACAAACAATGCCTTAAATGTCTTTTCTTTTCAAATAAATACAACATTATTAGGATGAGTGAAGCGAATCCTCCACTAGGCTACACAAATTACATTTTGTCGTACGCTTTACAAAAAAAAAACAAAACTATTCACTATTTTGACTTGAAATTAAACATAAAAATAAATTATGATTTGTAGATTTGCACAATGTTATTAATAACCTTAAAAAATTATTATTTAAATTAATTTATTTCACATGTTTCTCCATTATGGACGCATTTTTGCAAATAAAAAAGGAAACACGTCTATTTTCAAAAGAAATTATTAATTAAATAATTATTGTTTAATTAAATAGTTTCACGGGTCTTTTGTGAAATTTTTAAAATACACCTTTTTTTATGAAAATTATAGCATATTTTTAGTGAATTAAAATTTGTGAAAATTCAATTCTTTACATTCAATTATAAAAGTATTTTTCAGTGTTAAGAATTCAAATGTACAATTTAGTCTTATTATGTGAAATCATTTACGCAACAATACTTACGCATTTTAAAAGTCTTTTTTTTTTTTTTTTTTTTTTTTTTTTTTTGTGTGTGTAAACATAAAATAACGTTTTTGCTCAATAAAGACGCAAAAATAATTTAAAAAAATAGTGTTACTTCCAAATAATGCTTCGCGAATCCATACAAAGCATGGCTTTATTTAGTTAATATTACTGATCGGAGAAAAGAGATAAAATTTCCTATTTTTGATGGTGAAAGATGTTTGAGCTGTAAAATTTATATATTCTGTCAAACACCAAAGACTGGCAAACTGGAGATAAAAATCTTTTTTCAGATGCATTCATAATCTTTCTGACATCGTTTTGTAAAAGTAAAATTGCATTCGTGCTTTTTCTTCCTATGTTCTTTTTTATTTTTTGAAAATAATTTGAAATTTTATTGGTATGAATGGAAAAATACATAAAATAATAGTATAAAGGAATGTCTTTATTTTTCAGATTTTCTGAGCTTCCTTTAATTAAAGAAGAAAAGCTTCAATAAAAGTTTAAGAATCCCTTGTACTTCATATTTTTTGTTTCAATAATGTTTACTACATGGAAACTTATCCGAACTATATTCATTAGAGAAAGAAATAGGAACTTCAGCTTTATAATAATGAAAGATGTTTGCGTTGTAAAATTTATATTTCCAGACAAGCACAAAAGACTGGCAGAAATTTTGTAAACAAGATGCTAAACTTTCTTTGTAATATTTGTAATTATGATATCGTCTACAAAAAAGTATAAATTCCATTTGCAAAGTTTAAGCATTTAACATATATTAACTATGTAAAAGAAATCATAATTGGAATTTGTGAACAATCTTTTTGTGTTTTTTCTAGAAAATAAAAACATGAGCAATTTATACCAAAAATAACTTTTGAATATTAATAAATGAAATTTGAAAATAAAATGAAAACTTTGAAAAATCACTTCAACAAACTATTGAAAAAAAATATGTGCCAATCCTGATTTCTCATATTCATTCAGGGATTTTTTTTTTTTCGTAAAAACTGAAAATAATTATAGATTAACTTAACTATAAATAATAGTATAACTTTAAAATGTATTGTTGCAATAGGTAATATAAATTTTCTAAAATGTTGTAATAAAAACCTTCATTTAAAGTATGTTTGTCACGCGAAAGAAATAACCCCCCCACCCCCACAGTCCTAAATTAGTTGCCACATTTAGGTCGAAAATTTTGTCCAAATTAGTTGCTACACTTCAAGTGGGTGGAGTCATAAATAACTTTCGATGCAGTTTAGTAAATCGGCACCATTTAGTAAGGTCTCTACCACCAGTATACCATAAAGATTTTTTTCTTCCTAAAGAATTAACGATTTATTAGCTAGAAGGTAGTTTTATGCGATTACTGGTGGAAGAATCCTTACAAAATGGAGCGTGGCTTAAAAGCATGCGAACCCTAGATTTTTTTTAACTAATTAGGTATTTATTTAACACTTTCCGGAGCGGAGTAATTGTGTTTACAAATAGATGAAATAATGGACTGACAGCAAAATGTTTAAACGAATTTATTAGAAAATACGAACTTTCTTATTTTCACGTACATTACAAAATGAAAATTCTAACTAAATATTCTTGGTGTCGTCTGTCAGTTTTATAATTAAAATTGGGTGTCCTTTTTCAAAGATACCGTCCTCGAAAGGGTTAAAGAGAGACGGAGGAAATGCTTGGTAACAAAATGTTGTTGATTGACAGCCTAGCACCTTGAAATCTCTGAAAAATGTTTAAACAAAATCATAAAATCATCAGTATCAATAATCGATACAAAAGTAATCCAATGTAGCAACTAATTTCGAAGAGAGGGAGTATATATTTAAAAACAAGTCAGAAATTGTATGTCAAAAGTGGCAAATGAAGTGCGTTCGTATTATAACTAGTTTTATAAATATTCAGATCTTGGTCGAATAGCTGTTGCCCTCTTACACAGAAAAAACTGTTTTGTAATAACACAGTAGACAAAACAAGTAAATTTTGGTTGATATAGCTCCAACCAAATATTTTAGTTAGAATTATCAAATTTTGGTTAAATTAACCAAATAATTTTGTTATTTCAGCAAATCATTTCTTTAGTCCACCCAAAATTTGGTCATTCCAACAAACATATTTGGTTGGAGCTATATTAACCAAAATTTACTTTTTCAACAAAGAGTTTTATCCGCGTATGCAAAAATGATCAATACAAAATTTATTACGGTTCTACATATTATCCCTTAAACGGCGGGTGTTGCTTTTCGGCAACATACCCAATTTAGGCTTCTAAAATACTATTAGAATAATAATTAGAATAATAATTAGAAGCTATAATGCCTAATGTTGCCAATAAAATACATTCTGAAAATATTATTAAATCGAATTTCAACATGTAGATGGCAACACTTGTGCAGTTTAAGAATAAAGATAGATTTATTTTTTCAGTTCTTGCTACCTGTTCTTTTTGTTTTGTTTGGAAGCTCACGAAATACTCTATTTTGTTTTCCAGTGAGCAAGTAAAATTTATTTCTTATTATAGTTCCTAAAATTCTTGTGTGTTTAATATTATAGAATTTTATCAAGGAAAATTATTTTTTGAATTAAAGACCAGTATTGACGATTGATAACAAACTGTCTTTTAGCCATAAACCATACTTAAAACAAAATATGATTTTTTAAAGAATTTTTCCCATGATTTATTTAAAAAATTAAAGCCGGAAAACATTGTTACAATAATTTTTGAAAAAACAGGCATTTAATTGTTAAATTCATTTACACGGAAATAATAGGACCCCATCTTAAATAGGACGTCATCACCATGATAATCTATAATCATTTCCTATCATTTTATATCAACGAATTAATGACGTATGATAGGATTTAATAGAATGAAGAAAACTTTTATTAAAATCTTTTTAATTGTTGATTCAATTTCCTTAAAATTTGACATGACTCAACAAATTTCCGAAACGATTCTATATGTTAAATTACAAACCATTCGGTTGATTAGTTTTTGCGCTGTTATAAGCGAACATGCGAACAGACAGACGAACGGACCAGACGACTACTATAGGTGCGACGTATTTATATAATTACGAATGTACCTAAAAAGATTAAAAAAAAACTCTTTAGTTTGAAATGCTTTCTCAATAGAATAAAACAAGATGTTTCATTACTGTTTTCATTATGGAAAGAAATACGAATTTTATCGATCAGCGGAAGAAATAAGATTTTCAAATGTGTAATAATGAAGGATGTTTGCATTGTAAGATGTTTATTTTCAAACAAACACAAAAGATTGACAGATGTTTTGCACTCAAATAAGTTAAACTTTCAGTAGAAATATTTTCAATTGCGATATTGCGTCTAAAAATGGATAAATTCTGTTTTGCGATGTTAAAAAAATATTAATTTTGTTAAATATGTTAAAGAAAGAATCAATGCAATTTGTGTTTTCAAAAAAATAATTTTCTTCGCTCGACAAATCGAAATTTTCTGACACATTTTCGGACTTATTACTTTCTTCTATCTTCAAAAGTATTGTAATCGAAATTTTTCCGACTTCCGGTTTTCGACGGATTTACACGTTTTAGGGGTCACAGACTCCCCAAAACATGTTTATACAAAATTTATGTCTATCCGTGAGCCCGTATGTCCGTGTGTTGCCATTATACCATCGAAAAGTATATGAAGTTATGCCTAAGGTTGAACCAATTTTTTTGTGTATATTTTTGGCTATGGCCAACAGGTTCTCCTTGAATTTGGAAATACAATAGAGCGCCGATTATCCGAACTCCAATTAATCGAACTTCCAATTATCCGAACAGCCTATTTCTCGCTTTTCTTTTAACAGAACTTTTATTTATCCGAACAGACTATTTCTCGTAATTTTTTTTTAATGATGATGAGATTGTGGATGAGATTTAAGATGAAAAATAAATTGAAGAAATGTAAACGAATGCTTTGAAAATGACCCAGCTCCATCACATAACGAAGTCTTTGAATGTTTGGAAACAACTATGAAATGGCTCGAACGGCAGAAGAATTCCTATTCAATTAACGTATTTAAGAAGAATTCGAGATATGACAGCATTGGAAAGACCGTCTTCTTTGAAGCAAGCAACAATCGAAAGCTTTTTTGTTTAAATTATAATCTCCGGAGTTCAGGAAATGAGAAAAAGAGAAAAAGAAAATTTTAAATGATAAAAAAGAAAAAAAAAGAAAAGGAAAAAGAAAAAAAAAACCTTAGTTTTTAAACACGTTACCACTAGCTGGTGCTTCCAGTCCTAAGCCTGGACAAACTGTGAAGGTTTTAATATACTCAGAAACATCTCTTAAATTGTCTGTCCATTTATCCGGACTTTTGCTTATCCGAACTAGGGTCGTTCCCCACTTGTTCAGATAATCGGCGCTCTACTGTACTCCTCTGAAAAGGGGTCTGTGACAGCAATATTTCTATAATTTACCCAATTTTTCGTAGTTCTATTGTCCATCGGCGGTTCGTGCAGCGAGGGGAACTGGCGTCCTGCTAAGCCGGCTATTCGTAAACAGTTGATGTATAACAGAATAACAAAAACTATTGATTTTAATAAATCACAAATTGCACTTTATTAAACTAATAATATTGAAGTATTAATATATGCAATTATTTTTTTAAATATTAAGATGTATGAGATAGAAAGTTTCGGGATTGGCACGTCCAACTAGTTTTTAAAAGTAAAAATATGAAACTTGCTGATGTGATTTTTGAAGAGATGTATAAGCCGCCGTGTGTTTTCATTTTTCACTCAATTAATTAGAATTTTATTTATAAACAATTATTTTCTCAGTATGACCATATTTTTCGTTCCCAACTCTCTCACTTTGGGAAATTCTGCTCAAAACACCAAATTCAGGGTTCGTACGGGTCCTTGAATTTCTACACTACGTAATTCTTTGGTACCACTATTTTCTTATGGAAAATCTCTGCTTAAATAAGGCAAAATTTCGTCCGTTCATACTATATTTATTTTTCTATAAAAATCTTCTGATACATTGCCTTGAAAATAACGGCACCCGTACGAACCCTGAACTTTGACAACATTTTTGGGATATATTCTGCCTTTATCAGAAAATCGACAAACACGGCGCATTATAAAGTTTCTGAATAAAAGAATCTGCCAATTTGATGAGTTTCAGAGCAAAAATGAATTTAAAAAGGAAGCAGAAAATAAGCAGTTTGGATTCGAGTGCACATTTCAGTCTTGCGTTCTTTCAAGAAAATATAAAACATGAATATTTTACAACAAAAATACCTTAAATATCGAATTTAAGATCTACATGTCCCGATTTCTGATTTCTATTCAAAAGTTTTAATTAAAACTATGATAAATATGTAAGTATGTCGAAAAATATATTGGCAGTTGTTTACGGCTGTTCTAAACTGCTCTGCTCAACAAGCGCAAAACGTTTTGACACATTTACAAATTCATTTTTAACGGAAAGATATAAAATTAGAAAGCCTGACCATGGAAGCCATTTCGAGTCGAATTGTATTTTCCATTTTTTGATCAATAAATTACCTATTGAGTTAGAAGCGATTTTGATTACGTGATAAACATATTTTTCATCCTTTCTTGAGTGACTTTTCTCCTTTCGCGTGGAAATTCGGTTCAAAACGCTCATTTTAACACTATTTTCTGAAAGATCTGTTGCGTTTGCAAAAAAATGGAACAAACACCTCCATGACATAGTTTCTGAACAAAAACACCTGCTAGTTTCATGCATTTCCGAACTAAAATAAATTAAAACTTATGTCAGAAAGTTGCCGTTTTGGACTTGAACATATTCATATTAGTAAATTTGACACAAATTCTTTCAATGATGGTTTTCACTACATTAATTCAACCATACTTATACTAACTACTGACCAATACAGTTATTTTCCGATTTAATGAAAAAAACTGGATAAATATTACAAATCTGGAATTCAAACATAGTTTATCGTATTAAAGTTGATTAATTTTCATATTGTGTCAAAAAAGAACATCAACTTATAATTCACACATTATTATTAGTATGTTCTAGCATATTTGTATTCAACATAAACGCAAAAACCAGTCGGATGTGGAAATCGAAAAATGAAGCATATCAGTGCCACCAGTTAGGTGATTTATACCAAAATCTAATCAGCAACAACTTATGTCAAGTTGTAGCTGAATCTAAAATTTGATAAATATCCGTACATTAGGGTTTTTTTTTTTTTTTTTTTTGGTAAAATTATCGCGGAAATCATAAGAAATCTATATAGCAGCGCCACATGTTGGTCCATTTACTCCAAAAACTAATCAGGATTTTATACCAGGACTAACTAAATCTGAAGTTTGGTAAATATTCATGCATTGGTACTCGAGATACAGTTATTGCGAAAATCGTGATAAACGCAGCCTAGAAGCGCAACCTGTTGGGAGATTTGCACTAAAAACTGAATAGTACAAATTTATATCAAGGACTAACTAAATCTGAAGTTTGGTGAAAATTTGTCATTAATTCTTGAGATAGAACTATTGCGATAATCATGAACAATGCCGCATAGCAGTGCCACCTGTTGGACGATTTACACTAAAAAGTATTCAGCACCAAATTATATCAACGACTATCGGAATATGGAGTTTTATAAAAATCCGTGTATTAGTTCTTAAGATACAGCTATTACAGTAATCGTAAAAAATGGAGCATAGCAGCGCCCCCTGTTGGGCGATTTGCACCAAAAAGTAATCAGCACCAGATTATATCAGGGAGTAACTGAATTTAAAGTTTTGTTGAATTCAGTTCACTAGTTCCTGAGACAGAGCGTCCACAAAATTTGTGTTACACACACACAGACAGACAGACGGACAGACAGACATTTTGTAAAAACATGTTTTTCGTGTTCTATGACCCCTAAACCGTGTAAATCCATCGAAAACCGGAATTCGAAAATTTTCACGAATACAATACTTTCTTCTTGTAAAGATAGAAGAAAGTAAAAATAATACTTTTGGAACTAATATCACAAATCAATATATTTTTAGGAAAGATTTAACACTTCGAGTACAAAATATTTCCCAACCTTTTGTATATTTCCCCCTTGAAATATAAATTTTACAACTCAAATACCTTTCAATATCACAATCCGGAAGGTCTTATTGTTTTCGCTGATCAATAATGTTCTTACAGTTTCTTTTAGTAAACAGTAAAGGAACATTAAATAAATCAAATAAGACGGGAGTTTATAGATTTCTTATATTTTTACTTATTTAATCAGCGCATTCATGAAATTTCTAATATATTTACCACTTTTATTAGATTTATTCGTGTTGGTAAATTTTAAATTGTTTTCAAACCTTTTTTTTTCAAACTTTTTTTTTTAAACACGTTATTATTATTATTATTTTCAAATACGTCATAGTTATATATATTAATTATCGGTGGAGATATTTCTGTTTAAACTTTTCTACGTAAATTAAAAAAAAAACTGAATAGGTATGTATAAAAATACATTTATAGCTCTTTAAAGTTATTCATATTAGTAAAATTGACACAAATATTTCCAATTATGGTTTTCATTCGATTAATTCAACAATACTTATACTAACTACTGGCTAATGCAGTTATTTTCTGATTTAATTAAAAACTGAATAAATATTACAAATCTGGAATTACATTATAGCTTATTTTATTAAAGTTATTTACGTTAATCAGTTTTCGTAAAAATACAGTTATTTGTCATCCATATATTACAATTAATATTTTCTAGTATATATTTTTTAAACATAAGCAAAAAAAAATTTTTATTTTGTAAGTGATATTACTAATCAAAATATTTCTAAGAAAGGTTTAATACATCGAGTGCAATATATTTACCATCTGTTGAGATTTTTTTTTCTGGAAATATAGATTTTACAACACAAATATCTTTCGATATCAAAATCCAGAAGGCCTTATTGTTTTCGCTGATCGATAAAGTTCTTACAGTTTCCTTATAGTAAACAGTAAAGGAACATTAAATAAATCAAATAAGACGGAAGTTTATAGATTTTTTATAACTTTCTTTCTTTAATCAGTGAAAACTGAGTAACTTTGAAGATTCAAGACTGTTCTTGATATGCTTTTATTTAGATTAGCACAGCTAAAATAATTTTCCTTGATAGTAGTTTATACAGATTTTCATGAAAATCTTTGATAAAAACTTCCGCTGAAAATATGGTTACTATGCCAAAGAATTACATATTTCAAGAATGAAAATAATGAAAAAATCCGTAACTTAAAAAAAAAATCTCTATGAATAATTCTTATTTTAAAAAAGCCTTTAAAAACTGCTTGATTTATCAGATCATTTGTAAAAGTAGACCACTATAAAAATTATAGTTAAAATTAAATATTGACATATATTATCCTTATAAATTACTTGACCTGAATTAATTAATTTTAAGAACTTTAGAGCGTTATTATTCACAATAAAGATAAATGGACTTGGTCTACAATGGCTGTGAGCCCCTCATATCATCAGTTCAATATTATTCTTGATCGTTCTCTTTTTTGCATTCCTTTTGTGGTTTTTCTTATTGAATTTAAGTATTTTCCAATATATACTGCATTTTGTACAATGGATTTAATGGTGCTGTCAATGATTTCCTTTTTCCTGGTCTTTTTTTCATTTGTTAAAATGTTTTAGTTACAAATAGTGCAACAAAATATGTCAAATATTTCTGATTTCCTATATAGTTTTTTTTTTCTTGTATGCATTCGGCTTCCTTCTAATATTTATCGTTTGCTTTTAATTTTTTTTTAATTTGTTTTACTTCATCCTATGACAATAAATTGAACTACAGCAAAATTTGAATAGCAGCCACCAATGGGATTACGATAAAATGACAGTACTTCGGAGAGTGCCGTTATTCGGAGGTTCCACATTTTAAAAGCTCAAAATTACTTACATTAAAATCAAAATAACTTACCAAAATTATTTTGTTTTTACAGTTAAAGAATACATAATATTCTAGTATTATAGGGAGATTCTCAAAAGGTGGGATCATTAAACGTTAACTATATGTAATTTTTAAAATTTTCAAATTTAAGGCAAAATTTTTTTAATAGTATAGTATTTTGTCTATAAATATAATAAATAAATATTTTTAATAGTATGTCTACAAAATTATACACAAACATTAAAAGAAAGCAACTATTCTGGAAAATTAATTATTAAAGCATTTAATTATCACATGTGTACGTTACAAATTTTGGACATTTTTTCGCACGTACATTACAGATTTTGGCCGTTGCGCTTAGTATTTGAAAAATTCTTAAGACTAAGAATGCAGTAAATGTGTCCTGTAATTGTATGTGTATACATATATACAGGTGGTTATCAAAATAATGGAAACACCCTAGATTTTGAAGGAATTCTTTATTAATATGGCGTAGGACCGCCTTTGGCATGTAATACAGCTTGGATTCGCCTGGGAATCGAATCATACAAATTCTGAAAAGTGTTTAGAGGAATATTGTACCATTCTTCATGGAGATATTGTGAATGTTCCGTGAGAGATGCCGGTGGGGGATATCGATTCTGGATTGAAAGCTCTAAAATAGACCACAACGGTTCGATTATGTTGAGGTCTGGGGACTGTGCGGGCCAAGGTAGATGTTCCACCTCATCCTCATGTTCATCAAACCATGATTGGACAACTCTGGCTGCATGAATAGGGGCATTATCATCCTGGAAAATTCCATCTCCTGCAGAAACAAAATTTGCATCATGGGATCGACCTGGTCAGCTAAAACTTCTCTATACTTCTCCCCAGTGATCCTTCCTTTCAGGCTTACGATTGGACCAACAGAAAACCATGACACGGCTGTCCATACCATAACCGATCCACCTCCATGCTTGACAGTTGGACGGAGGCAATCAGGATCATACGCTTGTGCAGGTGTTCTCCAGACATGTACCCGTCCTGTTGTGGGGAACAATGTGAAAGATGATTCGTCTGACCATATAACAGTCTTCCACTTATCAATCGACCAGGTTTTGTGGTTGTGGCACCACTCTACACGACGTTTGGCATTAGCATCTGTGACAAGTGGCTTGGGAATTGCTGTTCTGCCGTAAATGTTCTCTTTATGAAGGTATCTCCGAACTGTAATTGTTGACACTGGAGAATCCAGATGCTGATTGAGCTCTGCGGTCACCTTGGCTGCAGTTGTTTTCTTTTTAGACATTACAATCCGCTTCAATACCCGTCGGTCTCTTTCACTGAGCTTCTCCTTCCGTCCACTACTTTGCTTTGCTGAGCTTGTCTTTCCGCGCTGTGTGTATGCTGTCATGACTTTAGACACCGTACCTCTAGAAACGCCTATAAGCTGGGATGTTTCGGTCACCGTTGCTCCAGCTAGTCGGGCTCCTACAATTTGGCCTCTTTGAAAATCTGTGAGGTCTGACATTTTACGCTTCTGACAAAAAAAATCAAAACGTAGACAACTCTTCTAGAGCTCTCTCATACTACCTAATACATGTACTTTTTATATTAAAAAAGATCTGGTAGCTAAGATTATATTTTAATGCTTACGAAGGGAATTCTTAAATGTCCCTTTCATTCACAAGTGTTTCCATTATTTTGATAACCAGCTGTATATGTATAATTAACTTTTTGTTACCCAGTAATAATAATAATAAAATCAAATGCTTTGTCGCGTACGTTACTTTCGGACATAACAAAATACAAAAAAATTCCCTATAGAAAAGTCCTTCTATCTTCAAAAAAGCAATAAATCCACCTGCCATCTCTTAACGAAATTATCAAAAAATCGTCCGTTTCCTTTATGCATTCGTTGTTTACCATTAGAACCACCTGGAAAAAAGTTAAAACTCTTTTTCTTGGAGGTACATTGGAGCTGTTAACGTTATGAATGTCCGACATTGGCCTCTTTAGCATAAAATAATAAAATTTTAAGATATTTATACAAAGCTTTTCCAATAAATTATGTCCTTTTCTATCTCTGAATAGATGGTTGGTTGGTTGGTTGTGTATATGACGGCCAATTATCAACACGAGGGATATAGGCCCTAAGGGGGAGTGCCCTCCGTTGGGGTATTTCTAAGGGAACCTGACCCGTATTTACGCTTGGAAGATACAAGGTTCGAAGAAAACCACGAAAACTCCGAACGATTAGGCCGACGGGCGCGATTGGGATCGAACTCAGCACCTCCCGTCTACCAGCTTCGAGGGCAGAACCTCTCGGCCACTGGTGGGGCGTCTCTGAATAGAATTGAAAACTCAGTGTAAAAAAGAAAAAAAAGTCAATGATAATTAAAGTTATGTTTGAAAGGCTTAAAGTTATGATGTGTGTCCAGTGCCCACCTTTCGAGAATCACCCTATAGTACAATCTATTATTAAACACTAAAGAGGTCACTTTTTTAAAGCATACCTCTTTCTCTAAATGCATAATGATTTCCGCAGATTTCTTGTACAATTCGTTATCATTTTGAGTAGGCGCAAAATTTTTAATTTCCTAGTTTCTCTGCAATTTCTGTGGCACTTACCTACAACAGTGGCCCAGAAATTGGGAGATTTTTCTCCTGACAGTTAGAAAGCCATTCCAAAAGAAACTTATCAATCTCACCATAAACAAATCTTCGACGCTTAGTTTAAGATTCCAAATTTACACCTTGAAACATCTTTTCTAAATAAAAGTAACCTTTTTAGGTGCGTTCGTAATTATATAAATACGTAGCACCTATAGTCGTCGTTCAGTCCGTCCGTCTGTCCGTCCGTCTGTCCGTCTGTCCGTCTGTCCGTCTGTCCGCATATAACAGAGCAAAAACTACCCAACCGAATGGTCTGAAATTTGAAATATAAGATTGTTGCAAAATTTTGTCGAGCCATTTCAAATTTTATGAAAATCGGATGTATAGTTTAATTACAGGGACAGTCAAAAGTTTTTCTTTACATTACGGCCAATAGGAAAAATTATTGCAAGTGCATTTTAATGATGTTACAGCCTTCCAAATGGTCTGAAATTTTAAATATATAATTGTTACAATATTTTGTCGAGCCATTTCAAATTTTAGGAAAATCGGATGTATAGTTTAATGACAGGGACAGTCAAAAATTTTTCTTTACATTACGGCCAATAGGAAAAATTATTGCAAGTGCATTTTAATGATGTTACAGCCTTCCGAATGGTCTGAAATTTTAAAGATATAATTGTTGCAAAATTTTGTCGAGCCATTTCAAATTTTAGGAAAATCAGATGTATAGTTTAATTACAGGGACAGTCAAAAGTTTTTCTTTACATTACGGCCAATGGGAAAAATTATTGCAAGTGCATTTTAATGATGTTACAGCCTTCCAAATGGTCTGAAATTTTAAATATATAATTGTTGCAAAATTTTGTCGAGCCATTTCAAATTTTAGGAAAATCAGATGTATAGTTTAATTACAGGGACAGTCAAAAGTTTTTCTTTACATTACGGCCAATGGGAAAAATTATTGCAAGTGCATTTTAATGATGTTACAGCCTTCCAAATGGTCTGAAATTTTAAATATATAATTGTTACAAAATTTTGTCGAGCCATTTCAAATTTTAGGAAAATTGGATGTATAGTTTAATTACAGGGACAGTCAAAAGTGTTCGGGGAATGGGAAAAAAATATTGGGAGTGCATTTTAATGATGTTAAAGACTATGCACTTTATGAAGTGCAAAAAATTATACATTCAGTACAATATGGGGTGCAAAAAATAATTATAAAACTTGTTATAGTACGAACGCACCTCATTTGCCACGTTTGACGAGCAATTTCCAACTTGTTTTCATAATGTCATATTTTTGGGTCCTTCCGCTATTGTACATTTCAGCTAATTTCCGTGCGCTTACACCTTTTTCGCTGTCCTGAATAACTTGCAACTTATCACTTAAAATTAAAATTTTTCACTTTGAACTCATTCTTTTAGCGAAAAACACGTTCTACACACAGACAAGAAAAATCATCACACGATTCACAGATTATAAATGACTGCTGCTTGCTCACACTTAAATTTCGTCTTCTCCGACACCTCTATTTACGAACGGGGTTTTGTAAAGCAACTGATAATCCTGATTCCCTGATAATAAAATTAGTAGAGAATTTGTAAGGACGTCAAATAAGAAAATTCACCTCCACAATAATCGCAATCTCAGTTGTATTTAAAACATAACGTTATAAGAAAAAAATAAATAAAAATGTTTTGGGGTGGCCGTTGTTCGGAGGTTTAGTGTAATGTTATTTCTATGGAAGAGATTTGGTAACACTAAAACATGACCGGTATTCGGAGGTTACCGTTGTTCGGAGTGACCGTTATAGGAGGTTTCACTGTATATCAAAAACTCCCTCCTTGCGATACTAAATATAAAAATATTTAGTTTTTTTTTAACATTTGAGATTTTTTTTTCGTAACATTGTTTAATAAAATTAATAAATTCAATGTGCCTACATTTGAAGGAATAGAATGAATCACATTAAATAGTAATAAATGTAAATGTTCTGATCTATCAGACTTACTTAGCTTTCTTTAATTATTAATGAAGAAAGTTTTAACAGAACTCTAAATAAACGATACACTACTCGTACTTGATTTCTTTACTTTCCGTTATATGACAACATAAGGAACTTTATCGATCAGCTGAAAGAGTACAAACTTCCCCTTTCTAAAAGTAAAAATAATATAAAAAATGTTTGGGTTGTAAAAAAGAACGTAAAAATTGCACAAAAGATTTGCCAATATTTTTACTCGATATGATAAACTTTTATCAGATGTAACAACTTTTTTTTCTGACAACGTTTTCTAAAAGTATTCAAGTTTTTGTGCGTGTAAATTAAAAAAAGGCAGATTGGAAAAGGGAAAAAAGTCATCTTTTCTTTCTACATAATTTGAAATTTTATCAGTAATAAACAATACATTTGTTTTATGCAACAAATAATGCTTTTGGTACAAGATAAAATAAAGTATCTATAACTCATTCTAAACTGTGTTACTATTAATCGATGTACTAAATGAATTCTATTACAAGTTATTTTAATGGTACTTTAAAATACCGTCGAGCACAAACGATCAAAAGTAAATATTTCTGTCTGAATAATTTAAAAACAAAAATACGAGTTTGAAAAAAGTGTTTTTTTTTTAATTTTTTAATTTAATTTTATTGTATTGTATAAATATAAAAAATAGCCCGTATTTATTAGATTTATTCAACATACTTTAATCAAAATGGAAATCTTATAATATAATTTTAAACTTTCTGCTTTAGAAATATTTATTTTTCTGCAGTTGACAATATGATGAATATTACTGATCAGCGAAAACGTGATATAAACTTTCGCTTTTTGTTATTGAGAAACTGAGCTGTAAAATCTCTATATTCTGAAGAGCACAAAATATTTGCAATTTCTTTTTCCTGGACATATTAAACTTTTTTCAGAAACATCTTATATTTCCTGATATCGTATTCTAAATGCAATAATGTACTTATGAATAAAGAAGAAAATAGTGTAATTTCTGATTCAATATTATTAGTTGTTTCTTGAAGCCAGAATTTTTGAACAGAATTTAAACAGACTTTATGTAAGTCTCTTCACTTGTATTTATACAGTAATATCTTCATAAATATTTGATTTGATTGTTGGCTAATTCCATGTGTTTTTGTAGTCTAAGTCGCATAGCTGATAACTGCTATGCTTGTTAGCCACCATTATTTTCGAAAAGTTTGCGTCGTCTTATTCAATTAATGAGATATCTCCGATAAAATAAGTTACATTTTTCCGTTCTAAAATACCAGTAGCCAAAAATTGTAGCATGTGACTTACACTACAAGTACTCATGGAACTAGCCTGTTACATTTTGATAAAAATATGTACGCTAATCCCTTATAAGGAAATAAAACTAAAAAATGCTGAAAAGGTATACAATACCTTTATTTAGATTAACTCTCGTTTCATCACACAAACTGCGACATTTTCAAAACCATTCACGATTAAAATATTTTTGCAAACAAATTTTAAAAAGAATAATTTGGTAAATAATGTCACGAGACTTCATGCGTAATGAAAATCCGTGCAAACAAAATATAAAATGAAATTGAATATTTGTGAGCCTGGATTAATATTACTATTGTTACTAAAACAGCATAGCATCTCATTCCAAATTTTAAGTAACTGAATGGGCACTGAATCATTGCAAATATTCTCGTTGCGTTAAAAGATCTCTATTGATTCCCGGTTAATGGATGGTGGATAAAATCCTCACGGATAAATTATTCTGCTATTTTTAAAATCGACATATAAAGGTCCTTTGCTGCATAAGCTGGCCAAATCTGTAGTTCTCCTGTTGTATTTAATGTCTGCTATATGAATAATAATAAATACAACAGGAGTACCGCAGCTTTGGTCAGATTAAGCAGCAAAGGGCCTTTATCGATAGATTTTAAAAATAGCAGAATAATTTATCCGTCAAGATTTTATCTACCATCCATTATCCGGGAATCAATAGATATATTTTTACTAAAACTTAGAAAGAAATTCTATGCTGTTTTAGTAACAATAGAAAAAATAATCCACGCTCACAAAAATCCAATTTCATTTTATTTTTTGTTTACACGAATTTTCATTATGCATGAATTCTCGTGACATTTCTTAACAAAGTTATTGTTTTTAAAATTTGTTTTCAAAAATATTTCTATCATGAATTATTTTGAAAATGTCGCCGCTTGTGCGATGAATCGAACGTTAATCTAAATAAAGGTATTATATCACTTTTATAGATTTTTTAAATTTATCTTATTACATTTTTGTTAATAAATATTTTTTTTAGTAAAATTCAAATCGTACTATCTTTCTTCGTCAATGAAATAAGGCCACAATGATATGTTAAGCATAAAGTAAATTAAAAAGTTAGACTTTTTATTGAAAAGTAATTGAATCTACAGATTTAATTGGGGAACTTAACAATCGATATTTTGATTACATGTCTTTTATACGTAAAAACCTGATAATAATAAATTTAATTACAATTTGAGCAATTGCAGAAAAGAATTTCACGTCTTTATCATCTTTAGTATTGTCTTTTCTTCAAGTTTTGCTTACTAACATTTCAAGCATTGTTTTCCACTAACCAAATTTGTCCTATTTAGAATATCCGGTTTTACCGCAAGAGAATGAAGATCGCAAGTCTATTCATAAAAATGCATCTATAAATAAAATAATTTCATTGTGGAAAATGAGTTTATAAAAAATGTGCTGCAAACAAAAATATATATAAAAAAAGTTTCAATAACTGCAAATGTGTTAAAATTCTCTAAACTAGCAAATATCCAAATGCGAAATGAAAGAATAAAGATATAATATATTATATGGACTTTAAAAAGTTCACTGTTTTACTTAACCCCTTGAGGGGCAAGCAAAAATGTCTCTAAATATTGAATTCTCACCAGAATAATCAAAAAATTTTATTTTTAAATAAAGAAAAGCAATTTTTCAATGACTTTCCTCCAAAGTTAAAAACATAAAATTTAGTTAAAATTTTCTGGTGAGAGTCCTGTTTAAATTAGGTGGGATATATTTTATCCCACCGCCCCTCAAAGGGTTAAAAGGTGAGTAAAATAATAAAAGAGATGTTGCAAGTTTAAAAAATATATATATACATTTTATTTAAAACTTCTTAATACTTTCAAGCTTTCCCAAGCTCTTCATCAGATTATATTTTTTAACTTGTAACATCTCTTTTATTATTTTACTCACCTTTCAACCCCTTGAGGGGCAAGCAATTGCGTTTGTGTAATGCTGAATTCCCACCAAAAAATTAGGAAAAATTTAATTGAAAATAAGGAAAAGCAATTTTACAACTTTTCTCCACCAAAGTTAGAAAAGTAAAATGTCATAAAATTTTTCTGGTGCAAATCTTCATTAATCGTAGGTGGGATAAAATCTATCCCACCGCCCCTAAAGGGGTTAAGTAAAACAGTGAACTTTTTAAAGTTCGTATAATATATTTTATGTTTGAATCAATGAGAAAAATTGCGTTCTATCTTATGATATTATTTCAAATAACCTGATAACAGGAATTCTGCTTTTTCAGAATTTAGTGTCGCTCCCGATGGAAAAAAAAATGTATATGTATATAAATATAGATAGTACAAAACATATTTCAGTTTATAGCATTGTGAATGGATAATATTAAGCAAAAAAGCAGCAAAAAAAGACGCCCGTCTGACATTGGTCTAAGACTTAAAACACACGCTGTTATTAGCTCACAGGCTATCACAGCCTGAGAGCTTATCTGCACCTTTTAAGTAAAACAGTGAACTTTTTAAAGCTCGTATAATATATTTTATGTTTGAATCAATGAAAAAAATTGCGTTTCGTCTTATGATATTATTTGAAATAACCTGATAACAGGAATTCTGTTTTTTCAGAATTTAATGTCGCCCCCGATGAAAAAAAAAATAATGTATATGTATATAAATATAGATAGTACAAAACATATTTCAGTTTATAGCATTGTGAATGGATAATATTAAGCAAAAAAGCAACAAAAAAAGACGCCCGTCTGACATTGGTCTAAAAGACTTAAAACAGATGCTGTTATTAGCTCACACGCAATCAAAGCCTGAGAGTTTATGTGCCCGCAGGTTCTGTATGTACAGTCGTGGGAAAAAAAAAAGTAAACACACCCTACTAACTCCTCAACAAATTATCGTAGAAGAAAGTGACTGGTACTGAACGATTGGAAATAAAGTCTACATTTAAATGATGTATATAAAATTTGCTTAGGGGGCCATGTACATATTAAAACGAATACAAACTTCATTTCTTTCAATGACAATACCCAATTTTACGAGATATTTCAAATCTTCGGTTCAAACTGTGTCCATACACCGAATTTCAAGTCATTTGAATGATAAGTTTTTGAATTATAAACATTCAAAATTTAGTGCTTCAAATGTTAAATCACATTTTCATATTTTTATTTATATCTCCAGAAATTATGCTCCTAATGTGCTAATTTTTTGTGTCGCAATAATACTAATATACCCAAACATAAATACGCTGAATTTGCAATTTTTATAATTTTATGGTATGAATTATGAATTATGAAATTAATATTCGAAAAAATTATGAATTGCAACCTACAATTTTTTTGATGGATTTAGATTTATTAAGTCCAGCTTTATGGAAATCCAAAATTTCACATTTTTCTTCCAAGTAGTTTTCAAATTATGCTTAAAAAAAGGCAAAAGGATTGTCTAAGGGGCCGTCTGTAATAGAAGTGATTAGATATTTTGAAATTTCTTCTGCTGTTCTGTAATCTAGCAGGCTTCATTGACTCCTTAAGGTGCCTTGATCAGGATGGGGGCTCTCTCGGTTGACAATCGAGTTCTGAATTCAATTTGGATACAGCCCTTAAAATACGCTCGTTTTAAAATAATTAATTTCTCAGAAACTTATGGTACAAATTTCATAAAAATTTGTTTTTAGGCTAATTGAAGGGTGTAGAGTTCATTTATGCTGTCAGAATTGTGTACAGCTATTGAAAAAAACAAAGTTATGGTTCGTTTTAATATATAGATGGCCCCCTAAGCAAATTTTATCTATATCATTTAAAAGTAGACTTTATTTCCAATCGTTCGGTACCAGTAACTTTCTTCTACGATAATTTGTTGAGGAGTTTGTAGGGGGTGTTTAATTTTTTTTTCCACGACTGTACGTATGTACAGTCATAGAAAAAAATTGTAAACACCCCTTACTAACTCTGCAAAGAATTATCGTAGGAGAAAGTTGCTGGTACCACACGATTGGTAATAAAGTCTATTTTTAAATGATGTATATAAAATTTGCTTAGGGGGCCATCTACATATTAAAACGAACCATAACTTTGTTTTTTTCAATTGCAGAACCCAATTCTGACAGCATAAATGAACTCTACACCCTTCAATTAGCCTAAAAACAATTTTTTATGCAATTCGTACGATAAGGTTCCGAAAAGTTAATTATTTTATAACGAGCGTATTTTAGGGGCTGTATGCAAATTGAAGTTTAGTTCTCAATTGTTGACCGAGAAAGCCCCCTTCTTGATCAAGGCATCTGAAGCGCCACTCAAGCAGTCATTGAAGGCTGCTAGATTACAGGATAGCATAAGAAATTTCCAAATATCTAGTCACTTCTATCATAGATCTTAAAACATCATTTTGTCGTTTTTGTAAGCATGATTTGAATACTACTTGGAAGAAAAATGTGAAACTTTGGATTTCCATAAAGCAGGACTTAATAAATCTAAATCCACCAAAAAAATTGTAGGTTGCAATTCATATTTTTTTCGAATATTAATTTCATAATTCATATCATAAAATTATAAAAATTGCAAATTTAACGTATTTATGTTTGGGTATTTTAGAATTATTGCTAAAAAAAAAAAAAAAAATATCACATTATCAGTACAATTTCAGGAGATATTAATAAAAATCTGAAAATGTAATTTAACATTAGAATCACTAAATTTTGAATGTTTATAATTCAAAAACTTATTATTCAAATTACTTTAAATTTGGTGTCTAGGCATAGTTTGAGCCAAAGATTTGAAATATATTGTTAAAATTGTGTATTGCCATTGAAAAAAATGAAGTTTGGGCTCGTTTTAATATGTAGATGATCAACTAAGCAAATGTTATATACATAATTTAAAAGTAGACATTATTTCCAATCGTTCGGTACCAGTTACTTTCTTCTACGATAATTTGTTAAGAAGTTAGTAGGGGGTGTTTCCTTTTAGGTAGCTTTCTTTACAAAAAGCTACCTATTGCAGCCGTTCGGAGGAAAGCGATTTCAAAAAATTTTGGTATATTTTCATCGATCATAACCCCCAGACCCTGAAACCACCCTCCGTTCAAAATTGATATATATATATATATATATATATCAATATATATATATATATATATATATATATATATATATATCTGACCTATGTCACACTGTAACTCTCGTATTTATGAACCGATTTGGATGTAATTCGGTGTGTATATAGTACATACCAATGTCTCGACCGAGTTCGTTGGCCAGCTTCATCCGCCATTTTGTTTCAAAATGGCGGACATTTAAAAATTTTAAAAAAATTTAAAATTTGAAATGTGGTACCAAAAAATTGAAAATGGAAAATTATTTTTTTCTTATGTATTTGACCTTTATACAAAGACTCCGTAGCAGTTTTTGTTTCGTCTATATCTTAAAAAATGGCTGAGTTATAGCATTTTGAATTTCTAGCAAAGCTGACATTTTGAAACGTCCTGAATTTTGTCACGCGATAAAAGGCGTATTTATGAACTGATTTGGATGTAACTTCGTTTATACATAGTACAGACCAATGTCTCGACCGAGATCGTTGGCCAGCTTCATCCGCCATTTTGTTTAAAAATGGCGGCCATTTAAAATTTTAAGAAAAATTTAAATTTGAAATGTGGTACCAAAAAATTGAAAATTGAAAAAATATTTTTTTCTTATGTGTTTGACCTCGATAAAAAGATTCGGGAGCAGTTTTTGTTTCGTCTATACCTTAAAAAATGGCTGAGTTATAGCATTTTGAATTTCTAGTGTGGCTGACATTTTGAAACGCCCTGATTTTTGCCACGTGATAACAGACGTATTTATGAACCGATTTCGATGTACCTTGGTACATTGACATAGTACATACAAATAACTCAACCGAGTTCGTTGCCCAGCTTCATCCGCCATCTTGTTTCAAAATGGCGACCATTTAAAAAAATTTTAAAAAAATTAAATTTAAAATGAGATACCAAAAAATGGGAAAATGAAAAAGAGTTTTTTCGTATGTGTTTGACCTTAATACAAAGATTCAGGAACAGGTTTTGTTTCGTCTATATCTAAAAAATGGCTGAGTTATAACATTTTGAATTTCTATTCTGGCTGACATTTTAAAATGACCTGATTTTTGTTACGCGATAACAGGCGTATTTATGAACTGATTTGAATGTAACTTGGTCTGTACATAGTACATACCAATGTCTCGACCGAGTTCGTTGGCCAGCTTCATTCGCCATCTTGTTTCAAAAGGGTTGCCATTTAAAAAAAAAAATGTAATTTAAAATTTAAAATGAGGTATTAAAAAATTGGAAAATGAAAAAGATTTTTTTATGTCTTTGGCCTTGATACAAAGATTCTGGAGCAGTTTTTGTTTCTGAAAATTTTTTCTTTTGTTTATATCTTAAAAAGTGGTTGAATTACAGCATTTTGAATTTCTATCATGGCTAACACTTTGTAACGATCTTGTATTTGTCTCGCGATACCACACGTATTCGTCTATTTCAATGGAAGAAGGCATGTGGATAGTATATATCAATATCTCGACCAAGTTCGCTGGCCAGCGTCATCAGCCATCTTGTGTCAAAATGGTGGCCATTAAATTAAAATATATATATATTTAAAGTGAGGTGCAAAAAAATTAGAAATTGAAAAAGGTTTCTTTCTTAAGTATTTGACCTTGATATAAGGATTCAGGAGCATTTTTTGTTTGCCTTTATCTTAAAAAATGGCTCAGATATAGCAGTTTCAATTTCTAACGTGGGTGACATTTTGAAAAATCTGATTTTTTGCCTGCGACAGCACTCGTATATATCAACCGATTCCGATGTGAGTGAGCATGTGCATAGCAATTACTAAGGTCTCGACCAAGTTCACTGGTTAGCCTCATCCACCATGTTGTCTTAAAATGGCAGGCACTTTAAGAAATCGCCGAATTTGGCAGCCAAATATAAGTTACTTTAAATAAAGGCAGCTTGGATAAAGCTGACTAATTTCGCGAAATTCTCATTCATAATGATTTAGTATTGATAAAAATTAGTATTGAATCTCCTAAATTCGGTTTCCACTTAATTGAGCTTCGTGTGTTTGAATAATATAAGTTGGCTTTTTTAAAATAAGGAATATGAAAGCTACCTCTTCCTCCCGGCACTGGCCGGAAGGACTTTTTTTTTCCACGACTGTACGTACGTATGTATGTACGTAACGCGATAACTCTTGGTAGAAATATCCAAATTGCTTCAATTTTTTTTTTCTGGTTTCATTCTGATAATGCGCTTCCCTGATTAGTTTTGGGGGTTCATTGGGTAAGTATAGAGGGTGGAACGGGGGGCTAATTCCCCTTTCATTTAGATTAATAGGTTTTTCATGCAGATTTATTCGTTTTGTTTCAAATTTTATATACCTGTTTATTCTGAGAAGGGGCTTACCTGTTTACATTTGGAGGTACATTGGTTTAGTGTAAAGAGGAAAATGTGGGAGCTAATACCCCACTTAATTTAGCAAAATGGGTTTTTCATGTAGAAATCTCTAATTTGCTTCAAATTTGGAATACAAGTTTATTCCGATAAGGCGCTTCCCTGATTAGATTTGGATGTTCATTGCTTAAGTATAAAGGGGGGAAACGTTGGCAAATCCTCCTTAATTCATTTTTTGAGGGACATTTTGCTTTGAAATAAAATATAATATGAAATTAGTGAGAATAACCTGTGAGCTCAATGCCAACAGTTTAACTGGGCACTTTTCTTTTTTTATGTTATATAAAATGACATCATCCGCATCCGCTGAATAATTTTTCATTTACGATTCCAGCCTAAACAACATCTACTGAAAAGTATGCATATGGAGTCACTATTTTTGAATAATACACAAATCCAAAAAAGAGATGTCGTCATTCAAGAAATTCGACAATGAAAGTCATCTATCTAATGATTTATATGCCTTCATTTCTTTGTAACATTAATATAGATACTTAAAATTAAATTTGGCTTATAATAGGTTCGTGTTTTATCAGAAATCATTCATTTATATTTTTTCAAAATAGCTTGTATTTTAATTACATTTTTTAAAAGTTGTTATGGGAAAATGACAACAAAAAGATATAATTACTATTTTCCAACTATTTTTCCTTCACTTTCTACAGAAATGGAGTATGAGTTGCCAAAATTAAACAAATGACGCTAAAAACTAGAAAAAAAAATTAATTAATATCTCAAAAAATTTTGAGATGCAGCTTCCAAACAAATTGCAGTTAAAAGTACTTTTTTTTCAATATGACAGTATAAAAATTGAAAGTGTGCGATGCGTAGAAGTTTAAAAAATTGCTATAGAGTATTTTATCGTGCAGCAATACATCTGCTTTGTTTTACGGCTGGCTTATACAACGGAACGTTATTTTTTGGAGACGACAGTTTAATATCTGGAAGAAAGAAATAGCATACCGAGGGCTAATAAACATTCCAACAAATAACCTGTAAAAATAAGCGTAAAGACATACCGTAGTCCCGTTTTCACTAAAATTGTATGGTTTTACTATGCTTAAAACATCTGATTTGAAAGATATACAGTGAAACATCCCTGTGCGACCACCTCCATTAAGCTACCACCTCCCTGAACGACCATTTTTTCATGGAACGAAATTTATTCCCATATACTCAATACTTATTTTACCTCCATTCAGAAACCATACCAGTTGAACTCCCTCGATAAGCGACCAATTTCTTTTAAGAAAATGAAACAAATTCCGATTTTTCCTGGTCGCTGAAGAAGATTTTATTAGAAAAATAATTCCGAAGAGCGCATTATTCATTAAACTTCTAAACTAAGTTTAGATTTTTTTTTTAATTCCAGTAACTTTTAAGTGTTTAAACACCTTTGTGCCTTTTTAGGCAATGAATTTAACTTTGATGACAAATTAAGAATGATGTTCAATAAACTCCCCTGCCTTATTCTGTCAGGAAACTCTCAAAGAGATAAATAAATTAATGAAATCGTCATTATTTCGTAAAAAAAAAAAAAAAAAAAAAAAAAAAAAGCATTTATTTATTGGACCACTTTTTATTGGAACGGAAGGTGGTCGCTCGCTTTAGGGAGGTTTTACTGTATATATTTTTTTATTTACAAATAATTTGATCTTTCATTAACAAAAATAAATGAAAAGCTCATTAAGAACTACCCTGATTTTTCACAGTTACTCAGCTTTCTTTAATTAAAACAGGAAAGGTTTAGTAAAATTGTAAACACACTATGTATTGGATTTCTTTTAGAGTTATTTCCTTTTTACTGCATGGATAAAATAGAACTTTATCGATCAGCCAAAAAATAAATAAAACTGTCCACTTTGTGACAGTGAAAGATATTTGTATTGTAAAATCATATTTTCTGTCAAACACAGAAGACTGGCAAATATTTTGCATTCGAGACATTACATTTTTCTTAGAAATGTTTGCATTTCTGATATCGCTTACAAAAAGTGATATAGTTTTTTTTTATTATTATATTTATTTATTTATTTTAACGAATAAAATTTGTTACACATAACCGAACTGAGAGGAAAAAATTAATCGACTACTGATTTGTCATCAAAGTAACGCTTAGTCAATCAGCGAGATTTTTCTCGTCATTTATTGAGAACAAGTAATAGTTTTGTTGCACTTGGAATAAAATGGAACAATGGAACATTTTAAGCACATTAATGGCCTACCGAGTTGCTTGGCAACTTTACATCCAGTGCAGAGGTGATTTGTATTGCAAAGGAATTAGGGAAAAAATGAAATGATTTTTGAAAATATTTAAACGCGGCTGGTAGGTACAAAGAGATCAAGTTGGAATTTACACATCAAACGTGGCAAATAAGGTGGGTTTATACTATAAGTATTTTATGAATATTTTTTGCACCGCATATTGTACTAAATGTATATTTTAAGTGCACTTCTTAAGTGCATATCCATTTCATTGCGTTCGAAAGGCTGTAACACAGGGTCGTACTCGTCATGAAAAATGTCAGGACAATTACCAGTATTTGCTTAAAGAAAAATAAATTTACGTTAAAATATCGCCTTATTTAAGAAGAGATTTTCAAAAAAAAAAAAAAAAAAAAATAGTGGTACCGAAGAATTTCCTGCTCGTGAAATTTCAAGACAAGTACGACGCCTGCTGTAACATCATTAAAATGCACTTGAAATAATTTTTTCACATTGGCCGTAATGTAATGGGAAATTCTTGTCTGTCCCTGTCATTAAACTATGCATCAGATTTTCATAAAATCTGAAATGTCTCGACAAAATTTTGCAACAATTATATATTTAAAATTTCAGACCATTCGGTTGGGTAATTTTTGAACTGTTATATGCGGACAGATGGACAGACTGATGGACAGAAAGACCGAGCGACAACTATAGATGTTACGTATTTATATAATTAAGAACGCACCTCAAAAGGAGTATAAAAAATAAATTTAAGGTAAAAAAAAACTTAAAAACAATGTATTGGTAAACAAAAACATTTTTTTTTCTGATACGCAGTGCAAAATACTCCATGAGTTCGTCTGGTAGGCATTTTTTTCATAAAAGCAGAAAATATTTATCCTCACCAATAGGTATAATGTAGATATCCACCAACGATTCTAAGAACAATCTGCAATAAATATACATTTGTCTTACGAAAAAAAAATCTTAAAAAGGAAACGGTGAATACTATAAAAGTAGTTTGGAATTTTACCATAAGGAGTAAATCTAATTTAAAAGCTCTTTTTATTTTTTAAAATTTAGGAGGATTACTCATTAGGGTGGGTCGAAAAACCCGAAATATTTATAATCGAAACGTAATAGCGCGGAAAAGTTGCCTTTTGTAAAAAAGATAAAATACGTAAAATATTACACCGATTGGTTAATATCTTTTACCGCCGCAAGGGGTCCAAATTTCGAAAAAATCGCAAAAAACATACTTTTAGCATTTTTTTTTTATTATCCAAACATACTTATTCAATTTCTAATAGAACGCAATAGCCACGCCAAGATATTAGTAATGTAACATTAACATTTCATTTTTGTGACATCGTTTCTTTACCCGCCACAACAAGGCCAAAATTTCTAAAAAATGTTAAAAATTAAAGTTTTTCATTTTTTCAATTTTCATAACTTTTGTAATGTTTTCAGATTTTTTACATTTCTAATAGGCTGGGAAAGGCATTTTATGTTGTTAATTTCATGCACATTGTTAACCATGATCACTGCAATTCTATAAAAAAAAAATTGCTCATGATAGAAACACCTGCAGCTGCCTGCACGTAAAATTAATTTCTCGCTGCTAGAAGGCCACGTTTCATTTTGTTCGTTTTTTTTTCCTTGTAATGTACTCCTTTTACTCTATACTTTGATGGCCCTAAGGATATAAATATCTGCCAGGTTAAAGAGGTGGCAAAGTTTCATCTTTGCGAAGTCAAGGAGGAACATATCTCTTTGTACTAGAACCAGGTCTGAATTATTTTCGTCATTTAACTCCATCGTCTGGCAAGGCGACTTCTATATGCAATGACATTATATATTTTTTGAAGAAAAATGAAATCCCGACTGGAATAATAATTGCAGTTGAATTTCGCGGAACTGTCTTCAAAACAGGATGCAAAGGTGGTGTTATAGTAGGATTAGTTGAGAACAACTTTTAAAAAACCACTTTATTGGCTTCCATGACCTCACTTCAATGGGCTTCCACTGAGACATCTTTTCAAACATCTTGATGACAAAAAACAGGTTGTCTATCATATTGTGGCCCAATTGGTTGATCTCTTGCGATTTGCGAATTATTACCAATTGCAAAATTTAAGCCAATTTAATCTGACCACCTAGCTGTTTATAAAGATGATTTGTCAACTGACCAGAAGTATATGTCTGAAATATTGCAAGCTCTTTCAACACGCGTGTATACAATTGACCATTTTTGCTGAGTCCCTGGACAAATATTTCATGCATGGTGGATCATTACTGCTATTCGAATTTTGAGACTCTACGTTGGAACAAAGAAACCCTCTTCTTAACTTGTCAAACTCTTTGAGTACATCCTGAAAATGTACTGCATCAGTTGGTTCACAATTAAAATGAATCACTCATGTTTTCCAGAATCTGTGCACTATAGTTAGTAATTTACGTTACTTGACAGATAATCTACGAAAGATTATAGTTCCTGTATTTTCACGAAATGACTATTTCGCAAATCATACAAATAGCCTCCTTGGAATGATAGAATATGAAGAGGAGAACATCAGGGCCCCAGCCATGAAGAAAATTGCAAAAGCACGAAGTTCTGTGGACTAGAATACTGCCATCCGTCACTTTATCATAGCAGACTTCAACACTGAAGCTTAAAATTGTATGGCTTTAGTCTACTGACAAAACTGAAAACTAACGGAACCACCTGTTATGGTTTCTTTATCGACTAAAAACGCTGGTGAGTTTAAAATGTTCGATTAAAGATACCAGCTATTATAACTTTCCTTGTACCACTCAATCACTAGAAAGATGCGTGAAATTATTCATTGAAGCACTGATAAAGTTTGTTTACTAGAACAGAGGGAGGATCACATCTGATCAGTTTTGGCCTCTCGAGAAATAATGGCTTCATCTGAAAGCAAGTTATATTATAAAATTCATTTACATTAAATTCTTCTTCATTTTAAGTTTATTTAACCCGTTTAGGTTAAACATCTCTATATTTTAATTAATAAGATACTAAAACATTTTGCTCATTTTATATAATTTTTGTGGAATGAATTGGCTGTTATGAAGTAAAACATCAGTAGATGAAGCGATCGTCAAGAAAAATGAATGATTAACTTTATTTTCAAGTCTATTACAAATAGTTATAAAAAATTATGATATATTAATAGATATAAAGTAAAATTATTTATTTCTAGACATATTATAGAAATTATAAAAATTTAGAAAAAAAAATGAAAAATTGAAATTTTTGAAATTTTTACAAAAAATATGGTCTTTTTGCGCCAAATAAAGATATGATTTCATCATAATGAACATTTACCGGGACATTTCTTATACCTTCATGTAGCTATTGCGTTCTATTAAAAATAGTACTGGTATGTTTGGATAATTTAAAAAAAATGATAAAAAAAACATTTTTTTTTTGCGATTTTTTGAAACTTTGGCCCCCTTGCGGCGGTAAAAGATATTAACAGATCGATATAATATTTTAGAAATTTATTCTGTATTACAAAAGGCAACTTTTCCGCGCTATTACATTTCGATTATAAAAATTTCGTTTTTTTCGACCCACCCTATTACTCATCTTTCAAGAATAAAAAGAGAAAAAATTTAATAGAATTGTAAATTTACAGTGGAATAGATTTCGTTACCTTTCTATATATTGTAACACTATAAGCATTACAGATCGGCTGAAAGGTATATAAACTTGCGCTTGGTGATATATAAAGTTTTTGGTCTGTAGAAACTATGGATTTTTTATAATCCCAAAATATTAGAAAATATTTTTGCTCGACATGTTAAACGCCTGTGCGATTTTTTTTTACGTTTCTGTCATTGTGTCTTAAGAGCAAAAATTTCTTTCTGCACACATTTAAAGAAAAAATATGGATTATATTACATGCTGATAAATGTAAATGCTTTTACCCGTTACATTTACTCAGCTTTCTTTAGTTATTAAAATGATTGCCGGACAATGGAGTTTGGTCATTAGCATTCGATGAGGATTTTTAATTGATGTCTATATATCAGAAGATGAAAGGTCTGAGTCTTACGTGTATACGTATCATTCTTCGTCTATCTTCAACGTGTGATAGAGAAATCTATCTACCAAATTTATGAAACTATAAACTATAAATTATAATATCAAACTATCAAATATAATATGTATATATAATATCAAACTATAAGATATATAATAAACATATATAATATCAAATTATAAGATATATAATAAACATATATAATATCAAACTATAAGATATATATTAGATGTAAATTTCCAACTGCGCGAAAAATGTCCGGACCAGGATTCGAACCCGGGACCTCCTGGCTGAAGCCGCCAGTGCTCTGCCATCTGAGCTATCCCGGACGATTCTGGTCGAACTTTTTCACACAGTTGGAAATTTACATCTAATATGATCTGTTTACCAATTAGAATAATTGTGTTAATATTAATCTAGTATAAGATATATAATAAACATATATAATATCAAACTGTAATATATATAATAAATATATATATTATAAAATTATAATATATACGAGGGAAAGTCAGTAAGTAGGTTACAAACCGATATGAGAGTTCGCGAATTAGTAGTAAATTGTTTCCGAATATGCCAATAGGTGGCGGCAATGTTCAACTGTAAGATGTCTATTTCGAATTTATGAGACAACAGTTGTACAAGATGAGCAGGGGCGTTCAAAGGTTTTTGACGAAGAACAAAGTGGTCGTCCTGTTGAGATAGCTATAGAATAAGCAGCGCAGAAGCTTGAGGAAATGATTAGAGCTGACAGGCGAACAACAATAGACAGCATTAGCAACTGCAACAGGGTGATTACATGGTTTAGCCTGCAGCCGACTGATAGTGACATTGAATGTGAGGTAGGCAGATGGCTGAGAATGCAGTCCAAAGACTTTTATGCAGCATGCATTAGAAAACTCATAAAGAGATATGCGACAAGTGTATTAATGTAAATGAAGATTATATAGAGAAATAAACATACCTTTTAAGTATGTATCTTGGTTTATCTTTTTACTGTCTTCTATCTTTACAAGAAGAAACTACTGGATTCGTGAAAATTTTCGACTTCCAATTTTGACGGATTTGCACGTTTTAGGGGTCAGAGATTCCGAAAAACATGTTTTACAAAATATCTGTCTGTGAATCTGTGAGTCTATCTGTAAGGGACACAAATTTTTTGGACTCTCTATTTCAAGAACTAATACACGTAATTTATTAAAAATTTATATCCAGTTAGTCCCTGATATAAATTGGTGCTGATTAGTTTTTGGTGTAAATCGCCCAACAGGTGGCGGTGCTATGCAGCATTTTTCAAGATAATCCACAATAGCTCTAACCCCAGTAGCAGAAACAGTGAAGCACGGAAGCGGGAGCTGCAGATTATTTTAAACCTTGCAGATTAATTCACCAAATTAAAAAGAAATGCTGGGCTTAAAAAATGGCTGAAATTTGCTTTAAGTCTCTAGATTTATGGTATTTGTTGTATCCTTTTATTATACTTTCTTTATAAATGGAAATTTTGCTTACTTTAACTGTTTCTGTTATTTCTTAAGATAGTAGGCTTATTGGGTCGCAGATAAATTTTAGTTTGCTGCAGACTGACACAGAAAATTCTGCTTCTGGGGCTCTAACTCCAGAACTAAAGCACGGATTTTCACCAAACTTCAGATTAAATTAGTTTTTGACATGAATTGACGGTTTATACATTTTGGTGTAAATCGCTCAACAGGTGGCGCTGTTATGCTGCATTTTTGCGATTTCCGAAATAGCTCGATCTCATGAACTAATCCTTGGATTTTCAACAAACTTCAGAATAGGAATTAGTGCTGTTTATGTTTTGGTGTAAATCGCTCAACAGGTGGTGCTGATATGCTGCATTTTTCAGTATTTCCACTATAGGTCTATCTCAATAACTAATGCACGAATTTTCATAAAAATTCAGATTCAGGTATGACATGATATCAATTAGTGCTGTTTATGTTTTGGTGTAAATCGTTCGACGGGTGATGCTGCTATGCTACATTTTTTCAGAATTCCCGCTATAGCACTATCGCAAGAACTCATAACAATCGAAATTTTCATCAAACTTCAAATTCAGATATACGTTGATATGAAAGGGTACTAAATAGATGTAATTTCTTGTACTATTTAAATGATTTCATTGACGTAGTTTATATAGAAGAAAGTTTTGTGATGGCCACAACGTACTCGCTTTTATTGGCTTTTGTAATTTACTTACTCACTTGCCCCCGTATAATAAATAAATGTAATATCAAACTATAAACTAGTAATACTATCAAACCTGAGGAAATCTGGGACACACACACACACAGACTGAAAAGCAACTTTCTTTTGTTAATGTATATATGTACACTATCTGTCCAAAATTCACCAGATATTTTCAATTAAAAAAAAAAAAAAAATTGTAGAATATCAAGGAATCATCTGGATAATTGTCAATAAAAAGCTATTTGCAAAGGATTACCAAAAAAAATGTATTTAAATCTAAGACCTTTTTCTTTTCGACGGCATAAATTATTTTCAAAAGTACGAATTTTAACACTTTTAAAAAATTTTCTATCGCAGGTCACTTAGCGCCTCTCGTAGATGATATGTTTTCTACGCTTAAAGAACTAAATGTCCGTATTTAAACACAATCTTTCCAGAGCATTTCTGGTGCCCGGAATTGCATAGCCTACAACAATTTTGAAAAGTTCGGTCTAGTGGAAGTATTTAAAAAACAATAAAAGCTGGAAATTTCCGAAGAAAATGCTAAAAAGGGAAGTTCTTCAGCACGACTTCGGCTCATGTTTTCAAAACTAAATATTTT
Organism: Maratus speciosus; assembly: GCA_963932465.1. Lineage (NCBI taxonomy): Eukaryota > Metazoa > Arthropoda > Arachnida > Araneae > Salticidae > Maratus > Maratus speciosus. Next base: position 482,351,431 of record OZ010797.1, read on the forward strand.
TATATTTTTTTCACGAAATTTTAAAGAGGGTTTGGATACATTCGAACAGATAAATTTCAAAGAGTTCGACGATAAGATTTTTTTTTTTTTTTTTTTGGTACGTTAAAAGACCCGACACGAAAGCAACAACAACAAAAAGAGAGACAAGAAGCAAACATGTTTCTTTACAACTAGCCATTAATATTTTTTCACAAATTGTTTACACAAGCTACAAAACAGCTATATTTATAATCGATAAGAATTTCAAAAAGTACGGATTCAAAAAGTACAAGAATTATTTAATTTTTTAAGCTTTAAAAGAACCCTACGTGAAAAAACAAACAAGAAAATGTCTTCTTATAAGCGCTTTTACCTCTAAATATCAATCTTTCTTTTAAACATATAAATTCACACAAAATCAGATCAAAGGTAGAAAATCATACAAATAAAAGTTTTGTTTAAATTTATTATCACAAGCTCCGGCAACGCCGGGCGGGTCAGCTAGTATTTATTATTGAACCTGAAACATAACGTTGTTAATCGGCGAATCAAATAACTTTTTCTGTCAATACAATTGAAGAGCTAAGTGGCAGAACATGTTAAGTAACAAAAATTACATTTGAAGAAATTTGATGGGAAAGTTTTTGTTGTCAATATTAATGATTTATTTTCTTATAATACCATATGTTTAAAATGTTAACAGGTGTGATAGTGAACTCTATCAAAAAAACTTATTCATATTTAATTTTAAAATATTAAAAAAATATTAATATTATTTACATTATTAAATAATAAAATATTAAATATTAATGAATAATGTCTTAAAACTTCAGGGCTAAATAGAATTTTGGTATTTTAGCTTTACCATGTGATAGAATACCTGATAACGCATTCGTACAAAAGATAAAATAATTTTTAATAAAATGTAGCATAACATGTTCTTCCACTCAGCTCTTCAATTCTAATGTCATTTTAAAATGCCGTCTGAGCGTAAAGGTTTAAAATCAAGTAAGAATCAAAATATGTTTCAAATACAACTGTTCTTTTAATTCGATTAAAAGTCAATATCTAGGTTTATGGATATAATTTCCACTCTACTCTACCGCATTATTTCTGTGGCATAGCTGTAATCCAAAGAACACATTATCCCATAAATTAGAAAATTATTAGGTATGAAAACACATATTAAAATGTTTCTGAACATAAGGGTTACAAATTAAAACAAATGCGGCAAATGCTCATTTAGAAATGGAAACTAATTATACTGACTTCCACATTGAGAATATAGCCCATTAAATTGTTACATAAATTGATATTATTCGGTTGATTGAATAGTTGTATTTATATGTTCCATTTCGGTGTTTAAACTAGGGAATAACTTATGAGGTAATAGATACCATAAAATACGCTTTCTGCTGCATAAATGGCTAATTAAATACCTTTACTAATCTTTTCAAAGTGTGAGAACTTTCGTTTCAGCAGTATGTAATGACATATTTCAATTAAAAATGTCCATTGTGTTTTTTATTATAATTTGATGTTTTATTCTTGATATGTCAGAAATCGATTGTTGTGCACATCGTGATTCAAAACAACGTGGCCAAAATGAAAGGGGAAAGCTGGCATACAAAAATAATCAAAAATCCCTTAGGAACTTGGGGTCGCAAACAACATGCGGGGCCGCTAGAGGGCGTTACCATGAAAACACGAGTTGACGTGTATATTTTCAGAACGACGAGCTCCCTCACAATTTCGCAGATAAGTCAGAACACATCTACAGGCCACCTTTCCCAATCTTGGATTAGTTGAGGTGGAAAATTCGCACTGCAATCACGTTCACCAGCTTTGACTCCAGGAGATTTTTTTTCTTATCGGTCTTTTTAAAGGAGTTATTTATGAAACACATATTCTGTTGTGAAATGACTCTCTTTTCTTTGTGTTTTCTAATTGCCAAAAGATGGCAGCACTAAAACTGATAGAGACTATATTTGCAGTTCTTTCAATTTTCAGTTTATTTCTTATATCTTTCTTTATATATATTCAATAATTCTGTAATTTGTATTATTAAGGTTTCCTATTTTTGTTTTCATTATAAATTTAATAATGATTAATATTCTGTTAGATTATTTCTTGATATTAATTATTTATGTGGTTATCTGATATATAAATATTTTGATTCCCGCTGATAGATGGCATAATAAGCCCATGAGGCATATACAGGGTGATTCATAAAAGATGGGCAGAACTTTAAGGGGTTATAGTACACTTAAAGACAAATAATATTAAATAGGAGACTAAGGGTCCCAGACGTATTCCCAAGGAGATAGGGGGCATTAAAGTTTAGGGTCCGAAATTTCAAATGATTATAAAACATGGAAAAATTGGTCGATTCGTTTGCGGTTTTTGCAAAAAATTTTCTTTATGCCAGTATTTTCTTTAAATAAAATTTTAAAGTTCAATTTCAAAAAATGCCGATAGGGGGCGCTTTAGACTTTGGAGTAACAAACAACTATTTTTTAACGTTATTTTTTGTATTTCTTTAAATGATTTCGAAAGCTTAGACTTAAACTTAAATTTTGATCTAAAAATCTGAGTCCTAACGAGTAGTTAAGTAGCGTAAACTGAAATTTGAAATTTGAAACCCTTCTCCCCCCAGAACAAAAATCAGTTATTCCCGATCTTTGTGTCGTAGATTAGGCTCTAACTACTGCCGCGTTTTGCTAAAATTATTCTTTATGTCAGTATTTTCTTGAAAATAAATTTTAAAGAAAATTTTCAAAAAATTCCGATAGAGGGCGCTTTAGACTTTGGAGTAACGAACAACTATTTTATACCGTTATTTTTGTGTCTCATTAAATGCTTTCTAAAGCTTAGACTTAAATTTTCAGCCCAAAATCTGAATCGTTAGACGTGGTTAAGTTTCTGGGGAGAGGGGTTTGAAATTTCTACTCCTGAGCACAGTTCAGTTTACCATGTCCACACATTGTGTGCTGTGATACGAGGTAAAAAGACACAAATTAGGATTATGTTACCAAAGCATATTTATTAACATGTAATTACAATAAATGTTCAAAATTGTGACCACCAGAGGTTATGCACGCAGAACAACGGCGAAGAATGGAACGGCGAACATTCGCGAAAACATCAGGCTTTTCGAGCACTTCCCCTACAGCGGCGGAAAGTCTGGCGACCAGTTCCTCGGGGGATTCAATGGGTGTCTCATACATAAGAGCCTTCAATCGTCCCCAAAAAAAGAAATCGAGGGGTGAAAGATCTGGCGAGCGAGCAGGCCAAGCAACAGGACCACCTCGACCAATCCATCTGTTCGGAAATGTGATGTCCAGATAGTTGCGGACGTCTCGTACGTAATGGGCTGGCGCTCCATCGTGCTTGAACCACATGACCCGCCGGATGCGTGGAGGAACAACGTTTAACAGGTCTGGCAGCACATGTTGCAGAAATGTGAGGTATGTTTTACCGTTGAGGCGTTCAGGAAGAAGGTACGGTCCGATTAGGTGGTCTCCGAGGATTCCTGCCCAAACATTGATGGAAAAGCGTCTCTGATGAGCATGTGGATACGTAGCATGTGGATTGACATCCGCCCATACATGTGCATTGTGTGTGTTAAATGTACCTTCACGTGTGAAGGTACATTCATCGGTGAAAAGCACAGTTCGTCCAAAATGTGGATTTAGCGCGTTCTGCTGCAGAAACCAGCGGGCGAATTCAATACGATTTGGATAATCCCCTGGAGACAGTTTCTGGACTCGTTGCACATGAAACGGGAGCAAATGTTCATCCTTCAGTACCCTCCAAGTCATGGACTGTGATTTATCCACCTGCCTAGCCACTGTTCGTGTACTTGTACTTGGCTGCGCCGCTACTACATCCAGAATGGCTTCTGCAACAACTACTGATTCGTCCTTTTTTGCACGACCTGCATTCGACCGGGAAGCGAGAAATGATCCCGTCTCACACAACTGTCTGTGCAAGCGCTCGAAAGTTTTGCGGTTAGGCAACCGCCTGTTGGGAAATCGCTCTCCGTACATTCGTTGTGCCTCTGCACCATTTCCATCTGCCGCTCCGTAATTTAAATGCATCTCAGCCTTTTCCTTATTCGTGAAGGGCACCATCTTCCGATTCATTACTACAGCGACTTACACTTGACTCACCGTTCAGTGGTTTTTATGCCTGAATCGTGTCGAAATTTTGCATACGTGTTCTTCTTCTTCCCCATTTGACATTTGCATACTTTCTGTTTCCTTCTTCACCCGGTGACTAGCGTCAGGAATGGAGCTTTAACGTTTGCATGAGCGACGTTTCCAACTGTGCCAGTGCCTTTATGAGTGAATTCCGACTATGCAGTCCTTGACGAAAGTTGTATTTTTGCCTCGTATCACAGCACAGAATCGTTGGGCATGGTTAAGTAGTGCAAACTGAGCTATGTTCAGAAGTTGAAATTTGAACCCCCTCCCCTCGCTACTGAACCACGCTCAGCGATTCAGATTTTGAGCTGAAAATTTAAGTTTAAGTCTAAACTTTCGAAATCATTTAAAGAAATACAAAAAATAACGTTAAAAAATAGTTGTTTGTTACTCCAAAGTCTAAAGCGCCCCCTATCGGCATTTTTTGAAATTGAACTTTAAAATTTTATTTCAAGAAAATACTGGCATAAAGAAAATTTTTTGCAAAAACCGCAAACGAATCGACCAATTTTTCCATGTTTTATAAGCATTTGAAATTTCGGACCCTAAACTTTAATGCCCCCTATCTCCTTGGGAATACGTCTGGGACCCTTAGTCTCCTATTTAATATTATTTGTCTTTAAGTGTACTATAACCCCTTAAAGTTCTGCCCATCTTTTATGAATCACCCTGTATATGAATGTACCGGTATGTTGTCGGCTCAACGGATTTTTGTAGTAAGATGTATAGAAATGTAAAAAAAAAATATGTAGAGAAATGTAAACAGTAAGAAAGAATTATGTTTTGGGGTGAAGTTTTGTGTCAGTTCTCTTTACACTGTAATCGTTTTTTACGTTGTTAATACATATAGTTAGTATGTGATTGTTTGTGATAATTTCTTAGTGACTGTCAGTTATTCCTTATTGAAGAACAGTGACGGCTACTCACGTAAGTACATTTTTATTGTATCTGATTAATTTTCGTTATGGGCAAGTGGAAGAAGTGTTGATGAATTATTTAAAGTGAAATTAACAGTATTAAAATAAAGGGTTGTCCCATTTCCCCTTAATATAAAACTGGTAGTTATTTAGTTAAATGCGGATGTTTAAAGCAGACAGCATTAGTATATTTTTAGTTTCGTTTTGCTGTTGTTCTAACATATTTCTTCGCAGGACTTAGTAAGAAGAATTGTTGCGGCAGCAGGATATGGTCAAGATACACCTGATATGTTTGAGAAGGTGCGCCAGTCCATGCAGCATCAATATAATGCGTATCGCCAGGCGTCTGGCAACAACTTTGAGTATCTCTTGTAGTAGTATTCGTCAGAAATGTTTAACATGTGGCGAAATACAGTGTACATAAAATGATGTAGAATTATTTTTGTTTATTCTTCTTGTATTACATACAAATTCAAAAAACCCTTGATGGGTTCAAAGTTTGTGACGCAGCACTTTATCTTATTGCTATAAGAATTTTAAATATGGAACTTAAAAATAATGATATCAAATTTTAAGTGACGCTATGCTATTAATTAATGTATATATATATTTTTTATTTTATCATTTTATTTTTGTTTTATTTATAATTGCATGTGCAAGAATTATGTTAAATTTAAAAGTATGTATAAAAATTTATTCATTGATGCTTTATCATTCACATCTTTTATAAATTCAAAATATGAGTTTTAAAAGATATGATATCAAAATTTAAGTGACGCCTTGATGTAGCTTTAAACAATTTGTTTCAAAATTCAATTCTAATTTATTTCGATTTGGCTAAATATATTTACACATCTGACCAAAATTTTTAGTTTTCCAATACACTGTTAAAAATATCACTCTCACTGAACCTATACAATGCACTGTAATGTATTTATATGAATAAATTGTTTATCTTTTGTGCCATGCTATCCAAAATCAAAAGTAAAATTTATGCAAATGAATTCTTTGCATCATAATATCCATTTGTATACATTTCACTTAGTTTGTATACAAGGACGCAACGAAATCATTTACATAAATTTAAATTAGCTTTCATGCATTCTTTCTATTACAACGCAAAAACTACCCAACTGAACCTACGTAATTAATTCAATGATATCGCATGATAGGTAACGATTCGATGTTGCCGTGGTGATGACGTTCTATTTTAGATGGAGTCTTATTATTTCCGTATGACTGAATTAATTTATTATATAATCGTAATAAATTTTGTATTCATGCATATTTGCATTACAGCGACACAGCTATTGCACTCAGATCTGAATATTTATAAAACCTGTTACAGTACAAGCGCACTTCATTTGCCACATTTAACGTACAATTTCCATGTTTTTTTACTGTGTAGGTCGCAAAACAACAAAGTTTCGGATCCGATAAACAAGCTTATTCTAATATGTCTGGCTTAAATATATGCACTGCTTTATAATTCAATTGCACTAGTAACTAAGTTACTGTTTCTTTTTTCTCGTTCTATACAGAAGTGTTATCTTAACATTTGAACTTTAAAAGGAAAACTTGGCAGCGATAAGCTGGTTGCCATTATAACTTGTGCTGTAATGTAATAAGATTAAAATGCAATTCATGACCCAGTTCAGCTAAATAAGATATTTTCTCTTGAATAAGTTCTTGTGTTATTATTTTTATTGACCTTCAGACGTTTTCTTCCAATTTTCTATTTATTTCTTTAATTTCCTTCATGTAAATAAATTAAAAGCCATATCTTTATCTTGTTTACTGCTGTATGTCTGGTTAAGTTGTTTTTGTATGATTTCTTTAATATAAGTTTATTTGGAAATAGATTTTTCAAAACTGTAATTTTTAAAGCATTTATAAACAAGTTGTAAATTGCGCGCCAAACGTTGCAAATGAGGTGCGTTGGTACTATAACTAGTTTTATATATATTTTTTTCACCACATATTGTAATGAATGTATATTTTAGTGCATTTTATAAGTGCATATCAATTTCATTCTACCCGAAAGGTTTTAACATCATTAAAATGCACTTGAAATAATTTTTTCCCATTGGCCGTAATGTAACGGAAAACTTTTCTCTGTTCCTGTCATTTAACTATACATCCGTTTTTCATAAAATTTGAAATCACTCGACAAAATTTTCAAATAATTATATATTTAACATTTCAGACCATTCGGTTAGGTAGTTTTTGCTCTGTTATATGCGGACGGACAGACAGACGAACCGAACTACTATAGGGGCTACGTATTTATATAATGACGAACGCACCTAAAAATCAGTGACAACAAAAGAAACTTAGTTTCTATAATTGCTTTTTAAAATTTCTAAAATGTGTTTAGGTTTCTGTGGTTTGTAACTATAACGAAAACTTTTCTGGCTCGTGGGTAATTTTGGAAGAGGTTATTATAAATTTTTGCTCATGGTTATGTTATTTCCGTACGTTAATGTTATGAAAAACTTTTCTCTTTTAGTACAGTGCGAGTTGCAAAACAATAATGTTTGGGAACTGATAATCTAGCTTATTCTAATATGTCTGGCTGAAATATTTCCATTTCATTTCTAATTCAATTCGACTAGTAACTTAGTTACTGTTTCTTTTTTCTAGTTCTCTAGTGAAGTGTTATCTTAACATTTGCACTTTAAAAGGAAAATTTGGTTGCCATTGCGCCTCGTACTGTAATGTGAGACTATTAAAATGCAATTCATGACCCAGTTCAGCTAAATAAGATACTTTTCTCTTGAATAAGCTCTTGTGTTATTCTTTTTATTGACCTTCAGACGTTTTCTTCAAATTTTCTATTTATTTCTTTAATTTCCTTCATGTAAATAAATTAAAAGCCAAACCTTTTTCATGTTTACTGTTGCATGTCTGGTTAAATTGTTTTTATATGATTTCTTTAATGTAAGTTTATTTCGAAATAGATTTTTCCAAACTGTGATTTTTAATGCATTTATAAAAAAGAGAAAAATATTATTAATAAACTTTTTACTTATCGTTATTTTGAATTTATTTATTAAGCATTTTATTAAATTATGATTTAATATAAATATTGTAATGCTATCTATTTTAATTTCAGTTTCATTCACTTACACTATTTTTTATTAACTGCAGATAAAATTTTAGTATGATTACTGTAATTTTAGTAGATACTTTTGTAAAGCTTCGGATTTATGTATCTTTACAAAAACTAGTTTTATCCATTTATAATTTTTTTTGTACAGTGTACATAAAAAATTTTAGTAAGTATATGGATTTCTGTAACTTTTCATCTGTAGAATTACATCTTCTTTTACAGAGTACAATATCTGAGTTACACTACAAACATATTCTATAAAAAATACAAAGGTTTCTTGGTCTATGAAATTGTAATAATACCACGAAGAGAAATATACAATCACCTGTTCGGAGTTCCATACAATTCTGAAATGCGTTCTTTGTTTCCAGAAATGTTAGAATTCAAAATATTTTCAAATCTTAAAGAACAATTTATAAAAACAAATTTTCTTTTGCTGACACTGATTTTCGAAAACGTTTCCGAGTAGTGTTTATATCCTAGATTATTTTTAACACAATTATTCTGATTGGTAAATAATTCATATGAGAAGTAAATTGGCAACTGAACGAAAAGTGCCCTAGTGCAGGCATTTTTTCCTCAGTTGGAAACTCTCATTAGTGATTTTATTGTATTAATAATTTTTCTCAAACTAGAATAAATGTTTTTCGGATGCAATTCAGTCTCGAATAAATATTTTCATATTCCATAAACATGATAAATTAATAGAATAAATATTAACATGTGATTTAAAAAAATCTTGAATGAATACATCCAGTTACATAGCTGAAAATGTTTAATCGAGATTTGATAACACCATAAAAACGGTATTCCAGTTTCAATAAATTGATTCGTACACTATATGTGATACTCAAAAACTAGAAACGGGGTGGCTTTTATGCTGGACCGGGGAATCTGCACAGACCGTTACCTCAACAAGATGACGGGTGAAATTCCAGGATTAGACAGAACTTGATTAGCATATTAAAATGCAACTGGTTTGCAAAGTCATATCTTGAAAGAAACCACCTGCAAATCTGATTAGTGGTTTATCGGTGCGTTTATCACTGTTTTCTTACACCCAAAGGTATGAAACACGGAGTACTATGAGCAGAAACACGCAATGGTAAATCTACCCGTCAAACATAAATCGGGTCTGCAGGTGTTTTCCACCAAAATACAACTTGGCAAATCAGTTGCATTTTAATAAGGGAATCGAGTTTTAACTAATCCTGAAATTTCAGCCATCAACTCAAAGGTGGGGTGGTTTGTGCAACCTTGTCCCGGTCTACAATATGTTAATTAAGTTTATCATCCTAATTAATTTTCTCTGTTTTAAAGATGCTATTAATTCTCAGTTAAACATTTTTAGCTGCGAATTGAATTTACGCATGCAAGAGTAACAAAGTGTTATGAAATTTAATATTAATGTTAATTTATCAAGCTTGTGTGTAAAACATTATTGTTGAACATGAAAGCCTTTACTTGATAATACATAGCATGTGAAAAACCTATACTACGCTGGGAGAAAACTGATTAATGCACAATAAAAACTACAGTAATACCCCGACTTATGTCCCTTCGACTTACGCCACTCCGCATTTATGTTGTCTGGCCTGAAAAAATATTCCTTGATTAACACGGACTTTGAACTTTTGGAAAAAAATTAACATCTGAGATGCAGTCGCATTGAAAGGGGTTTCACGATGAAGTTCAGCAAAAAACAATGAGAAATGGTTAGAAAAGACTGTGCCTCCTTTCCTTCGAGATATTAACAAAACATCAAAAAATTGTGATTCTGTATCCCTCCTAATTGATGAAATCGTCGAAAATGGAAGAGAACTCAACTTAGAGATGGATGCTGAAGATGTTGTTAAACTCATAAATTCCACTGATCCGGAATTAACCGTCGACGAACTTATTAAATTAAACAAACAAAATAATGTCTAAGAAATAGGCGAAGATTTTGAGCCTAGGAAGAAGGGGGAAGATTATGACAGTTGCAAAGTGAACCGAAGGACTAAACATTATTGAAGCTGGAATGGCAGTTCTTGAAAATATTAATTCGGACGAGCAAAGTGTAGCAACGAATAGTAAAACCTTAAAAAACTTACTCAGTTATTACAAAGAGCTTCTAAGAGAAATAAAGAAAAAATTGTTGGATCAAACTTAGGTTGTACGTTAACAACTTATTGATTTATTCCAAATTGTTGTATTGCAAACTCATTTTTTTGCTAACGTTAAATATATGTAACATAATCCCTAAATACAATAGAAAATGTTTATTAGATTTAGGTGAGTTTTTAGCTCACAGGCTATCAAAGCCTGAGAGCTAATGTGCCCGCCCGTTCTGTATGTATGTATGTACGTATGTATGTATGTATGTATGTATGTACGTAACGCGATAACTCTTGATAGAAACATCCGATTTGCTTCAAAATTTTTTTCTAGGTTCATTGTGATAAGGCGCTTCCCTGATTAGTTTTGGGAGTTCATTGGTTAAGGATAAAGGGGGAAAAACGGTGTTAGTCCAACCCCTTAATTCAGATAAATGGGTTTTTCATGCAGAATCATTCGATTTGCTCCGAATTTGGTATACCAGTTTATTATGTTAAGGAACTTCCCTGATTAGTTTTTGGTGTTCATTGGTTAAGGATAAAGGGGGAAAAGGGGGGTTAGTCCACCCCCTTAATTCAGATAAATGGGTTTTTCTTGCAGAATCATTCGATTTGAACCGAATTTGGTATACCGGTCTATTATGTTAAGTAACTTCCATGATTAGTTTTGGGGGTTGGTTGGTTAAGGATAAAGGGGGGTTAGTCCACCCCCTTAATTCAGATAAATGGGTTTTTCATGCAGAATCATTCGATTTGCTCCAAATTTGGTATACCGGTTTATTATGTTAAGGAACTTCCCTGATTAGTTTTGGGGGTTCATTGGTTAAGGATAAAGGGGGGTTAGTCCACCCCATTAATTCAGATAAATGGGTTTTTCATGAAGAATCATTCGATTTGCTCCGAATTTGGTATACCGGTTTATTATGTTAACCCTAGAACTACCGGAAATTTTACTCAAGTTTTATAAAAACATTCTACACCAGAATTTTTACTTAAAACTATTTAATTTGTTTATTTAACTTATTATTGTCTGATTTATACATTTAGTTTGTTTTGAAGAAATTTCTGGTTTGAATAAATATTTTGAATGTACATGTCGGGTCCATTGGACCCTTCTGGTAGACAGAGGGTTAAGGAACTTCCCTGATTAGTTTTGGGAGTTCATTGGTTAAGGATAAAAGTGGAAAAAAGGGGTTAGTCCACCGCCTTTAATTCAGATAAATGGGTTTTTCATGCAGAATCATTCGATTTGCTCCGAATTTGGTATACCGGTTTATTATGTTAAGGAACTTCCCTGATTAGTTTTGGGGGTACATTGGTTAAGGATAAAGGGGGGAAAGGGAGGTTAGCCCGCCCCTCTTAATTTAGATAAATGCGTTTTCCATGTAGAATGATTCGATTTATTCCGAAGTTGGTATACCGTTTTAATGTGTTAAGGAACTTCCCTGATTAGTTTTGGGCGTTCATTGGTTAAGGATAAAGGGGGAAGGGTGGCTAGGCCACCCCCCTTAATTTATATAAACGGGTTTTTTATGCAGAATTATTCGCTTTGCTCCAAATTTGGTATACCGATTTATTATGTTAAGGAGCTTCCCTGATTCGTTTTGGGGATTCAGTGGTTAAGAATAAAGGGGGGCTAGTCCACCCCCTTAATTTAGATAAATGGGTTTTTTTTGCAGGATTATTCGATTTGCTCCAAATTTGGTATACCGGTTTATTATGATAAGGAGCTTCCCTGATTAGATTTGGAGGTTCACTGGTTAAGTACAAAGGAGGAAACGGGGGCTAATTCCCCTTCACTTATATTTTTGAGGGGCATTATTCTTTAAAATAAGAGTATAATATACAATTAGTGTGAATAGCCTGTGAGCTCAATGCCATCAGTTTAGCTGGGCACTTTTCTTTTTTATTACTATTTATTCTTTTTAACAATTTCCAACAAAGTTGAAAAGTGTTTAATGCATTCGGTTTGTCTTTCCACGCTCTAACTCCCGTAAATATACTCGGATTTTCATGAAATTTATAAAAGTTATTTAGGGTCAACTAAGCATGTTTGGTATTGTATATGAATTATGTGAGATTAAAAGTTCATTTACAGGGGCACCCAAAAGAATTCCATTACATTATGGTATATGGGGAAAAATCGTTTGCAGAATACTTTAATGGCATTATGCCATTTCAAATGTATTGAATCTAATATAAATCTCGGAATATTTCACTACAAGATGGTTGCGATAAAATAGGGCGTCCATATCATATGTCGTTCATTTACAGGGATACACAAAACAAATCGATTACAGTACTGTCTTTGAGTAATAATTGCGTTGGAAGTGCGTTTTTAAGAGCGTTTTAAATTTCGGCATGCGCTTATAAATTTAACTTTTAATTTTTTTGCATTTTACTAGTTCTACATAATTTCTATACCTCGTATACAGGGCTGCATAAAAGAATTCGCGTGCCATTTTCCTTATTAGAGGAAATTACAACTAATATATATATGTATTTCTTAACTGAACTAAATTTTGGCATGTATGTAGTTTATCAATACAAATCTATATGTCCTATACAGGGTTGCTGTAAAAATTAGGATCATTTTCTGATTGCAGATGGGAACAGCTGAAATTGTGTTTTCAAATGTGTTATGCTTTTCCATAGGGTTGAATTAGACATAATATTTTAACTAATAAACAGTGCAGTTTTGTTACATTATTCTGAATGTGTTGAAAAGTGCTTCATAATCTATGCTTGAAGCATGTTTTTTTCCTTTCTTGTTTGCTCATCTAAACATACCTCGACTTATGTCGCTAGTCTTGGAACGAATTGTTTATATAAGTCGATGTATAATTTTACTAGAAAAAATTTTCGAAAATCAGTTGTTGCAAATGAAACATTGAAAAATTTATCAATCTCGAAAATATATGGATTTGTGTGGGTTCTTAAGATAAAGAACGATTTTCGCAATCATGGTAACTTGGAAGATGTTATTGTACATTTCAGCTTGTGGTTATATTATACTAAGTTTAAGAAGCATTTTTTAACAGTTTATTTTCATCTTGAATGATCATTTATTTACATTTTTATTCATTTTCCTGTGTGTTCGTTCTTTTATCAATTTTTGTCTTCGCGTTCTTTCAATTAAATAAATTAAATGGTAATTATTTATCTAGATTAATTTTATATGTCCGGAAAAAATATTTACATTTAATTTCTGGAATGTGTGTTTATTAAAATACGAATCAATTTCGTGATTTTCATAGCATTTATACTGGAGACATATTCACAAATACGGCAAAAACTACATGATTTTTGCATATTGTGAATTCCAATCATATATACAGGGCTATTACAAATGATGGACCCGATTTAAAAAAAAAATCATGTTTTCGAAACTGCTGCACATATTACAATAAGTGATACATGAATTTAAATCGAAATATACTAAGTTATTTTCAGTTACAAATGTTCGATTGGTGATCCTTTTGTTACACGGCATACGTTCAATCTGCAATCGAGTTCGTTCCAAACTTTGTAGCATCACTCTGTCAATGGTTCTGAAAGCTTCACAAATGCGTTTTAAAGTTCTGAACACTTAGTTTTCGGCATTGGTGGTACAGTCGTGGAAAAAAAAAAAGTAAAAACCTCCTACTAACTCCTCAACAAATTATCGTAGAAGAAAATTACTGCTACCAAATGATTGGAAGTAAAGTCTACTTTTAAATGATGTATATAAAATTTGCTTAGGGGGGCATATAGATATTAAAAGGAACCTAAACTTCATTTTTTTTCAATGGTAATACCCAATTTTAACATGATATTTCAAATCTTCGGTTCAAACTATGCTTAGACACCAAATTTCAAGTCATTTGAATGATATGTTTTTGAATTATAAACATGCAAAATTTAGTGCTTGTAATGTTAAATTACATTTCCATATTTTTATTAATAACTCCTGAAATTATACTCCTAATGTGTCAATTTTTTGTGTAGCAATAATACTAAAATACCCAAACATAAATACGTTGAATTTGCAATTTTTATAATTTTATGATATGAATTGTGAATTATGAAATTAATACTGGAAAATTTTTTATGAAATGCAACCTACAAATTTTTTGATGGATTTAGATTTATTAAGACATGCTTTATGGAAATCCAAAATTTCCTACTTTTTTCCAAGTAGTTTTCAAATTATGCTTAAAAATCGGCAAAATGATGGTTTAAAGGGCCGTCTAGGATCGAAGTGACCAGATATTTTAAAATTTCTTATGCTATCCTGTAATCTACTACTCTTCAATGACTTCTTGAGTAGCGTTTAAGATGTCTTGATCAAGAAGGAGGCTCTCTCGTTCAACAATCGAGTATGGAGCTTCAATTTGAATACAGCCTCTAAAATATGTTTGTTTTAAAATAATTAATTTCTCGGAAACTTATCGTAGGAGTTGCATAAAAATTCGTTTTCAGGCTAATTGAAGGGTGAAGAGTTCATTTATGCTGTCAGAATTGTGTACTGCTATTGAAAAAAACGAAGTTATGGTTCGTTTTAATATGTAGATGTCCCCCTAAGCAAATTTTATATACGTCATTTCAAAGTAGACTTCATTACCAACCGTGTGGTACCAGTAACTTTCTTCTACGATAATTTTTTACAGCGATAGTAGGGTGTGTTTACTTTTTTTTTCCACGACTGTACATAAACAATGTCTCTGACACTGTCAGAACTTCTACAGAACGCATTTGTACAGAATTCAGAACCATTGACAGAGTGATGCTACAAAATGTTTGGGACGAACTGGATTACAGATTGGACGTATGCCATGTAACAGGAGGGTCACACATCGAACATTTGTAACTGAAAAAAACTTGGTACAGTAGACTTCCTCAAATCCGCACAGCTTGGTACCAGGGGTTGTGCGGATTTCTGGTCATTGATTTGTTTACATTTTTAAAACATTAATTTGATTGGTAGTTAAGCAAGGGAAATTATAATGAATGCTTACAATAAAGTGAAACATTAAAATAAGTAAAATGTTAAAATAATTTATTAGTTTAAACGTAATTATTAAAATAATTATGTAAAATAAAAATTTAGAAAAATATTAAATTATTACCGATGAAATCGATTCAGTTCGATTCCAAAAGCCCTATGCTGCCATCTAGCGGTAAAGCGATCGTAAGATCGATACGTCATCATATAGATATGCTAATTTATATCAAAATCAAAAGTAATGTAAATTTATTAAGTAATAAATCAGCTGTAATAACAAAAAGAGGATGATTAACAAAAAATTTAGTTAAAAAAAACATTGCGGTAGTCGCTGATTTCGGCGCCATCTTGAATTTTGTTCCTGCAATTTAACTGTAAATTTCATTGCTTACATCTGAAAAAATACCCGGATTTTAGGCGTTCGAGGATTTTAGGGTAGCGGATTTATGGGAGTCTACTGTATATTTCTCTTTAAATTCATGTATCACTTATTGTAATATGTGCAGTATTTTCGAAAATAAGATTTTTTCTAAAATCGGGTCTATCATTTGTAAAAACTCTGTATTATTTTTGTTGTCACCATCCAGTTTTCTCAACGAATAAATAGCATACAACTATAAATGAGGTATCAGTGGATAGGATTTTGCGTCCCCATCTGACGTTGAATATTGAATTTTCTTCTTCCTTTTAGATTAAATATCATCCTACATATTTTTTATTCTCACCATATCTTTTTTTTATGTATACACGAGGCATACAACGATGAATGGGAATTTATGCGAAAGGATTTCCACATAATACGCTCATATTTCTTTAAAACAAATTGTTTGATTAAAATTGGCACTTAATTATTAATTAAGAAAAATGTATCAGAAAATAAACTTGTAGAAAAGTCTCGTAGGATTCTACTGGTTTACATTTAATACCTTAAGTACGTGTATATCATTAATATGTTCATGCTTTTTATGTCATATATAGTAAAAAAATACAGAGTGGTTCAAAAGGTCATGTACAAACAGCACCTGTGGGTGTGTCAGGTCATGACGAGCAATAATTACACGGGCAATTGGGATGTGAAACGTGATCATGTCGATGCAATTGCATTGTGAACGTGGCGCAAAGAAAAGATAACAAACGGTGTAAAAATACCTTTATTTTACAGAAAACTTAATCGAATTGCAAAACATAAATGAAAAATAATACGACTCATAACAAGTGCTCAAAATGCGCCCCATTAGCCATGATGCATACTTCACATCAGCTCCGCATGGAATCGCAAGCGCGTTCCAATCGGCCCTGTACCGTGGCTACTGCGAAACCCCTGGAATTCTACCTATGGTGATTTCTTAAGTCTCTGATGTGCGAGACATGTTCCATTGGTCATGGAGCTCATGGCACGGATCGCTGAAGCTTTGGCACGTGTCCAGGAGACTCCTGGCCCATTGGAACGTGTTCGCGATTCCATGCGGCGCATTGTGAAGCATGCATTACGGCTAATGAGGCACATTTTACGCACTTGTTATGAGTTGTAACATTTTTCATTTGTACTTTGTACGATTAAGTTTTTTGTAAAATAAGTCTTTTTACACCGTTTGATATCTTTTTTAGGTCGTAATTATATAAATACGTGGCACCTATAGTCGTCGTTCAGTCCGTCTGTCCGTCCGTCCGCATGTAACAGAGCAAAAACTACCCAACCGAATGGGCTGAAATTTTAAATATATGATTATTGCAAACTTTTGTCGAGCCATTTCAAATTTTATGAAAATCGGATGTATAGTTTAATTACGGGGACAGTCAAAAGTTTTTCTTTACATTACGACCAATGGGAAAAATTATTGCAAATGTATTTTAATGATGTTACAGACTTCCGAATGGTCTGAAATTTTAAATATATAATTGTTGCAATATTTTGTCGAGCCATTTCCTATTTTAGGAAAATCGGATGTGCAGTTTAATTACAGGGACAGTCAAAATTTTCCGTTACATTACGGGGAATGGGTAAAAATTATTGCAAGTGCATTTTAATGATGTTACAGACTATGCACTTATGACGTGCAAACAAATATACATTCAGTATAATATGGGGTGCAAAAAACAATTATAAAACTAGTTATAGTACGAACGCACCTCATTTGCCACGTTTGACGAGCAATTTCCAACTTGTTTTTTATGTCACGGTCGCGTTTCCAACCCCCAGTTCCTATGCAATTCTTGCTTCTCATGACCGAACGCATCCACACGTGTCGTTTGGACTTGACCTTTTGAATCATCCTGTATACAAAAATACGGCGAAAATTACATTATTTCTGCACATTGCGATTTCCGATGTTAGAAATATTACTCTAAATCCATATATCCTGACTGAACATTTTATTGTTTATTTCAGTTTTGCTAATTTAAGTTATTTTAAATTTCACTGGTTTAAATTTCAGTTACCAGTTTCTTCGTTGGTTGTTTAGTGAAAAGTTACTTTAACTTTTGAACTTTAAAAATAAAAGTTTCCAGAGATTATACGGCGCAATGCTGTAAGAAGATTAAAATTCAATTCATGACCCAGTTTAGTAAAATAAGCTATTTTCTTCTTGAATTTGATTCTTGTGTTCTTTTTCATTTTCATTGACCTTTAAAAGTTTTCTTCTGCATTTCAACTTCTTTCTTCCTTTTTTTAATCTCCATAAATTGCATGCTAAATATTTATTTACTTCCCCTTTGCAAGTCCGATTAATATATTTTTATTTAATTAAATAATTATATGTCTATTGAATAAAATGTAAGATGTTATTTATTTTTTCTCAGCATTTAATGTAAAGAAAAAACAAAGTCGGAAATTGTACGTCAAACGTGGCAAATGAGGTTCGTTCCTACTATAACTACTTTTATAAATATTCAGATATTGGTACATAATTTGTTGCATTCGTCTGCAAAAATGCACGAATACAAAATTTATGAAGACTCTATATATTAAATCCAGTAATACGAAAATAATAGGACTCCATTTTAAATAGTACGGCATCACCGTAGGAACCTAGAAAAATTGCCTATCATGGGATATCATAGATTTAAGGACGTATGATATGATTTTATAAAATGAAGAAAACTTTGATTAATGTCTTTTTAAGTTTTGATTCGATTTTTATAAAATTTGAAATGACCCGACAAAATGCTTCTACGATTCTAAAAATTAAATTCCAAACCATTCGGTTGGGTAGTTTCTGCTCTGTTGTATGCAGAAAGGCGGACAGACAGAGGGACGGACAACACGACGACTATAGGTTCTGCGTATTTATATAATTACGAACGCACCTAATAAGTAATTTTTTGCGTAATGCGATTTTGAATGTTTTAATTATTCTTTTACTGAATATTCAATGTTATTTAGAAATGTTATATTGACAATAATAATATCGGTTTCATTTAATTTATTATTATTTATTTAAGTTTCAGTTTTGCTTATTTAATTTATTTTAAATTCCACTGGTAACTGATTTGCCAGTTTTTTCGGTCGCTGTTTAGTGAAGAGTTACTTTAACTTTTTAACTTTAGAAATAAAAGGTTTCAGAAATTATATGGCTCTATGATTTCGCTTACAGTGATGTAAAAAGATTAAAATTCAATTCATGACCCAGTTTATTTAAACAAGCTATTTCCTACTTGAATAAAAATATTCCTGTTTTCTTTTTGTTTTTTCGTTGACCTTTACACGTTTTCTTCCGCATGTTAAGTTTTTTGTTCTATTTTTTTAATTTGCTTAAATTAAATGCTAAACATTTTTTTAGTTTATCGTTGCAGGTCCGATTAATATATTTTTATATAATTAAGTAATTACATGTTTATTGATATAAAATATAAGATAACATTTATATTTTTACAAAATTTAATGTAAAGAAGAAAAACGTACAGATTAAAAAATGAGCATTATTTTACGTAAAGCGTTTTTGATTCTTTTAATTAAAGTTTTACTAAATATTAAATATTATTCAGAAATGTTATACTGACCATAATAAAATGAGTTTCATTTAATTTTTAATTAGTATTTTGTACTTATTACATATCTCTACTAATTAAAATCCACAATAAACTTTATTTTCATTTAATTAATTAATTGTATGTCTATTAGTAAAAATGTAAGGCATGCTTTCCTTTTTTAC
Organism: Maratus speciosus; assembly: GCA_963932465.1. Lineage (NCBI taxonomy): Eukaryota > Metazoa > Arthropoda > Arachnida > Araneae > Salticidae > Maratus > Maratus speciosus. The sequence continues at coordinate 482,370,875 of OZ010797.1, forward strand.
ACTATTTAATATGAAGACGAAAAATGTACAACTTAAAAAAAAAAAAAAAAAAAAAAAAACATTATTTTACGTAATGCGATTTTGAATCTTTCAATTAAACTTTTACTGAATATTAAGTATTATTTAGAAAGGTTATACTAACCAAAATAAAATCAGTTCAATTTAATTTTTTTAGTATTTTGTACTTATTAGGTATTTCTTCCAATTAACCCTTTATATACTAAATTATGAAAATTTTATCTTCTAAAGCATTTTTCGTGGATTGTTTAAACTACATTAGAAGATTTACATAATCATTTAATAAATTTTACACGGGTTGAAGGATTTAGAACATTTGAATTTACAGGGATTTTGTGTAATATTATTAACCCCACTCAACTTTTAAATATTTTTCTTAATATTTTATAGAATTAGGAAATATACAAATATAATGATCTTACAATAGAAATATACAAAGATTTCCGAATTGAAAAATCCCCCCCCCCCCTCCCCCAACGCCAAGAAAGCTGAAAAGATGAGAAGGCAAAAGAAACCCAAAAAGCTTTTGGAACAACATAAAGTAATGTATCAATAACTCATTCTAAACTGTATTAAAATTAATCGATGCATAAAATGAATTATTTTAATGAATTATTTTAAGAAGTTTATTTTAATGTTACTTATAAGTACCGTCAGTTGATAAAGGGTTAAAATCCACAATGATCTTTATTTTCCTTTTATTAAATAATTATATGTCTATTGATAAAAATGTAAGATATTCTTTAATATTTTAACAACATTTAATGCAAAGAAGAATAAGTGAAACTTAAAAAAAAAAAAACAGCATTATTTTACAAAATTATTTCGAATTTGAATCTTTCAATTAAACTTTTACTAAATATTAAGTATTATTCAGAAATGTTATACTGACCATAATAAAATTAGTTTCATACCATTTTTTAATTAGTATTTTGTACTTATTATATATCTCTACTAATTAAAATCCATTATAAACTTACTTCGTTGATTGATAACCGACACGTTTACAATGAAGATATCTCACGTCACAAGCTGTTCTTTTTCAGCCAATTTCGAAAAGGTTTGTTAAGTTTTTTGTAATACAGAAGCATCTCGTTATATCACGCGTTTTGGGAGGCAACAGAAAAACATTATATAGGGTGTTTCAAAATTCGACCAAAAAAAAAAATAAGAGGAGTGTTAAAAGGCGTCAAGAGGATGAAAACTTACTATAGAACATGGAGACGCAAGGTTATTGAGTCACAAATACGGGGTGTTTCATACTAGTTGAACTTGGATTGGCGGTGATAATTTTGAGAAAAATTAAAAGAATTGATTTCTAAAGAACTGATATTACATTAAATGTCTTAATGAATGTACTACAGGAATCGTGTGTTATATCCGAAAACTAACTTAATTGTTGGTGAATTAACTTTAATCTTTAAAAAGAAAATTGCTTCAAATAATCGCTATAGTCTGGGTATTCTTGAAATTTACAAAAGAAAAGTTTTTAATAATCATTAAAGCATGTAGTCTACACTGTAAAAAAAAAAAATTGTAAAGTTACTAAAATTTTTCTAGGAAACTGGGATTCCAGGAACTTTTTATGTAACGGCAACAAGAAAAATTCCTGTAACAGATGCTGTTACAGAAATTTTTGCTGTTGCCGTTACATAAAAAGTTCCTGGAATCCCAGTTTCCGAGAAATATGTTAGTAACTTTACAGATTTTTTTTTACAGTGTAATGCTTAAAATCAAACTGTGTGCATTTAATGTATTTTATTAAATACTGGAAAAATTAAACATAAAGTTCAAAAATTTCCGTTTTTAATATTGCAGCTAATTTCATTATCCTTGTATTCGCGTGATTTTGTTTTTGTTTACTAGTTTTTCGATTGAATTTTTTCAAAAATATTTTTATCATTTTATTTTCTTGAGAATGTTGCCATCTGATGCTATGAAACATGTCGAAATTTAAATAAATAAAGGTATTTTGCCTTTTTTAGGTGCGTTCGTAATTATATAAATACGTAGCACCTATAGTCGTCGTTCAGTCCGTCTGTCCGTCCGCATGTAACAGAGCAAAAACTACCCAACCGAATGGGCTGAAATTTTAAATATATGATTGTTGCAAAATTTTGTCGAGCCATTTCAAATTTTATGAAAATCGGATGTATAGTTTAATTACAGGGACAGTCAAAAGTTTATCTTTACATTGCGACCAATGGGAAAAATTATTGCAAGTGCATTTTAATGATGTTAAAGCTTTCCAAATGGTCTGAAATTTTAAACATATAATTATTGCCACCTTTTTGTCGAGCCATTTCAAATTTTAGGAAAATCGGATGTATAGTTTAATTACAGGGATAGTCAAAAGTTTTTCTTTACATTACGGCCAATGGGAAAAATTATTGCAAGTGCATTTTAATGATGTTACAGCCTTCCGAATGGGCTGAAATTTTAAATATATGATTGCTGCAAAATTTTGTCAAGCCATTTCAAATTTTATGAAAATCGGATGTGTAATTTAATTACAGGGACAGTCAAAAGTTTCCCGTTACATTAAGGGGAATGGGAAAAAATTATTGCAAGTGCATTTTAATGATGTTACAGACTATGCACTTATGAAGTGCAAACAAATACACATTCAGTACAATATCGGGTGCAAAAAAAAAATTATAAAACTAGTTATAGTACGAACGCACCTCATTTGCCACGTTTGACGAGCAATTTCCAACTTGTTTAAATTTATTTTTATCACTTACAGCAAAAATTCAGTATTTTGATAAACATAAAGTTTTTCTTTTTTCCCCCTTATCTCTTACTTTAGAATATTTGAGTTTTTAAAATATGAAAAGCTAATGTAATAATTTCCACAACATAAAATTCTGACAATCATTTACATAACTTTAGCGTTTAATCAATCGGAATGAAACCCAAAAAACGAGAATGGAATACAAAGCGTAAAAGATAATAATCTTTCAACGCTTTCAAGACCATTCACTAACGACAATCGATTTTTGGTACTATATTTCCCAAGAGATTTCTTGCATTATGCACCTTAATTTCGAATTAAGGCTGTTTCCAAGTCCAAAGAGGTTACTTTTGGACACATTTTAAAATACATTTTTTGTTTGAAAACGCATAGAAAAGTTAAGCATAGAACATAAAGTTCACCCTTTTTCCTCTTTTATGTTAATTTAGGCTATTTGAGTTTTAAAAATATGAAACACTAATGTAATAATTTCCTTAACATAAACTTCTGACAATCATTTACAAAACTTTTGCGTTTAATCGATCGGAATGAAACACAAAGAATGGAATACAAAGAGTAAAAGATAATCTTTTAACGCTTTCAAGACCATTCACTAATGAGAATCGATTTTCTGGTACTGTATTTCACAAGAGATTTCTTTTATTATGTCCATTATTTTCGAAATAAGGCTATTCTCAAGTCCAAAGGTGTTACTTTTGGACACATTTTAAAATTCATTTTTTGTTTCAAAAAGCGTGGAAAAGTTAAGCATAGAACATAAAATTTATTTTTCCCCTTTTATATTACTTTATGCTGTTTGAACTTTTCAAATATGAAACGTTAATGTAATAGTTTCCACAACATACAATTCTGTTAATCATTTATAAAACTTTTGTGTTTAATCGATCGCAATGAAATCCAAGAACGTATATGGAATTCTAAGCATAAAAGATAATAATCTTTCAACGCTTTCAAGGCCATTCCCTAATGATAATCGATTTTCTGGTACTGTATTTCACAAGAGATTTCTTTTATTATGTCCATTATTTTCGAAATAAGGCTATTATCAAGTCCAAAGGTGTTACTTTTGGACACATTTTAAAATTCATTTTTTGTTTCAAAAAGCGTGGAAAAGTTAAGCATAGAACATAAAATTTATTTTTCCCCTTTTATATTACTTTATGCTGTTTGAACTTTTCAAATATGAAACGTTAATGTAATAGTTTCCACAACATACAATTCTGTTAATCATTTATAAAACTTTTGTGTTTAATCGATCGCAATGAAATCCAAGAACGTATATGGAATTCTAAGCATAAAAGATAATAATCTTTCAACGCTTTCAAGGCCATTCCCTAATGATAATCGATTTTCTGGTACTGTATTTCACAAGAGTATTCTTTTATTATGTCCCTTATTTTCGATTTATTAATGTTGTCAAATCCAAAGGGTCTACTTGCTGACATATTTTTAGGTGCGTTCGTAATTATATAAATACGTTGAACCTATAGTCGTCGACTAGTCTGTCCGTCTGTCCGTAATATAACAATGCAAAAACTGCCCAACCGAATGGTTTGAAATTTAATATATAGATTCGTTGCAGAATTTTGTCGAGTCATTTCAAATTTTATGAAAATCATATCTTAAAAAGATATTAATAAAAGTTTTCTACATTATATTAAATCCTATCATACATCATTATTTCAATGATATCCCATAACATGTAATGATTCGATGTTGCCATGGTGACGACGTCCTATTTAGATGGAGCACTATTGTTTCCATATTAATGAATTTAATATATAGAATAGTGATAAATTTTGCATTCAATGCATTTTTGCACAAGAGTGCAACAGCTGTTGCACCGAGATCTGAATATTTATAAAATCAGTTATAGTACGAACGCACGTCAATTGCCACGTTTGACGTACCTTTTCCGACTTATTAAATTTATTTTTGTTGGGAAACGCATAAAATTTGCTGTTTGTGTTATTCATTTTGTTATCAAACTTCGTTGTTCTGTTTTTGGTAAAATCAGAAGATCTTTCAGAAAATACTGAAATTACCGTCAAAGAACTGATTGAAAATTTCTGACTCGATACTACGAGAGAGGAGAAACACTAGTTGTTACGTGACCAAAACTGCTTATAACTTTATAATTTGTTTATAAAAAATGGAAAACTTATTTCAATTCCAAAACGCTTTAATAGTCAGGCCTGCCAATTTTGTGCTTTTACGCTTAAGAATGATTCAGGAACTGTGTCAGAAAATTTCGCGCAGAAGAGCTGAGCAGGGGATTTGAGAACCGACAAAATATAAATATTTTATTATATACTCTTTCCGTTTTACTAAAGAAGGTCAAAATTTAAAACTAAGAATGGCAAATGTTTTGCAGTTTCGTATTACCCCATTACTAAACCGTAGTTTTGCAAATTTAGAATGCTTCTTTTTATTAATCGACCGAAACAAGTTTTTAAGACCATAATCGAATTTCTGTAATCGTCCTATTTTCGGCCGAAAACGAAAACGAAAATGTTCAAAAAAGCTTAAGTAATGAATACATATAGAAATATACATAATTATTAACTAATTATGCGTGTGATCCATGTTGGCGCTCTGTGCTTCTGACCGAAACTTTTTACTTTTATATAAAATAACATGTAATTAATTCATCAACGTCACAGACTGATTTTCTGTTTATACGAATTTCATGTAATTGAAAAATGTTTTAGGTATACACATAAATCGATTTTTCCTTTATAATGATTTTTGTAAAATATGATCTGTTATATTAGAACTTTCTCAAAGAGTATTAGAAACACTTCTGCGGTTTCAAACTAAAAAAAATATATTATTGTTATGTCTGCTTCTTTTAACCCCTTGAGGGGCAAGCAATTACGTTTGTGTAATGCTGAATTCCCACCGGAAATTTAGAAAAATAAAATTTCAAAATAAGGAAACGTAACTTTCCGACTTTCTTCCACCAAAGTTAGAAAAGTAAAATTTCATAAAATTTTTCCGGTGCAAATCTTCATTAATCGTAGGTGGGATAAAATATATCCCACCGCCCCTCAAGGAGTTAATGAGTGCATGAAAAGCGTTTTCACAGTTTAGTTATACATGCATTGTTTACTTTATAATTTGCACTTACATCGTGAGTCAGAGTCATGACTGGTGATTATAAACAGTGAAGTTCATAGTAATAAATAAAGAGTCTCTCACTTGTGCCGATTCAGCTCAAATCAATTAGTAATGTTAAAAATTTCCGAAGGAATAAACGAGATTTTTTAAATGCTGATAGTTTCTGTCCGGCCGAATTTTTGGCAGCATTTTCGCCGAAAACGAATGTTCGGCGAAACCTGGTTTTTGTCTGAAAACGGAAACGAAACCGAATTTTTGGTCGATTTCTACAAATACTATAATGAAGTAACGTTTGTTTGTTTGTAGGGGTAATCTCTGGAATTACCGAGCCGACTTCAAAACTAATGACCGCAAGTTAATAGTGACACTCCCTGCTCCACAATAGGCTATATTTTACATTGGCGTCAATCCTCCCAAAGGGGTTTAGGAACAAAAAACTTTCTAAAATTGCGATTTTTGTGATACTGAAGGGATTCGAAACTTGAAATTTGGCATGGTAATTACTTATAAGATGTAATTGCTCTCTAAAAATGGTTTCTAAAAATTTCTAAATTTAAAAGGGTGAAATGCGAGAAAAGCGTTATAAAAAAGTTCTAAATTACTATTTCTATACAATAGAACAGATAGAGACTTGAAATTCGACATTGCTGCTACTTTTAAGACAAATGCACGCGCAGAATATTTTTTTTAATTTGAAAATTAAAAAAATGCAGTGGAAAAAAGTTCTAAACTTACGGTACTTGTGGTACTGAAAGGACTAGAAACTTCAAAATTTAGTATAAGGGTTACTTGTAAGATCCTAATACTCGCTAAGAATAGTTTTTAATAAAATTCGAAATCTGAAAGGTTGAAAAGAGAGGAGAACTTTCTAAAAATGTTCTAAATTACGATTTCTACAAAATTTTACGTAACTTTTGATAATTAATTCCACACATGTTTCAAAAATTCCTGCAGGCTCGGCCTACAGACAGAAATATATTTCGAAATTAAGTGCTAATTTCACCAATAAAAACTAAATCAAGATTAGAGTAAACCCAGTTTAACAATTTCATCTGGCCGTTTTTGACGAATTTTTTATTTTATTTTCCTGTAATAGTCCAGTCAAATTGTCAAAAATAGATGCAAAAATTCTGCTAGAAGATTTTATGTTTTTAAACTGTTTATGGGGATGCTAATAACAGGAATTAATTGTTTCCCAACAAAATATCTCGAGGCTAAACTTTGTGGAGCCAAAAAACCACGAAATTTTCGGACTTTTTTCAGTTTTTTGCCTATAACTCGAACATTATAAAATTTTTGTGTACCATACTCAATTACAAAAAGAAAGAACATTACATTCTCTACAAATTTCATTATAAAAGTCTTTTTCTAAATCCATTATTAAGCGCGCTACAGCTTCCTGAAAATGATACTTTTTTTCTAACTTTGTGAAAAAATCGCAAATACCAACATTTGACACCATTTTTATTTCTTTTATCCTCTTTAATGTAACTTTTTATATTACAGGTATTTGCATGATAGTAATAATGATTAATTACAATGGTAAAACCGTAAAAAATTGACAACATTGTAATTTTTTTTTGTATTTACAACTTAAGGTGAGAACAATAATAGTAGGTATTATGAATGTAGGTAGCATGAATGTAAGTAAAAAAATACTTACAGTAACATCTTTAATGGATTTAGTAACGTCTGGAGCGCTTGCGGGTTGATGAGTTTGGTTCGTCAACCTCAGCTTGAGAAGCAAAGGAGCAGGCTGCATGATCTTCAACAGCTTTGAACTGCTTTGAGCTTGTTGCGACATCATCATCCTGGCTGCGAAAGTCATCGACGTTGCTGGTTTGGTCGATGGTTTCCCAGGTATCAGTTTCATAATCCTCTTCTTCTGCATAAATAATATCATCCACATTTTCAAAATTGACCCCGTTACAGTTTTTGCAAATTGCCGAGCATTTGAGTCCTGATTTTTGGCAACAGCATGCCTTGGTGCACCCTTTTTTACAGCTACATGAGACAACATGCAGCAAGGATTCAGGTGGTGGGTTTTGGTACATTTGAACTGGCTGAAAAAGACCATCAGACCTGCGAACCACCCCCCCCCCCCATTCTTCAGGGGGCATGTTGTTTCCTAGCCAAGCTTGTACCTGATGATAACATCTTAGGAAATGATGCTGCGCAGCCTCTTGCGTCGGTGGCAGCCTTGCAAGATGAACTTTGCTTTTTGTGGCTGATTTAGCAAATAACTGGAACCTCAAACTGTTCAATGTCTGCGTGGTATCTACGCATCCACTGTATAGTGCAATAAGGAATTTTTCTCCAGCCTTGATGATTTCTTGACGGGTAGATTCTGGTTTATTAAAAACACACGATACTTCCTCAAGCTGCTTATGTTTTTTTAAAGTGTTACAAAACTTTGACTTTCCTTGCCCAAAAAGAGCAGATGTTGTATCGCATCCACTGATTGCATGAGTAAAAAGAACATTGTTGTGATTGTATTTGTAAGAATTGGTTGAAAACCACTTTGTTTCGATGCTTCCTCTTCCTGGTTTTTGGAAAAACAGATTTTTGTGTTGGTATCCCAAGCGTGTCATGATCGCGAGAATATCAATATCCTCTCCGACAATTACGATACTTTCAAAGGCTTTGGCTCTTGAAATGACTAAAGTAACAATCATGACATCAGCGTCTTCTTCTGCCTGGTCAACTTGAATTCTGTTATTTTGAGGCTCTGTTTTAAGCAGTGAAATGAAGCGGTTCTTGTTTCTGTCATTGGCTAGAAATTTGTCTTGAGGCACTGTGCTTAACATTTCTGCTGCAACTATGACTTCAGTAGCAGTGTGCATTCTAGATCGACGTGCTCTTTCTGCATTTTTCGTTCCATTCTGTTCTCCCTCAGATGGATATCCATCGAACACAACTGCGACCTGTGATCCAAAATTTTTCTGAATGTAAGAAATATAACTTTTAACAATAAATTTGAAGGAAACATTTCGAGGCCAAGTTACTTTGTGAAGAAGGTACCCTCCGTCAACAACAAAAAACTTATCTTTTCCAATAAGATCCAGATTGTCTAATGGGATAAAAGCACTGTAAAACGAAGATTTTGTGCCCTTTCTCATCCCTTCGTCGGAGAATAAAGACATCGGATAGGGAGCAAGTTCATAAGTTAGTAGATTCTGCACGTCTTCATCACTCTGCTTCATTAAACAAACCCTTTGGAATAGAGTCAATGGATGGACAGAAGTAACTGTAACGTTTCCTAATCTTAAACTACTGACAACAGAAGCTAAAGGTACTGAAAGTAAGATTTACTGAAGGTACTGAAAGTAAGTGATTGTAAGAATAAAGATAAATCAGACCATCCTGCAATTTAATAATTAGGAAAATTTTAGCAATGGACACCCTACAAAAATAAATATTTGTATTTAACCTTGTAATCATCGCGCCCGATACAATCACGGACAAATTGCCGTGAATGTATCAGGCTCAACGTTTAATGGTTAAGCATAAAAGGTGATAATAAATCAAACAAATATCTAAACTTATGATACAGTTAGACTAAATAAAAATTTCTATAATGTAGATATTTATCTATAATAAGGTAGAGTTCACTTGATCTATTTCAACAGCAAATGCGCACTTAATATTACACAACTCACCCAAGATTTTTGTATTACTGATCTAAAACAAGCCGTTTTTACATTTGATGCGCATATCCATAACTTATTTTTGGCAAAAGGCAAAATTTTAAAGTAAACTGAAAAAGAATATTTTTTAAACTATCAAAAGTGGGATGGGGTAGAAAAATGGAAGAAAACGTTGTGCGGACACATTTAAACGTAAACCTAATACCTAAAAAGCGCTATAGACCTAAAAAATACTAAAAACGTATAACGTACGAGAAAAACGTACTATCTGGCAACCCTACCTTCTGCCTAACCTTCTTGAAAATTTGCCTTCTTACTTATTCATCAATAGGTGCATTTCATTTCCACAGTTAGTGATGAAAAGAAATTTTTTTTAGGGATGGGAGGCGAAAAATAGGTCACTTTCTATGAAGTTGAAAAAAATGTGCTATTTTCAAAAAGTTGTAGCGCGCTTAATAATTGGTTTAGAAAAACGTTTTTGATATGAAATTTGTAGAGAATTTAATTTTCTTTCTTTTTGTAATTAAGTATGGTACACAAACATTTTATAATTTTCGAGTTATAGGCAAAAAACTGAAAAAAGTCCGAAAATTTCGTGGTTTTTTGGCTCCACAAAGTTTAGCCTCGAGATATTTTGTTGGGAAACAATTAATTCCTGTTATTAGCATCCCCATAAACACTTTAAAAACATAAAATCTTCTAACAGAATTTTTGCATCTATCGGCCCAATTTTCTGACAATTTGACTGGACTATAAGGGCTGGTTTAATCAGAATCTTGTTAATAAAATATTTTTTCCGTCAAACCCTATTTTTTTCACAATATATTTGCTTTATTACATCTTATTTCATAAAAACATAAAAACATAAACTTATCGTTATTATTTTCTTTTACTAAACGCAGTCATAATTGAATTATGTATTAGGTTGAGCAAAAAGTTCTAGGAAATGTTTTATCTAGTAGTTACCAGAATTTGTATCGTATATAGGAGTACTAATGGTATATATGTAGAAGTTCAGTTTTTCGAACTCCTAAATGCCTGTTGAACAATATGATTTGCGTGTGTTGATCAGGCATTATTGGAGAAAAGGTCAAACGATTCTGAAAGAAGTGGATGAGATTAATGAGGGTGAAGGTGCTGGTACGGTGACAAACTTCCAGCAAATCCGGAATCTGGCAGAAAGTCGTGGACTATGATGAGCTCTACTTTGAAGAATAGTCCTTGTTGCTTTTGTTGTTAATTTGGGCATAACAACGCAACTTTCGCAAATTTCCCAGAACTTTTTGCTCAACCTAGTAATAAATGCGAAACCCTTTGTCGTTTTCAATTTCTCCAAAATACAATATTTCTTTAAAATAACAAAGCTACTATAACAGTTCCCAAAATCAAACAAAACAAAAAAATCTCAAAACTATTTTGAATCTTTTGTGTTTTATCCAATTCATCGAAAACCAAAGAGGATCATGGATGGTGATTCCTGAAAGATAATAATCTTACCAATGCTAGCAAAGCTATTGGATAAAATTAATCGATTTTCTATTCTTTAACTTTACAATGGATTTGTTTTATTAGATACTTTCCTTTTTAATAAAAATATAATAAGATAAACTTATTGTAGGCCCTTTGTCTTCAAAAAACAGGTCGCAAAATTTTTATAATGCTTTTGTTGTTTTATAATCTGTAAGAAAATTTATATCTGTTAAATAACAAAAGATAACGTAACTGTTTAAAAAAAGAAAAAAAAAACTGAAAATGATTTAAGAAAGGTTTCTGTTTATCGACCATAATGAAAGACAAAATCTTTAACAGAACACAGAACACAAAACCTAGTAATATTGGACCCGCTAGATACAGTACTATGATAAGACTACTCACTAATGATACTGATCGATTTTCTGGCCTTTTACTTCAATAATAAAATAGGGGAAGTTCATAAATGAAACAAAAGTGTTCCAGCATGATTTTATGTGTATTTCTGGCATAAAAATGCACCAAATATAAAATAATTCTAATCGTTGATATTTTTACTTGCAAATATATTATTTAAAATAAATTGCTTGGTTCTAAGGATTTTAAGTAACATATTTTTATTATGTTATCTAATGGCTAAATTCCTTATTTTTAAATAAAAGCTATTGGATAAAATTAACCGATTTTCTATTCTTTAACTTCAAAATAGATTCATTTTATTATATACAGTCTTTTTTGATAAAAATATAATAAAATAAACTTATTGAATACGCTTCGTCTTCAAAAAGCAGGTTGCAAAATTTTTATAATACTTTTGTTGTTTTATAATCTATAAAACATCTTATTTCTATTAAATAACAAAAGCTAAAGCAACTGTTCCTTAAAAAAATAATAATAATAAAATGAAAATCATTTAAGAACTATTTTTGTTTATCAACTGAGATGAAAACCAAAAACTCTGAACACACAACACAATAATGTTGGAAATGCTAGACTCACTATTATGATAAAACTACTCACTAATGATACTGATCGATTTTCTGGTCTTTTATTTCAATAATAGATTACGGGAGTTCATAAATGTAACAAAAGTGCTCAAGCATGATATTATTTGTATTTCTGGCATAAAAATGCTTGAAATATAGCATAATTTTAATCATTGATACGTTGAATATATTATTTCAAAACAGAACTTCGCTTGATCCTAAGAATTTTAATATCTTCAGGGACAATCTTTTATGATGAAAGCAAAATGACTTTTTCTACGATTTATTTATTTTACATCAATAGGAATTCAAAATGAAAAAGAGGGGGGGGGGGGGAATCACAAAAAAAAAATATAGTTCACATTTGTAACCGCTGAGCTTTAATGGTAATTTATGAGTAAAATGATTTTATATAAAATAATAAACTAACAGTGAATTTCTTTCTTATATTTCTACAAATTATTAAAACTTAATATAATTTAATATATCTGATATTATTTTTATCAAATATTAATGATTTGTTCAAATAATCCTCCAAAACTGACTACCAAAAATGACTCAACGCTTTTTTGATATTTTTAATTGTACATCTCTGAAGACAAACCATAAAACTTTTACTTCTCTTATTGAAAGATTCTGTACTGAATAATTATAAAAAAAATTTCTTCTGATTATTATTGACAGTAATTATAATTAGAAAAACTAAACGTCCACATGTAAGATCAAGGGCATGAAAAGGTTATGTACCATATTTTATAATGTTATTTAACTTCTAATTCCTTATTTTAAAATTTATTTTTTACAAGTAAATTACCAACTTTTAAAAAAATCGTTTGTAAAATATTTTACTGTAAATAGAAATTAATTTATTGTTTTCTATCTCTACTAAATATTTTATTAACAGTTATTTGCATTTTTGTACGTTTATTTAAATCAAGAAATGCTGATTTGAAGAAGTATTTAGGATTAATACGCTCCGATTCGTCTGACGTTTTTAGAATAATGGGACTAATATTTACCGAACAGGTAATCATCATTAATGGGCTTCCTAATTGCAGCAACTACACCCAGTATAGACATAGAATGTCCTGCTGTTGTATAAGCCATTGGGAAATAGATAACATGTAGATAAAAACTACTTTAAAAAGTTTAAAATTATAAAGAAAATAACGATATATGAAAAAATGAGAAAAATGAAGGTATTTAAAAAAATTCAAAAATAATATAAAAATTACGATGACAATTTAGCTCAAAATTGATCAAAAAATCGATTTTTATATTTAATCTCTTCAGTTCCGAACCTAAAATAAATATACAAGTGCTTATTCATTGGGTTTTTTCTAAACAACATCATAAATGACAGAAAAAATATCTTTTCTGAAATTGATCTTTTAGGCGCTTATTATTTTAGATTCAAAAATATGGATCTAAAACTACAAAAACCCTTAAAAGCATCAATTTAATAACTATTAACCTACATTAACCCAATCACAAATTTAAGACCTTCAAAACGAGTAAATAATCTACAAATCCTCGAAATTTTTCATTGAAAAAGATTTAAGTTAAATATGAAAATTTCTCACTTTCTTGATCATGCTGTCTTTTTGGTATTTTTAGGCATTTTGCAAACTCAGATGAAAATAACATTTTTTTTATGGGGGGAATCAGCTTAGATGCTACCATTTATTCCTTTGTTTTGAACTCAAAGAACATTCAGCTATTAACCCCTTAAAGGTCGCTTACTATTTGGAAAAAACATCAAAAAAGTACCTATTTTTTTAATTACAGAAATTGAATAATTCTAAGGTTATTATATAAAATATGCATTTTTATTATTTTTTTAAGGCGAAAAAAAAGATATGTTATAGATGTTATAGAACAAATTCACATTTGTGGAAAAGCCATCATGCGAGAATTCTGTGTTTTAATGTTTATTTTACACCATACAAATTAATGCAAATAAGACCTTTATTTATCACATCTTAGATCTTTATTTATCATCATCAAACAAATTTTTACAAATAATATTTGAAATAATATAATATACATTAAATTTTGATTACTAATAATGTTTTTGAGTGTGATATATTTCGAAACATGCAATACAAAGTCCAACATCACAATCAGCGCCAAAAACCAAACCCAAGCGCCAATATTCAAAGACTTCACACCGAAATGCCAGTTAAATTTTTCTGGTTTCAGAAGTTTTTTCCAGCAATATATCTCTAGGCCGGAAATATGACGGGCACGAGAAATAACGAATGACACCTCAGCCAGTGATATTAACGAGAACGTGAATTAAAGGGTTAAGAAGTGATGTGAAAATGTAAAAAAATCGGACATTTTAGTTTTTATAAGGAAAAGAACAGAGGTCCCCGTATGGGGGCCCAGGGACCGAAGGAGTTAAATATTAATTGAAAGCCTGCTTATTTGTGAATATTCTGACCCCTTATTTTTTCCTTACGGCAATTATATCGCGAAATATTTTAAATTTTGTTAATACACCCAGTGCAGTGACCCATACAAATTAAAACTTTAAATGGCTTTTTCTCCACGTTCCTATTTTCTTCACTTTCATGTTTGAACTATACTAAGTCTTTTTTTGTATTTAAGATAAATATTTAAAATTTTTATACATGCTCTTTATTTTATATGAGATAAATCTGCTCAAGGAATTAGCCTTCACGTTTTTTGTTATTTCTTTTTTAAATAAAGTATATGAAGATGTGTTAGATTTCATCGTTTGACACTATGTATATCAGTAAAAGAATTATATTAAGTGTAATATTTGATGTATCTAAAAATTCATGCACAGTCTTGTTTAATACATATTTGATAATCTTACAAAAAATTGGGCAAAAATATCAATATTTAAAAATGGTGTAAGAATTTTAAAAAATTCAAAATTTAAACTTTTTAAAAATTTTAATTAAATGTGCAGTTAATTTTTTTTTTTCGTCAAAATGTACTTTTACTTCAACATTGAAATACTGTGAATTCACCATTTGAATTTTTTAAAATAAGGAAAATTGTTGAAAGGGAAATTTGTCCCCTTAAAATTAAAGTTATGAGATGTATATGATTGATTAAAAGAAAGGTTAAATTAGGACACTAAAGAGTGAGTATAACTGTATTTATGAAAACTATTGTGTGGTCCCGACTATCATAGGGCTGAACAGTGGAGCTACATTGAGGGGTTACCTAGTTGCTATCACCTTAACACCCAGGTAATCATATCAACTATCATAGTGTGATGTTTTTAATTTAAAAAAATGATAATTAAAAAAAAAATCCGGTATCGCGATCAGTGTTTAAAAGAAAACAGTCGGTGTTTAAAAGTAAGGAAAACGACCTCACACGGTGTAACAACAAGTTTAATAGATTTCTTTCTTTTTTTTAATTTAAATTTGTTTAAATTTTATATGCGCAATTAAAAAAAGAGTAAAATTTTAGTTTATGCAGAAGAGTAAATTTAAGTTTATCCGTTTTTAGGTAAAATTAATAAATTAACAGTTTTATAAATATGTTTTAAAAAAGGTGATTATATAAATGCACTTTGCAAATGTTTCACAATCAGCAAAGTTATCCTCTTAATAGGAAAATTTTTATTTAGTAAATTATATTACAAATTACCAAATGTATAATTTAAATTCTTAATGCATATAAATATTTGTTAACAGTTTCCAAAAAATTAAATCTCAGAAAACAATTTATGAAAGATATGTGTTTTATCTTTTCCAAACAAATCTAAAAACTATAATGAGGGATTGAAGGTTAAATATAGCAATTACGACAATTGATGAACCATTCTGTATTGATAATTAGTCTAGTCTTCTACTTCATATTCGATTTGTTATATAATATTATTTATATTCTAGTATTATCATAATAAATTAGTATCCACATTTTATCTTTTTCAAAACAGCATAAAATACAAATAAAATACAGAATAAATTTACGAACGCTAGCAGGATTATTCCATAATGATAATCAATATTTTAGTATTTTATCTCATGAGAGATTTATTTTATTTCATTGCTCATTTTCTAAAAAAATATAATAAAATAAACTTATTATCTACTCTTTTGCTTTTACTAAATAAGGCCACAGATGAATTATGTAATGCAGTATATTTTGTCATTCTACAATTGCGATATTTGATTTCTTTAAAATAACAAACAGGAATAAACAGTTTCGAAAATAAAAATTAAAATTCTGAAAATCATTTCAGAAATATTTGTGTTTTATCGATTACAATGAAACCCATAAATGATTACGAAACATTGTATTTTTATTAATGCAAAATGAATTTAAAATTCCGCTTATCGATACTTTTAAAGGTAGTTGGACGTCGCTACACCAACCATATTAAATTAATGTACCTTTTCTCAGAAACTACCAAAGATATTAACATGAAATTTTTTTATGTACAGTCGTGGAAAAAAAAAAAAAGTAAACACCCCCTACTAACTCCTCAACAAATTATCGTAGAAAAAAGTTACTGGTACCGAACGATTGGAAATAAAGCCTACTTTTAAATGATGTATATAAAATTTGCTTATGGGGCCATCTACATATTAAAACGAATCCAAACTTCATTTTTTTCAATGACAATACCCAATTTTCACAAGATATTTCAAATCTTCGGTTCAAATTAGGCCTAGAAACCGAATTTCATGTCATTAGAATGATAAGTTTTTGAATTATAAACATTCAAAATTTAGTGCTTCTATTGTTAAATTACATTTTCATATTTTTATTAATATCTCCATAAATTATGCTCCTAATGTGCTAATTTTTTTTTGTAGCAATAATACTCATATACCCAAACATAAATATGCTGAATTTGCAATTTTTATAATTTTATGATATGAATTAGGAATTATGAAATTAATATTTGAAAAAATTATGAATTGCAACCTACAATTTTTTGATGGATTTAGATTTATTAAGTCCTGCTTTATGTAAATCCAAAATTTCATATTTTTCTTCCAAGTAGTTTTAAAATTATGCTTAAAAAACAGCAAAATGATGGTTTAAGGGGCCGTCTATATTAGAAGTGACTAGATATTTTGAAATTTCTTCTGCTGCATTGTAATCTAGCAGGCTTCATTGACTTCTTAAGGTGCCTTGATCAAGATGGGGGCTCTCTGGGTTAATAATCGAGTACCGAAGTTCAATTTGGGTACAGCCCTACGCTCGTTTTAAAATAAATAATTTATCGAATCTTCCATTATGGTACGAATTGCATAAAAATTTGTTTTTAGGCTAATTGGAGGATGTAGAATTCATTTATGATGTCAGAATTGTGTACTGCTATTGAAAAAAACAAAGTTATGGTTCGTTTTAATATGTAGATGACCCCCTAAGCAAATTTTATCTAAATCATTTAAAAGTAGACTTTATTTCCAATCGTTCGGTACCAGTAACTTTCTTCTACGATAATTTGTTGAGGAGTTAGTGGGGGGTGTTTACTTTTTTTTTTTTCCACAACTGTACATACTAGCTAAAGCACGCGGCGTTGCCTGAAATTTTAAGAATGTTTGTTTTGAAAGCTTAATTTCAAAATTAAACATACAGTATAAAATAAAAAATAAAAGAAAACAATAAAGCCATCTTTATTTCTGTTCTTCACTAAGAATGAGGTCTAGGGACCTCAAACTTTGTGTAAATTCAAATATACATGCATACACGCACGTATATATGTGGAATATATTTAAAAATGGCGAAAAGAAATTCAGAAAATCTCAAAATTTTAAAATAGACCACCATTTCCATAATTGGTTTTTATCATGTTTCAATACGTTTTTCCAAACTCATATGACGTTATATATTTACCTGCTGACGTCCATTATATTTGAAACAGGCGTAATATTAACTTTTTTTTAATTCCTCAAACTGTTTATTTCATTTTCATTTTTCACGTGGGAAATCTTGCAATAGAAAAGTATTTGTTGTGGTACGAATTTTTATTATGAATTTTTAATTCTTGGTAGCTACTATAACGAAAAATGTTTCAATTTGATAAGGAGTTTCTGTTAAATGGGTGGTTTTTTATTAATTAAAAATTAACTTTATCAATTATTTCGATTCCGGATTATTTTATTTGCCTCGGCCGTGTTTTTAATACACATGTACGTAACACTTCACAATTCTGGCTTCCAAACTGTGGATTTGTATAGTATTAATGACAGGCAGATGAATTTTAATTTTTATATATTAGATTATGAATAATTCCTAGTAATGTGAAGTCAAATTTATAAACATATATTCTTTTATTCTTTATATATTTTGTTAATCTGGAATAAAAACCCCTTTTAAATAACAAAAAACTGTCAAAAGAAAAGCACTTTTCAAAATAAAACATTTTTATAAAAATATTGTATAAATGTTTGTAACAAAAGTTCACGGATATGTGTGAAATTTTCTGGCGAGATCGCAAATAATAATATGTAGTGGTTTCTATAAAAAAGTACATCGAGGTTCAAAAAACAACATCTTAAGAAAATTTAGCTTAATGTTTGCGTATGTAATGTTTATGTATGATGTAAACAAACAAAATTACGTTTTTATAACCTTTTCCTTATCGTAGAAACAAAAGCAATATACCACTCAAAAAGGGGAAAATAAAGGGAAAATACTAAAAGATAAAATTAAAAAAAAAAAGACTTTTTTCTTGAATTTGACTACCAACTACTCAAGTCACTAAAATGCTGTGTGTTTTAAAAATATTTTTAAATATATTTAAATTAGGAATTTTAGCACTGCTTTTTATTTGCCAAACTCCATATTTCTTTATATATATTTTTTTTTTCAAATAAATATTCAACGTTTCAGGCATCTATTTAAGGGATTTTATTGATAATCATTCATTTAAAGCAATTTTATTAAGCACATAAATTTCTACTGTTAAGTTACAATTTTATTGCAAATTTTGCTTCTTTGAAAATAAGAGTTTTTGAGCAATTAATATTGTAAATTAGGAATTAAAAACTCTTTTCTAACTCTAGCGACATCGATTGCAAAAAGCCGGATTTCTCAATTAGCCTACGACATATACACTGAATCTATGGATATAATATCTATATCTATAATATATTCTACAGTTACATATTAATGCTTCTGCGATGAAATGCTTGCCTGAAATATTTCTGCTACATTATATTAACTATAGAGTTACGAGGTTGAAAACAAGTTGGAAATTGCACGTCAAACGTGGCAAATGAGGTGCGTTCGTACCATAACTAGTTTAAAAAATATTTTTTTACTGCATAGTGTACTGAATGTATATTTTAGTGCTCTTCATAAGTGCATATGAATTTCATTCTGTTCAGAAGGCTGTATCATTAAATTGCACTTGAAATAATTTTTTCCCATTGCCCGTCATGCAACGGAAAACTTTTGACTGTCCCTGTCATTAAACTATACAACCGATTTTCATAAAATTTGAAATGACTCGACAAAATTATGCAACAATTATATATTTTAAATTTCAAACGATTCTGTTGGGTAGTTTTTGCGCTGTTATATGCGAACAGGCGGACATACGGCCAGACAGACGGACCGAATGACGACTATAGGTGCTACGTATTTGTATAATTACGAACGCACCTAAAAATTACTGTAATTAGTATTACAAGGCGCCGTGCTTGGCGTAGTTGTATCTCACTTTGCCCGGATAATACGTAAGTACCGATATTGGTGATGACGTCCTGTTTAAGATACGTAAGTACCGATATTGGTGATGACGTCCTGTTTAAGATACGTATGTACGGATATTGGTGATGACCTCCTATTTAACATGGAGATCTGTTATTTCCGTATTGCTGAATTTAACATAAGGTTAGTTGGGGCAACTGGGACATGATTTTACAATGTGACTCTGGGGCTTCTGACAATTCAGCTTCAAAAAGCTAATGTTCATTTGAATTAAAGTCTGAACTTCTGTAAATGTGTTCAGTTAGGTTCTCTCTATCAGACAGAAATGCTCAAAATTACATTTTAATATTTAAAAATATAAAAATATGCATATTTCATCTTTCTTTCCTCATGGGTCCAGTTGCCCCCAAAAATGGTCTAACTGGACCAGGGGGGGGGGGGGGTCTATGTTCCACACGCGATTATATTTTTTTCATATCGGTCCTCTTTGAAAAAGTGTAAACAACGTAAAAAATCTTAAAGCAGGCAGATCATGTAAATTATATGTCAATAAACAGCGTTGTAAGGGAAACCTTTGCTGTCAGTGTGCCTAAAAAAAGCACTAAAAGTGAAAATATTAGATTTATTTATACCAAAAATATAAAACTTAAGTAAGTACTTATGTACTTTAGTATAGATAATAAGTATAAAAGTCACATGTGTATTTTAAGGGAAAAATAGCAAGGTAAATCTCTGAACAAAAGGCTACGTAAGTACTTAAGTACTTTGTCTTTATCCAAGGGTCGCATTATATAGGGAAAATTTTATTGTTCCTTAGAGAAAGGTGCGATGAAGATATTATTTTCAAAATAGTGGTAGGGACGATAAAAGATTCTCTATAGCTACCATCTTTTACGCTTTCCTCTTACCATTAAATTATTATAGTAAATTTTGTCTTATTTAATCGTCGAAATCTTATGATTAAACAAAACGAAAATCTCTATTAAGTTTTAGTGGTAGCATGAAAGCGTAAAAATTGGCAGCTATGCCTATAGAATGCGACCCCTGTGTATAGTACAATTTCAAGGTCTGGCTATCCGGCTTTCAGGGATAAGGTACTTGCATTCGTAAAATGTTGAAATAATTTAATGACACCAATATCTACAAGAGAATCTATCTGAAAACATGTAAAAGTATATTTTCGCGTACTTAATAAAGGTTAAATTTTTATTATAAAATTCAGGTGCCAATGTGGCAATTAGGAATTAAAATTAAGTGATGCCATAACGGCATCACCGCCAATCAAGGGGTCAAGAAATTTGGTTTGATACCACTCAATATGCTTTTTTTTTTATTTCATTACGTTATTTTAATAAGGTATTCGATCATTTTCTATATTGTGAGCAAAAACCAATGGAGAAATTTACTTCCCGTAGTAAGAAAAACACAAAAAATTATTTATAGCTATTGGGGTAACTGGATCCAGCATGGCCCAGTTACTCCGGATACATGTCCCAGTTACCCCATTCTTGAAACATTTATGGGGTAACTGGGACACCGGGCTTACACTTAAAACATGAAGTAAATATGTATAGATACCTAATAATATTAACGTAGTTATATATCTAATCTTTAAAAAAAAAAAGATTGTCTAATAAAAGTATTTACAGTATTTTAATAAAAATCCGACGAAGTTCAACAATATTGACGTTGTTTTTAAAGAAACAAACGTAAATTTTTGACAACCTATCACAGCAAAGTGAGAGTTATGATTGAGTTGATACACGCTGTTTTAGGAAGTAGAGATAAAGGGGCATTGCTCACAAAATCTAAAACTTAAAAAACACCAACAGTTTTTTATAAAATAGCCTATGGCCCAGTTACCTCGTGGTTTCAGTTACCCCAACAAACCTTACAGAATCGTAATAAATTTTGTTTTCATGCAATTTTGCAGAAGAGTGCGACAGCTCTTGCACCAAGATTTGAATATTTATAAAACTAGTTATAATACGAACCCACCTCATTTGCCACATTTGACGTACAATTTTCGACTTGCTTTACTTCACATTCCGGCTGGTTATTAAATTTCACTAACAAAACGAAACTACGGTAACAGTTTCCAAAATATTAAATTCTGAAACCATTAATAAAATATTTGTGTTTGATCGAGATATTGAATGACAAAAACGATGACAGAGAACAGAGTGTAACAGATAATAATCTCTAAAACGTTAGAGAGACCACTCACTGATGATAATCGATTTTCTGTTCTTTAACATCACAATAGATTAACGTAACTTAAAAACGTAAAAAAAAAAGGTTAAGTACGAATTTGTCCATTTTCCAAATTAATGTACATCTGAGATAAAAGGCGGCTTAAGGTTTTGAAGAATGCAATTAAATTGTATTAAAAAAGAACATATGCTTTTGTTCTTGTCGTTTTGTTAATAAACAGTGTTACATATATTTGCAACTTTAAAACTACATAATTTCTTTCTTTTCTTTTTTTTTTTACACTTAAATCATCAACATTTTAGATATCCATTTGAGTGCTATATTTGGCTAACAGTTTGAATCTATTTGTCATTTTAATATATATGCAGGGTATTTTATTCCTTGAAAAACAAAATAATTTAACATGTAAAATATCCAATCACCCAGAAATAATGTACAAAATTATTTCTTAAAATAATTTACCTAAAACAATAAAACAAAAAGTTTTCAAAATGTCTTCGGTGAAGTCGAAACATGCAGGCAGTTTGTAGATAAAACTTTTATTGCTTTATTTGAGGCATTTTTACAGTTATTAGAGTATGCTAATGTAACAGATTGAAAAATAAAAATATAAAAATCATTTATGACAAATTCATGTTTCCCGTATTACAAAAATATAAATAGAGATGAGTCTAAGATAACGAATCAACAATGAGTATTAATATCAAGAAATTCTGTAAACGATTAAAAAAGAAGTCGTTGGGGGCACCGTAGTACTTACCCATCATGGATATGCATAATATAAAATATAAAAATAAAACATATGTAAACTATTTATAAAATGCATATCCAGTGATAAGTAAGGTTACTGTAATTTAATAGGCTTTGTCTCAATATTACATTTTAAGTACATTCCAAATTTCAAGCCTCTATCTCAATTTGTTCGGTAGAAAGAGTGTTAAAAATCGTGGCTTGTTGACATCATAAACTTTAAATGTTCTATTACTGAATTGCGTAAAAGAAACATCCTTATAACTCCAATAATGATAATCCTATTAACTAACAGTTTACTGCGTCAGATTAAGCGTCTCATTTCCAATTAAAATATATCTTTGAACTGAAATTTGAATGAAATACAGGGTCATGAAAAAACAAAGAGTGTGGAAAATAGGTTTACAAATATCTCGGCAACTCATTATCCGATCGACTTCATCCTTTATGCAAAATTTATCTTTTTTATTTTCTTTTATATTCACTATTTAAAATAAACAATTTCGAAAATTTTATATATCTTTTCAATTGAAATTTGAATGAAATACAGGGTGATAAAAAAAACAAAGAGTGCGGAAAATAGGAAAAGTAATACGGAAGAATACGAAAACAAAAA
This sequence comes from Maratus speciosus, assembly GCA_963932465.1. NCBI lineage: Eukaryota > Metazoa > Arthropoda > Arachnida > Araneae > Salticidae > Maratus > Maratus speciosus. Next base: position 482,394,110 of record OZ010797.1, read on the forward strand.
CGGAGTTGGTTGTGTTTTCTTAATTTTTCATAATTGATTTTTATGTATTTTAGAACAAATATTTCGAGAGTAAAATATATATATATATATAGTTCCGGATAATCGAGGTTACTGAAATTCAATAATCTTCTTCTCACTATTGCATACTAAGTACACACCAAATTTCAAGTCTCTATCCCAATTTGTTCGGGAGATAGAGCGTTTACAGGCACACACAGACACACGAACGGCACTTTTTTTTCTAAAATTAAGTTTTTCGATATCTCCATTGTCTGCAACGTATAAATCCGTCAATTTCTTTTTTCGATTTTTAAAACGATTGCCAGACTTGCCATGATTATTAAGTAATAGTCGTGTTTGTACAATGAAAACGAAAAACGATAACCCTCTAGTTCTCTAGAACGCAAGCTAGACCACTCCCTAATGATAATTTTTTTTTTAGTCTTCAGCATCATAATAGATTTTTTTTTTCCCACACAAAAAGAAAAAATCAATTTGATCTATCCTTTATGTTTTACAAAACACGGAAGCAATTGAATTGTGCAAAGCCAAGTCTTTTGTCATTTTACCTTCCGGTAATTCACTAAATTCACTAAAAAAGAAAATATCAGGCGATATTTTCCAAAATGTTATTCTCTGGAACCATTAATAAAATACTTGTGTTTTATGGAGTACAATAAATGACAAAAACACAGATCACAGAGCGTGAAAGATAATATCTCTACAACGTTAGAGAAACCATTCCCTAATGATAATCGATTCTCTGGGCTTGAGATTCACAATAGATTATGTACTACGCATAAACGTTACAAAAAGGTTCAAGCATGAATTTTTCTCTTTTTCTAAATCAATGCACATCTCAGATAACATTGCGATGGTTGTGTTTTTTAACTATTAATAATTGATTGTTATGTATATTTAGCCCTAAATCCAAAAACTGGCCTTCATTTTTGGTCATGGCGCGTGAATTTTTCGCAAATCGTAAATTTCAATGGTTAAAAGTCAAATAATGACGAAAATCCGATACGAAAAAAGAAGAGATTGTTGTTTTTTTTTTATTTTTTAGGTAGATTTCGTATGAAATACTACCTATTGGGATCGTTCCTATGTTGGAATTTCTGAAAACTTTTTGCAGATCTACACGGATCATGACCCCTAGAACCCAAAACCACCCTCAGTAAAAAACTTTACCTATCTATCTATCTATGTATCTATCTATGTATCTATCTATCTATATATATCACTTTCTTCCGGACACGATAACTTTCGTAATTCTGCACCAATCTCTTCCAAACTGATACATAAAATCAAAGGGCATAAAATCTCGGTCAAGTTCGTTAATGGGCAAAATCAGACCAAGGGGATGGAAATAGGGAGGGGTTTTGTGAAAACCCAAAACCCCCCATAACTTCTTAATTTTTGCACATATCAAATCAGTTTAAAGTTTTTATTACTTCTAAAAATAGGGCCAAAATTTTATGTATCACAGATTTTTGATAAAGTTAAAAATGGGCTCAAGGGGTGCAAAAATAGGGTTTTTGGGAGAAAAAAATCCTTAACTTCGTCAATTCTCAAGACATCAATTCCAATTAATTTTATTATAAATCTCCTTAATATTATCTACAACTTTTATATTCACAAGTTTTTGATAAGACCAATTCGTACCGCAAAAAAAAAAAATAAAAACGAAAACAAAAAGCGGGTTTGAAGAAGTAAAATATCCATAACTCCGTCAATTCAAAAGATATAAAATCCCCATGAATTTATCATATATCTTCTTAATATTGTCTACAACATCTATATAGACAAGTTTTGCATAGGACCAATTCTTACAGCTAAAACAAATTAAAAATACATAGCGGTTGAAGAAAAAAATCATCTAAGTAAGGGTGTATTCAAATCCAAACTGCGTATTTTCTGACTCATTTTACAATTCATTTTTGCTCTCAAAGGCTTCCAATTGGTACGTTTTCTTACTCAGAAACTATATAATGTACCGCAATGGTCGATTTTTTGATAGAGGCAGAATATATTTCAAAAAATGCTGTTAAATTGGGCATTTTGAACCGAATTTCCCGAAGCGGATTAGTGTTGGAAAAATCATTGCATTAAGGAGGCACTCAAATCCAAACTGCTTATTTTCTGACTCTTTTTTAAATTCATTTTTGCTCTCAAATGCATTTAATTGGTAGATTCACTTATTCAGAAACTATATAATGTACCGCAATGATCGAGTTTTTGATAGAGGCAGAATATATTTCAAAAAATGATGTCAAATTGGGCATTTTGAACGGAATTTCCCGAAGCAATTGTGTTATCACTTTCTTCTGGACACGATAACTTCCGCAATTCTGCACAAATCTCTTTCATACTGATACATAAAATCAAGGGACATAAAATCTCGGTCATGTTCGTTAATGGTCAAAAGCGGACAAAGGGGATGGAAATAGGGAGGGGTTTTGTGAAAAACGAAAAAACCCCATAACTTCTTAATTTTTGTACATATCAAATCAGTTTAAAGTTTTTATTACTTCTAAAAATAGCGCCAAAAATTCATGCATCACAGATTTATAAAATTTAAAATAGGCTCAAGGAGCGCAAAAAATAGGGTTTTTGGGAGAAATAAATTCCTTACTTCGTCAATTCTCAAGATATCAAATCCAATAATTTTATTATACATCTCCTTAATATTATCTACAACTTTTATATTCACAAGTTTTTGATAGGACCAATTCGTACCGAAAAAAAAAATAATAATGAAAACGAAAACAAAAAAAGGGGGGGGGGTTGAAGAAGAAAATTTTTCATAACTCCGTCAATTCACAAGATATAATATCTCCATGAATTTATCATATATCTTCTTAATATTGTATTCAACATTTATATAGACAAGTGTTTGATAGGGCCAATTCTTACAGCAAAAACAAATTAAAAATACATAGCGGTTGAAGAAAAAAAATCATCTTATTAAGGGTGCATTCAAATCCAAACTGTCTATTTTCTTACTCATTTTTTTTTATTTAGTTTTACTTGATTTAGTTTTTGTTGGTGAAATTAGTATACTTAACTTCGAAATCTACCTCTGCCTGTAGGCCGGGCCGACAGGGATTTTTTTATAATTGATTTTTATGTATTTTTTAGCTCTGTATCCGAAAATGACCTTAGTTGTAACAGTCATGTCAGGATATATCGCAAATTATAAATTTCAAACTTAAAAAAAAAAAAAAAAAAAAAAAAACAGAGAAAATCTGATATTATGAAGTAGAAATAATTATATATTTATATATATTGTATTATACTATTAAATTTTGATAATTGTTTTTTATATACTTTTCAGCACTTAATTAACAATTGCATTGTTAAAGGGTTGAAATTAATGATTGACACCGGAATTTGAAAACAAATTTATTTATAAATAAGAAAAAGCTGTATTTCACACACATAATAAACCGAATTTTTTTTAACCAAAATTCTGGTGTCAATCATTAATTTCAACACTTCAGCAATGGAATTGCTTTGCCCCTGAAAGGGTTATGCCGTTTTACAAATGCAACTCTAGCCTTCCTATTCTTAGTAGATAACAAACGTGTTTTTTCTAGTCTTCTGCCATGTAAACCATAGAGGTTTAGGCGTCGTTTGACTGATGAAACTTGTATGTCTATGCCGTAATTTTCTTTTAATTCGTTTTTTATTATTACAGCGGACTTACGGCAACCACTTGCAGATATCATTTTTATAATACAGTCAACACTGTAAGTTGTTTTTTTTTCGGATGGACACTTCGAGGCTCATTTTCGATGTATATATGTTTATTAAAAACTTTATTCCATGTAATAACAAGTTGCCGAGACACTTTAAAAGAACGAGCTAATTCTGCTTGCAGTCTACCTTTCTTAAGGGCATTTACAGCGGCTTTTCTAGAATCATTTCAATATTTTTTCCTTTTCGGCATTTAAAAATAATCGCATTAAGCCATTATAAACACTAAAAGCTATAGCGCCACTGACACCTTCAACAATTAAATGGAAACTAATTGTCAAAATACTTTTGAGCTAAGGAGGAGTCATATTTCTTCGGTGGCGCCCAATGTAAACAAAGGAGTTGAAACTTGATACATTTGAATAACTGCAGTCATAGTTTCTAAATCATAGGGAATATATTTTCTTTTACATTTTTATATTAAATAAAATAAGAGAGAATATAAGGTTGTCAAAATACTTTCGAGCACTACTGTAGTAATAAATATAAAATCGGGGATAATCGATGACGGGGAAGCGTAATAGGTAATCTTTAAAAAGTTATAGAGACATTCACTGATGATAAGGGGTCTTCCACAAATGATGTCACGCTTGGAGGGAGGGGGGGTTCATGAAAATGTGACAGTTTGTGACAAGTGTGTGGGAGGGGGTAAGAAGAAATGTGACATCACGCATTTTGGTTAAAATAAAAGCATTAAAATCCGTAGACTAAATTTTGAAGTTATTTTGAAATTAAAGTATTTTGTGCTTATAAAGTAGATTTAAAGCCAAATATATTAAATTCCATTTCAAACTCCAAAATACGTCTGTTTTCAACTGCTCTTTCGTATTTATATTTTATTACTATTGTATATTAATTATATTTTTGTTATAAACCTTAATCTTATTTCATACAAAATATGTACATGAATCATTTTTATTGTTATGCTCACAAATGTCGTTAAAACACATAGTTAGTATAAAAATAAAGTTTGAAATATGATCTATAATGTAGTGCTTTGTTTCTGAACTGAAAGTATATGTTTATGTAATATGGCGTGACGTGTGACAATAGGGGGGGGGGGGGGTATGGTGAAGTGTGACACTTTGTGACAAAGGGGGGGGAGGGGTGTCAAAAATATTGAAAAAAATTGTGACATCATTTATGGACCGCCCCTAATCGATTTTCCGGTCTTGAGCCTGACAACAGATTATTTGCTACTCATAAACGTAACAAAACGGTTCAAGGATGATTATGCCCTATTTATTGCACCTTAAATACTATTCAAGGGCACAGCTTATGAATTATGGCATATATGTATCACACAAGAAATTAAAAAAAAAAAATTAGAAATAAAATAAGGAATTTTCCGGAATATTTTAAGCATTATCAAGAATTTTCAAAATGTCCTAACCTCACTCCATATCCATTAAAATCCCGAAATTTTTTTTTATGTCACTTTGGTTTACATCTACAAATAAAACTGCGCATAGTTTTTTGAAACTAAACATAATTGAAAAATTTAAAGGTAGTTAAGTCCAGAAATAGGCTGCAAAAATGCTGAAAATTTTAAATTTTATAAAGATTATAGCATGCGTAATAGTTTTGAAAATATAAATTTTTAAAATCCGGTCATACAGTGTGTCCACGTATAACCTGACCGATCTTTATTTTCGCAACCGTTGGTCCTCGATGCATACTTCCAATTACAAAAATGGTTTAAATAAGGTAAAGAATTATTTTTAAAGCGATTTGGGTCAAGAAAAACATTTATTAAAAAATACGAAATTTAAATTTTTATACGGTCCCCCGGTCCTATAAATTATATTTAGTAAAATTTTCCTATTACACAGACAAGTAAGGCAAAAAAAGTCCTATTATTCTACGATTAAAATTGACCGAGTAATAACTGTTTAAAGTTGGAGCATATTTTTTGCTGCAATTTAGGGCTCATTCACATATTTAGTAGAAATATTATTTCGTCAGATATATTAAAAAAATGGTTGAGAGTAAAATTAACATTTCAATATAAATTTGAAATCTTTAATCATTCTGACATATTAATGCAAAATATATAATTTGTAATAAACATATAAGAAGAAAAAAAACAGAATTTTTGTTAAATAAAATGATGAAAATTAAGAGCTTTAGCTTTTGATAATTGATTCTTATATATTCTGTACCACTGAATCAGAAATTTATCTTCATTTTTTAATATCACATAAAGAGTTTTTGCAAATCGTAAATTTAAAAAAAGAACAAAAATAGCGAAAATTTGATATTATAAAATGGATGTCATTCTTGTGTTTTGAACTTTTGATAATTTATTTTTATGTATTTTTTAGCGTTGAATCCGTAAATGACCTTCTTTTTAAACCATCACGTCAGGAATTTTCGCAAATTGTAAATTTTAAAGTTAAAAATTCAAAGTTAAAATTGAACCTACTCCCCCACCCCATAGGACCCCTCACCTGTTTAGCTGTAAGAATACCAGTATAAGCCAAAAAATTGAATAAATTATTGCATTAAATAAATTAAATTTAAATTTAAAAAGCTTTATATCTGTTTTATAGTATCAGATTTTCGCTATATTTTAACTTTGAAATTTAAGACTTGCAAAAAATTTCTAACGTGATGGTAAAAAATGAAGGTCATTTTTCAGATTCAGTGCTAAAAAGTGCAGAAAAAAACAATTATTAAAAGTTAAAGAATACAGTCATCTCCTCTATTTTATACTGTCCGATTTTTGTTATTTTTTAATTTTGACAATTTATGATTTGCGAAAAATCCTGACATGATGGTTTTAAATTAAGGTAATTTTTAGATTCAGTGCTAAAATATACATAAAAGTTAAAAAATACAACCATTGCAGTCTTGTGTTATCTAATCTAAAAAAAATTCTTAAACTTCTTGGCGGTAATCTATCCGAATTTATTTGTGTTATCGTGTAAAATAAGTATAAATGATTACCACAGAAAACATAATATTGATTTTCATCGGATTTATGTCAGTATGTAAAATTTAATCTCGATCGGATATTTGAAAGTGAGATAAAGTTCGAATACAAATTTTGAACTGGAAAAACATACTTACGATTGTTGAAGTTAAATAAAAACTTTTAAAAATAACATAATTTTTGATAGAAGAAATCATGAAAAGAATCAGTTTTATATTCTTACAAAATAAAACATACGTTAAAATACAATTATTTTAGTCTATTTGAAACTTAATAAAATTTATCTCAATCGTAATGCTTCTGGATTTTTTTCAAAGCTCAGACACACGTGAAATAATTTCTTTGAATACTTTAACCACTTGGTATATGACTCCTCAAATCATGGCGGAACTCATTTGTGTTCAGGTGCAGTAAAGTGGTATAAGTCATGCGTCTTTAAAGTTTCATAACTCGGTCGATTTCAGTGTTATGTGAACGGAACTTTTTTGTCTTACTTGTCAGGGTAATAGGAAAATTTTACTAAATATAGACACACTGTATATAGGATGTATCTAAGTATATTTATTAAGTTAATATTTTAAAAGAGAAAAAAAAATAGTAAATTGAATGTCTTTTCAGATATTTTTTAAACTTATGGCACAGAACATTTCTGTGAATGATTTCTTGTGGGAATAACATAATATAGATTTTTGTAACACCGAACATAATAAATAGCATTAAGAATAACATAATAAAGAAATTTATTTTAAATTCCACCGTGAGTTTCAAATAACAAAGCTAATTTTACAGTTAACAACAATTAAAATTTCGAAATTCATTTGTAACATACAGAGTGTCCAGCGAATAAGACCCTAATTTCAAAATTAAATATCTCAAAAACAAAGATCATTAGAATTAAGCTGTAAACGGTTTGTTTATTAGCTAATCTGTAAAAAATTATGCAGAAGTTTCAAAATTTAGTTACAAAAACCGTTAACAGATGGCGCTGTAATTGCAATGCCTATAAATTATGCAGAAAAGTCCAGAGCACTAGCGTCTCATTCCTAGATCGCTCCCTATGGAAGAACGAAAATTGAGAAAGACCATTTTTTCGTTGGGGTGATGTGCAGAAATGGAGACATCTGGTCACAGAATTATTGCATCACCCTTAATTTTAGAGAATTTCAATTAATAGAACCTTCAATAAAAAGTTTAGCAATCATTATATAAGAACATATTAAAATATTAACTTGGGTGATGTGCAGAAGCGGAGCCATGTTTTGACAGAATTGAGATTTGTTTCTAATTTTGTTATAAGCAACTTCGGTCCGGATACCAGTATCTTTGTTGTATGTCTTTTCTCTCCTAATTGGTAGATCGTGGAATCGAATACAAGTAGAAGAGGATTTGAAAAAAACTGGAAATCTTTACTTTTTAATATTTATTTAAACTGTGAAAAAAAGTTTGAATAAAAAAATCCGAAGTTTCTGGTTTTAAAATTTAACTAAGCTAAAAGAAATCCCTTTTTTTTAAATCATTGAGCATTTATAATAATGATTCATAAACCATCGTTTTTAAATTGTAAATACTAATTTGAATGAAAAAATACAACGCATAATTAAAATATAAAATAAAAAATAAAAAACAATGCATAATTTTAATTTTAAAAACTCATTTTCATTTTTTTTATCATTCAGCACAGAAGTATAATGCAGCTTCTAGCGATATGATCCGAAGCAGAAGTGTTGGAAAGGAATGCAGCCTCGAAAATACTTTAGCTTTGACGTTGATGATATGACTTATCATCAATTCCTTTTAAAAATGAAATAATTTAATGCATAACTTGTCTCTCTAAAACTTTGTTTACAAAGAAAAGAAACATATGTGTTGTGCTAAAGCCAAAATATTAAGCCGTGATTTAAAAATAAATGAAAAGTGCAAAATTACTTTTTTATTTATAATAATTCAGGTATAAACAATATTACCAAGATATTATGCCGTGATTTAGAAATATAAAAAATAAATAAAAAGTAAAAAATTATTTTTCTAAATATATGCATTTTGATTTATATGGCATTAAAAATTGAATTTAATAAAATATTTTAATAAGTTCTTATATAATGTTTTCTAAACTTTTTATTGAAAATTCTATTAATTGAAATTCTCTAAAATTAAAGATGATGCAATAACTCTGTGACCAGATGTCTCCACTCCTGAACATCACCCCAACGAAAAAGTGAACTTTTCCAATTTTCGTTCTTTCATAGGGAGCCATCTAGGAATTAGACGCTAATGCTCTGGACTTCGAAGCACAATTTATAGGCATTGCGATTACAACGCCATCTGTTAACGGTATTTGCAACTAAATTTTGAGACTTGTGTATAACATTTTTACAGCTTAGCTAATAAACAAAACCGTTTACCGCATAATTCTATTCATCTTTGTTTTAGAGATATTTAATTTTGAAATCAGAGTCTTATTCTCTGGACACCCTGTATATTTGGTATATATATAAAAGTCTAATAAAAACCAAAAACGACAAATTGTGAAACAAAATAAAACAATTTCTGCAGCGCTATCAATACCATTCAATAATGATAATAAATGTTTTAGCTTTTTCACAGTAATTGCCTTTATTATATAAACCACATTTTAATAAAATATAATGAAATAATCTTATTATATACCACATCTTTCTTTCTACGTAAGACAATAATAGAATTAAAGAATGCACAGTTTTTTTTTTTTATCGATTTAAATGTATGTTATATGTATTATTTGTCTAAAAAAATGAAGTTGATGTTAAAGTTTCAAAACATTTAATATTTTTTTTTTATTTCATCAATAGCAATGACAACTGGAATCTATACCAGAAATCTCAGCACAAAATATAATAATCTCGGCAAAGCTAATAAGACTATTCGCCTATGGGAATAATCGATAATGTGGTCTTATACCCCGCAGTTCATTACATGATACTCATAAATGTAACAAAAAGGTTCAAGCACAATATCGTTCGTATTTACAACTAAACATGGGTTTGAGATTAAATATGAAATATTTTTTTTCCTTACAAATAATTATTTTATTAATATCATTAATCTTGATTCCAATGATTTCTTAACCTCTTGAATGGCGCCGGAATAGGTTATATCCCACTTAATTTTAACCCTTTAACAGATTTTTTTTTATGAAATAAATTAAAAATAGTGACTAGACGGCACTTTCTTTGGACAAAAATAGCTAGCTTATATGAACCAATGGACCAATGCAGTAAATTTTGAAATGCCTACCATCTTGTTTACTTCAATCAAAGGTGATCAATCGATTAGATCTCGATGCACAGACGATAAGGAAAAATTTTTGGAATTTGTACGCGAATTCTAGAGCATTGAACAATCGAAAAATTTCAGCCAATTAATACATTTAAAATTTACAGGTTGGTATATGCACTATATAATGCAAAATTTTAGTTTAATGAGGAAACGCTTAATAGGTTGAAATTTCCCTGTCAGCAATTTATTTCAACAGACGGAAAAATACTTGAATACTTTTGTACAGCCCTGTATTTTACCTAACTACCTTTATACATACGCCACTATTTTAGCTAAAATTTAATTCACACTAAAACTACTGAAATCCTACTTCAAGAAATTATCATCCAAAGACGGCTATGTGAACAATTCTTTGCGTGGCCCTGTATATCATTTTATCTATATTCTACAAACATCTTCTAGTATACTAACTGCGTAAAAATGCTTAAAAACCACCTTTAAGCAATTTGCACTAATGCTCAGTAACCCTAACGAATTATTTTTGCGTTGCCCTGCATACCATGATCTATAGCATTTATACTCCCTTAATAGTATGAAAAAATGTAGTTAAACTTAACAAGTTGGAAATTGCCCGTCAAACGTGGCAAATGAGGTGCGTTCGTACTATAACTATTTTTATAATTATTTTTTGCACCCCATATTGTACTGAATGTATATTTTTTTGAACTTCATAAGTGCATAGTCTGTAACATCATTAAAATGCACATGCAATAATTTTTTCCCATTCCCCGTAATGTAACAGAACACTTTTGACTATCCCTGTCATTAAACTATACATCCGATTTTCATAAAATTTGAAATTGCTCGACAAAATTTTGCAACAATTATATATTTAAAATTTCAGACCATTCGGAAGCCTTTAACATCATTAAAATGCACTTGTAATATTTTTTGTTTTCCCATTGGCCGTAATGTAACGGAAAACTTTTGACAGTCCCTGTCATTAAACTATCCATCCGATTTTCATAAAATTTTAAATGGTTCGACAAAATTTTGCAACAATCATATATTTAAAATTTCAGACCATTCGGAAGCCTTTAACATCATTAAAATGCACTTGCAATATTTTTTTCCCATTGGCCGTCATGTAACGGAAAACTTTTGAGTGTCCCTGTAATTAAACTATCCATCCGATTTTCATAAAATTTTAAATGTCTCGACAAAATTTTGCAACAATCATATAATTAAAATTTCAGACCATTCGGTTGGGTAGTTTTTGCTCTGTTATATGCGATAGGTTCTACGCATTTATATAATTACGGACGCACCTAAAAACGCATATTTCAACTAAAAAAGCACTTACAGCATTCCCCGCTACTTTACAGTACTTCGGGAACGGTATATTATCCGAAATTTCTGCATGCTCCTGTAAATGTTGAGCACTTAATATTATACAGGAAGTAACTTGATGAAATTCTCAGAAACAATTCATTAAATGTGAAAAATTTTAGCATAATTCAAATACTGCGCAAACAATAATTCCCCTACACCATTGTGTAACGGAATTCTTTTGTGTTGGCATGTAAATGAATGAAAAATATTATTTGCACCGAATATTCTACAGAATCCATATTTTAGTGCAGTTCCTGCATACATATTCATTTCATTATATTTGAAAGTGTGTAACCTTATTAAAATGCACTTGAAACGTCTTTTTTCATTGGCCATAATTTATCTAAAAAAAAACTTACAAAACATTTCTAAAAAACACAGCTTTTAGGTTGAAAATGCCTCACAATTGATTTTTTCCACACCTATTTCGATTATCTCTATGAAACGAGGACTATTGTTTCAGCATTCCAGTAGCTTTGGTTGACACCTATTGATAAAATCAATATAATTATGAAAATTGATGCGTGGGTCAAGCCTCCCGTATGGTCAACTGTCCCTAGTCTTCCCCAAATAATCTACAAATCCTCAAAAAATTTTATTCAAAAAGATTTAAATTAAATGCTTATGAAAAGTTTTCATTTTCTTGGTCGTACTATCTTTTGGGCATTTTTAGGCATTTTGCAAACTCAGATGAAAATAACATTTATTTTATATGGAAATCAGCTTAGATGCTGTCATTTATTCGTTTGCTTTGAACACAAAAGAACATTCAGCTACTAGGTAGTGATGTTAAAATGGAAAAAAAAAAATCGGACATTTATTTTTTATAAAGAAAAGAAAAAGATGTCCCCAAATGAGGACCCAAGGACCGAAGAGGATAAGATCATCTACGTAGCTGAAAGTCTTGAATTAAGAATTGATAGCATCCTAAAAACCGAGATTGCAGTTTGAGAAAACTAATTAATACACTATAAAAACGACTGCAAAGCGTTTCCGAACATTAGTAGTAGTAAAAGAAAGATTGATTTTATAAATTTTTCTCTATGACTTGAAAATATATTGTTTTGTGAGCTTTCTAAAGATAAAATACTTTTTTCTAAATCACCCGTAACATATTCTGTGCACATGTACAGCGAAACCCCCAGTTAATGACACTTAACGAGTAACTCACCAGCAAAAATCTAACTCAGATAAGCTTTTTTTTGTGTGTGTGTAAAATCTTGAAAGTATTGTCCTCTTGTGATAGCTCAGATACTTATTTTTTATTTTGGAATCAATTTATTCACCACTAGTAGGCCAGTAATATGTTCAATGTGGAAGAATCTTTTGAGAATACAAAAAGTACCATTTTGAGGCAACTAATTTTTATTTCTTAAAATAAGGTAATGCTATTTTTACTGTCTTCTATCTTTACAACAAGAAAGTATTGGATTCGTGAAAATTTTCGGCTTCTGGTTTTCGACGGATTTACACGTTTTAGGGCTCAGAGATTCCGAAAAACATGTTTTTACAAAATGTCTGTCTGTGAGTCTGTGAGTCTGTCTGTCTGACTCTCTGTCTGTATGTGACACAAATATTGGGCGCTCTATCTCAAGAACTAACGCACGAATTTAATAAAAATCTATATTCAGTTAGTCCCTGATTGGTACTGATTAGTTTTTCGTGTGAATCGTTCAACAGGTGGCACTGCTATGCAGCGTTTTCCATGATTTCCGCAATAGCTCCAGAACTAATTAACGGATTTTCATCAAACTTCAAATTCAATTAGTCCTTGATATAAATTGAAGTTTTATACATTTTGGTGTAAATCGCTCAACAGGTGGCGCTGCCATACTGCATTGTTTACGATTTCCGCAATAGCTCTATCTCAAAAACTAATACTTGGATTTTCAACAAACTTCAGATTATAGTATACCTTGATATGAATTAGTGCTTTTATGTTTTGGTCCGAATCGCTCAACAGGTGGCTCTGCCATACTGCATTGTTTACGATTTCCGCAATAGCTCTATCTCAAAAACTAATACTTGGATTTTCAACAAACTTCAGATTATAGTATACCTTGATATGAATTAGTGCTTTTATGTTTTGGTCCGAATCGCTCAACAGATGGCGCTATTATGCTGCATTTTTCAGCATTTCCACTATAGCTGTATCTCAAGAAGTAATGCACGAATTCTTATCAAACTTTTGATTCAGGTATACCTTGATATCAATTAGTGCTGTGTATGTGACTTATATTCAAGAAAGTTTTATGATGGGCACAACATATTAGGTTTTAATCTATTTGTAATGCAACCATCCTAAAAATTTTCTTAAATTTATACTTGTTATTTAAAAGATGCCTATGAAACATTAGAACTATGATCGCTAGCTTTTAATTATTTAATTTAGCTCAATGTAGGGTGGTAGTTCTTGGTTCCAGTAGTTTCATTTTACAGGTCTCCGATAGAGTTGTTAATTATTGGTAATATTAAAGAAAGATGAAATATATTATTTGAACTTTTGAGAGCATAATAATAAATTAAATTCATCTTGTAAGCAAAACAATTAAAATTTAGTTTTTTCTACTAGGGTCTGGCACCTAGGCTTAAGCACTGAAAAAAATGAAGTACTCAAAAATGAGTAAATCGATGTATTTATATCGAATTGAGTATGTTTGGATCAAAAATGAACCTATGTCTACTCAATTTTGAAACATCACATGTTATCAAACCCAAACAAAACGATAATTTTGTACCCTGTAATAGTTTATTTCATTTATGGTGACAAAAAAGTTGTTCATGATGATTCAAATAATAAATTATGTACAGTATTTTAAAATAATTTAAAAGTGCTTGCAAATAAATCTCTTGTTATGAAAATGTCCGATTTGGATATCTTGCTAACAATTTTGCTATTTTGCTTAAAGAATAATCAATTAAACGTTTCTTATTCAATTCCTACTATTAGCTCACACTCTCCCTTTATTTATTTATTTATATATTAATCTTGTTCAAATTTTCAATCGTTTATAAAATACTCATTATCCATCCTATCAAGTTGAAATAAATTTTTTTAAACTTGTACTGGATGACAATTGATATTAATACAGTTTTTTCAAATATTAATTCATTAATTAAATTTTAATTAATTAATTTTAGTTTTGCATGGGAAACAAAATGGCGGCTATTGGTTATTGAAGATCAATGAAAGTATTTTCAATAAGGGGTTACCGTGGGGGGACCCTGTTCAGTCGCCAAACACCGCCAAGTTTATCGCCAACTTTGCGATATATCGCCCAATTTGGCGGCCAAAATCAGTCGCCAAAAGTGACGCCAACTTGGCGATATCTCTAATATTTTGCCAAATTCCCATAGAGTTCCATTGTAAACCTACTTGCTTATAGAAAATCGACAAATTGAGATATTTTAATGCAACAAAAACTAATATTAGCTTAAGGGATTATATTAAATTTTTCTTTGATGGCCTAGGTAGGAATTGACTTTAAAAACAAAATTTTTATATTACTTGTTAATAATTTAGAACGGAAAATAAATGTTAGTACATTTTTGCTTTAATTTGTAAGTTCAGGGGGCAGTACATAACGATTCATATTTGAACACAACCATGGGATCAAAAATGAATACATGTGTTTCTCAATTTTGAGTACATTTGCATCGGAGCTATTTTGAGTATGCATTTAAAATTGAGTACTTTTTACTCAATTTTGATTACCCATTTTTTCAGTGAGGGGTTTTGTTTTTATAATAAAGATTAAAGTATCTTTACAGCATGAATTGCTTGAAATTTAAAATAACTATTTTTTCTGTAACTTTTTAAATGAAGTCACGGGTTTATTTTGTGTCAATTAATGGTTTTTCAAAATGGAATTTGTGTCAGTAGCTAGATTTTTTTTAAACATATTTATCAAGAAAATTAATTTTAAATACTACAACGTATAATTTATTAAAAATTATTCAACAGTATTTTTTAATATATATTTACTATCCTTTCAAAAAGACAAATAAGTATAAAATGGATTTAAAATTTTGTAATAGTGATTTGACATAGCAAATTAGGTGCGGTCGTACTGTAACTAGTTTTATAAATATTCAGATCTTGGTGCAATTGCTTTTATGCTCTAATGCAAAAATGCAAGAATACAAAATGTATTACGATCATATATATTAAATTCAGTAATACAGAAATAGTACAACTCCATCTTAATCACCACGGCAACTTAGAATCATTACATATAATGGAACATCACTGAATGAATGACGTAGACAGGATTTGATAGAATGCAGAAAACTTTTATTAATATCTTTTTAAGTTTTGAAACGAATTTCATAAAATTTGAAACGACTACGGCAAATTCCACAACAATTATTAGTTTTTTGCGCTTTTTTATAAAGACAGACGGACGGACCTGACAAAGACTATAGGGGCTACGTACTTATATAATTAAGAACGCACCTAAAAATAATGCTTGAAGTGTAAGTTACTGGGTAGGGTGGAGCGAAAAAAATTAATTTTTTAAAATCAAAAACGGGTAGGGGCCAAAAGTTGCCTTTGTACTAGTACATCATCTGCGTGAAATATTACCGCTGAATAAAAATGGCTTGAGTCTGCGCTTTTGGTCCAAATGTCGAAATTTTGGGTAAAATTTGACATTTTTTCAGAAAAATTAAATTTTTTTTATAGAGATGGTTATGATTTAAAAGTGTTATTTAAACCTTTATTATTAATGACTTAACATATTTAAACGAAAAAACGATATCGTTTTTCTGTATGACAGGAACAAAACTGACAACTTTTGGTGACAAAAAAGACGTTGCCACTCTGTTGAGTCATACAACTAATTGTTGTTTAGAATACAGCTCTTACCTAGTTGCTTTCAAAACTATCCAGGAGGTACCACGTGGAGGAGACTGCATTTCATGTCACAACAGTGCATAGCTTGAACCACCCTACCATCTGAACTCAATGTTTTATTTATACACTGAATTGTGATTTTTTATCAAAGACTGGCATGAGTTTTCTATTTATCAACCTAGTACATCTCTTCTTTGAATCCACAGACTTTGGATGCTGTTGCTGTGATCTCCTTTACGTATTTTTCTACTGTTTGTGTAAGAGAAGACAAACAGTGTAATTCAGTGCGGGTGATATTAAAGTAATCTATTCAGCCGTCTATTATCTTCACCAAGATTGCACCCGATAAATGCATATTGATTAGAGGTTCTGTTACCACAACACTTTTCCAATGAATTAGATTTATATAATTATCCGCTTCAAGGTTGATTGTCGATATTTCAAATTTGCGTATGCCATCATTTACTCTCATCTTTCAACTATTATGTGCTGAGCAGCTAGCTGTTTAATATGATGGCAATCGTCAAAGAGCATTGAAATAAGAATTTTCTTTGCGTATGCAAAGCAACCATTGTCCCAAATAACCTTTTTTTTTAGTATTTGTTTTATTCCGTTTTGTGTGTTGTTTAGTAACCGAGTAATTTCCCACGAGTTTTTAGATCCCTTCTTTAGCTGTGGATTACATTTGATTGTAAACTATCCTGGGGCCAAACTTGAACAACATAGTACTTTTTGAGTGAACGTAGAGACTCTGATGGGCAGTGAGTGCCCATCGAAGGCGGATAATTCTGTTAGTCGTTGTCATCCATTCTGCGAGGGACATGTTTAGAATGAACCATTACAATTGATCATATGCCACCTCTAAATCCAGCGAATTTCCTCTGTATCCTTTATTTGACAAGGTCGTTGGCCAAAATTATATTCAAATCCACAGGGATTCGTCGGACCAATAGGAAAAATCTTTGTCCACGTGCTTATTTATTCTTATTTCAATTTTTGAAGCCATAGACAGTAATTTTCAAACGTTATTTCCTGAATTCGAGAAAAGTGTACTCAGCACATACCTGCTAGACATTTGCAATTTATTTCATCAAGATATTGCTCAGAAGAACTAGCGAATAGGAACCCAAGAAACTTGTCCTACGCAAGATCGCAAACAAAGGAGCATAAATTATTCGCCATTATATATGCACTGATTGATCATCAGAGTTTGGTTCACTCACAAAGTATGTAATCCAAGTTTATGCCTCAGGATGGTTTACACCAAATATAATCCACATCTAAAAAATTGGTCTGAAAATTTATGGGAAATTACTCGGCTAATAAACATCACAGAAAACAGCAAAAAACAAATACTAAAAAAATTATTTAGGACAATGTTTTTTCACATCGAGAGCAAATTCTTATTGCAATTTTGATGACGATCGCATTCACATTAAACAACAAGCTTATCAGCATATAAAAAATGCAAGAGGTAGAGTAAATGATGGCATACTCAAAGATGAAATACCTAAATGTTGTAAAATGTTGTTGGAACAGAACTCCCAATCACTATGCACTGCTCAATAATAATTCATTATCTTCGAAACATTTGCGAAACTATTCTCGAATGATAATCGATTTTCTGCTATACGACCACACTCTAGATAACGAATGGTTCATATCTCAAAACGAGTTTGCCTAATCTGAAATATGATTATGCCTTTTGTCTGTCCAAATAAATTACTTTTTAAAAGTAAAGGGAAAATAGTAGATCATTATATCTTTTTGTTGCCATTTCATAACAAACGAAAAAAATTGGAATTAATGTATGTGCTATTTTGAAAAACTATAAATGAATGATTTCTAATAAAACATGGAGCTATTGAAAACTTATTTAATTTTAAGTACTTGGAATTAATATACGTGCTATTTAAAAAATATATAAATGAACGATTTCTAATAAAACATGGAGCTATTGTAAACTATATTTAATTTTAAGTATCCATATTAATGTTACAAACAAATGAAGGCCTATGAATAATTAGATACCAGATTTTTTTGTCGAGGTTCTTGAACGATGACATAGCTTTTTACTGAGTTTGTGTATTATTCTGCGATAGTAACGTCATATACATAATTTTCTATACATGTTGTTTAATAATACATTATGGGTTCACACGATTTTATTTAATTGAACGTATTTTTCGTATTTAGAGATGAAATTTTGTAATTCATTTTTAAACCACTTCCTGATAAGCTAGAAGTAAAAAATGACGTTCACAGGTCTGTATACGATGAAAATACATCATTTAAATATTTTAGAAAGTAAATTATAAGTTATTACTTTAATTTTAAGACCTATCCCTTTAGCCAATAACCAGTGATCAACCACCCAACGATCTATTTACAAAAAGAAAAACTAAATCTCAAATTCAAGTATGAAATTTTCACGTGCTATCAAATAATCAATCTAAAAACGATAATGAAGCACCGTGCTCAATAATAATTAATTATCTTCGAAACATTTACGAAACTATTCTCGAATGATAATCGATTTTCTGCTTTACGACCACATTCTAAATAGTGTACGGTTCATAAATGTCAAATATTTTATGAATGATTTTGTTCATAGCTCAAAACTAGTTTGTCAAGGTTGATTATATCTTTCGTCCATAGAAATAAATTATTTTACTGAAACATTATGTTTTTCTTCTCTTTTATTTAACTGAACCAATTTTTTGTGTGTAAAGATGAAATTTTGTAATTGATTTTTAGCCCACTTCCTGCCATGCTACACTGTAAAAAATTTATTTAATGTTACGTCATACAATTGGTTGCAGCGTTGCTGCCTTCAATTCATGGAGCAATTTAACCGACATAAGCGGTATTACGTTTTATTAACGTGTTATATTAAACCAGTTATATATGTTAAAATTAAAGCATTATATAAGTTAACCCTCTAATTCCCATGGTAGAATACGCTCTAGACATTCCGTAAATCAGAGAAAGTAAATTCATACCAGAATATTTCAATAATAAATTTCGCTTTATTTAAATACGGAATGTCTGTTATTAAATAAAGCATATACAGTAAAACATCGGTTATCCGAAGTAATTGGGACCGACCATCTGTCGGAAAATCGAAATTTTTGGATAATCGAGAGTGTTTCCATTTTATGATTAAGGGGAAATATATGCAATATTTCTCATTATGGTTACAAGTGCTTAATAAAAATAAATCAATAGCAAAATAGAAACAGGAATAAATTAACTAAATTTTAATTTTAAAATTAAGTACATTTTACATGTATCACAAGGGTTTGAAGAAATGCTTTGTTTGTCGCAGTTTCGATTGCCTTTGCTTTGAAACTCTATCACGGAGTTTTTTATATTATAAGTTCACCAGTATCACAGTCTTTCTGCTGCTCCAGCCATGCCAAACCTTTTGCAAAATATTCAAATGTTTAGAATTGCTGATTTTTTCTTCGTTCCAATCCTCAGCTTACGGGAGCTCAAGTTAGAGAGAAAACTCTAAGAAAGGGGATCGAAAATATTTATATGTACTCGTAGTTCGGAAAGTACCGCTGGCACACAAGGAATATAAGAGTTAAACTAGTTGGATGTGCCAATCCCAAAACTTTCTTCTATCTTATACATCTTAATATTTCAAAACCTAGTTACACATGTTAATACTTCAATATTATTAGTTCAATACTATACCAACTTTGATTTTCATCTTACATTTCTGCTCAAGTCAATTAAACGGACTAAAAACGAGTTAATCTATATCATGATATTTGTTAAAATTATTAATTTTTCCTTATTCTGTCGTTATCAGCTGTTTGTGAATAGCCGGCATAGCAGGAAGCGAGTTCCCGCTGCTGCATGAGCCGCCGATGCACAATAGAACGACGAAAAATCAAGAAAAGTATACAAAAATCGCTAGCACGGAGCCCCTTTACCGCGCAATATTTCCAAATTCAAGGAGAACCTGTTGGCCAAAGCCAAAAACAAGCACAAACATTTTCGTTCAATTGTATGCATAATTTTATACGCTGTTCGATGGTACAATAATGAAAATGGCACAGAGATCGGAATTATAGCGCCCCTTTCTTTCGGAATTTTTTCAAGTTCAGGGAGGACTTGTTTGCCATAGCCAGACACATGCACAAAAAATTTGGTTCAATTATATGGATAACTTCATACACTTTTCGATGGTACAATAATGAAAATGGTACAGACATCGCAATTATAGTGCCCCCTTCCGGCAGAATTTTTCCAAATTCAGGGAGGACCTTCGTGACATGACCAAAAATAAACACATAAAATTTGGTTCAATTCTATGCATAACTTCATACACTTTTCGGCGGTACAATATTCAAAATGGCACAAAAATTGTACAAAAATCGCTATTACAACGCCCTCTACGAGCGATTTTTTTACAAATTAAGGGAGGACCTCCTTGTCATAGCCAAGAACTTAAAATTTTTTCTTGGTTCAATTCTATGCATAACTTCATACACTTTTCGATGGTGCAATATTCAAAATCGCACAAAAATCGCTATTACAGCGTCCCCTAACGGCGAATTTTTTGCAAATTCATGGAGGACCTGCTTGCCATATCCAAAAAATTAAAATAAAAATTTGATTTAATTCTATGCATAACTTCATACACTTTTGGACGGTACAATATTCAAAATCGCACAAAAATCGCTATTACAGCGCCCCCTACCGGCGAATTTTTTCCAAATTGAGGGAGCACCTGCTTGCCATAGCCAAAAACTTAAAATAAAAATTTGGTTTAATTCTATGCATAACTTCATACACTTTTGGAAGGTACAATATTCAAAATCGCACAAAAATCGCTATTACAGCGCCCCTTAGCGGCGAATTTTTTCCAAATTCAGGGAGGACCTGCTTGCCATAGCCAAAAACTTAAAATAAAAATTTGGTTCAATTCTATGCATAACTTCATACACTTTTTGATGGTACAATATTCAAAATCGCACAAAAAACGCATTTACAGCGCCCCCTACCGGCGAATTTTTTCCAAATTCAGGGAGGACCTGCTTGTCATATCCAAAAACTTGAACTAAAAATTTGGTTCAATTCTATGCATAACTCCATACACTTTTGGATGGTACAATATTCAAAATCGCACAAAAATTGTTATATCAGCGCCCCCTACCGGCGAATTTTTTCCAAATTCCGGGAGGACCTGCTTGCCATAGCCAAAAACTTATAATAAAATTTTGGTTTAATTCTATACATAACTTCATACACTTTTTGATGGTACAATGGCGACAGACAGACGGACAGACGGACAGACGGACAGACGGACGGACGGACAGATGGACAGACGGACACACAGACAGACAGACATTTTCTATAAACATGTTTTTTGGAATCTCTGACCCCTAAAACATGCAAATCCGTCGAAAACCGGAAGTCGAAAAAAATTTCGATTACAATACTTTCTTCTATTGAAGATAGAAGAAAGTAAAAAAGGAAAAAGGGAAGCTTTCAAAAGGTTTTTACCATCATATAAGGAATGTGATAATAGAAAGAAAAAAGCTTTAAGAATGGATTTCGGTTAACCGAGAGTTTCGGTTAAAAGAGTTTCGGATGAAAGATGTTCTACTGTATAGCAATTTTAAATTTCTTGTATGAATTTAGAATATCCGAATTAAAAATCATGTAAATGCGAGACACTGGTGGTAGCATATATGCGACTATGGACATTAAATTACGGCCATGAGGTTAAATAACTCCTTAAAATTGGATTCAGCATGCTGGCACTTATTTTATGGAGTATCTAACTTTACGTAAGTTTTTTACCGTGTAAGAATTGAAAAGTTACTTCCACATCCGATCAAACCGTAGCCTCAGACCAATAGTAGGACATCTAGTAATACTGTAAAAGCACTTATTTTCGCAAGGCTTCACTTACAATATCCATACCAGCTTCTCTGAAGCCATTCAAAATTATCTCATGTTTGCTTCAACACAGTTAAATGTGCACACAAGCCAAGAAGCGGGATTCGGTTTAGTCGTGATATTCGCAGATCCACAGATTCTTTTTCCTCTAGAAATTTAATCTCATTAGAATACAACTCAATAAACTCATTCTTGAACAAACACTTGAACTCGCCGTTTACAGTTAAATGCAAAGGCTTTTGCAGGAAGCGGATACAAAAACTGGAATAATATTCCACTTCTCTAGTTCAGCCAGAAAAAGAGGATCTTGGTGTGCGTCGAACAACGTCGAACAATGCTACACTAGGTTCTTCTGGAACTAGCCCGAGAAGCTCTCTCTGCTTGTCGTAATAAGGTACAAGAATATTCTCGATGTATCGAATCATTGTGTCAGAACAAAAAGAAGTTTCTTAAAATGCCTTGTGCAAAATGGGTTATATTAAGGATGTTTTGGGATTTTTCAACTTTCTTTTCTGTTCATATAAAACTCGCGAAATTTTCAGATCGCGAAAGCACCGACATCTTCATTTTCGCGAAAATTACGGCTCGCCAAAATAGGTGCTTTTACAGTAATCAAAAATCTGATGTCTGACTTACTGCTATAAATAACTGTGTCTGCATCTTGTGGAACAATAGGGAATTTTTATAAAACACATCTGATTTATAGTACCAAATGTAACTTTGTGTTTCAGACGTTGTTCCGCTAAATGCAAACACAGTTATTCATAGCAGTAAGTCAAAAATCTCACTTTTAGGGTTTTCTTCATGTGACGAAACCCTATTCGTCTCACTCCTCTGTCTGTCTGTCACAGTGCTCGTTCTCAGAAACTATGTATATTGGAGATTTGAAATTTTGGATTCTTATAGCTGAACACTTCACATCAAATGACAAGTCATAAAATTTTGAAAAAGTCTTATATTTATCCCCTCTGGGCTCTAACTTGTGTACTTAAAAAAAAAATTTCTAACTGAACCCCTAATAAAGTTGATGACTTGAAACTTTGGATACTTAATAGCTGAACACCTCACATCAAAAGACATATCATAAAATTTTGAAAAAGTCTTATATTAATACATACTGGACAATTGCACCATAAAATATAATAAATAAAGACACAATATTGCTTATTGGTACACAAAACACGAACTTTAAGAAGCTAAAAATTAACTTCTACGTTTCGGGCTGTTTCTACAGCCGTCTTCAGGAAAATATGATGGTATAAAGGCTCAAAAATCAGAGACGAAAGCTTCCTGTGCAAAAAATAATTAGTCGAAACTTGACCAATGATTCTGAACCAAAACACTCGTTGGTGTTTTGTGTACCAATAAGCAATATTGTGTCTTTATTTATTACGCCTTATATTATTTACCCCTCCGGGTTCTAACTTCTATTTTTTTAGTAATTTTTCTAACATCCACACTTTTCACCCGAGGTGCACTTTTGCCGACACTCCTCTAACTACTCTTTCATGTTATGCACCATAAGCGTACATATTTTAGTTCCAATTTTTACCGCCAGAGGGCGCATACCTATCTCGGGTGCTATGGGTCCTATCCCCTCGACTAATATATCTACGGATAGTTTATAAAACAGAGTTTCGTTCGGATAGAGGTTTGTTTAGAATAGAGTGCGCCACCTGGTTGCGAAATGAGGAACTAAAAGATATTGCAAAAGAATAAAGTGTTTTGAAAGGAATATTAAACGAAACCCTCTGTGTGATCTGTGATCACACTTACCCACTTGTTTATTATTACTGGACGTACTACTGTTGCTCTGAGGCGACGAAACTACAACATATATTTATAAAACTGAATTATAACTTATTACAATAACTACAGTAATTACATTACAATAATACAATAATACAACTTAATACAATAATTTTCGTATTTGCCCGCCATGAGCGATATATCGCCAAATATTCGCTGTAACTTTTAGAATCTTAAGCGAGTTGAAAAATTAATAGATTTAATTGCATGTCAATAAACGCTCGCTAAAATAGGTCAAATAATTGAATAACTGAAACGTGAATTATTTTAAGACAAAAAAGTAGGAAACTAAAAAACAGGAATGCTGCTTTTTCAGAATTTAGTGTCGCCCCGATGAAAAAAAAAAAAAGAAAATATATCTAAATACACATAGAACAGCAAATATTTAAGTTTTAGGACTTAAAACACACGCTTTTATTTTATATAAAATGACGTCATTCGCATCCGCTTAAGAATTCCACATTTACGATCCACTCTTAAGCAACATCCACAGAAAAGTGTGCATAAGATGTCACTATCGCTGAATAATACACAAACCGAGCAAAAAGCGATGGTGTCATTCAAGAAACTCGTCCAAAAAATCGGCTGTCTAATGATTCATGGGCCTTCATTTGTTGGTAACATTGATATGGATACTGAAAATTAAATACAGTTTATTATAGCTCCATGTTTTATCAGAAATCCTTCATTTATACTTTTTCAAACTAGCACGTATTTTAAGTTTTTTTTTTTTTCAATTGTTATGGGAAAATGACAGCAAAAAGATATAATAGTCTACTATTTTCCAACGATTTTTCCTTTTCGTTCTACTGAAATGGAGTAAAGTTGCCACTATTATATAAATGGCGTTAAAAATTACAAAAATTTAATTTCTCAACAATAAGCAATAAATTGAGATGCATTTTTTAAACGAATTGCATTTAAAAGTAATTCCTCAACCCCCCTCCCCCTCTATGTGACGGTATAAAAATTGAAAATATGCGATACTTAGAAGTTTAAAAAATTGAAGTAGAGATTATCTATTTTTAATCCTACATCTGCATTGATTTACGGCTGGCCTATGTAACGGAATGTTATTTTTTAGGGACGACATTTTAATTGTTGCCCGAAAGAAATAAAATATCGGGGGCTAATAAATTATAAATAACAAATTAAATGTGTAATACATATATATTTTTTAAATACGATTTTATCTGTTATTAGTTTAATATTAATTAATTTACGATTATACGTTGAGAAATCAATTTAGAAATCGTAAAAAGATATAAAATATGTAATGTGAACTTAAAAAAGTTTAAAGTCTTACTTAAAATGCGACTAAAATAATGAAAAATATGTTACAAGTTAAATATATACATTCTATTTAAAACTTCTTAGTACTTGCAAGCTTTTCAGAGCTCATCATCAGAGAATATTTTAGTAACTAAATGGTGCTTATTTATACAAATGCATTACTTTTTTCTGAAGAAAAAGAGTCAATAATTATTAGAGTTGAGGATAGAAGTAGAAATTTCTTAGATTAAATTTAATTACAGAAAATATATTTGTACGATATGTTAAAATGTATTTGTGTGACGTATTTGTATAAATAAACAACTTTTAGTTATTAAAGGGTTATCTGATTGAAAGTACTAAGAAGTTTTAAGGGGTCCGGGACACAAAAATCTCCAAATTTTCTAAAAACAATTATTACATTAAAAATTTCTCTGCATTTTTCCGCTTAAAATGGCGTTTAAATCATGTTTCTATCTTAATTAGAACAGGAAATTTTAAATTTTTCGTTTTGGTTTGTTTTCAAAATCTAGCTTTCAAGCAACGGTTGCCATGAAAGTGATTTCTTGTGAAAATGCGTTTTTTTTTCATGATGTTTTTTTTCAGCATTTCTTTTATTTAAATCGTTATAAGTCAAGAACCGTTAAAGATAAATGGTTCAAACTTGTGTCACGTCTTTTTCAACTGTTTTACTTTAATTCTGATTTAGCAAATTAGAAAAAAATATTTATTTTGAAAATGTGATTTTTTTTTCGAAATATATTATATATTTTTTGAAAAATATTTTTATCTTTTGAATTAATATTTTTTTTAATGCTGAATCTAATTTAAAACTTTAGTTGAAAAAAAAAATTAAATTCTACAAATAATATTTCAAGTTATAACGATTTTGAACTACCCCACTTATTTAATGAATTTTAAATTTTAAATTTTTTTAAAAAAATATATGAGAAGTTTTACCATGTGATTTTGTTTACAAATAACATGGTTAACAATCACAAAAAATTCAAAATTTTAACTCAAGAAATAAAAATTATTTTAATTTGTGTCCCTGGGCCCTTTAAATAAAATGAATATTTTTATCTTGTAACATCTTTTTCATTACTTTAGTCGCCTTTTAAGTAAGACAGTGAACTTTTAAAGTTCACATTATGTATTTTATGCTTAAATCAAGGTGAAAAATTGCGTCTCTTTTTATGATTTAATTCCTAAAAAGATAGTTTCAAAAATGATTTATTTTTTTTCTTTCCCGTCGCTCTTGCTCTGTCTTAAATAGAGCAAAAATTGTATGTATTATTTAATACATTCATTTGCTTACGCTTTCTAACAAGATTTAAAAAAAAAAAAAAAGCTGTGAATATTTTCTAATCATGCTCGGTGCCTACGCTAAATTAACGTTTGATGAAAGCAATGTTTGGAAAAAAAAAAATGCAATTTAACAAATTACAACGACCATTACGTACGCCATGGATTAAACATTAATATTCCTTGACCAATTTTAAATGAAATTTCATTCTTAAACTTCTAAACATCCCACAATGTTACTTTTTTCACCGTCGTATAGAGAAAAGAATGTACTTTTAAATGCAATTTGTTTGAAAGCTGTATCTCAATTTGTTTCTGAGTTATTATTTTTTTTTGTAGTTTTTATTACTTTTTCTTCATAGTGGCAACAGAAGTATCCATCTCTGTTGAAAGTAAAGGGAGAATACAGATTACTGTATAGACCAATCAGAAAACGAATAAAATGCTGAATTCAACTAATAAAACGCTTCCGATATGTTTTTGATTTCCTACCCTGACCGAGGACAATAACCATTTTTCCAAATGAAAAAAAAAAGTCCTTCCGGCCAGTACCGGGAGGAAGAGGTAGCTTTCATAATCCTTATTTAAAAAAAGCCAAATTATATCATTCAAACACACGAAGCTCAATTTAGTGGAAACCGAATATAGGAGAATCAATACTAATTTTTATCAATATAATGAATGAGAATTTCTCGAAATTAGTCAGCTTTATCCAAGCTGCTTTTCTTTAAAGTAACATATATTTGGCTGCCAAATTCGGCAATTTCTTAAAGTGCCTGTTATTTTAAGACAACATGGTGGATGAAGCTAAGCAGTAAACTTGGTCGAGACCTTAGTAATTGCTGTGCACATGCTCACTCACATCGGAATCGGTTAATATATAGGAGTGCTGTCGGATGCAAAAAATCAGATTTTTCAAAATGTCACCCACAATAGAAATTGAAACTGCTATATCTGAGCCATTTTTTAAGGTAAAGACAAACAAAAAATGCTCCTGAATCCTTATATCAAGGTCAAATACTTAAGAAAGAAACCTTTTTCAATTTCTAATTTTTTTGCACCTCACTTTAAATATATATATAATTTTTAATTTAATGGTCGCCATTTTGAAACAAGATGGCTGATGAATCTGGCCAGCGAACGTGGTCGAGGTGTTGATGTATACTATCCACATGCCTTCTTACATCGAAATAGGCGAATACGTGTGTTATCGCGTGACAAATACAAGATCGTTTCAAAATGTTAGCAATGCTAGAAATTCAAAGTGCTATAAATTAACCATTTTTTAAGATATAAACAAAAGAACAAATTTTCAGAAACAAACACTGCTCCGGAATCTTTGTATCAAGGCCAAACACATAAAAAAATCGTTTCATTTTCCAATTGTTTAATACCTCATTTTGAATTTTAAATTTAATTTTTTTTTTAATGGCAACCCTTTTGAAACAAGATGGCGAATGAAGCTGGCCAACGAACTCGGTCGAGACATTGGTATGTACTATGTACAGACTAAGTTACATCCAAATTGGTTCATAAATACGCCTGTTATCGCGTGACAAAAATCAGGTCGTTTTAAAATGTCAGCCACAAGAGAAATTCAAAATGCTATTACTCAGCCATTTTTTTTAGATATAGACGAAAGAAAAACTGTTCCGGAATCTTTGTATTAAGGTCAAACACATACAAAAAAAATCTTTTTCACTTTCCAATTTTTTGGTATCTCATTTAAATTTTTTAATTTTTTAATTTTTTTAAATGGCCGCCATTTTGAAACAAGATGGCGGATGAAGCCGGCCAGTGAACTCGGTCGAGATATATGTATGTACTATGTACACACCAAGGTACATCCAAGTCGGTTCATAAATACGCCTGTTATTACGTGAGAAAAATCAGGACGTTTCAAAATGTCAGCCAGGCTAGAAATTCAAAATGCTATAACTCAGCCATTTCTTAAGATATAGACGAAAGAAAAACTGCTCCCGAATCTTTTTATCAAGGTCAAACACATAAGAAGAAAATATTTTTTCAATTTTTAATTTTTTGGTACCACATTTCAAATTTAAATTTTTCGTAAAAATTTAAATGGCCACCATTTTTAAACAAGATGGCGGATGAAGCTGGCCAACGAACCCGGTCGAGACACTGGTATGTACTATGTATAAACGAAGTTACATCCAAATCGGTTCATAAATACGCCTTTTATCGCGTGACAAAATTCAGGACGTTTCAAAATGTCGGCCACGCTAGAAATTCAAAATGCTATAACTCAGCCATTTTTTAAGATATAGACGAAACAAAAACTGCTCCGAAATCTTTGTATAAAGGTCAAATACATAAGAAAAAATATTTTTCCATTTTCAATTTTTTGATACCACATTTCAAATTTAAAATTTTTAAAAACTTTTTAAATTGCCGCCATTTTGAAACATAATGGCGGATGAAGCTGGCCAACGAACTCGGTCGAGAGATTGGTATGTACTATGTACACACTGAATTACATCCAAATCGGTTCATAAATACGCCTTTTATGGCGTGACAAAATTCAGGACGTTTCAAAATGTCAGCCACGCTAGAAATTCAAAATGCTATAACTCAGCCATTTTTTAAGATATAGACGAAACAAAAACTGCTCCGGAATCTTTGTATGAAGGTCAAATACATAAGAAATAAATATTTTTCCATTTTTAATTTTTTGGTACCACATTTCAAGTTTTAAATTTTTTAAAAATTTTAAATGGCCGCCATTTTGAAACAAAACGGCGGATGAAGCTGGCCAACGAACTCGGTCGAGACATTGGTATGTACTATGTACACACCGAATTACATCGAAATCGGTTCATAATTACGGGAGTTACAGTGTGACATAGGTCAGATATATATATATATATAAATATATATATATATCAATTTTGAACGGAGGGTGGTTTCGGGGTCTGGGGGTCATGATCGATGAAAATATACCAAAATTTTTTGAAATCGATTTCCTCCGAACGGCTGCAATAGGTAGCTTTTTTGTAAAGAAAGCTACCTAAAAAAAACCAAATGCTGTCAATAAATTAGGAGAAATTTTCAAGATGATGATTTAAGGCTTATAAAACAGTGTTTAAGAAAAAAAAAAAAAAAAAAACTATTTTTAATTTTATACTTGAGACAACATAATGAGTTACCTTTTTAACCCTTTCCAACGAAATTGAAAAGTGTTTTCGAATTCCGTTTATCTGTCTGCCTGTCTTGCTGTCCGTCTGTCAGTACTTGCTCTAACTCGCGTAAATAAAGTCCGAATGCAATGAAATTGATAAATGTTGTTCAGTATCACTATGGCATGTTTGGTATTGAAGATAAAGTATTTAGCATTTACTGTTCATTTACAGAGACTCTCAAAAAATTTCGTTACACTACAGTCTTTGGGGAAATACGTTCGCGGTATATTTTAATAATGTTACAGTATTTTAAACATACTAAAATTTATATATATATCACTGAGGTAAACTATGCGGCGCTTACTGTAGAATGTGGTGTGCATAGAATATATTGTTCATTTACAGGGACACACACAAGAATTTGGCTAGAGAAGAAATTGAACTATTGAAGCCTATGAACAATAACTGCCTGAAAAGTGCGTTTTCAGTTATGGTGCGCGTTTTTAAATTGAACTATTTTTTTTTCTTTTAGTATTACTTGGTATAGATAAATTCTATAGATCATATTCAGGGCTGGACAAAATTTCTCAAGTGCATTTCCGTTTATTCATGGAACTTGCTGAATGGAAATTTTCCTCTGTGCTATTAGTTTCAATGAAATAACTTTTAGTACACTATGTATGTAGTATACGTACAAATCCATAGATAATATGTAAGTCTGCACAAAGAGCGAACATTTTCCGACTATTGATTGTAATAGCAGAAATTGTGTTTTTATTGCGTTATGAGTTTTTTCAAATTGTTTAATTATATATCATATTTCACGCTAATAAACAGTGAAGTTTGTTACTGTATTCTGAATGTGTTCAAAAGTGTTACATAATGTATGCTGTACGCATAATTTTTCGTTCTTGTTTTTAGAATAGAGATAACCATGGAATGAAAGAGCGCAAAATTTTATAAACATAACTTGTTGATGTAATCATCGCGGATATACGCCGTATGCTTTATCTTGCATTCTTAACTCCGTATTTTCTGATTAGATAAAAAATATATAATAATAATAAATAAAGCGTTTATTTAGACTTTTCACTCCGACCCACATTAAAATAAAAATAAATAAACTAGAGAACAGGAATTTTGCTTTTTCAGAATTTAGTGTCGCCCCCGACATTTCCATTACTTCATTTTCTTCTGGTGGACTGGTGGCTTCTATTATTATGAAACAGCCATTATAAATGAAGCGTTAGATGAAGATGAAAGAGCAGCTGTAAAAAGGTAGAACGCTGATTTTCTGGTCAGAATAGATTAAAAAATGGCCATATTTTTTTTTTTTAATTATGGCCATTTTTTTACGGCTGCTCTTTCATCTTCACCTAACGCTTCATTTATAATGGCTGTTTCATAATAATTGAAGCCACCAGTCCATCAGAAGAATATAATTCGGTTAATCCGGACTCGGATAATCGGGACTCTGCTTTGTGCAAAACATATTTCAATTTTAAGACTTAAAGCACACCATTTTATTTTATGTAAAATGATGTCATTTGCTTTAATATATATACTTAAAATTAAATATAGTTTATAATAGCTCCATGTTTTATCATAAATCATTCATTTATATTTTTCTCAAAACAGCACGTATTTTAATTAAATTTTTTTTTTCACTTTTTATGAGAAAATGGCAACAAAAAGATATATAATTGCTATTTTTCAACTATTTTCTCTTTATTTTCTACAGAAAAGGAGTACTTGAGTTGCCAAAATGAAACAAATGTCGCTACAAAAAAAATTAATCTTTCAAAAATAAATGGAGATGCAGTTTTCAAACAAATTGCATTAAAAAGTACTTTTTTTTTCAATA
Source organism: Maratus speciosus (assembly GCA_963932465.1). Taxonomy (NCBI): domain Eukaryota; kingdom Metazoa; phylum Arthropoda; class Arachnida; order Araneae; family Salticidae; genus Maratus; species Maratus speciosus. Next base: position 482,425,615 of record OZ010797.1, read on the forward strand.
CGATGGTATAAACATTGAAAATGTGCGATGCTTAGAAGTTTAAAAAAATGCTGTAGAGTATTTAATCGCACAATGAAACATCGGCTTTTGTTTTATGGCTGACTTATACAAGGTAACGTTATTTATTGGAGACAAAATAAGCTGGGGGAAAGAAATATCATACCGGGGGCTAAAAATAAAAAACAAATTATGATCTAATTGCAGAAAATAATCTATCGTAAACAAAAAACAAATGTAATAAAATTTTATTTTATTTCTTGTAGAATAAGTTGTATTAAAAGAAATTTCTCATATAAATGACCTTTAATCAATAATTATTTAAGCTGGAGATCCTTCATATTCGGTTCATTCTAAAATCTTTAGTAACGGTGTTTTTTTTTTAAAGAAATGAGAATGATAGCTACACTTTAGCTAAAAAAGAAAAACACTTCTTTGAGGTTCACTTCTTGCTTTATCGATTACATTAACGATAACGGAGCACAGCACTTATATAATAAATAATGCATTTTTATCTTACTTTAACTCCAACCTCCTTAAAATAAAAAAAAATAATAATAATAATAATAATAAATTATGATATAAGTACCAAAAAAAAAAAAGAATAATATATCTTAAACAAAAAAACAAATGTAACCAAAATTATATTCTATTGCTTGTAGAATAAGTTGTATTAAAAGAAATTTCTCACATAAATAGCATTTTATAAATATTTATTTAAACTGGAGATTTTTTCATATTCAGGTTACGGTAAAATTTTTAGTATCTGTCATATTTAGGTGCGTTCGTAATTATATAAATACGTAGCACCTATAGTCGTCGTTCAGTCCGTCTGTCCGTCTGTCCGTCCGCATATAACAGAGCCAAAACTACCCAACCGAATGGTCTGAAATTTTAAATATATGATTGTTGCAAAATTTTGTCGAGCCATTTCAAATTTTATGAAAATCGGATGTATAGTTTAATTACAGGGACAGTCAAAAGTTTTTCTTTACATTACGGCCAATGGGAAAAATTATTGCAAGTGCATTTTAATGATGTTAAAGCTTTTCGAATGGTCTGAAATTTTAAATATATCATTGTTGTAAAATTTCGTCGAGCCATTTCCAATTTTATGAAAATCGGATGTATAGTTTAATTACAGGGTCAATCAAAAGTTTTTCTTTACATTACGGCCAATGGAAAAAATTATTGCAAATGCATTTTAGTGATGTTACAGCCTTCCGAAAGGTCTGAAATTTTAAATTTATAATTGATGCAAAATTTTGTCGAGGCATTTCAAATTTTATGAAAATCGGATGTATAGTTTAATTACAGGGACAGTCAAAATTTTTCCGTTTCATTGCGGGGAATGGGAAAAAAAAATATTACAAGTGCATTTTAATGATGTTACAGACTATGCACTTATGAAGTGCAAAAAAATATACATTCAGTACAATATGGGGTGCAAAAAAATAATTATAAAATTAGCTATAATAAGAACGCACCTCATTTGCCACGTTTGACGAGCAATTTCCAACTTGTTTTAAAAGGAATGAGACTCATAGCTACACTTTAGCTAAAGAAGAAAGAGGCTTCTTTGATATTCACTTCTTGCTTTATCGATGACATTAACGATAACGGGGCACAGCACTTAGATAATAATCGTGGCGGTGGTTATAAAGCCACTCCAAGATGGTAATCGATTTTCTAGTCGTGTACCTCACCATAGAATATGTGCACGGTTCATAAATGTAACAAAATGTTTCATGCATGATTCTGATCATATTTCAAGACTAGTGTTTCGGAGACGAGATATGGCTGAACTCTTTGATATGTTCAAAATAAGTTGTTAACAGTGTTCATGTGTTTATAGGCAAAATAAAAAAATATGATATATTCATTAAATTCTTAAACTCTGAATTTTAGTTTATATTTTCGGAAATAATTTACTAATATTGTGGATACCAATTTAAATTATCACAGTTCTCGTACCATGGGTAAAAATACAAAAATAACTTTGATCTAAGTACAAAATAAGTATATCTTATACAAAAAACAAATGCAATCAAAATTTTATTTTATTTCATGGAGAATAAGTTATATTAAAAGAAAACTTTCATATAATATGCCTTCAATAAATATTAATATCAAATGAAGATTCTTTCATACTCGGGTTATTCTAAAATTTTTTGTAACAGTGCTTTTTTAAAAGAAATGAGAGTCATAGCTACACTTTAGCTAAAAAGAAAGAGACTTCTTTAACTTCTTCGGTCCCTGGGTCCCCATACGGGGACTTATATTCTTTTCCTTCTAAAAACTAAAATGTCCGAATTTTACATTTTCGCACCACTTCTTAATAGCTGAATATTTTATGCGCTCAAAGGAAACGAATAAATGGCAGCATCTAAGCTGATTCCCACCTAAAATAAATTCTATTTTCATCTGAGTTTGCAAAATGCCTAAAAATGCCCATAAGACAGAATGACCAAAAAAGTGAGACATTTTCATACTTAACTTAAATCTTTTTCAATAAAAATTTTTGAGGATTTGTAGATTATTTACTTGTTTAAAGCTCTTAAATTTGTGATTGTGTTAATTTAGGTTAATGGTTATTAAAATGATGTTTTTAAGGAGTTTTGTAATTTTAGATCCATATTTTTTAACCCAAATTACTAAGCACCTAAAGGATCAATTTCAGAAAAGATATTTTTTATCTCATTTACGATGTCATTTTGTTTGAAAAAAAACAAAACAATGAATAAGCTTTTGTATTATTATTTTAGCTTCGGAACTGAATAGGATAAAGATCACTTCTTGCTTTATCGATTATATTAACGATAACGCAACACAGCACTTAGATAATAATAGTGGCGGTGGTTATAAAGCCACTCCCAGATGGTAATCGATTTTCTGGTCCTGTACCTCACTGTAGAATATGTGCGGTTCATAAATGTAAAAAATGCTTCATACATCATTTTGTTGATATTTCAAGGCTATTTTGTTCGGAGACAAGATATGGCTAAGGTCTTTTAATGTTAAGAATAAATTATTAATAGTGCTCATGTCTTTGTTGGCGAAGTGAGAAATTAAGGTACAATCGTGGAAAAAAAAAGTAAACACGCGTTACTAACTCTGCAAAAAATTATTGGAGACGAAAGTTACTAGCACCACACGATTGCTAATAAAGTCTACTTTTAAATGATATGTACGTAAAATTTGCTTAGGGGGCTATCTACATATTAAAACGAATCATAATTTTGATTTTTTTTCAATAGCAATACACAATTCTGACAGCATAAATTAACTCTACACCCTTCAATTAGCCTAAAAACAAATTTTTATGCAATTCGTACGATAGGTTTCCGAGAAATTAACTATTTTAAAACGAGCGTATTTTAAGGGCTGTATCCAAATTCAAGTTCGGTACTCGATTGTTGACCGAGAGAACCCACTTCTTGATCAAGGCATCTTAAGATCTATTCAAGAGCTCATTGCAGACTGCTAAATTACAGGATAGCATAAGGAATTTCAAAATATCTAGTCACTTCCATTATAGACGGCCCCTTAAAGACCATTATTTTGCTGTTTTTTTTTAAGCATAATTTGAAAACTACTTGGAAGAAAAATGTGAAATTTTGGATTTCCATTAAGCAGGACTTAATAAATATAAATCCTCCAAAAAAATTGTAGGTTGCAATTCGCATTTTTTTTCGAATATTAATTTCATAATTCATAATTCATGTCATAAAATTATAAAAATTGCAAATTCAACGTATTTATGTTTGGGTATTTTAGTATTATTGCTACACAAAAAATTAGCACATTAGGAGTATAATTTCAGGAGATATTATTAAAAATATGAAAATGTAATTTAACATTTAAGCACTCAATTTTGAATGCTTATAATTGAAAAACTTTTTATTCAAATGACTTGAAATATGGTGTCTGGGCATACTTTGAACCAAAGATTTGAAATACCTTGCTAAAATTTTGTATTGCCATTGAAAAAATGAATTTTGGGTTCGTTTTAATATGTAGATAAACCCCTAAGAAAATTTTATATACATCGTTTAAAAGTAGGCTTTATTTCCAATCGTTCGGAACCAGTAACTTTCATCTACGATAATTTGTTGAGGAGTTAATAGGGGTGTTTACTTTTTTTTTTCCACGACTGTATCTCTATTATAAGACCAAGCTCAGACGACCGTCCTTTTTGCTGTTTTTTTTTTTTTTTTTTTTTTTTGCTTAAGCATTATTCATTCACAATGCTCTAATTAACACTTTCCAACAAAGTTGAAAAGTGTTTATGACCATATCACAATATTAAAATATTTATCTGCTATAAAGACGTTATAAAAACACATTAAAAGTAAATTAAAAATCTATATTTCCGTGTTTCGACTCTTTTACCGAGTCGTCATCAGAATGCATAACAGAAAATTACAAATGCATATGAAAAATGGAAAAAATCATCGAATATAAACAAGTAATCATATAACGCGCCCTATATTTTCGGGATTGCGCGTGGTCCCTCTATGTCGCGACGCCGTAAGTTATCCAACCATTCAACCCATAAATTCGGGATACGAAAAGATAATGTATCGTTACAAACTCCTGAACCTCTTAAATAAATTTCAATGGACTCTCTTATAAATAATTGTAAATAAAAATTAGACGTGTAGATTATTTTACTCTCGTTAAAAAGTATGTCCATGCTCTCTCTTTGATTCAGCCGGGATAAAGCAGTATTACCTCTATTATATTTTATGTCCGCTATATGTTCTTTACATCTGATATTGAATTTTCGTTAGGTTATGCCTATATAATGATTTTTGATTCCTCCCTCCCTAATAAATGGAATCATATAAACTCCTGACTTATTACTCTTACTTATTTACATTTGGTGGTTATGACTTCGGTTTTTCTGTCCGTCTGTTCGCGCTTTAGCTCCTGTAAATATACTCGGATTACCCTGAAATTTTTGGATGTTATCGATGTTTACCATAGCACGTTCCCTATTTCAAATGAAGTTTGTAGCATGTTTAGTTCATTTACAGGAACAGTCAAAATTTTACGTTACATAACGGCCTATGAGGGGGGGGGGGGACGTTTAAAATTATTTTTAATGGTGTTACACGCTTTCAAACATAATAAAATTGATATGCATTAATGAAGTGCGCTAAAGTATGCATTCTGTAGAATATGCGGTTTTAAAGAATAGTTATTATTCCGTTACAGGGACATACAAAATAATCCCGTTACATAATGATGTAGGGGTGGAGGGAATTGTTTGTATTTTATTTATGTGAAATTATTTCATGTATAATGGAATTTTTATACGTCGCTGAGGTTCTCTATAAGTTATTTCATGTATAATACGGAGTGCATAGTATTTACAGGGACACACAACATATTTCAGATGCTATATTGTATCCGAAGTACTGCACAGTAGCGATGATTGCCTAAAATGCATTTCTAATTATGATATGCGCTTTTATGTTTCATTATATTTATGCGTACCATATAGTGTGTATAAATGCTATAGTTCATATGCAGGGCTGCACAAAAAATCGTAATGGTTACTGGGTATGAGCATAAATTGCTTAAAGGTGGTTTTTATATGAGTTATGCATTTTTACGCTGAACTGCATTTAGTTTACTAAGAAATGTTTGTATAACAAAGATACAATGATATACAGGATCACACATTATTGGATATGTGACCGTCTATAAATGATAATTTTTGAAATGTGTTTCAGTAGTTTTAAGAGTGTTTTAGTTTGAACTAAATAGTACCGTGTAATAAGGGTACGAGATAAACTAAAGGGAAATTGCAGAAATGAAAGAATAAAAAGAGTTTTGTGACCCGGGATCTTGCGTTGGATGCAATAGTAACAGTTAAACATTCAAACTCTAAATTCTATTGTATTTTTCCGGGAATAAATTTCAAAGACTTTGCACATTAATTTAAATGATTATCTTTCCCGTATCCAGGGTAAATATACTTCGCCGAAATAAAGAATTTTTCACCTATGGAATCTTTACTTAATAAATTAATATTTACTTATTTATGCACAGAATTTTAATTGTTAAACAAGCCGGAAATTACTATTGAAAAGTGTTAAAAATGTTCTCCCGTCTATGTTCTATAAGCCGGGCAGTACATTCTGTAACCTTGAAAACCCAGGTTGGATTCTCTGATATTGATAATCATAACTGTTGAAAATGAATAAATGCAAATTGATGTTCATTTACAACAAACACAGACTCTTAAAATAACACCTAGTACGCATTTTGGATAAAACATTAAAATAGTTCCAGGTGTTAATTTCATAGAAATACCGAAGAGACTAATGTAATTTAATTTACTGTCAACCAAACAATATTCGCCTTTTATTTTTTGAGATATCATCCATGAAACTTAATTTAATCTGCATAATAAATTTCGTTTCGGTAACCTCCGGGCAAAATATGCCGCAACTTTATTTCTAAACATGCGAGATTATTTTTAAATAAATCTCTATTATAAAGTATTGTCTTTAAGAAAATTGCACTGGGGTAATTTATATTCACAAAGGTAATCTTCCATTTTCCAGGTTGTTATTCATCCTATAAACAGAAGAAAAAGGTGAGAAATTTTTATTGCAGCTATCTTATTCTTAAATCGTTTACGCTTTAAACATGTTGGAAATTGTACGTCAAACGTAACACATGAGGTGCGTTCGTACTATAACTATTTTTGTAAATATTCAGATGTTGTAGAAAAAGCTTTTGCGCTCTTATGGCTACGCAGTACCCTTGTTCAAAAAAAAATTTTGGAGACAGTTACATTAAAAATAATTAACGACTTTGTTTGAGATTATAAAATTACACTGATTCTGGTAAAAAAAATCATTTTAGCAATCAATATTTTTTTTTAATTTAAAAATTGGTGAAAATTTCGAAATTTATAATTTTTTTTTTTAACATTTTTAATTTTTAATATTTTTTAGCTATTTTAATTGACTTATATTCATTGGATTATTGGAAACAAAAGTTATTATGGAATTAAAGATGTAACTTTTATTTAAATTTAATTTTTTTTTTGTAGCGCGAAACCTGAAAAAAATACGAAAAATTTGGAAATATTAACTTTGACATAAAAAAAAAATAAAAAATAAAAACTATAACCATCAGACCTAAATCATACTAATTATTGTAGTACATATATATATATATATATAAGTGTCTACAAAAAATTTCAAGACTCTATCTGCAACAGAAAAAAAGCCTAAGGGCACACTAAGCAAACACTAACATCTACATAAATAAGTCTGAGAAAAATGCATTTAAAGTTTGTAAAGGAACACTCAGAACACTCTGAGAACACTCAGAAAAGTTCAAATGTCTTTAAAACTATTTGGATTTCAGATGTACAATTTGGAGTCATGATTCACAACCGTATGGACCACTGAAAAATTCAATAAAAAAATATTCGATTTTTTTTTTCATTTTTAGGGTACTGTGTAGCCTTATGTAAAAAGCCATGAATAGAAAATTTACAAGGTTAAGCAAAAAGTTCTGGGAAATTTGTGAAAGTTGCGTTGTTATGCGCAAATTAACAACAAAAGCAACAAGGACTATTCTTCAAAGTAGAGACCTTGATAGTCCACGACTTTCGACCATCGTTCTGCCAGTTTCCGGATTTCCTGAAAGTAACATGGCGGCTCCTTGGAATCGAAAAATTCTTGACAGGCTTCTTCAACTTCATTAAAGGGTTCAAATCGACGGCCCTTGAAAAAGTGTTGCATTGATCGAAAAAGGCCATAATCGGATGGAGCCACGTCTGGACTGTAGGCGGGGTGTGGAAGAATTTCGACGCCGTTCAACTGTGCTATATATGATACAAATACTGGTACTTATTAGATTAAAAATTTCCCAGAACTTTTTGCTAAACCTAATATTATGATTTTTTTAATTAATTTTTCAACTACATTTCAGCAGTTAAATTACGCTTGAAATTATTGAATATTAATGATGTGAATTATCACACTGCTAACAAAGCGTAAACCAACCCAGTGAAAAATGTCCAAGCCGGGAATCGAACCCGGGTCCCTGGAATAGATCTCCAGTGCTCTACCACTAAACCACAAGGACGATGTCCAGCTTGGCATTTCTCACTTATATAAGTCGGTAAGGCTGCTACCGCAGCACAAGATGGAGAAGTCTTCATGAGCACACATTCTAGCGGCGTAACACGAGACGCAAATAAACCCAGCATCGGTAAATATACAATTTTTAATTAATTTTTCAACTACATTTCAGCAGTGAAATTACGCTTGAAATTATTGAATATTAATTATGTGAATCATCATACGGTGTTGCGCTTGGTTTACGTTTTGTTAGCATCATTAATATTCACTAATATTATGATTCTATAGATTAAATTCAGGAATACGGAAATAATAGGGTTCTTAAATCTTAAATAGGACGGCATCACCATGGCAACCTAGAACTATCATGGAATAGCATTGAATTAATGACGTATGGTAGGGTTTAAATAGAAAGAAGAAAACATTTATAAATATCTTTTTAAGTTTTGAATCGATTTTCATAAAATTTGAAGGACTCCACAAAGATCTGAAACGATTCTATATATTAAATTTCAAACCATACTGTTGGGTAGTTTTTCGCTGTTATATGCGGACAGACGGGCTAAACAAGACGACGACTATCGGTACTGCGTATTTATATAATTACGAAGACACCTAAAAACGTCATCCCCTGGAATTAAGAACCAATGCCTGTCTTATTTTGGGGGGAATTACGGTTTATATTTACCCATGAAAATAATGTAATTCAATTTAATGTCAACCAAACTACATTTGCCTTTTCATTTCTCCAGATATTTTTAGAGAAGCTTAATTCAATCTGCATGATAAATTTCGTTTCAGAAACCTCTAGGTAAAATAGGTCGCAACCTTATTTTTAAACCCGCAAGTTTATTTTTAAATAAATCTTTATTATATGAGTATTGTCTAAGAAAATTGCATTTGGGTAGTTTTGGTTCACAGGGGTAATCATTCATTTCCGAGATTGTTATTCATTCTATAACCAGACGAAAAAGTGAGAAATTTTCATTGCAGCTATCTTATTCTTAAATCTTTTACGCTTTAAACATGTTGGAAATTGTACGTCAAAAGTGACAAATGAGGTGCGTTCGTACTATAACTATTTTAATAAATATTCAGATGTTGGTGCAAGGGCTTTTGCGCTCTTAAGCAAAAATGCATGAATACAGAATTTATTATGATTCTATACATTAAATTCAGGAATACGGAAATAATAGGATTCTTAAATATTAAATAGGAAGTTATCGCCATGGCAACCTAGAACTATCATGGAATAGCATTGAATTAATGACGTATGGCACGGTTTAAATAGTTAGAAGAAAACTTTTATTAATATCTTTTTAAGTTTTGAATTGATTTTCATAAAATTTGAAGGACTCCACAAAGATCTGAAACGATTCTAAATACAGTTAAACTTGGATAATTCTAAGTTGAAGGGACCAGAGAAATGTTCGAAATATCCGAAAATTCGAATCACATACAGTAAAACCTCCATAATGGACACTCCCGAATAGCGGACACCTCTATATAACGGACAGTTTTCCAATCCCCACTCCCTAAACCTAACTTTTTGTATGTTTAACCTCTGAATAACGGACATTCCGTATAGCGGACAGTAATTTTGGCGATAAAGAATGAAAAATTATTTTTTAACGAGGGAAAAAAAAAGGAAAAAAAAGTAAAAAGCCTCTAAATTTATCAGGGCAATGTGTCACAAATTTTGTGATCATAGATAAATGTTGGGAGCGTGCCGGGGAAAATCCCCCTCCCACGTCCAGTGTAGAATTCAGGGGATAGCCCGGGAGCGACATCCCCCCCCCCCCTCCCCGGCGCATTGAATGCGAGAATTAAAGGCGCCAAGAATGCGACGAGAGCAGAGACAAAAACTATTTCGCAATGTCGAATTTTGTTTGAATCTTGTTTGTGTTTAATATTTCGAGAATGACCTCAAAAAGAAAACGATTAACTTTAAAAGAAAAATTTGAAATTGTAAGTGTATCTGAGAAAGAGAAAATGAGTTTACGGATGCTTGCTGAACGCTTTAATATAGGTAAACACAGATGGGAGAGATTTTATGAAATAAAGAAGAATTAAGAAATTTGTGGATTACTAACTCTAACGGGAACATCAAAAATGTGAAATTGAAGGAGACTAATTCCATTGAAATTGCTTCTATAATTCTGAATTGGGTTACTCCAGTTCTTTCAAAAAACCATTCCTATCAGTGGGCTTTTGATTCAGGAAAAGGCTTTAAAAGTAGCAAGATCTTGGATTGCACGATTTTAAGGCTTCCAGTGGGTGGTTGGAAAAGTTCAGATCTCGGCACAACATCGCTTTGAAAACGATATGTGGAGATGCAAAATCTGTAGATCTTAAAAGAGTGGAGGATTGGCCAATTTGTGAAGGTTATGAGGAGAGAAACATTTTTAATGCGGATGAAACCGGACACTTTTTCAGAATTTTTCCGAATAAGACTTTGTGTTTTAAAAAGGATGACTGTATCGGCGGAAAATCGTCAAAGAACGACTCACTATTTTATTATGTTAGAATGTGTCAAGAGAATTTGAAATTCCTCTTATTATTGGAAAATCTCTGAAATCCAGGTGTTTTCCAAAGAACATTCAATTTAATAAACAATATTATTAAATAACTATATAATTAATATTCAAGTTAATTAGTATTGTGTGGAGAGGGAATAAGAAAGCGTGGATGACCAGTCCTTTAATGATCGAATGGTTAACTTCCTTTGATAATAGGATGAAAAAAACAACAAAGAAAACTTCTCTTGTTTTTGGACGATGCAAGTTCTCATCCAAAACATATGAAATTCGACAATGTTAAAATTATGTGTCCCCCCCCCCCACCCCAACACAACTTCAGTATGCCAACCGCTTGATCAAGGCGTAATACACAATTTTAAAGCCTGGTACAGAACTCTTTTATTACACCATATTCTTTCAAAGTTGGATTCAATGAATACACTTGAGAACTGCCTAAAATTAGTTAATACTCTCGATGCTATAATTCTCAGCTGCCAAAAAACACAAAACCGGAAAGAGTATAAAAATGTTTCAGAAAAGCAGGCTTTATTAAAAGAAGATGAAACACACATTTCCGACACAAATCAAGAATTAAGCGAAATAAGTGAATTAATGGAATGTATCAGGAGTATAGAAACTGCCGTAAATTTCATTAATATTGATGATGAGCTACCTTCTGAAGAAGAATCAGCTGATGTATGCGATTATATTCCTTCAGAATTTTTGACAAAAGCTGACTCGATTAGTGATGATTAAACAGACACTGAAACTGGAGATGCTTTCCTGCAATATCAAGAATTTCCAAGAAGTGGCAAAATACAGTGAGTTGGTACACAATTTTTTTGTAAAAAAATATGATTCAGAAGGATTAAACTATTGACGGAATTAAAACTTCACACTGAAAATAAATTGCATGTAATCGCAAGCAAAAGTAAACTTTCTTAACAGATTTTTTTCGTAAGAATGTAATAAACAGTATATAAAGGTATGAACAGTTTTATTTCAGTTTTATTGCTTAAAAAAATAATTTTAATTTCTGATTAATCATATAATAGAGGTATCAGGACATATAAAAGTCAATTAATGAAACATTAAGCATTTCTTAGCAATTTTTGAATCTGGGCTTTTCCCAATAGCGGACACCTCCGAATAGCGGACAGTTTCCGGGCTCCCGAGGTGTCCGTTATTTAGAGGTTTTACTGTATATTCTCTCAAAAAGCAGAGATAGATAAAAAAATATTAACTCCACGATGAAAGATTTAACACACAAACTTCATCTAAGAATACTGATGCATTTTTTTTATTAAATCAAACATTTTTTACTAGCTTAATTATTTATCACTTTTAAGAAGAGTAAAATACTTGTGTTTCTTTGAATGTAATCTTTGAGTTATAGCATATGATTACACCCTATCAACTGATACAAAAATAGAATTGTCTACCTTTGACTGACCTTCAAAAAAGCGTCGTAGTTCATGTATATGCACCATAGCTTCTGATGATCTAGGTAGGGGCTTCTCTTTTATTTCCTTGTTCTCTACATCCGCGGATAAGCCGTCCTCAGCTTGGTTGTTCTCCGCCAGTTGAGCATTAATGTCCGCATCAGTTGGCTCGCCACAAACAGCCACTTTTTGGTCCACGTGGACATAGTCTTCATACAAGATTGATGGATCAGATTTTACATATTCCCAATTATCGACAGCCAGCTCAGGATCATTTTCATTAAAGTTTTCCATTGCATTTACTCCTTCCGTTTCTTTCTGTACAAATCCCGCCTTATGAAAGCATTTCATTCGTCCAGTCTTGGGATTTTGCCAAGCAGGATATTACTTAGAAAAATCCTTGGAAATCCCCACATAGTGACATTATAAACCATTGCCTTTCTTTTCCTTAGAAAGACCGTTAAAATAAACTTTTAAAATATTCTGCATTTTAGCTGAAAAAAGTGTCAGGAATAATTTATACCTCCAAATTTTAACGGCAATCGTACGAAAGATTCGAATTATCCAAAATAAAATTCGAAATATCCCCGATTTTTTTACATTATTTTAATACAGAAATCTCGGGACCTAACAAAAAATTCGAATTATCTAAAATTTCGAATTAAACAGGTTCGATTTATCCCAGTTCCAATGTATTAAATTTTCAAACAATACTGTTGGTTAGTTTTTCGCTGTTATATGCGGACAGACGGGCGAAACCAGACGACGAATATACCGGGTGTCCCAAAAAGGACTGACTGATTTTAAAATTCAATAACTTCCAAACGGTGACAGATATTAAAAAAATTCTTGCAGGAGGGTTATGCATAAGGTCAAAAGTTTTTTTACAGTGATTTTCGATTTTAGTTTGAATTACAAACAATAGATGGCGCTGCGATCAATAGAGGCTAAATTCAGGCTCGATTTTTGGTACTTCGTGGCCCGGATAATACATTTCCATCTCCTTTTTCTGCATGGAACAACAGAAAGGACCAAAAATCGAGCCTGTATTTAGCGACTATTGCTTACAGCGCCATCTATTGTTTGTAATTCGAACTAAAATCTAAAATCACTGTAATAAAACTTTTGACTTTATGCATAATCCTCCTGCAAGAATTTTTTTAATATCTGTGACCGTTTGGAAGTTATTGAATTTTAAAATCAGTCAGTCCTTTTTGGGACACCCGGTAGATGCTACGTATTTATATAATTATGAAAAAGCCATAACCTGCAAATAAGGCCTTACGCCTGTCCTAATTTTCGGGGAATTGAGGTTTATATGCATCGAGGAATATAATGCAATTCACTTTAATGTCAACCAAACTATATTCGTCTTTTTATTTCTCTAGATATTTTCTGAGAAACTTAATTTAGTCTGAATAATAAATTTCCTTTCAGAGACTCTGTGTATAATAGGCCGCGACCTTATTTATAAATACGCGAGTTTATTTCTGAATAAATCTTTATTATAAGAGTATTGTCTTTAATTAAGAAAATTGTGCTGGAGAAATTTTGACTCACAAGGGTAATCTTATATTTTCGATATTGTTATTCATCCTTTTAACGGAATAAAATGGTGGGAATTTTTTATTGCAGCTATCTTATTCTTAAATCTTTTACTCTGTAGAAAAGACAAATCTTTCTTAAACATGAAAAATATAATATAACCACTAACGAAAATATATAATAACTTCTTCCGAGTTTTTTTTTCCATAGAAATGTCGAAAACCAATAAATATCCGAGATTTAAAGAAGCATTTCTAGAAACCCTTTATTTTGCTGCCACAGATTTACGGAAAGGTTCACGAGTTGTTTATAACAGTATATTTACAATAGGCCGCGACCTTATTTCTAAATACGCTAGTTTATATTTAAATAAATCTTTATTAGAAGAGTATTGTCTTCAAGAAAATTTCACTGGGGTGGTTTTCATTTCATTTTTTCGGTTGTTTATAATACTATATTTACAAGATTACTCAGTAGTTCTATAGCCCTTTAATCAGTATATATTTGTGCTGCCACTGGTTTTCGGAAATGTTTTCAAGTAGTTTATATAGTGCATTAATCAGTATATTTTTCATCTACCACTGATTTTATATAAAATATATTCATCTTTTCATTTCTCGGGATATTTCCTTAGAAGCTTAATTTAATCTGAATAATAAATTTCGTTTCAGAAACCTTTGGGTAAAATAGATCGTAACCTTATTTCTAAATACGCAAGTTTGTATTTAAATAAATCTTTATTAGAAGAGTATTGTCTTTAAGAAAATTGTCCTGGGGTGGTTTTCATTCACAAGGGTAATTTTCCATTTTCCAGATTGTTATTTTTCCTATTAACGGAATAAAAAGGTGAGAAGATTTTATTACAGTTATCCTATTCTTAAATCTTTTACGCTGTAAAAAAGAGAAATGATTCTTAAACTTCGAAAATATAAAACGAGGGCGTATCAATAAGTTTTTGCCTTCACATAGAAATAATTGAATGAAATTTATGGAATTGCTACATTGTATTAGTCCTTTTTTATATAGTCACCGTGCACGGTAACACATTTCTAAAACCGGTATTTCAAAAAGACGGGGAGGATGTATTCCGGGAGCCGCGAAATTAGACCCAAAGGGGAACACTTTTCTAACTTTTGCCGACACCCGCATGTGACATATTGATAGAAAGACCTGTTACCACTTATTAATGTTATACACATTCTGATCCTTTCCCCCTAACTTGACCTCCGGGGAGCACTTTTTAAATTTTTGCGGACACCATTCATGCCTCCCGGGGGGAAAAGGCTCGGGGATGCATAACATGAATAAGTGGTCACATGCTTTTCCATCAATATGTCACATTTGGGAGCTGGCGAAAGTTAGAAAAATTTCCCTTTTTGGGTCTACTATCGCGCCCCCTGGAATACATCCTCCCCCCCCCCCTCTTTTTGAAATACCGTTTGCAGAAATGTATTACTGTGCACGGTGACAATACAGAAAATGACTAATACAATGTACCAATTTCATAAATTTTACTCAACTATTTCTATGTGAGGGCAAAAACTTACTGATACCCCCTCTTATAACCACAAAGGGAAACATAATTTCTTCTTCCGAGTTCTTAACACTTTCCTGAAATGTGTTTCTGAAAAATTCTGTCTTTCTGTCCGTCTGTCTGTCTGCCATGAAACGAGTATACGTTATTGGGGTTTATATAGGCATGTTTGGATATGAAAATGAAGTGTTACGGTTCATTTACGGTTCATTTACAGGGTCACTCAAAAGAATTCCGTTACATTACTGTCTATGGAGGGAAATCGCTTGTCGTGTATTTTAACGATATTACAGTATTTTAAACATATTGAAGTTGATATACATCACTGAGGTGTACTAGAAGGTTCCTAGTATAAAATAGGGAGCGCATAGAACTTATCGTTGATTTATATGGACACACAAATGAATTTGGCTATAGAAGAAAATCCGCAGTAATTCAACAATTGAAACCTATGACCAATAATTGCTGAAAATGCTTTTGCAATTGTGGTAACCTTTTTTAAATCTTACTTTTTTTAGGTGCGTTCGTAATTATATAAATACGTAGCACCTATAGTCGTCGTTCACTCCATCTGTCTGTCTATCCGTCCGTCCGCGTATAACAGAGCAAAAACTTCCAAACCGAATAGTCTGAAATTTTAAATATATAATTATTGTAAAATTTTGACGAGTCATTTCAAATTTTATGAAAATCGGTTATGAAAACTAGTTATAGTACGAACGCACACCCCTTTTGCCACGTTTGACGTGCAATTTCCAATTTGTTAAATTTTACTTAGTGTGTATAAATACTATAGAACATATACAGAATCGCACAAAATTTCTCAACAACATCCGTTTACTGGCGGAAATTGTTGAGAGGAAATTTTCAACTGTTTTCAACATGCGTTTAACTGAATGAGCTTTAGCATACTATGTAGCATGCCTACATATCTGTAGATCATATATAGGGCTGCACAAGAAAAAAAATCGTATATTTTACCGACTATTCATAGTAATAGCAGAAATCGGGTTTTCAAATACGTTATTCGTTTTCAAATTGTTGATTTATACGTCTTTATCACCTTAGAAAACTGTGAAGATATGTTACAGTATTCTGAATGTGTTGGAAAGTGTTCCAAAATCTATGTTGTACGTACGCTTTTTTGTTTTTTAATCTTTAGAAACGGCAAAAACTGTTAGTGAAAACGCGGAGCAGAACATTTGATTTCAAAGACTGGTAATAGATGTCACCACCAAAAACTTCTCCGCAGTAGAGCATTCCGAAAATAACTTTGATGCAAGAGCTGATGTGATTTTTGTCATTAATTGCATCATCTTTCTCTCTGCGTTCCTGATCTACAAAAATGTGTCATCACGTCAGATCGCTTGTGAGGTATCAACTTTTAAAACGGAAGCTAATGACGCTCCGGTATCGACATTATTTTAAACTTAAAAAACAATAAAACTTATATACTTTTTAAACATTTTTAACTGTTAAAATAACTGAATTAATAACATGTAATTCCATCACTTTTATTCTTTATTTTTTCATCATTAAATAAGTAGATGTTTCAAGTGCTACCTGGAATACCTTTCATCTACAAATTAATAAAAAAATACAAGTTCATTCTTAGCGTTCCTCTTTGGATATTAAAAGAAAGCTTTGGATTTATATAAGGTGATTCTGTAAAATGTGAGCCAACAAATTTTATTACCTGAATTTATTCTTTTTTAAAACTGTTAACATATAAATAAAAACTCAGGGCCTCGTCCACTCACGCCTTCAATCTTTAGAAACGGCAAAAACCAACGGATATTCAAGATTTAAAGAAGCATTTATAAAGACAGCTTATTTTGCTGCCATAGATTTACGAGAACGTTTTTGAGTTTTTAGCAAATTTATAGCAAATAACACCTCGTAATAATATATTAATTTCAAATGCTGAAAGGAGTAAATTAAAACTTTAAAACCAGTAAAAATACGTTTATTTGGACTGGTGACATGTTTCGACTCACCCCGAGTCATTTTCAAAAACAAATAAATAAGGCTTCCTAAATTTGCACGGTCTATGACACGCCATCATTTAGTTTTCCATGTGTTCTTTCATATTATACACTTACATTTTTATTTTACTTACAGGTTTATATTAGTTTTATTTTCATAATCATTGAGTACCTCGGGACGTATTTTTGGTAAGTGAAATGATGCTGCATCGATACATATTGTAACACGCAAAAACTCAACATGTTACAATTCAGCATCCTTTCACCTACCAAAAATATGGCTCGAGCTACTCAATGATATGAAAATAAAATAAAATAAACATCCATATAAAATAAAAATGTAACGTGCAAAAATGAATGATGGCGTGTCATAGACCGTGGAAATTGAGAATAGCTTTATTTATTTATTTTTGAAGATGACTCGGGGCGAGTCGAAACATGTCAGCAGTCTATATAAACGTATTTGTAATGGATTTTACAGTTTTAATTTACACTTTTTAGCATTTGAAATTAATATATTAATAAATTAATATACGTTTTTGAGTTGTTTATATAGTAAATTAATGAGTTTCATTAACGTGGAATTTAGGTTTTTCGGATGACATCCATTCCCAAGTGTACATTTTCATGTTCAACAAATATGTTTTACAGATTAACATGACAATTGAACTGCATTATATTATTTTGCTACTCTACCGTGTATTAAGTCATCTGAATAGCTAAAAATTTTTAATTAAGAATTGGTATCATTTCAGTAAATGATATTCCTGTTTTGAGATTAATGCACTATATAATCTACTTGTAAACGTTTTCGAAAATATGGGCGTAAAAAAAAAGTTTTTTTTTTTTTTTTTTTTCTATAAATGATTTTTTAAACCTCGATAGTATATAGGCTTGTGATTTTTTTTTTTTAAAGATAAAATTGCATTTCGGAAACTCTGGTAACACAGAAGTGATTATTGCATATTTTTGTGCATGGTT
Source organism: Maratus speciosus (assembly GCA_963932465.1). Lineage (NCBI taxonomy): Eukaryota > Metazoa > Arthropoda > Arachnida > Araneae > Salticidae > Maratus > Maratus speciosus. The sequence goes on from OZ010797.1 coordinate 482,443,732, forward strand.
GGTTATGCTAGTTTTCGTAGATTTAGAAATATTTATCGTCTCTTTTTAGGTGCGTTCGTAATGAAATAAATACGTAGCACCTATAGTCGTCGTTCAGTCCGTCTATCTGTCTGTCCGTCTGCCCGCATATACAGAGCAAAAACTACCCAACCGAATAGTCTGAAATTTTAAATATATAATTGCTGCACAATTTTCTCGCGTCATTTAAAATTTTATGAAAATCGGATGTATATTTTAATGACAGGGACCGTTAAATTTTTTCATTACATTACTGCCAATGGGAAAAAATGATTTCAAGTGCCTTTTAATGATGTTAGAGCTTTCCGAACAGAATGAAATTAATATGCACTTATGAAGTGCACTACACTCTAAAATTGGGAGGAGTGAAAAGTTCACTCTTTGAAAGAGTGACGGGCATTTGCGCTCTGTTTGGAGTGCATTTTGTAAAAATACACTCCTTAAAGAGTGGAATTTTCCACTCTCTAGAAAGGAGTGAAATATCTCACTCCGTCATCGAGAGTGAATTAGTCTTCCTGAAAGAGTGACTTACGTATGCATTGCTTATTACCCAATCAGAACAGCAGGTCGACATTGCCCTTGTAAGATAAGAAAAATGATCACTTTTTTGTCCGCCATCTTAGGGTTAACAGATTAGGATATCATTAAAATGACTCTTTATGGAACATATAAGGTAAGTCTTATTTAATTTTAACCATTTATTCGTGTAGATAGATGATAATGAGCTAAATAGTTGTATGTTGTATAGAAAAAGATTGATCGTGGAGTGTTCTCCTGAATTGTATTCCTAGAAAAGAGATTGTCTATTATATTTCTTCATGTAGCGGTTTGAAATATACAGTAAACTCTGTCTAAGGCGAAGTCGATCGGGACCGAGGAAATTTTCCGTAATAGACAATATTCCGCCTTAGACAAATTTTACTTTATGTCTATGGATTCTCAGGGACTTGAAAATCTTTCCGAGTTAGACAGGTTTCCGTCTTACACAGAATACGCCTTACAGAGATCTTACTGTAATTGTTTTAACAATTGAATAGCACACAATGCTTAGCAAAAAATAATCAAAATTTCATTAGTTCAGCCAATGTGAATAATAAAAAAAAAAAAAAAATAGTGTAAATACATTTTATTCTTCCCATTCAGTACTGTGATCCTACTTTGCCAACGATTGAAAAAAAAAGTTTTATCTCTTTCGTTTGCAAGGTTGACTCAGAAGATCTGGATATTTTCAATTCATCGCAGACACGATGAAAACATTATAATTTGCCGTTCTATGAGCAAATCTTTTTTTTTTTTTTTTTTTTTTGTTTATTACTGATTTCTAAAGGCGACAACTTGAACTTAGAGTATACACTAAGAGTATTTATCATCATTATTACTGGTTCGGAGTTAAATGTGATATCTAATGATTATGACATTACGAAAAGGTTGGTATATTATTTTTTTATTGTATTTAAGCATTTTTTTTACGGTTTATAATTTTAAAATTTCGGGACTGAGTAATATGAAAAAAATTAATTGTAGACATTCTGCATCTGTTATTAAATTTCTTATATTTTAAACGCATTTTCTACGTTTTTGATACACTTAATTTTTGGCACTAAAAAATGAAACGTGATATTTAAGCATTGAAATAAAATGTTTTTATGCCTGTTTTGAAGTTTATCGATAAGACTGCTTTAGTATATTTTTTAAAAAGTTCATATTTATTACATAATGTAGGACTGAATATTTTTTTAAAAAGATTAATAACTACCTGTTTACATTAAAATGTTTTTCAGACAATAAGAACATTTCATATCAAGTCATTTACTTTATTTTTATTAAAATTCATACAGGTACAAATAAATGTAATGTGTTTATTTTTATATTTAATTTTTCTAATTTCTAGGTCAATCTTTTCCTATAAAACATATAAAATCTATTTTGCTCATATTCACAAAATACAATATCTACAGGAATAAAAATATTAAATTAAATATGGCTTACCGAATCGTTTCATTAATAAGTACTGTATTAATTTCATTATTCAGCAATAATGGTCGAAAATTAGAAATCATGATTAAGTTAAGGAATATGTTTAAAAGAAAAATATGTACATATTCCAGAGAACTTAAAATTTAGACTCCATGACCCTATTAAAGCAAAAACAAATTACAGCGGATAAAAAAAATTACACATTCTTAATAATTCATGCTTAGAACTAACTCATTTAAAAAAGATGCGAGTTTATAAACATTGTTTTGTAAGTGAATATTAAAATATCTAGAAAGGGTGAGTTCGCGATTAGCGTGAAGCTAAGGACCCAGTATAAATATAAAATTGTTATACCAAAAGTTTTTTCATTAATAATGAAAGATAGAAATTTGTTTTCTTACCTTTCTGGTAAAGCAGACATACGCTGGTTTCCTTCATGTGAAAACAACCTATATTTTTTTTATTTAATGAGCAGATATTGTAAATCGTGAAAAATATCTTCTTTGAATAATGCAGGTGCACTTGTAGAGAAAAACTATTTAATGCACGACGAATTCTGGGTTACATGGATGCACACACACACACACTAAAAAAGAATAAAATAAAAGGGTTAAATATGGATACTATAAAAGTAATGATGTTGGAAATCCAGTAGGAGATGTAAGTCTTCCATTGAACAAAGAGTTAACGCACGAAAAACCGTGCGTCTTGGCCTCACAAAATCGGGCCTTCAAGTGAAGAAGTAAAAAGGGGCCCACAAGAGTTAAAACAGAGTAAAAAAACTTGAAACAATACAGACTGCTTAACAAGCAAAAAAAGGTTCTATTTAAAATCAGTCTATCAGAAAAGTTCTGTGGTGCTGCGATCTGTTGACGCCTTATCGAAACAAAAGTCTTTTACACAATCCTTCTTTAGTTTGTGACCTTACGCCACGATAACTCAGGGAAGTGTCGCCATCTTGGAACATATTTCACAACTAAAAAAAACGCGTTGCATATTTCACGAGGAAATTGTCATTTCACAAGCGAGGTGATGTTGGACATAAAATTACTTACACTGTGACGTTTTCCAACACCCCCGCTTTTTATGTCCAACCGACGAGCGTAGAATGTTTAACTTGTTTCTCAAACACTCGAAATGAGGCTTAGGCAACGGCTTGGTGAGCACGTCTGCCAGCATTAACTTCGATGGGCAATAAGTTATTTTGATTATACCATTCTGGCATAGATGTCTGATGTGGTGATACTTAACTTCCACGTGTTTAGTCCTTGTCTGTGCCTTTTCGTTTTCGGTCAATCTTATGGCTGATAAGTTATCTTCGTACAATGTTACGGGTAGTTGTTGACACAGTTCGAGGTCATTTAACAGGTCTAACAACCACGAAATCTCTTGACCTGCATTAGAGGCAGCGATATATTCAGCTTCCGTGGACGAGAGTGCTGTGCAACTCTGCTTCCTCGATGGCCATGCCAATATATTATTTCCTAATTTAAACAAGTTTCCAGTGGTTGATTTCCTGTCTATTCTGTCGTTCCCCCAATCGGCATCGCTATATGCCGTTAGGATTGGAGGTTTTGTTTTATCTATGACGAATTTAAGATCTTTGGTAGTAAGCAGATATCTAATTAATTTCTCGATAGCTTGCCAATCGACTTCCCTTGGGGATTCATTCCTTCTTCCCAGGATGTTAACGACTGATGCTATGTCGGGTCTAGTTAAAGTTGCAATGTATAGAAGCCCTCCTATAGCCTGTCTAAATTTTACGTTATCTCCCATTAGTTTCCCGTTTGGATCTAGATTAAAGTAGTTAGTATTCATGGGTGTATACGTAGGCTTACCATTTAACAAATTGAATTTTTCTGCGATTTGTATTATTTTGTGTTCCTGGTCTAATTCTAGATTGCCGTTTGCTTTTTCCTTTATGTTTATGCCTAAATATTGTGTTACTTGACCCAAATTTTTGATTTCGTATTGCTTTGATAATTAAGTGTATATTTCGTGTGTGTCTGTTTTGTCTCCTGCGACTAAGATGTCATCAACATACACTATTATGTATGCGATTTTTCCATCTTGGACTCTTTTGTACAGACATTTGTCTGACGCGCATTCAACGAAATTTAGTTCTTTTAGAGATTTACTTATTTTTTGGTTCCACGCCCTAGCTGCCTGCTTAAGGCCGTAAATTGCTTTGTTTAAACTACACACTTTATCTTCTTCCCCTTTTGTTATGTATCCCTCTGGCTGATGCATATAAACCTCCTCTTCTAAATCGCCATGTAAGAAAGCAGTTTTGACATCTAGGTGAGTTATTTTAAGATCTTTGTACACCGCTGCGTTTAAGAATGCTCGTAGGGTGGTATGCGCTACAACGGGTGCGTAGGTCTCGTCGAAATCGCATCCATATTTTTGAGCATATCCCTTAGCGACCAATCTGGCTTTATATCGCTCTATAGACCCGTTGGCTCCCCTTTTTGCCTTAAACGTCCACCTACAACCTATGACGCGTTTTCCCGGGATAGGTTTTATTAATCTCGAAGTATTATTTTGCTTCAGAGAATCTATTTCCTCACTAGTGGCTTTTAGCCATTTATCTTTAGTTTCTGCGTCATTGATATTTTGTAGGTCTGTCCATGACTTTGGCTCCTGAATTTGACACAGGTTTGCGCTTATTCCATAACGGTTAGGTGGTACACCACGATTTTGTCTCTGCGATCTTCTCGGCTCAAGGGATGTGTCGGTCGGGGTGTTATTCTGATCATCGTCGCGCTCTTCTAGATCAATTTCAATATTATCTGCGGGAGTTTGTTCGATGTTTTGATTTTCTTTGGCGGGTATAATTTCCTCATCTTTTATACCTTCTTCGAAGAATTTTACGGTTCTAGATATTATAATTTTATTTTCACCCGTATATATCCTATAGCCCTTGCTTCTGAAATCATATCCCAACATTATTCCCTCGATGGCTTTCTCATCTAATTTATTTCTTTTAGGTTTGTCGACATAGGCAAATGCCTTACATCCGAATGTTTTGATGTTCGAGAGATCGGGTTTTCTTTTATGCCAAAGTTCATAGGGTGTCATGTTATTTTTGTTAGCCTTTGTTGGTAGACGGTTGATGAGGTAGGTGGCGGACATGACAGCTTCCCCCCAGAATTGCTTAGGTAACTTGGCGTCCGACAACATGGTTCTAGCCATTTCCACTATCGTTCTATTCTTTCTTTCTGAAACGCCGTTCTGTGGGATAGATTAGGGAACACTCAATTGACGCTCTATCCCGTTTTCTATCAGGCAGTTTTCAAATTCGTCACTGATATACTCTTTTGCGTTATCGGACCTTATTGCCTTTATCAACTTGCCAAATTTATTTTTTGTTAGCGCTATGTATTCTTTCAGTTTGATAACGGCTTCCGATTTATGCGCGATTAAGTATGTTATTGTGTACCTGCTATAATCATCCGTGAATGTTATAAAGTACCTTTTCCCTCCTATCGTTTCAGTATTCATGGGGCCACATATATCGGAATGTGCGAGGGTACCGATGTCTTTGCTTCTGTTTGTGGCTACTTTAGGGTAGGGCAGAGCGGAAAGTTTTCCTTCAATGCACTTGGTGCATCGCGTGTCATGTTTACATTTGTTAATTGTTATCCCATTGGCTAATTCATGATTAACAAGGTATTTAATATCATCAAAATTTTTGTGTCCGAGTCTTCGGTGCCACAATGAAATACAATTTGTATTGTTACAGAAAGTTTGAGTACTTATAATATAGCCGTAATCATCTTCAGGGTTTAATACGTAGAGATTATCATTTAATTTAGCTGTCAAGATTATATTATCATCTTTGACAAATAAACATGCATTTTTCTCGAAAATTACCTTTATATTATTTTCAGTGGCTTTCTTAACTGACAATAAATTGCCCTTTAGTTCTGGAGAGTATAAGACGTTTCTTAGTGTAATGTAGTGGTTTTTGTCTGTTTTTATTTTTACGTCGCCCATACCTTCCGAATTAAGCCTTTTTCCATTAGCGATTGTTATATTCCCAAAATTCCCGGCTGTGAATGTAGCAAAATTTGTTTTTGCTGATGCAACGTGCCTGGTACAACCCGAGTCAATGATATATGTGTTTGGATCTGTTGTTTGTGTTTGGTTAATTTTTACTGACTCAATTTCAAAATTGTTTTCCACTGGGAAGAGAGGAATGATCGATTGGTTGACCTCATCCTCTATATTTGACTTGCTGTTGAAACAAAAATTCGAGGAGTCGGTTTTACTACCATTGTGTTGATTTTTGGTGTTTACCGAATTGGCTTTAAAGTTGGCATGGTTGTTAAATTTATTACTGTTATGATTTTCACTTTTTTGGTAATTGTTTTTCTGTTTGTTTTTCAATTTGTAACATTCTGAACGAGCGTGCCCATCTCGTTGACAGAAGCTGCAATATTTTTTGTTTCCTTTATTTATAATTTTATATGCTGTGTCCCTTGGTCGTGTGCTGGTGTTTTTGTATTCGATTCGATGAGAGTACTCGTCGATGAGTTTGTTTTTTACAAACTCGAGGTCTAGATCCTTTTCGTCTCTAGCCTCCATGCTCGTTATAAGAGGAGCATATGACTGAGGCAAGCTGCAAAGCATAAGAGCCACGATGTGCGAATCATTTATGAGCTCTCCAATGGCAGCGAGTTTGTCGCGGATAGTTAAAATATTGTTGATATGTAGATTTAAGTCTCCGCCCTCATTGAGCCTTTGCGAATATAGTTTCCTCAAAAGGAATAATTTGGATGATAAATTCGCCCTTTGGTGAACACTTTTTAATCTTTCCCAAATTTCTTTGGGAGATGTCAAATGTCTGATGTGCACGATTTGTGTATTTTCAATGCACAAACAAATTATGGCTTTCGCCTTAGCCGCGTTTTTAGTATATGTATCATCGGGTGTGGCAGGTGGAGATTCTGTTATATATTTGAATAAATCGTCTTTAATTAATAGATTTTCTAATTTGAAACACCTATGATTGTAATTATTATCATTTAGTTTCTCTACTGCCGTAATTTCTTTTGTGGCAGACATAGCGTGTTATTCAAGTTTTATAAATTCTTTGATAACAAATATATTTACTATAAGAAGTTTGTGACTTTCTTAAAATAATTTCTTAGAATATGTTATAAATATAAATAAAATGATCAGTTATTCACAATAATCAATCAATATTCGTTCACAATAATACTCTTTTTGCGATATTATATATATCGTTATTTATTCATGCACATTTATTTTTATTTTCATGTATATATTTCAATATTTCATATCTCATATGTGCATCTTGTTCATCATTTTATCACAATCAGATAAACAAATTTTTATTACTGGGTTTTTTTATTTATTTATTTACTTTCCCCTTCAACTCAGTCTCATAATCTATTAAAATATCTAGAAAGGGTGAGTTCGCGATTAGCGTGAAGCTAAGGACCCAGTATAAATATAAAATTGTTATACCAAAAGTTTTTTCATTAATAATGAAAGATAGAAATTTGTTTTCTTACCTTTCTGGTAAAGCAGACATACGCTGGTTTCCTTCATGTGAAAACAACCTATATTTTTTTATTTAATGAGCAGATATTGTAAATCGTGAAAAATATCTTCTTTGAATAATGCAGGTTACATGGGTGCACACACACACACACTAAAAAAGAATAAAATAAAAGGGTTAAATATGGATACTATAAAAGTAATGATGTTGGAAATCCAGTAGGAGATGTAAGTCTTCCATTGAACAAAGAGTTAACGCACGAAAAACCGTGCGTCTTGGCCTCACAAAATCGGGCCTTCAAGTGAAGAAGTAAAAAGGGGCCCACAAGAGTTAAAACAGAGTAAAAAAACTTGAAACAATACAGACTGCTTAACAAGCAAAAAAAGGTTCTATTTAAAATCAGTCTATCAGAAAAGTTCTGTGGTGCTGCGATCTGTTGACGCCTTTTCGAAACAAAAGTCTTTTACACAATCCTTCTTTAGTTTGTGACCTTACGCCACGATAACTCAGGGAAGTGTCGCCATCTTGGAACATATTTCACAACTAAAAAAAACGCGTTGCATATTTCACGAGGAAATTGTCATTTCACAAGCGAGGTGATGTTGGACATAAAATTACTTACACTGTGACGTTTTCCAACAGTGAACAAATTACAAATATTTTATAACATTTTTATAACAATAACATTTTTACATTGCTGTTTTTGGGACTTAGCAAAAATAGCAATAATTCACGGAAAAAGTACGGTAAAAAAGATAGGAATTTATATTTAAAACAAAAATTAAAATGAAACCAAGCATTGTTAAACATATAACATCCACCTATTAAATAGTTATTTAGGATAGATGTGTCAGTAATGGACACCCCTTGATGTTTTTTGTTCATACAAAAATAACTAATAAATATTTAGCTTTAATTATTTTTTTTATAATTCCCCCTTTCATGTTTTATAAAACTGGGTTATGTTGACACTTTTAATCAAACCAATCAGGAAGCAGAAAATAATGTTTCAAAGTTTCGCTGTTTTTCTGTGAAAATTTTAACGAAGAGGCTAAGAGCTGGCTTCGTTTAATTAATTTATATATTATTTATTTTCTTGCAAAATTTTAATGTTTTTGTTTGAGTAGCAATAAAAACTTAGAATTTTATATAGTAAAGGCCATTTATAAAATTTCATTTATTTTTAAGGTTTTAAGAGGGGGTGTGTCCATTATTGCGATGGTTAATTAGTCATTTTCCTGTAATGGACACCCCATGTAGACACTGCTAAAAGTGCAATTTCAATAATGTTTATAGTGCATAAAATATTTTGGCTTAACTGCAAAGCTAAATAATCAAATTTAATTTTTAAATTATACTTAACAAAATGTAATAACACAAAAACTTTTATAAATAGCTACTTTTAAGTTATTTTATGTGATTAATAAAATTTCAATATCTTATTCTTTTTTTATGTATATGTACCTTGCATATTTTATAATCTGGCAATTAAACCAGCCAGAAAGCAGAAAATATCGTTTAAGAGCACAGTCAAAGAGGGGCTCATAGGGCTTAATACATCTCCGTTTAAATAAAAACAATTAACTTACGGAAGCTATTAAAATTCTATTTTCTGTCTTAAATGTTTCCTTATTCACGGCTGGAAAAAAAAAGGAATATTAAAGTTATAGATAATATTCATAAAACTAGTAAATCTGCAGATCAGTGGCGTCAAACATCAGTTCCACAGTTTTATTTTGAAATTATTTTATTTAGTATTTAAAATATTTAACTCATAATATCATTTCTTTCATATTTGTAATATTAATTATTATAAATGATATATCAGGTAGTCTCTGAAATATTTATATTCCTTATAATTGTTAAAAATAGTGAGACGAAACTAAACACTAATAATTTTCCAAAACTTTTTTTAATTACCTTTTTAAATCCCCCACTGTTTCAATAATTTGATAGCTGTAATTACCTATTTAGTATTTTAAACTATCCATCTAAAATAATTAAAACATCGATCTTCTGATAATTAAAATAATGGATGTAAACTGTAAATGATTATCACAAATATTTATTAATTACTGGTATCCTAATTGTTAAATTTATTTGAAAATAACTATTTTGTTTCATTAGTGTGTATTCATTAAATTCTGGTCCTAAATACAGTTATAAAAGCAATTATATTTATTACTTTATATGGGGTGTCCATTACTGGGCATTTGAGTGTTTTGATATATTTCTGTTATTTAAAATTAAATTTTGATTCATATTCGGAAATGGGACTATAAGAATGGTTAAATGTTATTGATAGGTTAATATAATATTGAAAAAACTGGAATATAATAATTATAACTATTAATAAAAAATTATTTTAAAAGAAATTCCTTAAGGGTGTCCATTACTGGCACATCTACCCTATAAAACTCTAAAATAAATAACTTTATAGGGCATGCAATAAAAGCAAACACAAAGGATAAGATTGGAATAAAATATATAATTTATTTCTGTCAGTAATCTAATTTAAATTCACGTGTAACTTTAACTGAACTTTCACTTAAAAGTTCAATTAATATTTCAAACTATGAATTAAATAAATATTGCTAACAACGTATTTTATTCCAATCTTTACCACGCTTGTGTCTATTTTCATTGCATGCTGTAAAATATGTGATTATTTTAAAAGCAAAGAAAAAAAAATCCATAAAAAAGGAACATTCACTCCTATGAAAGAGTGACTATTCACTACTACCAGGGGTGAAAAACCGCACTTCTTTTGCAAGAGTGAATAGTCACTCCTCCGATAGAGTTGTTATCCACCCCTGTTTAGAGTAAATATTCACTTCCCAGCAGTTACTATTCACTCTTTCATGGAGTCAAAAATTTCACTTTTGCACAGAGTGAATAGTCACTCTAAAGAGGTTGGGCATATTTTGACTCTGCGATAGAGTGACTATTCACTCCGGACGACTCTTTTTTATTTAGAGTGTAAAATATACATGCAGTACAATATGCAGTGCAAAAAATGTTTATAAATCTAGTTATAGTACGAACGCACCTCATTCGCCTCGTTTGACTTGCTTTTTCCAAATTGTTAGTGTGTGCGCATACACAGACAGACCGACAGACACATAAACTTTTTGCATTATTTATATAGATTAATGCTTGTTGTAAATGAATAAATGGAAATTGTTGTAAATTATAGACATAACATTAACCCTTTAACGCTCGAATTAAATTACGGTTGAAAAATTCAAATTGCTTATTGGCACCACTTTTATGAAAAAGAAATATCCACCTTATTTAATGACTGGAAAAACGATACCGAAATATACCCAATTTCACTGTTTTATAAAACTGGTGGGAATCAAACAATTTGAGTAAAAGACACAGCCCGAGAATACGACGGGAGCGAGAATTAAGGGGTTAATATAAACCCTGCCTTAATACACGGGCAAAATCGGTATTTATATATCGAAGAGACTAATGTATTTCAATTTACTGTCAACCAACCTATATTCGCATTTTCTACACTCGAGAAATTTTATGAAAGTTTTGTACCTATAGAAACCTCAGAAACCAATATATTTTCGAGATTATAGAAGCACAAAAAAGTCCCTTTCGCTGCCACAAATTTACGGAAATGTTTCCGATTCACTTATATAGTCTATTAATAAGTTTCTTTAACATGGAAATGTCGGATTATTGGACTCTATTCTTTTCCAAGTATACATTTCCATGATAAATAAACACGTTTTATAGACTAACATGTTAAAGTAACAGCATTAACTTTAAAATTAATAATATTTCGTTACTCCTGGATGTATTAATTAAACTGAGCAGCTGAAAATGTTTAGTTTGGAATTAATAGCATCTCAACAACTTACATTTCTGGTTGGGAACACTGTTTAATGCACCCTAAAAACCACTCAGAAAAGTTTCCGAAATCGAGTGGCAGCAAAAGAAACTTCGTTTTTATGTGATATACTTTAAACCTTTAAAATATATTGGTTTTTAAGATTTCTAAACATAAAGAATGCATTTTGAAAAAGTTTGCAGCTCGAAAGTGTTTATTGAATAATTTTCGTACATGAAGAAACATTCGTCTTTTTTTTACAGTAAAGAACGTGTAAGTGTATACAGACAGTTACATAAACTTGTTGTATTATTGATATAGATTAGAGATTGTTGTAAGTAAATAAATTTAAATTGCTGTGGATACAGAAAAAAAAAAGAGTCATCGCCATCGCCTGAAAATAAGACACAGTGCGTTTTATGGTGCAAACTTAAAAAAAAAAAAAAAAAAAAAAAAAACCTGTCTTAATTGCCGGGGAAATACCATATTTAGATACAGAAAAGACTAACATAATTCAATTTACTGTCAACGAAACTATATTCGCCTTTTCATTTCTCCAGATATTTTCTGGGAAGCTTAATTTAGTCTGAATAATAAATTTCTTTTCAGAAGCCTCTGGGCAAAATAGGCCTCACCCTCATTTCTAAACACGCGAGTTTATGTTTAAATAAATCGCATTATAAGAGATTAATTAATTATGAATTATGAATTATGAACTGGGGTAGTTTTGATTCACAACCTTTGGAGATTGTTATTTATCCTAGCAACGGAACGAAAAGGCAATAAATTTTTATTGCAACTATCCCATTCTTAAATATTTTACATTGAAAAAAAGACAAATATATATTAATCTTGGAAAATATAATATAAGCACTAACGAAAATATATAACTTCCTCCGAGTAAAACATGCTTTCAAAAAGTGTTCTTTATATTTAGAATCCTCAGAAATTAATATGTATTCAAATTAGAAGAAGCACTTATAATAACTTTTCATTTTACTGACACTGATTTTCGAAACCATTTACAAGTAATTTATATAGTGCATTAAGCAGTATATTTTTTGCACTGCCAGTGGTTCTTGGATACGGTTTCGAGTCGTTTATAACGTATATTAAAATAACTATAATGCAGCAATAATTTAATATTTTGTTATTACTGCATGTATTAATTAAATTGAGCAGCTGAAAATGTTCAGTTGAGAATTTATTGCATCTCAGTCACTGATATTTCTGTTTGAGAAGACCGAATAATACAACTTAAAACTACGCAGAAACCTTTCCGAAATTATTGGCATCAAAAGAAATTTTGTTTTTATAAACGATTCTTTGGAAGTTTAAAACATATTGGTTTTTACGGTGTCTAAAGATAAAGAAAACATTTCGAAAACGTGGGTAACTCGAAAAGGGATATTAAATATTTTTCTGCATGGTTATGATATATTTTCATACATCAATAAACATTTGGGGTTCTTTTTACAGTAAAGAGCGTATGAGCGTACACAGACAAACACAAAAACTCTCTGTGTTATTAACCCATTTGTGCCTGAATTTTTTGTTTTCGTAAATTTGTTGGTAAAATCACTTTAAAATGTCGCAAAATAAACTGGAAAAATACTACAAAAAATTACGCTTTTTTTTGTAATTATTTCATAAAATTATTTCAATTAATTCAATTCAATTAATTCAATTAATTCATAAAATGTATACGTACTAAATATGGGAATACGTATAACATTTGTAATAATATAACATGCGTAATTACATGGTTTTGTCTAAATTTATACAAAATAAGCTTTTAAATTACATGTCACATACTATAATATGTATTTTTATGAATTACTAAAAAAATATATTTATTTCTTTACAGAGAATAATAACATTATAAGTAGTAGTAATAATAAACCAAGAATAATCGTATTTGAAGCTTAAAAACAATTTGTTTCATAATCATCTTGAAAAGGACTTTACAAAAAAAAAAACTTTCCCCTAAATGGCTAATAAAAATAGGTACCCATTCGAGCCTAGCGCCCTACATTATGTACGTTTCAAAAATGCATAAAAAATAGGCTTGAACATATAATTTAACAATTTTTAAAAATACGTATTTCAAAAAGATCTACAAGCTAAGTTTATGACTTATTTAATTGGATCCTTAATAGAAAAAAAAACACAAATAAACTTAATTTTTACATTTTGCCATCTGGAAAAAGGAAAAATCTATAAACTTAAATAATAATCTTTAACAATAATCAATAAAAAATCATTTTAAGCAAATAAATATCCATCTTATGCTGTCATCTTTCGGTAACAGATAAAGACACTTATAGATCATTATTCCATACAATTTTCATGTTATAAAGAAGAAGAAAATTATGCAAATTTATTAAAATTCGAAGTGTCCCAAAAATGAGACGCTAGGCATATAAATGAGTTAATATAGATTAAACACTGTTGTAAATGAATAATAAATACAAAGTGTTGTTGATAAAAAATAAAAAAAAGGCCATTCCCTGATAATAAAGACTTTATGCGTCTTGCCTAGCTAACATTAAAATAAACCCTATCTTAATTTCCGGGAAATACTGTACTTATATACCGAAGAGACTAATGTAATTCGATTTACTGTCAACCAAATTATATTCGCCTTTTCTGTTCTCCAGATATTTTCCCTGACACTTCATTTAATATGCACAGTAAATTTCGTATCAGAGTCCTTTTGGGCAAAATAGGCCTCGACCTTATTTTCTAATTATGCGAGTTTATTTTTAAATAAATCTTTATTATAAGAGTATTGTCTTTAATTAAGAAAAATTGCACTGGGGCAGTTTTGACGCAAGGGAGTTATCTTTCATTTTAGAGATAGTTATTTATTCCATCAACGGATTAAAAATGTGAGAATTTTTTATTACACCTATCCTTGGCTTAAATATTTTACGTTGCACTGTAAAATAAATAAATAAAAATAATAAATAAATAAAAATATATTCCTCAATTTGGCAGAAAAAAGCTGTCAATTTTTGCGCCAGTGGAAAACCGTTTAATTTACAGAAAATATCCGTAATTTTTCATTAAAAAAGTTTTTTTTTTTCTGTAAAAAATGTAGATTTGTTTTTTAAAAATTACAAAATCTACGATTATCAACGAGAAAAATTTGTTTTTCTTTGAAACAGATTTTTTCTGTAAAAAAAAAAAGAAATTTTCCCTGCAAAAACTACCGATTTTTTTTTTTTTTTTTTTTTTTTTTTTTTTTTTTTTTTTTTTTTTTTTTTTTAAACAGTGTGTAAAAAAGACAAATGTTTCTTCCTCTTGGTAAATGTAATATAACAACAAAAGAAAATATATAACTTCTTCCGAGTTATTCGCGCTTTCGAAAATGGGTGTTTATCTATAGAAGCCTAAGAAACCAATATATATTTGAAATTTGTAGAAGCACTTATAAAAACAGTTTCGTTTGTTGCCACTGATTTACAGAGGCATTTCCCAGTCGTTAATACAGGGTGATTCAAAACTTATCATTCAAATTTTGTGGGAAGGTAGTGGATGCGTCAGGAAACCAATTTCACGTAGGAAGTCTGCCCGCACACATCATCTAAATAAAGTTTAAAAAACCGGAAAAAACAAAATTAAACGAGAAGTTTATAGGCGTCAGATAATGAAGGCTTTGAATAAAGGTCATTAAGGAGATTTTTGGAGTTTAGAACAAAATTAAATGAGAAGTTTTTAGGCGTCAGATAATGAAGGCTTTGAATAAAGGTCATTAACGAGATTTTTGGAGTTTATAACAAATTTAAACGAGAAGTTTATAGGCGTCAGATAATGAAGGCGTTGAATAAAGGTCATTAACGAGAGTTTTGGAGTTGAGATTTTTGAAGATGTAAAAAGCTTCGTGGAAATCCAAATGAGAAGCGAAAATAGGAGAAGAAATAATACTATCTTTAGTAAAGTCAAAACAATGATTGGGACGCAATGGAAGGTTGGGTACACACAGCGCCCTCTACATACTCATGCGTACATTTGCGGTCATACTTTCCTATGTAAAATGGGTTTCCTGACGTATTCCCTACTTCCCCACGAAATTTGAACGATAAGTTTTGAATAACCCTGTATATTAACCTTTTATGCGCCGGTAACATTAAAATAACTTATTATAAGTTTCATTTACTTCATCGATATTAGTAGTAATACAGTTTAGAATGAGTTATAGATATTTTACTTTATCTTGTTACAAAAAGCATTATTGGTTGTACGAAACAAAAATATTTTTAAAAGGATGATTTCTTTTGCCTTTGCATCTTTTCAACTTTCTTGAAGTTGATTTTTTTTAGGGGGGGGGGGAGTTTTAGTTCGGAAATATTTCAATATTTCTATTGTAAGAACATTATATTTATACATTTCCTAATTCTATGAAATACTGTAAAATATATATATTATAAATACAAGATTTCAGTGGAGTTATAAACATTGCACAGAATCCCTATTAATTGAAATTTAATTAATTAATTTTAATAGGCAAGATCTTTCTAAAATTTATTAAATGATTCTGTAAATCTTTTAAGGGAACCGGAAAACCAAAATTCAACTAAAAAATCGATTTTTAGTTTTTTATATCATTAAATAGTTTAAACTTTTATCTTTCCTACGATGTGTCACACATGTTTATATATAAAAAAATAAGTGTTGAAATTAATCATTCTTTCTAAGAGTACTTCACAGCTTAATGGCCATTTAAATCTTTAATTGACTTTTTCTGAAAACTTGGATTTTTCAGGTTTATGTTCCTTTTTTTCGATATCTATTAAACTTAAGAACTCAGATTTTTATTTAATATTTATATTTATATATATTGTATACTTTAACACAGGGATTTAATGATATGTTGAGAATTATTTATTTTAGGCAGTGTAATTTTACTAAAAATGCTAATTTAAAAATGACTTTCAATAAATCATTAATAATTAATTTTCAGTTTCACT
The DNA here is from genome assembly GCA_963932465.1 of Maratus speciosus. NCBI lineage: Eukaryota > Metazoa > Arthropoda > Arachnida > Araneae > Salticidae > Maratus > Maratus speciosus. The sequence goes on from OZ010797.1 coordinate 482,460,077, forward strand.
TAGAAAGAAAATGGTCTGTTAAAATACATAAATCATGTTATTTTAACTACTCTATATTTCACCCTTTCTGAGAAAAGGGTACATAAATTTGAAAAATTTAACATGGCGGAGATAGGGCTTTCCCGGTCCCTTTAATGCAGTTTCGAAAATTCAGGAAAAGTGATTTAAAAGATGGAATTTTCATGAATTCATAATTTGGGATATAAAGGGTTAATAAGTTTCCTCTAACCTGGAATATCGGTTTTTGAATGCTATCCAATACCAAGTAAATATTTTCATGTTCAAGAAACAAGTTTCTAGGCTTACATGATAAATTAACAGCATCTCCAACATTAACTTTAAAATTAATAATATTTTCTTACTTTTGTTTTTATTTAATTGAACAACTAAAACTGTTTAATGGAGAATTAATAGCATCGTATTAAATGATATTCCGGTTTGAGAAGAATGATTTAAATACCTTAAAAATTACTCAGAAACATTTCCGAAATTTAGTGGAAGCAGTAAAAACTTTATTTGTACAAATGGTTCTTTAAACCTTTAAAATATATTGGTTTTGTGAGGTTTCTTAAAATAAAGCACTATTACATGTATAAATTCAGTAACGCAGTTGAAAATGTTTAACTGAGAAATAATATCATCCAATTAATCGATATTATATGTTGTCAAACAAAGTACTTGAAAATGTTTACTATGAAGTGATTATTGTGTATTTTGTGTACGGTTTAGTTATATTTTGGAAACGGGGGTAACCATGAAATGGTAATTGCTTATTTTGTACACGGTATTGTTATATTTTGGAAACTTGAGTAACTATGAAGTGGTTATTGTTTATTTTGTACACGGTTTTGTCATATTTTGGAAACGGGGGTTACTATGAAGTATTTATTGCTTATTTTGTACACGGTTGAGTAATATTTTGGAAACATGGATAACTATGATGTAGTAATCGTTTATTTTTTACACGGTTTTGTTATATTTCGGAAACGTGGGTAACTATGAAGTGGTTATTGCTTATTATTTACACGGTTTTGTTATATTTTGGAAGCGTGAGTAACTATGAAGTGGTTATTGTTTATTTTGTACACGGTTTGTAATATTTTGGAAACGTGGGTAACTATGAAATGGTTATTGCTTATTTTTTACACGGTTATTTTGTATTTTTGAAACGTGAGTAACTATGAAGTGATTATTGCTTATTTTTTACACGATTATGTTATATTTTGGAAACGTGGGTAACTATGAAGTGGTTATTGCATATTTTTTACACGATTATGTTATATTTTCGTAGAATTAAAAAAATTTGTCTATTTTTATATTGCACAGCGCGAGAGCGTACACAGGCAGACACATAAACTCTTTGTATAGTTAATATAGACAAAATATTGATGTAAATGAATAAATGTAATTTTTTTGTATATAAAGAAAAAAATCCATCTCTAAAAATAAGACATGTTATGGTGCAGAGATAAAGAAAAAATAGCCCTATCGTAATTACTGGGGAAATACATTATCTATATACGGAAAAAACTAATCTAATTTAATTTATTGTAAACCAAACTATATTCTCGTTTTCTTTTCTCGAGATATTTTCTGAGTAGCTTAATTTCATCTGAATAATAAATTTCTTTTCAGAAACCTCTAGGCAAAATAGGTCGTGACCTAACTTCTAAACACGCGAGTTTATTTATAAATAAATCTTTATTATAAGAATATCGTCTTTAATTAAGAAAAAATGCACCGAAGTGGTTTTGATATTTAGCGCCATCCTTGATTTTCGGGGTTGATATTCATCCTAACAACAGAATAAAGAGGTGAGAAATGTTTGTTACATCTCCATTTTTCATAAATCATCTACGTTGTTACAAAGAAAGACAAATGTTTCTTGATCTTAAAAAATATAATAAAATCACAAAGCAAAATATATAATAACTTATTAACACACGATTTCGAAAAGGATTTTTATATTAAAATATATAATGTGAACATTAAAAATTCTACAATTTTACTTAAAAGGCGACTAATGTAATGAAAAAGATGTTATAAGTTTAAAATATACATTTTATTTAAAAACTTGTTAGTACTTTCAAACCTTCCAGGTTCATCATCAGAGAATATCTTGATAACTAAATGTCGTTTATTTATACAAATACGTCATGAAAATGAGAGAGCTAATAATCAGAGTTGAAATTAGAAGTAGCAGTAGCAGTTTCATGGATTGAATTTTAATTAGAGGAAATATATATTATTGTTATTAATTGCAGTTGCATTTATTTTATGACATCACTTTGTTTCTCATACGTCACTTTCCATGGGTAGAAAAATATTTAATTTCTGTACTTTAAATTTTTAAATTTTTATTACGTCACTTTGTTCAGGTTTTCAGGATTTATTTTCAGGATATTGAATTTTTATCATTAAAAACCTCAGAAACCAATATACTTTCGAGATTTAAAGAAGCACAAAAAAAGTTAATTTCGCTGTGACTGATTCACGGAATATTTTCCGGGTCACTTATGTAGTATATTAATAAGTTTCTTTAACCCTTTATCTATTGACGGTACGTATAAGTACCATTAAAATAACTTATTATAAAGTTCATTTAATACATCGATTAGTTATAGTACAGTTTAGAATGATTTATAGATGTATTACTTTATCCTGTTCCAAGAGCATTATGGGTTATATAAAACAAAAATATTTTTAAAAGGATGATTTATTTTGCCTTTGCATCTTTTCAGCTTTTTTGCCGTTGGGGAGGTGGGGGATTTTTCAATCCGGAAATATTTCTATATTTCTATTCCATATGTACCATTATATTTGTACATTTCCTAATTCTAAAAAATGCTAAGAAAAAAAATTTAAATAAAAGATTTGTGTGGGGTTATAAATATTGCACAAAATCCCTATTAATTTAAATTTAAATAATCCTTCTAAAATCCTTCCAAAATTTATTAAATAATTGTGTAAATCTTCTAATGTAGTTTAAACAATTCACGAAAAATGCTTTAAAAGATAAAATTTTCATGAATTCATAATTCAGTAGATAAAGGGTTAATATAGATTAAACACTGTTGTAACACATGAATACTAAATACAAAGTGTTGTTGCTGAAAAAACGCCATTCCCCGATAATGAAGACCTTAAGCGTCTTCTGCAGCTAATATTAAAATAAGCCCTATCTTAATTTCCGGGAAATACTGTATTTATATACCGAAGAGACTAATGTAATTCGATTTACTGTCAACCAAATTATATTCACCTTTCCTGTTCTCCAGATATTTTCCGTGACGCTTCATTTAATATGTATAGTAAATTTCGTATCAGAATCCTTTGGGCAAAATAGACCTCGACTTTATTTTCTAATTATACGAGTTTATTTTTAAATAAATCTTTATTATAAAAGTATTGTCTTTAATTATGAAAAAGTGAACTGAGGCAGTATTGAAGCAAAGGAGTTATCTTTCGTTTTTGAGAATGCTATTATTTATTCCATCAATGGAATAAAAAAAAGGTGATACATGAAGAAACAATTTATTTATTTATTTATTAACAATAAAAATCGTGTGAGCGCACACGGACAAACATCTAAGATCTGTGTATTATTCATTTAGATTAGAGATTGTTGTAAATGAATACATGTAAATTGTTGTGGATGTAAAAAGAAAGTCATCCCCTGAAAAAAGATCTAGTACGTTTTATGGTGCGAACATAAAAAAATAATGCTATCTTAATTTTCGTTAAATACGGTATTTATGTACCGAAGAGACTAACATAATTCAATTTACTGTCAACCAAACTATATTTGCCTTTTTCTGTTCTTCAGAAAATTTCCTTAAAGCTCCATTTAATATGCATAGTAAATTTCTTCTCAGAAACCTTTGGGGAAAATAGGCCGCGACCTTATTTTTTAATCACGCGAGTTTATTTTTAAATAAATCTTTATTGTACAAGTATTGTCTTTAATTAAGAAAATTGCACCGAGGTAGTTTTGAGAAATCTTTCATTTTGGGCGATTGTTATTCATTTTAACAACGGAATAAAAAGTTAAGAAGTTTGTATTAAAATTATTATACTCACTCACCCATTTCTTATCTTTAAAGTTGTAAAAAAGACAAATGTTTCTTACTCTTTGAAAATATAATACAGTTACCAGAAAATAAAAAATATAATAACTTCTTCCGAGGTATTTACACTTTCGAAAAGGGTTATTTATATTTAGAAATATCAGAAACCAACATATGTTCGAAATTTGAAGCAGCAGCACTTGTAAAAAATAGTTTTTTTTTACTGATTTTCGAAAACACTTCCGAGTCATTTATGCAGTTTATTTAGTAGTTTCATCAACCTCGAATATCTTTTTTTCTTTCTTTTTCAGATTATCTGCTTTCCTAATTAAACATTTTAATGTTCAACAAACATGTTTTAAAAACTTACAAGATAAATTAACAGCTTTAAAAATAACAATTTATTCTATATTATTTTGTTACCCTTGCATGCCTTAATTCGATTGAGTAGCTGAAAAATATTTAATTGAAAATTACTAGTATCCAAATAAACGATATACGGGTTTGAGGAACCCGATTAATGCGCTCTATAAACTACTCGAAAACGTTTTCGGGTATCAGTGGCTGGTAAAAACATTTTGTTCTTATAAATGATTTTTTAACCCCTTGGGGACGAGTCACCCTTTATACGTGCCGTGTAAGGTTCTCAGAACCTGTGATTATTCTCACCAGTAAAATTTTACTGTAATTTTAGCCTTATTTAATCCGAGCATTTTCCCGATTCAATTAAGCAAAAATTTCTGTTTTGTAAAACCGGTGATAAAAGATTAAAACTTCTGCAAAAGACGTTCGTCCCGGGTTAACGACGAAGGGATTAAACTATTTAAAAATATTAGTTTCTGACGTACCTGAAGATAATGAACGTCTTAGATAAACGTGGTTAAGTATCAAGTGGTTATTGTATAATTTTGTAACACGGTTATGTTACATTTTCGTATATTAAGAAACATTTGTCCCTTTTTTTACAGTGCATAGACGGAGAGCATGCACAGATAATTAGTCACATAATTTTTTTTTATTATTAATAAACATAAAATATGCTGTAAGTAAATAAATGAAAATTGTTGTGAATGTAAAAAAAAGTCATCCCCTTGAAAATAAAACATTATGTGTCTTACAGAGCAATCATTAAAAACCTTCTTTGTCATTAAATACCATATTTATATACCGGAGGGACTAATATAATTTAATTTCGTGCGAACCAAATTATATTCTCCTTTTATTTTCTCCAGATATTTTTTGAGAAGCTTAATTTAATCTGCATAATAAATTCAGAAACCTTTAGACAAAATAGTTCGATTGTCTTTAATTTAAAAAAATTCACAGGGATAGTTTTGACTCACAAGAATAATTCTTGATTTTCGAGATCGTTATTCTTTCTAACAACTGAATAATAACAGTTGAGAAAATTTTATTATAGCCACACTTTTCTTAAGTGTTTTAAGTTGTAAAAAATACAAATGTTTCTCACTCTTTGAAAATATATTATAACCACACAGGAAAATATATAAACCAGTAAAAATTACATTTACGAAATCAAAAAACCCGACTGCGTAAAGAGCGAACTAATTAATTATTTCTCATCAATGTGAAACTATTTTTTTATACTACTTATTTTTTTATATTTACTTGTATTGATGACTTTTAAGTCGTGTTTAATTGTTAGTTCCTATCTATAAACACTGTTTTGATGAGGCCTTCAGATGTCTATGAAGATTAGAGTTTCAGTAAAGCAGTAGAGATCCTACCTACACAACGTCCAGGTTGTGTAATATTTAAATGGAGCTTCTGACTGTAAAATAGTCAATGAAACATCGTCTTCATTTTGAAAGACATATCCAATGATATGCCACTCAATAGGGTGCGTAATTCTTTTTTCGTCTCTATCGCCAATTGATATTTTACGACCGACATTTAGAATTTATAAAAACAAACCTAGCCTATAACCATCGAACGGTTAAGACGAATCGATAGAGACCTCATTCTTTAAAATCCATCCAGCCGTCGGGATTTTTCGAGGGTATAAAAAATCCACATACCCAGATACGCGTGAAACACATAACACTTCTTGGTAGTCGGGTAAAAAATGTTCTTTATTTTAAGAAACGTCAAAAAATTTATTCGAAATTTAAAGAAATATTTATAAAAATAGTTTTTTTTGCTGCCACTCATTTTCGAAAACTCTTCCGAGTCATTTATATAGTATATTAAAATGCTTCTTCATCTTCGAATATCGGATTTTTCAGATTCTCTGCTTTCCTAAGTAAACATTTTAATGTTCAACAAACATATTTTACAAACTAACATTATAAATTAACAGCTTTGACATTAACAATTAAATTTACATTATTTTGTTGTTCCTGCATATATTAATTCAGTTGACGAGCAGAAAAATATGTAATTTAAAATTAATAGTATCCAAATAAACAGTATACGGGTTTGACGAACAGGATTAATGTATTCTATAAACTACTTAACTAACATTAGCAATAACTTTATTACTCCTGAATGCATCAATTTAATTGAGAAGCTGAAAATGTTTAATTGAGCATTAATAGTATCCATATAAACAATATTCGAGTTTTGAAACATAATGCACTGCATAAACTATTTGAAAACGTTTCCGAAACTCAGTGGCAGCAAAAGAAATATTTTTTTCTAAATGATTCTTTAAACCTTGAAAATATATTGGTTTCTGAGGTTTATAAAGACGGAGAATGCATTTCGGAAATGAGGATAACTCGGAAGTGGTTATTGTATTTTTTTGGTATATGGTTATGTTATTTTCGTCGATTACGAAATGCCTGTCTTTTTTTTAAGTAAAGAACGTGTGAGCGTACACAGAGAGACACATTAATTATATGTATTTTTAATATAGATTAAAAATTGCTGTAAATAAATAGATGCAAATTTTTGTGGGTGTAAAAAAAAATATCCATCCCCTGAAAATAAGACATAATACGTCTTAAGGTGCAAACGTAAGATTCTAGTCGTTGGGGGAGAGCGTAACACATAGCCATCATGGATATGCATAATATAAAATATGAAAATAGAACATGTGTAAGCTATTGAAAAATTGCACTGTAATACCAAAAAATAAAAGTTGAACGTATATTTAAATATTTTTAATACATACACTGGTTGTCAAAAATTAAGGAAAAGTCACAAAATGCTAATTTTTAATTACGCGACTACTCAAAAGGAAATAATATAATTCGAGTAATTACTATTTCTACAACACAGCTAGACCATATAACATCTGATTCATGTCACAGATGGTCACAAGTGTCACAGTCACTACGGTGAAGCGAAAAAATAGGAAATTCCATACATCTCATTATGAGTCTCAAATGATCACTATATGTGACTCCACTGAGAAGTCAATGTGACTGCTGCTTTATGACGAGTCATCAGGTGACTTTACAATGTAGTTAAACTGTGACTCTCATGTGACTGCCATTTTTAGACTCAATTTCATAGTCATCATGAACGTTGCCTTATGATAAGTCACCAAATAATATCATATTATAATCATATGGAGACTTTTCCCAAAAGAGCACAATGGTGACTTCACAGTAGTCTCTTTGTCACCTGAAAGTCATCATGTGACTTTAATGTGACATTATTTGGTAACTTATCACAATGCAGCGTTCAGATGACTTTGAAATTGAGTCTACAAATGACAGTCACATGAGAGTCACAATGTAACTACATCGTAAAGTCACATGGTGACTCGTCACAAAGCAGCAGTCACAATGACGTCTCAGTGGAATCACATATTGTGATCATTTGAGACTCATAATGATATGTATGGAATTTCCTATTTTTTTTGCTTCACCGTAGTGACTGTGACATTTGTGACCATGTGTGACATGAATGAGATGTTATTTGGACTAGCTGTGTTGTAGAGATAGTAATTACTCCAATTATATTATTTCCTTTTGAGTGTTCGCGTATTTGAAAATTAGCATTTTGTGACTTTTCCTTAATTTTTGATAACCAGTGTAGTAATGCTCTGTTTACTGAATTGCGGGTGCTACTTGATTAACCCGACGACCCATGTCGAAAAATTATACACATCACCAAACTACTAGCAAAATTATACAAGTAGCACAATTTTTATTTTAAATGACGAAAAAAACTAACAAATTAGTAAAAGATTAATAAAAATACAAATAAAACGTCGAATTAAAAATCACTTGATGACGTAACAAACACGTGTAACGTGTTTAATGTCAAGTGAATGTGACATTTGCGATAAGCTATTATTGACATTTAATCCTATAGTTTGGCAATAGTTTGTTGGTAGACGGGGTAATCAAGTAGTACCGAATCGCGTAAGAGGAACATCCCTATAACTCCAAAAATAACAATATTATTAACTAATAGTTTACTGCGTCGGATTAAGCGTCTCATTTTAAATTAAAATATATCTTTGAATTGAAATTCGAATCAAATTCTGGGTCATGAAAACTCGAAGAGTGTGGAAAATAGGATTACAAATAACTCGCAACTCATTATCCGATCGGCTTTATTGTTTACGCAAAATTTATGTTTTATTACTGTCTTTTATATTCACTCCTTATAATACACAATTGCAAAAATGTGTATGTTTCTTTTATCAGAACGAATAATTCGAGAGTCCGAAACAAATAATCCCGGTTAGACGAGGTTACTGATATTCAATAGGCATCTTCCTATTATTACATACTAAGTACACAACCAATTTCAAGTCTCTATCTCAATTTGTTCGGGAGATAGAGCGTTTACAGACAATTACATTTTTTTTTTCTTCTAAAAATATGTTTTTCGGAATCTTCAGTGTTTGAAACGTGTAAATCCGTCAAAAATGTTTTTCGATTTTTAAAACGATTACACGATTTACCTTATACTATGGATGAAGGGTAAGTAAAAACCTGTCATAATTTCCGGAGAATTACGGTATTTACATATAGAAGAGACTAATTTAATTCAATTTGCTTTCAACCAAACTATATTCGCCTTTTCTTTTCCCCAGATATCTTCCTTGAAGCACCATTTAATATGCACAGTAAATTTCTTTTCAGAAACCTTTGAGCAAAAAATTCCGCGACCTTAATTCCAATCATGCGGGTTTATTTTTTAAATAAATATTTATTATAGGAGTTTCGTCTTTAATTAAGAAAATTGCACTGGGACAGTTTTGATTCACGGGAGTAATGCTTCATTTTCGAGATTGTTATTAATACTATCAACGGAATAAAGTGATGAGAAAATTTTATTATAACCGCCCTTTTCTTAAATATTCAACTTTGTAAAGAAATACAAATAGTTTTTAATCTTAGAAAATGTATAATATAACCAAGAACGAAAACTAATAACTAATAACTTCTTATGAAATGCAAAAAGCGTTCTTTATCTTTAAAAACATGAAAATCAATATATATTCGACATTTAACCCCTTAACCTACAATGACGGACATAGAACGCGTACGATGATCGAGCCAAATGTAAATTCTTCTTACCACTAAAATTTCACAGTAAATATAGTTTAATTTAATCATCGAATTTCCATGATTAAACAAGGCAAAAATCTCTATTAAATTTTAGTGGTAGCTATAAATTTGCCAAACCGTAGGTTAAATCGTACATTATGGTGTTAAAAAAGTACTTAAAATTCATAGATTCTTTTTTTCCAGCAAATTCTCGAAAAGCTTTCCTAATAGATTTATAGAGTATTAATCATTTCTCTCGAGAGAGTATAAAGGTTTTTCGTATGATGTCTATTATCAAACAAGTAATATAAAAATTTTGTTTTTAAAGTCAGTTCCTACTTAGGTCATCAAAGAAAAATTTAATATAATCCATTAAGCTAATATTAGTTTTTTGTTGCATTAAAATATCTCAATTTGTTGATTTTCTATAAGCAAGTAGGTTTACAATGGAAGTCTATGGAAATTTGGCGAAATATTAGAGATATCGCCAAGTTGGCGTCACTTTTGGCGACTCACTTTGGTCGCCAAATTGGGCAATATATCGCCAAGTTGACGACAAACGTGGCTGTATTTGGCGACAGAACAGGGTCCCCTCTATGGTAATCCCCTTTATAGATATGAAGATGCATTAAATACTGTTCAATAACCAATGGCCGCATTAACATCAATTGTGATCCAGTACAAGTTTTAAAAAAAATAATTTCAACTTGATAGGATGAATAATAATAAGTATTTTATTAACGACTGAAAATTTGAACAAGACTGAAATTTGAACAAGATATATATAGGGAGAGTGTGAACTAACAGTAGGAATTGAATAAAATTTAATGAATGAATTAATATTTGAAAAACTGTATTAACATCAATTGTCATCCAGTACAAGTTAAAAAAAATTTATTTCAACTTGATAGGATGAATAATAAGTATGTTATTAACGATTGAAAATTTGGAACAAGATTGAAATTTGAACAACAAGATATATATAGGGAGAGTGTGAACTAATAGTAGGAATTTAATAAAATTTAATGAATGAATTAATATTTGAAAAAACTGTATTAACCCCTTAACCTACGATTTAGTCTCAACAGCTCCACGGTTTGGCAAATCCATAGCTACCACTAAAATTTAATAGAGATTTCCTCCTTGATTTCCTCCATGGTATTTGGACGATTAAATTAAACTACATTTACTGTGAAATTTTAGTGGTAACAAAAATTTACATTTGGCTCGATCACCGTACGCGGGCTATGCCCGTCATTGTAGGTTAAGGGGTTAACATCAATTGTTATCCAGTACAAGTTTAAACAAATTTATTTCAACTTGATAGGATGAAATTAAAGGTATTATATCTATGTATATATAAGCCGTTCTCTGTATTTATGTCCTTTATACAAATCTTTAAATTTTGACCGATTTGCACGAAACTCGATGTACATACAATGGAGTTATGAATAAACAGGAGGAGACATATAGTCTACTGTCTACCAGTTCCGAGTGAAGTAACTGAGGAGGTTGTCACAAGATGGCGGTTGCTTTTTTTAAAATCTTATTTTCAGTTTCTGATTACCGCTTAGGAAAACATCCCACCAGTAAAATTGAGTAGAAAATTTCATTTTATTTAAACGCCTTATTCATTGAAATTTTTTTTTCACAAATGTAGCCCAAATTTCTATTTGTTCTTACTGGTGTCAGTTTGCCCTGTAAAACTATCAGTTTGTTTTCCTGGTTGTCACAATATGGCGGAAACGCAAGGCCTGACTACCGCCAAAATAAACTGCTACCAGTAAAAATGAAAATCTCTCTCTGCCATTATTTATGACTGAAATTTTGCATTAATAATGCGTTTAAATAAGGAGAAATTTTCTATATAAATTTACTGGTGGAAGATTTCACCGGCGGTAATCAACCCCTGAAAAAGCGGTTACAGTTGAAGCTTCACTATTTTAAGGGTATGTCAGTTCCTCTTTATTAATACTTCCATGGTACATACGTTTTAGAACGTGGAAAAGATCACTGTCTACTTAAAAAAATTATCAGACCAATATTTATCCCTTTTTTCTACCACTTCCATAATTTAACATTATAGAAATATCTCTTTTTAAATCTTTTTTTAAGTCAAACGTTTCTTTCCTGTTGCCAAACCCTAAAAAATCTATATATATAAAAGCCGTTCTCTGTATGCATGTCCTTTATACAAATCTTTAATTTGTGACGATTTGCACGAAACTCGAATTACATACGTTTTAGAACGTGAAAAAGATCACTGTCTACTTTAAAAAAATTATCAGACTACTATTTATCCCTTTTTTCTACCACTTCCATAATTTAACATTATAGAAATATCGCTTTTTAAATCTTTTTTAATTCAAACGTTTCTTTCCTGTTCCCAAACCCTAAAAATGACATAATAATGTGAAAAAAATAAGAATAACGCGTGTATTTTGTTTCTATTTGCCAATAAAAATTCAGATTTTCTTGCTATATTTTTGCGTGTTTGATATTGACGTCATTCTAAACAGAAAATTTACATTTTTTTTTTTATATAAAATAAAAACTTTAACTGTAAGAGCAGGAAAATAACGTAGCACATCAATTTGAATGTTTTTTTTTTTTTAAATTAAAACATCTATTTTAATACAAACAGTCAAATTTCATGAAAACAATTTAAGAAAAAGAAAAAAGGCTAGATATGACGTCACATTCTATCAAATCTTTTCAACGCGTTATCAAACTCATTGTAAACATATGGCTCCTATATTTTGCTTATTACTTTGATTGTATACTACAGCCATATCTTATAGCTATACGTTATCGCTAAGTGATGTACTGGTTTAGATTCAGTGCTAAAATTTTCTGTGATTTATAGCAAAAAGAGAGCGGTTATTTAAATTTTCAAAAAAAATCTTGACAGATGTCTTGATTTAAAATTTATGGAAAATGACATCATTTCATCTAATCATTGTAGATTTAATTTCAATAAAATTTCAAATTTTCCAAATAAAATTTTAGTAACTACTACCTCATTTGGATGTATTTTTTTGCATTTTCCCCCGTATTGTGAAGATATTGTATACTTCTGTTACGCGCTCCAAAGAAAACATGTATTTTAATTTTAAAAGTTAAAAAAATTACCACAATGTGTCAAAAGAACATCCTTTTTCTGAATTTAAATTTCGCGAGTTCCAAAATTAAAACTAAAAATGTGAGTTTTTTCATAAACTTCAAGTTACGGCTGTTCATAAAGTTAAGGCTGTTCTCAAGTCCAAAGCAGCTATTTTCTGACATATTTTTTAGTTAATTTTTGTTCGAAAACGCATGAAATTGACAGGAGTTCTTATTTAGAAACTATGTAATCGAAAGATAGTTTCCACTTGTTGGTAAAGTTATAAGATCTTTCAGTTGGTGTTTTGAACTGAATTTCGGACGCAACAGTGCAATAAAGGATAAAAACCGGCCGTCACGCAATCGCAATTGCTCATAACTCGATAAGTAATTTATTTCTGAAAAAAGGAAAAACTCATTTCAATTCCAAATCGCTTTAATAGCCAGGCCTACAAATTTTAAGCCTTTACGTTTAACGAGTCAAAAAATGTGTCAGAAATTTTCGCGTTGTTGAGCAGGGAACTGGAGAAGCACCTTAAGCATTTGCAGGATAGCATTTTGTAATCAAGTTGCATGCCAGATAGTCTCTTAAAACATAAGTCATTCTATATTGTTTTAAACAAAGGTGCATGCCATAATAGGTGTCAAGCACACTCATTAAAATAAGAATACCCTATCACAGCCCCATTACCGAAGATAAACCCGTCAATATACTTAGAGATAAAAATAGTTCTGCATTTTGCATTCAGCAAATATAACTAATCCTTCATAATTGGGTTCACATGATTATATAACTTTCCCCTACAATTCTATGACTAAGCAACGGAAAACAATATGTTACGCACTAAAATCTTCCCAAAAAAACTAATAGTGCAAGTCGCATTGAAATCCGTTCTGAAGAATTCAAGTTATATGCACCCGGAACGAAATTCCCATTTGAATTTTATATACTTATCAGGTTATTTTGAGTAGTTTGATTTGATATCTGTTAAATTCGTGTTTTATTTTATAATACTTTTGGCGTTTTAATTTCGTTTGCCAATTTAGTTATTGAATATTACGCGAAAGCAAACAAATTCTGAATTATTTACAATGTTTTTGAACAATTGAGTTAATCTTTTGTATTTGGGTTGCAAGGATATTTAAAAAATATGCATGGTTAAAAATTATTTTAAAAGCCATAAAAAATTCGTAAATTGAGATAAACATTACAAAGAAATATCACTGAAAGTACTTTTGTTTTCTATAATACGTTGGAACAATTGAATGTACAATGTTTAGACGTTAAACTGAAATAAAAGGGAAATTTGTTGTGTTAGGTTGTTGCCACCGAAAATATGATACCAGCGTTACTCATAGACATGTCTTTTCTTTATACTATTGCATTAAGTGTAAACAGGTTCATCTTTCGTAATCGGGTTGCACTCAACTTTAAAAATATCCATGCTTAAAAATTACTTTAAAATCCATTAAAATCAGAAAACTGAAGTACAATTTTCAAACAAATTTCATTTGAGAGAACTTTTTTCTATTCAACATTGTAAAAAATGAAATTGTGTGATGTTTAAAAGTTAGAAAAATTGCAGTAAAGGCACATTTTATGGGTTACAATTTATGGGCACTGACATAGTGTTTTTACTTTATAATGTAGATAGTATCATACAAACGGGAATTTCACTAAGTGCTGCGCGATTTGGAGGAATTTCTTTTTTTCGTATCGTCAGGAAAATGACATATATTTTTCTCTTATACCCGCCAAAGAAAACGTGCATTCTGTTATTAAAGCTCAGGGATTTTACTATGGTTGCAAGACAATAACGTCATGTTTTTTGATTGTCTTTATAACGATTTGTGGATGGGAATGCACAAATTTTAGTTATTGTGATTGCCGTATTATTTCGTTTTAATTTATTTTACCTGGAAGTCTTCTTATAATTGATACGGGCGAAGCCTAATACTCCTGCTAGTAATATATATAATATAAAGATATAAGTATTTTATTAACGATTGAAAATTTGAACAAGATTGAAATTTGAACAACAAGATATATATAGGGAGAGTGTGAACTAATAGTAGGAATTGGATAAAATTTAACGAATGGACTAATATTTGAAAAAACTGTATTGACATCAATTGTCATCCAGTACAAGTTTTAAAAAAAATTATTTCAACTTGATAGGATGAATAATAAGTATTTTATTAACGATTGAAAATTTGAACAAGATTGAAATTTGAACAACAAGATATATATACAGGGAGAGTGTGAACTACTAGTAGGAATTGAATAAAATTTAATTAATGAATTAATATTTGAAAAAACTGTATTAACATCAATTGTCACCCAGTGCAACTTTAAAAAATTTTATTTCAACTTGATAGGATGAATAATAAGTATTTTATTAACGATTGAAAATTTGAACAAGATATATATATATAGAGAGAGAGTGTGTGAACTAATAGTAGGAATTGAATAAACAGTTTTATGTTCAATAAATATGCTTTACAGATAAACACTATAAATTAAAAACAATAACATTACACTGTCAAAACATTCTTCTTTATACACTAAATTTTTAGTCGTTTTTTAAACCAATAATTGTTCCGTGAATTGTTCCCGAAAGTCTGAAAAGGATGGGAAAATTCCATTTATTCCTTGCACGCATGCGTATGGGCTGTATTGATACCAAAGTTGGAATTTATTTTTTAAATGAAAAACTCAAAAAAAAAATTATAAATAAAGACGCAATCTTGCTTAATCGTACACAAAACACGAGCTTTAATAAGCTTGAAATTATAATTAAGAACTTTAATAATACTTAAAAAACAAACAAACAAAAATAATGCTTTCGAATTTAATAAAGTAGCAATTTTCTCATTCATTTAAACTTATTGGCAATTTATGTTTTAGATTATTAAAAAATATATTCGCATGGGAAATATATTCTAAGCGAACACATTATAAAATAGTTTTAAATAATAGATTTTATTCAAAAGAGTAAAAATTTCAAAACATAATTCAAAATATAATATTAATATTTTGCATCTAACAATCGAATTATATCTTATTAAAAATATGTCTAATATGTAATAATTTTTATCCTCTGTTATTCTATAAGTGTTAAAACACCAACCATTATTTTATAACAACGAAAAGTCGAGTTATGAAAAAAAGAGGAGGAGACATTTAGTGTATTGTCTACCAGTTGCGAGTGAAGTAACTGAGGAAATTATCACGGGATGGCGTCTGTTTTCTCACATCTGATCAACAGTTTCTGATTACCGCCGGGGTAAACTTCCTCCAGTAAATTTTAATGGAAAATTTCATTTTATTTAAGCGCTTTAGTCATGCAAAATTTCTCTCACAAATATCCTAAAAATTTCTATTTTTTTTTTTCTGGTGGCAGTTTGTCCAGGTATTATAATCTTTTACTATGACACTCACAGGAGATTGTTTTAGTTGTCACAATATGGCGGAAATGCAGGTCTGACTACCGTCGAAGTTTATTAGAATTATACCTCCAAATGACGTTTTTTGGCATAACGTGCAGGATATGTAATAAACTTCTGAATATTTTCGCATGAAATTTGCAAAATATATCTTTCATGGTAATCGGTATAAACTAAACCGAAAATTTCATTTTTTATTGTTCAAAGAAATAGTTTATTTTAGGTGATTATACTGTTGAAATTTTCAAAATTTTGTTTTAACCAAATACAGCTTTGTATTAAAAATATAAAAATGCTTTAAATACAAATTTATTTAGGTTCAGAGTAGTATAATTAGGCACAAAAAAATTCATTCTGGTTTCAAAATTTATTCTGTAATCTTTCGCGTAAGCTCTCATACGAATTTTTGCTCAACAAATGTCTGGCAGTTTAGAGCCCCTATAAATACTAATTCTGCCTCTTGCAATTTTTTAAATACATGAAATGAAAGAACATACTTATATCTTTTATTCCCAATAATAATTGTATTTTAAAATCATATACATTTTAATATATTAAATGCTGAATATTGTCTTTTTTTTCGTTTTTTCCAATTTTAAGCGTCCTGAATCCCCTTAAGGGGACCGAGAAACCCCTATCTCCGCCATGTTAAATTCCCCTAATTTATGTACCTTTTTCTCAGAAATGGTGCAAGATAGATTTTTTAGAGTAGTTAGAATAACATGATTTACGTATTTTAACAGACCATTTACTTTGTAAGTGAAACGCAAAATTAATTATTAATTATTTATTGAAAGTCATTTTTAAATTAAATTTTTTTGTAAGATTTCACTGCTTAAATTAAATAAGTCTCAACAAATCATTAAATCTCCGTGTTAAAGTATACAATATAACATAAGTATTAAAAAAAATCTGTGTTCTTAAGTTTAATAGATATTGAAAAGAAGGAACATAAACATGAAAAATCCAAGTTTTGAGAAAACGTCAATTAAAGATTTAAATGGCCATTAACCTGTGAAGTACTCTTAGAAAGAATGAATAATGTGAACACTTATTTCTTTATATATAAACATGTGTGACACATCGTTGGAAAGATAAAAGTTTAAAATATTGAATGATATAAAAAGGCAAAAGTCGATTTTTGGTAGAATTTTGCTTTCTCGGCTCCCTTAAACCAATCTTGAAAGATTTTTTTAAACTTAAAGGTAATATAATTTATTGGAGCATGGATCACTTTCAGCCATTTTTATTAAAAATAAACATTTTTAGATGCACTTCAAAGTGCGAAAAAGAGGTCAGAAACAGATATTTTTCTCAAATGTCTGCCATTTTGTTGATTTTAAACTTTTTGACCTCAAAGTGTTTGACACTCCAGACAATACTATCTGCTTTCATAATCCTTAACAAAAATTGATTGCAGACGACTCTGGAGTTCTATCGGAATCTGTCCGTTTGGAAGTGCACGGCGAGCACGCTAGGACATCCACCCACGCAACTCGAGAAACTTAATCAATTTTTTATATTTTTTTGGGGAGAATTTTTCTTCAAATGATAAAAAATAACATGCAAAAAACCCGGAGGTTAAATCTTTATTTCTATTCCACAAAAAAATTGTAAAAAACACCCTTCGTTTTAACCTTCTATTGGCAAATCTCTCTTTAATGTTAAAATATGATGCATATCTCTAGCTGTTCTGGATTTTACATTCACTCTATTAAAATGGAATAAGATATGTCTTTAATTAATAAAGCCGCAGTGAGCATGAGACGCACAGGGGTAATCATTCATTTTCTAGATTATTAGTCATATTATCACTTTAATAAAAACGTGAGAATTTTTTATCGTAGCCATATTTTTCTTAAATGTACCAAAGAGGATCGCGATTTTATCTATTTTCATTAAATTTTTACCATTCCGGAAACGAATAATTTATACATTTTGATATTAAAATAATAGATGTATATCTAGCCGTCTTCGATTTTATATTTTATTCCTTGATGTATTATAAGAGATAATTTAATTTGGAGGTGTAAATTTTCATTTTCAAGATTGCTATTCATCTTTTTTGCATTTTTTTTTAAAGTGAGAGATGTGAGAACATATCATTCACGTACATAACTTTTTATTATAATTATTCTTTTTAACTCTTTCCAGCATAGATAAAAAGTGTTTATGATTTCTGTTTTTAATATTTCCCAACATAGTTTAAAATATTTTATGAATTTGGTTTTTAACATTTTCCAACATATTTGAAAAGTGTTGATGAATTCTGTGTTTAACATTTTCCAGTATTAGATTTAAAGTGTTGATGAATTTGATTTTTAGCACATTCCAACATAGTAAAAAGTGTTTATGAATTATGTTTTTAATATTTTCCAGCATTAGTTGAAAAGTGTTGATGAATTCAGTTTTTAACACTTTCCAACATAGTTGAAAAGTATTTATGAAGTCGATTATGTCTGCCTTTCTGTCTGACTTTCTATCTGCGCTTTAACTCTCGTTTATATACTCGGATTTTCGTACAATTTTCATATATTATTGAAATTCAATAACGATTGTTTTCTATTGAAAGAAAAGTATGTAGAATTTATAGTTCGTTTACAGATATGTACAAAATATTTCCGCAAGGTTAAGGTCTATTGCGAAAAACCATTCGCGGGCATTTTATTCATGTTACAATAATTAAAACATAACAATGCTAATATGCTTCAATTTAATGGACCACTAAATACTTCAGAAAAAGTAACTTTTGTTATTCTTTTTGAGGAGTGCACATGAAATTCCTGTTTCATTATGATATATAAAGAAATTACGTTTTCAGTGCAATTATAAATTCAGTTATGCAGTTGAAAATGTTTACTTGAGTATAGATAGTATCCCAATAACAGGATATAGTTCCACTTATGAAACATCAGTAAATAAGTCCAATATTCTATGTTTCGTAATATACTTCGAAAAATGTTTCTTAACCTTTAATTGTATAGTGTAACTTAGTTAGTCAGGATATAGTTCCACTTAGGAAACATCTGTAAATGAGTTCAAGATTCTATATTTCATAATACACTTCGAAAAGTGTTTCTTAACCTTTAAATGTATAGTGTAATTTAGTTAGTCAGGGTATAGTTCCACTTATGAAACATCCGTAAATAAGTTCAAGATTCCGTATTTCATAATATACTTCGGAAAGTATTGCTTAAACTTTATATGTATAGTGTAACTTACTTAGAATATGGTTCTACGTATGAAACATCCGTAATTGAGTTCAAGATTCCGTATTTCATAATATACTTCGAAAAGCGTTGCTTCATCCTTAAATGTATAGTGTAACTTTGTCAGGATATACTTCTACTTGTGAAACATCCGTAAATAATTTCAAGATTCCATATTTCATAATATACTTCGAAAAGTGTTGCTTCATCCTTAAATGTATAGTGTAACTTACTTAGGATACATTTCTACTTATGAAGCATCTGTAAATAAATTCAAGATTCCATGTTTCATAATATACTTCGAAAAGTATAACTCAGTATTTATATGTATAGTTTAAATTAGTTAGAATATGGTTCTACTTATGAAACATCCGCGAATAAGTTCAAGATTCCGTATTTCATAATATACTTCAAAAAGTGTTGCTTAATCCTTAAATGTATAGTGTAACTTAATTAGTCAGGATATAGCTCTACTTATGAAACATCAGTGAATAAGTTCAAGATTCTGAATTTTATATTCAACTTCAAAAAGTATTGCTTAACCCTTAAAATAATAGTGTAACTCAGGAGTCACGTGATTTTTTTTTGCCATTTGGTGCTTTACATTGGTCTTTTGGCGAACTATTATATGTTAAGTACGTGTAATAACATAGATTTAAGGTCGTGAAGTCTGTTTTTGTTCTGACTTGTTATCACGGGTAGATCATAAATATTATGTTGGTATGATCTTGGTATCAAACTGTATGGTAGATCATAACTATCAACGGATAGATCATAACTGCTTGCAATGTCCTCGAGTGACGTTTTTTCTCTATCTTTATAAGGTAGTCATTATTAAATCTGTAAACTATTAACCCTTTATGTGCTGAATTATAAGTTCAGGAAAATTTTATCTTCTAAAGAATTTCTCGTGATTACATTAGAAGATTACATAATCATTTAATAAATTTTAGAAGGATTTTAGAAGAATTGAAGGATTTAGACGGATTCATTAAATTTCAATTTATAGAGATTTTGTGCAATATTTATCACCACATTCAAATCTTTTATTTTAAATATATTTCTTAGTATTTTTTAGAATTAGGAAATAGACAAATATAATGTTCTTACAATAGAAATAAAGAAATATTTCAGAATTGAACCCCCCCCCCCCCCCCCCAAACGCCAAGACAGCTGAAAAGATGCAAAGGACAAAGGAATCATACTTTTTTAACAATATTTTTGTTTTGTGTAACCAATAATGCTTTTGGAACAAGATAAAGTAATGCATCTATAACCAATTTTAAACAGTATTATTACTAATCGATGCATTAATTGAATTCTAAATTAAGTTACGTTAATGGTACTTATAAGTACCGTCAGTAGATACAGGGTTAAACAACATTCTAAAATTATTATATCGCTGAAAAGTTATTATTTTGCAGAGTAAACACTTAAATGTAAGTACATAATTTAAAATGGTCATCTATTGAGCAATTTGTGTTACGAGACTCAGGAGTTACATTATGTCCAAAAGAAACATAATTTTTTTCACTAATTTTGTAAAGGAAAATTAACAAAAAACAGCATAATTTTCGTCCGAACAAAATAAAATATAGTGCATTAACACTATAAAGACGGCGAGCGGTCATTTTGACCGCTTCCAAATGAATATATCACGGTTCGAGCCAGGATTTTTTTTTAAAACTAGTTTAAAAGGCACAAAAAAAACTTCTGAAAAATCCAGTAAACATTTATCTGACTTAAAGAAAAGAATAAATTTTACGAAAATCTCCTCAAATGAGTTCAACATTTTGCATCAAATAAGATACTCTGAAGAATATTGCGTCTGCATTGGGGAAACTAAAGCAACTATTCCGCTTTCGAAAACTCAATCAGATTCGAAACACATTATTGCATATATAATTTCTAGAACATTTTTGGCAGACGAAACGGCTTCAAAATCTCAAAGTATAAAAATTATTATTCTAAAATATGCCGTATAGCTGGAAAGATTTCTACTTGTTAAATATTTGTAAATGAGTTCCGCATTTTGTATTTCTCAATACATTTCTGAAAATACTGCTTATACATTAAGGAAATACAATTGAATATTCCGCTTTCAGAAATCTAATCAGATAAAGAAAAAATAACGGAATGCGCATATAGAAATTCCGGACAATTAAAAAAAAAAAAAAAAAAAAACGAAATTTTTTCGAATCATCAAAGTATCAAAAGGATTCCTTCTGAAAAGTCTAGTAAACATTTATCTGACTTAAAGAAAAGAATAAATTTTACGAAAATCTCCGCAAATGAGTTCAACATTTTGCATCAAATACGATACATCGAAAAATATTGCGTCTACATTGAGGAAACTAAAGAAAATATTCCGCTTTCGAAAATTCAATCACATTCAAAAACATTAATGCATACGTATCGAATTTCTAGAACATTTTTGGAAGACGAAACTGCTTCCAAATCCCAAAGTATCAAAATTAATATTGTAAAATACACTGAAACAGCCTATCTGAATAGCTGGAAAGAATTCTACTTACGAAATATTCGTAAATGAGTTCAGTTTGTATTTCCCAATATACTTCTGAAAATATTGCTTATACATTAAGGAAATGTAATCCAATGTTTCGCTTTCAAATATTCAATCGGATTAAAAAGAAATATTCTATGCGCATATGGAAATTCCAGAACATTTTCAAAAAGCGAATTTTTTTTTAAATGTCAGAGTATCAAAATTATTTCTATTGAAATATTCAGTAAACATGTATCTAACATAAAGACAAGGGAAAAAAAGTGCGAAAATCTCGGCAGACGAGTTGAACATTTTGTATCAAATAAGATACTTCGATGAATATTGCATCTACATTGGGGAAACTAAAGCAAATATCCCGTTATCGAAAATTCAGTCAGATTCAAAACACATAATTCGAAACGTATCGAGGTTTTAAAATATTTTTGGAAGACGACGGCAGACGAGTTGAACATTTTGTATCAAATAAGATACTTCGATGAATATTGCATCTACATTGGGGAAACTAAAGCAAATATCCCGTTATCGAAAATTCAGTCAGATTCAAAACACATAATTCGAAACGTATCGAGGTTTTAAAATATTTTTGGAAGACGAAACTGCTTCCAAATCTCAAAGAATCAAAATTATTAATCTAAAATATGCTCAAACAGCATGTCTGAATAGGGGGAAAGCTTACATCCGAAATATTCGTACCGAGTTCAAGATTTTGTATCTCCCAATGCACTTCTGAAAATATTACTTATACATAAGGGAAATATGATTGAATGTTTCGCTTTCAGAAATTCAGATTTTTAAAAAATTACTGCTTGCTCTTATCGCAATTATAAGCAAATTTCGATTTTCAATAAATAAGATGTATGTGTCAAAAACGCACAAACTTGCCCAACTTGCTCCATAAACAAGGGCGAAACGAACTTGAGCAAATGAAATTAATGATAAAGCACAATATCCACGTTTCGAACTGCTTCTGCAGTCGTTTTCATGATAAAGATGATGATGAATTGCTTAAAAGTCTAGATATGAAAGCTTCTTGCCGAGTCTTGATCAGTTATACGAATAGAAAACTGCAGTGAGTACATCAAAAAATTTAAAAATGAAGTAAGTTCTAAAGTTCGCATGAAGACCATGAAGTGTCACCAACAACGAAGAAGGAATATATTATGTTAATTTCGATTTTCAGCTTGATTTCAACTCATTTTATGTGCATTTGTAATTATATAAATACGTAGCACCTATAGTCGTCTTTCGGTCCGTCTGTCTGCATATACCGGAGAGAAAACTACCCAACCGAATGGTCTGAAATTTTAAATATATAATTGTTGTAAAATTTTGTCGAGTCATTTCAAATTTTATGAAAGTCGGATGGGTAGTTTAATGACAGGGACAGTCAAAAGTTTTTCGTTACATTACGGCCAACGGAAAAAAATTATTCCAAGTGCATTTTAATGATGTTACAGGCTTTCGAACAGAATGATATGGATATGCACTTATGAAGTACACTAAAATATACATTCAGTACAATATGCGGTGCAAAAAATATTTATAAAACTAGTTATAGTACGAGCACACCTCATTTGCCAGTTTATCACGCAATTTCCAACTTGTTTTTTTTTTTTTTTTTTTTTTTTTTTTTTTTTTTTTTTTTGTCTACTGCGGGTGTAGCTAAATGTGGCACGCTGGACACCACTAAAATTTTACAGTAACCATTGCCTTATCTAATCATCGAACCGCTGCGATTCAAGAAGTTCGTTATTTCTTTAAAAAAAAATAGCGGTATCAGGTGTGCCACACTTGGCCACCCTTGGTCTACTGTATAGGCCTCAATATATCCATTTTCATGATCATTCGTCGCATTGAGGGAGGGCTGAATAATGAACAATGTGTATTGTAATGAGAAAAGTTTTTAAAGAAACATTTTTAATGCAATGGAACATTTCGTGTTTTCTTTCTGCATCCCTGACGATGTCCGCGTGATTTCAGAAGCATTAGCAAATTTAAATAAAATGGATATTTTTAACTTGTGACATCCATATTACTTTTATCTTTTTTGCCTTTTCAGTAAAATAGTGAGCTTTTTAAAGTTCATATTGTGTATTTTGTGAAAAAATGTCCTTTTAATAAATGACTTTTTAAATTTAAAAAATACGTTCTTCTCTGAGATTTCTAACAATAAAGAATTATTTTCGGAATCATGGGTATCTTGCGAAAGGTTAATGTGTATTTTCCTTCGTAGTTATATTTTCGTTGATTAAAAACATTCGTCTTTTTTTACAGCGGTCTTCATTCTTTGAAAAATAATTCATGAATCAAAGCGTTAATACACTAAGAATATATTTCGAATACATCTGACGTCAAAGCCATTCTTTAGAAATTTCCCGAAAATCCTTATCTGAATAACAGATAGAATTCTACTTACGAAAATATCCATAAATGAGCTCAGCATTTCGTATCTCACAAGATACTTTGAAAAGTATTGCATATGCATTAAGGCAACGTAATCAAATAGTGCACTTTGAGAAATGTTATCAGATTGAACAGACATTATTGAATGCATATCGAATTTCCAGAACATTGTTGGAATTGAATTGGAATTTCAATGTGTTGCAGAATTTTAAGAATTTCGAAAATGTGCTAGAAAGCATAGAATATGCTTCCGCTTATTGTGCTATATTTTTCATTGAAAGACATGTAAATATTTAAATATTCTTAATAAATATGTCAAGAAAACTATTGCATATTTGGCGGGTGTAATTGTATTTTGGAATTTATAATAATTTTCTTAAAGATAGGCGATTTCAACTGAAATTTGGAACATTTAATGTAACAAGTATTTTGACTTTTAAAGATTATGTTTGAAGATTTTATATTGTGCTATGAGAATTTTTTTATAAGGATTGTTTTATGACGCATTATTATTTGAAGTTTTGTTGTTCGAGAGAAGCGTTGTTTTATAAGCACATTGTGATTTTACGGTTTTTGTTTCAGAGAAGGATTGTCTTATGGACTCATTGTATTTTAAAGTTTTTTGTTCGATAGAAGGATTGTTGTATGGTTACATTGTATTTTTAAAAAATTTGATCCAATGAAGGAATGTTTTATGGACGCATTGTATTTTGAAATTTTTTTGTTCTTGTCACATTTAGAAAGATATGAGGGCTGGGGGTGGGGGGAATAATAAACAATGTATATTGTAATGAGAAATTGTTTTTGAAAAAACATTTTTTGTGCAGTGAAATGTTTCGTGTTTTGTTTTTCTGAATCCCTGACGATGACCGCGAGACTGGAGGCCGGGAGTACTGGGAAATTTAAATTAAATGTATATTTTTAACTTGTACCATCTATATTACTTTTATCATTTCGCTTTTAAAGTAAAACGGTGAGCTATTTAAATTTCATATTGCGTATTTTGTGAGGAAATGTTGTTCTAACAAATGACGTTTTAAATTTAGCAAATACGTTTTTCTCTGAGATTTCTAACAATAAAGATTTTTTTTTTCAGAATCGTTTGTTTCTCGCGAAAGGTTAGTGTATATTTCCGTTTGTAGTTATATTATATTTTTGTTTATTACATACATTCGTCTTTTTTACAGTGTTCTTCATTCTTTCAAAAATAATTCATGAATTGAAGTGTTAATACATAAGAATATATTTCATCCAATACATCTGACGTCAAAGTCATTCTTTAGAAATTTCCCGAAAACCCTTATCTGAATAACAGATAGAATTCTACTTACGAAAATATCCATAAATGAGCTCAGCATTTCGTATCTCCTTCATTATTTCTAGTAAAAAATTGTATTTCAAATTTTAAATTTATGTTATAAAGTACAATTATCTACTGTGTATGACGCCTGCACTAGAGCCATAAGAATTTAACCCACACAACCTTCTATAATGTCCATTACATAGGGGAGACTAGGGACGGTTGACCATATGGGAGTCTTGACCCACCCATCAATTTTCATATTTAAAAAAATTCCAGAGGTTTATCAATAGGTGTCATCCAAACCTACTGGAATTCTCAAACAACAATCTTGGTTTCATAGAGATACTCGAAATAGGTGTGGAAAAAAACAATTGTGAGGCGTTTTCAACCTAAAAGTTCTGTTTTTTAGAAATATTTTGTAAGCTTTTTTCAAATAAATTATATCCTAGAAATTTATGTAAGTGGGTTTAAAGTAATGAAGAAATATTGAGCTATCATTCCACGTATAAAGATTGTACAGAAAGTTAGGCTCAGCACAACAATGTGCTATTCTTGAGAAAAAGTCTATGTGGGGAGGGTTGACCAGATGCTTAAGGCTCCATTAATTAAGTGGTTTTGGAAATCTTTTTATTATACACTGTGCATAATGAAAAGTTAATGGTTATATGAATAAAAGAACGTAAATGTATACTGTAAAGCTTCAGTAAAATGGTGTGATGAAAAAGAAAATACTTAAAACTCACTAAGGAAAGATGTGAAAAATTGCTAGAAAATGGGAAAGTTGATATGAACTTTTTCCATTTAAATATTACTTTCAATAGGTAAATACAAACAGTGGGAAAGACTAGAAAGGACAAGAAAGGATGAAAGCAGCAGTCTTAACCCTTTCAGCGGCAGTGGTATGTTTATAAAACCACTTAATTTTAATTCCGAAACGTCACAATGGCACCAGAATTTCGCTAAAATCTTATCCATTGAATATGTATATAAAATATAGCCTTTTTATTATTTCAAATAATTTGTTCGTAAATTCCGGTGCCAGTCATTTAATTCCACATTTCAGTACTAAAAATACCTTGCCCTTAAAAGGTTTAAATAATTTTAATGGCAAGTTAAGTGCTCATATGCGGCTGCAAAGAAACATAGCATCGATCGAAAAACTCTAGGAAGGTATGTAGACAAATTTCACCAGGGTGAATACAGTGATATGAAGCCAACTTATGTGACAGCTAGAAACAGGTCGAGCGTCACAAAAAATAGGACAAGGAGACAAAAAAGCGGGACAGTAGCTCCTTAATTCGGACATAATAACATGAAACACTATGAAAACGGAACCTGTCTCTATCAGAATACTGTCTTAAATGTTAAACTTTTATTTTCCCTGCTGTACAATTATACCTGATCAGAAAAATCCTGTTTAAAATAAAACGTTTCTCCTCTGAGTTGCGATTGCGTCTCAACAGGTTTGTTTAAGCATCATATTTAAAAATATATTTTTTAATAATAATTAAAGCATGTAGCATAAAGTTATCTTACTTTTTTAAGCTTATTTTATTTCTCTTCACAAATATTGCAATATAAAACAAAGTGGGCCAATCCTCCCATATCGTGGGTCAACCCTTCCATATGTGGGGAGCCTTGACCCATTATTTTCTCATGATTAAAATCAATCATTTTTAAAATTTCTTATATGTTACACTTATCTAGCAATTTTATTTTGATAACTGATTGTATAACGAATAAAATGATATATAAAATTTTATTCTACGTTCAATATTTAAAAAATAAAAAATCATTTTGTAAAAAGTGGGTCAACCCTCCCTAGTCTTCCTTATATTATTAATTTGATAATGTTGGCAGTATCTCGTATAGTTATTTCGAATATTTTCAGGTAAAGGCGTTCATTGCATTCTTTTGAATATATCTTTTTTTGAAAAGCCGTAGGTACCCAGTCAAAGAAAAACACTATTGCATGATCATGTGGCGATTCCAAATTTATTAACAAAAAAAGCTTAATCAGACACAATTTCTGCTTTAAACATCATTTTAATACAATATATGAAAATACTAAATAAACTAACATCAGTAAATCTTATGAAAGTCTCAACGCATTTAGGGATTTCAGTTCATTCGCTAATAAATCAGTGAAAAAAACTGTTGCCCAATTTTGTAGAATATTTTAGAACTCTAATTTGAAACCCTGTCGTCTTTTAACAACTTTTCACGTCAGATAAATGAAACAGACATTCAAGTTGATACAGTTATTTCGCCTTCAAAGTAAAAAAAAGTTAATTTTGATCCATTTTCGGGATTATTCGTCGGATTTAGGGAGAAAAGAGGGTTGCGGGGGTGGTGAATAATGAACAATATGTATTCTCATACAGGGCTCCCACTGGTCCGTTTTTTGAAAACCAGTAATTTTTTAGAAAGAAATTCGTGGTAGGTTTCTCCAATGATTATACGAAAAACGCTCTTCCAAGTAAGTTACTGCGAAATTTATAAAAAAGATTTTTCATTGAAAATAGTGGTGTTCAAAAAACGGACCGAGTGGGAGCCTTGCTAATAAGAAATTCTTTTAAAGAAAACATTTTTAATGCAGTGAAATGTTTCGTGTTTTGTTTCTGAATCCTTGACGATGGCATTTTGCAGTCCGAAAGTACAAGAAAATTTTAATAAATTGCATATTTTCAACTCGTAACATCTATATTATTATTATTTTTTTCACCTTTTAAGGGCTTTTTAAAGCCCATATTGTGCATTTTGTGAAAAAAAGTTTGTTTTAATACACTGACCGAAAAAAAAAATCCCAACACCAAGAAAGACTTGTGTTAAATAAACAAATTTGGTAGGCATGTTTATACATCTGAAAGATGACATCGATTGAAATTTCGAGCTTCGCGCATAAGTGTGGCGCTAGTAGCGCCACTCAGAACTTGCAGATCAGGTTTACTTTAAATGCGTGCTGTAAAGTTCGTGGGCGTTACTTAGCTTCGAAATGTGACGTATTGAGTTGATGTTAGCCAAGAATGCCTTTAACAAGACAAAGAAGCCACTGTCAACAGCTCACCGAGTTGGACCGAGGTCGCATATTCGGGCTACGAGAAGGTGGATTTTCTTTCCGCGATATTGCATAAAGACTTGGCTGGAATGTATCCACTGTGCATGATTGTTGGAAGCAGTGGTCAAGGGATGGTACTGCCTCAAGAATACCGTGTTCTAGGCGGCCACGTGGCACTCCTGAGAGGGAAGATCGCCGTATTCAGCGTACGACTGTGGCGCATCGTACTGCGTCTGCGGCAGAAATTTGAGCTGCAGTTGGTACCACAGTGACACAACGAACTGTTAAAAATCGGTTACTTCAAGGACAGCTCCGAGACAGGCGCCCTGTAGCGTGTATTCTAATGGCTCCAAGCCATTGCCGTTTGCGACTCCATTGTTGTCAAGCCAGAGATCATTGGAGGACAGATTGGAGATCTGTTGTGTTTTCTGATGAAAAAGAAACACAACAGATCTCCAATCCGCCCACCAATTTGCTCTGGCTTGGCACGAATGGCTTCGCAAACGGCAATGGCTTGGAATCAGTGGAATGCACGCTACGGGGTGCCTAGCTCGGAGCTGTTCTTGAAGTAACCAATTTCTAACAGTTCGTTGTGTTACTGTGGTACCAACTGCAGCTCGAATTTCTGCCGCAGAAGCAGTACGATGCGCCACAGGCGTACACCGAATACGGCGATCTTCCCTCTCGGAAGTGCCACGTGGCCGCCTCGAACCTGGTCTTCTTGAGGTAGTACCATCCCTTGACTACTGCTTCCAACAATCATGCACAATGGATACATTCCAGCCAAGCCTTTCTGCAATATCGCGGAAAGAAAATCCACCTTCTCGTAGCCCGATTATGCGACCTCGTTCCAACTCGGTGAGCTGTTGACAGTGGCTTCTTCGTCTTGTTAAAGGCATTCTTGGCTAACATCAACTCAATACATCACGTTTCGAAGCTAAATAACGTCCACGAACTTTACAGCACGCATTTAAAGTAAACCTGATCTGCAAGTTCTGAGAGGCGCCACTGGCGCCACACTTATGCACGAAGCCTGAAATTTCAATCGATGTCATCTTTCAGATGTATAAACACGCCTACCAAATTTCGTTTATCTAACACAAGTCTTTCTTGGTGTTGGGATTTTTTTTTCCGTCAGTGTAAATGACTGTTTAAATTTTTGAAATACGTATTTCTCTGAGATTTCTAATAATAAAGAGTTTTTTTCGGAGTCATGGGTATATCGCGACAGATTAGTGTATGTTTTCGTTCATTAAAAAATATTCGTCTTTTTTACAGTGGCCTTCATTCTTTGAAAAATAATTCATGAATCAAAGCGGTAATGCATAAGAATATATTTCCAATACATCTGACGTCAAAGGCATTCTGTTGAAATTTCCCGAAAATCCTTATCTGAATAACAGATAGAATTCTACTTACGAAAATATCCATAAATGAGCTCAGTATTTCATATCTCACAAGATACTTTGAAAAGTATTCCATATGCATTAAGGCAATGTAATCAAATAGTGCACTTTGAGAAATGTTATCTGATTGAAAAGATATATTGAATGCATATCGAATTTCCAGAACATTGTTGGAATTGAATTGGAATTTCAATGTGTTACAGAATTTTAAGAATTTCGAAAATGTGCTAGAAAGCATAGACTAGGTTTGCCTTATTGTGCTATATTTTTCAATAAAATATATATAAATATTTGAATATTAGTAATAAATATGTCAAGAAAACTATTGCATATTTTGAAGGATGTAATTGTGTTTTGGAATTTATAGTAATTTTCCTAAAGATAGGCGATTTTAAGTGAAATTTTGAACATTTAATGTAGCAAGTATCTTCAATTTTAAATATTTTTTTTCAGCTTTTATACTGTACTATGAGGATTTTTCTATAAGACATTGATAAATAAGATAATTTTATAACTCATTTTTTATAATTATTTAAATTAAAGCCTAGAAGATGATATGCACATGAGTTACAAATGCCATTCGCATTTCTTCATTATTTTTCCCTAAATGCAAATTTTTAATTTGTTTTATTTTTTTCCGAGAGAAAGAAGGATTATTTTATGGGTGCATTGTATTTTTAAGGGTTTTTTTTTTTTCGAGAGAAAGTTTTATTTACTCATTGCATTTTTTGTTTTTCTTTTTCGAGTGAAGGATTGTTTATTGGGCGTATTGTAATTGTAATTCTTTTTGTTTGATAAAAGGATTGTTTTATGGTCGCAATGTATTTTTGTTTGAGAGTAGGATTGTTTTATGGTTATATTGTATTTTTCAGATTTTTGTTCCAGAGAAGGATTGTTTTACGGACGCATTGTATTTTAATTTTTTTGTTCGAGAGAAGTACTGTTTTAATGAGCATATTGTATTTTTTTTTTAGAGAAAAGAATTGTTTTACTGTCGTATTGTAGTTTTTGTGCGAGATAAGATATGCCTTATGGTCGTATTATATTTTTAAGTATTTTGTTCGAGAGAAGGATTATTTTTGTTTGTATTGTATGTTTTAGTATTTTGTTTTCGAGAGCAGAATTATTTTACGGTCGTATTATAGTTTTAAGTTTTTCTTCGAGACATTGCCTTATGGATGCATTTTATTTTTATGTTATTTTATTCTAGAGAAGATTTTTTTTATTAGGCGCATTGTATTTTGAAGTGGTTTCTAATGATGAGCTCCTCATTCGATCATCTTTAATTTAATTTCAATCGCTCCACTGCAATCCTCATCCATACTTGTTTTTAATAAACTATATTAAGTGTTAGGCTTCAGTCATGCCTACTTTGTTAGGTGATGGTCTGCCATAACTTTGCAGTTTCTGAAAATTGCAATTAAATCCTATTTTGATATCGCATGGAGACCTCCAATCACATGGATTGGCGTGCCTGAAATATACGAAAATCGTTTTTTATGGTCCAGTCGTTTAGATAATTTATAAAAAACTGTTTAATGACAGAGCAAGGTTCCCAAATTGCCCGATTTTTGAATACCAACAATTCCGAAATATACTTTTCGTGGAAGACTTTCCATTTGCAATATGTATAACCTTCGGAGTAGCTCTCAACACAATTAGCAGAAAATAACTGAAGAATATATTATTGTAACGAAAGTAATTCCATTTACAAAAGGAATCATTTGGGAGCCTTGATAGAGCTTCACCTGGTAACAAGTGTCTGTACAAGGTGTAGTGTGTCATGACTTATTTTGCAGATTTACTAGTCGGTCCGCTGCTACAGATACCTTTGCAAATGAGAGTTTTATTAACTCGTTGTCAATACGCACGAATTCAATCGTGGAGCCTCAAATGCACCACTTTCTGGATGCGAGGGAATACAGTTAGTGATTTTAACATTTTTTTAGGTAGATTTCGTAAGAAATACTACCTATTGCAGTCGTTACCATGGTGCGACTTTTGAAAAATTCCTTCATAACTTTTCATTATAGGACCCAGGAACCCAAAACCACCCCCACCTAAAAAGTTTATATATATATATATATATATATGTATGTATGTATGTATGTACTAAATTTTGTCCGCACGATAAAAGTCGCAATTATGCACGAATCATCTTCAAACTCGCCAACAACTTTGAGATGGCTAATATCTCGGCGGGGATTGAAAATGGGCGAAATCGGCCCAAGAGGGTGGAAATGGGGAGGGTTCAAAATTTTGAATACTGTCTTAACATGATTCTGATAAAACCAGCTCTTACACAACAATGGCAGGAAAAAAATAAAAGTTTTTCGTTATAGCAGTTGCCAACAATTAAAAAAAAAAAACAAATAATAAAATTCTCACCACAACAATTACTTTTCTTTTGCAAAACTTTCACGTGTAAAATTAAATAGTTTGACAAATTGAAAACAAATTGAATATTACGTCATAAGTTTCCTAGAGCAAGATTTCAGCATGAAAACTCAAAATAAATAGTTTGACGAATTAAAAAAATATGTATATTGCGTCATATTGGAAATATAATGGACCTCAGCAGGTGAATATGTTACGCCATGTAAGTTTGAAGAAACGTATTAAAACATGATAAAAACCCGACTATGGAAATATTAACATATTTTAACACTTTAAGGTTCTCTGAATTTTTTGTAGCCATTTTTTAAACCTATTCCATATATATGTGTGTGTATTCGTGTATATTACAATTTTCACAAAAAGTTTAGCTCCCTACAGCTCGCTCTTTGTGAAGAAACTGGGTTTTATCTCTAATCTTGATTTAAGTTTTGTTGGAGAATTTAGTACTTAACATCGAAATCTACCTCCGCCTGTAGGCCCGAGCCGGCAGTGATTTTTTTTTTTTTTTTTTTCGTTTTGCAAAAGTGCATTCAAAGGACGGTAAAGTTTGCGTAAAATATGTCTGTAATCTAAAAATATTTTATCATACGCGTGAAAATATTAAAAAATAATATATATATTTTTTTAATTAACCTATTTCTTACATACTTGAAAGTTGGTAATTTTATACCGTAATTATTTATTGTTAAAATGCACCTAATTAAATATGAAATTAAAAATTTTCTGAAAAACATTTATTCGAGTATTATTATGTTTATAGCTATACCCACTACATTGTGGCCTATGGGGAAGAAACATTTGCGGGGTGTATTCTAATGATATTATACTCTTTTAAATATATTGAAATTTGTTTATATCACTGACGTGTAGTACCATAAACTTACTGTAGAATCTGGTGTGCCTAGAATTTATCGTTCCTTTGCAGAGACACACCGCACTAAATTATTTGACTGCAGTACTCCCTAATATGAAGAATAATTGCTGGAAATACGTTTTCAATGGTGATACATTTTTTAAAGCTGAACTATGCTTTGCATATTACTGTAGGTTGTATAAATTCTATGGATCATATACAAAGCTACACAAAAGATTCCAAGTGCATTTCCGTTTATTTGAGGAAATTAGTGAAATTTTGTTATTGTTTTCTGAATGCATTGGAAAGAGTTTCATAATGTATGCTGGACGCATGATTTTTAGTTCTTGTTTGCTTAAACATGGGTGTGGCTAGTGGATCTTCAGCATTTGTGTAGGCCTCCGCACCTAGTTGAATCTTATTTACTTAGCCATAGTCTTTCAGGTACATATCCAGTAAAGGAGCCTTGGCAAAATTATGAAAATGGGCGTGGCAAGAGAAGGAAATTTGGCAACATATTTGGTGGCAAGCTGTTCACTGTTTCATACATGCAAACCATTTTGTTTTCAATATTTCTACAATTTATTTAATATAACGAAGCTATTGCTAAATGCATATATAAACATACATGAAAGCTCATCAGGTTTGTTTCAATAGCTGTTTATATCATTTGGCAACAAATCTCACTTTCTGAAGACTGAATTTTCCTAACTTTTTTTTAAAAACGCCAAGTTCCCTATACTGGCAAAGTACCGTCTTTCTTATTATTAAACTTTGAAGTTCTGTTACCAGATTCTGAATATGTTGGAAGTATTTTATAATATATGCTTTACACGTGATTTCAGTTTCTTGTTCATTTTGTCGCAATAAATAAAATTATCTTCAATATATGCAGGCTGTCATAAATATAGTTATAATTTTTGCATAAATTAATATTAGGAAAAGTTATATATCGGAGATGCTATGCAGGATTAATGTTTCGAATTTAATTATCTGATAAGAGCATTAATCACTTAAGTACATCACCCAGAAAAGAATGGTGAAATTATGCGACTAATTCAGTTATCTAGGAAATGGCATTAATATGATAAGTAAATTATAATAACTTTTCCTATGAATATTTTTCATTTCCTGTCCTTTCTCTCCCTAATTGTATTGTTCTAAATATTTTTTATCAGCACTACTTTAAAGATGGAGTGTCTAGAAGAAAAATAATGATATAACTTCAATCTAAAACAATAATATAATTTATGGAACAC
Organism: Maratus speciosus; assembly: GCA_963932465.1. Lineage (NCBI taxonomy): Eukaryota > Metazoa > Arthropoda > Arachnida > Araneae > Salticidae > Maratus > Maratus speciosus. The sequence continues at coordinate 482,494,582 of OZ010797.1, forward strand.
TATTTTGTACATTTAACATATAACTCCAAGTCAAAATAATATTCTGTTTCATTTATAAACATTATTAAAAATTATGCAATATTTATAGGCCATATAACTATGTAATAAGGTTTGCAGCTGTCGCTATTCTTTTCAATAATTCTAATCGTTAAAACTGGATTTTGTTTAAAATGATTTTACTTGTTTAAGGTTTATTCATATTTCCAACCATCGAAAAGTAAGTGATGAAGCTGTTAAAATTTTGATTTTCACAGACCACACTTTAATTACTTAAGGGGAAGGTGTGCGTTATTTTTTTTTTTTTTAATTCTGATCATAGAGATATGAAATTTTGAGAAAATATAATTTCACCATAAGTACATAGAACAACCTTAAAAGAAATTTCCAATCTTATTATAATTTTAATATTAAAAAATAAATAAATTTTAAAATGCTCCATGTATCATAATTTTTTAGATATTTCCTCGATTTTGCATTCTAATCACTTAAAACTCCATTATGAATAAATCTATTTTTCTATCCCTTGAATAGTTAATTTTTTAGAGATTTTTTTTCTGAATTCGATCTCGATTTTCATCAAAAATTTGCCTTTTAATATGTTAAATAAATTTAACTGTTTTAATGCAGTCGAATTTTAAAATGCATGCACAGTTTCTTTTTAAGCAATATCAGGATTCTTCCTTATCAATTTCACAAATTTTGATAAAAAAATTGTGACGCATGGAACATTTCAAAAATCTAAAAACTTTGAAAAATCAGTTTCGAGAAAAACAGATTTAAATTATATTAAAGGGCCAAAAAATTGTTAGTGTGCAAAATTCAAACACTTGTAACTTTGCGAAAAATTATCGCATTTACATGCAGTTTTTTACAAATGGTTGAGAAGAAACTGACGAATAAAAATATGCACAAAAATGATTTTGGGGTCGATTTCTATTCAAAAAAGGCCCACGGTCCTCTTAAATATTCTGTCAATGAATAAATAATGAAAGTATGTTAACAATACATTTATTTAGGAAGAGGTAATTACAAGTTAGGCACAATAAAATGATATGGCCCTATGGATATTTAGTTTTTTCCTCTCTCTCTTCTGTCTAACTTTACTATCAGGGCTCGCAGCGCTCCTAAAATTTTCACACTTTGCTACCAGTATTTTAAATAAAACTTCTTCGTCGTAGATTCCTTTAAGATCTATAATAGAATTATACACTAAAGATTGTCGTTTTAAAATAGTGGTAGCAAGGTGTGAAAATTTTAGGAACACTGCGAGCCCTGTACTATTACTAATATCAGATGTAAATTTCCAAATGGGTGAATAAAGTGCGGGAATCAATTCACAGTAAATATCTTTTAATTTCAGTATACATTTGTTACAAGTAATTACATTTGTTAATGCTTTTTATAATGTATTTTTGAAAATTAAAAAAAGGCCACTAAGAGTGGAAATACTTTTTATTTTGCATGAAATTATCAGGCACAGTCGGAATTAAGCAGGTCTACTGCAGATGCGTGAATTGGAAACAGGTAACTCATGGTTGTACCATAATTTGAGTATGTGACGCAAGTTGTCACAAAATGTGAGAATCAAAAACATATCGTACAGTGTTATGTGCACTGCTCAAAATAGAAACATAAAGAGTTGGCCTTAATGGCGATGGCTACTGTCCACTTTATCGAAAAAAAAAATGTTATTGCCCATAAATATTTATTGCGAGGACATTCATTCTTGCGATTTTGTTATAGTAATGGAGATTTGAAAAACCAATTTTAGTAATATCATCTTTAATTGAGAACACTTGGCCTATTGCTAAAGAAAAAAGAAAGATATGGTGCATTTACTCCCCTGTGTACCACCCATTTATAACGAATATTTTAAAAATCTTTACTACCTAAATTATTTTCTAACTAGGACTTCCCTCAGAGGGATTAGTCTGAGCGATATTGCTATGAACATAGATTTAATAACTTGTGATATGTAAAGAAAATGAGATGTTACCTTTAACTGCCCATATGCTGCGATAAATTGAAATGATGAAAATAAGCAAATTTAATCGTAGAATTGCAAAATCTTATATATATAAATTCATATACACTGTTTAAAAAAATGGAAAAGCAAACCATCGAGACAGGCATGCATGGGTATAAAATTGGAAGTACGCAATGCATTAAAAGTAATACAGAAAATAACACATTAACTTATATCGGAATTTTAACTCTTTGAAATGATGTCAAGAGTATAAACAAACACCTCGAGCCAATTTGAGGAACTCTAAATGACGAAAATTATGACGTTTGAAGAAAATGGACTATTTTTTATATGGTGTGTGCTCCCCCGGAATAGTTAATATTGTTGAATATCTGTGTTCCACGGATGCAATGAGGTTGTCGATAAGAGTTACGGTATTCTCTCTTCAAAAACTAATATACTTTTATTAAAATAATTAGACCTTTATTTACACATTACATATCTACACAATTTATTCAATGCTATTTGGGTATGTACCCGGTTTCTTACATTTAAATTGAATGTTTTGTAGAGGAAATGCAGTATTATTAAATATTTAATGTTTCAATATATAATAATTCCAAATTAATGGTAATTTGGAACGCTTTCCGTTTATTTCATCTTTTAAAATTTAAATTTTTTTATAAACAATTCTTAAAGATAATGTTTTATTTTATAAGTAATAATATTATAATTATTACTTATAATTAATAATTAAATTATTAATATTATATTAATAATATAATTATTAATTTATTATTATTATTAATATTATATTAATAATATAATTATTAATTTATTATTATTATTAATATTATATTAATAATATAATTATTAATTTATTATTATTATTTATATTATATTAATAATAATAATAATCAAATTAATTAATTTTATAAGTTTTCGGGCTCAGCAATGACACAGAAATAGAAAAGTTTCGAAATTTGTTTGTTCTTGTACTGTTTTATACAGCGACTTTTTTTAAATGATTCTATTGCGAGAATTTGTGTCTTAAAAGTAACATTCATGTCAGTTTTCATGCTTATGTTCCTAACAATTCAATGTACAGTCGTGGGAAAAAAAGTAAACATCCCCTGCTAACTCCCCAACGAATTATCATACAAGAAAGTTGTTGGTACCGAACTATTGGAAATAAAGTCTACTTTTAAATGATGTATATAAAATTTGCTTAGGGGCCATCCACATAATAAAACGAACCCAAACTTCATTTTTTTCAGTGGCAATACCCAGTTTTAAGTAGGTATTTCAATCTTCGGTTCAAACTATGCCACGACACCAAATTTCAAGTCATTTGAATGATAAGTTTTTGAATTATAAACATTCAAAATTGAATGCTTCTAATGTTAAATTACATTTTCATATTTTTATTAATATCTCCTAAAATTGTACTCCTAAAGTGCTACTTTTTTGTGTAGCAATACTAAAATACCCAAACATAAATACGTTGAATTTACAATTTTTATAATTTTCTGATATGAATTATGAAATTAATATTCGAAAAAAATATGAATTACAACCTAGAATTTTTTGACGGATTTAGATTTATTAAGTCCTGCTTTATGGAAATCCAAAATATCACATTTTCCTTCCAAGTAGTTTCAAATTATGCTTAAAAAACGGCAAAATGATGGTTTAAGGGCCGTCAATGATAGAAGTGGCTAGATATTTTGAAATTTCTTAAGCTATCCTGTAATCTAGCAGTCTTCAATGACTGCTTGAGTGGCGCTTAAGATGCCTTGATCAAGAAATGGCTCTCTGGGTCAACAATCAAGTACCGAACTTCAATTTGGATACAGCCCCTAAAATGCGCTCTTTTTATAATAATTAATATATTGGAAAGTTACCGTATGAATTGCATAAAAATTCGTTTTTAGGCTAATTGATGGGTGTAGAGTTCATTTATGCTGTCAGAACTGTGTACTGCTATTGAAAAAAAACAAAGTTATGGATTGGTTTTAATATGTAAATGCCCCCCTAATCAAATTTTATATACACCATTTAAAAGTAGACTTCAACACGAATCATGTGGTACCAGTAACTTTATTCTACGATAATTTTTTGCTGTGTTAGTAAGAGGTATTTCCATTTTTCTGTACTACTGTACTTCGTTACTTAGATATTTGTCTTCGTTAAAACATAAAGTCAAGGACACACAATAATACTGACTCTAGGAACTCCTTTTTCTTATTCCTCTCTCTAACTTTATTATTACAAATGCGTTGATGACCAGGTCTTTAGCTATATAGCAGATAAGACAAAAATAAAATATAAAGTCAAGGACACACAATAATACAGATTATAGAATCTCATTTTGAAATGAGATGTTAAAGATTTCTTACAGAACATTAAACCAAAACCCAAAAATTATTTCATTTTCAAATAGGGGTGACCGGGGCTAGTACGCGTAGTTTTTAGTTATTGATTTTTATTAATTTAATTTACGTTTTTTATGAAATTTTAACTGTACTTTTAAAGAACAGGCATTGGGCTATAAATACCAGAAGTTTTGAATTTGTAACTTTTGTAGTTTATGTTTAGTGCAAGCCTAAAGTAAAAGGAAAATTGTGCGCCAACCTAGCCCGTCACGGGGCAAGTTGCCTATACCTATGGGGTGAATTGGCACACGCTTTATAAAAATTTAAATGAAGCTCAAATAAGACACGTAGTTCAGCAAAGACACTTTCATCATTACCAGTAATTTAAACAAAGACGTTATAGCCGTACAATGTAAATTTTAAATTATACAGACATAAAAATAATGAATAAAACATTAACATTGAGTAACTTCTATCCTACTCTATATCATCATCACAGTTACAGTTGTCACAAATAAAAAATCGAGTGTCTCTGTTTGGGCAAGCCTCGTGTGCCCAAAATCTTACATTGTAACTACTTTTCTCGTTGTTTGCTGTTTTTCAAGCTACCAGCACACACCAAACACTGAGCCAATTTTCCCCGTGTTCAATGAACCTACTAGCCCCATAATCAATTTCTGCACAAAAGGGACACGTAATCCTCTAAGCATAAATTCAAGAAAATCATATATGGGGTAGGTACAGTTAACCATATACTAAGAAAAACTGCACAAGTTAAATCACAATTATTAAGATAAGTATTAGAAATTAGAAAAAGAATGAAGCAACAAAAAATTACTTATGAGTACAAAAAACAGAGAAATCGTAATAAATGTCCAGTGCACGTAGGTAACGCTGCAAAACTACAATGACGATTGCAAAAAGCAATAAGAAAGGTACTATGTGGCTAGTTGCGCAAACTATCCACAAACAGGCGATTTATAAGGACTGCGCCTACATACCCCTGTAGCCAACTAGCCCTGGTCTCCCCTATTATTTTTGCAAGTAATTGGCGCCGATGGGATATGAACCACGGATCTCATGATCAGGAGGCGAGAACGTTAGTGTCAAGCAAAAGGCCAAGTCAGTCACTCTAAGCCAGTAACTCGTTTTATACTGATCATGTGAGATGAGATTGAGATCGCTACACACTCCATCCCCAGTGAGAAAGACAACTTGTTGACGTCTGACGAGTAATATGCACTCGTGAATGATGTTGTCGTACGCATGTGTTATGCGCAGTATGATAGGCTTACGTGCTGAGAGCGTTTCACAGGCTTTACTTGCTGAAGATGGCAGCGATGGGATACACACTGCGTTAAGAAATTATAAGACAACTAACGAATGGGTATACTTCTGAAGAAGAAGGCATAATATGCAAATTTTTTGCGTGTGTATTTAAAATGGATAATAGAACGTTTTCTGTTATAATCGCTACATTAAACTTTAAGTTACGTTTTATTAAAATTTTCTCATTTTTTAAAAACGTAAATGAGGTGACTGTTAAGAAATTATAAGACCACCTGAGTATATTAGTATACTATACGTTACAACAGAATCATCATAAAACGTACGTGTTTGTATATCGTGAAAGTATGCCCGAGAAGCAAAGGTGCAGGTTTAGATAGTGTTATTTACGATATGCCTGAAGTTGCCGCGGGTTAAAGAGTTGTCTGCGACCGAAGTAAGAAAATTTAGGTTTTATAAGGTTGCTGGTAAAGATGAACGAGAAATAGCTCGGTTAATGAAGCGTTCTAAAACTGCCATTCACAATGAAATAATTAGAAAAAAGGATTATAATAGAATTAAATGATCTGGGAGAAAAACGATTTTGACAGCACGGGATGATCAACAAATATTTCGATTATCAACTCAAAAAGGTTTTTCAAATCGGGAAATTTCGAACCGTTTCAGCAAAAGAACCTCAGACGTAACAGTTTGGAAGAGTCTGAAATCAAATAGTAATGCAAATGTATGAAACTGTTGAAAAAACCGAGGTTACTGAAACATCATAAAAAAGAAAGACCGAAATGGGCTAAAAATGTCATGTTATGGGACAAGAAATGGAACAAGTGATATTTTAAGATGAAAAAAATTAATCTTGCTGGTCCGGATGATTATAAGCACTATTGGCATAATTTGAGGAAGGAACCGAAAAAATGCTTCAGTCGACAAATGGGAGGAAGATCAATAATGGTTTGAGGAGCTTTTACTCATGATGGATTGTGCGATTTGACCTTTTTTTAGGTGGTGCTAACTGGATGTTTCAGAAGGACAATGCTTCTTACCATGTGTCTAAATCCATCGAACATTCGTTTAAAAAAGAAAAAAATCATATTATTCATAAGTCCAGACTTGAATCCTATGGAAAATATTTCGGGCGTATTAAGTCGCAAATTTTATACTAAAAATAAACAGTTTTTATCTGTCAATGAACTAGAAGTAGCTATTGTAAAAGAATGACACAATATTTCCGAATCAGTACTTAATCAACTGGTCACTTCTATGAAAAACAGAGTGTTCGAGGTTATTAGGAAAAATGGAAGACCAATATCGTATTAATTTACGTATTATTTTTGTTTATAGACAAGTGGTCTTATAATTTGTTAACAGTATATTTTTCAATCATTGCTTATATTTTTGTTAACATACTTGTTTATTGCATTATTCAAAATTATTGCAAACTAATTTTAATAAATATGTTGTATTTTGATATCTCATGCGTTTAAACTATAATTATAACCTTTTTTTACTTCACAATTTTCAAAATGAAAGTGGTCTTATAATTTCTTAACGCACTGTAAACTACGGATCTCATGATCAAGAGGCGAGAAAGTTATCGTCGAGCAAAAGGCCAAGCCTGTTACTCAAAGCCAATAACTCGCTTTATACTGATCATACTGATCATGCGGACATGAGATTGAGATCGCTACATTATTAAAAGATTTATCTTATCTTCATAAGCCATTTACAGTAGAACTTCGATTATCCGAAGTAATTGGGACCGACCCTCTTTCGGAAAATCGAAATTTTCGGATAATCGAGAATGCTTCTATTTTAAGATTAAGGAGAAATACGTGCAATATTTCTTATTATGGTAACAAGTGCTTAATAAAAATAAAGCAGTAGCAAAACAGAAACAAGAATAAGTTATCTGAATTTTAATTTTGAAATTAAGTACCTCTTACATGTTTCACAAGGGTTTGAAACAATGTTTCGTTTGTCGCAGTTTAGATTGCCTTTGCCTTGAAGCTCAATCACGAAGTTTTTAAATATTACTAGTTCGCCAGTATCACAGTGTTTCTGTTGCTCCAACCATGTCGAACTTTTTGTAAAACTTTCAAAAGCTTCAGAATTGTTAATTTGTTCGTTTTTTTTTTTGGTTCCACACTGTGGCTTACGGGAGCTCAAGTTAAATTCATAGAAACTCTAACAAAGGGAATCGAAAATATTTAGATGTACTCTTAGTTCGGAAAGGACCGCTTGCACACAAGGAATATGATAGTTAAAAAAAAAAAAAAAAAAAAAAAAAAAAAAAAAAGCTTTCAAAAATGGATTTTGCACACAAGGAATGTGATAGAAAAAAAAGCTTTAAAAATGGATTTCGGTTAACCGAAAGTTTTGTTTAAAAGAGGTTCTACTGTACTTTACGTTTTGGATTTAGAACGATTCTATTTCATAGCCAAAATCTTAGGGAAGTATTTTATTTATTATGATTTTACTTGTTCATGTTTATTTATCGAATATTGAACGATGAAATTATTTCCAAATCCAATTATAAAAGCACAGATTTAAATGACATAGTAAGTGCACTGTTAATCAACAAATAATTAAATTATGTTAACAATACAATAATCTAAGAACAAATGTTTAGTTGTCGGATACAATATAATGATCTGTTTCTATACGCATTAATTTTTTTTCTTATCCCTCTCTCTAACTTTATTTTTACTAATGCGTTGATGACGAATTCTTTAGGAGTATAATAAATGAAACAACATTAAAATATAAAGTCAGGGACACACAATAATACAAATTGCAGAAACTCATTTGGTGTGATAAAGATTTCTGATAGAATGTTAAATCAAAGACATAAGTTATTTTATACTCAAATACTATTAAAAGAATCATCTTATGTTCCTAAGCCATGCAATTTATGTTTTGGAGTTAGAACGATTCTAGTCCACAGCCAAAATCGTATGCCAAGATGCTATTGATTTAGATTTTAGTTGTTTAGTATTTATTTGTATTTCTAATTACCAAAGAATGAATAATTAATTACGTTAAGGATTCGATTATTCAAGCACATACATTAATGATTTAAGTACATTAACCAAGGAAGGGATGATTAAATTATGCTGACAACTCTATTCTGTACGACATGCAATTAATATGTTAAGTACAATATAATTATATTTTGCTATGCATATTTTGTTTTATTTCCCTCAATTTCTTCCTTCCATGCATTGTTATTACTAATAATTTTATCATCAGTATTTTAGAGATATAGTTATGCTAGCAAAATTAAAATGTTATAAAATATAATGGACAATTATTCTTTACCTCAACTTAATATATATTCTTAAGATACACGTACATTTATAACGCCTGAATTATAATATTTAAACTATTTTTTATACACTAGACAGACTTTACATTAAAACAGAGAAATTAAATTAAAGATATACATAAAAACATTTAATTAAAAATAAAAATATACAAAAATAGACGGTCCCTGTGCAAACGCACAGCCTCATCAGTACAAAAATCAGCAATAACAGAATATTGAACATGCCCTGGACACAGTCAAAGTCAAAGTTAAAGTTATTCTTTTAAAAACATAAAATATTCCTTCGGAATCGAACCAGATTCGTTGAGCGTGTAAGGGTATAGTCTAGTAAACCAACTTTCTATGAATAATTTATAATGATAAGCGTTACAGATATTTTTCAAAATCAATGAATTTTTGAAGGATCCATGTAGTGATAGTGACAACGTATATATAGGTGAGACTGGTAGATCGATGGAGATAAGACTTAAAGAGCATGTAGGCGCTTTTAAAAATGGAAATTTAAATTCTAAATTAGTACAACATACCTTTGAAACGGACCACACACCATCCTTCAAAAATTCACTGATTTTGAAAAATAACTGCAACGCTTATCATTATAGATTATTCATGGTAAATTGGTTCACTAGACTCTTACATGCTCAACGAATCTGATTCGATTCCGAAGGAATACTTTGTATTTTTGAAAAAATAACTTTAACTTTGACTTTGACTGTGTACAGGACATGTTTCGATATTCTGTTATTGCTAATGTTTGTAGTGATGAGGCTGTGAGTTGCACAGCGAAACGTCTATTTTTGTATATTTTTGTTCTAATTAAATGTTTTTGTGTATAATTTTAGTTTAATTTCTGTGTTTTAATGTAGTCAAGTTTGTCTAGTGTATCAAAATTAGTTTTAATTGTCTGAGCGAAGCGAAGGCTAATACTCAGCGAAATATTACTATCCGGACACTTTACTACTACGATGGATATTAACGCCATGTCCTACTAAAAAAAAAGCCTAATAAAAACCTTTCGTCAAGCATAACTCAAAAAATATTTGTCGGATTTCGTTTCTGATTGCACCAGAAGGTACCTATGAGGGTCGCCTACTGAATGCACCTACTATGAAAAATAAGTTCCAAACCGTTTAAAAATTATATAGAAAAAACTCTTAAAAAAGCACAATTTATCTGCATACGTCACAGAAATTTGGCGTGGGTCACTTTCACCGGTTGATGTTTTCGTAGACAACTGGTTTGAACACATGGAGCAAATAAAAAAAAATACGCACGCAGTAATATTGAATAGATCAGTTTCAACCACGTGATCACAAACCTTGCAACAACCCTTGGCAACCAGTTTTGGTGGACAAACAAATAATAATACAGTATTCCGTACCACGGTGACCGTTTTTAGCCTGTTGTATAAAATCTGGCATGTTGTATGACATACAATTGTCGATGATTAAAACAAAAGACATGAGTGTTCATTGATCCGGGAGGTTAACTTTCTCTGGATGTCTGTCTGTCTATCATACAGCATGCTATTTTCTTGTAAAGGATGATATTATTATGCAGTAAAACCTCCATAACGAACACACCCGATTAGGGGACACCTCTATTTAGCGGGCATTTTTTCGATTACCAACCCTTAAATAACTGTAAATTTTTTACTCTCAGTAGCGGACACCTCCAAATAGAGGACAAATTCTGCCCTCCCGAGGTGTTCGCTATTCAGAAGTTTTACTGGTAAAACCTCCATAGCGGACACACCCGATTAGCGGATACCTCTATTTAGCGGACATTTTTTCGATTACCAACTCTTAAATAACTGTACATGTTTCATTCTCAGTAGCGGTCACCTCTAAATAGAGGACAAATTCTGCATTCTCGGGGTGTCCACTATTCAGAGGTTTTACTGTATATAATATTGATAATTATTTTACAGGGCCGCACAAAAGAATAAGAATATATTTAACGATTATAAACTAAATTCGGGATTGGTAGATCGCTACGCTGATGGTAATGTAATTTTAGGATGTTGTTACAGTCATCCGCAGCATGTTTTTAGAGTTTCGTTCATCTAACGAAACCCTACCTGTCTCACTCCTTTGTCTGTCTATTTGTCCGTCTGTCACAGAGCCCGTTCTCAGAAACTATATATGTCGGAGACTTGAAAATTTGCATACTTATAGCTGAACACCACACATCAAACGGCAAATAATAAAATTTTGAAAAAGTCTAATATTTAACCCTCTGGGCTCTAACTTGTGTATTTTAAGCAATTTTTCTAACTCAGCCCCTAATTATGTTGGAGACATGAAAGTTTGCATACTTATAGCTGAACATCTCACATCAAACGACAAATAATAAAATTTTGAAAAATGTCTGATATTTAACCCTCTGGGCTCTAACTTATGTGTTTTAAGCAATTTTTCCAACTCATCCCCTAACTAAAGTGGAGACTTGAAAGTTTGCATACTTATAGCTGAACACTTGCGATAACACGATAAATCATAAAATTTTGAAAAAGTCATATTTAACCCTCCAGTCTCTAACTTCTGTATTTTAAGTAATTTTTCTAACTCAGCCCCTAATTAAGTTGGATACATGAAATTTTGCATACTTATAGCTGAACACCTCACATCAAACGACAAATAATAAAATTTTGAAAAAGGCCTAATATTTAACCCTCTGGGCTCTAACTTGTGTATTTTAAGCAATTTTTCTAACTCAGCCCCTAATTATGTTGGAGACATGAAAGTTTGCATACTTATAGCTGAACACTTGCGATAACACGATAAATCATAAAATTTTGAAAAAGTCATATTTAATCCTCCGGTCTCTAACTTCTGTATTTTAAGCAATTTTTCTAACTCAGCCCCTAATTAAGTTGGAGACATGAAATTTTGCATACTTATAGCTGAACACCTCACATCAAACAGCAAATAATAAAATTTTGAAAAAGTCTAATATTTTACCCTCTATGGGCTCTAACTTGTGTATTTAAAGCAATTTTTCTAACTCAGCCCCTAATTATGTTGAAACATAAAAATTTGCATACTTATATCTGAACACATCACATCAAACGGCAAATAATAAAATTTTGAAAAAAATCTAATATTTAACCTCTAATATTTTGTCTCGCGCAATTTTTAAATTTAAACTGTTTTGCAATACTATTTTTTGTTCATTTTGCATAATAAGTGTAATGTGACGTAATTTGTTCTATTTCAGATTTCTAACGCATGTTAATGAATTTATTTTGCAATATCCTATCTCTTTTAAAATTCACATGTAAATATAGTTTTTATGGCGTAATTTCCAATAAGTGCCTGCTTTTTATACCTAATTATTTAATTCTAATTTGAAGGTTTTTTTCTGTTTATAATAGTAACGTGTAAATATTTTTTTTATTTGAAGCAAACATTATTGTTTGCGCTGTTTATACAGTTGGCAACAGTTTAAATTAATACCATTTTCTAAAATATGTAAAAAATATCTGTCGAAATGCTGAATATTTGAATTTAAAATACAAATAAAACCTCAAAAAATGAGTCAAATTAACAAAAAAATTAATGAAATCTGCAGACCAGGATCTGCTATTGAATAAAATGATCTAAAAATGATTAAATTACCATGTATAGCCTTTGCTCTTATAATTTTTTTTTAATGGAACGATTTTGTCCAACTTTAGCATTAAATATCTCTTTAAATAATTCTTCGATTTGAAAACTGTATGCATTAGCGTGTTGATCAAACATTTCGCTATAATACCACCGATTTTCATATATTTGTATGCAATAGTTTTCTTAATATTAACGAAGAAAGACCTCCGGTCACAAAAAATTCAAAACCGGCGGCGGCGGCGGTGACAGCGTTAGTTACTTTTTATAGAATAGAGAGATATATAAAAATGAAAACTTGTCTATCTGTCAGTTTGTAATTCTATAAAAAATCCACAATTTGGAAGCCAAAATTGTGAAGAGATACGTACATGTGTATTAAAACATGGCCGAGACAACTAAAGTAATCCGGAATCGAAATAACTTATAGTTAATTTTTAATTAATAAAAAACCACCAATTTAACAGCAATTTCTTATCAAATTTAAACATTTTTCGTTATAGCAGTTGCCAACAATTAAAAAACACAATAAAATTATTACTACAACAATTAATTTTCTACTGCAAGATTTCCACGTGAAAAATGAAAATGAAATAAATAGTTTGCCGAATTAAAAAAAAAAAGTGACTATTACGTCATAACTTTTCTATTGCAAGATAGTCACGTGAAATATGAAAATGAAATAAATGGTTTGACGAATTTAAATGAAAGTGAATGTAACTTCATAACTTTTCTATTTCAAGGTTTCCACGTGAAAGAGGAAAACATTACGTCATATTGGAAATATAAAGGGCATGGTGGATATGGTATAACGTCATATGAGTGTAAAAAAAGTATTGAAGCATGATAAAAAGCCGAGTAGGGAAATATTGGCGTATTTTAACATTATTGCTCCAATTATAAATTGAAATAAGTTCATTTATAGCTGTATTCTTTTGCGTCTGTTATATACATTTATACATTTTTATATAGCGTTTTCATATGATTCATTCAACAACATTTCGACTTCTTTTTTTAATATTTGTTTTGTGTTGTATGTTAAATTTTGAAATAGATTTTTCAGAACAAACATCCTTCAAATCCTGGGCAACGCCGGTACTTTAGTTTGTAACAGATAAACGGCTTTTGTATCTGTACATCTAATGCTAATATTATAAAGCGTTATAATATTATAAAGTATATAATATTATTAATGCTTGTACGTTTGTGAGGTGTTATCTCTGAAACTACATAGCCAACTTAAAAAAATGTTGGTGGCCATCTCTGCTCCGAAAAAAAGACTATTTTATGTCAGTGCAAGAACCTACATCGCTGCAGGAGCAAAAAAGTTCTAAAATTGTGATTTCTGCGATATTGATTGGGTTAGAAACTTTAAATTTGGTGCGGTAGTTACTTTTAAGATGTAAATACTCGTAATTAACGCTCTCTAAAAGGTTCAATTTGACGGATAAACGTAAAAATTTCTAGAAAGGTTCTGAACTATGATTTATTTGGAATACTGAAATTTTTGGGATACTGTTGTGGTTAGAAACTAGAACTTTGGCATGGTAGTAATTAATAAGATGTAAATTCTCGTTGTAGAATGAATTCTAAAAAATAGAAAGACTAAACAAAGCGCAAAAAGATCTAAAGATGATCTAAGTAACGAAGAACATGGAACTGTTAGGAATATAAACATGAAAATTGACATGGCTGTATTTATCATGACGTAAATTCTCGCAATGGAACAATTTCTAAAAATGTCGCTATATAAAACAGTGCAGAAACAAAAAACTTTCAAAAATTTTCTATTTCTCTGTTACTGCTGAGCCCAAAATCTTGAAATTTTGCTTCGGGTTAGTTTTAAAATATACAATTGTCTCTATGAATGGTTTCTAAAAAATTTAAAATTTAAAGAGATGAAATTAACGGAAAGCGATCTCAATTACCATTAATTTGGAATTATTAGGTACAGCAACTTTAAATATTTCATAATGCTGCATTTCCTCCGCAAAACATGCGATTTAAATGCAACAAAACTGATAGATACCCACCTAGCATTAAATAAATTGTGTAAATATTGAATAAAGACCTGTATGAAACAGTGAGTAGGTTGCCCGAAAGTACTTGTTAAAGTGTTCCTTCTCTAGGCTTTTCTCTCTCTCGCCAAGGCCACTAACAGAGGGAAGTGCCGTTTTAAATGTGATATGAATTTTTTATCCGATTCATTTTTCTAGACATTTTATCATAAGGTCATATTCTCAATTATCATTAGTAGATTTTTTATATATTAACTTATTCTGGTGAAATTTTGTAATCGGGTTCATATTGGCGTATGTTAGCTTGCATGATTTGTTGAATATATATGTATGGATTTATAAATTACTTCAAATGACACTTTGACAGCTCAAAAGTTATGCAGACGATATATTCAGATCTTGTGTCGTACTTTATGTTGTAATCATTGCCGATTTCTTTTATTTAATGCATGCTAAATACAGCTCAACTTGTGCAGAATATGTTTTAAACAAAACAATACAGCGTATGTAGTGGCCAGCATACACTCATCATTTAAATCCGATCGAGCATATCTAAAACACACTCTAACGAAGCATTGCATGCCACTTTTGATGTATTCGGTACTTTAATACTATATTAGATTTTGAGAAGAGAATTCCTTAAATGTTATCGACAACCTCATTGCATCCGTGGAAAACAGATATTGTACAATATTAACTATTCCAGAGGAGCACACACCATATAAAGTATAGTCCATTCTTTTTAAACATCATATATTTGTCATTTAAAGTTACTCAAATTGGTGCGGAGCGTCTGATTATGCCCTTGACATCATTTTATACAGTTAAAATTCCGATATAAGTAAATTAGTGTTTCATTTTCTATTTTACTTTTAATATATTGCGTACTTTCAATTTTATATCCATGCATGGCTGTCTTGAATGGTTTGATTTCCCATTTTTTAAACAGTGTATACGAATTTATATATAAGATTTTGTAATTCTACAGTTCGTTTATTGTCATCATTTCAATTTTTCGCAGTATATGGACAATTAAAGATAACATCTCATTTTCTTTGCTTCCACATGTTATTATTAAATCTATGTTCTCAGTAATATCGCTCAGACTAATCCCTCTGAGGGAAGTCCTAGTATATGTTATTATATATATATAATCAAAGACAGTTTTTACTACATGTTCGACTTAATTTAATAATTTAAAACTTGTAGAATTTCGTTACTTCTCTTTCCAAAACAAGAAACTAAAGAAGGATTAGAATTCAGTTATTTAGCTGCTGGGATTAGTGACTTAAGTATGTACATATCGGTATTTCACTGAAATTTAGAGCTGTAAGAGTCTTAGCTTAGACATTTTTCTAAAATATTAAAATTTAAAACTTTTCAACTAGCATTCTGTAAAAATCTTAATGTTAATTCCGATATATAAGTTTAAATAAAACCCCAATGCAGACCAATGCAGTAAAGGAAATAATTTTAAATGCAGATTAATTTTAAACTATCCAAATCACTTATTTTAGATACAATTGAAAGACACAGATAACTCAAGTTTGAATCTAACAAGAATTTCGACATATTCAATTACCTTTTGATGACACTTGTTTAATTTAAAATTTCTAATTATTTTAGTTCTTCCACAAAAAATAAAAATAAAAATAAAAATACACTTAAAAGCCTGAACTAAAGAAGTAAAGGATAAAAATAGAGAGAAACCTTCTTGAAAATTGCCTTTATTTTTATAATCCTGTGGCTTCGTTTACCTCCATATTTATCTAGTATGCATTTCTCCATGTATTGAGGTAGTGTTTAACAATAGTTTTTTTTTCTCTTTTCTTTTTCTATTTATCTTTATAAGTTTATTTTATTGTTATTTTAAATGTTACCGCTCAATCATTTATTTTACTTAAGTTATTTCTTTGCTATCAATAAAGTTCTCTAAGTAGTTTTATAACAACATCTAAATTATTATCCAATGGCTTCATCTGTTCTCTAAGACTCTAGCTTAAAGATTGAGCATATAATTTAAGTCAACTAGGAGCCCTTTAAATGCGTCCAAACTGTTCGGCACAATTTGGAATAGAATAAAGAAAAGTGCCTCCTTAAGAAAAACAAACTACGGAGAAAATTTATAAAATTAATGCGTTTTTAGTTTGTTCTAAATAAACATGTCATCAAAATGGGTAAAAACTTTTTTCCATGCAATTGTAAAACATGCACACACTGTTCAGCAGTTAGCAATGAAACAATTACCCAAAATAAGTAAAAAAAAAAACTATCAACAATTTTTACAAATAACATGTTTTTATTTTGTTCTAAATAAGCGTTTGATCAAAACTGCTGTAAAACATTCTTTTATATGGATACAATACACGTGTTAAATGTGGAAAAACTGTTCAGTATGTAATAAAAATAAGATGTCACCAAAAAATAAGCAAATAAATAAATAAAACTCTAGAAAAATTTTGTATCATTAATATATTTTATTTTGCTCTAAATAAATGTGTAATTAAAACTTCTAAAAAGCTGCCTTTCATATTTTTACTATATCCGTACAAAAAAGCTCTTTTGTGCAATCAATAAATCCAGTTTGTAGTAAACCTTAATTTAATTGACTTGAGCAAATCATACAGAGCTTCAAGGATATTTTCGTCCAACTGGTAGATATAATTTACAAACAGAACCTCTACATTCAATTCCACTCAGACGTGATCTCTCTTTTAATAGCACCCTTTAAGAAATTCTTATTGAGGCACGTTCTACGATAATTGATGTTAGCCAGTTACGGAAAGACACGAGAAATTACACGAAGGCAGCTAGGGAATTATAAATTTTAGAACATGCCATTAGAGAGAAAAGAATGCTTGAAATATTTTTCCTCTACTAAGAATGTGTTTTCAATTTTTCAAATTGCAAAAGAATAAAACTAGTAAAAAATTAATCCGTTTTTATTTTGTTCTAAATAAACGAGTAATCAAAACTGCTGTAAAACTCTGTATTGTGTTGTAATTACAGTGGCGTAGCTACAGATTCAGCGCCCTGGAGCAAGTTAAGTTTTGTCACTTAAAAAAGTTCTACGTAATTTTGTTTTCAAATTTAAAATTCATATACTAGTCTTAATTCGATTTAAAACTTACTTTTATTTGAATGTAAAAGCATTTTAACAACGTATTAAATACAAATAATTAAAAGTAAAAAAAAAAAAATGAAATGTTTAAGTCCGGAGTACCTACCAATATTTTCTGCGAATCAGGAGGGGAAGGTATTTTTATTTTAAATGCGCCAATGGGCCTGTACAATCTACTGCCCTTAATATCTGTTTTTCTTTTCAAAAGTTTCGAAGCATTGTTGAATAATATGAAAACACACTATTGTCACGATTTATATATATATATATATATATATATATATATATATATATATATATATATTTACTTTTTACATATAGATGAAGTACGTTTTCTATTTTTAGTGCCAGAAAATACTAAAATTTCATAAAATTCAAAATATAATAGCTCAGTAAGTTTTGGTTGTACAAAAGAGAATTCTTTATTATTTTATCTGCTAAAGTACGGAGAAAATTTTTTAGATATAACGTATGGAACCAAGGGATAGAATTAAATGTAAATCTCGTAACTTTTTAAAAATAAATATTTTGACATAAATTACTTTTAAAAGGATGAAGACGCTTTTCGCCAGGAAGGATTTCTGTGGCTCCGAAGGGGGGGGGGGGGGGTGATTGCACTTTTTGACAATTGAAAACACAAAATCTCAAATCTCCCGAGGACAATCTCATTGCTCCGAGTAAAGTTTCCCTCTTCCGAGCCACCTCTGAATTCAGCACTGAGAACAACGTTGAAACACTTTTACTATTAGAACTATATTTCTACAACTAATGGTTTAGAAAATTAGCCAATGGGCAACGGTAAAAGTTGACACCGGGCTTCTCACTGGCTTTTGAACCAGCTAAATTCAAAAGACACAGAAAAAGTTTAATCGTACAATAACATCATTGAGATTGTCACCGAAAGAAAAAAAAATCTTTTGCAATTTGGCGATTTCATTCTTTAGTTTTCTCGCCAAATGTATCATTTTGGCGCAGTGGCGATCGGCAGCGAGAACCCTGATTGACACCAATTATTCACGACTGTAATTTTTACTTTCTATACACATACAATGCAAAGAAGGAAATAGGAAAGTGTATACAATGCAAAGAAGGAAATAGGAAAGTATTGTAATCATAATAAAAATAAATGAAAATAATGGTACATTTTTGCATTTTCAAATACTTGAATCTGTTCTCATAATTTTTATAACCATTCAAGATGTATGTGTGTATGTATGCGTGTGTGTTAACATTTTCTCACGTTTTTAGATTCCTAGAGCTTGATTTGGTGTGTTTTTAAAGATGTGAGCGGTTATGTTATAAATCTGTATGAATTGTAATATTTTCGAAAAATTCGGCCGATGGTTTTCGTATCTAAACTATTTTTGAACCACTGAGTGACGATAACTGATGGAAACTATCTCTTATACCTAAATTAAATTATTTTTTATTGCTCACGTTCATCTTATATCTATACATATGATGACTTTTTTGGCTAGAAGAGATGGCCGTCTGCGTTTATAAGATTGCGAGAATTAAAAAACACCAGATCCTATTAAAAAAAAACTCCAATTCGGTAAACGAAGACTTATTTTATTTTCATGATGAAAGTCCAAGGGAGAGGTACAGGGGAGAAGCAATAAGGAGCCTCTTTTAAGACGTCATCACGAGGCTAGCGGGAAAGCAGGAATGAGAAGAATATACAGTTACAACTTTCTTGCTTGGCGGGCTACAATATCGCCAATCTAAAAGTATTTTTGCGCCATGCACAGGGGGTAATAGAAACATTGGCTGGTATGTTCACCAAAAATGTACGGTAGGCTTCTACCATATTAATTGTGTAGGGGGGGCAGATTGTGGGCTGCATACATTCCTGAGTCATGATAGACTGAGCCTCATCTGTACATTGATACAGCTGCGGTTAAATGTAAAAATAAAAAGTGTTATCTGGAAAGGGCATAGTAACAGACAGAGTTCGTTAGGCTAAAAAGCATGAGACTGTATTTTTCTAGACCAGATGTTAGATCAAAGATACACCGCTTTACCACAAAAAATGTAGAAATGCCATACATCTGAACAAAAGGGTGTGAAGCGAAAATAATTCTAATAAGTAGATTGCATGTAAAGTGATTTTGAATGATGAGTTATATTCATGCCCAAATAAGGAAATGACCGAAGTTAAAATGCGTTTGAAACTAACAGTCAGCCGTAACGAATTTTGTACAAGGTTAAAGCGTATGTGTGAAAGAATTAGAAAGTGAAAATAGAGAGTGATTCACTGATTTTATTTTATTAAAGAGATGAGTACTAAGAATAATTTAATTTAAATGTGAAGGGCTGTTAATACAATCGATTTAGTTTTTAAATGTTGAATTTAATTTAGGGGCTGCACTGTTTGACTATAGTGCGCAAAATAAATAAGTTATTAAACAGAATTTTAATTGAAACTGTCTGGGGGGGGGGAATGGAATGTAAACATATATAACGAGATAATCGTTATATATATCACCTGGGACACCGCAAAAAAAACTTTTGTTGACCCGTGTGCATGGGCAAAACAGCAAGAAAAATAGTTACACATATAAATATATCTTCAAAACATAAAAGTTTTTTTTTTTTTTTTTTTTTAAACAAGTTGCTGTCATGAACACAAAAAAAAAAATATCTTTCATCAATAGTTCAACAGTCCTAAGAGATTTTATGAATTAATATTTTCTAAATTAAGTTTATGGATCTCCACTTCAGTAAAATTTTCTTCAAAATTGCATACCATGGTATATTTTTTGACTGAGTCGACTCTGACAGCAAATATTTAAGCAGCATGTAACTAGACCCTTGGCTGCACATCATCAAAATATTGATCCTGATTCGGATCATTTTATGAAAAATACAAGTACTAACAATAAAATATATATATAAACACAAATGCAACACTAGAAGTAAAGAGTAAATAATAATAAGTGAAATGTGTAATTGTAAACTAATAATCAATTGTAATATGATTTAAAAGAAATTGGACATGGTTTTAAAAAAAATGTAATATTCATGCATGCAGCATAGGATGACAAAAAAAAGAGGTGCCTGAAGCACGCCCATGAAAAAGGTGTCACCCTGAATCTTGTGTAGACCACAAGTATTATGGCGTCAGCTTAGGGCTTCAGCCTTATGTGAGGAGGGAGTTTTTGAGACTCATACAGCGCCCGCTTATATGAGTCCCTGCTCCTCCGAAGACACTAGCGGTCCTCCAAAGGAGCACACGTCGGTTTACAAGCAAAAATTGATTTTTTTGTGAATTGGCACACCAATTCCAAGGGGTTGTCTCTCAACACAATGAAGTTTTGGACCCTAAGGGCAATAATTTTGAACGGGAACAAAACATTCGAAAGGGAAAATTAAAAAAATAAAAAAAAATAGATACATATTTCACATATATATCAAATCAAAAAGGGGTAGACAATCCTAGAGTGAAGAGAGACATAAAAAAAAATGAAAAAGTCATAATCAGGTTAAATAATGCACAAGTCATATGTTTAGAAGGTAACTAACTGGTTGCCAAGAAAATGTTATCAAAGTACATGTGAAATTTTTTTTTTTTTTTTTTTTTAAATAACTGCAATTATTAAATGTGTTAGTTATCAGTTTTAACTGAAATGTAATCGTAAAAGAATGAAATGTAAAATAAATGTTAAACTGTAAATAATAGTTAAGTGTATGTAAATAACATAAAAAGTGTACAGTAAAATGAAATGAGTGTAAAGTGATTCAAAATATTGTTCACAAGAGATCTTCGAAGAAAACAGTCATGGGCCAGCCATAATGTTGTCAAAGTTCTGTTGTAAACAACATACATACAACCTAGGCCTCTGGTTGTACACTTAGTTTCACAATACATGTCATAAGAAAAAAATGTAAACAGAAGTATATTATTTTCTGTTTCTTAAATTATATGTATGTGGTTGATAAACATTAGGGAAGTTGTGATTGTTTAAGTGACTTGTAGCATCGAATAAATGTCCATATCGAGGTGGTGCAAGAAGTAACCTATCAATGTGCACCCGAAATGCTGTATTATCAGCAGCATACAATCTCTTGATCGAGAATGACACAGGTGAATGTTTGAAAGTTACAATATATGGTCCAGTGTATTTAGGTTTGAATTTATCAACAGACTTTAAGTACACAATATCTTTGAGACAAACGGTTCTTAATTTAGCTTTCTGACCGTAATGTTTATATCTTTTATCCTGTGCTGTTTTAATGTTATTGTAAGCCTTGTCATATATTTTGTGTAAATCTTCAAGTAGTTTATGTATTTCAGTATGTTTATCTAGAAAAGGTTGATTGGTATTCTGATCAAAAGTGTCAAAAATTAATGAAAGTTCACGTCCAAAGTGGAGAAGATTAGGAGTGAATAATGTAGTTGAATGTTTTGAACCATTATAGAGCGACTTGTGTATAAATATTGCATTTTCAAATGAGTGACCTTCTTGTAAAAGTATATTAACAGAGTATTTGATAGATTTATTTATTCTCTCCGAAAGAACATTGCTTTGTGGTCTCGAAACAGAGCTGTGAAGTACCTTAATACCTAGAGTATCATTAAAAATGTTGTATATTTGAGATGTATATTGGGGTCCTAAGTCTGATAAGACAACAGAAGGTCTCCCAAAGGTGGTTATGTAAGAGAATAAACATTTAACGACTTTAGCTGCAGATGTATCATTAAGTGGAAAAAGTTCAACATGTCTTGAAAAGTGATCTGTAATAGTTAAAATATGTTTACCATTAGAAAAAGGTCCAACGAGATCTGTACTAATAGTATGGCCAGGATATCTGGGCGTGTAGGTGGGTTGTAAGGGTGCAGGAGGGGTTTGATGATGTTTACATTGAAGACATTTGACACATGAAGCTACAAAGTTTAAGGTGTCAACATACATGCCTTTCCAAAAATATCTTGATGATAGGAACTCATAGGTTTTATTAAAACCAAAGTGAGATAAATGAGAGATTGTTAAAACTTTGCTTTTAAGAGAGTTAGGAACAACACTGTGATATGAAAAAGTGTTATTAAGATTGTTTTCTTTTTTTAACATTAAAACTTTCGAATCAGGGTGTATGAAGTAATTAGGATATTTTTGAGAAGGTCCTTTCTTTAGAATATCTTTGTAAACAGTGGACAAGGTGGTGTCATTTTTTTGTTCAGTGCAGAAAGTTTCATTTGAAATTTCTAATAAAGGATCTGGATTTGTTTGTTTACCAGATACAAGATAGTTTACATATTGCTTAGTGGCGCTTGAACATGAATTATTACTGTCTGGTGTATCATAGTCAACAATAGGTAATGGTTGAGGGTCATGGATAAGTTCAGGGTTAGTATCCAGAGTTTGTTGATTGTTTTCAAAAGTACAGCGAGATAAATAGTCAGCAAGAACATTTTTCTTACCAGGGATATGTTTAAAAGTGTATGAGTACTCTGAAAGCTCCATGAGCCAACGAGAGATAATATCAGCTGGATTAGTAGTTTTGTTATATTTTTCTAAGGGTTTACTGTCAGAAAGAATTACAAATTGTCTGTTATATAAATAATATTTGAAAGCGGTTACAGATTTATAAATTGCCATGAGTTCTAATTTAAGTGCAGGGTATTTTTTTTCTGATGGCTTAAGAGATTTAGAAAAATATGCAACTGGTAAAAGTTGTTGATCATGTTCTTGTAATAAAACACCAGAAATAGCAACATTTGACGCATCTGTATTTAAATAGAATGTCTTGTTCCAATCAGGTAATCTAACCATGGGAGAATTAAAGAAAATTTTCTGTATTGTGTCCATGATTTCTTGATGTGTAACTGTCCATTTAAATTTAACTTTTGGAGTAGTTAGGTTTATCAGTGGTTGTACTAACTCAGAAAAGGATGGAATTAGACTCTTATAAAATGTAATGACACCAATGAGTCTTTTTAGTTGACGTTTAGTTGTAGGTGTGGGAAAAGATGTTATTTTTATGATATTTGACTGAATCGGGGAAACGGACTGATTTTCTACATGAAATCCCAAATAGTCAATACTAGATTTATGAAAAGTACACTTGCTAGGAGACAGGGTCAAGTTATATTTGGTTAAGATAGAGAGAATTTTTTTTAATTTATTACACATTTCATCAAAAGAGTTTGCACCTACAATGAAATCATCCTGATATGTATATACACCATCTAATTGTAACTCATCAAGCAAAGAGTCCATTAAAGCTTGGAAAATAGAAGCACTGTTTTTTAATCCGAACACTAATCTCTTGTATCTAAAAGAACCAAACATAGTAGTAAATGTCAACTGATTTTGGAATTTTTCTGGCAAATCAATTTGATGATATGCCTGATGAAAGTCAAGAGAAGAAAAATATCGATACTGAGAAAGATTTGAAATGATGGTTTGAATTTTAGGTAGAGGGTAAGATGATCCTTGAATTACAGTATTTACCATTCGAAGATCTAAGGCGAGACGAAATTTTTGTTTACCAGTTCCGTCTGGTTTCTTTTTGACTAAAAGCATGGGGCAAGCCCATTCTGAACAGTGGCGTTCAATAATTTTTGGCATCAAGCAGATCTTTAATTTGTTCTAAAGTACCTTTTTGCAAAGATTGGGGAAGGGGAAATGGAAGAGTTTTTATAGGGTAATCATTAATAAATTTCAACTCAGGTACAATCTTATCAGTATGTCCAAGTGTATTTAATGTTTTTGAAAAGGCCGGGTAGTAATTAAGTAATAATTTAGTCATTGTATTTGCTTCATTAGAACTTAAATGTGTAAGATCAAAATCGGTAGCTGCCAAATCCTCTTTCCTCTTTTTTAATGTTTCATTAGATGCCTGAATAAAATTTAGGAAGTGTTGTTCTGAGTTATGATGCTTGTCCAAATTATCCGAGGGGTAGTCAAGAATTTCCTCAACTTCAGATAAATGTCCAATTTTTGTGTGTTTAGGGAGATGAATGGTAGTGTCAGAATTATTTTTAAGTGAAATAGAAAAGAAATGATTGAATTGTACAGGCTTCTTTTTGCGTTTAGTTTTCTTATTCATTTGAATAATGGCATCATGACCTACTAATTCTTTTTTATCTGCCATATATTCAAATAGATAATTTATGTCATGTTTGATATTATTGTTTGTGTAAACTGAGCACCATGTTTGCTCTTGGGGTACTAGAATTATTTTACGGGTTAAGAAAACTTTTTGATCTGTCACTACATCACATAAGGTGTTACATTGATTATTTTCACTGACTTTAGACTTAGTGTGTGCTGTTTCTAGTGGAATAGTCAAGTTGTTGTTAATGTGAATGCATTTATTGAAAGTATCAATGATAATGTTGAATTTACTAATGAAATCAAAACCAAGAATGCCTTCAAAACTGGAGGATCCAGGAATATCCACTATATAAAAGTGGTGCGAGAAGGATTTTTTTTCTAATTTAATGGATGCTTTAATACATGAAGAAAAAGAAACATCCGAATTGACGGTTTTAATATTTATGGCTGTTGATAGTCTCTTGTATTTTAATACAGGTTTAAGTTCATTAAATAAATTTTGTGAAAGTAGCGAAATGCTACTTCCAGAGTCAGCCAATAGGGTGATTTTATGGTTTGCAATAGTGGCCTTTACAAGAGGGAGTGATGGAGAATGCGTATTAACACTACAAATGATGTGAACAATTTTATCGCCTTCATTTTCTGTTTGAGTAGTGATATTTCTTGCAATTTTAATGTGATCAGAAGTTTGTGACCCGGTTGAATTGACTAATCTTTCTTTAGAGATCTTTGGTAATGTAGGGTCAATAGGAAATGTTGCTGATGTTAAGTCACATGGTTGAGACACAAAATCATCAGCATAAAAATTGTGTCTCTGTTCTAGTTTTCCTGAACCTGGTAATTGTTGCGTCTGTTAAAATTTTCTTTTCTCTGTGTATTAACTCTTTTCCATTTAAAACACTGATGTGCCTGGTGGCCATTACGGAAACAGAGTTGACAAGTCACAATTTTTCTTTGTGTAACTTTGTGAGGGGAAAAACGTTTTGGGAAATTTCGCGTTTTGAAATTTTTCCTATAGCGCATCGCATTTGCGTTATACTTTGGGCTACCTTGCATGTCATTTTTTTTAGTTTCTGTTTTGGGTCCAGGCGGTGCGAGTGTTAATGCATTTATTTTTTCCGAGAGTTCCTTCAATTGCTCTTCAATGTTATTTTGAGATTTACTGACAGAGGGTAAGGAATGTAGAATCTTTTCGTTATGCAGAATTTCGTGCAATATCTGTGCTCTTTCAACAGCAGCACGATATTCATTCACGCCTTCTTCTTGTAACTTTATTCGTATGTTAGCTGGCACAGCTTCCATAAATTTCATAAGTTTAATCGTGTTACGGGCATTTTCGTCTTTAATATCTGAATAGACAGTTGCGGCTAACACGTTTAACCGATGTGCCAGGTTTTTAATTGACTCCGCTGGCAGAAGAGATAAGCTCGAAAGTTCAACGCCAGCCACGCACTTGCTGGGGGGTGAGAAAAATGCGGCAAATTCTTTTTCAAGCGTATCTAGATCATTAATTTTTTGAATTTCCGGATTTTGAGCATAAAATTTTTGAGCGGGACCAATTAACTTGCCTACAAGTACAGCAATGGTAGTCCGAGGGCTGTATTTGTTAATTTCAGCGACCGACCTAATTTGGTTAAAAAAGAATTTAAGCAAATCCGGATCTCCGTCAAATTGGTTAATGTTGATTTGAACTTGTTTAGCGGACGTGGTCAACGTTTTACCTAACACAAATTCTCTAATCAAAAATTGTTACTGAAATTCTGCATACATATCTAAATATAACACACATAAACAGATAAAATGCAAAGCAACTAAAATAATGAAATAAAATAATCACATAAATAATCACATTAAAAAAACTAATACACAACTTAAAAATAAACAAAAGGTCTTATTTTTTTTTAAACCTTATATAAAAAAAAAAGAGAGAAAGAAAACTTATCCAGGGACAAAATTGTGTTTCCCAAAGTAAAAATAATACCGTTGCTTATTTTAAGCAAAAGAGAAACAGACAAATATTTCGCAATAGCTCCTATTTTATTTTATTTTATTTTTTTTTTTAAATGAATGAAACATGTAAGTCTTTCAAAATAAAACTGGTAGGAGCAAGCAACTGAATTAAAAACTTATTTTATCCTTTTTAGCAGAGAGGAAAAAAAACTTGCTATCTGTCCTTATTTCTCTAAAAGGACAGAAATTAAAAATATTTCTCAAATTAAAATATTTTCAAGCCGAAAGGCGAACCAGAAAAATATATGGGACAAAATATAATCTTCGTTAACTCTTTTTGAGAGAGAAAAAAAAATTTAATATATTTTAATATGCATTAAAAGTTAAGCAAAGGTGAATGTGTATCTTAATAACAAAAGATATTGAAACATTCAATGCAATGGGAGAAAAAAACTTATATTATATTTATAAATATTATAATAGACAACACAAAATAATCAAAAATAGCAATATCACTGTGTTTTCGTATCCTGTACAAAAACACAATAATATTAATAAAAATAATCAAGAAGTACTTGTGAGTACTTATGGAGTAAGAAAGCATACAAATGGAATGAAACAACTTTAAAAATTTTAAAACAAGGCTTCCAGAATTAACTGAAAAGAAAAATTAAGCGAAAGGAAAGCAATTAAATGGGGGAATTAAAATATGCTTTCGTACTCTAAAAATGTGCTATTTTAAGGGACTGGTGCAGTATTTATTTTCACTTTTTTTTGCACCTTCATGACCTCTTTGTCAATATCATAAACATTTGCTAGAAATTAATGTATGCGTGAGAGTGAATCACTAAAACGATTCTTTGCAGCAAATGACTTTTTTTGAGATTTTTTTTTTTTTTTTTTATCACAAACTGCCTCTTGAATAAAGATGAACAACTTATAAAACCTCACAACAGAACGTTACTATCTAATTGAGCACTTCACAAAATTATTTCACAAACTGGTTGTAGTATGGAGGAAAGAAACAAAAATCAACACACTCTTGAGAATTTTGAGGAGGCTGGCGAGCGAGATTCATTCATTCACTCGCTGACTCGCTCGGACGTTCCTTCAACGAACACATGTATTTTCAGGGTTTTTTTTGTGTTTTGCTTTGAAATCAGTATTTCACTGCACCTAACTGATGAATAATTTGTAGTATTTTTCACAAACAGTAAGGTTTCTCAACGCACTGTAGGATTGCAGAGCTTGTCGGACTTATGAAAACAAAAGTATTGCGATCAAAAGAAAGTGAACACGTAGAGGAGCACTTTGAGCACACTAACTTGCACAAATATTTACACACACACTGAGCTGGTTTGTATTTTAGCACACTGCACAAAACACGCCGGACACTTTCACAAGTGAAATGCGATGACGGGCAGGAAGGATGCTCCGAGAGATAAGTTTGCACGCGGGCAGGATTCTTCGGTACGGGAGGATGTAAGGCAGGCCGATTTCTTCGGCGACGGGAAGGGAGCAGCTGATTCCACAACTCCGGGGGTTGGCAAAGGGGAAAAGCAGAGAAGCAGGCAGGCACAGATATTTTACGGCGAAGAGCAGTCGTCCAGGGCGAAAGTTCACTCCATGATGAAATCCACGTAGCGGGCACGGTGTGACAGCCGGGGGGAATCCATCGCTGCCAGAAATCCATGCAGAAAAAAGGCTTAGACGCAAGTACCTCTCCCTTACATTTTTTTTTGTTAATGGAGAAAAAAAGCTGGTCACGGAGACCAATTTTATATGATGACTTTTTTGGCTAGAAGAGATGGCCGTCTGCGTTTATAAGATTGCGAGAATTAAAAAACACCAGATCCTATTAAAAAAAAACTCCAATTCGGTAAACGAAGACTTATTTTATTTTCATGATGAAAGTCCAAGGGAGAGGTACAGGGGAGAAGCAATAAGGAGCCTCTTTTAAGACGTCATCACGAGGCTAGCGGGAAAGCAGGAATGAGAAGAATATACAGTTACAACTTTCTTGCTTGGCGGGCTACAATATCGCCAATCTAAAAGTATTTTTGCGCCATGCACAGGGGGTAATAGAAACATTGGCTGGTATGTTCACCAAAAATGTACGGTAGGCTTCTACCATATTAATTGTGTAGGGGGGGGGGGCAGATTGTGGGCTGCATACATTCCTGAGTCATGATAGACTGAGCCTCATCTGTACATTGATACAGCTGCGGTTAAATGTAAAAATAAAAAGTGTTATCTGGAAAGGGCATAGTAACAGACAGAGTTCGTTAGGCTAAAAAGCATGAGACTGTATTTTTCTAGACCAGATGTTAGATCAAAGATACACCGCTTTACCACAAAAAATGTAGAAATGCCATACATCTGAACAAAAGGGTGTGAAGCGAAAATAATTCTAATAAGTAGATTGCATGTAAAGTGATTTTGAATGATGAGTTATATTCATGCCCAAATAAGGAAATGACCGAAGTTAAAATGCGTTTGAAACTAACAGTCAGCCGTAACGAATTTTGTACAAGGTTAAAGCGTATGTGTGAAAGAATCAGAAAGTGAAAATAGAGAGTGATTCACTGATTTTATTTTATTAAAGAGATGAGTACTAAGAATAATTTAATTTAAATGTGAAGGGCTGTTAATACAATCGATTTAGTTTTTAAATGTTGAATTTAATTTAGGGGCTGCACTGTTTGACTATAGTGCGCAAAATAAATAAGTTATTAAACAGAATTTTAATTGAAACTGTCTGGGGGGGGGGGAATGGAATGTAAACATATATAACGAGATAATCGTTATAATACAGGCAACGTTTCACCACGCAGACAGTGGTAGCTCGACAACGGGTTCACAATCACCTTATTACCAGTTATTTCAGAAAAAAAATTTCATTTTTTAATCGTTGAACATTCCCCAATTAAAAACAGAACAAATTTTATTTACAAATTCTGGTATAAAAGTGATTGTGAACCCTTGAAGAGCCGCTAGTGCACGAAGGGTCGGACAGGTCATTGTCAAATACGCAGACGTTGGATTTTTGGAGGCGCAACATTTTAGAAACTCATTGTTTTATCACCTTGCTAGTAGAAACCAATAATACCC
This sequence comes from Maratus speciosus, assembly GCA_963932465.1. Classification (NCBI taxonomy): domain Eukaryota; kingdom Metazoa; phylum Arthropoda; class Arachnida; order Araneae; family Salticidae; genus Maratus; species Maratus speciosus. Next base: position 482,524,401 of record OZ010797.1, read on the forward strand.
ATTATCATTCCAGTTTTTTTGCGGGAGGGGGATGCTTTTTCAACTTTGGAACTGGATCCGAATTTGAAAGTGCCCTTAGAAGAAAAAAATCGAAGCAGTGTACACATAACCATTTAAACTTCAACCTCAACCTTCTATTGAAAAATAGCTTTAAAAAATATTGAAATGTAAATGAGAAATTCGTAATGAGCGCTGTCATTGTTTAACATTAGCTTACGAGTGGCTGATTTAGGATTCTAAGTGTACAGAATTTTAGTACTAATTAGGAATGTTATTATTAATAAAACCTATTTTAAACCTTTTCTGGAGCAGTCAGGATAAAAACTCTGATTAATGATGCTAATAAAACATGTAAATATTATTAATTTGATTTTAAAGCAATGTATCTTTAAAATAGATTTTTATACAGTAAACTCTGTCTAAAGCTCTGTGTTTCCGTCTTATGCAGAATCCGCTTTAGGCAGAATGTATAAAAATACCCCTAACAACAGGGGCGCAAACAGAACCTTGAAAAGGCACCACGTTGAGCAGTCCTGTTTTAACGTAAGAAAATAGTTGACCGCCGTTCTGATTATTACATGCGGGCCTATATCCCTCGTGTAGATAATTGGCCGTTAAAAAATCAACCCTGAGTATTACATTTATATATAATATTCAAACAGTCTCATTTTCATATTAAAATGTAATTCTTAAGAAAAAATGCGTTTGACTTATCTCTTCTTTGCAGAAAATATTCTTTATAAAGATTTTTTTTTTTCAACAAGCACGAAAATCAGCATATAATAAACATTTAGGGGAAATTACAATCACAGCAGTGTACGAATACACGAAGCCTAAATATTTCAAACAAATACTTAATAAATGATTTTACAAAAAACTAATAAAAAGTTTTTTTGAAATAGAGCTCTTTGGTGCTAGACAGACTGAAAATTGTAGGGACAGATCATGCCGCCATTGGTAACGGACAGAATTATAGATTATACATTAGGTTTTAAAAGATTTAAATGATCCTCTGAAACAAAGAAACTTCCAAGAAAAAAAATTAAATTCTTCTGCTTTGCAAGGGGAAAAAATCATCAATAATAAAATGCTTCTAGAAAGTAATTTTTTTAAAAATTATTAAATAACTTAAGGCTGTTTAAATCTAATGCTTGTAGCATATTTTGTAAGTATTAACTTCACCTAAATGAGTGCGCAACTTTGAGCCTACCAGACTGTGAAATGTAAAATAAATCCTTCTTTTTATTTATTTATGGGCCTTGTTTCAGTACGGGCGAAATGAAAATTTGTTGAAAATTATCTCTTGGAAGTGCACGTTTTCTTTAAAACACGAGGTCTTTATCACCAGTGGAAATATTTCACCTATCTATAAAACTAAGATCTAAGTTTTTATTCATTGACATACTGTTTTGAACACACAGTATTTTGTCAACTGTTCGGAAAGTTGAATGGAGTTACTAAAGATTTTTTTTTTCATTTTATAATTCAAAAATTCATTGTCCACTAATATGCGATATCGGATGGATCAGAGTCTGTGATTACCGCCTAAGCAAAACTCACATTACTATCTTTGAAAAATACCTTTTGTCTTATTTAATCCTAAAATTCTACGATTAAATAAGATTTAATGCGAAAAAATACATTTAGGAAAAAGTGGTGTAAATTTGCATGGGCGATAATCAGATCCTAAGGAACACTGAATTTGATACTTAACTTTCTCTCTCTCTCTTTAAAAGAAGATGCTTATCAATTCCGCATTTGAGATTTACTTTTTTTTCAAAATCTCAAAAATAATTTGGCCGCTTCCCCCTCCCCTCCCCCTTTAAATTTTGTCGCTGTGGACTGATGCGAAATATGCCTAAATCGCGCTCTTACTGTTTTGTAATCTGTATTGATGCATGTTTAGTTTCCACACACACACACCAAAAAAAAAAAAAAAAAAAAAAAAAAAAAAACCTTCAAAAGTTAATTTTGTCTTTTGTTTGTAAAATGGTCAATAATTTTCTTTAACTTGTCAAACTATTGTTTGTCTTTTTTGTGAAATCTTAAAATAATATTATCTAATTAAATCTTAAAATAGCTAAGGCATTGCTGTTGCAATCGTAAATATAGGTTTAGCAGCGGTGACTTCTTTAGCTACCATTTTTTCCCGTACAGTAATCATCATGATAAACTTCTAAATCATTTTCAATATAAATGAACCAGGAAGATTATGGTTCAGAAATAGTGGTAGCCAATAAGGTGACCGGGGATAGCCCTATAAATAGGCTTCAATTACTTTAAGACTTGAAAATCTTCGACTGTCGCCTACATAAAATTACAGAAAAAAAATCAGACATGCTGAAACGGTGTTAAGGAAGTTACTTGAGGTTGAAATATGGAATAAAGTTCGTGAATAAAAATAATTTCTTTTTACTGTGTATAAAAACATATTTTAAACAGAAATAGCATAGGTTAAACACTAAGTAAAATATGATATAGGAATATGCTGATTGTAACAATATTCCTCCAATACATATGATTAATAATGATAAAAATATGTAAATATTTTAAAAAGTTTTCATTTTGCTCTTCCTAATTTTGCGCCCTTAGAATTCGTGCGCCTGGAGCAGGTTGCTCCAATTGCTCCACGGTAGCTACGCCCCTGTGTAATTATATACGACATGAGTAGAGCTAGGGAATTATAAATTTTAGAAATCGTCATTAAAGCAAAAAAGAATGCTCGAGATATTTTTCCTCTTCCAACAATATGTTTTGAAATTTTCAAATTGCAAAAGAATAAAACTAACATAAATTTAATATGCTTTTTATTTTGTTCTAAATAATAAACATGCGTGTAATCAAAACTGCTATAAAACTCTGCATTGTGTTGTAACTATATACGACATGAGTAGAGCTAAGGAATTATAAATTTTAGAACTCGTCATTAAAGAAAAAAAGAATGCTCGAAATATCTGCCTTCTAATAAGAATAAGTTTTCAAATTTTCAAATTGCAAAAGAATAAAATTAATATAAAACTAGTCATTGTGGGCCACAGTAATACTTACCCATCATGGATATACATAATATAAAATATGAAAGTAAAGCATGTGTGTACTATTTATAAAATTCATTGCAATTCCTAAAATAAAATTTAAGCGTATATTTAAACAGTGCTTCAAGGACTTTGAAGCACCTTGTACCAGAACTTTCCCAAAGAAATACTTGGATTATTTAATGAAAAAAATACATAGGTGCCAACCTCAAACTGATCTTCCGTAATACGTGCGTTAATTTGACTCTGGTTTAATGCGTTTCGAACCAGATTTTTTTTTTTTAAGAAATGAAATTAAATAGGTTTCACGTAGAAACCTTGAATTAAATAGAGATTCATGGAATAAATTTTCTGATTCGAAAGTGCTTAACCTGGATTAAATTAATCCAGACATTGCGGAAGATTAGTTGAAGGTTGGCAGCTATACAAATATCTATCTTCAGACATAGAGACCAGTAATTTACGAAATTTCTGGTTCTAAATGACCTAAAATCCCCTGAATCCCCTGATGCGTACGAACCCTGTTAAATATTTTTAATGCATTCTAATGTTTTTAATCTTCATTTGTTCTACCAATTTCTTTACAGACATTAAAACACACTAAGATATCGCAGTTTAACATACACCCAAAAAATAGTGTACATGTCAAAAGTTTGAAATACATATATACTTTAAAACAAACATTCAAGATGGTTAAAAAAATATTTTCACGTCTTTCTTACCTATGCATCTTCAGTTATTGATGTTTTTCGTCTAACTTTCTCCCTAGTCCTTGCTTTCTAAATTTTCCCTGTCATTTATCCCTATTTTTAGAGTGTGTCGCCAGCTATTGTCGATAATTGCGTGCTGTTGATCATTGCAGATTTCTGATTTCGATGAGATTATTTCATATTAATGCGTCATTTAAACTATTGTATTTTGCTAATTTTTTAAAAATGTCGAGAAATTAGCAAAATACAGTAGGTTAAATTACGCATTAATAAGAGAAGCCATTGAAATAATCTCATCGAAATCAGAAACCTGCAATGATCAACTGCACGCAATTACCGACAATAGATGGCGACACATTCTAAAAATAGGGATAAATGACAGGGAAATTTTATAAAGCAAGGACTAGCGAGAGAGTGAGACGAAAAACATCAATATCTGAATATGCCTCGGTAAGAAAGAGGTGAAAATATTTTTTAAACCATCTTGAATGTTTGTTTTAAAGTATATATGTGGTTTAAACTTTTAACATGTACACAATTTTTTGGGAATATGTTAAACTGCGATATCTTAGTGTGTTTTAATGTCTGTAAATAAATTGGTAGAACAAATGAAGATTATGATTAATATGACATTATAAAAGAATAGATTATAAAACTACTAATGTTCTGTTACTGAATTGCGGGTACTCCTTGATTATGCCGTCGACCCATTTCGACAAATCATATAAATCGCCAAACTACTCGCAACATTATACAAATTGGCATAACTTTTATTTTAAATGACGAAAGAAAAAATAAATTAGTAAAAGATTAATAAAAATATAAATAAAACGTCGAATTCAAAATCACTTAATGACGCATCAAACACATGTAACGTGTTTAATGTCAATTGAATGTGACATTTACGATAATCCATTATTGGCATTTAATCTTATATTTTGGGGATAGTTTTTTGGTCGACGGGATAATCAAGTAGTGCCGAATTCGCAAAAGAAACATCCTTATAACTCACAAAATGATAGTCATATTAACCAACGGTTTACTGCGTTAGATTAAGCGTCACATTTCCAATTAAAATATATCTTTGAATTGAAATTTGAAGGAAATACAGGGTCATGAAAATTCGAAAAGTGTGCAAAATATGATAACAAATATCTCGGCAACTCATTATCCGATCGACATTATTCTTTATTCCAAAAATTATATTTCTTTTATTGTCTTTTATTTTCACTCCTTAAAATAAACAAGTTCGAAAATGTTTATATCAGAACGAAAATTTCGGGAGACCGAAAAAATAGTTGCGGATAATCGAGGTTACTGATATTCAATAAGCTTCTTCCCATTATTACAAACTCTATACACACCAAATTTCAAGTCTGTATCTCAGTTCGTTCGGTAGAAAGAGCGTTTACAGACACACACGCAAACACAGACGAACGGCAATTTTTTTTTTTCCAAAAATATGTTTTTCGGAATTTCCTGTGTCTGAAACGTGGAAATCTGTCAATTTTTTTTTTTTTTTTGATTTTTAAAACGATTTAAGGGGACCGTGTAAGCTCTATCTCGGCCATGTTAAAATACCCCAACTTTATGTACGTTTTTCTCAGAAATGATGAAAGATAGAGGTCTAGATTTTTTAGAGTAATTTGAATAATATGCTTTACGTATTTTAAAGTACCATTTTCTTTCTATGTGAAACTGAAAATTAATTATTAATTATTTATTGAAAGACATTTTTAAATTAGCATTTTTGGTAAGATTTCACTGTCTAAAATAAATATTTCTTAACAAATCATTAAATACCTGTGTTAAAGTATGCATTATAACATAATATAAGTATATAGAAAAATCTGAGTTCTTAAATTTAATAGATATTGAAAAAAAAGGAACACAAACCTGGAAAATCGAAATTTTGAGAAAAAGGTAATTAAAGCTGTGAAGCAGTATTGCCAGTAGACTACTTTATTTAAATTCTGATTTCTTGATTGGCACCACTTTTTTGAAATAGTAGTAAAATTCGCCTTATTTAATAACACATTATTTAGGCGAAAACCAATGGGAATTTTACAGCTTCAAAAACGTAGTGCCAATCAAGAAATCTGAATTTTAAAAAAGTAGCCCACTGCTGTGAAGTGCTTTTAGAAAGAACGAAAAAATCCAACACCTTTTTATATATAAAAACATGTGTAACACATCGTTGAAAAGATAAAAGTTTAAACTATTTAATGATATAAAAAAGTAAAAATCGATTTTTTGGTTAAATTTCGCTTACCCGGTCCCCTTAAAGACTTACCCTATACTACGTATGATGGGTAAGTAATTAAAGTGTTCTTATGTATTTATAAATAAATATGTAACCAAAACTTTTATAAAATTTTCTTTAATGTTATTACTATATCCGTTCGCGAACAAAAGAGTTCTTTTCTGCAATAATTAAATAAATTTATAGTAAACATAAATTCAATAGCTCTCAGCAAATCATATAGTGATTCAAGGAATTTTTCTTTCGACTGGTAGAGATAATGTACAAATTGAACCTCTACATCAATTCCACTCAGACGCGATGTGATCTCTGTTTTAACAGTATCTCTCTATTCTAAAAAAAAGTAACTACCGCTGTCACCGCCGCCGCCGCCACCGGTTTTGCTTTTTTTGTGACCGGAGACCTTTCTTCGTTAATATTAACAAAAATAACCACTCTATTCTAAAAAAAAGTAACTACCGCTGTCACCGCCGCCGCCGCCGGTTTTGCGTTTTTTGTGACCGGAGGACTTTCTTCGTTAATATTAACAAAAATAATGCATACAAAAATATGCAAATCGGTGGTTTTATACAGAAATGTTTGATAAACACGCTGATGCAGACAGTTTTCAAATCGAAGAATTATTTTAAGAGTTATTTAATGCTAAAGTTGGACAAAATCGTTCCACTAAAAAAGTTTTATAGCAGCAAAAACTATACATTGCAGTGTAATCATTTTTAGATCATTTTATGCGTTAGAATTTGCCGGAGTGCAGATTGCATTAATTTTTTTTTATTTTGACTCATTTTTTCAGGTTTTATTTCTATTTTAAATTCAAATTTTCAGCATTTCTAGAGATATTTTTTACAGATTTCAGAAAATTGTGCTAATTTAAACTGTTGCCAACTGTATAAAAAGCGCAAGCAATAATGTTTGCTTCAAATTAAAATTTTATTTACACGTGACTATTATAAACAGGAAAAAAAACTTTCAAATTAGAATTAAATAATTACGTATAAAAAGCAGGAACTTATTAAAAATTACGTCATAAAAAGTATACACGTGAATTTTAAAAGAGAAAGGATATTGTAAAATAATAAATTCATTAACATGCGTTAGAAGTCTTAGGAGAAATTTCGTCATATTTACGTCACATTATAGTTATTACATAAAATGAACACAAAATAATATTGCAAAAAAGTTTAAATTTAGAAATTGCGCTAGACATTTATTTGATATTTTGAGAATTAATTTAAAATGTCTCATTTAAAAGAACTTTCTTTTAGCTTTGTTAAAAATTACCAGGAGACAAAGACTCTCTTTACTTAATTCTTTTTATATTAGCTTATTTTGAAATGTTGTTACACTTGTATACGTCATCAAGTTATTTTTATTTTGACGTTTTATTTGTGTTTTTATTAATGTTGTACGAATTTATTTGTTCTTTCGTTATTTAAAATAAAATTTATATCAATTTGTATAATTTGGCGAGTGGTTTGGCGATTTATATAATTTGGCGAAATTGGTCGACAGGATAATCAAGTAGTACCGCAGCGGATTTGGCGTTAAAATTCCCCAATCAAAGAGAAATGAATAGAAATTCGTTTATAGGGAGATCGCCACTGTTTTTTAAATTATAATTCAATCTTTCCAAATCCTTTTAAAGCCGATCAAATTAGCGTGCATTTAGGGTCTGCGGTGTCTGGACGGGGGTTGGCGAGCGTAGCTCGTAGGGGGCCGAGCCCCCTAGTCATTTAAGAAATTCTTATTAAGGCACGTTCCCCGTTAATTGATGTTAGCCAGCTGCGGAACGACACGAGAAATTACACGAGTGCAGATAGGGAATTATAAATATTAGAACACGCCTTAAAGAAGAAAGAATGTTCGAATTATCCTTCTTCTACAAAGAAAGTGTTTTCAAATTTTTAAATTGCGAAAGAAAAAAAAAACTAGAAAAAATTAATATGTTTTTATTTTGTTCTAAGATAAACGTTTACTCAAAACTACTATAAAACTCTCTTTCATGTTGTAACTATATACGACATGAGTGCAGTTAGGGAATTAAATTTTCTGTACTCTTCATTAAAGAAAAAAGAATGCTCGAAATATCTCCCCTCTAATAAGAAAAAATCCCTGCCGGCCCGGCCTACAGTCGGAGGTAGATTTCGAAGTTAAGTATATTAATTGCACCAACAAAAACTAAATCATGTTTAGATATAAATCCACTTTAACAGTTTTATCTGGCCGCTTTTGACGAGTTTTTATTTCATTTTTATATAATAGCTGGTTTTATCAGAATCATGTTAAGGCGGTATTAAAAAAAAATACTTTTCCATGCTCAATAACTTGAAATTTTCTGGCCCATTTTCAGATTAATTTTTATTAGAAAAAATCGAAACTTGCTGACGTTATTTTTCAAAAGATTTATAAGCGACATGTGTTTTTATTTTTCTTTCAAATAATTGATACTTGATTAATAAACAATTATTTTTCCGTAGGGCAATATTTTTCGTTTATAACACAACCTTCTGGGGAAATTCTGTTCAAAATGCCCACTTTGACATCATTTTTTGAAATATATTCTGCCTCTATCAAAAAATTAATCATTACGGTACATTATATAGTTTCTGAAGAAGAGAATCTATCAATTGGACGCGCTTGAGAGCAAAAATTAATTTAAAAATGAGTAAGAAAATAAGCAGTTTGGATTTGAATGCATTCTTAATAAGATGATTTTTTTCTTCAACCGCTATGTATTTTTATTTTGTTTTTGCTGTAAGAATTGGTCCTATCAAAAACTTGTCTGTATAAATGTTGAAGAAAATATTAAGATATATGATAAATTCATGAGGGTTTTATATCTTGTGAATTGACGGAGTTATAGAAATTTTTCTTCTTCACGCCCCGTTTTTGTTTTCGTTTTTAATTTTTTTTCTTTTTTTTTTTGCAGTACGAATTGGTCCTATCAAAAACTTGTGAATACAAAAGTTGTAGATAATATTAAGGAGATGTATAATAAAATTTATGGGAGTTGATATCTTGAGAATTGACGAAGTTATGAATTTTGTTTCTCCCAAAACCTTATTTTTGCGCCCCTTGAGCCCATTTTTAATTTTATCCAAAATCTGTGATACATAAATTTTTGGTCCTATTTTTAGAAGTAATAAACACTTTAAACTGATTTGATATGTACAAAAAATTAAGAAGTTATGGGTTTTTTTCTGTTTTCACAAAACCCCTCCCTATTTCCATCCCCTTGGTCCAATTTTGCCCATTCACGAACTTGACCGAGATTTTATACCCCTTGATTTTATGTATCAGTTTGGAAGAGATTTGTGCAGAATTGTGGAAGTTATCGTGTCCAGAAGAAAGTGATATATATATATATATATATATATATATATATATATATATATATATAAAGTTTTTTACTGATGGTGGTTTGGGGTTCTAGGGGTCATGATCGGTGTAGATCTGCAAAATCTTTTCAGAAATTCCAACATAGGAACGAAGCCAATAGGTAGCATTTCATACGAAATCTACCTAATAACTTTTCAAATTGTAAAAGAATACAGCTAATATAAAATGAACGTTTTTTTGATATATTTCTAAATAAACATGTAACCAAAACTTCTATAAAATTTTCTTTCATGTTGTTACTATATCCGTTCGTGAGCAAAAAAGTTCTTTTCTGCAATCATTAAATCAAATTTATAGTAAACATAAATTTAATAACCCTCAGAAAATTATATAATCCTTCAAGGATATTTTCTTTCAACTGGTAAAGACAATGTACAAATAGAACCTCTACATAATTCCACTCAGACGTGATGTGATCTCTGTTTTAACAGTACACTTTAAGAAATTCTTATTAAGGCACGTTCCCCGCTAATTGATGTTAGACAGTTACCGACACGAGAAATTACATGAGTGTAGCTAGGGAATTATGAATATTAGAACACGCTTTAAAGAGGAAACAATGTTCGAAATACCCTTTTTCTGAAAAGAAAGTGTTTTCAAATTTATAAATTGCAAAAGAAAAAAAAACTAATAAAAAATTAATACGTTTAGTTCCGTTCGTAATTATGTAAATACGTAGCACCTATGGTCGTTGTTCGGTCCGTTTCTCTGTCTGTCTATTTGTCTGCCTGTCCGTTTGCATATAACAGAGAAAAACGCTTGAAAGGTTTTTAAACTAAGAAAAAATTTGCTAAATTATTCTGGAACGTTGTACTGAGAAATCTGTAAATTTCCTGTGGAATGAACAGATACATAGGTGGCGAATGCACGTGCAAGCGAGTTAATTTTCACCAGTACATAATAGTAGTAGGAATATTCCAGAAAATAAAATTATAACTTCCTGTTATAAAAACTTATGAAAAAGAAAAACCATCCCGAAGTATATGCGGAACGTTACAATTTTTGTACGGTGCACACACTGAATTGGTAAATGCCATTTTTTAAATTTAAAATTTTAAAGATGAGTATTTTTCTATTTTGATCATTTCAAATACATGTTTAAGTACGCAGTAAAAGAAAACAATATTGGAGTATCACGTTGAAATTCTTAATTTATTGTCTCAACGCAGCTTATTTAAACACAATTTCTGATTTAAACATAATTTTAATGTAATTTATGAAAACGCCATATACATTTACCTTAGTTAATATCTTAAAGGTCTCCTCGCATTTAGGACATTATCTTTGTCGCTAATAGGTCACGGAAGAAAACAAGTTACCTAAATGCGTGGAAAACCTCAGAACTTAAATCTGAAAACTTTTCGCGTTTTCACAAGCTAACTTTGCTGGTAAATGAAACACACATGGTAGCCACTGACGTCTGTAATTTTATTTGATCTTCAAATTTAACAGGAAAAAAACTTGAACCAATTTCGGAAGTTTTTATCGCATTTAGGAAACATTGGGGTGCTATGAAATGAGCGACGTCCATTGGAATGGGAATTTATTTGTTATAAAATATTTTAAAAGATAAATTTTAAAAGATGTCGATAAATGTTTCGGGTTTTGTTCATTAAGATCGTAGGCCTCATTATACAGCATTTATTTATAATTCTTGCATTAAGATTACAAGGAACTGAACATTATCGCATTTAGGGGTCATCACATTTAGGCACACTGACCTTACAGTTTAATTACAAGGACAATGAAGAGTTTTCCGTTACATTACGGCTAATGGGAAAAAATTACTTCAAGTGCATTTTAATGATGTTACAGCTTTTCAAACACAATGAAATTAATATGCATTTATGAAGTGCACTAAAATATGCATTCAGTACAATATGCGGTGCAAAAAAATATTTATAAAACTAGTTATAGTACGAACGCACCTCATTTGCCACGCTTGGCGTGCAATTTCCAACTTCTTTTACTTTGGTCTAAATAAACCTTTACTCAAAACTGCTATAAAACTCTGTGTTTCGTGTCCTAACTATATACGACATGAGTGCAGCTAGGGAATTTTAAAATTAAAACTCGTCAATGGAGAAAAAAATAATGCTCAAAATATCTTCCTTCTGCTAAGAATAAGTTTTCAAATTGGAAAAGAATAAAGCTAATATAAAATTAACGTGTTTCTTTTTTTAGCACTTTCCAACAAAGTGGGAAAATGCTTATGCATTCAGTTTGTCTGCCCGTCTTTCCACGCTCTAACTCCCGTAAATATAGTGTGATTTTCATGATTGTAGGACTGATAAACTTTATTTAGGGTCACCGATGCATGTTTGGTATTGTATATGAAGTATGTGGGATTAATAGTTTCTTTACTGGGAGTTAAACCACTTTTACGCTCGAAATATTTCCATCACATTATGGTATATAGGGGAAAATCGTTTGTAGAGTATTTTATTGATATTACGCTATTTCAAATGTAATGAAACTTATATAAATCACTGAATTTCACTACAAGATGTTCATGATAGAATAGGGAATTCATAGCATTTGTCGTTCATTTACAGGGAAACACAAAAGAAATCGGTTACAGTACTGTCTTTGAGTAACAATTGCTGGAAGTGCGTTTTAAAATTCGGTATGCGCTTTTAATTTAACTAATGTTTTGCAGGTTACTCGTTGTATATAGATTCTTTACCTCATATACAGAGTTGCACAAAAGAATTAGCGTATCATTCTCCTTCTTAGTCGGAATTGTTGAAGGGAAAGTTCCAACTGAAGTATAAGTATTTCTTAACTGAGCTAAATTTTTGCATGCATTTAGTTAAGAGATGCAAATCTATATATCTTATACAGGACTTCTCAAAGAATTTGGACAATTTTCCGATTGCAGATGGGAAATTGGGTTTTTAAATGTGTTATGCGGTTCCATATGCTTCAATTAGACATAATATTTTAACTTATTAAAAGTGCAGTTTTGCCACATTATTCTGAATGTGTTGGGAAGTGTTTCATAATCTATGGTTGACGAAATATCTTTAATATATTAAGAATGTGTTTTCAAATGTTCAAATTGCAAAAGAACAAATCTAATATAAAATTAACATGTTTTTATTTTCTTCAAAATAAGCGCGTAATCAAAACTTCTAGAAAACTTTCTTTCATGTTGTTATTATATCCGTTCGTCTACAAAAAGGTTATTTTCTGCAATCAATAAACCAAGCTTGTAGTAAACATAAATCTTAATATCTATCAGCAAATCATACAGTGCATCAATGATATTCTCTTTGAACTTGGAGAGGCAATTTACAAACAGAACCTCTGCATTCAATCCCATTCAGACGTGATACCTCTTTCAACAGTACCCTTTAATGAATTCTTATTGAGGCACGTTCTCCGATAATTGATGTTAGCCAGTTACAAGAAGACACGAGAAATTACATGGGTGCAGCTAAGGAATTATAAATTTTTGAACACACCATTAGTGAAAAAAGACGGCTTGAAATATCCTTTCTGTTCTAAGAATGTATTTTCAAATTTTCAAATTGCAAAAGAATAAAACTAGTAAAAAATTTATATGTTTTATTTTGTTCTAAATAAAAGTGTAGTGAAAACTGCTATAGAACTCTCTTTCGTGTTGCAAAAATATACAGCATGAGTGCAGTTAGGGAATTAAATTTTTTAGAACTTGCCATTAGACAGAAAAGAATGCTCCTTCCTCTGCTAAGAATGTGTTTTCATATTTTCAAAATGCAAAAGAATAAAACTATTAAAAAATTAATATGTTTTTGTTTTGTTCTAAATGAACGTAGTGATAAACACTGTTATAATACTCTCTATTGTGTTCGAACTATATACGACGTGAGTACAGCTAGAGAATTATAAATTTTAGAACTAGGCTTTAGTGAAAAAAGAATTCTTGAAATATCTCTACACAGAATTTTTTTTTTCAAATAAAAAAAGTGTAAAGGTAATATAAACTTAACATGTTTTTATTGTGTTCAAAATAGACGAACGTACGCTTTGAGAACAATTACCTCCATGTTTTAATATTTTAAAGTTCAAGACGAATGAATCGTATGTTTACTTTTATGGAGCGAGAGATTGAGCTGCCAATCTAATTTCAATTGCAGTTATCTCAGAATATATACATAATTGAATGTAAGTTATTTTGAATAATCTTTTTAAAAAGATAACACTTAAGAAGTTTTATTCGAAAAAATAATTTTGAATAAAAATAGCCGAATAGAATATGAAAAAGCGAAGTGTTTATCGGGATTCCGATGAGTTCACTCCGCAAGTGTTATGCACTTAGCGCTGTTATCTATATAATAAATATATTAAATATGAAAAGATACTGTCTCATATCTTCAATACTAAATAGAAATTTAGTACTTTAGTTTTACCATATGGTATAATATCTCATGGTGTTTTTACCGTAAAATAAAACAACTTTTGAGAAAATGTATCATAACATGTTCTTCCACTAAGTTCTTCAATTCATTTTATTAATCATTAAATCATGTTTGTGGTAAACATAAATTTAATAGCTTTCTGTACAAAATAAAGGGCGGTTCAAGGTTATTTCCTTCGAAGTAGTCAAGCCAATTTACAAACAAAACAACTACATCCAATTTCACACAGACGTGATCGCTTCTTTAAATGTAACCTTTAAGCAATCCTTCCTGTAGCACGTTTTCCCAAATTTATGTTAACCAGTTACAAATGGAAACGAAAAACTACATGTGTGTATCTGGGGACTTATACATTTCAGAACTAGTCATTAGAGAGACAACATTGCTCAAAATATCCTTTCTATTCTTAGAATATTTTCTTAAACTTAAAGTTTGCAAAAAAGTAAAAATTTATAAAATATTTTTTTTCTTATATTCTTCCTTTTATAACATTCTTGTATGGATATAATTTCACACATCGGCCTTTCAGTTTTATTTTTCAATGCGTTAAAATTTGAAAGGAGTAGTTAAAACTGAAATACACACAAATTCGAAAATAACTAACCATCTTCAAATAAGTAATGCATATATATATTTTTTAAATAACTTGATTATTTTTTCTTTAAGTTAATGGCGTACTCAATTGCCTAATTATTTTATAACTAGGCAAATAAAATGCACGGAGTTTTAATTTGACGTTTAAAACTTACATTGAAATCTTTCATAAAATTTTCTTCAGTGTTTTTATTGCATGTACATATAATTACTTTCTTTATCATTAAATTACATTTGTGGTAAACATACATTTAATAGCATTATGCAAATAAAAAGGTGGTTTAAGGTTATTTCCTTCGAACTAGTCAAGCCAATTTACAAACAAAACAACTACATTCAATTTCACACAGACGTGCTCGCTTCTTGAAATGTAACCTTTAAGCAATTATTCCTGTAGCACGTTTTCTCAAATTTATATTAACCAGTTAGAAAAAGAAACGAAAAACTACATGTGTGCAGCTGGGGAATTATACATTTTAGAACATATCATTACAGAGAAAACATTGCTCGAAATATCCTTTCTGTTCTTAGAATATGCTCTGAAATATAAAATTTGCAAAAGAGTAAGAATTCGTAAAATATTTCTTCTGATATTTTTAATTTTTATAACATTCTTGTTCCTATATAACTTCAAAAATGCGCTTTTCAGTTTTACTTTTCAATAAATTAAAATTTGAAATGGTCGTTAAAGTTTAGAAATGGCCAAATATTAAAAAATAAGAAATGTTAATTCAATATAAAAATTTACAATTAAAAATTTGAACATGGGTGCTTTTTTTAGATTATCTGGAATTCAAATTATTTTATACACGTGATATTTATTATTTAAAAATGACACTAATTTCTCAAATTATTTAAAAAAATTAAAATAAGACAAACACTTAATACCATTCAAACACCATAACTAAAATAAAAAAATTAAATTGATTTTTAAGGGGTCTCAGGACTCTTAAAGCTTCAAACTTTTCTAAATTTAAAATTTTTTAGATACTACTATATTTTCCAAACATTTTGATATAATTGTTTCCTTGAAATTCCCGTTAGAACAAAAGTTATAGATTTTAGAATTGTACCCCCTCAATAGCTGAAGTGGCGCTTCCGAAATTTTGAAGTCATTTTCCTCCAAATGATTTTTTTGTGCATAACACACACGATATTTCAAAAACTTTTGAATATTTTTTCATGGAACTTTGAAAACACATGTTTCATGTTAGTCTGTATAAACTGAACTCAAAGTTTAATTTTTATTTTTCAAAATAGCATTTTTTTAGGTGATTATGCTTTTGAAATTTTCAAAATTTTGCATTAGCTGAATACAACTTTGTATTAAAAATATAAAAATGCTTCCAGTACAAATTTAATTAGGTTCCGGATAATTGCTATAATCTGAAGTATAAGTAGGCATCAAAATTTCAATTCTAGTTACAAAGTGTATTTTGAAATCCTGCGCGTAAGCTGTTATACTAATTTTCTACTCGTCAAATGTCTAACAGTTTGGAGACCCCTATAAATGCTAATTCTGCATCTTTCAATTTTTAAAACACATGAAATGAAAGAACATACTTATATCTTAACACATGGGAATTATTCCAGAGAGAATCATTCGCCTTGCATACAATATATCAAAAGAAAATCAAATTTAATGTAATTGCTTAACAGGTGCAAAGGCCAACTTAGTGAAAAAGATTCCATGCCGGGACTCGAACACGGGCCACCAGTATAGCGCACTTACGTTCTACCGACTAAACCACATGGATTTCTCACTAGCGCACTGACGTTCTACCGACTAAACCACATGGAACGATACCCAGCCTTGAAAATTTCTCACTATTATATGTTGGCAAGGCTACAAACGCAGCACAGGATGGAATATCTTCTTGTTCTGCGTTTGTAGCCTTGCCAATATATAATGTTTAGAAATGTTCGAGGCTGGGTATCGTCCCATGTGGTTTAGTCGGTAGAACGTAAGTGCGCTATACTGATGGCCCGGGTTCAAATCACGGCATGGAATCTTTTTCCCTATGTTGGCCTTTGCGCCTCTTAAGCAATTACATCGAAATTTGATTTTCATTTGATATACTTATATCTTTCCCCCCAATAAAATTTTTGTTTTAAAATCATATACATTTTAAGATATTAAATGTTGAAAATATTCTTTTTGTTTCATTTTTTTCCAACTTTAAGAGTCCCGAGACTCCTTAAACGATTATAAAAAAAACAATAATGAATTGTTAAAAAAAATAAGTAAAGTTGTGCAAAAATTAATCATTCTCAAAGGTATATTTCTAAATATTCTTTTTTTTTTGTAATAGACAATCTAATATCGAAAATATTTTTACTTAATTTAAAATATTATGTATGTTCAAAACTGTATCAAGATGTCCTAAATATACAGTTTTTCTTTTCTAAAGTCAATAAAGTAAGTTTACGGTAAATACAAAAATAAAAGCCTTTTGAAGGAAACTTAAAGAGGATTTCCAGATTATTTCCCTCCAACTGGTAAAGTCAATTTACAAACAAAACCTCTCTATTCAATTCCATTCAAACGTGATCGCTATATTAAAGGTATCCTTAAAAGATTTATTTTTGAAAAACGTTCTCTGATAATTGATGTGAGCCAATTACGAAAGTAAACGAAAAATTAGTCAAGTGCAGATAGTGGATATTAAATTTTAGAACTCGTCATTAAAGATAAAAGAACATTCGAAAAATCCCCCTTCTCTTCAGAATATATTTTGGAATTATAAATTGCAAAAATATTCATTTAAAATTTACGAAAGTAACAGGTTTGTATGAAGTATATTTTCTAGTATTTCACGTAACATACGTGCTTTTATAAAAGATAACATTTCAGTTATGAGGATTGTTCCGTATATGAAAAGAGTTAAAAACTATTAATAAAACTTAAATATTCTCGAACTATTAATGTGTGTTTATGCAAATTAATGTTTGCTAAATAAACATAATAACACTAAAGTTTTAACTTGATTTTTCTTCCTTATCTTTAGTTTGAATATAAAGTATTTTCTTTATATAGCATTTATCATATAGAATTATTAATCACTTCCTCTAGCAGTAAATAAATGTAACTAAAAATAAAAGCATATTCTTAAATATGAAGCGGTAAGCACTTTACGCTCCACATTAAGGACTGCTACACTTTATTACAAAAGGTGACCGGCCACTTCCGATTTTTGACGTTTTCATAAACATCTAGAAAACTACATGAGGTATTATCCTGAAACTCCAGGTGTGTAAACAGAATAGTACAGGTCATATATTTCCGTGAAGATTTTTTTCCGAAATCCCATAGGGGATCGCCAACAAACTGAAAAAAAAGAATATCTTTTGCACAACCCTGTAAAAAATAAAGTAGCAAAAGCGTTCAAACTGTAGATTATGATTAAGTGCCTTATTGTAATAAATTGTGTCCATTTTTATGAGAATAGCATGTATATTCGTAGAGAAATTAAAGTTTTTTATAAAAAGAGTCCCAAATTTTGCCAAGTTTTTTTCTTATAACTTGTAAAGTTCTTAATATAAATAAAATGTTCTTTTCAGAAAATATGACAAATAACATCGTACACAATACCCTGCAATCAAAATGAAAAAATAATAAAAATTACATGAAAAATCAACAGTTTTACTAAATAATGATTCACTGCGCATGCCCGAATGTAACATAGTATAATATGCATAATGTGTTAGCTAAATGTATAGAGCAACTTTTTTGAAAATCTCAAAAATATAGTTTGAAAAGCCTGAAAATTATCGGTTATAGAATAAGTTCAAAATCCGTTATTCCAAAATGGAAGCAAAAAGATGAGGGGCAGCATCAAAATACAGTAGTGCGTGCAATATTGTATATGCTGTACTGGTACTAATCAATGGATATATGGATACAACCCCTCATCATTTTGCTTCATTTTCGAAATAATGGATTTTGAGCTTATTTTATCAATGATAATTTTCAGAATTTTCAAGCAATGTTTTTGAGACTTTTACAAAAGTTGCTCTATACATTTAGCTAACACATTATGCATATTGTATTTTCATTCGGGCATGCACAGGGAATCATTATTTGGTAAAACTGCTCATTTTTCATACAATTTTTATTTTTTCATTCTGATTGCAGGGTTACGTAGTTATTTGTCATATTTTCTGAAAAGACTTTTTTTTACGTTAAGAACTCTGCAAATTATAAGCAAAAAAACTTGGCAAAATTTGGGACTCTTTTTATAAAAACTTTAATTTCTTTACGAATATACATGCTATTCTCATAAAAATGGACAAAATTTATTACACTAAGGCACTTAATCATAATCTATAGATTGAACGCTTTTGCTACATTAGTTTTTACAGGGTTGTCCAAAAGATATTCGTTCTTTTTCAATTTGTTGACGGTCTCCTATGGAGTTTCGGGAAAAAAATCTTCACGGAAATATATGACCTGCACTATTATGTTTACAAACCTGGAGTTTCAGGATGATTCCTCATCTATTTTTCTAGATATTTAAGAAAACGTCAAAAATCGCAAGTGGCCGGTCACCTTTGGCCATATACTATATTACCAGTTCATACGGCATCATGGATTGATTGAGCACTCTGTTTTTCCAGAACTTTTCGTGATGTTATAATATTTCACACAAAACAAGGTACATATACAGTCGGACCTCTATTTAAGGAAGTAGCTAAATCCCGAAAAAAAGTTCGTTATATGGAAAATTCGTTAAATAGAGAGTCACTTTTTAAAATACTTTAAACTACATAAAGCGTAATTTAAATCCATAAACACTAAATATAATTAAAAAAAGTAATTAGTTACACTTTTTTATAAATTATACCTATTTGTTTTATTTATTTTACCTATCAAAAAGAAGACTGCAAGGGAAATAAGAATGAAACAAAACATTGTCTGGAAATACATTGTATTTTCAGTTAAAAAAATAATTTTACATTAAAATCACGATTTTTTATTGTGGTTAATAAGATGTTTGGAGGAATACCAAATTTTAAAGCAGTATTCTTTTTCTTCACGCCTTTATCCACCTCATCAATAATATATTTTTTTTTTCTTTGATGCTCAAGTTTTGACATTTTTAAGCTACAAGAACCTAAATTATCAACACGATTGATCATGATCAACAATCTAGAAAACGGGAAACTATAGTTTAAAGATATGAGGCAGCTCTATTGAGGGTTAAAAGGGAATATTGAAAGTTTGCACTTCTTGGATGAAAAACAAAGAATCACTGCAATTTTACTGCTCTCAGTGACTTAGGTGCCTGGTAAGACCTGTTCATGGTCATTGATCATCATAAAATGTGTTAAGAGAAAGAATAAGTTTGAAAAGTCCAGTAATATTTAAAACAAGTTGGAAATTGCTCGTCAAACGTGGCAAATGAGGTGCGTTCGTACTGTAACTAGTTTTATAAATATTTTTTGACCGCATATTTTACTGAATGTATATTTTAGTGCACGTCAATAAGTGCATATCCATTTTATTCTGTTTCGAAAGACTGTAACATCCTTAAAATGCACTTGAAATATTTTTTTTTTCTCATTGGCCGTCATGTAACGGAAAACTTTTGACTGTCCCTGTCATTAAACTATACATCCGATTTTCATAAAATTTGAAATGACTCGACAAAAATTTGCAACAATTATATATTTAAAATTTCAGACCATTCGGAAGGCTGTAACATCATTAAAACGCATTTGCAATAATTTATTCCCATTGGCCGTAATGTAACGGAAAACGTTTGACTGTCCCTGTAATTAAACTATGCATCCGATTTTCATAAAATTTGAAATTGCTCGACAAAAATTTACAACAATTATATATTTAAAATTTCAGACCATTCGGATGGCTGTAATATCATTAAAACGCACTTGCAATAATTTATTCCCATTGGCCGTAATGTAACCGAAAACTTTTGACTGTCCCTGCAATTAAACTATGCACCCGATTTTCATAAAATTTTAAAAGACTTGACAACATTTTGCAACAATTATATATTTAAAATTTCAGACTATTCGGTCGGGTACTTTTTGCTCTGTTATATGCGGACAGACGGACTGAACGACGACTATAGGTGCTACGTATTTAAATAATTACGAACGCACCTAAAAATAGCGAGAAGAAGAAATTAGATCCCAAGGAAAAGTTCGTTAAATGGAGAATGCACTTCGCTATTTGGAGGTTATTTTACGAAGAAATTTGCAAAATGTTCTTGGTTCCAAGTAAAAGTTCGCAAAATGGAGGAGTTCGCAAAATAGAGGTTCCTTAAATAGAGGTCCGACTGTATTTGCATTTCCATTGTAGTGTTTTTTTTTTCTCAAAATCATTACCCTTAACCCAAGTTCAGTTAGGATAAAATACCCTGTATTTTTGACTCAATAATTGGTTTGTGACCCCGTGTTCTATGGCAATTTTTCATCCTCTTGATGTCTGTTATAACCCCTCTGAATTTATCTGTCGAATTCGACAACACCTTGTATATATTGTACACGTCATCCTAACCTCTTTTAGCCCCCCCCCCCCACATGCTATTTATTTCGAGCAGCAATTAAAACGTCGTCTCTAAAAATTAACGTTACGTTACTTAAGCAAACCGTAAAACAAAGCAGATGTATCATTGTACGGTTCAATACGGATTATCTCCACAGCAATTTTTTTAACTTCTAAGCATCGCACATTTTTAATTTTTACACTGTCGTATGTGGATAAAAATGTACTTTTAAATGCACTTCGTTTTAAAACTGCATCTCAATTTATTTTTGAGATATTATTTATTTTTGTAGTTTTTCACGCATTTCCATATGTTCGCAACTGAAGTACCCTATTTCTGTAAAACGTAAAGATAAAATATTTAGTTGTAAAATAGTAGATTATTATATCTTTTTGTTGCCATTTTTCCATAGCAACTGGAAAAAAAAATTAAATTCGTGCTATTTTGAAAAAATATAAATGAATGATTTCTGATAAAATACGGAGGTATTATAAACACTATATTTAAATTTAAGTACCCATATTAATGTTACAAACAAATGAAGGCATATGAATTGTTAATTAGATAGTCGATCTTTTTTCTTCTTTTGGTCGAGATTTTTGAATGACAGCATCGATTTTTGTTAAGTTTGCGTATTATTCTGCGATAGTGATGTCCTATACATACGTTTTCTGTAGATGTTGTTTAAGACTGGATCGTCAATGTGGAATTCGTCAGAAGATGCAAATGACGTCATTTTATATAAAATAAAAGCCTGTATTTTAAGTCTTAAAACTGAAATATGTCATGTACTACTTATATATATATATATATATATATATATATAGTTAAAAAATTCCAATAGTTATTTCAAGCATTACCACAAACTGTAAACTTTAATTGAAGCACAAAATTAACTTAACCAAACCAAATAAGAACTATAATTCTGTAAAACTAAATTCTGTAAAAGCAGAATTCGTAGTTTCTAGTTTATTTATTTTTTTACAAATGCTCTTTTTAAAAATACCATAATAATGTATTTCATGTTGCTATAAAATACGGTCGATTGCAGTAACGTTCTTTATGCAATCAATAACTCAAATTTGTGGCAAACATTAATATAACAACATTCTTAAAATTTAAAAAGTACCTCAGCGTATTTTTTTCCTACCGGTTTAGCCAGCTTACGTACAACATATCTACATTCAATTCCACCCAGACGTGATCGCTTCTTTTATGTTAACCCTTTAAAAATAGCTTCTGGGAGCGCGTTCTCCGATAATTGATGTTAGCCCGTTACGGAGGAAAACGAGAGATTACATAAATGCAGGGAAGGAATTATAAAGTTTATATCTTGCCATTATAGTGAATCTAAAACGCGAAATATTATTCATCTTATCAACATATTATGTACTAAAATTTAAAAAAAATCGAAATAGTAAAGCTTACATAAAACATTTTCCCCATACATTTTTCTTTAAAAACGTACTGTATTTTAAAATCTAAAATTTATTATTTACTGTTATGTATAAACTTCAAGCGGTGGTTTATGTTTAAATATTGGCAAATCGTAATTATTTAATCAGTGTGAACTCAATATCAAGGATTACATTCTGAAATTTGAGCATAAATGTTTTTTTTTTCATTATTATTAAAGATTTTGTATTTTGTAATTTATTATTTCTTTTTAATATCTTACATTATAAAATAAAAATTTGCCATACTTACATACAACATTTTTGCATTCAATTCTACTCAGACGTGATCGCTTCTTTTATATTAACCCTTTAAAAAAACTTTTGGGAGCACGTTCTCCGATAATTGATGTGAGCCCGTTACGGAAGAAAACTAGAGATTTCATAAGTGCAGGGAAGGAATTATAAAGTTTAAATCTTGCCGTTATAGTGAAAAGAAAACTCGAAATATTATTCCTCTTATCAGGATATTATGTACTTAAATTTTAAAAATTTAAAAGAGTAAGGCTTACATAAAACATTTTCCCCATACTTTTCCATTGAATAACTTTTTTCTATTTTAAAGTCTAAGATTTTGGCTTTTGAGTTAAGCGGATTTGATATCCTGTGAGTTGAAAATGAAGTTATGAATTTTTTTCTTCTTTACACACTTTTCCTTCTTTTTTACTTTCACAGTTGATCTTATCAAAAAGTTGTCAATATAAAAGTTATAGATAAGATTAAAAAGACTTATAATACATTTAAGTACATTTGATATCGTGTGAATTGAATAAATTTAAGTAAATTTGATATTGTGAAATGACAAATTTATGAATTTTTTTCTTCTTAAAACCCTATTTTTTTCGTCCCTTGACCCCATTTTTATGATATCAAAAACCTGTCAAACATACTTTTTTGGCTCTTTTCCTAGAAGTAATACTATCTTTAAGCTGATTTGATATGTATTATAATTAAGAAGTTATAGTTATGGGTTTTTTTTTTCACAAAACCCCTCTGTACTTCCACCCCCTATTCCGATTTTGACCATTAACGAATATGACCGAGATTTTCTGTCCCTTGATTTTATGTATCAGTTTGGAAGAGATTTGTGTAGATTAATGGAAGTTATCGTATCTATAAAATAGTTATATATACACTGACGGAAAAAAAATCCCAACACCAAGAAAGACTTGTGTTAGATAAACGAAATTTGGTAGGCGTGTTCATACATCTGAAAGATGACATCGATTGAAATTTCACGCTTCGCGCATAAGTGTGGCGCTAGTAACGCCACTCAGAACTTGCAGGTCAGGTTTACTTTAAATGCGTGCTGTAAAGTTAGTGGGCGTTATTTAGCTTCGAAATGTGACGTATTGAGTTGATGTTAGCCAAGAATGCCTTTAACAAGACGAAGAAGCCACAGTCAACAGCTCACCGAGTTGGAACGAGGTCTCATATTCGGGCTACGAGAAGGTGGATTTTCTTTCCGCGATATTGCAAAAAGACTGGGCTGGAATGTATCCACTGTGCATGATTGTTGAAAGTAGTGGTCAAGGGATGGTACTGCCTCAAGAAGACCGGGTTCCAGGTGGCCACGTGGTACTCCTGACAGGGAAGATTGCCGTATTCGCCGTACGACTGTGGCGCATCGTACTGCGTCTGCGGCAGAAATTCGAGCTGCAGTTGGTACCATAGTGACACAACGAACTGTTAGAAATCGGTTACTTCAAAGGCAGCTCCCAGCTAGGCACCCTGTAGGGTGCATTCCACTGACTCCAAGCCCTTGCCGTTTGCGAAGCCATTCGTGTCAAGCCAGAGCTCATTGGTGGTCGGCGTGGAGATCAGTTGTGTTTCTTTTTCATCAGAAAACACAACAGATCTCCACTCCGTCCTCCAATGATCTCTGGCTTGCCACCAATGGCGTCGCAAACGGCAATGGCTTGGAGTCAGTGAAATGCACGCTACAGGGCGCCTGGATCGGAGCTGTCCTTGAAGTAACCGATTTCTAACAGTTCGTTGTGTCACTGTGGTACCAACTGCAGCTCGAATTTCTGCCGCAGACGCAGTACAATGCGCCACAGTCGTTCGGCAAATACGGCGATCTTCCCTCTCAGGAGTGCCACGTGGCCACCTGGAACCCGCTCTTCTTGAGGCAGTACCTTCACTTGACCCCTGCTTCCAACAATCATGCACAGTGGATACATTCCAGCCCAGTCTTTCTGCAATAACACGGAAAGAAAGTCCACCTTCTCGTAGTCCGAACATGCGACCTCGTTCCTACTCGGTGAGCTGTTGACAGTGGCTTCTTCGTCTTGTTAAAGGCATTCATGGCTAATATCAACTCAATACGTCACATTTCGAAGCTAAATAACGCCCACTAACTTTACAGCACTCATTTAAAGTAAAACTGACCTGCAAGTTCTGAGTGGCGCTACTAGCGCCACACTTATGCGCGAAGCGCGAAATTTCAATCGATGTCATCTTTCAGATGTATAAACACGCCTACCAAATTTCGTTTATCTGACACAAATCTTTCTTGGTGTTGGGATTTTTTTCCCGTCAGTGTATATATGTAATAATAAAAATTTTCGCCCTTTTTTATTAATTAAACTATTTCAAATTATTATAATATCTGCCTTTTTTACTTAGCTTTTATAGTATCTTAAATATCTTTTATCTTTTTTTCCATGCTTTAAATGCGTATTCTTTTATTATTCTAAAAACCTTAATCCATTCGTCTATTCTTATAAAACCCATTAAATTCATTTTTTTTCATTTTATTCTGAAACTAAATTATTTTTGTTTCGAATGTTTTTAATATCATTTATTGTATTTTTTCTATTTCCCACAATTCCTTGCAAAGTCCGTCAACAGTTGTTTACGTTATAAATCTCACGCTGAGACTAAAGAGTTCATCATCGACGTCACGCGTACTTCCCTCCTTCCCCCGGAGCTAAGTCCTATCGTAGCCTGCCTCTCGTCGCGTCCTCCCGACTATTTTTACGGGGTTGGTTCTTTCAGCTGTAACGTATTCGTACGCGTGTCTTTTCCGCAAGTATTTAGCCTGTTGCATTGGCTGGGAGACAGAGAGTATTACGATTATTGATTTGCTTAAATAACCCATGTCACCTTGAGAGTTTTGTTTACTGTTTCTTCGTCATGCTGTTCTAATTTTTAACATCTAGGGTTACATTTCAAGGCGTAGCAACGACCCGAACATGGGTAGCATCTAGTGGAATTGGTGTATTTTATGATCATCTAATAAATATTTGATGAATCTAAAGGCTTCAGTTATCATTTTATGGGAAACTACCAATGGCCGTCGGCCTGATCTTCTACTCTTAACCATGATTTTATGACTGCTAAACTGTGATTTCTCGGTTGAGTTAGATAACGAGTGTATGACTGCTTCTTAAGACCGATATGTTTACATCATACTAGTGAAAACATCATATAGATATATATATATAGAGAGAGAGAGAGAGAGACAGAGAAAGATAAAATTTTGAACTTATGGTGATTTTGGGTTCTAGGACTCATAATCGGTGTAGATCTACAAAAAAAAAAAAAAAGAAAAAAAAAATCCTAGATTCCAACATAGGGGAGAACGTAATAGGTAGTATTTCTTACGAAATTTACCTAAAATTGAATAAGTAGAAACAAAAAAATATGTAACTATCATATTTAATTTTTTTTAATCGCGGTCTGCAATAAAACTTTATTTTATGTTGTTAATATATACATTCTTGTGCATAAAAGTTTTTTTTTTTTTTTTCAATCATTAAATCAAGTTTGTGGTGAATAAAAAAATATAATAGCTATCGGGAAAAATGCAAAGTACCTCAGAGTTATTTTTCAAATGATAAAGATAACTTGCAAACAACACTTATCGCTTGTAACATTTTTAGCCGTATGTTTGTAAAAAAAACTTTTTTTCTCAAATGTTCCCTATCAGAAAATGATTTTTTAGGTTAAAAAATGTGACAGCTTTAACTGTATACTGTAACAAAAAAAAAAAAAAAAAAAAAAAAAAAAAAGATGTAAATCTACAAAACTAGTTTTCATAATTCTAGAGAAATCTGTCTGCTTACAAAAATTTTATCTGTATACTGTTAAAAAATAAATAAATAAATAACTAAAATAAAATAAAATAAAATAAAACATGTAAATCTACAGAACTAGATTTTGTAAAGCTTCAGAAATTTGTATACTTATTAAAATTTTTATCGGTAAACCGGGTTAATTACATTAATTTTTTTTTTTTTTTATTGCAGTTACATAAAAAGTTCTAGGCATTCCAGTTTCCTAGAAACTGCTTAGTAACCTCATAGAGTTTTTTTACAGTATGTTCTCGTATATTTTACATTATTTATTAAAACCGTATATCTACCAAAAGTATCATAACACATTTTTTTTTCTTTTTCAGGTAAGAAACATTTACATACAGATGTAAAAGTAGTTAAGTTGACTGACACTCTTTGTAATACTCATTGTAACTGTGAACAAGTAGGTAAGTTTTATTATAAACTGTTTCTAGGATGTTGTTTCGACTGAGTCGAAACACTGTATAAAAACTAGTATCGTGAAGGAATTTTCACCTTGTTATTATTATAAACTTTAAAACATACTTATAAATACTTAAAAGGTGACACAAACATATAAAGATATTATTTAATATAACCCTGAGATCTTTCACACGCACACGTCTTCACTTTCAAAGGGAAAATATGACTTTTCCTCTTTTGATTTGATAGTTTGATCATCTTTTCCCTTTGAAAATGAACGCGTGTGAGTTTGAAATATATCAGGATTATATTAAATAATATCTTTATATGTTTGTGTCACCTTTTAAGTAATTATAAGTATGTTTTAAAGTTTATATTTTATAATATAGTATCGTTCAGTTCAAAGATTGTAACGGGCGAATTAAAAAAAAAGCCTTATTACAATGTAAAAAAAGACAGGTGTTTCTTAATTTACGAAAATGTACTATAACCATGAACGAAAATATACGATAACTTCTTCCCAGTCACCCAAGATTCCAAAAAGCGCTCCTTTATCTCTAGAAAATATCATAAAAGAATTTACCTTTAAGATTTAAAGAAGGATTCATAAAAATAAATTTTTATTGGCTGTCGAATAAGCTCGTCGTAATTTTCGAAAACGTTCCCGAGTAGTCTTTACAGTTCATTAACGAGTTCTCTGTACCTAGAAAACCGAATTTTCGGATGTTTTGAGGTCTCAAGTAAATATTTGCATGTCCAGCAAACATGTTTAACTGAAAAAAATAGAATTAAAAGCATTCACATTAACATTAAAATTAACATTTTACTGTTACAATTGCGTGCACAATTTTAGCTATGCGGCTAACATTGTAGGAATATACAATGTGTTTCTTAAATTGTGGAATACATATAAGAATAGAAATATTATTGAGTCAAAACAATCATTTTTTTCATCATCACAGGAAACTAGCTCTGAAATCCAACTATCCCATCAAAAGTACAATGTGTCTCACACAAGCTTAACACAAATTTTCATTTAATAATAATATAGATACTTGAGTGAGATTTTCATCATATTAACTCTTCTTGGTATAAACTGATATTAATAAATTGATTAATGAAAATATTCTCTAACGATGGTAGCGGGTTTTGCAGACAGAAAGTAATAGAAACTTTAAATAAAATAAGTATTTTAAACTTGCAGCATCTTTATTATTATTATCTGTCACATTTTAAGTAAGAGTAAAACATTTTAAAGTTCATATTGTGTAATTTGTGATAAATATAATGTATTTAAAATTAAATTAAAACGTACATCACGGCTATTTTCTTCCAACTGGAGAAACCAAATTACAAACATTCAATTCCACTCAAGCGTGGTTGGATTTTTTTATGTCGCCCTTTATAAAATCTTCTTGAAGCACGTTCTCCTACAATGTTAGCCCTTTACCGAAGGAAACGAGAAATAACACAAGTGCAGCGAAGGCATTATGATGTTTTGATCATGTCATTATAGCGATAAGAACTCGAAATATTATTCCTCTTATTAGAATATTATTGATTATTATATAAAGTTTTAAATTTCCAAAGGGTAAGGCTTATATAAAACGCGTTTCCCTTAATTTTAGGGTTTCGTACTTAAAAGCCCCACCAGTGGCCGAGAGATTCTGTCTTCGAAGCTGGTAGACGAGGATTGCTGGGTTCGAACCCAATCGCGCCCGTCGGCCTAATCGTTCGGAGTTTTCGTGGGTTTCTTCAAACCTTGGTTTTCCAAACATAAATACGTGTTAGGTTCCCTTAGAAAGACCCCCAAAAAGGGCACTGCCCCCCTCCTTAGGGCCTATATCCCTCGTGCTGATAATTGACCGTCATAGACACAAACAAACCGTGCTTAAAAAGTAAAAACGGAACCATTATAAGATCACTCCTGTGTCTGTCTGCAGCACCCCATTTACTTGTAAACTATGGAACGTGAAAAGTTCAAATTGGAGGAAGTAATAAAGGTTGTTGACCCACATATTTACTGATTATTAAACTTTTACAAATGTATTTAGGAAAAACGTAGAGGGGCTAAGTAAGTTGTTTGAAAAAAAGAATCTTTGCTTTGTATATCGTGTGAAAGCTTTCGTAACTCTGAACATAAAACTACGTTTCTTTTAATTATAAGTATTGTATTTTCAGAGATATCGTCGAAATGTAGTGCAAAAATATGCCCCCCCCCCCCCATCTATTTCCGAATCTACTGAATCTAAAATTATGAAAAAAATAGAGGCAGTAGACGTTAATTTAAACATTGCAGGAAAACTATAGTGGTTACCCTAGGTCACATAGTTTTTGAGAAAAGCGCATTTTTCCGTTACATGCAAATTCCACTTGGCGGGCATTTAGAAAATGTGTTGAGGAACACTGGCGGTACGTATAAGTAGCAGAAGTATAGAAGCATTCTTGATAATGATTTTTGAAAAAAATTGCCAGTAATTAGCCCAAATAATACATTAACCCTTAAAGACACGGGTGGTTTGGACATACATAATGACAGGGGTGGCGTATGCTATGTACCATTTGCTTTTGAAGCCTATGTAACAAATTTTAATGATATACTT
This sequence comes from Maratus speciosus, assembly GCA_963932465.1. Taxonomy (NCBI): domain Eukaryota; kingdom Metazoa; phylum Arthropoda; class Arachnida; order Araneae; family Salticidae; genus Maratus; species Maratus speciosus. The sequence continues at coordinate 482,553,858 of OZ010797.1, forward strand.
TTGTATTGTAAGGCACAGTAGCAGTATAAAAGCAATAAATGTCAAATTGTTAGAAACAGAGTAGTTTAATTAGAATTAATCACATAAATACTTTGGGATTCGAGACTAGTTTGCACTGAGCGGCTCTTTCAATATGCCACCCGTGTCTTTAAAAGTTAATTAAAAACCTATCTGGGATAACGCTGCACGGACCAAAGCGGCGTTATAAATTTGTGACTTCCTTTTGAATCGCGCTCAGCACAATGCCAAGTTTAAACTTTGAACAAGGGTTTTAGGTACCTTGTAAAAAGAAAATATGCTGAATAAATGCTGAATTTATTTTTATGAAATGCCAAATGAAGTTTAAATATGCACTACTTTTATTGTCAGTACCGAATTAAATTCATCACAAACAGATTACGATAAGATTAAAACTAGTATGTTGTGGCCATCACAAAACTTTCTTCCATATAAATCACGTCAATTAAATCATTTAAATAGTGCAAGAAATTACACCAATTTATCACCAATTCATATCAAAGTATATCTGAATTTCAAAATTGATGAAAATTTGTGCATTACTTCTTGAGATAGAGCTATAGCGGAAATTCTAAAAAATGTAGCATAGCAGCGCCACCTGTTGAGCGATTTACACCAAAACATAAACAGCACTAATTCATATCAAGGTATACCTGAATCTGAAGTTTGTTGAAACTCCAAGCATTAGTTCTTGAGATAGAGCTATTGCGGAAATCGCAAATAATGCATCACAGCAGCGCCACTTGTTGAGCGATTTACACCAAATTGTATAAAACATCAATTCACGTCAAGCACTAACTGAATCTGAAATTTGATGAAAATCCGTGCATTATTTCTAGAGATAGAGCTATTGCGAAAATCGTGTAAATTCTGCAAAATGCAGCATAGCAGCTCCATTTGTGGGCGATTTACACCAAAACGTTACTAACACTCAGTCATATCAAGGAATAACTGTATCTGAAATTTGATGAAAATTCTGCCTGTATTTCCTGTTCTGCCTGTCGATGGATTCTGCCCATCGAGCCCGGATACTTTTGGACAGGTCAATGCGGCTGTAGATTTCCGATGTAATATGTTGTTGAAAATAATCACAGCATTACATTAAATTCTTATTAATTTCTTTTTGTACAACTATGTTTCTTGTGATTGGTTGTTTAATGTAGCTTTCTTTCACGGCCGCCAATTCTCTGCCATGGGCCTTGCAAAATCTATAAATACCTGTAAATTTTCTGTTTTCTTTCAGTATGTTTGTGTAATTGTTCTTGTTAATATCAAATATACTCACTTCGATCCACGTCTTTATGTCTGCCTTTTTATTTATTTTTACAGCAGAACGTTGGTTCTAGCAAGTGTTGAAATGAGCTGCGACACATACTGACGCCGTTATCTTTCTGTTTTTCATTTCTGCTGGGATTTTGAGTGAAAAAGATTTTATCTTTCTTTTTATATATTTTATTGAGCAGAATGGATTCTTCAAAAGATGTTTACGGTATCCCGCTTTTTGAAGGTGATGGAAAAGTTTTTTCGGTATGGAAACGAAGAGTAATGGCAATTTTTGCTGCTAAAGAATTGGAAAAATTCTTGGAAATTGAGGCGGCTCCCGACAATGCCGCCGATGTCGTGAAAGCAAAAAAGGCTTACGCTTTATTATTATCATTATTAAGTGATAATGTTCTTGCATCACTTCAAGATGAAAATACAGCTCATAAAATTTGGAATAAATTAGAACGCACTTATGATACAAAGCGTGCAGTGAATCAAATTTTAATTCGGAAGAGATTGGCAACGATTAAGAAAGATCGTACAGTTTCTATGAGAAATCACATTGATGAAATAAATAAATTAATTTCGGACCTTAAGCTGTCTGGGGCAGAAGTTAATGAAACGGATACTATTGTTTATATTTTGATGTCATTGCCTCAGGAATTTGAAAATGTTAAGATTGCTTTAGAAAACCAACCGAATTCTGTTTTGACATTAGATTTCGTGACACAAAGATTATTAGATGCTGAAGCACTTCTTTTGGATTCAAAGAAAGAAAAAGTATATACTAAGGCTGCTCATGATAATACTGCATTTGTGTCGACTCGCAAAGAATTCTTTTGCAAAATTTGCAACTCTAAAGGGCATACAGCGAAATATTGTAGAAAGAAAATTACTTGCCATTCTTGTGGAAAATTCGGACACATAAAACGTAACTGTAAAGCTGTTAAAAATTCAAATGAAGAAAAATTTGCCTCTTCAGCTGTTTCTTTCGTTGCTGGAAATGCTTCCAGGAAAAGGAATGAATTTATAGTAGATTCCGGAGCAACTTCCCATATGTGTTCTAATGAGAATTATTTCGCATCCTTGGTACCTTCTTCAGGAACTATTAAATGCTTATCAAAAACAACGAATCTAGAAATCAAAGGTATTGGAAATATTAATGGAAAACTGTCAAATGGAATGGAAATTACTTTAAAGGATGTCCTTTATGTTCCAGACTTAAACGGGCAACTCATTTCCGTTAGGAAAATTGAAAGTGCAAATTATACACTTATTTTCAAGAATTAAAAGTATTTATCGAAAAAGGGAGAAACCGTTTTTACTTCGGTGAACGGGATTTGAATGGACAATACGTAAGTGACTTTGTCCCTGTTTACGAAACCGTTCTTACTTCAAAGAAAAATCATTGTGATATCTGGCATCGCAGACTTGGTCATCCGAGTGACAAAGTATTGAAAGATATGAAGCTTCCGGTACCTGATTCTTTTTGTGATATTTGTGCTCGGGCAAAACAGAGTGCAACACCAATGGGAAGAGGACCAAGAAAAAGAGAAACCAAGCCAATGACTTTGATTCATAGTGACATTTGTGGACCTATTTTTCCGACAACCTTTTCTGGCGAGTGCTATTTTATGGCTCTTATCGATGATTTTTCTCGTTTTACTGAAGTACGTTTACTGAAACATAAAAGTGAAGTCTCAGAAGAATTAAAAATGTTCTTAAAATCCAACCCTACAGTGAAGAAAATTAGATGTGATAACGGGAAGGAATATTTTTCTAATGATTTAGTGAATTTTACTAGAGATCTTGGTATAGTGATAGATCCCGCTCCTCCATACACGCAATCTTTGAATGGAGTAGCTGAACGCTGCAATAGGTCGCTTCTGAATGTAGGACGTGCTTTGATTGCTGAATCAAATTTACCAAAGACTTTTTGGGGTCAAGCTATCCTTTCAGCAGCTTACTTGAAAAACCGAATGCCAAGCAGCACTATTGAGAACAAAACTCCGTACTTCCTGAAATATGGAGAAGAAGCCGATTTCAAGCACATACGTGTTTTTGGATGCAGTGCTTACATGTTAATTCCTTCCGTTCATCGAAAGAAGCTTGACGATAGGTCTAAACAAATGATCTTCATTGGTTATTCTTCAATGGGATATAGATTACTAGATCCTGAAACGAAACGCATAACTGTATCAAGAAATGTGAAATTCGACGAAGAGAAAAAGGAAAATGTTCAGCCGAAACAATACATTCTAGAAAATTCAGAACCAGTCGATAATGAAATTGATCTAGATGTTCTAGACAATACGAGTGATGAATTAGATGATCCTGAAGAGAAAGAAGACAAAACAAGAAAATCTGAAAGATTTAAAAAGCAACCTGTACGGTATCCAGATCCTGAAGTTTACGAAGCAGTACTTTGCCAACAAGAAACATTAACGTTTGATGATATCAAATCCCTCCCTAGTGATGAACAACGCTTGTGGAAAGAAGCTATGGACGCGGAGATTGAAAGTATGAAAATCAACGATGTCTGGGATCTTGAAAAATTACCACCTGACAAACGACCTATTTCCTGCAAATGGGTATTTACCATCAAAAGAGATGGTCGACATAAGGCGAGACTCGTAGCTCGTGGATTTGTGCAAAAAGAAGGGCTAGACTATAGTGAAACCTTTTCCCCTGTAATAAGTATGCCAGCTTTACGTTTGGTTCTTATTTTGATTTTAAATGAAGACTTATATGCATCTGTGTTAGATGTTAAAACAGCGTTCCTGAATGGTAAGTTAAATGAACTTGTTTTTATGGATCAGCCGCAAGGCTATGATGATAAAAGTGGGCGAAAGTGTAAACTTTAAAATGTTTATATTGTTTAAAACAAGCCCCACGACAATGGTTTGAAAGGTTTCATGAATTTATTTCAAAGTTAAATTTTAAATCTTGTGATAATGAACCTTGTATTTTTATTCGGTATAATAATGATCATAAAATAATTATTGCTTTGTATGTAGATGATATGTTAATTGCAGGTTCAGATGTAAATGAAACTAATGTAGTTATTTCCCTATTACATAACGAGTTTCACATGTCAAAATCGGAAAGTGTTTCAGAATTTCTAGGTATTCAAATGAAATTCAATTCTGATAGTTTAATAATGGATCAAGAGTCTTAAATAATTACATTGTTAAGTAAGTTTAATATGCTAGATTGTAAACCCAGTGACATTCCTATTTCTCCTATGTCCACCCCATCTGATTTAAAAAAATGGTAAACCTTTTAATGGCCCATATCGTGAACTTGTAGGTTGTTTATTATATTTAGCTTATATTTCTCGACCTGATATTTTGTATGCTATTAACTGTTTAAGTCAATTGCAAGAAAATCCTACTGAAATTGCATGGAAAGCACTTAAGAAAATCTTAAGATATTTAAAAGAAACATTGTCTTTAAAACTTGTGTATAAAAAGCAAAATTCTGATCCTAAATTATCCATGTATGTTGATGCTGATTGGGGGGCTAACACAAATGACCGCAAATCAGTAACAGGTTATATTTTAATGTTTTGTAACATGCCTGTTCTGTGGTGTTGTAATAAACAAAAATCAGTTGCCTTATCGTCAACTGAAGCTGAAGTCATTGCTTTAACTAAAAGTTTGTAAGACTTGTTATGGTTTAAAAATATTGCTAGTGAAATTGTAAATATTAAGGATTTAGTAATTTTTGAGGATAATCAATCATGTATAAAATGTATCAGTAATGAGAGAAATTATGGTAGAATGAAACACATTGATATTAAATTGAAATTTGTTCGCAATATTATAAAAGAAAATAACATCAAAATTGAATATGTTCCTACGAATATGCAAATTGCTGATTTATTTACAAAGGCATTACCTAAAGTTAAATTTTATGAACTATTATTTCTTTGTTGTTTGTACAAGTAATGTTTAAATTGTGTCATATTATTATTAATGATTGATTTCAAGAAATTTCTTTGTTTTCTGATGTAATGCTAGATTATGGGCGGGTGTTGAAAATAATCACAGCATTACATTAAATTCTTATTAATTTCTTTTTGTACAACTATGTTTCTTGTGATTGGTTGTTTAATGTAGCTTTCTTTCACGGCCGCCAATTCTCTGCCATGGGCCTTGCAAAATCTATAAATACCTGTAAATTTTCTGTTTTCTTTCAGTATGTTTGTGTAATTGTTCTTGTTAATATCAAATATACTCACTTCGATCCACGTCTTTATGTCTGCCTTTTTATTTATTTTTACATATGTGACCAAATTTAACAAAAAGAAATGTTTTTAAATATTTGAAGAGTAATAAAAAACGACGTGGAATTATTAGTTTTACAAGAAATTTTACTCTCTTTGAGGAAAAAAAAATCCAAAGCAGGTAAATTTTTCGCCGCCGAAAACTTATGTGACTCCTTAAAACACGTCCACGATAATTCACTTATGCCCGTTACGAAAGAAAACGAGAAATTACATAAGTTCAGCAAAGGAATTATAAAGTTCGGAAATCTTTATTATAGGAAAAAGAAGCTCCGAAGTATTAATCTCCTTATTAGAATATATTCCATGTTTTCGTTTGTTTTCTTAAAGAATACGGCTTATATAAAATGATTTCCCATATTTTTTCCCCTTTAAATTAAATTAAAACTAATAAATATTTCTGATTTTATTTATAGTTCTGTTTAAACCCGTTAAGGCATGGTGGTTTCAATTTTATCCCACTTAATATTAATCCTCAAATGCCCAATGGCACCAAAAATTTGGAAAAAAAGTTTTCCTTTTTCAGAGTTTGCACAATTATACCACTAAATGTTAACAGTATTTTCAAAGTATTTAACTGCCGAAAACTGTTGCAAATTCTGTGAATAAAGGCTGTGATTGCGAATTCTTTGTTTTAAAAATTAAATCTAAACTTTCTTATCATTAATAGTGGTACCAGGCCAGAGTCCTTGAAAGTTCCAAGGAGTGGGCGAATCTTGTTTATATGTAACAGAAGAAAAGTTTTTTTTTTTTTTTTCAAACAAATTTATCCTTAAATTCTGGTGCCATTCGATAATTTCAACATTTTAGCAACAGTATTACTATTTTGTCTGAAAAGATTAAAATTAAAATAATCGACCATGTTTAGATATGGCTAAATCGTAATTATTCAATCAGTGTGCATTCAATATCAACAATTACATTTTGAAATTTGAACATAAATCCTTTTGTTTATTTAAATTATCTAATTTTCCAATCCCTTTTAAATTCTTTCCCTTTAAATTGAACAAGTAGTGAGCAATATATAGAAAAAATCAATTTAACACATTAAATATTTGTATTTATTTTTCAGTTGTAAAAAAAAAAAAAATTAATGTATACATTTATTATAAATATTATAAAGGAATGGGCTATTCATCATGTTTATGTCAAGAATTTGAAAAATGTTATAAAACACTTTGCTAAATTATTTACTAACTTTAAAACATTAAATTTGCGTTAAAAATACAATAAAAATGTATAAGTAAACAATTTTGACCCTCTTTCTGTGGTCTCATCAGGATCTAAAAGTAAAAAAAAAAACACATTTAAATGTTTTTTGAGTTAAATTTTTTTTAAATCTCTGAAATTGTGAAGTAAAAAAACATTTAAATGTGATCGTTTTTTACTTTTAAATCCTGATGATGGTTCCGGAAGAGGATCAAAGTTGTTGATTTGTATATTTGTAATATATTTTTAATGTAACTTTCATATTTTAAAGTTAATACATCATTTAGCAATGTGTTTTATTGCATGGTAATTTTATTTTATTATAATTATTTTCTTTCCCTTGAGGCACAGTCTGCCACAGAACTTTCTTCCATGTTTCTACTATATCCGTTCGTATAGAAAAATATTTTTTCTGCAACCATTAAATCAAGTTTGTGATGAACATATATATAATAGCTTTCTTAAAAATTAAAAACTTACTCAGGGTTATTTTCTCCGGAAAAATAAAGCCAACTTAAAAACAACACTTCTACATTCAATTCCACTGAGACGTGATCGCTTCTTTTATGTTACCCTTTAAAAGAGTTCTTCTTCAGGCACGTTCTCCTATAATTGACGTTACCCCGTTACGGAAGGAAACGATAGTTTACATAAGTGCAGCGAAGGAATTATAAAGTTTTGAACTCGTCATTATAGGAAAAAGAAAGCTCGATATGATATTCTTCTTATTAGAATATATTTTAAAGTTTTTAAGTTTCAAAAGAGTAAGACATATAAAATATGTTTCCCTTATTTTCCTTTAATAATGTTATCTGTATTACAAAATATAAAATTTCAGATTTTATAAAGCCAAAAATTATGTAATGCACACATTTTAATTGTTTTTGTTTAAAGGCACATTCAAAATTGTCATAAAATTTTCTTTCGTGTTGTTATTATAAGCATTCATCTACGAATATTTCATTCTGTTCTGTAATCATTAAAAAAGTTTCAGGTAAACTCAAGTATAATGATCTCCATAGGCTTTTCTATGTTAAATTAACATTGAGAAGTGACACTGGAAATAAATAAGTATTGCGCTGCCGCGCAATACTTAAATAGCTTTTTAAAAATTAAAAAATACCTCAGGGATATTTTCTTCTTATTGGTGTGGCCATTTTAAAAATAACGTTTCTATATTCAGTTGAACTCAGAAGTAATTGCTTGTTGTATGTTATCATTTCATTTCTTTTTCTTAATGCACGTGCTCTGATAATTGATGTTAGCCTGTTACGAAAAAAAACAAGAAATTACATAAACGCTAAGGCATGTTGTTTTAATTTTTATTCCACTTAAAGTTAATCTCCAAGTGCCACAATGGCGCCAAAATTTTGGAAAAAAAATTTCCTTTTTTTTTTTTTTTTTTCAAATAAATTTATCAGTGAATTATGTTGCCCTTCGATAATTTCAACATTTTAGCAACATAAGTACTTTTTCTCTGAAAAAAAAATTAACCCCTTGAGGGACAAGCAGTTGCGTTTGTATAATGCTGAATTCTCACCGGAAATTTAGAAGAATTCTATTTCAAAATAAGTAAAAGCAATTTTGCGACTTTTTTCCACCAAAGTTAGAAAAGTAAAATTTAATAAAATTTTTCTGGTGTAAAACTTCATTAATCGTAGGTGGTACATAATATATACCGGTGCCTCTCAAGGGGTTAAAACAGTCGTCAAAGGTTAGATATGGGCAAATCGTAATTATTCTTCCCAGTGAGAGTTCAATATCATGAATTACATTTCGAAATTTGAACATGAATTTTTTTGTTTATTAAAATTTCTAATTTTTAAATCCCTTTTAATTTCTTACCCTATAAATTGAACAAGTGGATGCCTGCAAATAAAAAAAATGAAATTTCACATATTAAAAATATGTACATTTTTCTCACTATATTATTATTATTTTGAGAAACAGTCTACCATAGAGGTCTGCACGGGCCGGAATTTCCAGGCCCGGGCCCGGCCCGGTCCGAACGAAAGCTATCTTGGCCCGGCCCGGTGTAAAAATTGGAAGTTCGGCCCGAGCCCGGCCCGGCCCGTACAAAAATCAGTGAAAACAGGCCCGGCCCGGCCCGGCCCGACACAATTTCTACAAAAAAAAAAAAAAAAAATCGTTTTTTTCTCAACGCACAATTAAGATTCTTTTAATGAATACTATACATACATATTTATGGGAACATTTTACAATATATTTTACATTACTATGATGTTTGCAAAACAGAAAACACACAATAGTAAACATTAACGATTACTTACAGTGTTTTAGCCATCGTGTCTACAGACATTTCAAAATGGAAATAAGGATTCATTAAAAGATTAATGTAGTTCAGAATAAAGGATTAAAAACATGATAACTTTTGAAGCTGTATAATAAAAAGTAGATTTGTAAAAATATTTCTCTCATTTTTAAGGCTTTTCTCAAATCCAAAGGAGCTACATTTCGACACATTTATGAATTCATTTTTTTTCGGAAACGCGTAAGATTTGTCGGTATTCTTATTCAGAAGCTATGTAAATGTCGTTTTTTTCATAGATAAAAGCAATATATCTTTCTGAAAATACTGTCAAAATTAGCGTTTTGAATTGAATTTCCGGAAGCGATAGCACAGGAAAGGAGAAAAACGTACAGTCACGTGACAAGAATCTCTCTTATCTCTTTAAGTAATTTATCAAATATGGAAAAAGCTATTCGTTTACAAATGCCTTCAATAGGCAGGCCTGTCAATTTTATGCCTTTATAGTTAAAAATGAGTCAGAAAATGTGTCTGAAAGTTTCGCATTCTTGAGCAGTGAATATGAGAACCACCTTAAGGTATATTTCCGAAGATACTCTTAAGAGAAGTTCATTATTACTATTAATACCACAAAACACAATGACTGTCCTACACATCCTGAGATCGATTGAGACCAGTTCCGTCCCGGCACGAGTCTGCTGAAAAAAATTAAACTCGGAATCAGACATCTTGTAACTGTACGATGCCGGTCTCTACGATGGACATGTTACATTTCTGTATTGATGTTGTTAAACTCGCATCGGCTCGTGACGCACATTTATACTTCTCGAGAAAATCATATATTCATTGACAATGGCTCGTATTTTATCTGCTTCGCTTGAATTCTTATATCGGGCCGATAGGCCCGATTAATTTTTTTGCCGGCCCGGCCCGGCCCGTTGAAAAAATTGTCCTAATTCTGCCGGCCCGGCCCGGCCCGTTTGAAAATTCGTCTTCATTCCGCCGGCCCGGCCCGGCCCGGCCCGCGGGCCGGGCCGGGTACGGGCCTCGGGCCAAGCCGAGGCCCGTGCAGACCTCTAGTCTACCATAAAATTTTCTTTCATGATGTTTCTATATACGGTAGTGTAGAAAAATATTTTTCCTACAGTCATTAAATCAAGTTTGTGATGAATATAAATATAATAGCTTTCTTAAAAATTCAAAAGTTATTTAGTGTTATTTTCTCTCGAATAATAAAATCAACTTAAAAAACAACACTTCTACATTCATTTCCACTCATACTTGTTCGCTTCTTTTATATTACCCTTTAAAAGAGTTCTCTTTCAAGCACGTTCTCCTATAATTGATGTTGCCCCATTACGGAATAAAACGATAGTTAAATAAATGCAGTTAAGGAATTATAAAGTTTTGAACTCGTCATTATAGGAAAAATAAAACTCAAAATATTATTCAATTTTTTTTTTCAAAAGAGTAAGGCTTATATAAAATATGTTTGCTTTATTTTTCATTTAAAAATGTCAGTTGAATTACAAAATCTAAACGGCTTTTATACAGACAAAAAATATGTAATACACACATTTTAATTGCTGTTTTTTTAAAGGCACATTCAAAATTATCAAAAAAGTTTCTTCCGTGTTGTTATTATATACATTTATCTACGAATTTTTCTTTCTGTTCTGTAATCATGAAAAGTCGTTTGTGATGAACTTTGTGCTTTTTAAAAAATTAAAAAATAACCCAAGGGTTATTTTCTTCCTATTGCATGGTTCGTACGTATGAAGAGATTCGAGGCATTTTAAGTTTTAGTACCAGAATTTTCGTAAAGTACTGGTCACTATATCTAAAGACATATTTTTTTTTCATTAAATAAGGCTAATATTAATGAATATTAATGATGTGAATTATCACATTGCTACAAAGCGTAAACCAACTCAGTGAAAAATGTCCAAGCCGGGAATAGAACCCGGGTCCCTGGAATAGATCTCCAGTGCTCTACCACTAAACCACAAGGACGATGTCCAGCTTGGCATTTCTCACTTATATAAGTCGCTAAGGCTGCTACTGCAGCACAAGATGGAGAAGTCTTCATGAGCACACATTCTAGCGGTGTAACATGAGACGCAAATAAACCCAGCATCGGTGAAAATATACAATTTTTTATTAATTTTTCAACTACATTTCAGCAGTGAAATTACGCTTGAAATTATTGAATATTAATGATGTGAATTATCACATTGCTAGAAAGCGTAAACCAACTCAGTGAAAAATGTCCAAGCCGGGAATCGAACCCGTGTCCCTGGAATAGATCTCCAGTGCTCTAACACTAAACCACAAGGACGATGTCCAGCTTGGCATTTCTCACTTATATAAGTCGGTAAGGCTGGCGGCAAAAAAAGGCTAATATTACTTTACGGAAATTCTGATAATAGGTACTTGGTGTGGCCATTATTATTTGTATTGGGTGGGGCTTGTGAGTGCTTAAGCCATTTGGTAGGCCTCCCCACCTAGCTGACCTTAGCTGACCCTTGGTGTGGCCAATTTGAAAATAACATTTCTACATTCCGTTGAACTCAGAAGTAATTGCTTCTTGTATGGCACACTTTAAAAAATTTTCTTAATACCCGTTCTCCGATAACTGATGGCCCCACCAGTGGCCGAGAAGTTCGTCTCTCAAGCTGGTAGTCGGGAGGTGCTGGGTTCGAACCCAATTGCGCCCAGTTCTTAGGTGTTCTCATTGAAAAAAATAAATTTTGGTCTGGTTTTGTATAAAGATGGCCCCCTAAATTTTTTTTTTTATTCGTCATAGAAAAGTAGACTTTATTTCCAATCGTTTGGTACCGGTAACTTTCTTCTATTGTAGTTAGTTGCAGAGTTAGTAGGGGTGTTTTATTTCCACGACAGTGCATTTTATTTTATTTTATTTTTCCCTTGAGTCATAGGCTACCATAAAACTTTCTTTCATGATGTTACTATATACGTTCGTGTAGCAAAAGATATTTTCTGGAATCATTAAATCGAGTTTTTGGTGAACTTAAATATAATAGCTTTCTTAAAAATTAAAAAGTTTCTCCCGGTTATTTTCTCCCGAATAATGAAGCCAACATAAAAACAACACTTCTACATTCAGTTCCACTCAGACGTATTTCCTTCTTTTATGTTACCCTTTAAAAAAGTTATTCTTCAGGCACGTTCTCCTATAATGGATGTTACCCCGTTACGGAAGGAAACAATAAATTACACTAGAAAACAGGAATTCTGCTTTTTCAGAATTTAGTGTCGCCCCCGATGAAGAAAAAATATATGTATATATATATATATAGATAGATAGTACAAAACATATTTCAGTTTTAAGACTTAAAACACACGCTTTTACTTTGTATAAAGTGACATCATCCGCACCCGCTGAAGAATTCCTCATTTGCGATCCGGTATTAAACAACATCTACAGTAAAGTACGCATATGACGTCACTATCGCTGCAACTCAAGTCGATGCTGGATTTAATTATGTTCCGTGTTTGCCCCAGTTCAGTGGCTCACGGTGAATATTCCATCTTGTGCTGCGTTTGTAGCCTTGCCAACATATAATAGTGAGAAATTTTCCGTGCTGGGTATCGTTCTAAGTGATTTAGTCGGTAGAACGTCAGTGCGCTATACTGATGGCCCGGGTTCGAGTCCCGGCTTGGAATCTTTTTCACTATGTTGGCTCTTGCGCCTTTTAAGCAACTACTTTGTACTTTGAAATTTGTTTTTCATTTGAAAAATTGTATGCATGGCGAATGTTTCCCTCTGGAATAATTTCCATGTATTAATGTAGTCAAGAAACCCGACAAAAATATCGGCTATCTAATGATTCATATGCCTTCATTTGTTTGTAACATTAATACACTTAAAATTAAATTTACTTTCTAATAGCTTCATGTTTTATCAGAAATCATTGATTTATATTTTTTCAAAATAGCACGCATTTTAACCCCTTAATTCTCGCTCCCGTCATATTCACGGGCTGTGTCTTTTATTCAGATTATTCAGATTTGTTGGATTCCCACCAGTTTTATAAAATAGTGCAGTTGGCTTCATTATGGTATCATTTTACCTGTCATTAAACAAGGTGAATATTTCCCCCTTTTTTACTTTCTTCTATCTTTACAAGAAGTATTGGATTCATGAGAATTTTCGAATTCCGGTTTTCGACGGATTTATGCGTTTTAGGGGACAGAGATTCCAAAAAACATGTTTTTAAAAAATGTCTGTCTGTGACTCTGTGAGTCTGTCTGTCTGCCTGTGTGTATGTGACACAAACTTTGTGGGCGCTCTATCTCAAGAACTAATGCACGGAATTTAATAAAAATTTATATTCAGTGAGTCCCTAATACAAATTGATGCTGATTAGTTTTTGGTGTAAATCTCTCAACAGGTGGCGCTGCTATGCTGCATTTTTCACGATTTTCGCAATAGCTCTATCTCACGAACTAATGCACGGATTTTGATCAAACTTTAGATTTTGTTAGTCCGTGATATGAATTTATGCTGGTTACGTTTTGGTGTAAATCGCCCAACAGGTGGCGCTGTTATGATGAATTTTGCAGGATTTATACGATTTCCCCAATAGCTCTATTTTAAGAACTAACGCACGGATTTTCACCAAACTTCAGATACAATTAGTCCTTCACATGTCTTGCTACTGATTATGTGTTGGTGTAAATCCCCCAACAGGTGGCGCTTCTATGCTGACTTTTTCACGATTGCCTCAATAGCTCTATCTCAAAAACTAATGCACGAATTTTCATCTAACTTCAGATTTAGTTGCATGTTGACACTAGTATGTTGCGGCCATCAAAAAACTTTCTTCTATATAAATCACAGCAATTAAATCATTTAAATAGTACAAGAAATAACAACGATTTAGCACCAATTCATATCAAAGTATATCTGTATTTGAAGTTGGGCGAAAATTCGTGCATTAGTTCTTGAGATAGAGCTATAGCAGAAATTCTGAAAAAATGTAGTATAGCAGCGCCACCTGTTGAACGATTTACACCAAAAGTAAACAGCACTAATTTATACGTCAATTCATGTCAAGGACTAACTAAATCTGAAGTTTGATGAAAATCCGTGCAATAGTTCTTGAGATACAGCTCTTGTGAAAATCGTGAAAAAAGCAGCACAACAGCGCCACCTTTTGGGCGATTTACACCAAAACTTAAACAGCACTAATTTATATCAGGGACTAACTGAATCTGAAGATTGATGAAAATTCGTGCATTTTTTTTTTGAGTTAGAGCTATTGCGATAATTATGAATAATGCAGCATACCAGCGCCACCTGTTGGGCGATTTTCACAAAAAAGTAAACAGCACCAAACTATATCTTGGACTAACTGAATCTAAAGTTTTCTGAAAATCCGTGCAGTAGTTCTTGAGATATAGCTATTGCAGAAATCGTGAAAAAGGCCGCATAGCAGCGCCACCTGTTGGGCGATTTTCACCAAAAACTAATCAGGTCCAGTTTATATCAAGGTCTAACTAAATATGAAGTTTTGTGAAATTCCGTGCATTAGTTCTTGAGATAGAGCGCCCAAAAAATTTTTGTCACATACAGACTCACAGACAGAGTGGCAGAGTGACGGAGTGACAGAGTGACAGAGTGACAGACAGACTCACAGACAGACATTTTCTAAAAACCATCAAATCGTGTTCTGGGCATTCTAAAAGTATAAATCCGTCGAAAACCGAACGTCGAAATTTTTCACGAATCCAATACTTTCTTCTTGTAAAGATAGAAGAAAGTAACAAGATGTTGATAATTAGGTTTTGGTGTTAATCATCCAATAGGTGGCGCTGCTATGCAGGAATTTTCACGATTTTCGCTCAAAAACTTATCTCAAAAACTAATGCACGGATTTTCTCCAAACTTCAGATTCAGTCAGACGTTGACATAAATTGTTGTTGATTAGGATTTGGTATAAATCACCCAATAGGTGACGCTGCTAGGCAGCATTTTGCTGGATTTAGACGATTTCAGCGATAGTCATATCTCAAGAACTAATGCACGGAATTTGCCATTTAATTTTGGCACTATGATAGCGAATTTTGAAGTATTAACATGTATGAGATAGAAGAAAGTTTTGGGATTGGTACATCCGACTAGTTTTAAATGGTGCCAATAGGCAATTTGAATTTTTAAACCGTAATTTAATGCGACCGTTAAGGGGTTAAATACATTTTTTCAGTTTTTTTGGAAAAATGGCAACAGAAAGCTATAATTGCAATTTTCCAACTATTTTTCGTTTACTTTCTACAGAAATGGAGTACTTGAGTTGCCAAAATTAAACAAATGTCGCTAAAATCTAAAAAAAAAAATTAATATCTCAAAAATAAATGGAGATCCAGTTTTCAAACAAATTGTATTTGAAAGCACTTTTTTTTCCAATACGATGGTATAAAAATTGAAAATGTGCAATTCTTAGAAGTTAAAAAAATTGCAGTAGAGTATTTAAGAGTACTGCTTCGTTTCACGGCTAGCTTCTGTAAGGTAACGTTATTTTTTTTTTTTGGAGACGGCACAAAATAAGCTGGACGAAAGAAATAGCATACGGGGGACCGGGGGTTAATAAGTGCAGCGGTAGAATTATAAAGTTAAATCTCGTCATTATAGTGTATAGAAAACTCGAAATATTATTCCTCTTATTAAAATATACTCTAAAATTTTTTAATTTCAAAAGAGTAAGGGTTATGTAAAATATTTGCATCTATTTTTTACTTTCTTCTATCTGTACAAGAAGAAAGTATATGATTCGTGAAAAATATCGACTTCTGTTTTTCGGTAGATTTATACGTTTTAAAAGGTCCTAAACGCGATTTGATCGTTTTTACTTTCTTCTATCTTTACAAGAAGAAAGTATTGGATTCATGAAAATTTTCGAATTCCGGTTTTCGACGGATTTACACGTTTTAGGGGTCAGAGATTCCAAAAAACATGTTTTTACAAAATGTCTGTCTGTGACTCTGTGAGTCTGTCTGTCTGTCTGTCTGTGTGTATATGACACAAATTTTGTGGGCGCTCTATCTCAAGAACTAATGCACGGAATTTAATAAAAATTGATATTCAGTTAGTCCCTAATACAAATTGATAATGATTAGTTTTTGGTGTAAATCGCTCAACAGGTGGCGCTGCTATGCTGCATTTTTCACGATTTTCGCAATAGCTCTATCTCAAGAACTAATGCACGGATTTCGATTAAACTTCAGATTTAGTTAGTCCTTGATATGAATTGATGATGATTACGTGTTGGTGTAAATCTCCCAACAGGTGGCACTGTTATGATGAATTTTGCAGGATTTACACGATTTCCCCAATAGCTCTATCTTAAGAACTAACGCACCGATTTTCATCAAACTTCAGATTCAGGTAGTCCTTGATATGACTTGCTACTGATTATGTGTTGGTGTAAATCGCCCAACAGGTGGCGCTTCTCTGCTGCCTTTTTCACGGTTCCCTCAATAGCTCTATCAATAGAACTAATGGACGAATTTTCATCTAACTTCAGATTTAGTTGTATGTTGACACAAGTTGTTGTTAATTAGGTTTTGGTGTTAATCACCCAATAGGTGGCGCTGCTATGCAGGAATTTTCACGATTTTCGTTATTGCTCTATCTCAAAAACTAATGTACGGATTTTCTCCAAACTTCAGATTCAGTCAGACGTTGACATAAATTGTTGCTGATTAGGATTTGGTATAAATCACCCAATAGGTGGCGCTGCTAGGAAGCATTTTTCTGAATTTAGACGATTTGAGCGATAGTCATATCTCAAGAACTAACGCACGGAATTTCATATCGTTAGAATCCTCATGAGATGCATAGATTGTCATTTAATTTTGGCTGTGTGATAGCGGGTTTTGAAGTATTAACATGTATGAGATAGAAGAAAGTTTTGGGATTGGTACATCCGACTAGTTTAGAAAATGTCTCTCTGTGAGTCTGTCTGTAGTTCTGTCTTTAAAACACAAAAATTTTGTGGACGCTCTATTTCAATAACTGAAGCACGTAATTTCACAAAACTTAAGATTCCGCTAGAATTTGATATAAAATAGTGCTGAACAGTTTTTAGTGTATTTGCTCAAAAGGTGGGGATGCTATGCTGCATTTTTCTCGATTTTTCAAATAGCTTTAACTCAAGGTTAACGGAGAGATTTCATCAATCTTCAAATTCAGTTACAGTTGACTTAAGTTGTTGCTTTTTAGGTTTTAGTGTATATCGCCGAACAGGTGCAGGTGCTATGCTGCATTTTTCCCGATTTCAGCAATAACTATATAATATCTTAAGAACTAATGCAGTGGTTTTCATCAAACTTCATGTTCAGTTAGACGTTGACGTAAACTGTTGCTGGTTAGGTTTTGGTGTAAATCGCATAACAAGTGGCGCTGCTATGATGAATTTTTCCCGATTTTTGGAAAAGCTGTATCTGAAAAATTAATGAACGCAATTTAATCAAACTGCTGTTACATTTTCGCGTAAATAGATCCTTATTATACGTGTATATATTGGCCAACAGGTGTTGAAGTTATACTCTTTGGTTGAAAATTTTGTTTGCGGACGTCTAAGAGGGTGGGTTCTGAAATTCAATGATTTGTTAGTAACAATACGATACGTATATATCCTAGTTAAATGCATCGAATTCATCGAACCTATATACCTCATGATGGTCAGGTTGTCATTTAATTTTGGCACTGTGCTAGCGAATTTTGAATTATTAACATGTATGAGATAGAAGAAAGTTTTGGGATTGGCACATCCAATTACTTTCTTAATAACATCGTTTGCATTTTATCTATTTTTTCAATTCCTACTATTAGTTCACAATCTCCATATATATATATATATATATATATATATATATATATATATATATTGCTCAAATTTTCAATCGTTTATAAAATACTTATTATTCATCCAATCAAGTTCAAATAATTTTTTTTAAACTTGTAGGGGATGACACTTGATGTTAATACAGTTTTTATTTTAAATATTAATTCATTATTTAAATTATTTTAGTTTTATATTGGAGACCAAATGGCGGCCATTGGTTATTGAACAGCATTTAATGCATCTCCATATCTATAAGAGTGGTTACCGCAGGGGTAACCCTGTTCTGTCGCCAAATACCGCCAAGCTTATCGCCAACTTGGCGATATATGGCCCAATTTGGCGACCAAAAGGAGTCACCAAAAGTGACGCCAACTTGGCGATATCTCTAATATTTCACCAAATTCCCATAGACTTCCATTGTAAACCGACAGTGTTTACTTGCTTATAGAAAATCAATAAACTCAGATATTTTAATGCAACAAGAACTAATATAAACTTAAGGGGTTATATTAAATTTTTCTTTAATGACCTAAGTAGGAATTGACTTAATTTTTTTTTTTTTTAAATATTACTCGTTCTATAATAAGCTCACGAAGATACTCTTCTTATTCTTACATGAATATTAGGAATATTTTAGAATATTAGGGGCATATTATATATGAAAAATAAAATTCGTCGTAAAAGTTTAGATGTCGTCGCCTCATAGCAATAGCAGGACATCTAGTAATAATAAAAAATGAGATGTCTGACTTACTGCTATGAATAACTGTGTTTGCATCTAGTGGAACAATTTCTGAAACACAAAGTTACGTTTAATACGATATCTCAGATGTGTTTTATAAAAATTCCACACTGTTCCAATAGATGCAGACACAGTTATTCATAGCAGAAAGTCAGACATCTCATTTTCGATTATTACTAGATGTCCTACTGCTGCTCTAAGGCGACGATATGGCGAATCGTAATTATTAAATCAGTATTAATTCAGTATCAAGAATTACATTTAGAAATTTTAACATAATCTATTGTTTATTTGAATGATCTGAAATTATTTTTATTCATATAACACTTAATTTTGGAAGTTACGTTTTTAGTCCGAAGCAGTCTTGTATTTTTAGATGTTTTTAGAAAGCGAAAGAAGGTGCTATTTTTATTTTCATATATATTTATGATATGGGCATTGAGATTTATGAAATATAAAATTCACCGTTCAAGTTTAGATATGTACAAATCGTAATTATTCAATTAGTGTTAATTCAATATCAAGAATTTCATTTAGACATTTTAACATAATATTTTTCTTTTGGACCTAAAATCTATTTTTTAAATTAAAATAACACTTGATATTTAGAAATTATGTTATTTCTCTGTAAATTTTAATCAACCACAATGAATTTAAGCACCCCTATTAATAAATATTCTCCTCCCCTGAGGGGAAAAAAAACTCAAAGTGTATATTTACATTAATTTCCTAGCGTCTAATAATATAAATTAAAAATCAACTACCCTCAAGAGTGTATAAAAAAACTACAAAAATAGTTTATTTCTAGATATAAATAACACAATGAACATATACACGTACGTACGTAACGGTGTCCCCCTGCCTGTAATTGTCGTTAACCTAAGCAATACTTGACAAAATGTCATAAAACTTGGAGACAAAAATACGGCGCTATAAATGAAGCTAATTCGATAGTAGATGACTGATTTAAGAAATTCGAATTAAGTCAACATCAACAAAAATTGGGAAATTTATACAATCGGGTTTCACACATTTTAGTTTCGTGTTTTCGGGAAAAATTATCTGAATTCTTAAAATTAAGAAATAAGGAAGCTATCTTTCCCACCCGGATCAGGCTGAAAGGATTTTCTTTCTTTGTGTTTTTACTGGTGTGTCTTACATTTTTTCCAAATTTCAATTATTTATTCTATAAAAAGCAAACGATGGTACCATTCATATTTTCATATATATTTATAAAAGAGCATTAATGATTTATGAAATATAAAATTAGAAATCGTACGTCATCTGTCTTATACCTAACTTAGAAAAAATATCGTCTTCAGAAGGCGCGAAGTGACCGGCAATCGCAATTTTTTCAAAAGGGGTAAAAATCTCATTTTTCAAAACGAATTGCAGTGTCGGAGAGAAAGTCTCATCTTTAAATATGTATTTTGTTCGTGTGTGTGTGTGCTTGTGTGTGTGAATTCTTGCCTCAAAAATCGAACCCTAGGCGGGTGTTGCCGAAAGAGGTAAAACGTTAACTTCGTCAATGATCCTTTTTGAAATATCTCTTTAAAAAATATTTTAATGGATTTTTAAAAATAATTTTTTAATTACAGAAAAGATCGAATTTTATAGCTTTTTAATTATTATATCGGCTAATTTATCAAAAATTTAAATTCTGACCCTCATGTGCATTGGGATCTGCCTTGGGCTATCCTCAACCAAATTTTCAAACGCCTACGTGCGCTAGATTCCTTTAGCTATCACCGACAGGCACACACAGCAATTCTTTTTTTTATTAGTATAAATAGATGTCCAAAAGCTAAAAATTTCTGCAAGGATACAGAATACATTATGTATATCGCACTCCCTGTTTCGTGATGCCTCATTATTATTTGGACATCCGCAGTTGAGGATGTATTTTAAAACTTCTGTAAGTTAAAAGACACAAAAAAGCTTCATAAGTTATTGAAGGAAATTAAAAATATTTATCAGATATGTTGCATAGAATTTAAAAGTTATATTAAAAATAAATGGAACTAAAAATATATATATATTAGCAAATGCAGATTTTTCTTTTTATTAAGGGTATATTGAATTTATTTCAATTTTCTAATTAACCTTTATGTACTGAATTATGAATTGATGAAAATTTTATCTTTTAAAGCATTTTTCGTGAATTTTCGAAACTACATTAGAAGATTTACGTAATCATTTAATAAATTTTAGAAGGATTGTTGGAGTTAGAAGGATTACTTAAATTTGAATTTATAGCATTTTTGTGCAATATTGATGGAACTAATCAAACCTTTTATTTTAAATATTTTTCTTAGTATTTTGTAAAATTAGGAAATGTACAAATATAATGTTCTTACAATAGAAATATAGAAATATTTCTGAATTGAAAAATCTCCCAACCCACACCAAACGCCGCCAAGAAAGCTGGAAGGATGCAAAGGCAAAAGAAATCACCCTTTTAAAAATATTTTTGTTTTGTGTAACCCATAATGCTTTTGGAGCAAAATAAAGTAATGCATCTATAACTCATTCTAAACTGTCTTACTACTGATCAATGTATTAAATGAATTTTATAATACGTTATTTTAATGGTACTTATAAGTACCGTCAGTATATAAAGGGTTAAACCCCTATTTAAATAATCATATTTGAAAATCTATTTGAGAGAATACTAAATTTTATAGAAACTTTAAATATTCCAAAAGTGTCTAAGTCTTTAAAATCTATTCAGTGGATTAAAAATCTTTAACAGATATTTTGGGATAACTTTGATAGTTTAAACTAAAGAAACTTTCGAAAGACATATTCATTAATATTTATATATAATCGGAAAAACTTATGAAAGTTATTTTTCTTTAAGAATGCACTAAAATATCTATTTTTTTAAAAATCGTGTCAGGCGTTATTTTTCATGGATTTATTATTTTCTTATTTTGTACACCCATTGTTTCATGTAATTGCACGAAAATTTAACGTATAATCCTTTATCTACTCACGGTACTTATAAGTACCATTAAAATAACTAGTTATCAAATTCATTTAACACATTGATTAGTCATAATACAGTTTAGAATGAGTTACAGATGTATTACTTTACCTTGTTCCAAACGCATGATTGGTTACATAAAACAAAAATATTTTTAAAAGTATGATTTTGCCTTTATATCTTTTCAGCTTTCTTGACGTTGGGGGGGAGGGAAGAGGGGGCGGAAGGGGATTTTTCAATTCGAAAATATTTCCATATTTCTACTGTAAAAACACTATATTTGTATATTTCCTAATTTTACAAAATACTAACAAAAAATATTTAAAATATAAGATTTGAGTGGGGTTATAAATAATCCACAAAATCCATATAAATTCAAATTTAATTAATCCTTCTAAATCCTTCAATCCTTTTAAAATCCTTCTAAAATGTATTACATGAATGTGTAAATCTTCTAATGTGTAATTTAAACAATTAACGAAAAATGCTTTAGATGATTTAAATTTCAAAAGTTTGTGGAATATTCTTCCTTTCTTTCTAAATACGATATCAAATTAGCCAAACATGCCGACATTTTAAAATTAAATTCTTATTGCATATCTGCATTTTAAGTATTATTGAAATATCTAGTTATTGTACATTTTTCCATAGAAGTATATTGGATTGCACGACAAGGGTAATTAAGCGTATATAAATCCTTTAAAAATAATTGCATGGTGATAAATAGGTGTCGTAGGTGATAAATAGTAAGACTAAATGATACTTTCATGTAAATTTATGATAACAAGAGTTCTCAAATAGGTGAAAATGTCGGCAATATTCCAAATACATTATTTAAAACACATTCCTGTTCATAATGCGTGATTACAATTCAGAAATCAGAAGCCAATTGAGGGAGTATTATAAAACTTTTGTAAAATATTTTTGACATGAAAAATATTTATAAAAATATTCGAGAAAATGCTAAATATTAATCACACATTTTTCGCCTGATAACATTTACAATTTCACTTTAAAAAACATTTTGAATACAGCATTTGTTTCTAGGTACGATATCTAACTAGCAAAACACAGGGATATTTCTTAGTTAAAACTTTATTTAAATATCCAAACTTTAAAGTTTTGTGGCGTTAAATATATCATTATCATTAAGAAGTGAAATAAACATTTACTATAAATATTTTCAAAAAAGTATATTGCATTTTGAAAATGTATATAAATCGTTTGAAAATAATTTCTACGTAGCTGATAAAAATAGTAAGTTTAAATGAAAAATAAAATGTTGAAATGAAATTAAACAGAAAGTATGTCATGTAATGTTATATAACTAATATTAATCAAAAAGTTAAAAACGTCTGTAATATTACAAATACTTTATTTAAATCGCCCCCCTTCTTTCATAATGCGTCATTACTATTCAGACATCAGAAGCAATTTAAGAGAATATTACAAGTTATTTTTGATATGAAAAATTTCTTTAAGAAAATTCAAGAAAAGAACAAAAAATAATCTGTCATTTTTCACATATTAACTTATACACTGTAAAAAAAAATCTGTGAAGTTACTAAAGTTTTTGTAGGAAACTGGGATTCCTAGAACTTTTCATGTAACGGCAACAACAAAATTTCATGTAACAGTCACACTTTTGCGCCGAAAATCAAAAAATCTGTAAGGTTACTAAGAATTTTTTTGGAAACTGGGATTCCGAGAACTTTTCATGTAACTGCAGCCAGGGTTACAAATAAAAGTTTAGTAAGATTACTGAAATTTTAGCAGATTCATTTGTAAAGTTACAGATTTTTGTAGCTTTACAAAAACTAGTTTTGTAGATTTGCAGCTTTTTTCGTACCGTTACAGGTGAAAGTTTAGTAAGCATGAAACTTTACATCTGTAGAACTACAGATTTTTTTTTACAGTGTACAATTTAATTTTAATAAAATGTTTTGGATAGATCATTTATATCTAAATACGTTATCTAACTATCAAAGCTAAGTGATGTTTTTTAGTTAAAAATTTATTAAATGTCCAGATTATAATTTTATTATTAAGAAGTGAAATATACAGTTAGTGTAAATGTTTCCATAAAAACATATTTCATTTCCGTGAAGGGGAATTGAATGTAAATAAATCCTTTGAAAATAATTTCTACGTAGGTGATGAATAGTAAGATTAAATCGTACTTTCATGTTAAGTTATATTAATTATAGTTCTCAAATGGATGAAAATATATCCAATATCCCGAATACATTAATTAAATTGCACTCTTTGTTGCATAATGCATCGTTAATATTCACTGATCAGAAGCATTTGAGGGAGAATTAGAAACTTTATGTGAATTATTTTTGACATGAAAAAGAATTTTACAAAATATTCAAGAAAATGATAAAGCTTAATCTGACATTTTTAGCACGATAACCTTTACAATTTAATTTAAAAAGCGTTTTGAAAAGAGGGTTTTTTTTTCAAACACGGTATTTAATAACAAAGCACTTTAACTTTTAACTTTTACAATGTAATTTAAAAAACCTTTTAAATAGAGGTTTTTTTTTTAACCATTTGGAAAAATGGTTTTCGTCCTCGTCAGGGTAGGAAATCAAAAACATATCTGAAGCTTTTTATTAGTTGAATCCGCATTTTA
Organism: Maratus speciosus; assembly: GCA_963932465.1. Classification (NCBI taxonomy): domain Eukaryota; kingdom Metazoa; phylum Arthropoda; class Arachnida; order Araneae; family Salticidae; genus Maratus; species Maratus speciosus. The sequence continues at coordinate 482,578,141 of OZ010797.1, forward strand.
TTCGTTTTCTGATTGGTCTATACAGTAATCTGTATTTTCCTTTTACTTTCAACAGAGATGGATACTTCTGTTGCCACTATGAAAAAAAACTAATAAAAACTACAAAAAATAATTAATAACTCAGAAACAAATTGAGATAGAGCTTTCAAACAGACTGCATTTAAAAGTACATTTTTTTCTCTATACGACGGTGAAAAAAGTAATATTGTGGGATGTTTAGAAGTTTAAGAATGAAACTTCATTTAAAATTGGTCCAGGAATAATAATGTTTAATCCATGGCGTACGTAATGTATGATCAACTCCCTGCGATTTTTTATGTCTTAAAATTTAGTCTTTGAAAAAATCATTTCCCAAATGGTCGTTGTAATTTGTTAAATTGCATTTTTTTTTTCAAATACGACAGCTAATTAGCAAAGAAAACAGATATTTTTAAATTAAAATTCCATGGAAAAGTTTATGTTCAATGAAATGTCTATGGCTAATTTTTTTTTTTTTTTTTTGCTTTAAATAAATCTTTATTAATGAAGCAGCGAAATATCCAGTTACTTTAAAAGTTTCCATAAAAATATATTGTATTGCTCGACAAGAAGAATTAAACGTATATAAAACATTTGAATATAAGCTCTACGTAGGTGATAAATATAGTAAGTTTAAATAAAAAATTAAATGTTTAAATTAAATTAAAAGAAAAGTATGCTATGTAATGTTATAAAATTGATAGTTATCAAGCAGTTGAAAATATCTACAATATTGAAAATACTTTTATTTAAATCGCTCCCCTTGTTTTTGGCCTTAAAAATTTGTTTAAAAATATTCAACAAAAGGACAAAGTTTAGTACGACTTTTTTAACATAATAGCTTTTACAATTTCATTTTATTGAAATGTTTTGATTAGAGTATTTATTTTTAAATACAGTATCTACCAAGCAAAGAACAGAGACTTTTTTTAGTTAAAACGTTATTTAAATGTCCAAGTTTTAAAGATTTATTTTCTTTCAATATATTTTTATTATTAAGAAGTGAATTATACAGTTAGAGCAAATGTTTCCTTAAAAATATATTACATTGCCCGTTAAGGGGAATTGAATATAAATAAATCCTTTGAAAATAACTTCTACGTAGGTGATGAATAGTAAATTTAAATCATATTTTCATGTAAAGTTATAATAATAATAGTTCTCAAATGGATAAAAATGTGTCTAATATCCCGAATACATTATTTAAATTACACTCTTTGTTCTATAAGGCATCGTTAATATTCAGGGATCAAAAGCAATTTGAGGGAGAATTAGAAAGCTTATGTGAGTTATTTTTGACATGAAAAAGGTTTTACAAAATATTCAAGAAAATGATAAAGATTAATCTGACATTTTTCGCCTGATAACATTTACAATTTCACTTTAAAAAACATTTTGAATACAGCATTTGTGTCTAGGTACGATATCTAACTAGCAAAACACAGGGATATTTCTTAGTTAAAACTTTATTTAAATATCCAAGCTTTAAAGTTTTATGTCGTTAAATATAGCTTTATCATTAAGAAGTGAAATAACCATTTACTATAAATATTTTCAAAAAAGGTATTGCATTATAAAAATGTATATAAATCCTTTGAAAATAATTTCTATGTAGCTGATAAAAATAGTAAGTTTAAATGAAAAATAAAATGTTTAAATGAAATTAAACAGAAAGTATGTCATGTAATGTTTTATAACTACTATTAATCAAAAAGTTCAAAACGTCAGTTATATTACAAATACTTTATTTAAACCGCTCCCCTTGTTTCATAATGAGTCATTAGTATTCAGACATCAGAAGCAATTTAAGAGAATATTACAAATTATTTTTGACATGAAAAATTTCTTTAAAAATATTCAAGAAAAGAATCTGACATTTTTCGCATAATAGGTTTTACAATTTAATTTTAATAAAACGTTTTCGATAGATCATTTATTTCTAAATACGATATCTATAACTAGCAAAGCTAAGTGATGTTTTTTAGTTAAAACTTTATTTAAATGTCCATAATTTAAAGATTTATCTTCTTTCAATATATTTTTATTATTAAGAAGCGAAATATACAGTTAGTGTAAATGTTTCCATAAAAATATATTTCGCTCCCGTTAAGGGGAATTGAATGTAAATAAATCCTTTGAAAATAATTTCTACGTAGGTGATGAATAGTAAGATTAAATCATACTTTCATGTAAAGTTATATTAATTATAATTCTCAAATGGATGAAAATGTCTCCAATATCAGGAATACATTAATTAAATTGCACTTTTTGTTGCATAATGCACCGTTAATATTCACAGATCAGAAGCAATTTGAGGGAGTATTATAAACCTTATGTGAGTTATTTTTGACGTGAAATATATCTTACAAGATATTTCAGAAAATGATAAAGATTAATCTGACGTTTTTAGCAACTTTTAACATTTACAATGTAATTTAAAAAACCTTTTGAATAGAGGGTTTTTTTTTTTTTCAAATACGATAGCTAATTAGCAAAGCAAAGAGATATTTTTAAATTAAAATTCCATGGAAAAGTTTATGTTCAATGAAAAGTCTATGGCTATTTTTTTTCTTTAAATAAATCTTTATTAATGAAGCAGCGAAATATCCAGTTACTTTAAAAGTTTCCATAAAAATATATTGTATTGCTCGACAAGAAGAATTAAACGTATATAAAATGTTTGAATATAAGCTCTACGTAGGTGATAACTATAGTAAGTTTAAAAAAAATTAAATGTTTAAATGAAATTAAAATAAAAGTATGCTATATAATGTTATATAACTAATAGTTATCAAGCAATTGAAAATCTGCAATTTTGAAAATACTTTTTTTAAATCGCTCCCCTTTTTTAATAATGAGTCATTACTATTCAGACATCAGAAGCAATTTCAGAGAATATTACAAGTTATTTTTGGCCTGAAAAATTTGTTTAAAATTATTCAACTAAAGTACAAAGATTAATAGAACTTTTTTAACAAATAGTCCAGTGGTAAGGGAGCGAAAAAAGTCCGAATTCGGAATTAATTAGGGAAAAGCTGGAAATTGTTTTAATCCCTTCAGTTTAGGTCTAGAATGAATATACTATGTTTTCCCCCTCGTACTAGGTGAGCGTTAGGAAATATGGATAGATTTATAGTAAAAAAACACGTTTTTTTACAAAGCATAACAGTATCTCCTAACAGCTAACTCTGTCAAAAACATTGTCAATACAAATTTTGTAGAGCTTAAAATTCTGAGTAAAATGAGTAACTACACTTAATATTTTTGTTGAACATTAAGGTCACAATTCCAGTTTAAAGTTTTAGACACGTGATCAGGGGGTTGAACTCAGAATTAATTAGGAGAAAACTGGAAATTGTTTTAATCCCTTCAGTTTAGGTCTAAAATGAACGTACGATGTTTTTTCCTCGTACTCGGGTAAATATTAGAAACTATGTATATATTTATTTTCGAAAAACACGTTTTTTTTTTTAATTACCTTAACAATATCTCAAAACAGCTAACTCTATAAAAAACATTGTCAATACAAATGTTGTAGATCTTAAAATTTTGAATAAAATGAGTACCATCATTAACATTTTTGTTCAACATTAAGGTCGCTATTTAATTTCAAATGTTTTCCTTAATCGCTAATCAAGCGATGGAAGCCGGGAGAGACCAAGTTAACTTAACAATATCTCAAAACAGCTAGCTCTATCAAAAACATTGTCAACTCAAAAGTTGTAGAGCTTAAAATTCTGAGTAAAATGAGTACCTACACTTAATATTTCCGTTCAATATTAAGGACGCAATTTTGAGATATTGTTATGTTAACTTGGTCTCTCCTGGCTTCAAGCTCTTGATTTGAAAAATTTTGAAGTAGAATTGCGACCTTAATATTGGACAAAAATATTAGCGATGGTACTCATTTTATCCAGAATTTTAAGCTCTACGACATTCGTTTTAACAATGTTCTTTATAGAGTTATCTGTTTTGAGATATTGTTAAGGTAATTTAAAAAAACGTGATTTTCGAAAATATATATGTATATAATTTCTAACATTCACCCACGTACGCGAAAGAAAACATCGTACGTTCATTTTAGATCTAAACTGAAGGGATTAAAACAATTTCTAGTTTTCTCCTAATTAATTCCGAGTTCAACCCCCTAACCACGGGTCTAAAACTTTAAACTGGAATTGTGACTTTAATTTTCAACAAAAATATTAAGTGTAGGTACTCAATTTACTCAGAATTTTAAGCTCTACAACATTTGTACACCATGACGCAAAAGTTTAGACAATGACGTCATTCAGCTTTAAAATGTAGAATTATGACATCAGAATTACAAAAACCTGTAAATATATTCAAAAACTGATTTAAAATGCTATGTACAAAAGACAGTCGTTTTATTTGCCATAATACTAATTTTTTTCATAAAAACTCAAATGTGCTTGTCGCAAAGGTTTAGACACTATTCTAAATTTCTTTGAATATTCGCTGGCATATGCAAATTTAGAATCGATGATGTCACAAATTTGGAGTACTTAAGTTCTGCAAACGATTGCGCTTCATAGTCGACATGCCGAGAGCTAAAGAAATTCAAGTGAATGAGGTTTCAAGGATTTGGCAGTTGAAAGGTGAAGGGAAGAGCGTTTCTGAAATTTCTGCTATTATTAATAGGTCAAAAAAATCTATTTATCGAGTTTTATCGAGTGGTTCCGAATATAAAGCAAAATGTCGGTCTGGGAGGCCACGTGTGACAAATGTACGAGAGGATCGCCCGATACAAAGACTAGCGAGTACTCAACAAATGAGCGTACGTGGAGTTCAAAGCTCATCGGGACTCTCTGTATCAAAGGATACGATTCGTAGACGAATTTTGGAAAAAGGAACAATCGTTTATAGCAAAATGCAGAAGAAACCAGCTCTGAAACCACATCATAAGTTACAAAGACTTATGTGGGCTCGAAAGCATATGTCATATGGAGAGAAATGACAGTCAGTCATATTTAGCGATGAAAAAAAGTGGAATCTGGATAGTCCAGATGGTTGTTTATCGTATTGGCATGACTTGCGGAAGGAACCTCGACGTTTTTTTTAGTCGCAGACAAGGAGGGGGCTCGGTGATGGTTTGGGCAGCCTTTTGCTATAATGGACAAGTATCTCTGACCTTCACCAGTGGTCTTCAAACTTCACAGCATTATACACAGACATTAGAAGAAAACCTACTGCCATTTGCTGAGCTTCTAGGGGGTCCTCAGTGGGAATTTCAGCAAGACAATGCTTCAATTCACACTGCAAAACATTCAAAATCTTGGTTTAATTCCCATAATATAAGAGTTCTCGACTGGCCAGCATGTAGCCCAGATCTTAATCCTATAGGAAACCATTGGAGCATCATGTGTCGCAAAGTTTATAGCAACGCTAGACAATACTCTTCTGAAAAGGAACTTAAGACATCTATTCAGAATGCATGGTACGATATCGATCCACAAACTATGCAAGATTTAGTTTCTTCCATGCAATCTCGTGTATATGACGTAATACATAAGCATGGATGCGCAACCAGGTTTTAAAAATTGTTTATTTCGATTTTATTTAATTTGTGTCTAAACTTTTGAGACAGCAGTTTATTTTTGTTACCATTTAATTTATTGCAATATGCACAATTCCACTTTTATTTGTTATAAATATTGTTTATATGTACAGCACATTAATTTCAAGCAGTGATTTGAAAATTGAATAAATATTTTTCAAAGTATGTAAGAATTTCTTCATTGTCTAAACTTTTGCGTCATAGTGTATTGACAATGTTTTTGACAGAATTAGCTGTTTGGAGATACTGTTATGGTATGTAAAAAAAAACATGTTTTTTGACTATAATTCCCTACATATTTCCTAGAGCTCACTTAGTACGAGGCGGAAAACGTAGCATATTCATTCTACACCTAAAATGAAGGGATTAAAACAATTTCCAGCTTTCCCCTAATTAATTCCGAATTCAACCCCCTAACCACTGGGCTAATAATAGCTTTTACAATTTCATTTTAATGAAATGTTTTGATTAGGGTATTTACTTTTAAATTCAATATCTAACAAGCAAAGAACAGAGACGTTTTTTAGGTAAAATGTTATTTAAATGTCCAACTTTTAAAGATTTATTTTCTTTCAATATATTTTTATTATTAAGAAGTGAAATATACAGTTAGTGTAGATGTTTCCATAAAAATATATTTCATTGCCCGTTAAGGGGAATTGAATGGAAATAAATCCTTTGAAAATAATTTCTACGTAAGTGATGAATAATAAGTTTAAATCATACTTTCATGTAAAGTTATAATAATAATAGTTCTCAAATGGATAAAAATGTGTCCAATATCCCGAATACCTTATTTAAATTGTACTCGTTGTTGAATAATGCATCGTTAATATTCAGGGATCAGAAGCAATTTGAGGGAGAATTAGAAACTTTATGTGAATTATTTTTCACATGAAAAAGAATTTTACAAAATATTCAAGAAAATGATAAAGATTAATCTGACATTTTTAGCATGATAACCTTTACAATTTAATTTAAAAAGCGTTTTGAAAAGAGGGTTTTTTTTTTCAAACACGGTATTTAATAGCAAAGCACGGTGATGCTTTTGAGATAAAATTTTATTGCAGAATCCAAGTTTTAAATATTTATTTGTTTAAATACATTTGTATTATTAAGAAGTGAAATATTAAGTTATTGTAAATGTTTTGATAAAAATATAATGCATTGCCTGATAAGAAGAACTGAATGTATATAAAACGTTTGATATAATTTTAACGTAAGTGATAAATATTGTACATTTAAGTCACATTTTCATATAAAGTTATATAATGAATAGTTATCAAGCAGCTGAAAATGTCTACAATTTCCCGAATACATTATTTAAATTGCATCCCCCGTTTCACAATGCGGAGTTGCTATTCCGAATTCAGACATCAGAGGTAATTTAAGAGAATATTATAAAACTTATGTAAGTTATCTTTGACATTATGTCAAAGATAAATAAATAAAGTTATAATATTAATATTGCAAAGCACGTAAATAAAAGTTAATATAGCAAATAAAATTAGCGAAGTACACAGATGTTTTATAAAAACTTTTATGAAATTTCCAAGTTTCTAATATTTTTTTTATTATTATTAAGAAGTGAAACATACAAATAATTGTTTGCATAAAGCATTATATTATATAAGATATATTGCATTGAGTAATAAGAATTTTAAAAATAACTTCTGCGTAGGTGACAAAAAGTAAGTTTGGATCATTCTTTTATGTAAACTTGTATTAATAATATTGACAGATGAAAACGTCTGCAGTATTCACATTATTTAAATTGCACTGCTTGTTTCATAACGCGTCATTATTATAGAGAGATAAGAAGCCCACTTGAGCATGCATTATAAAACCTATGTAATATATTCAAAACGTAAACAATGTTTTGAAATATATTCAAGAAAAGGATAAACAATCATCCAGCATTTTGCGCATGATCACTTTTACGATTTTCCTCTGAAAATAATACCTATGTGAGTGATAAATATAGTAAGTTTAAATCATACTTGCATGTAAAATTATATTAATGATAGTTATCAAAGAGCTGAAAATGCCTGCAATATTCCAAATATCTTATGTAAATCATACTCCCTGTTTCATAATGCGTCATTACTATTCTGAGATCAGAAGCCATTTAAGAGAGTATTATAAAATTTATGTAAGATGGTTTTGACGTGAAAAATATTTCTTAAAATATTCGATAAAATGATAAAGATCAAGCTGCAGTTTTGCGAATGATACCTTTCAAAATTTTATTTTAAAAATGTTTTCAGTATAGCTTTTGTTTCTACGGACGATATCAAATTACAAAAGAACACAATTTCTTTTTCTTTTCTTTTTTTTTTTTTTTTTGGTTTTTGTTAAAATATCATTGAAATATCCAAAAGGTTATATTTAAATCGTACTCCCTGTTTCATAATGCGCCAATACTGTTCGGCAATCACAAGCCATTCGAGGGATTATTATAAAATGTATGCAAGATAGTTCTGACGTGAAAAGAATTCTTAAAATATTCAATAAAATAATAAAGATTAATCTGTTATTTTTCGAATGATCTCTTTTAAAATTTAATTTTTAAAATGTTTTGAATAGAGCTTTTTTTTCCACAGATGATATCAAATTAGGAAAGATCACAGTTGTTTTCTTTTTAATTATATTGAAATATCGAAGTTTTATTTAAATCGCGCACCTTGTTTCATAATGCTCTCTTACTTTTCACAAATCAAAAGCAATTTGAGGGAGTATTATAAAACTTTTGCAAGATATTTTTAAGTGAAAAATGTTTTAAAATATATTCAAGATAATCATAAAATTAATTTAACATTTTGAGCATGATCACTTTTGCAATTTAGGGTAGGGGAGTACACAGTGAGACGTGTTACACAGTGAAACAGCAGCCACTTTAACATATAGTTGTAACTTTTTCTTCAAGCTGGCACACACACATAACGACCTCATCTTATGCAACACGCGGATGTAGTTTTGGCACTTCAGTTACTCGTCCGACAAAATAGTAAATAATTCCTTATTTTATAGTGGTTAAAGTTACATAGCTTTATCTAATCTATTTCGGCAAAACAACATAAACTTTTTAAAGCAATGAAATTGATGTAACAGATGTGGCATCCATTTTTTTTTCAACGTAACGAAAGTACACAGTGAGACGTGACTTATTGTGTACCTGCTATGTAGTTCTTATGTTAAAAAAGTTATTTATTAATAAAAGAAGGTTTTTTTCTCTCTCTCTCTTTCTCTCTGTGTGTGTGGGCGTGCGATGACTAGGGAAATTTACTAAACGTAAGAGGCTGGAAAATTCCATGAAGGTAGCCCAAGGTCTGCCATTGTCCACCCGAGGCTCATATTTTTAATATTTTGAAAATCTAGAAATATTAATTACTAAACATAAACTGCAGAAAATTATTGATAGAGTGTAAAAATGTACGATTTATGAAAATATATACATTGTCTCACTGTGTACTACTTGTGGTACACAGTGAGACAATTTTCTATACTCCGTTATGCTGCTTTTGTGCTTTTATAAGTAACTTTTTTAAAACCATTTATACATTAATATGTAGCGCATTTGTGTAGCTTAATGATGTAGCAAAAAATTTTTCAAAAGAATAAAAATCGTCGCCATTTGTTAAGTAATAATAATTTTCGTCTCACTATGTACTGCCCTGCCCTACTTTAAACAAGTAAGAAAAATCATGCGTTAAGCATAGATTATGAAACACTTTCCAACACTTCGTGTATGCTTTAACAAAACTTCGTTATTTAGGGAAATAATGTATATAAAAGAACTAAGTAAACATTTTAGAAAACGCATAAAGCATTTGAAAAACTGATTTCAGCGGTTACCATCCATATCAAAAATGTATTCCAATTCTTTTGAACAGCTCTGTATTTGATCTGTAGGTTGATATATATGCTATATAATGGGGAAATTTAGTTTAACAAGAAAACGAATAACAGGTTGAAATTTCTCTTTCAGCAATTTATACTAATAGATGGAAACATACTTGTATAATTTTGTAAGACCCTGTAGTTAACCTAGTACCTTTATTACACGCCACTATTTAGCTAAAGTTTAATTCAAAGTAAAACACTCTCAAAACTACTGGAATCACATTTTCAGAAATTATCATTTATAGGCGGGCATGTATCCAATCCTTTGCGTGACCCTGTATATAATTTTATCTATGTTTTATAATTTAATCTACAAACATTTCTTAGTAGGCAAAATGAAGTTCAGCGTAAGAATGCATAACTCATTTAAAAACCACTTTTAAGCAATTTACAATCATACCCAGTAACCATTACGAATTCTTTTGTGTAGCATGTATATGAATTACAGGATTTATACACACCATATACAATGCATAAATATAGTGAAACATAAAAGAGCATAACATATTTAAAAATGCATTTCCAGCAATCATTGCTATCGTACAATACTTCGGACACAATATAGTATCTGAAAACTTTTGTGTGTACCTGTAAATGCTATGCACTTCGTATTATACATGAAATAAGTTATAGTAAACCTCAGCGACGTATATCAATTCCATTATACATGAAATAATTTAACATAATTAAAATACGCTGGAAAAAATTCCCTCCACCCATATATAATTATGTAACGAAATCTTTTGTGTGACCCTGTAAATGAATAATAACTATTCTTTGCATCGCATATTCTACAGAATGCATATTTTAGTGCACTTGATAAATGCATATCAATTTTATTATGTTTGAAAGCATGTAACATCATTAAAAATCATTTTAAACGATTTTTCCCATAGGCCATAATGTAACGGAAAATTTTGACCGCCCCTGTAAATGAACTAAACATACTACAAACTTCATTTGCAATAGGGTTCGTACTATGGTAGATGTCACTAACATCCAAAAATTTCAGAACGATCCGAGTATATTTACGGGAGTTAGGGCGCGTACAGACGGACAGACGAACAGACAAACCGAATGCATATACACTTTTCAACTTTGTTGGAAAGTGTTAAAAACGTTTTTAATGGAGTTTTTGTTTCTAAATAGGACATCTAATTAGAAAATCACACAGCTGTTTTTAAGTTAAAATTTTATTGGAATATCCAAGTTTCACAGATTTATTTATTTAAACATACTTTTATTATTAAGAAATGAAATATACTGTTAGTTTTAATGCTTGCACAAAATGTATTGAATTGTCCGATAAGGAGAATTTAACGATATAAATCCTTTGAAGTGCAATATTCTGATTACATTATTTAAATAGCACTTCCTGTTTAATAGTGCGTCATTACTATTCAAAAATCGAAAGCTATTTAAGGGAATATTATAAAACTTATGTAAGATATTTTAACGTGGAAAATGTTTTAAAAAATATTGAAGAAAATGATAAAGGTTAATCTAACATTTTGCGAGAGACCGCTTTTTTTTTTTTTTTTTTTTTTTTTTTTTTTTTTTTTTTTTTTTTTCAGAATGTGATATCAAGTTAGCCCAACACTCAGATGTTTCTAAGTTTTTGAAATATCAAAGTTTTGAAGATTAAAGATTTATTTCTTTAAAACTATTTTTATGATAAAAAGTTAAATATCTTGATACTTTAAATGCTTGAACAAAAATGCATTGAATGGCCCAATACGGAAAATTTAAGACAGATAAATCTTTTGAAAATAATATCTACGAGAGTGATATATATAGTAAGTTTAAATCATGCGTGCATGTAAAATTATATTAATAATAGTTTTCAAAGAGCTGAAAATGCCTGCAATCTTAGGAATACATTATGTAAATCGCACTACCTGTTTCATAGTGCATTTTACTATTCTGAAATCAGAAGACATTTGTATTATAAAATTTATGCATGATATTTCTGACGTGAAAAATGTTCTTAAAATATTCAATGAAATGATAAAATCCGATATGTCATTTTGCGTATGATACCTTTTAAAATTTAATTAAAAAAATGTTTTGAAAAGAGTTCCTTTTTCTACGTACGAAGGGCCGTGCAAAGCAGGGGGCGGTCGCCCCGGACGCGGAAATTGTGATTGTTCCAAATTTATACTACAAACCTAGTTTTTTCTTCTTTTTTGTAAAGTAAATTATATATTTATCTATTGAGAATTTTTTACCGAATAAAAGTACGTTCATTTTTCGTTTCAATGTTATTGCAAGGTCTCTTACCCTACTCTCGAATGCAATAAGGACTATAATAAGGACTTTTTTCTTTTAAAAACTAGTTTTAGGTCTTTGTCTTAGTCTCCTTCATTAACCTTCTCTTTTTTGAGTCTGTACTTTTCTTTCTGTGCTTGTGATAAAAACATATATACTCTCAAAACTGCATGGGATTTCCTTCTGGAAATACAAAAAGGTTGTAAACTGCCACTATAGTGCTATAAACATTTTTTCTACATCCATTTCCCAGATTCTCTTTGAAAAATATAAGTGCAATTATCTTCTACTTTATCTAGTTGTTTGGAGTTTTTGAATTAAAATTAAACATAAAGTTACAAAATAAACGCGAAATATGTCTTCAATAGAATTTATCTCTGTTTCTGCACTTTTCAAAAAAGTATGTGTGTGGGGCGCCAAATTGAAACTTCGCCCCGGGCGCAGTTTCTCTTCCCACGGTGCTGTACGTACGATATTGAATTGGGAAAGAATACAGATTTTTTTTCTTTTAAAATTTAAGCGAAATATCCAAGTTTTGTTTAAATCGCACTCCCTGTTCCATAATACGTTTAGAAATCAGAAGCCAGTTAAGGTAGTTTTATAAAATGTATGTAAGATATTTTTAATGTGAAAAATGTTTTAAAATATATTCAAGAATATGATAAAAGTTAATTTGTGCACGATCGCTTTTACGATTTTTCCTTAAAAAAAGTTTTGTAAGGAGTTTTGATTTCTAAATCTATTCAATATATATAAAATCCTAATGAATCGAATTTATGGAACGGATATTATGAAACGACTGAATTGAAACGAATTTATGAAACGATTCTATGAAACGACTGACTAAACAACTGATTCTGTTTCACGGCGATTTCTCCTAAAATATGGAATACTTTGAGATAAAATTAACACCCAAAATCCGTACTGATCCACAGATTCCAAAACTGGTATTAGAATTTTTAAATTCAACTTAGTTTTCGAGATATTAATTTTTTTTTTCAAATTTTAAATACTTTTCTCTAAAGATGGCAACTCAAATTATAATCATAACAGATATTTTTTTTCATAATTTAGAAAATGTTATTATTTTAAACTAATTTGGCGAACAGTTTGGACTCACTTAAATGTATGCTAAGAAATGTATCGTGTTACTTTTATTCATAATTCAATTTGTATTTCATTATCATTTTATTTAATCCAAAACTTTCATTTAAAACTGAAACATTTAAAATAAATTTCTTAATACCAACTGATTCGCACTTAAATTTTTGCAATCAAAGGGAATTAAATGGAAACCCGTTTACAAGGAGATCTGCACAGCTTTTTTCAGTATAATTCAATCTTCTCTAATATTTTTAAAACCGATCAGATTAACGTGTTTTTAGACTCTGCGGTGTCTGAACGTGGGGGTTGGCAAGCGTTGCTTGCAGGGGGCAGAGCCACCTAGTAGCATATATTATTAGAAAATAACACTGGAAGTTTCAAGTTACAATTTTATTGAAATGTCCAACTTTTAAATATTTGATCTTTAAATATATTTTCATTACTAAAAATTGAAATATCCAAGTTACCGTAAATGTTTGCTTAAAAAAAATATCGCATTGCCCAATCGGGATAATTTAACGCATATAAAACTTTTGAAATTATTTTATACGTCGGGAATAAATATAAAATATGTAAAAATTACTCGCATGTAAAATTATATTAATATAATTATTAAAGAGATGAGGAATACGTCAGCATTATTTCAAATACATTATGTAAATTGCACGCCTTTTTTTAAATGTTTCATTGTTATCCAGACATCAGAAGACATTCCAAGTAGAACTATAAAACTTATGTAAGATATTTTTGACATGAGAAATGTTTTAAAAAATTATTCAATATAAATAAAGATTAATGTGACATTTTGCATGTGATAAGTTTTATAACTTAATTTCAAAAAATGTTTTGTATAGAGATTATTTTTTTAAATAAGATATTTAATTAGCAAAGAACACGCATGCTTCTTCGTTAATATTTTATTTGAATATGCAAGTTTTAAAGATTAGTTTTTAAAATATGCAGTCGGACCTCGTTATCTCGAAACCCGGTTTTCACGTTACTCCGCATAACAAGTCAGTTTTTCAAAGTTCCGATTGTCTGTATATGATTTTAATGTAAATACTCTCCGGATTTTACGTCGTTGAATAATTTTCAACTCCGGATATCTCGACGGTTAAGGAAAATTGTCCATTTTTCACAATTTTTCTTATAAGCACGGAAATTAAGCAGTAAGAAATGTCTTAGCCAAACTTTTCACACTAGTGTTTAAAATACCTATTGAGATAAATGACAAATTTTACTTCAATCCTTTATCTGAAAAAGTAAACTTATACGCTATAAATGACCCACTTAAGCTCCAGATAGACTTATCAGTCTACTTGCGGTCTTTTTATTCTGGTCAGGTGGCGTTTTCTTGTGGTGACACGGCGTTTTTCATCTTTGCATTAAAACTATCAGAAATTATCTAACATCCATTTCTGAAACAACGAATATTGATTACAATTCATTGTATAATATTGAAAAACGAATTATACAGGAAGGACATCTAGAGATAAGCAAACCTTAATTCACCAATATTGCATTTAACAATAAAAACAAGTAAGAAATATCATGCGTTTAGCATAGATTAAGAAGCACTTTCCAACACTTCGTTAATGCTTTAACAAAACTTCGTTATTTAGAGAACAAAGTAAACAATTTAGAAAACGCATGAAACATTTGAAAAGCTGATTTCTGCAGTTACCGTATATAGCCAAATATCTATTCCAATTCTTTTGAACAGCCCTGTATTTGATCTGTAGGTTGATATATATAGTATATAATGGGAAAATTTAGTTTAGCAAGAAAACTCATAACAGGTTGAAATTCCCTTTCAGCAATTTATACTAATAGATCAAAACACACTAGTATACATTTGTACAGCCGTCGTAACATAATTAAAATACGTTGTAAACAATTCCCTCCACCCCTATATCGTTCTGTAACGGAATTATTTTGTGTGGCCCTGTAAATGAATAATAACTATTCTTTGCATCCATATTCTACAGAATGCATATTTTAGTGCACTTGTTAGGTAGATTTCGTAAGAAATACTACCTATTGCAGTCGTTACCATGGTGCGACTTTTGAAAAATTCCTTCATAACTTTTCACTATAGGACCCCAGGAACCCAAAACCACCCCCACCTAAAAAGTTTATATATATATATATATATATATATATATATATATATATATATATGTATGTATGTACTAAATTTTGTCCGCACGATAAAAGTCGCAATTATGCACGGATCGTCTTCAAACTCGCCAACAACTTTGAGATGGCTAATATCTCGGCGGGGATTGAAAATGGGTAAAATCGGACCAAGGGAATGGAAATGGGGAGGGTTCAAAAATTTGAATACCATCTTAACATGATTCCGATAAAATCATCTCTTACACAACAATGACAGAAAAAAATAAATATTTTTCGTTATTGCAGTTGCCAACAATTAAAAAAAAAGCAATAAAATTCTCACCACAACAATTGCTTTTCTTTTGCGAGAATTTCACGTGAAAAATTAAATAAAATAAATAGTTTGACGAATTGAATACAAATTGAATATTACGTCATAAGTTTCCTAGAGCAAGATTTCCGCATGAAAACTCAAAATGAAATAAATAGTTTGACGAATTAAAAAACAACAACAAAATATTGCGTCATATTGGAAATAAAATGGACCTCAGCAGGTGAATATGTCACGACATGTGAGTTTGAAGAAACGTATTAAAACATGATAAAAACCCGACTATGGAAATATTAACTTATTTATCACTTTGAGGTTCTCTGAATTTGCTTTAGCTATTTTTTAAACCTATTCCATATGCATGCGTGTGTGTATTCGTGTATATTAGAATTTCCACAAAATGTTTAGCTCCCTAGAGCTCATTATTAGTGGAGGAACTGGGTTTATCTCTAATCTTGATTTAAATTTTGCTGGTTAATTTAGTACTTAACTTCGAAATCTACCTCCGCCTGTAGGCCCGAGCCGGCAGGGATTTTTTGCATGAAACATTTGAAAAGCTGATTTCTGCAGTTACCGTATATAGCCAAATATCTATTCCAATTCTTTTGAACAGCCCTGTATTTGATCTGTAGGTTGATATATATAGTATGTAATGGGAAAATTTAGTTTAGCAAGAAAACTCATAACAGGTTGAAATTCCCTTTCAGCAATTTATACTAATAGATCAAAACACACTAGTATACATTTGTACAGCCGTGTAGTTAACGTAGTACCTTTATTACACGCTACAATTTAGCTAAAATTTAATTCAAAGTAAAACAGTCTTAAAATTACAGAAATCACACATCCAGATTCGTGACCCTGTTTATCCTTTTATCTATGTTCTACAAACATTTCTTAGTAAACCAAATGCAGTTCCTCGTAAAAATGCATAACTCATTTAAAAACCACCTTTAAGTAATTTGCAATCATACCCAGTAACCATTCCGAATTATTTTGTGTAGCCCTGTATATGTATTACAACATTTATACACACCATATACTATGCATAAATATAGTGAATCATAAAAGTTCATAAGATACATAAAAATGCATTTCCAGCAATCATCACTACTATACAGTACTTCGGACACAGTATAATATCTGAAGTCTTTTGTGTGTCCCTGTAAATGCTATGCATTTCGTATTATACATGAACTAAGTTATACTAAACCTCAGCGACGTATATCAATTTCATTATACATGAAATAATTTAACATAATTAAAATACGTCGTAAACAATTCCCTCCACCCCTATATCGTTCTGTAACGGAATTATTTTGTGTGGCCCTGTAAATGAATAATAACTATTCTTTGCATCCATATTCTACAGAATGCATATTTTAGTGCACTTGATAATGCATATGAATTTTATTATGTTTGAAAGCATGTAACACCATTAAAAACCATTTTAAACGATTTTTTCCCATAGGCCGTAATATAACGGAAAACTTTTGATTGCCCCTGTAAATGACCTAAACATGCTAGAAACTTTATTTGAAATAGTGATCGTGCTATGGTAGAGATCACTAACCTCCACAAATTTCAGAATGATCCGACTATATTTACGAGAGTTAGAGCGCGGAAAGACGGCCAAACGGAGAGACGGACAGACAAACCGAAGTCATAAACACTTTTGAACTTTGTTGGAAAGTGTTAAAAAGAAGTAATCTTAAATCTGATTTTTATTCTTTTCATTTTTAGAAAGTATTGTAATCGAAATTTTTTTTTTATTCCGGTTTTCGATGGATTTACAAGTTTTAGGGGTCAGAGACCCCAAAAAACATGTTTATACAAAATGTCTGTCTGTCCGTCCGTTCGCCCGTCTGTCCGTCTGTCCGTCTGTCCGTGTGTCGCTATTGTACCATCAAGAACTGTATGAAGTTATGCTTAGAATTGAACCAAATTTTTTGCGTATGTATTTGGCTGTGGCAAGCAAGTCCTCCATCAATTTAGAAATATTCTGCCTGAAGGGACGCTGTAACAGCAATTTTTTGTGCCATTTTCATTATTGTAAAATCGATAAGTGTATGAAGCTATGCATAGAATTGAACCAAATTTTTTGCGTATGTATTTGGCTGTGGCAAGCAGGTCCTCCTTCAATTTAGAAATACTTTGTCTGAAGGGACGCTGTAATAGCAATTTTTGTGCCATTTTCCTTATTGTACCATCGAAAAGTGTATGAAGTTATGCATAGAATTGAACCATATTTTTTGTGTATGTGTTTAGCTATGGCTAGTTAGTCGTATTTGAATATGAAAAAATGCCACCTGAAGGGGGCTCTGTAATAGCGATGTCTGTGCCATTGTCATTATTGTACCATCGAAAAGTGTATGAAATTATGCATATAATTGAAACAATTTTTTTTTGTGTGTGTGTATGTTTTTGGCTGTGGCCAGCAGTTCCTCTCTGAATTTGAAAAAATCCCTGCCGGCTCGGGCCTACAGGCGGAGGTAGATTTCGAAGTTAAGTACTAAATTAACCAGCAAAATTTAAATCAAGATTAGAGATAAACCCAGTTCCTCCACTAAGAATGAGTTCTAGGGAGCTAAACATTTTGTGAAAATTCTAATATACACGAATACACACACGCATGCATATGGAATAGGTTTAAAAAATAGCTAAAGGAAATTCAGAGAACCTCAAAGTGATAAATAAGTTAATATTTCCATAGTCGGGTTTTTATCATGTTTTAATACGTTTCATCAAACTCACATGACGTGACATATTCACCTGCTGAGGTCCATTTTATTTCCAATATAACGCAATATTTGTTGTTGTTTTTTAATTCGTCAAACTATTTATTTCATTTTGAGTTTTCATGCGGAAATCTTGCTCTAGGAAACTTATGACGTAATATTCAATTTGTTTTCAATTCGTCAAACTATTTATTTTATTTAATTTTTCACGTGAAATTCTCGCAAAAGAAAAGCAATTGTTGTGGTGAGAATTTTATTGCTTTTTTTTTAATTGTTGGCAACTGCAATAACGAAAAATATTTATTTTTTTCTGTCATTGTTGTGTAAGAGATGATTTTATCGGAATCATGTTAAGATGGTATTCAAATTTTTGAACCCTCCCCATTTCCATTCCCTTGGTCCGATTTTACCCATTTTCAATCCCCGCCGAGATATTAGCCATCTCAAAGTTGTTGGCGAGTTTGAAGACGATCCGTGCATAATTGCGACTTTTATCGTGCGGACAAAATTTAGTACATACATACATACATATATATATATATATACATATATAAACTTTTTAGGTGGTGGTGGTTTTGGGTTCCTGGGGTCCTATAGTGAAAAGTTATGAAGGAATTTTTCAAAAGTCGCACCATGGTAACGACTGCAATAGGTAGTATTTCTGACGAAATCTACCTAAAAATTCTGCCGAAAGGGGGCATTGTAATAGCTATGTCTGTACCATTTTCATTATTGTACCATCGATAAGTGTATAAAATTATGCATAGAACTGAACCAAATTTTTTGTGTATGTTTTTGGTTAGGGCCAGCAGGTTCACCCTGAATTTGAAAAAATTCTGCCGAAAGGAGACGCTCTAATAGCTATGTCTGTGCCATTTTCATTATTGTATCATCAATAAGTGAATGAAGTTATCAATAGAATTGAACCAAACTTTTTGTATATGTATTTGTCTGTGGCTAGCAGTTTTTCCTTGAATTTGAAAATATTCTGCCGGAAGGCGTTGCTGTGATAACGATTTTTGTGCCATTTTATTTATTTTACCATCGAAAAGTGTATGAAGTTATGAATAGAATTAAACCAAATTTTTTGTGAATTTTTTGGTAATGGCCAGCAGGTCCTCCTTGAATTTGGAAATGTTCTGCCGGAAAGGGGCTCTGTTATAGCGATTTTGTATAATTTTCTCGGTTTTTCGTAGTTCTGTTGGGCATCGGTGGCTCGTGCAGCAACGGGAACTCGAGTCCTGCTAAGCCTGGCTTTTCGCAAACAGCTGATGTACAACAGAGTCTATAGGGGAAAGTAGCCGAATTTGGTCAATTTGCTTATTTTCAGGCGTAACTCACTTAATTTTTGGAATATCTGCAAAACATCATTACACGGGGTCAATCTATTCATCTATTAACTAAATAAAACTTTAGATCAATTTCTTTTTGAAAATCTGAAATTTTATTTTAATTTGAAAAATTTTTCAAAAGTGGTCCAAATTCAGCAACTGGTCGTTTAAGTTGGACCCTCAGTTTCCTAAATTGGACCAAATAATATCAGGTTGTTTTAATGACTGGGGAATATAACTAATTTTATTAAAAGCAAAGTTTGCGATTAATGAAACAATAAAAGAAAATAACAGCAATGAAATATAATAAAATAAAAATATCTGAAAATAAGAGTGTTTTAAATCAAAATGTATTCATAATATAAATCAAAGTTATCAGTAATTAAGAATAGAAATTATGGAACAAATTGTCAGTTACTTGAATATAATGTATGAAGTGATTCAAAGCCTACACATGAATTTCATTTATTGGTTTGTTTTTCCAGCGCACACATCATGGAACCGTATTTGGCAATCTGAACACTGAATCATTTCTGCTATTTTATTTTTCTTACAAATTAGGCAAAACCAATCATTACAGTCTAGATTTTTCTTTTTAGATTCTGAATCATTAGACTTTTTTTTTTTTTTGCAACAGAAGTTTTCTCTACATTATGTTTGTAGTTCTTCCCTTCCATCATTTTCTTGCTAATTGCTACTTTTGTAAAACTGGATGTTCCAATTGTTTTTGTGATAGCTTCCTTTTTGTCGATTTTTTTTCATTTCAATGTTTACTTTATATTGCGAAGATGTTAACACAACTGTTTTTTGGCTTCCTCTGTACTTTGATTTAACTAAATTTAGCAAGGGAGATAACATTTCTATTGATTTTGTAGCTTTTGAGGAGGTATTGCAGCTTCAGCCTTCTTACTTGTCAATTTCTTCACAACTTACACTGTCCTTTTTGTTTCCTATATTTTTATCAGCTTTTCCTGTCACGGATGTTTTTCTTCCAGACAGTTTGTCTGTGTCTTTTTCAACATTTTCAATATTATATTAAAAAAGGGCTAAAAATATCATCTATTGAAAAATACGCTACGATTAATCAAACGCAAACATTATATATTCAAACAGTACTGAATTCCGCACCCACCCCCAGAACCTTGAAATAACCACTCCCCCCGAAAGGTTTGAGTTTTTATGCGTTTTAATGGCAAAAAAGTGTAATTCCATTCTCCAGAACCGTAAAAACATCTGATGAGCAGGATTTCAGCGGTAGATGGCGTCTCTTCCTATAATTAACGGCAGAATGGCAACGGCCCAATTAAAGCGGCGGTCCAAATATGGCTATATATATTATGCTATCGTATGTGGCACAGAAATCGCGATTATTTGTTAATTTTTTAATGGCAACGCCCGAATGACACGCACCTCATTGGTTATTGAACAGAATTTAATGCATCTTCATACCTATAAGGGGGCATACCGTAGGGGGGACCCTGTTCTGTCGCTAAATGCCTCCAATTTTGTCGCCAACTTGGCGATATCTCTAATATTTCGCCAAATTCCCATAGACTGCCATTTTAAACCAATAGGGTTTACTTGCTTACAGAAAGTCAACAAATTGAGAAAATTTAATGCAGCAAAAACTAATATTAACTTAAGGGATTATATTAAATATGCTTAAGGAAGTCCAAGTAAATTAAATTATGAATAAAAGTAACATGATACAATGCTTATCATGCTTTCCCAAATATAAATTTTAAGGGAAACCAAACTGATCGTCAAGGGCGGCTAGTATTCTTTAAAATACTAATGGATTAGAATAGAATGTTGCAAATAAATCTGAATTGCCGCTCAGTTGACGCACCAACGGAAGTGTTGCCGTAGCAACGTTGAACAGCACGACTCAATGTGAAATGAATGACAAATCGATTATCAATATTACTTGGACTCGAAGACATCAGTTATCAGGTTTCCATTCAATTCACATTGCCTTGAGACACATGATGTTGCTATGGCAACACCTCCTGTTGGTGCATTAACTGACTGGTGATTTTTTTGAGCTGTAACAACTAATCTATCACATACTTGCCGCCCTTGGCGACCTGTTTGGTCTCTCTTCAATAACGAAAAACTATTGATTTTAATAAATATCATGATCGAGATTAACTCGTTTTTACTCCGATTAATTGATTGAAGCAGGAATTTAAGATGAAAATTAAAGTTGGTATAGTACTGAACTAACATCTGTAACTACTTTTTCAAACACTAACATGTATGAGATAGAAGAAAGTTTTGGGAATGACATATACAAATAGTTGTTTTTGTGTTTATTTTGTTTAATAATAATGTTTTATTGCTTAAAAGTGCAAGAACAATTATGAATTTAAAATTGTCTTAAATTAATCAAAAATACAGTATTTATAAACATATTTTTCTCTAACTCCGGATACCGCAACACCTCACTTATGACGACACTTTTTTCTGGTCGTTAGAGAGTCGGGATAACGAGGGTCGACTGTATTTTAATTATTAAAAATTGAAATATAGAATTACTATGTTTGCACAAAAATATATTGCATGTACCTTTGGATTTTAGGTTGTCGCTTTGTAATGTATTTTAATGATTATTCAAATGCAACTTTTGGTACTAATAATTGAATTTTTTTTAAATACGAGGGTGAGTCGGAAAATAAGTTTCCTCTGACAACTGTGGACAGACGTGTGTATGAAAGACAAAAAAATGTAATGAAACATTAAAGATAAGACGCATCTTTATTTTTCTACATAAGTACCAAGTGAGTTGAGACACTTTTCATACCCTTTTATAAGAAACCCTCCTTGGAAAAAATCAGGGCTCTGCATCATTCTGTTTCCGGCAGGTATAGAGAGAAAGTGCGTTGCGAATTCGTGGTCAAAGGAGGAAGTGAGAGCGGTTGTCCGCTATGAATGGGCACGTGAAATATTGGGTGCAGAAATTCATAACCACCACGTGGGAGTCTATGGGCCAGATGTGATGCCGAAACAAATGATGCGGAGATGGTGCCGCCAATTCAGTGAGGTGCGTCAGCAAGTGTTGGACAGGCCGAGAGCTATACGGACGTGCACGGCCACTACAGACGAAAGCAATGCTTGATTGCTTCTTTCTAAGCAATACTGAAGTCACATAAGCCGTTCAACGCTTCTTTTGTATGCAGAGCCCTGTTTTTTTCCTGGACGGGTTTATGAAGCTTATAAAGGGTATGACAAATATCTCAACTCACTTGGCACTTAAGTAAATAAATAAAGTTACGTCTATCTTTAATGTTTCATTACATTTTTTGTCTTTCACACACACCTCTGTCCACAGTTGGCAGGGGAAACTTATTTTCCGACTCACCCTCGTAGTTTTTGGTTTTTAGGTAGGTTAAAAAAAAGTAATAAATGAAAAATTACTTGGCAGAGTGGCAGTTTTATATTTGAATATTTAACTCTTCTACAAAACGATTTTTCTTGTATTAATGTTATATAGTAACTGTGGAATTCATAGTTAGAATGTTTTCTAAAAATTGATTTTGCAATATTCAAAGTAAAATAACTAGAAAGCGTAATGCAATAGAGCCTTTTAGATTACATTTTCTGTTTCAGTATAAAATATACTTAATAAGCACTAACTGACATATCAGTTCCGAAAACCGTGTAGACTAGCGTGTGAAGGAGTCTACCTTCATGTATTAATTTTAATAGTTTCCCCCCTTTAAAATTATGTCTTTTCTAAATTCTTAACTTTAATTATCTGTCTGCATTTGGGTTCAATTTATTTTGTAACGGTCATTTCCTTTTATAAAATTAAGCAGTCAATTCTTATTCCGTCTAATCTTTTAACCGAACGCACTGAATTAAAAATGAATAAAATAATATCATTTTTACGCCTAACAATGTCTTGTAGATTTAATTCTTTTTGTTGCTATGCAGAAATTAGCCAGACACTTTATTTCTACATTTTTAGCCGTTACGCCAGATGCAACATATAATTAATTTCATTATTGGTACTCTGTCTTTAATTTATTTTATTTTATTAACGTTCGGTTTTCGGGGTTTCAATCTCATGAGACTTTTGGTAATCCCCTGTAGAATGTTGCGCCTTATGGTTTTTGAATCCTCATAATTTCTCCGTTATCGGTTGGTGTTAAAAATTCATATTACCCTTTCGACGTCTCCCATTGAGTTATAATTAACAGAATCTGAACACATCTTCACTCAATTTATTCTCACCGTATAGCATACGTAATTGGCGAAAATGTATATGTAGTACTTCCAGTACTCGATCATGTCCAATAAAGTAATGTCATCACTCCTCTCTTGATTGTTGGTGATACAACAATGTAAGCAGAACCCTCTCTCTCTAGCGGTCGGCACGGAGGCCCTTGCGCTGCCGAGGGCTCGCCTTCGAGTAATACCTGCGATCCTGGTGTCCGGTTGGTCAGTAAATAATTGTTTCAGTACACGGCTGGTCTTTTATCTGACATATGGACTAATTCTTTCTTCTAATGTTGTTTGGTATCACTTTCAACGTCAACACCCATCCGGAAACTCAAACCATAGTACATAGCGTACGTTAATTAAGCTATATTTTTGAAAAGAAATTAGGTATATAAAGTTGTGAGAAAAAGAATAAACTGATTTTTAGAGTCTGACTTAAAAATCCAATTTTAAGAACTTTTTTTTTTTTTTTTTTATCTCAGAAACTTTTTGTGCAAGAAATGCAATTACAGTAGAACCTCGATCCATCGTTTTTCAAGGGATGAATGCAAAAAAAAAAAAAACGATGAATGCGGCAAAACGATCAATGCGGGTTAACGACAAAACACGAAAAAAGACAACGTTTATGCATTACTAATACTTGCAATGTATACAGTGTACTAATAAATACTAATTTGTTACTAAACAAACTGTAAAAAAAATAAATCGAAGTTGTAGAAAATTGATATTTATTTTTAAAAAAATCAGTAATTTTATGTTGGGTTTTTCGTCCAATTTTTAAATTAAACAAGAAATTTTGAAGATGGACAGAATTTTTCTGGTAATTTTCTGTAATTTCATGTGCATATATAAATGTTCGTGCAGTTTCAAATGCTGTAATTGCATCAGACAGACTTGGCACTGTTGTAGGTTCAACTTTATCGGCATGAACATTATCCTCTGCTTCTTCGGCATTATTTTCATTTTTTGCATCCTCACACATTTCTTCTATGCTTAGGACACCACATGTCGCAACATTTTGATCTATGGAAATATAATTGCTAAAATTCACTAATCGCGTTAATCCCTGCCCCCTCTCTAAAACAGTACAAATGAGTTATTTTAGGATAAAAGATGTAATTCCAGTTTGTATATCATATGGATCCTTGATTTTCAATTTCATTGCGGTGATGAAAGAAATTTTACAACTATGAATGCGGGAAAACGACTTTTTGAAGAACGATGCATGCGGGTTTTGTTAACATTATTTAAATATAATTTATGAAGGGGCCATAGAAAAAACGGGAACGATAGATCGGGGTTTCATTGTATTTCTAGCCAGTGGGATTTTCATGATTTCTAAGATTAGACGAATATATGGAGATTAGCAATAATATGGAAATGAAATGGTTTTAACCTGTAATACCGTATCACTATTAAATAATAGACATAAAAGACATATAAATTATTGAAGTTCTTTAGTTTGAAGCGTGAGGGATTGTAAGGAAATAAACTGATTTTTGGTGTACGATAGAAAACATTTAACATTTATTTTGATTTATAGATTTTGGGTTCGTCGGAAAAATTCACTGAACATCTACTATATAAATAAAATGCAAATGAAAATTTTGTTCGGCTGCTTAAATCTTGCGTTCTGCTAAATGCATTTTAATGAGACTTAAAATATTAGTTAGATAATTATTAAGGAAAACATTTATTATACAGCATATCGTTTTACGTTGATAAGTTATAGAATATGGGGGAATATTCTACAATTACGTTAACCCAATTATGTCATAATTGGGTTAACCTAATTGTAGAATTAGCCTTTATAGATTAGCCTTTATAAAATTTACTAAGGAACGGATTTTAATGAGACTTGCATTCTTGGGTAGAAATTTTTCCAGGAATGGTTTCATTATATTGTATATCGCTCTATGTTGCATAGTTATAACGGATTTTGATAGTAATTGAATTGTTACTTAGATACATTTTTGGGATGGCTTTAATATACGGGATATCGTTCTGCGTTCCTTAGTTATACACTTATTAGGAAAAGTTCTATAATCAATTGAATCTAATTATGAAAGATTAGCCGCTTTAAAAGACTCAACGACTATATTTTATTAGTTATTTTGTTTGCATTGATACTTAGATACTTTTCATGGGGGCGGTGTAGTATATTGCATATCGTGCTGTCGTTTTTTACAAATTCCTACTATAAATGATCAACTAAAAGATTTGGTCCGTAACAGCTCAAATTTTGTCTTCACATTACAAAATAGAGCAATGGCGTTAGCATTGTTTTAAAAATCCAGAAAAAACACTCTAGTTAACCCCTCAATTCTCGCTCCCGTCATATTCTCTGGCTGTGTCTTTTACTCAAATTGTTTGATTCCCACCAGTTTCATAAAATAGTGAAATCGGCTACATTTTAGTATCGTTTTTACTGTCATTAAATAAGGTGAATATTTCTTTTTCACAAAAGTGGTGCCAATAAGCAATTTGAATTATTCAACCGTAATTTAATTCGAGCGTTAAGGGGTTAAAGGTCCATATTTCTTTAAAACACAAAGTCATATTGTTCGATATATGTAGTTTGATTGAAGGTTTGTTTGGAGAAAACAATCCGCGGAGCGGGTAAAACCTGCTAGCAATTATGTAAAACGAATTGGCTTACATAATCTATCCAATTATGTGCTCAGGAGTACCAATTATGTGCGGACACGAAAAGAACATTTTTAGACTTTTGTGATGAACAGAGTAATTGAAAATAAAAACTCATTACAGTAATAAAAATACCTCAAACAGTGTTTCCTCGTGGCAATATAATTTTGATTTCTATTTTATATATATTATGTACATTAGTCACTTTTAGATAAACTAGGGGGCTCGGCCCCCTACGAGCTACGCTCGCCAACCCCCGTCCAGACACCGCAGGCTCTAAATGCACGCTAATTTGATCGGCTTTAAAAAGGTTTCGAAAGATTGAATTATAATTTAAAAAACAGTGGCGATCTCCCTATAAACGAATTTCTATTCATTTCTCTTTGATTGGGGAATTTTAACGCCAAATCCGCTGCGGTACTACTTGATTATCCCGTCGACCAATTTCGCCAAATTATATAAATCGCCAAACCACTCGCCAAATTATACAAATTGACATAATTTTTATTTTAAATAACGAAACAACAAATAAATTCGTACAACATTAATAAAAATACAAATAAAACGTCGAAATAAAAATAACTTGATGACGTAGACACGTGTAACAACATTTCAAAATAAGCTAATATAAAAGGAATTAAGTAAACAGAGTCTTTGTCTCCTGGTATTTTTTAACAAAGCGAAAAGAAAGTTCTTTTAAATGAGACATTTTAAATTAATCGTTTTTAATCTGACGTAATTTTTACCAAGCTATTCTTTCTCTTTTAAATAATCGCGTGAAAGTACTTTTGTTAGCAATGCAATATTATTTGCGCTTTCCTAACAAAAATAGTTGAAAATATCCTCTCAAAATATTAAATAAATGTCTAGCGCAAATTCTAAGTTTAAACTTTTTTGCAATATTATTTTGTGTTCATTTTATGTAATAACTATAATGTGACGTAAATATGACGTAATTTCT
Organism: Maratus speciosus; assembly: GCA_963932465.1. Classification (NCBI taxonomy): domain Eukaryota; kingdom Metazoa; phylum Arthropoda; class Arachnida; order Araneae; family Salticidae; genus Maratus; species Maratus speciosus. Next base: position 482,605,361 of record OZ010797.1, read on the forward strand.
CCTAAGACTTCTAACGCATGTTAATGAATTTATTATTTTACAATATCATTTCTCTTTTAAAATTCACGTGTATACTTTTTATGACGTAATTTTTAACAAGTTCCTGCTTTTTATACATAATTATTTAATTCTAATTTGAAAGTTTTTTTCCTGTTTATAATAGTCACGTGTAAATAAATTTTTAATTTGAAGCAAACATTATTGCTTGCGCTTTTTATACAGTTGGCAACAGTTTAAATTAGTACAATTTTCTGAAATCTGTAAAAAATATCTCTAGAAATGCTGAAAATTTGAATTTAAAATAGAAATAAAACCTGAAAAAGTGAGTCAAAATAAAAAAATTAATGCAATCTGCACTCCGGCAAATTCTAACGCATAAAATGATCTAAAAATGATTACACTGCCATATATAGTTTTTGCTGCTATAAAACTTTTTTAGTGGAACGATTTTGTCCAACTTTAGCATTAAATATCTCTTAAAATAATTCTTCGATTTGAAAACTGTCTGCATCAGCGTGTTTATCAAACATTTCTATATAAATCCACTGATTTTCATATTTTTGTATGCATTATTTTTCTCAATATTAACGAAGAAAGACCTCTGGTCACAAAAAATTCAAAACCGGCGGCGGCGGCGGTGACAGCGGTAGTTACTTTTTTTTAGAATAGAGAGATATATGTGTAAATTTGTAAAATTACCATTTTTTCATAAAATGCACGCTCTTTCCCTAAACATTAACTTGTATTTATGTGTGTCTTTGGAAGTTAGTAATTTTTTCTCCCTTCAAAAACGCAAACAAGTGTGTAAACGTAGAAAGTTTCACGCATTTACCCGAACTGTTGTGTTAGTATACATTTAAAAATTTTGCACATTATACAAATATCTGTGTATTTTACATTTTGCACCAAAATTTATGTTAGAATATTACACAGACATACGCGTAAGAAAACAGATTATTGCACAGAAATATGAGTGCAAATTTTACAAAGCTACTAGTGTAAAAACATTACACAGAAATACGAGTAAGAAGATACACAGAAATACTACACAGAAATATGTGTGGATATGTGATCACAATATTTTTCGATACTTTAAAACTTGGCTTGTATACCAGTAGCTGAATGATCAAGGTGGAACTTTGGAGAGTTGCGGTACTCAGTTCGTATCCCGTTTCGGGATTGTTTACTGTAGATTGAATTAAATAAAAAAATTCTAAGCTTGATGTAGATGTATCTTTGAAAACTTGTGACTGAAATGGATAGAACAGAAAATCCGACAAAATACGGAAATACTACTGGCGTCGCAATTTCTGTATTTAACAAAATTTTACTTTACAGTGCATTTATCTAAATTATATTCTGTGCATAAATTCCGAATTTGACTTTAGGACTTTAAAATAATTGTAACGGGGAGATTATATTTTCGTAAACATAATTTCAGACGATACGGTTCCTTGTAAATTAATGTTACACTATTTTGTGGTATTGAAACAAATCTGATGGGAAGAGAACAAACACGCCAAGCACGAAAGTTCCTTCTTCATGCAAATTTGTTTTGCGACCATAGAAATACTTAGTTTAAAATGTACATCCCAAACTATAAGATTATGTAATATGTACAGAAAATCCGTCATTTTTGTATATTACACAGATGTATGATTACTCATGTGCAATTTATACGTTAAACTGTGAATTTCAGAGTTATCGGATAACTTTTTACGCACTTAAGCAGCTTTATATATTGTCATCAAAATACACGAAACAATGTGTATTTTGAAACTGGCACACCAAGAGACATTTGGCAATTTAATCATCACTTTACACATGTAGACAAATCGTTTTGTATCATCAGTATACCTCTTTTAATGTGTAAATTTGCGCATTTATTTTTAAGAGTGCAGTATTAATTCTTAGTATATTTTTTAGAACATTATAAATAAGTAGCCGATTTATATTTTGGTAATTTTATATATTTAAAATTCAGTCCAATAGTACCAACTGGTAATTCTTGTATAGTTATTTTTCAGTAGCCGGGAATTAAAAATACTAATTTCTGATACGTAATTCAGAATTAGCAGTTTGTTACTATAGTGTGAAAATGTAACGAAAATTTTACAAACTGCCAAATATACTTCACTGTAAGTGTTACAACTCCATTTCGATTGATTTATGTTCTCGTTTGCTGCAAATTAATCAGTCTTCGTATCAGAAAGAAAAACATTGCACTGTGTTTAAAGCAATAGCTGTTTGATGTATGATATCGATTAGATTTCGTTGATTGTGTAATAGATGTCGACAGTTTTAATGATATTCACAAATTTAGGATATTGAAAGGATGTGCTTTTGATAAATAAGTTTTTATTTAAAAAAATCTACTTTTCTTTTATAATAGAACACTTTTGACAAATCAGTTTTATAAAAAACCTTCTCTGCCCAACGTTTCTAAAATATTTGTCTTTAGGTAATAATATACTGTATGTAAAAAAAAATATTGGGTCGATCGGAGAGTCGTGTCTGTTTGGGAAAATCAGTTCGTACCGGAAAATTCTATCATTTAATTATTAGACATAGATCCCGATATCTAATGTCTAATAAGTCTAATGTCTAATAATTACCGGGAATCTATGTCTAATAATTAAATGATAGAATTTTCCGGTACGAATTGGTTTTCCCAAACGGACACGACTTTCCGAACGACCGAATAAAATTATTGCGTGCAATATATTGTTCCTTATAGTAGTTAATCTGAGAATAGTTGCGACTTTTTAACACTTTCCCAACAAGGTTGAAAAGTGTTTATGATTTCGGTTTGTCTAGCCGTCTGTCCGTGCTCTAAATTTTGTAAATATACTCGGATTGTCCTGAAATTTTTGGATGCTATTGACGTTCATCATAGCATGATCTCTATTTCAAATGAAGTTTGCAGCATGTTTAGTTTATTTACAGGGACAGTCAAAAGTATTCCGTTACATTACGGCCAATGGGAAAAAATAGTTTCAAATGATTGTTAATGATGATACACGCTTTCAAGCATAAAATAAGTGATATGCATTTATGAAGTGCACTAAAATAAGCATTCTGAAGAATATGCGTTGCAAAGAATACTTATTATTCATTTACAGGGCCACACAAAAGAATTCCGTTACATAATGATATGGGCGGGGGGGGGCGTTCTTTGCGGCGTATTTTAATTATGTTAAACTATTTCATAAATAAAGAATGACTGAGGTTTACTATAATTTATTTCATGCATAATACGAAGCGCGTAGCATTTACAGGGACACACAAACACAAAAGATTTCAGATACTATATTGTGTCCGAAGTACTATACATAAGCGATGATTGCTGGAAATGTATCTTTAATTATGATATGCACTTCTATGTTTCCCTATATTTATGCATACTATACAGCGTGTATAAATACTATACTTCATATACAGGGCTACACAAAGCATTCATAAGGGTTACTGAGAATGAGCATAAATTTCTTAAACATGACTTTTAAAGGCGTTACGCTGAACTGCATTTAGTTTACTAAGAAATGTTTGTAGAATATAGATAAAGTGATATACAGGGTCACGCAAAGAATTGGATACATAACCGTCTACGGTTGATAATATCTGGATATGTAATTTCGGTAGTTTTGAGAGTGTTTTAGTTTAAATTAAATTTTAGCTAAATAGTGGCGTGTAATAAAGTTAGTATTAACTATGGACGGTAACTGCTGAAATCAATTTTTTAAATGTGTTATGCGTTTTCTAAAATGTTTTATTAGTTATCATATTTCCCTAAATAACGTAGTTTTGTTAAAGCATTCAGGAAGTGTTGGAAAGTATTTCATAATCTATGCTTAACGCATGATTTTTCTTTCTTTTTTCAAAATGCGATTGGTCGCGTTCGGTCTTTTTGCCGCATGTCCCAATATACAGAAAATTCAAAACAAGAAGTATTTTTCTTTTAATATTCGAATATTACATTTTAAGAAAGTGAAAAATTTGCAGTTTACTTATTTATTTCACTGAGTATATTAAAAAGACTTCGCTTTTTTTAGTTTTGTTATGTACTTACATGATGGATGATAGAATGTGGCATTTGCCATCAAATGACGTTGAAAAAACATTTTACTCAAGTTTTGTGCACGTGGCATTATTTTTTGACATATCGTCCAACTATTCAATATGAAAACAGCGTTGCCAGTGGGCTACTTTTTTAAAATTCAGATTTCTTGATTGGCACCACTTTTTTCAAATAGTAAAATTCGCATTATTTAATGACATATTAATTGAAGCAACAATGGGTAATTAACAAGGGGAAATTTACAATTTCAAAAAAGTGGTGTCAATCATGAAATCTGAATTTAAAGAAGTAGCCCACTGTCAACACTGTTTTCCTATTGGGTAGTTTGACATGGTACCAACGATATGTATACTTAAATTTAAATTATTCTGAACGCTTTAATAATATTAATGTTTCATTTTTTATTTAATATCATGCGACTATTTTATAGCATCTAGTTAACAATAATAGGTATACAGGGTTCGTACGCATCAGGGGATTCCTGGGATTTTAGGTGTTTTAGTACCAGGAATTTCGTAAAATACTGGTCGCTATATCTGAAGATAGATTTTTTTTATTAAATCACTTCATTAATATCACTTTACAAAAATTCTGGTACAACGTCCTTGAAGCGTACGAACCCTGGTATAGAAATATTCGCAATGCAACTAGCTGCATAATGGCGAATTATCAAGTTCCTTCCTTCCAATATCTATCTTAGATTAATTACAACATTTATTGGATGCCACTTTTTTTGGGGGGGGGGCGTAGAAGGATAGGGCACTAGATTATAAATCAAATACTTTAAATTATTATTTTTAATATTAATTTATTGTAAAATAACTCCAGGTTTTGAAATTTGTTTTTATTATGTTGAAATTTAAAGAACACGTTTTAAAAATATCTTCAAGTCTTACATGAATGTAAACCTAACTTTTAAACTATTGCATTTCCATTGATTTACATTCACGCCTACTTCAAATTAATCAGTCTGTTTCTGAGAAGGATAAACTCTGCTTAGTATTCAAGGAAACGTTTGTTTGCCAGATTTATGACCTTCCATCTAATCCATGTATTAGATTTCTCAAATTAATCTTTCGATAGTTTCCATGATATGAATAAAATTTTTACATTGAATAGTTGTGTTTGTTTTACCATTGTAGCTGTACAGTCAATCAGGCTAACTTTGATCCGCATTTTCTCTATTTTCACATGCCACACTCTTATTTGAAGAATATTGGGGCAACTAGGGGCATAAAAGAGAAGAAATGATCCTAAATTGATTTTCGACTATAAAAAATTAAGGAATAATAAGGATAAAAGCAATAAAAAATGGATTTTTAGCCTGCCATTTAGGGTAACTTTGCACCATATGATAAATTTTTATATAAAATAATTCATTATAAAAAAGGTATTGTAGTCAGGACAACTTTAAACACCAAAAAATGTTCTCCGATATGTAAAGACTGCGAATTTACATTTCCCAACATCACAAGATTTGTATAATTTATGATATTACAACAAATATCAGGCATAAGAAAAGTGGAAGAAGAGAACCATGAACATTTAGAAATAAAAAAAACCTTTTATTGTTCATATAAAACATAAAAATGCAGTGAAAAACAATTTTCAATGGTTTTACTCTATAATATATCCATAGTTAGAGTAATACATACAACTACTAGTATTATTCAAACAAGAATAAAAAACATCGAACGTATGAAATGTCAAATTTGAGTAGCTCCGCCCTTAATCACGCCTCTAAATGAATTGTATGTATTTTCACATATTTGTAAAAATATTTACATGTCATATCTAATGCACACTTTCGGCATTTATATAAAATGTACGTGCAAATATGGGAAATTTTCGACAGTAGCACCTATAATCAGTAAATTATAAGCATCAGTGTAACTTTGAGACGGCTCAAAGTTACTCAAAGTTATATGCGGTAAAATGCTAGTGCCTTTTTATTTTACATTTTATTAACTATTAATAAATAAATAATCACAAAATATTAACACATTTACAACATTTAGATAATAATATGTCTGATAAATCAGTATAATGTTACTTACTATGAAAATTTAATTGGATTACAACAACTTCAAAACAGCATTCAAAATTAACTTGAAAACAGTACTTCACAAAAATAGTTAGATGATGCAATTAATTGCCCATAATGTTGCTAATTTATTTTCTAAAATAAAGAGTAGAAATCCCAGTTTAGAACCTTGTCAACAGAGCACAGTTCTGGAGTTTATTTAGTCTTTTAGAGTCAAAAATGTTGAAAAATAGGAGGTGGTGCAAAGTTACACCCCGTGGCTCAAAGTTACCCTGATTGACTGTATTTGGAATTCAGACACCCAATTTTTTAGCTGACGTGTACTGTGGGCAAGGGCATTATGCATACCTCTATGTCTTTCTTTTATTTACAGTGTATATTGCAAATGTTTTATATCTTATTAGTCCTATATGTTGCAGTATAATCTGTCATACAGTACATGGTACCTTTTTATCAAATTAACATTAACAATTTTTATCAAATTTTTTACCAAAATTAACATGGAACAATGAACAATGTAATTAGCTGTATATTGACGAAATATCAAGTTTTTCCCTTCTGGATTAGGTCTACTTAGATTACTTACAACATTTATTGGATGTCGCTCTTTTCGGGGGTAGGGGTCGTAAAGGAAGAGGGTACGATATTATAAATCAAAATCTTTAAAATATTATTTTTAATACTAAATTATTGTAAAATAAATTCGTTATTATTATGTTAAAACTGGAAGAACGTTTTACAAATATCTTTAAATCTTACATTAGGGGATGTCCATAAATGATGTCACACTTTTTTCAATATTTTTACCCCCCCTCCCCCCCTTCTTTTTCACAAAGTGTCACAATTCACAACAGCCCCCTCTTGCCACATGTCACACTATATTACATAAATATGTACTTGCTGTTCAGAACAAAGCACCACGTTATAGATCATATTTTAAATTTTATTTTTAAACTTTAACTATATGTTTTAATGACATTTGTGAACATAACAATAAAAATAATTCGTGTACTTATTTTGTATTAAATGAGATTAAGTTTTACAACAAAAAACATAATTAATATACAACAGTAATAAAATATTAATATGAAAGAGCAATTGAAAACTGTAGTATTTTGGAATTTGAAATGGAATTTTATATATTTGGCTTTAAATCTTATCTTTATGAACACAAAATACTTTAATTTCAAAATAACTTCCAAATTTAATCTGCTGATTTTTAATGCTTTTATTTTAATCAAAATGTGTGAAGTCATATTTCTTTTTACCCATTCCCAACCCCTTGTTACAAACTGTCACAATTTCACGAACCCCCTTCCCGCTCCGAGCGTGTCATTTGTGGACGGCCCCTTACTGTAAATCTAACTGTTAATCTATTCCATTTCTATGGATTTACATTCACTACAAATGAATCAGTCTGTTTAAGAGAAGGATAAACTCTGCTTTGTATGCAAGGAAACGTTTATTTGCCAGATTTATGACCTTCCAACTCAATTGATGGATTCGATTTAGCAAATTAATCTTTTAATAGTTTCCATGATATGAATAAAATTTGTATATTGAATCGTTGTGTTTGTTTTACAATTGTAGCTGTTATAGTTAGTCAGACACCATATTTGCTGACGTGTAATGTGGATACTATTAATAATACTATAACTTTTTTTTTTTTTTTTACAGTGCATGTTACAAATGAGGACTTGAGTTTCAAAACTCGCCTTATCCAAAAAATCAAATTTTGGAATATCGCGAAAAAAATCTGACTGCGTCTATTGGTTTTCATTTTAAACTAAGATTTTACAATGCCAGAAATACACGATAAAACCATTTTTTTGCAGACTGTAATGTTTTTTTAATGCAGGTTCACCAATAGAATAGATTGATAGAGAAAACTCGATTTTTTAAATTTTGGATAAGGCGAGTTTTGAAACTGACGTCCTCGAATGTTTTATATCTTATTAGTCTTATACGTTCCAGTATAATGTCTCACATAGTATATGGTATTTTATTATCAAATGGCTTCAAAACATTAAGTTTTCCGTATACCACTGATTTTGTATATATGTAAGGTTGCAAAAAATTCTTACAACACTAGTGAAACATTGCAGCTTGATGCATGAAAATCGCAGAATATTGGCAACTGTTGACGGGCTGTGTTACTTTTACAGTTGTCAATTCTAATCAAATACATTAATTTGTTGGTAACAGTTGATATTGGGTAAATTTAATCGAAACTCCAGTATTCATTAAGCAGTCGAATTATATTACGAGTAGTAATCACACGAGTAGTAAGGTAAAGGACAGAGAAATCCGGTAGTTTAACCATCAAAACAGAGCTCAATGTCATTTTACAAGGTTTATTCAGCCACACATAAAAACGTAAACAACTCCCACATTACGAGAGTTTTCGTAGAGCCCTCAGGCCAGAGCACAAATCACTATTTCATGCTATAAATATCTTAAATCAACAAATTTAGACCTGCTACTAGACGATAAGACACCTGTTAACATAGTTTTAAGAACATTCGAAGAACACAGAATTCTAACTTCTGAGCTCATGCACGCCGGATTTGTTAACATTCCGTAGGAAGACAGATTACAATGTAAACTTCAGGAAGGTACCGCACAGCGAAAGGCGCACTATAAATGAGCAAATGACGAGAGAGGTGAGCGTAGTATTAAAGGACTTCTGTTTCTGCTCACTGATGGATTTCGGCGTAAAACGTTCGACGCCGGCAAAAGCGCGGGAAGTTGATTCGTGGAATAAAATTGGAAATGAAAATAGTAAAAATGGCCTTTAAAAACATTCGAAAATAAAAAGTAGCTTCTCTCATAATATTATACTTATGGTAGCTAATAAAAATTTATGAAGACATTAAAAGCTTTAAATTAAGATTTCGAATAAGATAATTATTAATATACGCGTTTTAAGTTTAAAGGAAATTAAATAGAAATAAATAATAGAGATTATTAAGAAATAGGGAAATAATGAATATGCCGGAAATTTAGAATAATTTAGATGAATATTGCGAAGTAAAATGTTACATAACATATATGACATTAATTTTCGACACTATTGTATTAACAGTAAGGATGCTTCAGCGATGTTGGTATTATATTGTATGTCTAGTATAATATTAATATTTTGACAATGCTAATTAAGAATAATTGATACAAAAAAGGAAAAATGCAATTAGCTACATATTGACAAAATATTATCTTTTATCATTCTAGAACTTCTCGTTTATTTACTCCAATATTTAGCCCTAGTCAACTTTTTTGTAGGAGAAGGGAGATAATTATTAACTCTAAAAGCGCCGGAAATTTCACTCAAGTTTTATAAAATATACGTACACCAGAACTTTATTTAAAGCTTTTTAACTTATTTATTTAAATAACACGTTTAAAAAGAATTCTGTGTTTCAAATCGAACTATACATATTTGGTAGCAGCTAAATTGACTGCACTTGGCGCTTCTAGTCTTAATAAATCATCCAAATTACAATTTCTAATACTTAACTGAAGATAAATATATATATATATTGGCATTCGTAATTATTGAGAAATTATTCAAGAAACTTTCTACAAGTATCTAGAAACTGTCAAATACACTTAACTCTAAAGCTAAATATTAACAACAGCGTTTCGATGGATTTATGCTTTCCCCATCTTTAAATTAATCAATCTGCTTATCAGAAATCTAATCATAAAATTGTAGGTAAAGAAGTTCTTGTTTTCACGATTTATGACCAACCAAATAATAGATGGGTTGGATTTCGTTTACTAAGTTATTGAAGTCAACAGTATTCGGAAATTTTGGATAGTGAAGGTATGCGCCGGCTTTAATTAAATATTCGCGTTGTATAAAGTCCATTTATCTATCAGGATAGAACGCCTTTACCAATATATTTTACGCACAGATTTTCTGCGAAATATTTTGAAATGTTTACAGGGTTTGCAGGTTGCTAAATTTTTCTACATTTACTACCACTAATTCAAATCAAAATTCTTCCTGGTAGATTCTTCTATTATATATATAAAATCCAAACGGAAATTTCGTTCCGAACGCCGAGATTTCGAGTTCTACCGCATGGATTTTTACGGAACTTATACCGTTAAATAGGTATCGTTCCAGGGAAGGTTTTAAGCTATAACTCATCATTCTACCTAGATTAGTTATAGAATTATTACGGAAAATTCTATTATTTTGGACTTTGTTACTTCATTTCCTTAAATATCTGGGATCCTATTGGTCGTAGAGCTTAGATCTCGCGCCAAAAGTAGCTCCGAAGCACCCAAGCAAACTTTTCCCCGCGATTATTTTGACGTCTTCCGATTTCCTCTAACTCTATTAGGAGCCCGCGTAGGGCCCCTTTAAAATATTTTTCGTAGTAATTTCAGCAATTATCTTAAATTATTGGTTAAGACCGCCACCCTCGCGATTCATGTATCTACGGAAAGGTTGCATGAAGGAGTTTCGTTCAGATACGCTTTCGTTAAGAATAGAGTGCGCTCCCTGGTGGTGGAATGTGGAACTAACATAACGCGATATTGTTAAAATTAGGAAATCTAACAATGCGATCTGTTTTAAACTTTGAGATAGTTCATAACACATAATCTATTATCTATTCTATTATATATATATAAAATATATTATCTATTCTATTCTATTATCTATTATATATATAAAATCCAAACTGAAATTTCGTTCCGAACGCCTAGATTTCGAGTTCTACTGCATGGATTTTTACGGAAGCTATACCGTTAGATAGGTATTGTTTCAGGGAAGGTTTTAAGCTATAACACATTATTCTACCTATATTAGTTTTAGAATTATGACGTAAAATTCTGTTATTTTGGGCGATAAGGTTACCATTTTATTTCTTGGCGAAATTCATCGTTGATAAAAAAAAATTGAAACGGCTATTAAACCTCGAAAAATAAAAGAAAAACTGTTACTAATTTTATTTAAATGAAAAAAAAAAAAAAGAAAAAAAGAAGAAGAAAATCCGTTTTAATGAGTGATAATATTAAAAAACGGAAACATTTAATCAAAACCTGAAAGAAATATTTGTAATGCTTAAAAATTAATTTAATAAGAAATATTACACTTGATACGCAATATTTGGCTCTTTATCGCTTGCGTTAGATATGGAAACGAATCTGAAAATTTGATTAGATGAAATTTTAACGACATTTTCTTTCTTTTCTTTTTTTTTATATCTAATTGTCCCATCACGTGACTTATAGAAGAAACAAGCAGATGTAATTGTGAGTCACATGTGTAATTACTATTTGTTTCTTTACAATTTTTTATTTTTCTTTTGTCGCCAAACAATGTGATTTTAAGCCAAAATTGCATAAGCCTGACATTAGCTTGAGGATGTTCTCACAAAAGGTGTTTTTTTAGGTGAAAGAGATCATTTTTTGAGTACATTTTCATATTCAATTGTAACTTATACAGATATCAGTTAATATTTTAAAAATGGAATCGAATACTTAAATTTCATTGTGGAATTTCTGCCACACTTACATATTGTAAAATAATTTCATACTTTTTAAAATGTTTTTCGCCGTAATTCCGAAAGCATGTGATATTTATAAACTCGAACTCAGATCAACGAATATTACCCATTTTATTTAAGCAAATATTATCTATTTTCTCAAGTCACCAATCACCATATCACCAATTTCATTTATGGGAAAATTCACAGATTCGAAATCTAGGAAATAAAGATAATTTTTAAGGAAATTTATGTTTTAATACGTTATTACTATGGAAAAATTCAACATTTTGAAAAAAAAAATTACAAGTCTTTTGTAATTCGTCATTTCTTCTTCGTCTTTCTTCGTACTTTCTCCTCTGTTATGTAATATTTCAAATGATATTGGACTAATTTTCGATCATCGATTCACCGCAAAATCGCATATCTAATATAGTATATAAAATAAAGTCTGGATTGGAGGACTAATTAACGCACAGCGCAAACTACTGAACATAAAATCTTGAAAATCGTGGTAAAAATACTTCTTAAACTCCTGCTAAGAAAGGATTTTCTAAAGTGTCACCCTTAATGGTTTTTGCACGGGGAGGGGAAAAAAATCGAATATCAAAATTATGCGTCAAATGATAGCATATTTTAATGTAGTTTTGTATGCTGAATCGAATGCTACCAAATAAATTTTTACAAGTCCAACAGTTCATGACACATTTCATATTTTTCTAATTTGGCGGTGTCTTTGGCATCTAAACTCTAAACCTCAAAATATTTATCATTACATCCGTTACTCTAGCAACGGAAAAAATTCAAATCAACCCTTTTGGCTAAAAAATAAAAACGGCTCTATGAGTTTGAAATAAAAATGCAAGCATCTTAATTTTTTAAAAAAATAGTGATTTTATGTAAAATAAAAGGGGAAAAATTACTGAGAATTTAGCGTTATAAAACAAAAATGGAAAAGGTACTACTTAGATATTCCGTCGACCAAAAATTTATCGTCAAACTATAAGATTAAATGCCAATAATGGTTGATCGTAAATATCAAATCCACTTGAATTTAAATAAACTACATGTGTTTACGTCATCAAGTGATTTTAATTTCGACGTTTTATTTGTATTTTTATTAATGTTATACTAATTTATTTGTTATTTCGTTATTTAAAATAAAGATTATGTCAATTTATATAATTTGGCGAATGGTTTGGCGATTTATATAATTTGGCGAAATTGGTCGACGGGATAACAAGTAGTACCAATGAAAATATTTAAGTATGAAAGCAATGTTTGTAACGACTTAAAAATTATTTTCATATATATATAAACTCGGTTTATGGCGTCAGATGTCGTCATCCGAAGAATCTACAAGAGTCTTTTTCCATTTTTTCCGGTCATAGGCTCCTCAATGAAAGAAATTGGAATTGGAATAATATTGTGCGATTTATAAATTGCTCCTCGATAAGAAGAAAAAATGGGTACATTTATAACAACCGTGCGCACATCTCACTGATAGCATTTTTAAAATTCCCAGTAGCAGTAGTTACATTTTGCGTATGTAAATTAAAAATATTTTTTTGCTTTTAATTATGGCATTATTTCCTGTTATTGTTTATCTTTTCAGTTTTTTAAATGAAATTAGTATAAGGCTTGCATTTTAAATTAAATGAGTGAAAGGTTTGTGTTTTAAATGAAAATAATAAAATAAGAATATGCTATGAAAACAATCTTTATTGATTTGTTACCTGCGCCCGGCTGACATAAAAGTATCACAAAAGCCACATATTCCCTTTTCTTTGAGTAGTTGCTCATGAGAATTCAAGTTAACCTTCCGTAATCGGATACTTCACATATTGGTGTATTAGCTTTAATGTTGAAAGCATCGTTTTTGTTTGAAGCGAAAACTTTACTATGAATTCTATTACACAAAATCGCCTCATCATCATCTACTATATATTTACAACGGAAATTTGTATTTCATTCCGATTGTTTATAATACTTTCGTAGGATATACCACAATTAGTTAGGTAATAATTTTGGAAAGGTTTTAGTGTATACATATTGTTCAAGGGTACTTAGTTATAGAGCAACAGTAAAAGTTAAAAAATTAAGTGAACCTGATTATGAAAGTTTAGCCTTTTTGAAAAAATCTACAGAACATATTTTGTTACAAGTGGCCCTGTTGCATGACTTTTAGGAATGGTGTTAGTATATACGATTTCATTATATGTTGATTAGTTACAGAGGTACATTAGTTCCTGTTGTCATAACAGTCTCATTACCCGACCATAAGTGCGTTGTTTATAATCAACTAAAACAATTACTTCTTAATTGCTAAATTTTGTCCAACGCTTAAGATAACATTATATCGCAATGGCGTTCGCATCGTTTTCAGTAATGTGCAAGGTCAAGCTGAAGATCCATATTGTTTAAAATACAAGTTCAAATTCACCATTTAGTTTAATCCAAGGTTCATTTGGAAATATTGACCAGCGCAGCGGGCATAGCCTGCTAGTTTAATATATACAATAGAAGTCTGCAATAAAGATTACCATATCAAACTAGCGATAGCAAAGTGTGAAAATTTTAGGAAGGCCACTTAATTTTAATTCCAAACTGGTAATCGGCACCAAATATATTTTAATTTTTTTTCTTTTATAATGAATGTTTAGGAAATGAAGTTTTTATTATTTTTTTTTTTAAGAAATTCGTTTGTAAATTGTGGTATTCAATTATTTCAACATTTTACGAACAGAATTACTCTGCGCCTGAAAGGGTTAAATTAATACAAAATGTTAGATATATTACATACCAATTAATACGTTTGATAGCTACGTAAAATAATCTGTTGGCAGTTCTAGTTCTGGTGATACGAATAAGTTTTACATACTGAATGATTGAGTTTAGTGATGGACAGAATGAACGATTTTACTATTCGAATGAAGAGCGCTGTTATAATGAGTCATTCAGGCATGCGGAAAAACATAGTTTCCAACCTTTATGTATGTATATTTAACCAATTTCCACCAGAAATTTTGGAAAAGAAAAGAAGCAAAAGCATAGTTGCGAGCTTTCGTAATAACTTAAATCAATTACAATAGAACCTCGATTATCCGAAGTAATTGGGACCGACCCTCTTACGGAAAATCGAAATTTTCGGATAATCGAGAATGCTTCTATTTTAAGGTTAAGGAGAAATATATGCAATATTTCATATTAATTTTCATTTATATTCATATAATAATGTTATGGTAACAAGTGCTTAATAAAAATAAAGCAATAGCAAAGTAGAAACAAGACCAAATTACCTGAATTTTAATTTTGAAATTAAGTGCCTTTTACATATATCACAAGGGTTTGAAAAAATGTTTTTTGTTTGTCGCAGTTTCGATTGCTTTTGCTTTGAAACTCTATCATCGAGTTTTCTAATATTATTAGTTCACCAGTATCACAGTCTTTCTGCTGCTCCACATGTGTCAAAACTTTTGAAAAATATTCAAAAGCTTCAGAATTGCTAATTTGTTTCTTTTCTTCGTTCTACTGCGCAGCTTACGGGAGCTCAAGTTAAATTCAAAGGAATTCTAAGAAAGGGGGTCGAAAATATTAATATGTATTCGTAGTTCGGAAAGGAACGCTTGCACACAAAGAATACCATAGTTAAAAAAAAAAAAAAAAAAAAAAAAAATTCAAAATGGATGTGCATACAAGTAATGCGATAGTAGAAAAGAAAAAAACTTTAAAAATTGATTTCGGTTAACCGAGAGTTTCGATTAAAAGAGTTTCGGATAAAAGTGGTTCTACTGTATTTTCAGAAAATTTCAAGAAAAAAAAACATTAATTTGTATGGCGCTTTTAAATTAATTAAATAAAATGAAAAATTTATTTCTCGATAAAAGATTTCTGGTAGAAATTGAAAAAATAAAAAAGTTGACAGCTATGCTTTTCCGCAGCATACCCGAATGATTTATTCGAATAGTAAAATCACTCGTTGTACCTATCACTAATTGCGTTTGATTTACCACTGTAGTTGTTAGGGTAAGTCAGACCTCTTTATTAACCGATGCGTTATGTGGTTATTATTCATCATGTTACAACTAATTTTTATTTGCGGTGTATTTTATACTTGTTTTAGATTCTATTTGCTTTATATGTAGTATGATTACTCTATGTAGTATGATACTGTATGTAGTATATGTAGTATGATTACTGTTGTAGTATGTAGTATGATTACACCATACTTACAGTATGGTGTCTCAAAGCATAAAAGATGTTTTTTACAAATGTCTACAATAAAGTATTTTTTTACGTATCACTGGTTTTGTTTATGTGAACTTTATTTTGGACTTTAGTGTATTTATAGTAAGGATTCTTCGGATATGTTAATATTTTATCGCACGTCTAGTATCCTACTAATATCTTGCCAATGGTAATTAATAATAATTGTTACGAAACAGAAAGAATGCGTATCTTTTAACATTCTAGAATTTATCTTAGGTTATCTCCAGTGTTAAAATTTTGACACTTTATTGGGTAATAGGGTGGAATTATTAATAAATCATTCAAATTAATATTTCCAATAATTAATTTAGAATAAATTAATTCATGGATTGAATTCGCTATTATTTAGAGATTATTTAAGAAACGTTCTACAAATATCTAAAAACTATCAAATACACTTGATTCTAGAACTGAGAATTAACAGGTTTCGATGGATTTATGTTCTCATCAACTTTAAATTAATCAGTCTGCTTATCAGAAAGATAAACATCACATTGTAAGTAAAGCAGTCCTTGTTTACCCGATTTATGATCTACCAACTAATCGATGATTAAGATTTAGCTGATTAAGCTGTTGAAGTCAACAGTTCTAAAGTTGTGCATAAATTTTGGATAGTAGAGGGATGTGCCCGCTTTAATTAAATATTCACGTTATATACAGCCCATTTATCTATCATAATAGAATGTTTCACCTATCTATTTTACACAAGGATTTTCTTGATAAATTTTAAATCTTTATATTTATACATTATATTACTTTCAATAATATGTTAAATATACTCCGTTGTAAAGCAGTACCATGTTTCTTAAGTTATTCAATTTAATCGGTCTGCTTAATCAGGAAAATAATTTATGCAATGTATTCTGTGCAAATTGTGTATCACTGATATATGATCTTCTACTAACAGATAGATTACGTTTCGTTGATTAAGCTGTTGAAATTAACAGTTCTAAAGATATGCATAAATTTTGGATAGTGGGGGGATGTGCTTGCTTTAATTAAATATTCGCATTATATAATGCCCATTTATCCACCATAATAGAGTGTTTTACCTATATATTTTAGTCGTGGATTTTCTTGATAAGTTTCAAATTTTTATATTTATACATTATATTACTTCCAAGAAGCTGTTAAATATACTCCGTTGTAAAGCTAGTATCATGTTTCTCAAGTTATTCAAAATATTCAGTCTGCTTAACCATGAAAATGATTTATGCTATGTATTCTGAGGAAATTTTATATCACTGATTTATGATCTTCCAACTAATAGATAGATTACATTTCATTGATTAAGCTGTTGAAATTAACAATTCTAATGGCATGCACAAAATTTAGATAGTGAGTGAATGTGCTCGTTTTAATTAAATATACGCTTTGTAAAAAGTCAATTGTTTACCATAATAGAATACTTTTACCGATCTATTTTAAGCATAGATTTCCGTGTGCATTTTTTAAAAAATATGTAATTTCACACAAAATATTAGTTGCAAGAAACTTTTAACGACTTAACTGTTTTGCCCGAACTGGGTTCGGGCAAGAAGACTTTTCTGATTCGTTACTAAAAGCTTTTTGATACTACTAATTTGAAACTAAAAATTTATTTTTATTAGTTGTCATATATGGCAAATATTTTAGTACGGAAAAAGTGGTGTTTTGGTCCTATTTTTAATTTATGTTGTCATAAAAAAGAAACAGTTAAGCTGTTAAATATACTCTGTTTTAAAGATAGTCTGGTGTATCTCAACCTCTTCAAATTAATGAATTTTGTTAATGGGAAAAATAATTTATGCATTGTAATCAGAACAAATTTTGTATGTCTGGTTTATGACCTACCATCTAGTAGATAGATTACATTTCGTTGTTTAAACTGCTGAGATTAACAGTTGTAAGAATATGCACAAATTTCGGATAGTAAATGATGGTGCTATTTTAAATACTTATTTCGCATTTAAAAAACAAAATTCATCTTATATAATAAAATGTTTTTACTTATCTAATTTAAACATAGATTTTCTTGCGCAATCGAATTTAAATACTTAAATGTATGTAATATATCACTAACAAGAAATTTAAAAATATACTCCGTTGTAAAGCTAGATTCATGTTTTTGCTTTCTTAAAATTAATCAGCCTACGTAATGAAAATACTTTATAAATTTTATGCAAAAAAAAGTGTTTGCCTAAGTTAAGGCATGTCATTTTTTTATTATTTATTATTATTATTATTTAAAAAAATTCGAAAAAAAATTGTTTTGCATATTTTTACTCCGACAACCATGAAAAAGAATGTTGAAAAGTAGTTTTTTTTTATTCGTATTGCTTCAAATGTTATCCACCTGTTGGTGTTGCAGTTAACAGGTTCCTTTTTAACGTATGCTAATAAATAAATAAATAAATAAATAAATAAATAATAAAAGCTTTACTAAGAAAAAAGTATTGAGGAAGTCCACGACGGTACATTACATGCGCCTGGTATAAATGTTTTTATGTAAGTTGAAAATTGTCATTGTTTTCTATGTTTAAAAACGTTGTAAAATTTTAAATATGTTTTTCTCAAAACTCTGTCTTAAAAATCGATAGCAGGTGGACCTCGAGATAGGATCGACCGATTTCATTGAAATTTTCATACTTTTGTAGTATATACTATTTTGCAGTCCCTCAGGGACGCCTTTTTAAAATATTCGAAATGTACATATTTTTTTTTCGCGATTTAAATCCGAAAATTTTCGTCTCAAATTGATAACTTGAAATTTGAACGGCCGCCATTTTCTTCAGTATCGAAACATTGATAAACCCATCAGAAAAGGACTACAAAAGATATATATATATATATATATATATATATATATATATATATATTTGTCTTCAGTTACAGATAAGTAGATTCCGAAATTCATCTGGTACCGCGTAACGCTTCACTTTTTGCACACATCGGTATCAAAGGCAGCCATAAGACCGTTTTTCAACCAATTTCCAAATAAAAAATTGTTTTTTAAACTTCAAGATATTCTATTTCATTTGCAAAAAGAAAACATTATCATCACTGTATAATTACGCTAATAGAATTTTAAAAAAAGTGGAAACAATTTGGGTTTTTTTTTTTTTTTTTAATGTTATAACCTGATTTTTATGACCTTCCAACTAATAGGAAGAATATGCACTATATTGCCATTAATGATCGGACACTTTCAATTTTAGACATTTTGTCGAATATTTAGAAACATACTTGTCAGATTCTTCTGGAATTTCAGGATGAAAAAGAACAGGTATGACCTCATATTTATCATCGTCGATTTGATATGGAGGGCAATTAGGGAGCCAACAAAAAATCAAAGAAGAAAATAATACTTGGGATCACCTTGTAAAATAAAGTGCAAGAAATCATCTATCGCTACAGAATATAAATAGGCAGACAATGTACAATATGTGTATTCATTTGTGGAAGAATAGCACGTATATTAATAGAGATATAGCAATTTCTTAAAAGAAAAAAAAAATCCTGCATGTTTTTTGCTTATAACATCCAAGGTTTTCAGCCAAATTTAACGCCAATTTCAGAAAAATTGCCAAAATATAGTAGAAATAATATAGTGCAATTGGAATATAAATATATTAAATATTTTAGGAAATATAAGCAGTTGCATGAAATAATTTTTATCTACGCATGCGCGACCGATAACGAGAATCTTTTTACATAATCTAACAGTCAACACTATAAAGAAAGTTCTTTAAAAAATCTAGTCAAATATCCTAAAAATTAAAAAAGCTATCGGCGTTAGAGTAAGCTAATTTTTAGTTGTTCTCTAAAAGCAGCTGAATGATAAGGGATTTTCCACAAATTGTCATTTTTTATTAACTGACTTTCAGAAAAAAGTTAGTATTTAGTGAGTAGCAATGAGTAGATTTGGAGGAAAAAAAGCTTCGATTTTAATACTTCTTTTGATCATGGTATAGACACGTTCTGCTGGTTATTGAAGAAGAACTAAAGTATCAATAAAAAATTAAAATTTAAAAAGCAATTACAGGGTTGCCAAGCTACAGGGAATTTCCTGACCAGAAAATTCTTTAGCACCAGTACTTCCTTAAATAGAATCTCTCTTTAAAAAAGGCGAAATTTCGTGCGGTTCATCTAGATATATTTTTCTATAAAAAAAATACTGGTATTCGGACTGGAAAATTCCCTGAAGCGTGGCAACCCTGAATTAAAATTGAAACTAAAATTATTTATTAATTTTATTAATTTTATTAATTACACAGGCCTGCGATGAAAAAAATACAAGGGCATTGATGGCTGAAATTTATGTATTTTTTGGTGCTAATTAAAAAACAAATAATGAAAAAATTCTATCACGTCATATTTTCTTGAAAAATATTGGGTCGATTGGAAAGTTTGTCGTGTTGGAAAAATCAATTCGTACCGGTAAATTCTGCCAGGTAATTATAAGACATTAGATATCGGAATCAATGTCTAATAATTAAATGATAGAATTTTCCGATACGAATTCATTTTCCCAACACGACACAACATTCCGATAGACCCAGTTGTTTTAAACCGTTTAAATCTATAACAAAATAATCGATTACTGAAAAATCAATTTACCTCACCGAGAATCGATTTTTTTTTACATAGATTTACATGGATAAAATCACTGTTGCCTGATAGAACATACAAAACTGTCCAAAATTCTATTTTTCATTTTAGAAAAAATATCGATATCGATGTTACAAAAAATTCTGATGTGATGGGGGAAAATGGAGGCCATTTTCCAAATCAGCCCACCAAATAACATAAAAATCAGCAAAAACTTCTCTTGTATTTTTCAAAATCTTCAATTTCGCAGGCCTGTGTTGTTAAGTATTAGAGTCTTATTAATTTTGCAGGCAGTGTCTCATAAGAGGATGAAAAGAGAAGATGCCATACAATATAATCACCAAATTTGTTCAGAAACAAACACTAATGGAATGCATATACCACAAGAGAAAGAACAGATTTTATGGTGGCTCATAGAAACAAAATCGATAGTGTAAGCACAGAGAAATTGCAGAAGAATTTACCAAAAAGATCCTCCATCCAAAAGCAGAATCAAGCGGTGGAAGTTCATTAACAAGGGTCATGAAACGTTTTGAGTCTATCTAACCATTTATGTTATTAATTTTAATCTATCTTTATTATTTTATGAGTTATTAAACATCAAAATGGGTCCGGGACTTTATAAACACTCTGTATATATGAATAATAACTTTTGAATTTTAATGAATTTTTTAAAGCTTTAAATACTAAACTAAAACTAAAATCTGGGGCTATACGATCCATAAAGGATCTAGGTCGACAGTGCACATCCCTGTTTTCTTGTTCCTGGGCCCCGAGGGGTATGTCCCGGCCAGGTGGTCAGACTAACGAGGGACCCTCGGTGTTTAGTTCCCAGGCAAGCTTAGTACTCATTTTATCGACCCCGAAGGAATGAAAAGCAGAAAAAAGATACGAATAAGCTAATCCAAAAATAGATCTCATTCCGTCAAAAAGTTCTTGAGTTAGACTTAAAAACATATCCTCACTACAGTGTGTTTTGAAACGGTAACAAATGAATTGAACATTAAGATTTCCAAACATTAAACCTTCCTAGCTCCTAAATTATTTGACCGAATAAATACCTACTTGGTATCCTAAGATAAAGATTACATAAAAATAAAACAAGTAATATAACCAGCCGTAAACTTGAAACAAGACTTAAGGAGCATAAACATGCTTTTAGAAATAAAAATTTAAATTCTAAAATTGTTGACCACGCCATGAAAACTGATCATTTTCCGAGTTTTGAGAATGCTTATATAATTAGATCAGGCTGCAGCATTTATGCAAGTCGTATGTTTTTGGAAGCTTGGTACACGAGAACTGCTGATTTAGCAATTAACGAGGCTGCATCTCTACCAATAGAATATTCAGTTTTGTTTTAACTATAATTTTTTGGCAACTTGATGTGATGTTTTTCTACTTGTTGAACTTTAAAATCTAGTATGACTTTTACGTTAGAAATTAGCTGATGAGGGATTCAGGATGAATCCGAAACGTCCTTTTATATTGTTTTTAGTGTTTTTATCTTGTAATGTAATGTAATGTCTGTTATTTTGAAAAGTTTTTATAAGTAATATAAAAATTTTGTTTTTAAAGTCAATTCCTAGTTAAGTCATCAAAGAAAAATTTAATATAATCCCTTAAGCTAATATTAGTTTTTGTTGCATTAAAATATCTCAATTTGTGGATTTTCTATAAGCAAGTTGGTTTACAATGGAACTCTATGGGAATTTGGCGAAATATTAGAGATATCGCCAAGTTGGTGTCTCTTTTGGCGACTCATTTTGGTCTCCAAATTTGGCGATATATCGCCAAGTTGGCGACAGAACAGGGTCCCCCCTATGGTAACCTCCCTTATAGATATGAAGATGCATTAAATGCTGTTCAATAACCAATGGCCGCCATTTTGCCACCCCTATAAAACTAAAATTAATTAATTAAATTTTAATTAATGAAATAATATTTAAAAACTGTATTAACATCAATTGTCATCCAATACAAGTTTAAAAAAATGTATTTCAACTTGATAGGATGAATAATAAGTATTTTATTAACGATTGAAAATTTGAGCAAGATATATAAATAAATAAATATAGGGAGAGTGTGAACTAATAGTAGAAATTGAAAAATGATTTCAAAATTACGTATTCATATTAAAAACTTCATAGTTTAGTAGTCTATTTTTAGTATCTCTTTTTAACTTCAGAGTTTAGTACTATTTCTGTATGAAGACGAACGCCTAAGCATATTTTGTTACCATAAAGTTAAAGAATACGTTATTTCCAGTCGAATGGTGAGTTTTGTTTTTACTTTTATGGGACAGTTTGGTGATTAAAATGGATGCCGTGTGATCTTTTAAACGCTCTTCTACTTAGTTGAAAATTGTTTATGAATTTGCATTGTTTGTCCGTCTGTCCTTGCTCTAACTCACGTAAGTAGAGTCCGATTGCCATGAAATGGATGTATGTTATTGGGTATCATTATGGCATGTTCGGTATTGAAAATGAAGTGTGTAGCCTTTACGGTTCATTCATACGGACATTCAAAATAATTACACTACATTACCCTAGTAGCAAATTGTGTCTGGCCCTTGAATCGCCTCTCATCGAAATCCGATTACACGATAAGTGGCCGATTATCGTATTCTCATCGGACGGGGATGATTTTCATCGGCAATTACTCAGAAATGTCTCATTGGCCTTAGATCATGGATGATCGCAACCTGATGAATTTTAGAAAAAAATATGATGAATCCCTGAGGAGTACGATTTCATGACGATGAATGTCCGATGACATTTAGATGAGTTATCAAGCAAATTTTGATGAGAAAGCGATGAATTATAGATTGGTTGGTTGGGTGTATAAATGAAAGCGATTTCAGAATATTAAATTTCAGATTTTGCGAAATATACATACATTAAAATTTTAGGAGTTAGAAATTTAAATATGCTCACTTTTAATTTCTATTAGCTTTACTACAATCATTTGAAACAAAATATTTAAACAAAAATATCCAAATTTTGTTTTATTTTTTGAGGGGGGAGGGGGGCTGAATTAAAGTTCCATATTTTCTTAGTTTATTTCTGAACAAATACTACTCCTTCATTTAAATAATCCTATTAAATTCTATTATTTATCCTCTTCCTAGAGCCTTTTATTTTAAATAAAGTTTGGTTGCTGAACTCAAACTGATTTATTAAAAAAAAAAAAAAAAAGGCTCTAAAAAAGGGATTTTCCAATATTAATACTTAAAAAAGGGATTTTTTAAGTATTAATATTGGACTAACAATTACCACTGTTATTGTTTATCATTTTGTTTGATAGAAATATTTTAAAAGAATTTTGTTAATTCTAAATTATTGTTCTGCTTTGATAAGTTTTTGCCCTTTAAATTTTTCATTTTAAAATGTGAAAGGTTATTTCTTTTATTTTATTCGACTTTAAGAGATGAAAAATGCATTGGGCCTTTTTTCTACCAAGGTACATATGAATAATTCAGTAAGTTATACTATTGTATAAACACTCATAACTCACAAGAGTGCATATTTTTAAATAAGCATTTTTTGGAGGGGGGGAGGGTTAAGGTGGGATTCAGGTGTCTAATTAGGTACAATTTAGGTCTGTTCGGAGATCCTTGACAAGAGGCATACAAAAGAAAAAGGACCTCACACCCTCCTCGTTTAAATAAAGACCATTTTTTATTACACAAACTGTCCCAAACACATACCCATATTTGCCAATAAGCCGTTTTTCCCAAAAATAAATACTTTGAACCAGAAAATTTATTTAATTAAATGTGTCTTGCCTCTATGTGGTAGAGATTTGAAATATACTTTATTTCATTAAATAAAATTTCTGGTTTAAAGTTTTTTTCTTCTTTCATTACGTGGGAAGGTGGTAATAAGTATGCTTATATTTTTTTTTTCTTAAATATTTCATAATTCATATCTGTAAAGTATAAAAAATAAAACTCTTGAAGAAGCACACCGTAATAACAGATTATATTTCTAAAACAAATGTATGAATTAGGTTCAGCTTTGCAAGTCCCATTTTTAATTCAAATCCATTTCATTTAACCCCTTGAGAAAGTGATTGTGTTCCTGTAATGTTAAATTCGCACCGGATCTTTGAAAATTTTTGTTTCAAAATAAGGAAAAGCAATTTTACAAGTTTTTTCCATCAAAGTTACAAAAATAAAATTTATTTAAAAGTTTCCGCTGCAAATCTTGATTAAACTTAGGTGAGATAAAATATATCCCATCGCCTCTCAAGGGGTTAATATTCACAACTTTCACGTCTACGGTTAATTTCTTTTCTATTAGTACTACCAAGATGTTTAAGGAAAAATCTTATGTCACGCTGATACTTCAAGACTGTATTGTCTGTGAAAACTTCTGTAAAGTAGGTCTTTCCCCCTCTGAAATATTTGTATCTTTAATATGATTTAAGAAAAATAGATAGAAAAACTATTTTAATTAATATTTTAATAATTATTGATCAGTCTAATTGTTCAATTTATTTGAAAATAACTTTTTGAGCCATTCTGATAATTTTTTTCCCAAAACACTGCTGCAATGATTTTTTTCATTCAAAAAATTTACATAAATTTATATTCATTATGGAATTGGGCTTCATTAGCACAGGATCAACATTCTCTCGAAGTGTAGGAAAAAAATTTTCAACACCTAAACTTACGCATCCAGATGCATAGGTCACAATAGTTGAATGCGAACAAATCCACACAACGTGGAATAAGGAAAGGCTTTAATGCTCGTGATATTATTTAAAATGTTTAACTGTTTTTGTTTATTAATCCATAAATTTCATGACTGAAACAAAATTTAAAATACTACTGTAGTAGTTATACAGTCAAACCTCGTTAACATAAATTTCAAGGCAAATTAAAAGTTTTTCCCTCATGTTATCATCAATAGTTTATATTATTAATAACAAAATCGTTGTATTAATTTTGACAGGCATTGTAGGAACAATTCATATTAAAAGTATACCAGGTTAATTCTGTACATGTTAATGAGGTTTGAATGTACTTTTTGTTGTTTAATAGCAACATCCATCTCCTGTTAGTTTCTGTTTCATAGCTGCCAACTTGTACGTATTTTTCTTACCACTAAAATTTTATAGAATTTTTTTATTTATTTAAACGTTAAAATTGCTTGAATTGCGGTGATTAAATTAACTAAAATTTTCTGTTACATTTTAGTGGTATGAAAAATCCGTACAAGTTGGCAGCTATGCTGTTTAGATATTAGGGCAGATGACTGAAAAAATACATTATCTTAATTCATTTTTTTTTTCAGTTTTATATCTCTATGCCTACATAAAACATCACATTAATGTTAGCTATTTTATCTTATTGTTTCTAAACTTGAAGTGTTGTTTTAAGAATCTACATATACTATCTGCATTTTTTAATTACTACATTAATAAAATACCCCAATTTCTAGTGCATACTCTGCTGATCAAACAAACATGTTTAGATCCAGAAATGTTAATAAATAAGATTTATCTTATTTCTATTTTCTACATATTATGCAAAATATTTAAAGAAACTTTCTTGATGTAAAATTTATTGGATCGGCTGCAAACTATGTACATCTGAAATTAGAGTACACAAAAAGTACTTAAATTCTGTTCAATTAACTTGCTCATTTCATATAAATGTACTATTTGAAAGTTTTATTAAGGTTAAACAATGGCAGAAAAAAAAATTGTTGCTTCTTCCCGTAACTCTTCATAGAAATCTAAACACAAATCTTCTAAATTAAATAAGTTTCTGAAGCAATTTATTGTCACAGAATGATTCAAACGTGGCTGTTTACATTCACATCCCATAAAAAAGTAGAAGTAATAAAATATTTATTGAATATCCATGCATAAGAATTAAATGAGGACGTCAGTTTCAAAACTTGTCTTATCTAAAAGTTAAAAAATCGAGTTTTCTCTGTCATTCTATTCTACTGGTACTGGTGGACATGAATTGAGAAAACAATACAATCTGCAAAACACTAGCTTTACTGTGTATTTCTGCCATTGTAAAATCTTGGTTTAGAATGAAGACCAATGGGCGTGATCAGAGGTTTTTCACGATTTCTGAAAATTTGATTTTCTGGATAAGGCAAATTTTGAAACTCATGTCCTCAAATATAGCTAATAATTTCAAAAGCAAACTTTAATTAACTCTGATATAAATTTAAGATTTATTTATTTTTAAATAACACATAATATAACATACACATCAAAAGAAATTCAAGGTAAGTTTAAATATATAAGTGCATCAATTACACTGTTTATAATTAATGTTCCAACAGGAACAAACAAAAACTAATGCATTTAAAATAACTTCGGAAAAAAAATCGCAAGGGAAGGTTGATCTGTATTTTCCATTTGAAGTCAGTCATCTGGGTAATTACATGAAGTATCTTGTTTTAGAAGTGTTCTAGCCAAATTATCAGGACGGAATGCCATCTTTTCTTAAATGTAGGTAACAAAACTGCTGACAATATTTCATTTTCTGCAGTGTAGAGAGGGGATATCATGAATGTCATCAGATGTAAAATGCAGTTCACAAAGCTAGACAAAAAGAGAAAAAAATAGTAAATTTTTGTGCATAATCATGTGTTGTGTATATACATATAAAACTGTGGTTTATTTCAGTAAGCTTTATTTAGTACCCTTGTATTTTATTTCAATGAGAGATATATGGGGTCATTCAAAAAAGTCCATTTTGAAATTTTTAAGAAAGAAAAAATATCTTTTGAAAAGGATTGAATACTTATTCAAAAAAGAAACTGAAGGTGAATTTGGGATTTTGGCCCCAGCTTAGTATTTTTTTTTTAAATCTTGGATTTTTTGGGTCTGCACAATTTGAAATAACAGCAAAATTGTAAAAATTTTAAGCCAAGATAGAATTTGTTAAGGCCAAACCTGAAAATTTTAGTCTGTGCAGACCTTTAATGTCTACTGTTATTTCAGTTAATTTTTCTATATACAAGTTAAAATTAACAAACATAAAACTTTCCAAATAGGAACCGGCAAATTTGCAAAGAAAAAAAAATTAAGACTTCATATACAAAATTACACTTTGTTTCTATAAACAGTTTCAGTGTTTAAATAACCATTTTACAAAGGGCCAATTTTGCAGATTTTCTTCAGATTGAAACCTGGTACTTATCAAGTATACCCTACAGATTTCACCCAAAATCTTATTTCAAACATCAAAAACCAGCTTTTTGCTATAAAGAAAAGGTGGTTTTATGATTTCATGGAATCCTCTATAATTTTCTTTAAAGGCAGGATACCATTCATTGAGCCGAAAAAGTAGGTCAATTTCATCCTCCCCCCCATAGAAAGAATAAAGTACCACAAAAACTGAATTTAACCAGTTATTATTCATAGTTTGTAGTATAACAGATATTTTTTATTATACAACAACCCCAGTAGCAGAAAATTCTCCATGTGCCTGTGACAGATACTTCAGGGACAAAAAATAATCTGCAGGTAAAATATTTTTACAATTGAATCGTTAATTAATCAAACAATCACTTACATGTAACGTTTTTAGATATTTTAAAATATTTTATTAATAACAATATTAACTTTTTGTATTAAGTAATAAAGAAAGAGCTAAACATAATACTATGAAGCAAAATAAAGGTCTGACGAAGAAGAACCTGCAAAAGAGAAAAGAAAATCTGCGAAGCTCGTCTCCTGTTTCGAACATTCTGCTACCGGGACAACAACTATTAAAACTGATGGCAATATTGTCAGTTGCATATACAACATTTTTAGCATGACATGTAAAATACAGTTTAAATGGATCACCCAATCATGTTTTTCTTTTTGGAAATAGCAGAATATTTTGCGGGCCCATCAGACTTTTACATATGTAATTATAATATATTCTTTGAGCTACACCGAAGTTAAGAGATAAAAGTTTTCAGAAAAAAGATGACACTTTTTTTCTGAAAACAATCCCCCCCCCCCCCCCAAAAAAAAAAATAATTAAATTTCAATGAACTGCTGTAAAATTTGTAAAAAGTTTACACCACCATCGTTATTTTATGTCACACAGACCTTTCGATTTGAGACAGACTGCACGCAGATTGAAGAGAAAATTTACCATTTTGGCTTTATTTTCAGTCACACAGATAATTTTACATCATCTGTTTTATTTCAGGTCCAAGGTGCATAAAACCAAGCAAAAAAAAAAAAAAAAATACAATTTTGTATAATTTTTATTCTTGGAAACCTGAGGAGAAAAAAAAAAGCCAAATTTTCACAATTGGGGGGGGGGAAGGGAGGAGTTTCCAATTTCGAAATTATTTATGTTTCCACAGACATGAGGGAGAAGAGGGGAAAAAAGGGGAGGGTGAAAAAAAATAACAACAATTTAAAAAACAATTCATAAGCATTCAACGTTTATCTTTAAAAATCACACCTTTCAAAACTGCAAGTTTATGTAGTTAAAAAAATTTTTCATTACAACACGTTAATTTGGCATGGGCCCGATTATTGAAAATTCATCCTTTTGATTGACACTTGGATAAAAAACATGAAATGGTCCTTAAAAATAGACTTCTACACGGTTTTCTTGATGTGTAATCATAATTATATTTATTAAACCATTTGAAAATTTTAAATGATAAAAAGAGTAGGCATATAAATTTTTAAATACATTATTTTTTTTATCTTTTCTACTTTTTAGTGTTTAAATATTTTGTTGTTGCAGATTCACAGTCAGTTGGCATATTTTCGAAGAAATGATTTGACACATTATCTTCATTGTTTTTGTACTCATAAACAATTATAACTACACTTCTTCTAAACTGTTTACTCAATGTGTAATCATAATTATATTAATATTAAACTATTTGAAAATTTGAAATGATAAAAAAGTAATATTTTTAAATACATTTTTTATTTATTTATATTTTCTACTTTTTAGTGCTTAAAATATTTTGTTACTGCAGATTCACAGTCAGTTGGCATATTTTGGCAGAAATCATTTGACACATTATCTTCGTTGTTTTTGTACTCATAAATAATTACAACTGCAAAAATTATTTGGCAATTTATCAACATTTTCAAAATCACTTTGTGGCAACCTTTATTTACATTTTAAAAACATTCACAGATTGAAATATCTTTATAAAATAGTTATCAATGTATCAAACGCACAAACAATTATTTGTTTTATATTGATACCATTTAATATACACATTAAAAAACTATTAGTTTAATTTATGCATAAATAAAACATAACAATTAATACAATATATATATATATATATATATATATAATAAGAAATAAGCCATATATAGTTAGACATTTTTTATTGGTCGCAATTTTACTTTCACGACAGTTTATAATATTTGCCAAGAAATCACACTTTCTTAATCTTAACTCGGTCATGACTGAGTTATGTCATAGCCCCTATAATAAAGAAGTATTTGTTACATTAGTGTATAACTTAACATACTCTTTGAAGTAGCAAGAGACGTCAAGTTACGTCTGGTAACTCAAAAACATTAACGTTTAACATGGATCAGTTTATACCAACCAAAACACGAATTTTCTGCTTAAAATCAATACGAATCCAACAACAAAAAAATTCTACAAACTGAAGAGAAAGGAAAGTAATACATATTTTAATACAATTATGGAAAAAAGTCTATAATTAAATGCTTCATATAAATACTGTCTTTTTTGCTTTGAACAGTTTGAACACATACAAATTTATTAATATTTAAATACAGTAGAACCTCGATCCATCGTTTTTCAAGGTGTGTGTGGAAAAAACGATAAATGCAGGAAAACGGTGAATGTGGTTTAACGTCAAAACACGAAAAAAAAAAAAAAAAAAAAAAAAAAAAAAAAAAAAAGTTTAAGCATTACTTACTAATACATGCAATGTATACAGTATATTAATAAATACTAATTTGTTACAGACCAAACTGTAAAATAAATAAATCAAAGTTGTAGAAAATGGATATTTATTCTAAAAATGAGTAATTTTATATTCAGTTTTTCGTTCATTTTTTAAATTAATCAACAAATTTTCAGGATGTACAACATATTTCTGGTCATTTTCTGTAATTTCATGTACATATAAAAAAGTTCGTATAGTTTCAAATGCCGTAATTAAATCAGACAGACTTTGCGCTGGTGTAGGCTTAGCTTCATCGGCATGAACATTATCCTCTGCTTCTTCGCCATTATTTTCATTTTTTGCATCATCACACATTTCTTCTATGCTTAGGACACCACATGTCGCAACATCTTGATCAATAGAAATATATCGTTAAATTTTGTAACAGAGACATCCTCTTTTACACGCAACCACTCTTCATTTGCATTATCGTCAGCATATTCATTATTTTCTTTCCCTTCTGTTGAGCATTCTTCATGAGTTTTTCGCAAAAAAACTGCATTTCACAAAACACTTCTGGATGGAATGAAGAAGTTACTCCATGCCAAGCTGAAAGTACAAAATGAATAGCCTGCAGAAGCTCTATTTTTGGAGTACGTTCTTTTGCTTATTCCATGAAACAAATATATTTCACTAGCTTTCTCCTGTAAAATTGCTTAAAACAATTGATTATTCTGGCATCAAGCAGATGTACGACCTCTTGATAATCTCTGCCCCCCCCCCCTCCCGAAACAGCTCAAATGAGTTATTTTAGGATAAAAGAAGTAATTCCAGTTTGTATGTCATATGGATCCGCTTGACCTTCAATTTCATTTCGGTGGGGAGAAAAATTTTACAACGATGAATGCGGGAAAAAGATTTCTTGACGAACGATGAATGCAGGTTTCGTTAACATTATTTAAGTATAATTTGTGCAGGGACCATAGAAGTAAAACGATCAATGTGGGAAAACGATGGATGCTGGAACGATAGATCGGGGGTTTCACTGTATAGTATAGATGCTGCTTAATGTGATTACTTCGGGACCACAAGTTTTTGATAACAATATACAGGGTTTTAAAACACCCAGCACACTGGTCTAAAACTCGGGGTTTTCTTAAAAAAAAAAAAAAAAAAAAAAAAAAAAAAAAAAAAAAAAAAAAAAAAAAGGGTGGGGGGGTTGGGACTTTATTGAGTTTTTTTGCAGAACACTTTAAACTTCTACATAATACATATACATTTATCAGTGAAACCTGGGTATAATTTTGCATTAATTAAGTATGATTTAGCAAAATATATATATAAAAAATTAAGTTAATTTAAAAAGTACATTTGTATCTCATGGGACTGGTTTGCTGCATTAAGAATATATTGAACCAACTACAACTGAATTTTTTTATATAATTCTTAATATAATTCAAAATATTTTTCACACAAAGCGATGCTTTTAGCATGATGCGTTAGGTCGAGACATGATGATTTTGAAAACACTAACAGGCTGATATTACACATAATCACATTAAGCAGCATCTACTGCAAAAAGTAGTTTCTTTAGCATAAACATAATTATAATTACCGTTAAACAGATTTCTCTTAAAAGTCACGCTGCAAGGGGAACACTGTTTGCATTCTCAGAGTGGACTCTCGGGAATTCTAGGTATATCCTAAGGATTAAAAAAAAAAAAAAAAGTAATTGAAATGTAAAAAAAATATTGGATTTCATTAAAGTACTGATACACAAAAACAAGTTGGAAATTGCACGTCAAACGTAGCTAATGAGGTGCGTTCGTACTATAGCTAGTTTTATAAATATTTTTTGCACCGCATATTGTAATCACTGAATGTATATTTTAGTACGGTTCAATAAGTGCATATCCATTTCATTCTGTTGGCTGTAACATCATTAAAATGCACTTTTTTTTCCCCCATTGGCCGTAATGTAATGTAAAACTTTAGACTATCCCTGTCATTAAACTATAGATCTGATTTTCATAAAATTTGAAATGACTCAACAAAATATTGCAATAATTATATATTTAAAATTTCAGAATATTCGGTTGGGTAGTTTTTCCTCAGTTATATGCAGAGTGACAGACAGACAGACGTACTGACTGAATGACAACTATAGCTACATATTTATATAATTACGAATGCACCTAAAAAGGAATTTTGGTAATGTAAAAATAGTATTGACTATGGGCTTATTTGTCAGGGCATAAAGCCCGGCGGTCCTACTACTAACTACTTTATGCACCCAGGGGTCCTTACTGCTTTTTTTTATTCACCCTTTTATTTAATTTAATCGAAAAATACATCAATCAGCTGCAAAAAAAATCTGAATTTCACTAATTGGCCGAAGGAGAAAAAAACCCAGCTAAATTCATCGAATAGGCAAGGGAAATGCAAAATTTGTTAATTGATTGTAAAGAGGGGGAAAAAATCAAGAAATATGTCAACTCCACACAAGAAAAAACTGCGAAATCTTTTAATTGTGATCGATTAATGGGAAAAAATATCAAATTGTCTACTCATCTCAGAGAAAAAAAACATGCAATTTTTCAATTCAACAGAGGAAAAACAGAGTAAATTTTGTCAATCAATCGTAAAATGAAATGGCACGATTTATCAATCATCGCAAAAATGTTATAACCGCTGAAGACAGGGCTTGAAATTCAATTTTTAGGGTTTCGTTCATCTGATGAAACCCTATTCGTCTCGCTCCTCTGTCAGTCTGTCACAGAGCCCGTTCTAGTCTTTTCTGCGAACCATTCACAAAATTTGAACTTTTCCATGCCCTATGATGAAATTTGCATCCCCCCCCCCCATGATCCTTCGATGAAATTCACGATTTTTCAGCAGCCATTAGACGAAATTTGAGTTTTCGTGATCCTTCGAAGAAATTGGAGTTTTCGCGATCCTTCGAAGAAATTGGAGTTTTCGCGATCCTTCGAAGAAATTGGAGTTTTCGCGATCCTTCGAAGAAATTGGAGTTTTCGCGATCCTTCGAAAAAATTGGAGTTTTCGCGAACCTTCGAAGAAATTGAGTTTTCGCAATCCTTCCAAGAAATTGGAGTTTTTTTGATCCTACGAAGAAATTGAGTTTTCGCGATCCTTCAAAGAAATTGAGTTTTCGCGATCCTTCAAAGAAATTGGAGT
The DNA here is from genome assembly GCA_963932465.1 of Maratus speciosus. NCBI lineage: Eukaryota > Metazoa > Arthropoda > Arachnida > Araneae > Salticidae > Maratus > Maratus speciosus. The sequence continues at coordinate 482,638,910 of OZ010797.1, forward strand.
TTTCACGATCCTTCGAAGAAATGGGAGTTTTCACGATCCTTCGAAGAAATTGGAGTTTTCACGATCCTTCGAAGAAATTGGAGTTTTCGCGATCCTTCGAAAAAATTGGAGTTTTCGCGAACCTTCGAAGAAATTGAGTTTTCGCAATCCTTCCAAGAAATTGGAGTTTTTTTGATCCTACGAAGAAATTGAGTTTTCGCGATCCTTCAAAGAAATTGAGTTTTCGCGATCCTTCAAAGAAATTGGAGTTTTCACGATCCTTCGAAGTAATTGGAGTTTTCACGATCCTTCGAAGAAATTGGAGTTTTCACGATCCTTCGAAGAAATTGGAGTTTTCACGATCCTTCGAAGAAATTGGAGTTTTCGCGATCCTTCGAAAAAATTGGAGTTTTCGCGAACCTTCGAAGAAATTGAGTTTTCGCAATCCTTCCAAGAAATTGGAGTTTTTTTGATCCTACGAAGAAATTGAATTTTCGCGATCCTTCAAAGAAATTGAGTTTTCGCAATCCTTCAAAGAAATTGGAGTTTTCACGATCCTTCGAAGAAATTGGAGTTTTCACGATCCTTCGAAGAAATTGGAGTTTTCACGATCCTTCGAAGAAATTGGAGTTTTCACGATCCTTCGAAGAAATGAGAGTTTTCACGATCCTTCGAAGAAATTGGAGTTTTCACGATCCTTCGAAGAAATCGGAGTTTTCACGATCCTTCGAAGAAATGAGAGTTTTCACGATCCTTCGAAGAAATTGGAGTTTTCACGATCCTTCGAAGAAATTGGAGTTTTCACGATCCTTCGAAGAAATGAGAGTTTTCACGATCCTTCGAAGAAATTGGAGTTTTCACGATCCTTCGAAGAAATGAGAGTTTCCACGATCCTTCGAAGAAATGAGAGTTTTCACGATCCTTCGAAGAAATGAGAGTTTTCACGATTCTTCGAAGAAATGCAAGTTTACACGATCCTTCGAAGAAATGCGAGTTTTCACGATCCTTCGAAGAAATGCGAGTTTTCACGATCCTTCGAAGAAATGCGAGTTTTCACGATCCTTCGAAGAAATGCGAGTTTTCACGATCCTTCGAAGAAATGCGAGTTTTCATGATCCTTCGAAGAAATGCGAGTTTTCACGATCCTTCGAAGAAATGCGAGTTTTCACGATCCTACGAAGAAATGAGAGATTTCATGATCCTTCGAAGAAATGCAAGTTTTAATGATCCTTCGAAGAAATGAGAGTTTTCACGATCCTTGGAAGAAATGAGAGTTTTCACAATGCTTCGAAGAAATTGGAGTTTTCGCGAACCTTCGAAGAAATTGAGTTTTCGCAATCCTTCCAAGAAATTGGAGTTTTCGTGATCCTTCGAAGAAATTGAGTTTTCACGATCCTTCAAAGAAATTGAGTTTTTGTGATCCTTCGAAGAAATTTGAGTTCTCGCGATCCTTCGACGAAATTCGAGTTTTTAGCGATCCTTTGACGAAATTTACGCTTCTTTCGCGATCTCTTGACGAAATTAGCGGCATTTTTCGTGATTTTTTGATGAAATTTGAGTTTTTTTTTTTTTTTTTTTTTACAAAATTCTGCATTTGACCGGTTCCTTCCATATTTTTAGTCGCCAGTCTTTCAAGTTTAATCGCCGGGTGGCGAGTGCTTATTTTCATCTTTACGACAAAACCCTTTTGATTTTCATAAAATAAAAATAAAATTATATACAGTCGACTCTGTGAAATCTGCACACTTAGGGACAGAGGGTTTTGAGGATTACACATTTTTGCAGATTATAGATCACCCATTTGTTTACATTTTACTTTTTAGACTCTGGCAATACATTAGAAACAACTGCACACAAATTATAATTACAATGTAAAAGAAAAACATAATGCATTATTATTTTACTAATCGTATTAATTTTTTTAAACGTTGACACAACATAATGGTAATTTCAGTTTTGCTTTGTTGTCAATAATTTTTTTCTATAGTCTATGAACAATCATTACTTTTTGCTCTGAGATAAAATTTTGTTGCCCTGAGAAATTTAAACATTTATGTCCAATTTATATTTAAATATTTATTCATTGGAGAACTGATAACTTATGAAAAAAAAATACCAAATTTAACTTTATCTAAGAGTTTAACTGTTAATGGAATTTTCATTGTTTACATTCCAACATGTAGTCCGGATAATAGACATTGGCGGATTATACATCAGCGGATTTCACAGAGTTGACTGTATTTAATAGTTCACTTATATATTATATAAAAAAAAAAGAAAAAAAAAGAAAAAAAAAAGAAAAAAAAGTCGCCAAACAGTGTGATTTAAGACCATAAAGTTCATAAGTGTAATATGGTCACATTTGTTACATGTTTATCATTTTTGGACCACAGTCAAATATCTTGTTTGTGCATTCTAATTATAGAAGATTGCTAAGAAAGTATGGCAACAACCAATCAAGACTGCAGTGAAGATAACCAAACTATGGCTGTCAGAATGATTGGTACAAAATTGCATTTTTTTTTTTTTTTTTTTTTTTTTTTTTTTTGCTTATTTCTACCATTATATATATATCCCCCAATCTTTATGTTTCAAGCTAAATTTGCTGTGTCAGAACTGATTAATAAAAAGTCACTGGTCTCAAGGACTCAAACATTAGAATTTACTGGTCCACAACATAAAATTCTATTAAGCACCTTTAACCCTTTGAGCCCTCTACCCTCCCCAGAATATAAACCAAACTCACTTTTCAGTTATCCAAAATTTTCAGCATTAATAAAATGTGAAATTTTAATTTGTTAAAAATAAAATAAAATTGTGATTTGCGATCCCCAGAATATAAACCAAACTCACTTTTCAGTTATCCAAAATTCTCAGCATTAATAAAATGTGAAATTTCAATTTGTTAAAAATAAAATAAAATTGTGATTTGCGATCGGGAGGGCAGAAAAGTTACTGGTTCTGCGGACAACTAAATTTTTCAAATTAGGGGCTGCCCACAACTAATGTCATGCTTGGAGTAAGGTTCGTGAAATTGTGACAAGGGGATGGGAGGGGGTAGGAAGAAATGTGACATCACACATTTTGGTTAAAATAAAAGCATTAAAAATCAGCAGATTAAATTTTGAAGTTATTTTGAAATTAAAATCAGGGGTCGATCCATGCAAAATTTGGGGCCTATTTAGGGTCCTTTCACAAAAATCTATTTAATAAAATAGACCCCTTCACAAAATTCCTTTTAATAAACAGGCCCCTTTCATAACATTCTTTTTCATAAAAACTGTTTTAAAATGTGTAATTTGTAAATAAAACCAGATCACGAAAAACAAAAAATTTAGCAAGGGGATTTAAAGAAGTTTTTGTTTATAAATTCTTGGTTCGAATGAGTAACTGGATTTCCACTTTCGTTACAAAATGCTATTTTTCACAAAAATATTATAAAATTCACAAAAATAACTTACTTTTCACAAAATGGGCCCCAAGAATAAAAATCTGCATCGATCCTTGAAAGTATTTTATACTCATAAAGTAAGGATAGTATTGAGTTGACTCTAAGCCGCTTTTTAGCAGGGCGCAGCGCTAGGCGGCCCTTTTTTTCTTTTTTGTGCCCGGCAGCTCTTTTAAACCCTCCCGATACGCCCAGCTGCCCTTTTCAACATTTCCTATGTGCCTCGTGGCAATCCAATTGATCCCGAAAAAATATCACAAATTCTAGGCTCTCTAAACAAACCAGTTCAAAATATTTTTGTGAACAAGGTTTAAGTGTCCCTTTTTTGAAAAAAAAAATGTGCCTTTTTTTAGAACAATGTTTCCTTTTTGAAGAAATGTACCCTTTTTTAGATAGTGTTCCCTTTTTTTAGAATAGTGTTCCCTTTTTGAAAAATTACTGCCCGGCGGCCCTTTTTTTCTAGAGTCAACACTAAAGGATAAGATTTAAAGTCAAATATATTAAATTCCATTTCAAATTCCAAAATACTACTGTTTTCAAATGCTCTTTCATATTAATATTTTATGACTATTGCATATTAATTTATGTTTTTTGTCGTAAACCTTAATATTATTTCATACAAAATAAATACACAAATCATATTTTATAGCTATGCTCACAAATGTCGTGAAAACAAATAGTTAAAGTTAATATGAAAGTTTAATTATAAAGTTAAAATTTTAAATATGATCTATAAAGCAGTGCTTTGTTTCTGAACTGCAAGTATATGTTATGTAATATAGCATGACATGCGACAAGAGGGGAGGGCAAGAGGTAAGGTGAAGTGTGACAAAGGGGGGGGGGAAGGGGCCAAAAAGTGTGACATCATTTATGGACTGTCCCTTAGTGGTCAGGTTGAATTTTCAGTGGTCGCGGACCAGCAGAACGCCAAGGATTCTGAATGTTGATTTGTAAATGTAGAACGAATATTTATGTGGAGCAATATTAATTTATAAACTGCCTCATTTAGAAGACAATGAGTTACTTATAGTTTCATTAGAAAGAATATTTTCTGGTTTTCATTTAATTTAGTTTAAAAAGGTTAGGCAATAAAAATACAGGCATGCTAACATTTGCATTCAAATTCTTCAGTAAAAAATATATTTTGTTCTGTGTATAAAAATTCCCTTGATAGTGAATGTTTGTTTTTTGTGAAAAGCAAATTGTTTCTGTTTTCAATTAGTTGACTGTAAATTTTGGTGTAAATAGAAAGAAAAAGATTGTGTTCTTTTTAGGTGCAATATATTTTAGTTTCCAATTTATATTAAATCTCAAAATATTTATAATCAGCAATAAGTATTTGACTATTTTGCAGCGTTCGAAATCCTTGGTGGTCCGCTGGTCCGAGACCACTAAAAATTCAATTGGACCACTAATTTAAAAAATTTAGTGGTCCGAAGGACCAGTAACTAACAGTAACTTTTTCCCCTTTCTGACAGGTAAACGTAAATTTTCCCATCCCTGAGAAAACTGCAACCAAACATTACAATAAGCATAAAATTTGCATAAAAACTTAGTTAAAATAAATAGACGGAAATAAGAAACATAATAATTTCAGTTTTTGTTTATGTACTATTTAATTTTTAGCAAAATATAATTTTACATTTTATTATGCCGAAAATTTTGGGTAACTGAAAGGAAGTTTAATTTATATTCTCGGAGGAGGAGAGGTGGGGGGTGTCACTCAAAGGGTTAAGGTACTTATATAATTTTATGTAGCGGGCCAGTGACGATGTCTGCGGACCAGTAAACTCTGATGTTTACTGTTCCTTGTGATCAGAGATTTTTTTTTAATCAATTCTACCGCTGAAAATAGTCAGGGTTGCAAAATCGCTAAAAAAATGTCGGTCATAACAAAAAAGATGACAGACGATCAAGGGAGAATATGCAAGGGATATACAAAAACTCATTCAATTTCATTATAAAAATTAACATAAGGTTAACAGATGATAAGATTAAAAATTCAAAACAATATTCTTGTATTTAATAACATTTGTTATAATACTTGTCCCCAAGCAGCATTATCGATAAATACAAAATATTATTTTGTCTTCAAAAACATCGGTAAATTAGAAAAATTTTGGTTAAAAAAAAAAAAAAAAAAAAAAAAAAAAAAAAAAAAGATCTATTCAATCTATCTTTTAACATGCTTTTACAAACAAAATATCAAAGTTCTCCAAATGTTATTTATGAAAAAGGAGAGAGAGAAAGATGGGGGGGGGGGGGGGGGCGAGAAATTTGTAAAAAGCAAATAGTATAAAATTTTCTAATGATAATGATTCTGAGATTCATATAAATATTAAAATTGATCTAAGCCCAATAAAAAACAATGATGTTTTCAAAACAAAATACCAAAATTTTCCAAACGTTATTTCTAAAAAAAGAGAGGGGAAAGGGAATTTGTAAAAAGCAAATAGTAATAAAATAAACAAAAAATTTTGTGCATGCATGTGCAGTAAGTAAAAAATACTGCATGCCCATAAAGCAAAAATTCAAAACAATATTCTTGTATTTAATAACATTTGTTAATGCTTGTCCCCACGCAGCATTAGCGATAAATACAAAATATTATTTTGTCTTCAAAAACATTGGTAAATTAGAAAAATTTTGGTTAAAAAAAAAAAAAATCTATGCAATATGTCTTTTAACATTCCGATGAAGCAAGTAACTTTTTTCCCTTTCTGACAGGTAAACTTAAATTACCCCATCCCTGACAAAAACCGCAACCAAACATTTCAATAAGCATGAAAACTTAGTTAGTTAAAATAAGTAAACGAAAATAAAATACATAACTAATAAGTTCAGTTTTTGATAATGTACTACTTATTTAATTTTTAGCAAATTATAATTTTACATTTTATTATGCCGAAAATTTTGGGTAACTGAAAGGAAGTTTGGTTTATATTCTCGGAGGAGAGGGGGGGGGGTGTCACTCAAAGGGTTAAAAGTACTTAATATAATTTTATGTAGAGGGCCAGTGACGATGTCTGCGGACCAGTAAACTCTGATGTTTACTGGTCCTTGGGACCAGTGACTTTTTTTTAATCATTTCTACTGCTGTTTTGATATTTGCGACCCTGCAAAAATTTATTTTTTATCATAAGCGATAAAAATAAGAGTATTTTATGAACTTTTTTGTATTTTAATATCACGCCCCCCCCTCTGCCTGTTTTTTTTTTCTTTTTAAATATCCCAGCAGTAGGGGTTGTTTTGTGTGTTAATAAACGAAAACATTAAAAGATGTTTTTTGTTTAGTATCCTTAAATCTTGACTGAATGATACTAAAACATTTTGGATTTTGGCTGCCAGACTGCTTGGTTTCAGAAACAAAATACTACTACATACTAGGGTGTAAAAAAATCATGATTTTTTGGAACAGATGTCATATTCGCCCCATATTGGCGCGATTTTTTTCTGTCGCCAATATCATATAGGCAACAGGTACTTAACTTGCGCCAAAGTGCTTGATGTGGTAACCCGGATTATCTTGTTTATGCTGTTGATGTTTTCGCCAAATTGGCAAGCGAAAAAAATCGCGCCAATATGGGGCGAATATGACATTTGTACCGATTTTTTTTAAAAAATCAGATTTTTTTAAATTTAAATCAGATTTTTTTTATTTTTTTCCCTGTGTTAAAATATTAAACATTTACCAAGAATTAAGCATTTCAAAAATGAACAACCCTTCAGTTACTAACATAATCTATGTTTTTTTGCTTTAATTAATAAAATTTTAACTATGCAATTATAGAATTTACAAAAAACTGCAAATTAAAAATTTCTTTAGTAACATACAACATTATGTGCATTAATATTTTGTAATAATTATGTAAACCAATATTAAATACTGCTTACATTTTAAAGTTATTGATAAATTGCATTTAATTTTAAATTGATGATACAGATTAAATTTTGTAATTATTAAACAATTAACTTTTTAAGAACACAATCTACATTTTTGAAAAAGTGATTGAAAAAAGGTGATAAATAATAGTTTGATAAATACATAAAGCAGCCAGTAATTTTACACAGGTTCTAAAGCGTATGTATATCAAATCGATCAAAAATTGTAGCAATGTATACAGCAAATTCACACATAATTTAAAAATAGATTACAAAAATTGTATTTTTGAAACTTAAATCGGATTTTTTTCCCCATAACATTAAAATATTTGAATAGCTACTAAATATTATAATGTTTTGAAGTTATTTAACATTTAGTTAGATTTTTTTTTTTTTAAATGTATAATACTTCTTTTTACACAGTTTAATATTTTTATAATTAACAATAACAAATATTACATTTTTTACAAGTGATTTAGTGATCGTTTTCATTACTGATTATAATGCTTTTTCACACTATTTTAAAAAATCAGAAAATATGTGATTTTATCATCTGATTCAAATCAATTGATTAAAATCATTGACACTCTATTGCTATGTTTATTGTATAGTATAAAAGAATGAATAACTTGATTATTAAAAGGAAATTATGGCATTGTAAATTATATTAGATTGAAATATCATTTTTAAATTAAATGCTTTTTATGTTTGTTAGATAAAAACCATGTTTTTTACAAACTTACTGTACTTAAAATTTCACAATACTCAGGAATTATGCTTAGAAACAATTATTTAAAGCTTTGTTTTGTGTATTCATAAGTCACAATACCTGTAGAAACTTTCCAAATTATGTTCATCTTAGATTTGAATACTTTTTACGTCATTTTAAACATTTAGAATTTTTTGATTTTAATCAATGATTTTTTTTTAAAAATCACTTGATTAAAATCATGATTTAAATCGCTGATTTAAATCAACTGATTTAAATCGTTGACACCTTACTACATACAGACTTGCCAAGCTCCGAAATCCAAAAATCTGAAATGAAATCAATTTTTTTTTCAGTTTTAAATTGCGCTTTGTTGTCATATAAGATTAAATATAAACAATTACACAGACTATTAAAAAAGGTGCATTACAATCAAGAGCACGGGAAAACGTGTGTAAATCAGAAGCATTGTCAAATGAAAAAGGTAATAACATCAGAAAGAATGAAATGGGTACTTACATATTTCCGGAAAAAATGTATTTATTCCACGGATAATGCGGTGTAGCAATGGCGACCGCTTCCTTCTTCCTCGCGAACAGCCATCAACAACAACATCGTCTTCATCCGGGATCTTCGTAGCTCTCGTGTTTCAACCAATCAGATTCACGCTTCCAGAAAAACTGCGTTTTCTAGCATATTTCACCGTGATTTGATATCGGGCCGTTATATGTTGCACATGACTATGCGATTAGCACATTTTCCTCGGTAATTATGCTCATAATGATACCTTTTACCCGAGGAAATAGTGCCCATCGAAAACCGGTTCTCAGGTACTGCTCGCAAGGATATACCTGTGTTATTACTCGAGCACATTTCGAGGAATTGATGAAAGGCCGAGAAAAATACGATCTGTCGATGCTACTAGGGTACGGTCCATGGGGAAAAATCTTTTGCGGTGCATTTTAATGATATTTCACTATTTTAAACATATTGAAATTGATATACATCTTTGAAGCGTAGTACGAGGTTTTTACTATAGAACAGGGTGAGCATACACTTTATCGTTCTTTTACAGGGACACACAAAAGAATTCAGCTAGCGAAAAAATGAACAATAATTGAACTATTTAAACCTACGAAAAATAATTTCTGTAAGCGCGTTTTCAGTTGTGGTATGCGTTTTTAAATTGAATTGTTTTTTAAATAATACTTGGTGAATATAAATTCTGTAGATCATAATTGTGACGTTCGCGTAAGACCTCTCTCCTCTAGCTCCCTATTTTGTAAAAAGAGGAGAAACAGAGCAGAACCTGGGATAGCTTCACCTAAGAAAGTGAACTAAAAATTATGTGAGCGACTGTGGCCACTGCCAGTCGTAAAGAATCAAAATGAAACCCATATAGGAACCATTAATGTTTATTAATGTTACGTGTCATTGCTTGCGCTAGTGTCTGTCTACAGTGTCGTCCTCTTCGTTAAATAAAGGTGTCATGTTCCAGAAAGAATTAGCCACTTTTTGATTAAAAGTCCACGCGAACGATCATCCGGTCGTTTACAAAAATCAAGACTGCACAAAGGTTTTCAACAACATCCATTTATTGTCGGAAATTGCTGAAATGAAAATTTCAACTGCGCTATGCGTTTAACTGAACTAACTTTTAGGCGACATGTACTGTTATTCATACATATCTATCGATCATACAAAACCATCGTATATTTTAACGACTATTCAAGGTAATAGCAGAAATTGGGTTTTCAAATTCATTATGCGTTTTCCATCTCGTTCATGTCGACATTATCTTTCACCTTAGTATACTGTGAAATTTTGTTATAATGCTCTTAATGTGTTTGAAGCTGTTTCATAATCTATGCCGTACGCGTGATTTTTCGTTCTTTTTTTTTCTTTTGGCCAGTTAATTTTCCACATGTCACTGAATTTGTATTTAGTATATCATTTTACGAAACTGATGTACAGTCGTGGAAATAAAAGGAAACACCCTCTACTAACTCCTCAACAAATTATCGTAGACGAAAGTTACTGGTACTGAACCATACGAAATAAAGTCTACTTTTAAATGATGTATATAAAATTTTCTTTGGGGGCCATCTACATATTAAAACGAATCCAAACTTCAATTTTTTTCAATGGCAATACCCAATTTTAACGAGATATTGCAAATCTTCGGTTCAAACTATGCCTAGACTATAAATTTCAAGTCATTTGAATGATAAGTTTTTGAATTATACAGTAGCGCTCAAAAGTATTTTGACAACCTTATATTCTCTCTTATTTTATTTAATGTAAAAGAAAATACATTCCTTATAATTGAGAACACTATGACGGCACTTATTCAAATGCATCAAGTTTCAACTTGTTTGTTTACATTCGGCGCCACCAAAGAAATATGACTCCTCCTTAGCTCAAAAGTATTTTGACAATTAGTTTGCATTTAATTGTTGAAGGTGTCAGTGGCGCTATAGCTTCGATTAGCGTTTATATTTACTTATTGTGATTAATTTTAAGGATCAGTAATGCCGAAATGTAAAAAAATATTGAAGTGATTCTAGAAAACCCGCTGTAAATGCACTTAAGAAAGGTAGACTGCAAGCAGAATTAGCCCGTTCTTTAAACGTGTCTCGGCAACTTGTTATTACATGGAATAAAGTTTTTAATAAACAGAAATACACCGAATGACTGACACTATAATTTTGGTTTAAAAGAATTCTGTTTATTATGTGTGTGAAATATAGCTTTTACTTATTTAAAAATAAATTTGTTTTCAAATTCCGGTGTCAATCATTAATTTCAACACTTTCGCAATGGAATTGTTTTGCCCCTGAAAGGGTTATGCCGTTTTACAAATGCAACTCTAACCTTCCTATTCTTAGTAGATAGCAAACGTGTTTTTGTTGGTCTTCTACCATGTAAACCATAGAGGTTTAGGCGTCGTTTGACTGATGAAACGTGTATGTCTATGCCGTAAGTTTCTTTCTTATTCATTTTTTATTAATACAGCGGACTTACGACAATTACTTGTAGATATCATTTTTATAATATAGTCAATATTTCAAGTTGTTTTGTTTTCGGATGGCCACTTTGAGGCTTATTTTCGATGTATTTCAGTTTATTAAAAACTTTATTCCATGTAATAACGAGTTGCCGAGACACGTTAAAAGAACGAGCTAGTTCTGCATGCAGTCCACCTTCCTTAAGGGCATTTACAGTGGCTTTTCTAGAATCACTTCAATATTTTTTTTACTTTTCGGCATTCCTGATCCTTAAAATTAATCACAATAAGTAAATAAAAACACTAATCGTAGCTATAGCGCCACTGACACTTTCAACAATTAAATGCGAACTAATTGTCAAAATACTTTTGAGCTAAGGCGGAGTCATATTTCTTCGATGGCACCGAATGTAAACAAACAAGTCGAAACTTGATGCATTTAAATAACTGCAGTCACAGTGTTCTCAATTATAGGGAATATATTTTCTTTTACATTTTTATATTAATTAAAATAAGAAAGAATATAAGGTTGTCAAAATATTTTTGAGCGCTAATGTAAATGTTCAAAATTTGGTGCTTCTAATGTTAAATTACATTTTCATATTTTTATTTATATCTCCTAAAAATATGCTCCTAATGTGCTAAAGTTTTTGTAGCAATAATACTAATGTACCCAGACATAAATAAGCTGAATTTAAAATTTTGATTATTTTATGATATGAATGAACTATGAAATTAATATTCGAAAAAATTATGAATTGCAATCTACAAATTTTTTGATGGATTTAGATTTATTAAATCCTGCTTTATGGAAATCTAAAATTTCACATTTTTCTTCCAAGTAGTTTTCAGATTATACTTAAAATACCGCAAAATGATGGTTTAAGGGGCCGTCTAGGATAGAAGTGGGTAGATATTAGGTAGCTTTCATTACAAAAAGCTACCTATTGCAGCCGTTCGGTGGAAAGAGATTTCAAAAAATTTTGGTATATTTTCATCGATCATGACCCCCAGACCCCGAAACCACCCTCCGTTCAAAATTGATATATATATATATATATATATATATATATATATATATCAATATATATATATATATATATATATATATCTGACCTATGTCACACTGTAACTCTCGTAATTATGAACCGATTTCGATGTACTTAGGTGTGTACATAGTACATACAAATGTCTCGACCGAGTTCGTTGGCCAGCTTCATCCGCGGTTTTGTTTCAAAATGGCGGCCATTTAAAATTTTTAAAAAAATTTAAAATTTTAAATGTGGTACCAAAAAATTAAAAATGGAAAAATATTTTTTCTTATGTATTTGACCTTTATACAAAGATTCCGGAGCAGTTTTTGTTTCGTCTATATCTTAAAAAATGGCTGAGTAATAGCGTTTTGAATTTCTAGCGTGGCTGACATTTTGAAACGTCCTGAAATTTGTCACGCGATAAAAGGCGTATTTATAAACCGATTTCGATGTAATTCGGTGTGTACATAGTACATACCAATGTATCGACCGAGTTCGTTGGCCAGCTTCATCCGCCATTTTGTTTCAAAATGGCGGCCATTTAAATTTTTAAGAAAAATTTAAATTTGAAATGTGGTATCAAAAAATTGAAAATTGAAAAATATTTTCTTCTTATGTGTTTGACCTTGATAAAAAGATTCGAGAGCAGTTTTTGTTTCGTCTATATCTTAAGAAATCGCTGAGTTATAGCATTTTGAATTTCTAGCGTGGCTGACATTTTGAAACGTCCTGATTTTTGTCACGTAATAACAGGCGTATTTATGAACCGATTTGGATGTACCTTGGTGTGTACATAGTACATACAAATATCTAGACCTAGTTCGTTGGCCAGCTTCATCCGCCATCTTGTTTCAAAATGGCGGCCATTTAAAAAAATTTTAAAAATAAAAAAATTAAAATGAGATACCAAAAAATTGGAAAATGAAAAAGATATTTTTTGTATGTGTTTGACCTTAATACAAAGATTCCGGAACAGTTTTTGTTTCGTCTATATCTAAAAAAATGGCTGAGTAATAGCATTTTGAATTTTTATTGTGGATTTTACATTTTTATACATTTTAAAACGACCTGATTTTTGTCATGCGATAACAGGCGTATTTATGAACCGATTTGGATGTAACTTGGTCTGTACATAGTACATACTAATGTCTCGACCGAGTTCGTTGGCAAGCTTCATTCGCTATCTTGTTTCAAAAGGGTTGCCATTTAAAAAAAAATTAAATTTAAAATTTAAAACGAGGTATTAAAAAATTGGAAAATGAAAAAGATTTTTTTTATGTGTGTGGCCTTGATACAAAGATTCTGGAGCAGTTTTTGTTTCTGAAAATTTGTTCTTTTGTTTATATCTTAAAAAATGATTGAATTATAGCACTTTAAATTTCTAGCATGGCTAACATTTTGAAACGAACTTGTATTAGTCACGCGATAACACACGTATTCGCCTATTTCGGTGTAAGCAGGCATGTGGATAGTATACATCAATACCTCGACCAAGTTCGCTGGCCAGATTCATCATCCATCTTGTTTCAAAATGGCGGCCATTAAATTAAAAAATATATACATATTTAAAGTGAGGTGCAAAAAAATTAGAAATTGAAAAAGGTTTCTTTCTTAAGTATTTGACCTTGATATAAGGATTCAGGAGCATTTTTTGTTTGTCTTTACCTTAAAAAATGGCTCAGATATAGCAGTTTCAATTTCTATTGTGGGTGACATTTTGAAAATTCTGATTTTTTGCATGCGACAGCACTCGTATATATCAACCGATTCCGATGTGAGTGAGCATATGAACAGCAATTACTAAGGTCTCGACCAAGTTCACTGGTTAGCCTCATCCACCATGTTGTCTTAAAATGGTAGGCACTTTAAGAGATCGCCGAATTTGGCAGCCAAATATGAGTTACTTTAAAGAAAAGCAGCTTGGATAAAGCTGACTAATTTCGCGAAATTCTCATTCATTATATTGATAAAAATTAGTATTGAATCTCCTATATTCAGTTTCCACTATATTGAGCTTCGTGTGTTTGAATGATATAAGTTGGCTTTTTTAAAATAAGGAATATGAAAGCTACCTCTTCCTCCCGGCACTGGCCGGAAGGACTTTTTTGAAATTTATTCTGCTGTCCCGTAATCTAACAGGCTTCTTAGACTCCTTGAGTGTCGCTTAAGTTGCCTTGATCAAGAAGGGGACTCTCTCGGTTAAAAATAGTGTACGGAACTTCAATTTCGATACAGCCCTTAAAATACGCTCGTTTTAAAATAATTAATTTCTCGGAAACTTATGGTACGAATTGCATAAAAATTTGTTTTTTGACTAATTGGAGGGTTTAGAGTTCATTTATGCTGTCAGAATTGTGTACTGCTATTGAAAAAAACAAAGTTATGGTCCGTTTTAATATGTAGATGGCCCCCTAAGCAAATTTTATATACATGATTTAAAAGTACACTTTATTTCCAATCGTTCGGTACCAGTAACTTTCTTCTACGATAATTTGTTGAGGAGGCAGTAGGCGGTGTTTACTTTTTTTTCCACGACTGCACTTACAGTTTAATTATTCTAAGGGAAATTAATTTCGCATTTTACATCTCGTATCACGCCATTATTATACCAATACTGGTTAACAGTAGATAGTATAAATTTAAAAATGTACCATACACGTTCACGAAATATTAGTTTTTATCCTTCTAGTGTTTCCAGTTGATTAACTTCAACATTTAATTACTGTTGTTGTTTTTTTCATCGATTTTTCTGTAAATCATTTTAAATTTTAATTTTATGCTGATATTAGTTAATAAAATTCATGGATAGCAAATTATTATTGTATTAATATCCAAGGGACGTTCTATTGCTAACGAGAAAATGTCAAATTTACGCCACTGTAAAGCTAACTGTAAACAACTCCGGTTCAATATATTTATGTTCTCGCCTGCTTCAATTCAATCGGTCTGCTTTTGAGGAGAATAAACATTGCATTGAATGCAAAGCAATGCTTGTTTGCAGAGATTTATGACATTCCAATTAAGATATGGAGTAAATGGCTAAATTGTGTAGTTGAAGTTGGCAGTTCTAATGAAATGCACAAATTCTCCATATTAAATGAATGCGATAGTTATTAAGAAAAAAAAAAAAATCTTTTAAGCCGCTTACGCTCAAGCTATTTTGAAATTTGAATTTAGAAGGAATTCGTACTTCTTTAGCGTTAAATTCACGTGAATTATAAGATTTTGGTTACAAAGAAAAGTGATATCACCTTCGGACTTTTTGAATTATTTTGATTAATATTTCACTTGTTAGGGCCCGAGATGCTATTTCTTTCAGGAAACAACTAAGAGACTTATTCTGTCACACAAAAAGATCCGCTCGCTAATGCTAATCCCAAGGAAGAAATGTTTTAAGATATCTCGTTTGATTTTCAATATATTTCTTTTTAATTAATTAATTAATTTATTTATTTTTAATTGGATAGCTGAGCTCGATTTCTGCAAAGGCCGTTATTTACTTTTTTTATTTTGGTTGCAGGTGTTTTTTATCAGGATGCTTTCACCTTCGAAACCGTTTCCGAAAATGAAAGTGTCCTCATTAAAAAGACCTGTAAACAAAAAAAAAAAAAAAAAAAAAAAAAAAAAAAAAAAAAAATACAAAATGGCTTTTGTAGAGATCGATCCCAGCTAACCAATTCAAAAACAATCATTTAAAAATATTGAAATTCAAATAAGATATCTTTAAAACTTTCACCCATTGGATTTACATTAGCGAATGGGTGACTGAAGTCGCATCTTAAACTGTCGTCACTATAAAATATCGTTCCGTTACGCAAGACAGCCGTAAAACCAAGCAAATGTATCATTGTACAGTTAAATACTAATAATCTCTATTGCATTTTTAAAAATTTCTAAGCATCGCACATTTTCAGTTTTTACACCTTCGTAACTGCATACTTCGTATTAACTGCAATGCAAAAGCAAAAAGATGATACGGCCATTAAAGTATAACGCATTTTCTACTATTTTTTTTTTATTTATAATAGCTTAAAATATAATTGACAAATTATAAATCTCCAACATACGTAAGAAATACAATTACCTCATTGAATTTCGTCTTATTACATCGCTCATATGGATATATTGTTCTCTTCTCATAAAAACTTTCCATTTTTTTCGACATATATATTGCAATTTTTCTACTATAACCACACTTTTAAAGTAGTAGTAAATTGCAAAAAGAATAAAGTTCTACTGTTAATCTGTATAAGGAGATTGCAATAGAAACATGTATAAAAAATCCCTGCCGGCCCGGCCTACAGGCAGAGGTAGATTTCGAAGTTAAGTATACTAATTTCACCAACAAAAACTAAATCATTATTAGATATAAATCCACTTTAACAGTTTTATCTGTTTGCTTTTGACGAGTTTTTATTTCCTTTTTATAAAATAGCTCATTTTATCAGAATCATGTTAAGGCGATATTAAAAAAAATATTTTTCCATACTCAACAACTCGAAATTTTCTGGCACATTTTCAGATTCATTTTTAATAAAAAAAAAAAAAAAAAAAAAAAAAAAAATAAAAAAAAAAAATATGAAACATGCAGACGTGATTTTTGAAAAGATTTATAAGCGACCTGTGTTTTTATTTTTCTTTCAATTAATTAAAACTTGATTAATAAACAATTATTTTCTCAGTAGGGCAATATTTTTCGTTTCTAACACAATCGCTTCGGGAAATTCTGTTCAAAATGTCCACTTTGACATGATTTTTTGAAATATATTCTGCCTCTATCGAAAAATCGATCATTACTGTACATTATATAGTTTCTATATAAGAGAATCTAGCAATTGGATGCGTTTGAGAGCAAAAATGAATTTAAAAATGAGTAAGAAAATAGACAGTTTGGATTTGAATGCACCCTTAATAAGATGATTTTTTTTGTTCAACCGCTATGTATTTTTAATTTGTTTTTGCTGTAAGAATTGGCCCTATCAAAAACTGGTCCATATAAATGTTGAAGACAAAATTAAGAAGATATATGATAAATTCATGGAGATTTTATATCTTGTGAATTGACGGAGTTATGAAAATTTTTCTTCTTCAACCACCCTTTTTTGTTTTCGTTTATTTTTTTTGCGGTACGAATTGGTCCTATCAAAAACTTGTGAATATAAAAGTTGTAGATAATATTAAGGAGATGTATAATAAAATTATTGGATTTGATATCTTGAGAACTGACGAAGTAAGGAATTTTTTTCTCCCAAAAACCCTATTTTTTGCGCTCCTTGAGCCTATTTTAAATTTTATCAAAAATCTGTGATGCATGAATTTTCGGCGCTATATTTAGAAGTAATAAAACTTTAAACTGATTTGATACGTAAAAAAATTAAGAAGTTATGGGTTTTTTTTGGTTTTCACAAAACCCCTCCCTATTTCCATTCCCTTTGTCCGCTTTTGCCCATTAACGAACTTGACCGAGAATTTATGTCCCTTGATTTTATGTATCAGTTTGAAAGAGATTTGTGCAGAATTGCGGAAGTTATCGTGTCCAGAAGAAAGTGATAACACAATTGCTTCGGGAAATTCCGTTCAAAATGCCCAATTTGACATCATTTTTTGAAATATATTCTGCCTCTATCAAAAAATCGATCATTGCGGTACATTATATAGTTTCTGAATAAGCGAATCTACCAATTAAATGCGTTTGAAAGCAAAAATGAATTTAAAAATGAATCAGAAAATAAGCAGTTTGGATTTGAGTGCATCCTTAATGCAATGATTTTTCCAATACAATCCGCTTCGGGAAATTCGGTTCAAAATGCCCACTTTAACAGCATTTTTAAAAATATATTCTGCCTCTATCAAAAAATCGACCATTACGGTACATTATATAGTTTCTGAGTAAGAAAACGCACCAATTGGAAGCCTTTGAGAGCAAAAATGAATTGTAAAATGAGTCAGAAAATACGCAGTTTGGATTTGAATACATCCTTACTTAGATGATTTTTTTCTTCAACCGCTATGCATTTTTTATTTGTTTTTGCTGTAAGAATTGGTCCTATCCAAAACTTGTCTGTATAGATGTTGTAGATAATATTAAGGAGATATATGATAAATTCATGGGGATTTTATGTCTTTTGAATTGACGGAGTTTTGGATCTTTTACTTCTTCAAACCCCTTTTTTGTTTTCGTTTAATTTTTTTTGCGGTACGAATTGGTCCTATCAAAAACTTGTGAATATAAAAGTTGTAGATAATATTAAGGAGATTTATAATAAAATTAATTAGAATTGATATATTGAGAATTGACGAAGTTATGAATTTTTTTCTCCCCAAAACCCTATTTTTTGCGCCCCTTGAGCCCATTTTTAATTTTATCAAAAATCTGTGAT
This sequence comes from Maratus speciosus, assembly GCA_963932465.1. Lineage (NCBI taxonomy): Eukaryota > Metazoa > Arthropoda > Arachnida > Araneae > Salticidae > Maratus > Maratus speciosus. The sequence continues at coordinate 482,657,349 of OZ010797.1, forward strand.
ACATAAAATTTTGGCCCTATTTTTAGAAGTAATAAAAACTTTAAACTGATTTGATATGTACAAAAATTAAGAATTTGTGGGGGGTTTTCTGTTTTCACAAAATCCCTCCCTATTTCCATCCCCTTGGTCCGATTTTGCCCATTAACGAACTTGACCGAGATTTTATGCCCTTTGATTTTATGTATCAGTTTGGAAGAGATTGGTGCAGAATTACGAAAGTTATGGTGTCCAGAAATAAGTGATATATATAGATAGATAGATAGATACATAGATAGATAGCAGTGGCGTGGCGTCCGGTCATCGCTGGATGCGGCGATGACCAAGCAATATTTTAAAACTCTTAATAAGCTTTTAAAACTCTACGATCTAGTTTTAGCAGGACATTTGGAGTTCATGTATAAGTGAAGGTAAGATTTAAAGTTTCTTTTTTGAACATTCAACCATTGAATTTTAGAGTTAATAATTTTCCACCACAAACTTAAATAATTGCGATGACCACCGAAAATTTTCACGCCACGCCACTGATAGATAGATAGATAGATAAAGTTTTTTACTGAGGGTGGTTTTGGGTCCTAGGGGTCATGATCGGTGTAGATCTGCAAAAATTTTTCAAAAATTCCAACATAGGAACGATCCCAATAGGTAGTATTTCATACGAAATCTACCTAAAATTTACCTGCAAATTAGTATTCTTTCTGTTTTTTAAACTCAATGGTAAATTCGCGCTCGTTTCTCTATGAGCACCACATAAAGAGGGGGTTAATCACGCTTAATTTAATACTAATTAATAGAACATTTCTGTTTTAGACTAATTATTAGGGAATTTAGTGTTTTAAAATTTTTATTCTTAATTATTCTATTATCATTTAGCATTTTATTAGCGTATCTTTGTCTTTTTTCTTTTTTTCAAATTACATCAACAACTATTCCTGAACTATAAAAAGTTTATTTCTGCCTAAGCACATTTTCCATTTTTGCAAATCTCATTACTAAATACGATAAACGCAGAAAATGGATTATAAATCCATTAGCATCGTAATGCGTCCACATTAACGTTTAATAATTATAACAAGTTTTTGATAAAACGCATTAATATGTTTCGAAAATGAAAATTTAATGCAATTTGTACTGTAAAATAAGCGTTTAACCTTTTTAAAAATGCAACACGTTGCAATTAACGTAAATTTGATTAATTTTCTCCTAAATATATTTTCACTAATTAAATTCGTTATTTTCTTGCTTTTAAATCACTAGTGATTAATACATAGTATTGAATATTAAAGAAAGATTAAAACAAATTTAAGTACACTTAAGTTTTTCTTAATCTATTTTTAACAATTTGAAACAAAGTTGAAAAGTGTTTATAAATTGTCTGTCCGTCTGTTTGCTCTAATTCGCATAAATATAGTATTTTGCTATGGAATTGATGTATGTTATTGAGACATTCTAGTGCACGTTCGCTAATGAAAATAAAGTGTGTAGCGATTATAGTTGGTTTACAAGACAAAAAAGAATTCCATTGCATTATGATGCATTATAACTCGCGTAAATATGCATGGATTTTCATGTAATTGATGTATGTTAAGGATGTTTACAATGGCATGTTCGGTATTGAAAATGAAGTGTGTATCATTGATAGTTCTTTTACAGGGGCATTCAAAATAATTTCGATCATGGCCTATGGGGAAAAATCATTCGCGGTGGTTTTTAGTGATGTTTCACAATTTCAAACACATTGAAATTTATAAATATATCTCTGAAGTGCACTACAAGATGGTAACTATAGATTATGGTATGCATGGCATTCTTCATTTATTTACAGGGACATTCAAAATAATTTTGTTACATTACGGCCTAATTTATATTTTTTGACTAATTCTTAGATTATCACACTCTTAACAATGATTTGTATGAGAACTACTTCACCATACTATAATGGAGAAAAAAATATTAAATAAAAAATTGACAATCAGCCTGCACGTAAGTTATATTTTTGTTAACATTAAAATTTACTTCTAAAAGAAGAATTTGGCAGATTTAAGTATAATGTAAAAAGATATCAATTGATGCTATACATTTTTAAAACATACGTAATATGTATATCCACTACCTGGTGGAGGCTTGTGCCGTCGTTAATCGGGGTGTGATTATTAATAGCTGTTAAATAAGATTACTCTATGCAACGTTTGTGCGATTCATTATATTATCGCACATTTCATATTTATATTTATTACAGTTACTGAATTGTTGAATGTGACAGTTTGGGTGTACTTTTTGTGACAATCTGCTTTTTATCTTAATTCCAAAATTCCCATTTTTTCAATTCCTACTATTAGTTCACACTCTCCCTATATTTATATATATTGCTCAAATTTTCAATCGTTCATAAAATGCTTATTATTCATCCACTCAAGTTCAAATACTTTTTTTTTACTTGTAGTGGATGACACTTGATGTTAATACAGTTTTTTAAATATTAATTAATTAATTTTAGTTTTATATGAGGGAAAAAAATTTCTCTTATTCACCTAAGTAAGAATTGACTTTATATATATATATATATACTATTATACTTGTTAATACTTATTTCAACATCAAAGACTTTCAAGTGATAAGATTTTGACAACAGCGCATTAGAAACATTAAGATTTATTTCAGTTAGCAAGAGCATTTTCAAAACACTTTCATTCTCACCACATTTTATTTACAAAACATGAACAAAAGAGCAAATTTTAACTTGACATTTCTTGTATATTTCAGAGAATGACATGTTGTCACTAAGCTCTTGAAAAGGTTAATAACCCTGTAAGTTTTATATTTTTTTCGTTTATCCTATTCACATAGAAAACGATGAAAGTTTAATAATAATGAATTAAATGCTTTCGTCCAATAAGAATGTATTCATGGACAATCTTACAGTCTTATTTTGAGACTACTTTAGTTATTAACCGTCCAGCCGCAGTCGGCTTTTTCATTTTCTTGGATAAAAATGCGGCATATTTTTAAGTTTTAAAATTCAGATCGTTTGATTCTCACCACTTTTTTGAAGTAGAAATAGTCACTTTATTTAATTGCAGATTAAATAATGCGATAATAAGCCGAATTATACGTTTTTTAAAAAGTGGTGGTAATCAAGCAATCTAAATTTTAAAAAAGTAGCCCACTGGAACATTAAAATGGTGTGCCCTGTGGAATTGTACAGAATATATGAAACGCGATATGAGCGTTGCCCGTGGCTGGATGGTTAAAGAAATGACTGTTTTTTATAAGAAATTTTGGTACTTTTCGGTTAGCCGGGCTCCAGTGTTATATATACATACATATATATGTATACACACACACATATATGTATATACATATATTGTATATATATCACCTATATACATATATATCTACATATATGTAGTATATATATATTTATATAAACATGTATATAGACTTATTTATGTATATATAACATTCGCGCACGGCTAACTGAAAAGTACCGAAATTTTTACTGAGCATGATAATGTAGTTTGCAGAACAATATAAAATTTTAAAGGCCGATGAGCCAACCTTATAATTCCTTACAAAATTTCCAAGAAAGTTAATGATAAAAATGACGTTTGAATTGCAATGACACTTTGATTAACCCTCTCGCTGCGTAATTGTTTTATTAAAATAGCTTCAAAAATTGTGTATTTAAGAATTTTTATTCTTTTGTCATCGGTTTTTCAAAACAAAAATTTTGCCTAATTTAATCGGGAAAATGCTCCGATTAAATATGGCAAAATTTACGATAAAAAAATAACTGGTAGGAATAATCAAGGCATGTTAATTAGACCGAAAAATGCATCCTCGAGGAAATGTCGTCTTCCGCAGCGAGAGTGCAAAAGAATGTTCAAAAAAATGTTGATTGTAATTTGAACGGATGAAAGAGTATGAAAGAAATAGGTGATAGTTTTTTCAGACAGTTTTATACTAACAAAAAACCCTAATATCACCACTTTTTACTAAATTATTTTAAAATTGCATTTATAATTTATATTTTTGATCAATTTTCCAATTAATTTTCAGCAGTGAAATTACGCTTGAAATTATTGAATATATAATACGTGATTTATCGCATTGCTAACAAAGCGTAGAACCAACAATGTGAAAAATGTCCAAGCCAGTAATCGAGCCTGGAACCCTTGGAATAGCGCTCCAAGTGCTCTAACATTTAAGCTACGAGGATTATGCCCAGCTTAGTATTTCTCACATTTGCTCGTAAGGCAGCACAAGATGGAATAGTCTTCATGAGAAATCATGAGTCTTCGTACCAACTTATTATACCCTTACCAACATATGTGGGAAATACTAATCTGGGAATCGTCCTCGTAACTTAAATGGTAGAGCACTTGCAGGGCTGTTCCAAGAGTTCCGGGTTCGATTCCCGGCTTGGACATTTTTCACATTGTTGGTTCTACGCTTTGTTAGCAATGTGATAAATCCCGTATTATATATTGTATTTATAATTTAAGAAGGCTTAGTTGGTTTTCTTCTTCGTACTTCGAGAGAACCTCGCCTATAGTACGCCTTCGTTATTATTATTTTTTTAACCTTATACAAATTGTTATTGTTTTAAAAGATTAAAGCTTCCATAAATCAAATTATGTTAAAACTTTAATCTGCTTCAGTATATATTTTTATGGTATTAGTTTTATAAACTGTGGAATTTATTAGACTTGGCAGCAAATATGATTAGCAGAGGCCGATTATAACAGGTGCAGACTTGCACCTGTATTAGTTTCTCTCTTTTTAACGACGGAGATTTTATCTCAAACCCGGCAGAAAAATACTCTAATAAAGTACTTCTGGAAATTTGCCCGTCGTTAATCGAATTGTATTAATTATTGTCTGTTAAATAAAGTTACTGCATGCGACATTCGTCAGATTCCTTATAAAAATATCGGTTATCTCATATTTATATTTATTACTGTTACTGAATTGTTAAATTTGAAAATTTGGATGCACTCTTTTGGATGACACTCTATTTTCAGTCTTAACTGAAAAATGTCCTTTATAACACTGAAATACATGTTTATCGGGCATCTCAATTCTGTACCTGAAATGTGGAAAAGATTCACTGCCACCAGAATCTACAAACAAATTAATCTGAAAACAACAAATCGATATTTCATCACGTGCATGATAAAAACAAAATAGTTTAATAAAAACTCTTGTAAGAATTGATCCTTTTCCAATAAAAATTAAGAGTGAAGTATATTTCCATTACCGGATAAAGAGTTTAACATGTAAGACTTTCGAGTTATGAGAAAACTTAAATATTTTTCTGTGTCATAAGTATTTAACTAAACATTTTGAGAACGACATATTAGACACATTTCGATTTACTTCAGGAAGCAAAAACATGTTCAAAACATTCTCATACTTACCACGTTTTATTTACAAAAGATAAACAAAAGAGATTTCAATTTGACATTTTTGTATTTTTTGCAGTATGACACGCTGTCTCCAAACTGTTGAAAAGATTAATAGTACGGTAAGGTTGACATTTTTTAAAATTCTTTTTACATAGAGGATTTTAAAAAATGGAAGTTTTTTTACACTGATAAATAAAATGTCGACATTCAATAAAAATGTATGAGACTTCGTGCTAAATTTAATATGATTCTTACTGTCGCATTTCACTGAAAAAGTCTCTTAAATAAAAGGTCTTTTTTATACTGGAAATTTAAATTTTAATTACTTCTGAACTTGTCCCCCAGAGTGGTATGAACTCTTCTTCAATAAATATTTTATACCATTTAAGTGTTATGCTTGTTTTACTTAACCCATTTTAGGCCACGCTCAGGAAAACGTAGAAAACTCAATATTTTTCTTAGTTACTTTTTATCTTACATTTTATTATGATTTTTGTGAATTAGACTCAATATTATTCAGACTGGGCCATAGTATTGTGTGTAACCACAAACATTTATTTACTTCCATGAAGTTATGATCTTTGTGTTCAATCAATATATATATCTATACTTTTAGATAACCACTTTTGAATTAAGAACATTAACAGGCGATATTCTGCTTCGAAAACAAATTGAAATTATTTTTTTAAATGATGATCTGTAAATTAAAAAATATATATATATTTGTCGAATTCCTGTGCTTTGAATAGCGTAGTAAAGTTTATGGAAGCATTTTTCCAAATTTTTTCAGCATGCATTTAACAGACAGACATCATCATACAATACGAATAATTGAATAAAATGAATTAAAAAAAAATCAAAGCCATATTCGTTTGGCCACCTGGCATAAAATATCTTAATGTTGTCCTCTACAGAAAAAATTTATTGGTGAAGCCGATTTTTTAAAGAAAAAACTGTAAAATAATACATTGCGTAAAGATGATAATATATGTTACTTGATGCTTACTGAATTAGTACGGGGGTTTTTTTAGCCCTCGGTATGCTATTTCTTTCTCCCACATGTTAATGTGACGTCTCCAAAAAATAATGTTAAGTTGTATAAGCCAGTCGTAAAACAAAGCACATGTATCATTGTATGCAATAATCTCTAATGCAATTTTTTAAACTTCTAACCATCGCACACTTTCAATTTTTATACAGTCGTATTGGGGAAAAAAAGTACTTTTAAATGCAATTTGTTTGAAAACTACATCTACATTTATTTTTGAGATATTAATTTTTTTGTAGCTTTTAGCACCATTTGTTTAATTTTGGCAACTCAAGTACTCCATTTCTTTAGAAAGTAAAGGGAAAATAGTTGCAAATATAGCAATTATTTATTTTTGTTGCCATCTTCTCATAAAAACTGAAAATAAATGTAATTAACGTGCTATTTTGAAAAAGTATAAATGAATGATTTCTGATAAAACATGGAGATATTATAAACTAAATTTAATTTTAAGTATTTATATTAATATTACAAACAAATGAAGACATATGAATCATGACATAGCCGAATTTTTTTGTCTTGAATGACGAAATCTCTTTTTTTGGATTCGTGTATTGTTCAGTGATAGCCACGTCCTATGTATATTTTACTGCAGATATTGTTTAAGACTGGATCGTAAATAAAGAATTTTTTAGGGTATGCGGATAACGCCTATTTACATAAAATAAAAGCTCGTGTTTTTTAGTCATAAAACTGAAATATCTATATTTATATACAATTTTTTTTTCATCGGGGGCAACACTAAATTCTGAAAAAGCAGAATTCCTGTTTCCTAGTGTTTCTGTTTCTTTTGTTCTATGCACAATATATTTTCTGTGAGCCTTAATATTTTTCAAAGTCATTTCATTTAGCATTTATTTACTATATGAAAACCTTGAGAAGAGTAATAGCAAGAAACTTTAATACGTGATTTCTGTTTATACACATACGCATTCCCAAATGACCCATATACTATAGATGATTTAACATTATATATCTTTTAATAAAATATTCCCGTCTTTAAAAAATCCTGCGGAATTAAAATATATAAATATCACGAAAAAATTTAAATAAGAAATGAAAATATTTCATTTCATAACTGTATATAATTGTTTCCCTCACCTAATCCGCACACAACGTTCCTAACTTAAGTCATAAAGACAACGGTTTGGAAACTTCTTCCTATTAGCTTTTCCTTTGACTGACACCTCTGAAGCTTTCAGATTTTATGTGTATGATCGAATTTGTTTTAACTGTTGACAGCACAAGATTTTCTCTAAATCTGTTGGAAAAATTATATAAATGATAAACAAATGATAATATTCATCAATGATAGAAAATATTATCACTTAACGTTACAAATTCGTATTCACAGATGTTGGGAAATATGACAACGATGCCAAAGGTTAGAAAATAATATTAAAAAAATCATTTAGAGGGGGGCCAATTTACATTACCCAATGTTAAAGTTTGATATTGGTCGATATCTTTATGCTACTTGGAATATTTTTCTTTAAAAATACTGTTTGTATCGGTGCACGTTTACGCGCAAAAATCTTCCACTCTTTCAGCGTTTTGTTTTTGAAAATTAAATCGACCTTTTTTAATCATAGGACAAACCCTAAAAAATTAAATATCTAATAATTTCGATTTTTCCAAAAGTTTTCAAAATGAGACTTAAATGCTTACAATTTACATTAAATTTCAAACAGCCGCCATAAAGAGAATATTTAATTTATCTTATCCATTTGACGTTTACCATCCAATTAATTAAAAAAATTTAAGCGAATTTTTGTTTCAGCAAAGAGCATAATCATGTGCACCGATTAAATCTGCTTATTGTTTTCACTAATGTTTTGGAGAATTTAGAACGGTTAAAGTATTAATTATATATATATATATATATATGAGAATATTCCCACTTTTTGACAAAAGACCAAAAGATGCACCACCAAAAACAATTTTTACTGCATGAATTATTCAAACGAACATATCCTGATGCATGAAGAACATATCCTTAAGACACCAAAAGGTGTAACAGCACTGTGTTTTACAATGTACAGTTATGGAAGAAAAAAGTAAACACCCCCTACTTATTTGACAACAAATTATTTTAGAAGAAGGTAACTGGTAACAAACGATTCGAAATAAAGTCTACTTTTAAATGAGGTATATAATATTTCCTTAGGGGCCATCTACATATCAAAACGAACCAAACCATTGATTATTTTTCAAGTCCAATACCCAAGTTTGAAATCATAAATATATTGCATACCTTTCAATTACACTAATTCCAAATTTCCATAAAATTTCCATGAACGATTAGTTTCCGAGAAAATAATTATTTTAAGGGCTTTATTCGAATTGGAGTCCTGTACTCTTTTGTTGAAATGCTACAGAATGACTATTTAACTTCTGCTAATGTATTACCTCCCTGCAATAGTACCGTTTCACTCGCTTAATCCTTTCCGGCACACTGTGCCCGGGTCGGGATACCTAATTTTAATTCCAAACTTTCGAACGGCACCAAGAATATTTTAGTAAAATTTTGCTTATACAATGAATAGTTAAAGTAATATGTTTTCAATTTCTGAAAATGTCGTTTTAAAATTCCGGTGTCAGTCGATCATTTCATCATTTTACAACAAAAATTGCCCGTTCCGGAAAGGGTTAATATTTTTCGACTATTGTCAACTCAAATGTGACGATAAAATGAGTAAAATATATTTTTTTTCAAATTATGCTCGTACTATACATGCAAAACTTACAAAATGTTATTGATAGCTGTAAGCAGAAAGGAATTTTACTAAATTGGGGTTTTCTGTGATAAGGGACCAGTACATTCACATGATTTTTAGATGATTTTTAGATGAAAGGATAGCATATATGTGGATAGAAAGTAAAATTAATTATTTTCAAATGTGATATAAATGAACGCTTAAGTAGATGCTGTGATTTCTGAGAATAATTTAAAAATTAACTGTAGAAATACATGTCTGAATATTATAAATTAACTGAATTGTTAAAATTTATAATTGAAAAAAATCAGATTTTGTTTTCTATAGGGAAAAATCGTTACTAGTATTACATATAAAATCTCTTAAAAAAATACAGTGAATGCAATAGAATTAAAATATTTCCGTGAAAGCATTCTAGGAGTTAACCCTTTCAGGAGCGCGTGATTGTGTTCTGTAATGTTCAATTCACACCGGAATTTTAGAAAATAAATTTCTCGCGCAAATCTGCATTACAATTAGGTGCCCTTCAAGGGGTTAAATTAAACAGATTTGTAATGATTTCAATGTTTAAAAAAAGTCTGTATGCGCACAAATATATGAAATATTAATATAAAAATGACACATGGTTTCCTAGATAATCTGCGAGAGCCGTATAGTCCGGGGAAATGGGATTACTCTCTGTGAGGTTTTTCTAGGGTAGCCTAAACCGCAATTACACAAGCTAAGCAATGTTGAAAAAAAAACAAAAATACGAAAGCTTAAAATCCGAAAGGAGAAATCCGAAAGGTTAGGCCTCCGAACGCGACATGAATTTGAAATCACTCTCTCGTCTGTGGTGTTAATGGTCAAAAAGTACATCCCCCCCCTCCCCTTGGAACTCTATAATGTCCTTCCCGGACGCACGGAATTTCGTCCCGGAGAAAAGTGTCTGAATTCAACCACCACCTCCTGAATACTAGGCCTGAGCGCTGACACAAAAATGGTGGCTGCCGAAGGCGGATATTTTTTAACGTATGTACTGCCCCTTAAATTTAGGCACCAGTATTTTATAAAAGATTTCTTTTGCATGTTTAATCTCAGAAAAATAAAGCAGAAAAATCTTTTAAAAAAGATTGATACGAATATTCAAGGGACCATACACACGCTGAAGAAAACACCGCTTTCGACAGCCGCCATTTTTGTGTCAGCGCTCTTGCCTAGTATTCAGGGGGCGCTGATTCAACACTGCATGAGTTTTAAAACTTTCCTGTTATTGGTGGGGCTCTTCAACTGTTAAAAATGATCTTCTGAATGTCTTTTTTGTTATTTCTACCAGGTCATGTTTTGTCTAAATAAATGATTAGCCGTCCATAGGTACTTGAATTTTTTTTCAATATTGCACAATACTTTTCTTTCATTGATATTTAAAAATGCTGTTGCCGGGCCACCAATTGAAGACCCGCAACAGTACAATATGCCGTTTATGCTACTTGACCACGATGGAATTCTGAATGTAGAACCCACTATTTTGCAATTTTTACTATTTAGCAACTTTTATTTAACATGATACTCAAAATTTTTACAAACTTATTTATTTTTGCTTTATTGATTATTTGTTTGATTTTCAGTTGCCTCTATTTGATAGAAACCAGTGTACTGCAATATTATTAAGAACTTTTTTTTTCAACTAGCACCAGAAATATAGGATAGATAAATAATTATTTAAATAAATCTACTGAATAATTTTAGTTTAATGCATTCCTTTGTATCCTATTCACGTAGCATAGTATTTTACAAGCTATGAGTAAGATTAAAATTAAATTACGCAGCAGTGTTGTTCAAAGCGTTATAAGTAAGCGAACAAACTTAATGCTGGAATCAGGCGTAAATTAACACAGTTGCGTCACCTTGTGGACGGAGTGATAATTCAGATACGCGGGCTTTTAGTATGGCGCGTATTTTCTAAATCTTCAGTCGCTCATGAAAATGAATTTAGTTTGCCACATTTATTACAAAATAATGGCGTAGCGAGTGGGGTATCCAGAGGCACTTGACACCACGAAGTTTTTTTCGCCCTATGAAAAATTTCAGTTTTTAATCAAGCTGAAAAAAACTTTATAATTTTAGTGGTGTCAGTAAGAAAACAGTTAGGTATCTACCTGTAGTTCATACTCCATCCGCTACGTGGCGCATGACCTTGATTGATGTAACCTCGCTTTTAATCTTGCGGTTACTTCTCCCATTTAAGATAGGTCGCTTACTTATATCGCTTTGGTGTTGTTAAAATTCCCTTTGTTTTCGCCTTAATTAATATGTCATTAAGTAAGTGGCATTCTACCATTTCAAAAAAGTGGTGCCAATCAAGAATCTGAATTTTTAAAAAAGTAGCCCATCTGGCAACACTGTTACGCTGTACCATCTCGGTTCAGAATGGACAAGGGCAGGTCATATCTCAATGTATTTTTGAAATGTGAAATTGTAAATATTCTGAAACATATATCAAGGAAAACAGTTATGATGTTATCTCTATGTAATCGTGATATTATAATATTATAAAAGTGAATATCTTAATAATATAATAAATGTTAAATCTTGACAACGGTTCGCTTAAGTTACCGTCAAACCTGATGACTAAATAAATGCGTTTATGTTCATAATTTTTTTTTTTTTTCAATTTATGCAAAGTTAAGTTAATAAAATTTGCGTATTTATTTGTATTTAATACAAAAAATAAAAGTTATAAAGAAAATTACTTCCAATCGTATAAAGAAATGGAATATCCTATTGCGTTTGTAATGCTGTGGTATTTATAGACAAAAAGTGATATATTACTGAAGCAATAACAGGTACAGCAATGTTGACCTTACTACAAATATTCCTAATACGAAAATCCAGAAATGCTTCTGTTTTCGGATTTTTTATAACCTCTGTTTCATCCTGTTAGTAATATTTACATTATAAATTCTGAGAATAAATAAGACAAAGATTATAAAAATCCAGAAGCACAATTACACCTAAAACCAGCATTACTTACTTTGGTTTCATTGCTCCAGTGTTTGCATTAATCGCTAACAGTGCTGTCAATTTAGATCTCTAAATTAGAACTATCTAAGGCACCTTTGACAAAAATAATGGAACAATGTTAGCAGGTTCATGGATTTCCTAGTTGCGGGGCAACTTAACATCCAGTATAGAGGTAATGCGTGTTACTTGCAATAGGAGCCATGAAAAAAAGATGTTTAGACGCGGCTGGTGGCCACGGAGAAAAAAAGAATTAAAGTTTAAGAGTAAGAGAACTTACTAAAAAAATGTTAGTATAACAATAAGTAAAAAAAAGTTCCATATGATCCAAAACTATCAGTCCCTAAACAGGCGAAAAAGCTACCAAAGGGAAGCCCCAACATAAAAAAAGACTCTTTACGGACCCCATACAAAGATTAACTTAAAAAAAATAATGCAACGCACAGAGCAAACAAATATAGAAAAGAATAAAAAGTATTTACATATTTACAAAAAAGAATATTAATGCACAAGTTAAAGTAATAAAAAGCGATAATAAAAAACATAACTGAGGAGAGTTCAGACTAACTGAGCAGAAAAAAGCAGAATTTTAAGGGGAACATGGAAAAAAGAGAGGATAGCGCCCTCCCAGTCTGGTAGCTCGATGAAAAATGATGATAAAAAAATACCATGATAATAGAACAAAGGGATAGTAAGGTAATACAATTTAAATACGTGAAAATAACAAAATATAACAGTAAAAAGAGTTTTTTTTTAACAAAACTGACAAAACAAGACACGGAAAAAAGGCAAAACGTTTAACTGGGGAAGAAATTACTCTTCATTTAAGTTAAGAAGGTTACCAAGTTTGTCGAACTCGTTGATAATAACTATTATTTTTTGCATGGGGTTATCATATTTTTTGGTTTGAGTTGAAATATTTTTGATGCAGCTTAAGAATTTGGTGATTTGAAAGACTTCTTTGAGTTCATTAAAAGTGTTAAGCATATCTTTGATGTCAGTAGAGTAATTTATAGGGAAATTTAATTTTGAGTGTTATCTGAAATTGTCTGCCATTAAATAAAACGAAAATTTGTATTAGCAAATTCTGGTATTATTTTTCAAAAAAAAAAAAAAAAAAAAAATACGCATAATTTTAAACACATATCGCTATCGCTGACAGTTGAACTAAAATACCAACATTGGTAAAATATCGGGTTTATATTAGGAATGTTTATAATAAAGCGTTAATACAGCCGAAACATTGCTATACACTCTAATTATCTCCAACAAAACGACAATATTTAAAAAATATTTACTTTATGTTCTAAATATTCTAAATAATATGTTCTAAATAATAGTAAAAAGGCAAAAATATTTTTTACAAATATTGCACCAATATATGCAAAAAGTAAATAGGAAAGAATATTTTACAATTTCACTATTAACATTTCCAACATAAAGTAAATAGTTTTGCAATATTGAGCTTTGCTGGAGATATTTACAATATTGACATTTTGTTGAATATAATTACAATGTATAACATAATTTCTACAGTAATGAGGTTTCATTACAAATATTTCTCATGGAAACACTCATGGAATTTTTACTGATATTGGTATGTCACTTTAAATATTAGTAAGAGCGATCGCTGCTGAGAATTAGGCGCATTTTTATATTAATAAATAGACCAGATATTTTAAAATTAATTTTCACTTTATTTAATGGCATACTTTCGTCGTTTAAATAAAATGAAAATTCCTATTTCAAAAGGGGGGACTCATCCCATGGATTCATACTGACAGAATACATTAGAATGGAAATTTTTAATGGTTAGAGATGCGTGTATAGCTTGCCCGGTCTACGCTGCCGACGGCAGGAGAGGACCATTCCACAGTTATATTTCCAGATATTCGTTTTTTGAAATTTTTAACATGAATCGATGTTTTAATGCTTCGAGGTTTCTTTAGAAAAATCGAAGAGCACAGTCGACGCCGGGTGGGTCAGACAGTAATGTAGTAACATTTATTTCATGAGTTGTGAAACATGGAAAAATTGTATAGAGCTCCGGAAATTCAGGATATTTAGTACACCATATAACACTTTTTTGTTGTTTTTAATAATAGACACACGAAAAAAATTGCGTGTATAAGTTAAATTCACGTATAATGAATTTTCATTTTTAGTTATGCACAATTTTGAAATAAAAAATAATTTCTTGCTAATTTAATTGCTAATTTTCTTGCTAATTTAATTCTAAATTACTAATTTAATTATATAAAAATATAAATTTTTTGAGTGATCGTTTTATATTTTGACAAACATTTTTAGCGAGGTTTCTCGTTTTCAATCGAGCAACGTTGTTTATTGACTAAATTAGTGCTTTAAAAAAGTTGTTTGAATAAGCTTTTACTTTTTTTAATTAACCCTAGAACTACCGGAAATTTTACTCAAGTTTTATAAAAACATTCTACACCAGAATTTTTACTTAAAACTATTTAATTTGTTTATTTAACTTATTATTGTCTGATTTATACATTTAGTTTGTTTTGAAGAAATTTCTGGTTTGAATAAATATTTTGAATGTACATGTCGGGTCCAATGGACCCGTCTGGTAGACGGAAGGTTAATATATCACATTTTGCCGATTCTCAATTAAAAAAATTTTCAATAGAAACAAAACAATACAAAGAAAGAATTTTCTAAGTCCTGGCTTATACATTTGTATACGAAAGAGATTTTATATTTCACTGGGGGGGGTCAGTTTTTTTTCTTTTTTTAATTTGCCTACAAATGTATTTGCATTCCGTAAATTGTTTATATCTTCTTTTAATTTTCAAAAGGATTTTGCACGTTAAAAAATATTCAAGAAACATGCGAACTGAATTTAACAAATAAGTATGTACAGCAAGTTTCAAGTGACTCATCTTTTAATTAAAAAAAAAAAAATGTAAAGAAATAAAAAGTAACAAAACGCGAAACAAAAAATACACTGTGATTATATCTGTTAACTAGAAAAAAAAAGTTATTTCACCTCTTTTCTTGTTTATAAATGTATACAAAACTGGTTTTAATTTATTTTATCTCCTAAGCATTTTTGATGTTTTGTAACAAAATAATTTAATTTTCCACGCAAAGGAAAATAATAAATCAGCACTTATAATGATTTATGTATGTCTTAGCAGATATTTAAGCTTACTTAAATGTAAATAAAATAAAATATTTAAATTTTAAAAATGTTAATTGTTTAGAATATCAGTGATTTATTACTTGAAGAAAGAAGTGTTTAACGTATTGCGAGAAGTATTTTTATCCTTTAATTTACGTCTTATTTGTTTAATAAAATATTACCCTGATTTAACGATTCTGGATTTAACCTGAATTTAATGATATATTTTAATCTATACTAAATTTATTAAGCTTTTTTGGGGTGGGTGGGTGTAATCTCTAGAACTATCAAACCGATTTCAAATGTAATGTTGGCAAATTGGTGGTGACAGTCTCTGTTTCTACAAACGCTGTATTTTATAACGGTCGGTGCCACTATCCAGACGGGTGTGCAGGAGCAAAAAAAGTTCTAAAAATGCGAATTTTGTTGTTTAGAAACTTAAAATTTGGCATTGTAGTTACTTATAAGATGTAAATGTTCTCTGAGAACATTAAAAAAAAAATCGAAAATTGAAATGGTGAAATAAGCGAACCGCATTTTACCCTTTCAAGGGCGGTAGTTTTTTTATGAAATCGAGTAATATTAATTTCCGTTTGCCCCAATGGCACCAGAATTTTAGTATTATTTTTTTCCGTTTATCATGTATATGAAAAATAGCTTTTTCTTATTTCAAAATCAAATTGTCCTTAAATTCCGATGTCAGTAATTCATTTCCATTTTTTAGGAATTATTTTAGGAATTAGGAAATGTTTAGCTCCTGAAAGGGTTAAATCATTACCGTCTCAACACTCAAGGCCTCCGGACTGATTTCGTGACGAACCAAATGAAGATTAACGCATTGAAGAACAAGCAATTGCGCTTGTGTAATGCTTAATTCCCAGCAGAAATTTAGAAAAAAATTTATTTTAAAATAAGGAAAAACAATTTTACGACTTTTCTCCACTAAAGTCAGAAAACTAAAATTTCCTAACATTTTTCTGGTGCATATCCTGATTAACCGTAGGTGAAATAAAATATATCCCACCGCCCCTCAAGGGGTTAATAAATTTTAATTTCCGGTGGGAATTAAGCATTACACAAATGCAATTGCTTGCTTTCAAGGGGTTAATCTTCATTTAGTAAGTCACGAAATCAGTCCGGAGGCCTTGAGTATGGAAACGGTAATGGTTAAACATGATCAATATTACGATTTTTGTGAAACTATTAACCTCTTCGGGACGAGCGTCTTTTACAGAATTTTTAATCTTCTGTCACCGGATTTATACAACAGAAAATTTTGCCTAACTGAATCCAGAAAATGCTCGGATTAAATAAAGCAAAATTTACAATACAATTTTACTGGTGAGAATAATCGCCGATTCTGAGCAACTTAGTCCGCACGAATACCGTTTCCTCGTCCCCAAGGGGTTAATGATGGAAATTTTAAATTTGACATGTAGATACTCATAAGATGTCTAATATAATGATGCTTTCTAAAAATAGTTTCTCAAAAAAGTCGGAATTCAAAATGGTGAACTGAGCGAAAACCGTTCTAAAAACGTTTTAAATTACTATTTCTATGGAATCTCACAAAGTACCAAACCGATTTCAAAATGGCTACAAATTCATGGTGACAGTCCATGCTCCATCATAGGTTATATTTATTGTTGGTGCCACTACCACAAAAGGGTTGCAGGAGCAAAAAACATTCTAAAATTGCGATTTTTGTGATACTGAAGGGCTAGAAACATGAAAGTTTAGATGATAGTTTCTTATAACATATAAATGCACTCTAGCAGTTGAATAAAAATTCGAAATTTTTATTATGATATACCCTATACCATTATGAACGGAATTCTTTTGTGTGGCCCTGTAAATGAACAATAACTATTTTTTGCACCTCATATTAAAAAAAAAAATTGCATATTTTAGTGGACTTCATAAATGAATATCAATTTTACTATGTTTGAAAGAGTGTAACACCATTAAAAATCATTTGAAACGATTTTTTTCCCATTGGTCGTAATGTAACGGAAAACTTTTGACTGCCCCTGTAAATGAACTAAACATGCTACAAACTTCATTTGAAATAGGGAACGTGCTATGGTAGAGGTCACTAACATCCAAAAATTTCAGAACGATCCGAGCATATTTACGAGAGTTTTAGCTTGGACAGACGGCCAGACAAACCGTAGTAATAAACACCTTTCAACTTTGTTGGAAAGTGTTAAAAAACGGTGTCGATCTCCCTGTGAACGAGTTTCCATTCATTATCTTTTGATTGGGGATTTTTAAGGTCAAATCAGCTGCTGTTAAGAGATACAATGTCTGACGATTTCGTCCTTGATTTAAAAAAAAAAAAAATTAGTTAAAAATTTGGAAAATAAGCTAATTTAAAATAAATTAAGTAAACAATAGTCGTTGTCTCCTGGTGTTTTTTAACAACGCCTTATGAAAGTTCTTTGAAATAAGACATTTTAATTGTATTTTTTTTTAATCTGACGTAATTTTCACCAAAGTTTCCTTTTACTTTTTAATATATGGGCGACAGTGGACGGTTCAAAATCGCAAACACCATTAAAAAAATCAATTTTTTGTTTTTTGGAAAAAAATGTTCTGGCAATATTCTTCTTTCAAATTAAAAATATATATATATATTCAAATCGATAATTTTTTGGAGAGATACAGCTGTTTTTCTAACGTAAACAATCGTTAATCTACACTTAAAATAAAACTTTAACCCCTTGAGGGGCAAGCAATTACGTTTGTGAAATGCTGAATTCCCACCGGAATCTTTGGAAAATTCTATTTCAAAATATGTAAAAGCATTTTTACGGCTTTTTTCCACCAAAGTTAGAAAAGTAAAACTTAATAAAATTTTTCTGGTGTAAAACTTCATTAATCGTAGGTGGTATATAATATATACCAGTGCTCCTCAAGGGGTTAAATCCAGTTTTCTCAAAATGAGAATTTTCGCCGTCTGAGTAAGTTGAAAATGCTCCAATCGTCTTACTTTTATACCAGTTTTCATAATACTTTGTAATATTGTTGTTGATATACTTTATTACAAAACTTGCTATCAATATGTGAACATTATTTCATATAAAGATTTTAAAAAAGGAATATTTTATCATAGAATTTTATCCGAAATGATCAATATTATATGTTTATAATTTTTGTCTGCCAAGGTACTTAGTATAATTTTAAAATGCATACCAATTTTTTATACAATATCATAAAGCTATCCTAAAAAAAATTGCAAGTTTCTGAAACAAAATTTAATGCGCATGGAGCATTTTTAAATTGTATCACTAATTAGCATATTATTAATTAATTACTCATTTGCATTTAATTTTTTTAATGAAATTAAGAAATTTTCTTAATTATTGCACAAATTATAAGTGTATTAAATTTCAAAACAATTGAGCAAAAATTGTAGAAAATGTTTTTGAACGTTCACTGTCGCCTTAACATGAAAATACTTTTGCTGTTAGGAAGGAAATATTATTTGCGTTGACTTAGAATTCACAACAATAGTTGAAAAGATTATTTCCAAATATGAAATAAATATCTCGCACAAATATATTTTTTAATTTAAGCTGCTTGGCCTTATTATAATTTGGCTAATTAAAATATGTCGTAATATCCTCCATTTACAACTTTTAGTGGATAATAATGAATTTATTATTTTTAAATTTTCTTCATCATTTGAAATTCAGGTGTAAATATAGCTTCTATGACGTAATTTCACATAATCATTTAATTCTAATTTGAAAGTTTTTTTTCTTCTTCTAATATCCACGTGTAAATCAGTTTTGAATTTGGAGGAAATATTATTCTTTGCGATATTTTTAAAATTGACGACAATTTAACATATTTCACTTTTCTAAAATATGTAAAAAATACCTCTCGAAATGCTCAAAATTTGAATTTAAAATGGAAATATATCCTCAAAAAATGAGTCAAATAAAAAAAAAAACCAATGCAGTCTACACACCGAGAACTTCTAATGTATAATTGATCTAAAAATGATTAAATTCTCACGTATAGTTTTTGCTCCTATAAAATTTTTTTAATGAAACGATTTTGACCGAATTTAACATTAAATATCTCTTAAAATAATTATTCGATTTAAAAACTGTCTGCATCGGCGTGTTTACCAAACATTTCTCGATTAATACCACCACTTTTAATATTTTTATATGCAGTATTTTTCTTAACCTCTTAACCCCTTGAGGGGCAAGCAATTGCGCTTGTGTAATGATGAATTGCCACCAGAAATTAAGGGGGGGAAATTCAAAATAAGGAAAAGAAGCAATTTTAAGACCTTTTTTCCACCAAAGTTAGAAAAGTAAAATTTCATAATTTTTTTTTCTGGTGCAAATCTTCATTAATCGTAGGTGGGATAAAATATATCCCACCGCCCCTCAAGGTGTTAATCGTCGCGTAATTCTCGGAAAATGCCTTCAAAAATGGTCGATTTTTTTTTTTTATTGCCTGTTTTTATTATTCATAAAATTCTGATGTCATTAGTAAAGGAAACAAAGTATTTTTCTTTTTATTTAACCCTTTCAAGGGTGGTGGTAAGTTTATGAAGTCCCTTAATTTTAATACCTTAAAGTCCAGTAGCACCAGAATTTTAATACAAAAGTTTTCGTTTACTTAATATGTGAAAAATGGATTTTTATTATTTCAAAATAAATCGGGTAATAAATTCAGGTGTCAATTATTTATTTCAAGATTTGAGCATTGAAAGTTTTTTGTCGCTGAAACTTTAAAAGTGTTCAGAATGGATAAATTTGTAAAACTCGCAGTTTTATTAATCTTATACAGTTAAACCTCTAAATAACGGGCACCTCGGGAGCACGGAAACTGTTCGCTATTCGGAGGTGTCCGCTATTGGGAAAACCTCAGAGATTCAAAAATCGCTAAGAAATGCTTAATTTTTCATTAATTAATTTTTATATGTCCTAAAACCTGTATAATATGATTAATCAGAAATTAAAATTATTTTTTAAACAATCAAACTGAAATAAAATTGTGCATACCTTTATGCACTGTTTATTACAGTCTTACGAAACAAAATCTGTTACAAAAGTTTGCTTTTGCTTGCGATTACATGTAATTTGTTTTTCAATGTGAAGTTTTTATTCTGTCAGTAGTTTTAATCCTTCTGTGTCATCTTTTTTTACAAAAAAATTTTGTAACTGCTCACTGTATTTTGCCTCTTCTTGGAAATTCTCGATATTACAGGAAAGCATCTCCAGTTTCAGTATCTGTTTCATAATCAGTAATAGAGTCAGCTTTTGTCGAAATTTCTGAAGGAATATAATCGCACACATCAACTGATTCTTCTTCAGTAGGTAACTCATCATGAATTTTAATAAAGTTTTCGGCAGTTTCTTCACTCCTGATACATTTCATGAATCCACTTATTTCGCTTAGTTCTTCATTTGAGTCGGAAATGTGTGTTTCATTTTCTTTTAACATAAAGCCTGCTTTTCCGAAACATTGTCGTACGCTTTCCGGTTTTATGTTTTTTACAGCTGAGGAAATCCAAATTATAGCATCAGGTGCATTAACTAATTTTAGGCAGTTTCCAAGTGCATTCATAGAATCCAACTTTGAAAGAATGTGGCGTAATAAAAGCTTTCTGTACCAGGCTTTAAAATTGCGTATTACGCCTTGATTAAGTGGCTGGGATACTGAAGTTATGTTTGGAGAAAAAAACACAATTTTAACATTGTCGAATTTCAAATGTTTTGGATGAGAACTTGCATCGTCCAAAAACAAGAGAACTTTTCTTTGTTGTTTTTTCATCCTATTATCAAAGGAAGTGAACCATTCGATCATTAAAGGACTGGTCATCCACGCTTTCTTATTCGCTCTCCACACAATACCAAATTTATTAAATTGAATGTTTTTCGGGAATCACCTGGGTTTCAGCGATTTTCCAATAATAAGAGGAATTTCAAATTCTCCTAACGCATTGCAACATAATAAAATAGTGAGTCGCTCTTTTGACATTTTTCCGCCATTACAGTCATCCTTTTTAAAACACAAAGTCTTATTAGGAAATATTCTGAAAAATAGTCCGGCTTCATCGGCATTAAAAATGTTTCTCTCCTCATAACCTTCACAAATTGATTGCAGTCATTCATGCCAATCCTTCACTACTTTAAGATCTACAGATTTTGCTTCTCCACATATTGCTTTGAAAGAAATGTTGTGCCGAGATCTGAACTTTTCCAGACACCCACTGGAAGCCTTAAAATCGTGTAATATGAGTTCTTTAGCGACTTCTAAAGCCTTTTCCTGAATCTAAGGCCCACTGACAGGAATGTTTTTTGAACGAACTGAAGTAAACCAATTCAGAATTATAGAATCAATTTCAATGGAATTAGTCTTCACATTTTTGGTGTTCTCGTTAGAATTAGCAATCCACAAATTTCTGATTTCTTCTTTATTGCATAAATTCTCTCCCACCTGTGTTTTACATATTTTAAAACGTTAAGCAATTATCTGTAAACTCAATTTCTCTTTCTCAGATATACTTACAATTTCAAATTTTTCTTTTAAAATTAATAGTTTTCTTTTTGAGAACATTCTCGAAATAATCACAAACAAGAATCAAACAGTAATCGACATTGCAAAATAGTTTTTTTTCCCTGCTCTTATTGCCTTCTTGGCGTCTTTAATTCTCTCTCCTAAAAAATCAGTGCGCGATTTCCCAATAAAAAAAGAAATAAAATAGCGTAACTATTTTCTTTGTTTTATAAAAGAGTAAAAATAAATAAATAAAATCGTATGTTAGGTTTTCAGTGATTATTTTTCTTTTGCTCAGACTTATATGACGCCATAGGTCGTTTCTGATTTCTCTCTTCTATGTTATGCAATGATGCAATCCAGTTAATTAGCTTTTTAATTTTACAAACGAACCCTACTAAAATATTTTTTTTTCTTTGTTTTTTGATACTGTCTAAGATTATCCGAAATATTGTTTCAATCGAAAAATAGAGGCTTTTACTTTTTTTCTTTTTTTTTTCTCGTTAAAAAATAAAATTTCATCGTTTGTCGCCAAAATTACTGTCCAGTATTCGGAATGTCCGTTATTCAGAGGTTAAATATACAAAAATCCAGGTTTTGGGAGTGAGAATTGGAAAACTGTCCGTTAAATAGAGGTGTCCGCTATTCGGGAGTGTCCGTTATGGAGGTTTTACTGTTTTTTTTTTTTTGGTTTTTTGTACACACGTGACGTGCTGGGAAGTTTCAATGCAATGTTGTATCTTGGGGTTTCACTTTATGTAAAGGCAAATATATATATAAATAAAATAATTTGTTATATTGCAACAAAGATAATAATTTTATTCAAATTTAATTTCATAATCGGCATTCGATATGTTTATCAAAATTCAGTAAATTTTCAATGTATGGAAATCTTTGGAACATGGTATTCATAGTACTACATTATAGTTCTTGCAATAATAACTGGTTTCTTTCATAATTTTTTTCCATTTTTTATTGACATGGGATGAAGTAATTTACGAAACGTTAATCTTAGGCTCCGATTTGAAATGCAAGCCTGCAGGTGCATAATCGGCAACACTTGAAGAAATTTTAGGCCACTGACGTGCTGGTAGAGCGTAGTGGTATTGGCGTCATCATCACTATCTTCAATATCCGATTTTTCGGAGTCAAAAACATCTGAAAAAATGAAATCTTTTGATTCCTTTCCAGATATCTCAATACTAAAATTTTTCAGTTAGTTGAGCTACTCAACATTGAAATTTATAGAAAGGTAACCCAGATGTATTCAGATTTGAAACAAGTAAAACACGTGTTTTACTCCAACAATTTCTAAAAATTAAGAATTCTGATTTTAAAAGCAAGTTGCATAGCCGGATAAGCATTGGAAACATGCCTTTCACTCAAATTTCCTGATTTTTTGCCCAGATGTGGCTACATATCTGACAATGTATTTCCCCTATTATCACGCTATAAATATTGATATTTAATGAGATAAAAATGATTTTACGATTTCTTAAAAAACGGATTTTCTCAAAAACTGCTGCACGGAATTTCATTCCATTAACTGAGGATATATAGACACCAAAGATGCATAACTGGTAATTTTTGTATATTTTTCTGTTTATAAAAACTGTGTGACCGTATATTCTATATGAATGCCGATAGTTTGCGTTGGGTACTACATATAAATATTTACAAAAATGTATATTAAAATTATTGAAATTCATTTTAAGGCGTTATTTGGAGCGGAGCTACTGAACTTTGACACCCGAAGAAATTTTGGAATAAACAGTTGCAGAAATGCTGTATTGTAAATTTTAATATAACATGAGCAACATTCTCAACGCTATCGGTATCAAAATGAACATGAAGTGGAAAAACATGACTTATGTGCTTAATGGAATATAAAATACATCAGTTGACATAGTCTGCTGACTTTGTTCAAAAAATTCTTCGGATGTCGAGGTTGAGTAGCTCCGCCCCAAATGACGCCTTAAAATGAGTTTCAATAATTTTACTATACATTTTTGTAAATATTTTTATGTAGTACCAAACGCAGACTTTCGGCATTTATACAGAATATACAGGCACATATGGGGAATTTTTTACAAGAAAATGGTAATTTTCGGATAAACATAAGATATGATTTTTATTCTTTTGAATTTTTATTTCGCTATTTCACACAGTTTTTATTACCAGAAAATTATACAAAAATTACCACTTATGTATCTTTGGTATCTATATAACCTCAGCTAATGGCATGAAATTCCGTGCAGCACTTTTTGAGAAAATCCGTTTTAAAAAAATCGAAAAAACATTTTTATCTCATTAAATATCAATATATATAGGGTGATAATAAGAGAATTATATTGTCAGATATGTAGCCACATCTGGGAAAAAATAACGAAATTTGATTGAAAGGCATATTTCCAATGCTTACTCGGCTACGCACTTTGTAAAATCAGAATTTCTATCTTTTAAGAGCTTAACCCCTTCGGGAGACGGGAGACTTTTACGAAATTTTTAATCTTTCGTCACCGTTTTTTAAAAACACAAATGTGTGTCATCTTGAATCGAGAAAATGCGCTGATTAAATAAGGCAAATTTTACAGTAAAATTTTACTGGTGAGGAAAAACGAGGATTTTGAGCGCTTCATGCGGCACGTATACGTGTCGCTCGTCCCCAAGGGGCTAAGCATACCTTAATCCCTTGAAGGGCAAGCAATTGCGCTCGTGTAATGATGAATTCCCACCAGAAATTAAGAAAAAAAATTCAAAATAAGGAAAAGCAATTTTGCGACTTTTTTTTTCCACCAAAGTTAGAAAAGTAAAATTTCATAATTTTTTTTTAACGGATCGATGCCGCCACATTGGCGTAAGGCAATTTATTCTCTGAGCACCACTATTTGTTTATAGAACACTTGTACTTAATTTCTGACAAGCGAACGAGACGTTTACACTGCTCAAAACAATTATGGGAGCACAGGGTTTTAACAAAATTACGCGAAGATTTACACCGATAAGTAACGTAAGTAGTAGAAAACATATAAAGATAACCTCACTTGCAAATTAAAGTTGATGTCGTAAAAAACTAGAAAAAGGAGATAAGTGCAGAAATCGGGATTTTGCAGAAACATATGTTTCACAGTCTCAGTTGTAAAATTCAATTGCTCAGCTTGTGTTTTGAGAAAAGGTGACTTGAAAAAGTCACAACGATGTCATTTACCGGAATTCATCGCTTGGCGTGTTATTGGTACAGTTTAAAATGGGGAAGCACAACGAACTGAGGCGGACGCTGTTGGAGCCACAAGAAGTGGTAATGCAAGGCTGTGGTATCAATCCAAGACACATGGAATGGTAGACATCGACAAGGGCAAGGTCGGCCATGTGCTACTACAGAAACTGATGACCGATATACCCTGCTAACAGCTCATCGAGACGGAACGGGCAATGCTACTTTGCTGCAAACACAGTTGTTCGTGGCCACAGGACGAAGGGTGTCCAGCGAAACAGTCTAAAATAGGCTTCATCAGGGTGGTCTCTATGCGCGTAAGCCAATGATTTGTATTCCGTTGATCTCAAGCAACTGTGCGGCTCAAAGAAGGTGGGCAACTGAACGTCGAGTTTGGAGG
This sequence comes from Maratus speciosus, assembly GCA_963932465.1. NCBI lineage: Eukaryota > Metazoa > Arthropoda > Arachnida > Araneae > Salticidae > Maratus > Maratus speciosus. The sequence continues at coordinate 482,682,806 of OZ010797.1, forward strand.
CAATGTTGTTGGAGTCAAATTCTGTTTACAGACGGGTCCCAATTCAGTTTGGATGTGACGTCTGATGCGTTTTGGCGTGGAGAAAAACAGGCACTCAAAATAATCCCACATTCGTTCGTGAAATATCAGACTACAGACGAGGTGGGTTGATGCTATGGGCTGGAATCAGCATAGTTGAACGTACGGGCCTGCATATCCTTCGGAATGGTACTTTGACGGCCGGAAGTTATACAGACGAGATACTGGGACATCATTTCGTATTTTATGTTGCAACAATTAGTGATTTCTTTTATTCCAAGCATGATAATGCCAGACCCCATACAGTGCGTCTTGTGGAAAACATGTTTGAAGATAAAACAGTACAGCGTATGGAATGACAAGCATGCTCTCCTGACCTAAATCCGATCGAGCATGTTGGAAACATACTCAATCGACGTATTGCTGTAAGACCAAGGCCTCCTTTCACTGTCCGGGACTTCGAGATTGCAATTCTTGAGCAGTAAAACAGTATTCCCCAAAGTCTTATCGATAACCTCATCGCATCCATGGAAAACACGTGTGGAGCAGTCTTAGCTATTCGAAGGGACCACATGCCATATTAAAAATTTTGCGTCATTTCTAAACAATACTATTTTTATCATTTACATGTAACCAAATTGTTGCCCGAAACCATCTTTTCTAAGAATAAAAACTCCCTTACAAGTTTTTTTTTAATCTTTTTTTCTATATTGCGCATTGGTACACATGTACTATCCATTTTATGCCCATACATGAATGTCTCGTACTGTTCTCTCTATTTTTTTGCTTGCTCCCCTAATTTTTTTGAGCAGTGTACTTTAACATTTACTTTAAAAATATAATGATAAATATAAAAATAGAAACATGTATTTAAGGCTTAAAATTATTTCGGAAGAGAAAAATGTAAAATATATACCAGAAAAAATTAGCTAAAGTCATGAGACGTCCAGCCCGTGAGGGTCATGGGTATGCCGTAATTTGTCTATACATGGCTGCCCATGAATGTATCGGGCGCGACGATTAAGGGGTTAATATTAACGAAGAAAGAACTCAAGTCACAAAAAAATCATTGTCAGCGGCGCAGGGCTCGCACCGTTCCTAAAATTTTCGCACTTTGCTACCAGTATTGTAAATAAGAATTCTTCGTGGTACGTTCCTTTAACATCTATAATAGAACTATACAACAAAGATTATCGTTTTTATTTAGTGGTAGCAAAGTACGAAAATTTTAGGAACGGTGCGAGCCCTGGCGGCGGTAACAGCGTTAGTTATTTTGTTTTAGAATAGAGAGATGTTTTTCTTTCAACTCACACCAGAAACATAGTACAGATAAATAATAATTGATATACTTCTGCTAATTAGTATTAACTTGTAAAATTTTTTAATTGAGAATTCAAGCAACATAGCTTTATAAAAGCTATGAGTATAATTAAAATCAAAGATAGAAAATCGTATATTACATTTGATATAAAAATGAAAATCGACGCTGCCAACTCGGTTCAGATTGGTCACTAGTTCAAAATGCAAATATGTATATCCTAAAACATTTATGGAAAAAACTACTAGTTTTCTTGTTATCTATATGTTTTAATGATAGTATAATATTGTAAATGTGAATAACCTAATAAGAGTAAACCCCAATACATATCAAATAATACCCTATACCTATATAATACCCTATATATACCCTATATAATACCCTAATAATACATGTAAAAAAATACCCTAATACATGTAAAAATATGTAAATATTATAAATGTGAAAAAAAAGTGACAAAAATCTCGGTCCAAACTGGATGATTAAATGAATTATGTTCATTATTTTGTTTTTACAATGCGAAAAATGTTCAATTCTTAAATTAATAAAATTTACATATTTTACCTGTCTGTAATACATGAAATATAAGTTATTAAAATTAAACCTACACTATAAAAAAATTTTACGGATGGTTCCGGAAAAAAGTGGTGGCATTAAGATGCCACGGCTTTTTGCTGTTGCGTTTCACAACAAAGTAGTGAAACATTCCATAATATATAATCCGAAAACTTTCATATCAAAATACTAAAATATTTTGATATGAAAAATTTCGGAGTATATATTATGGAATGTTTCTGAAAAATTGGAATGTTTCACTACTTTGATGTGAAACGTAACAGCAAAAAGCCGTGACATCTTAATGCCACCACTATTTTTCGGAACCTTCCGGAAATTATTTTACAGTGTACTTTAAAAAAAAAATGTAACAATGAATATTCAAAAGCGTCTGTAATGCTGTGATAGTTTAAAGAAATAAATGTAAAAGTTGATATGATATTCCAGTAATAATAGATATAGCCATGTTAACATTAAAAAGAAAGTACTTGTTGCGAAAACCCACGATTGATTGTGTTTCCGTATTTTTTTATAACTACAATTCCATCCAAACAGCAATTTTACCTTGTAAATTCTGAGGTCTATAAATAAAGTGAAAATTAATGTTTGAAAACAGTGATTAAAAAAAAGAAGCACAATTACCCTTAAAATCAGTATCAGGCATCTTGTTTTTATTGCGTTGGTATTTGCATCAGTAAAGGTGTTGCGAATTTAGCATAATTTGAAATTGTAAATATCTACCATAGATTTTGAATAATAATCTTTAATTTGCTTAATAGACAGTTCTTAAGACTGTGAACACTTTGAGGGGCTTCCTAGTTGTCGCCAACTTTACGCCCTATCTATGCATGAATGTCATTGTTTTTACTATAAGTGAACCATTGGGAAATAACAGTTTAACTGACGTACGTAAACTACTTATAAAATCTAATTTAAAATTACATTTATTATAGATAAAAAAGGTGGTGCTAAAAAGAAAATAAGAGTGGAATTGAAATTAATAAGTTTAAAATATATGAAAAGAAAGAATATATCAAGGCTAAAAATTTTAAGAAAAGTTTAAAAGTTAAAAAATTTATAAGCACAGTTAATAAATGAACAGTTCAACCAAAGGGTAAGGGCAAGCAGGTCAAAATTTCATCAGTAATTTGCATTAAATAATACAAAAATTAGTATTAATTTTGTAGTAAAAAATACCCTTAGTTTTCCAAATCATATAGCTAACGCAGATACTTGAACTGAAATATTAATATTTTTAAAATACTGGATTTTTATAATAAATATTTATAATGAAACGTCAATACTACAATTCCTATGCATTGTAATTATTTCCAACATAACGTCAATTGTGCGAAACTATTTACTTTAAGTTGTAAATATTAATAGTAAAATTGCAAAATTATTTTTCTCAATATTGCGCAAGTATGTGCAAAATGTGAATAGGCAAAAAATATTTTCAATATATGTACAGGGTGTTCCAAAAATGACTGATGGATTTTATAACATTCAAACGGTGACAGATTTTAAAACAAAATTTGGAGGAGGGTTATGTATGATGTCAGGAGTTTTTGTACTGTGATTCTAGATTTCAGTTCGAATTTCAAACACCAGATGGCGCTGATAGCAATAGACGCTCAGTCCAGACCCGATTTTTGGTACTTCTGGATCCATTTAATGCATTTTAATCTCCTTTTTTCGCATGGAAGAAGGGAGAGGCCGACAAATCGAGCTTGGATTTAGATGTTATTGTTTGCAGTGCCATCTACCGATGCTATTTATAACAAAAACTGAGAATCGCATCATAAAAACTCCTGCCATCTTACACAACACTCCTGCAAGATTTTTTTTTCAATATCTGTCATCATTTGCAAGTTATGGAATTTTAAAATCCATCAGTCATTTTTGGGACACACGGTATATTCAATATATTTGTGTATATAAATTTCATTAACAATACTTCGACATAAAGTAAACATTTTTGCAATATTGACGTTTTGTTTAAGATAATTAGCATATACAGCAATGTTTCTAAAGCACTAACTTTTCATTACAAACACTTCCAATGTAAATCCAATATTTCAAATGATAATCAAATTTCAAAGTAATTGCTTAACCCTTTCAGGGGCAAGCCATTTCTGCTCTAAAAATGCTAAAATACTTAATTCACACCGCAATTTAAGAACAAATTTATTAGAAAATAATCAAAAGCATTTTTGACATACACTGCTGGCCACACAAAATGCAACACCCTGAAGGAAGCATGCTACTCATATGAAATTTACATCATGTGTTTGCGGCGATGTAATATGCAAATCATTAGCATTGCAGCGCAGACACACATCACGGGCGACCGTAGCGCCACTCACAAGCGCTATATAAGGGGAGAAGAGATTGGCGATTTGAAGTACGGTAATGGTTTTTTCGTGCGTTTTTTGCGTAAGCTGTTTACCTATGCCTCGTGGGAGACATCGAGCATCTTTTGACCAAGTTTCGGAATTCGACCGAGGAAGAATAGAAGCCTATAGGGATTGCGGATTATCCTTCAGAGAAATCGGTCAACGTGTTGGACGAAACCAAGCAACTGTGATGCGGATCTGTAATCGCTGGATGCAGGAGGGAACGACGGACCGACGGGGCCAATCGCACCCATCTCGTTGCAACACTGCCCGTGATGACAGGCAGATTGTGCGCATGGCAGTGAGGGATCGCGCAGCCACATCACGAACCATAGCACAACAGATTCAGTCTGCTACGCATCATTCGGTGTCCGGTAGTGCCATTCGACGCCATTTGCAGCAGAGTGGAATGTCCGCAAGGCATCCATTGCTTCGTTTACCCCTGACTGGAAACCACATGCGATTGCGCCGCGAATGGTGCGAGGAACGGCGGACATGGACAACGGAATGGAACGACATTGTGTTTATTGACGAATCCTGCTTCTGCCTGCAACATCACGACGGTCGGATTCGAGTTTGGAGGCAGCGTGGTGAGAGGCTGCTGAACTGTTCCGTTATGCATCGCCACACTGGTCCTGCATCCGGTATCATGGTTTGGGGTGGTATTGGATTTCACTGCCGCACCCCTCTAGTACTCATTGCCGGTACACTGAACAGCCAGCGCTACATCTCTGAGGTGTTGGAGCCCGTGGTCCTCCCATACATTCAGCGCTTGCCATCAGCCATATTCCAACAGGATAATGTGCGACCACACGTGGCACGCAATGTTCAAGAGTTCTTCTCTACCCATCAGATTGAATTGCTTCCTTGTCCTGCTTGTTGTCCCGATCTATCGCCAATCGAAAACGTGTGATCCATGCTTGTACAACGACTGGCCCGGGATATACCACCCGCTGCTACACCAGATCAACTTTTACAACATGTGGAAGCCGCATGGACTGCTGTACCCCAAGGAGACATCCAAAGCCTCTTTGATTCTATGCCATGGCGTATGGCCGCGGTTATAGCCAACAATGGCGGCTACTCTAACTACCGATTTTGTCATCATCCACGCGTCACAAGAAGCTGTAATTTTAATCGTTTGACCTTTGTACAACATGTTATCTGCCAAATAAATTTCGCTGTGATATCACCGTTCCTTCTTGGTGTTGCATTTTGTGTGGCCAGCAGTGTATATTATGAGATCAAAAGTGTACTAAAACATTTCTTGTCTCATTTGTTAATTTCGGCATTAAAATTAACCGTTTGCAGACTGCAAACGGCGCCCCTCAAGGGGTTAAGGGGCGCAAAGGCCAACACAGTGAAAAAGATTCCATGCCGGTACTCGAACCCGGGCCATCAGTATAGCGCTCTGACGTTCTACCGACTAAACCACATGGAACGATACCCAGCCTGGAAAATTTTTCACTATTACATGTTAGCAAGGCTACAAAAGCAGCACAAGATGGAATATTTAACGTGAGCCACCGACGTGAGGCAAATACGAAGCTTAATTAAATCCAGCATCGATAGAAACTATATTAATACATCGAAATTATTCCAGAGCTCTGGAATAATTTATTCTGAAATAATTATTCCAGAGCGATAGCTATCGCAGCTAAAAAATAAGCGTATTTTAGTATTCGAAATATAGACTAGAATTTTTAATAATAGTTTTCGCTTTATTTATCGGCAAAATTTCGTCGATTAAATAAAATAAAAATTACTATTCCAAAAGTCTAGTAAGACATTTTAAATTCAGAAATCCTGTAAATTGGCAACACTATCAACAATGAATACAAGTATTGATGCAATATAACCAGCAGAACTGATACTGATTTTTAGGGTAGTTGTGTTTCTGGACTTTTATAATGTTTTTTTTTTTTTTTTTTTTTTTTTTCTAATAGTATGCGGTTTGCGTTTATTTAACGACTTTGCGTTTATTAATACCTTAATTTATGAGGCGAATATTAGTATTAGGATGAAATTGTTGTCATAAAAAATCCGGAAACACTGGGTTACTCTCTATAAAAACAGCTGAATGAAAATTCAAAATTTAAAGTGATAAAATGAGCGAAAAGCATTTTAAAAGATTTCTGAATTATAATTTCTATGGATTCTCAGGAAGTATAAAACCGATTTCAAAATCAATGTTGGCAAATTGATAGTGGCTGTTCCTGTTACAACATTGGCTCTATTTCATGTTGGTATCACTACCACGAGGGTCGTGTGACAGACTGTTACACTAGATGCTTGGAATATGACTTGGTAGTTACTTTTAAGATGTAAATGCGCGCTAAGAACGGTTTCTAAAAAAATCAAAATTAAAAATGAAAACTGAGATGAGTATAAATACTTCAAAATACATTCTAAATTATCATTTATTAGCCGCCGGTACGGTATCGGTGTGCTATTTATTTCTCCCAGCTAATTTTGTGTTGTATCCAAAAAATAACGTTACCTTGCAGAAGAGGGTCAGTCGTAAAACAAAGCAGCACGATTAAATACTCTATAGCAATTTTTTAAATTTCTAAGCATTTCACATTTTCTATTTTTATACCGTCGTATTGGGAAAAAAAGTACTTTTAAATGAAATTTGTTTGAAAACTGCATCTCCATTTATTTATGAAATATTAATTTTTTTGTAGTTTTTTGAGCCATTTGCTTAATATTGGCAACAGAAGTACTCCACTTCTGTAGAAAGTAAAGGAAAAAATAGTTGTAAAATAGTAATTATATATTTTTGTTGCCTTTTTACCATTTTTTACCACAACAACCGAAAGAAAATGCAATTAAAATACGTGCTATTTTGAAAAAATATAAATGAATAATTTCTGTTAAAACAAGGAGCTATTATAAACTATATTTTATTTTAAGTATCTGTATTAATGTTACAAAAAAAATGAAGACCTATGAATCATTATATAGCCGTTTTTTTGTCGAGTTTCTTTGATGACGGCATCTTTTTGCTGCATTTGTGTATTATTTCGGGATAGTGACGTCCTAAGCCTACTTTACTGAAGATGTTTAAGAGTGGATCGTAAATGTGGAATTTTAAAGCGTATGCGAATGATGTCATTTTACATAAAATAAAAGCGTGTGCTGTAAGTCTTAAAATTGAAATATGTTTTGTACTATTTATATATACATATATTTTTTTTTCATCGAGGGCGATACTAATGTCTGAAAAAGCAGAATTCCTGTTTTCTAGTTTAGAATTAGTTTTATTTGTTCTTATTAATTTAAGTCTCCTTTTATACTAATGCAGTGTAATAATGAAGTTTAGTCAGACTTTGTCTTAATTAGTAATTTTTAAGCGTTCGTAGTTGTATAATATCTTTTAATAAAAATAAGCGCCCAAATATCGTTTGGCATATTTCAACTATTACAACAAGATCGCGGATTTTGGAAGTACTGTCGGACCTCTATTTGACGAACCTCTATTTTGCGAATTTCTCTATTTTGCGAACTTTTCCTAGGAAACAATAACATTTTGCGAATTTCTTCATAAAATAACCTCCAAATAGCGAAGTGCATTCTCTATTTAACGAACTTTTTTCTTCCGATATAATTTTTTTTCCTCCCTGTTTCTCAAAATATTTCCGGCCACTTTAAAATTATTCTTCCTTTTACACATTTTATAATAATCAATGACCTTGAATTGGTTTTACCAGGTGCCTAACTCAACGAGAGCTGTAAAATCCCTGTCATTCTTTGCATTTCATCCAGGAAGTGCAAACTTTCAATATACCCCTTGCACACTCAAAAGGACTGTTCTGTTGTAAATAAGATTCAATAATTAAATTTAAGGACGCATGTAGGAATACAATGCTTAAAATTACTTGTTATAATAAATGCGATAATGTCATTAAAATTCATTAATTTTAATGTAAATATTTTCTTAAAACTGAAAATAAAGTGTATTTCCAGATAATATATTTTTAAATTCTTGTTGTCCTTACAGATTTCCTTTTGATGAGTAAAATGAATAATAATAACTAGAGAACAGGAATTCTGCTTTTTCAGAATTTAGTGTCGTCCCCGACATTTCCATTACTTCATTTTCTTCTGATGGACTGATGGCTTCTATTATTATGAAACAGCCATTATAAATAAAGTGTTAGGTGAAGATGAAAGAGCAGCCGTAAAAAGTTAGAACTCTCATTTTCTGGTCAGAATCGGAGGGGGGGGGGGGGGGATGGTCATAATTTTTTTTCAGCTGTTCTATCATATTCACATAACACTTCATTTATAATGGCTGTTTCATAATAAAAGAAGCCACCAGTCCATCAGAAGAAAATAACTCGGTTAAGCGGGAATCTACTGCAGTACAAAACATATTTCAATTTTAAGACTTAAAGCACACGTTTTATTTTATGTAAAATGACGTCATTCGCATCCGCATAAGAAATCCACATTTACAATCTACTCTTAAACATCTACAGTAAAGCATGCATAGCACATCACTATCGCCAAATAATGCCCAAATGCAGCAAAAAGATTCCGTCATTCAAGAAAATAAAATAAATAAATAAATAAATAAATAAACGGCTAGCTAATGATTCATAGATACTTACAATTAAATATAGTTTATAATAGCTCCATTGTTTTAAACGAAATAAATGGCAACAAAATTATATAATTACTATTTTTCAACTGTTTTTCCTTTACTTTCTTCAGAAATGGAGTACTTTCGTTGGCAATATTAAGCAAATGGCTCTAAATACTACAAAAAAATTATTATTTCAAAAATAAATGGAGATATAGTTTTCAAACAAAATGCATTTAAAAGAACTTTTTTTTTTCAATACGACAGTATAAAATTCGAAAATGTGCGATGCTTTGAAGTTTAAAAAATTGATATAGAATATTTAATCGTACTGCTTTGTTTTACGGCTGGCTTCTGTAAGGTAACGTTATTTTTTGGAATACACAAAATAAGCTGGGAGAAAGAAATAGCATACCGTACCGGGAGGCTAATACGCAATACATCTGTTGTGAAACATGGAATAATTGATGTGCGGATATTAAGGTAGTTTTAGCACACCATAGAGGAAATTATTTTGTTAACCCTCTCGCTGCTTAAGTAATTCTTCGCGATGAGCGTCTTTTACAGAATTTTTAATCTTTTATCACCGGTTTCTTAAAGCAGAAATTTTTGACTATCGAAATCGGGGGAAATGTCCTGATTAAATGAGACAAAGTTTTCGCTAAAAAATAACTGGTGGAAATAACCAAACAGTATAAATTATACGGAAAAATGCATGCCCGAACATATCTAGGGTTGCGAAGCGAGAGGGTTTTAGATGCAAGAAAAAGTAAATGTATAACTAAAAGTTAAATTAATTCGTCTAAAAAAAATTTTTACTTTTTTAGTAATGCACAAATTTACAAAAAAAAATATCCTTTTAGAACTGTTATCTATGCATAGGATAATTAAACTTTGCGTTGCGTTTATTCAAAATGATGAATTTTGATACTGCGCGCAGTGTTACTAAAATACTATGCATGGCAATCAAAAGAAATTTTTACCACATATTCATTTCTGTATTATCTACAACTTAAAACCAGAAAAATGTAATATTTTACTTTTTTCTGTTTGTTTTTTTACTTTGAAAGTATTTTTTAAAAAGCGAAAATTTTTAATTTTCTGTTAATTATTTAATTTAGTCAATATTTTTTTTCAAATATTCTGATTTTAGTATAAAGGTAGCACTATTATGTATTTATTGTCACCAAAATTTCCTCTTTATATGCATATTTTCAGATTTTATCGTGCGCGCAAGATTTTTGTTCTCTTATTATCATATATTTTTAAACTTATCATTTGAATATTTATTTATGAATTTACAAGTATATATATATATATATATATTTAAATATAAATATATATATGAGCTTTATATTTAAATGGAGTTTGATTTTTATTTTTGACTTATTACGCAAGTTTTGAAGCTTGGAACATAGTGATTTTTTTTTTTTTTTTTACTTTTCCGACGTGTTCAAATGACCCCTTTAAATTTGAATAAAGGTGATAAATTGTGCTTCGTCTTATATTTTTATTTTTAATATAGTTATTGTTAGGGATCTTTTTATATGTGAACAAATTATTTTTAGCATGTTTTTTGTTTTCAAACGCGCAACGTTCTTTATTGTGTATAGCGTTTAAAAAAAATTGTTTCCATAAGGTTTTAGAGATTATTTAAATGAATAATTTTCTTTTTGAATAAATCTTTCAATGTAAACTGGAAAAAAACCTAATTAAGTACTGGCTTGTACATTTGTTTAACCAAGGGATTTTACTTTACAGTGTTTCATTCCGTCTTATATTTTATTTATTAACAAATATATTTACATTCTGTAAATTTCTTAAATACTTGTTTACTGTTTCAAAGGATTTTGCACTTGAAAAAAAAGATGCAAACTGAATTTAATAAATAAGTACTTACAGCAAGTTTCTAGTCTCTCATCTTTTAATTTTAAAAATGTAAAGAAACGAAAAGTAACAAAAATTAAAGTGAAATTATATACTTAAAGAAAAAAAAAGTTGTTTCAATTATTTTCTTGTTTATAAATGTATACAAAACTTGTTTCTATTCATTTTATCTCCAAAAGATTTTGGAGGCTTTGTAACAAAATGATTTAATTCTCTAAGAAATGGGAAAAAGTTAAAAAATCAGCACTTATTATAATTTAAGTATATTTAACTTTATTTTTAAACTTGCTTTAACCCTTTGAGGGGCAAGTAATTGTGTTTCTGCAATGTCGAATTCACACCGAAATCTGCAAAAAGATTTATTACAAAATAAGGAAAATCAATTTTGCTTTATGCCACCAAAGTTAAGTAAAATTTAATACCATTTTTCTGGTGAAAATCTTCATTAATCGACGGTGAGATAAAATATATTCCACCGCCCCTCAAGGGGTTAATATAAAGAAAAAATAAACTAAAGCTTGAAAATGCTAATTGTTTAGAAAAAAAGGGGGTTTTATTCTTGAAGAAGTGTTTTACAGTAAACAATTATTAACTTATGTATTTCTTTCTTTCAATTTTACATAGATGTCTTATTTGTATAATACTTTATAACGATAAGGTTTATCGATATATTTTAACCCTTTGCTCTCCGCGTTATTTTGAGTATGGGCTACCAGCAACTCCGCGTCGTTAAACAAATATTTTATTCGGTCGGCACTACTTTTTAAAAGAAGTACACAATTTTAAAAATTCTCTGATTAAATGAGGAAAATTTTATTTTCCTTTGTTACTGGTGAAAAAAACAAATTTCGTAAAGAAAGATGATGTCGCCGCAGCGGCGACAACGGAGTGTTTCACTTACCTTACCATGTCACCGCAGCGGCGACAACGGAGTTTTTCACTTACCTTACCATGTCACCGCAACGGCGACAACGGAGTGCAAAAAGTTAATCGTCACGGTTCATACGTGTCCTGAAATTTCCTGACTCAGGAAGTTCTTCGGTACCAGTATTTTCTTAAGGAAAATCTCTCCTTAAATAATGCGAAGTTTCGCGCGTTTAACTTGGATTTATTTTCTCATTGAACCGTGCAAACCCTGTCTATGTCATTCAACCAATCCTCCAACATGTGTTTATCTGAAATATCGAATGTGAATGGAAGTGAAAGGATAAGTGAGTGGGATAGCGGTGGCTTCTCATGGTAGTAGGATCGGATGTCAGCTAAACGTCCGAGTAAATATTGTTTTTGTTTTTAAAAAAAACAGTCAGAGTGGTTTGTGTAAAAATATTATTCTATTCAAACTAATCAGGATGAGAGTGTAAATAATTTTGTACATAGCAGTTAATGTTTCAAGAAACTTTGTTCTTAAAACTAAAAGCGGTTTCATTCATCAGCTCTCCAGATATCAGTCTTTACTTAATGATTTATCTATCTTTATTTATATATTTCATAAATACCATTTTAACGATTATTTTCCTAGACCTATGCCATGCTTTTTACGGGTTTGAAAATGACTGAAAATGAAATGCGCCTTTCTTAATATTTCTGTGAGTTTTTTTGTGGCCTCTTTTTATCAGATTACTGTTAACTTATCACCAGCTAAACTAGTACTTGACATCACTCTTTTTTTTTTCAATTTTTAGTTCAAATTAAAAAAAAAAAAAATTATGCTCTATTTTCTTAAGTTACTCGCCTTTTCATGAAACTTCTCTATTTATACCTATTTATTCCAAAATGGAGAAGCCTATTTGTTTCGACCAATTGTAAATTATCTACTGTTCTTTCACCAAGTTTTACTTATTACTGTAGTTATCTAACTGCATTTCTATATTTTTTCCTACTTACGTCTACACACGTTGGAAAGACACATTATCTACAGTCTGGACGGGAAGTTATCTTTAATTCGGAAGCTTCTTACTGCTAGACATCTGCTTAGCACTGGATTACATAAGGCTAACAATAAAATTCGAAATACACAGTATTAAAAATTCAAATGTCATTAAATAACGCCAGACCTGAAGGGTTTCAAGCAGATTCCGTTAAGAAGAGGTTCTATTTTCACAGACTTTACGGTATAAAATTTCTGATTATAGAATAATTTAAATTATCAAGACAATATCATTTATATTGGAATGCAAAAAAGGAAGTTATATCAATAAAACAATTGCTAAATATAAAAAAAAATATTATCTTTTGACGTTTTCATGTGCCAAGTGTTTAAAATGGAACTTTTTGAAAATTTCTATTTCTGTCGTGTACTATTGATGTTATGATTTAGTTCTAAGATGAAAAACTCATTCAGGCTTTAGATGAATAAATCTAAATACGTTTAAAAACATGAAAGTTTGGAAAATATCAATTACAATCCACGTAGCATCCAATTAATGCACAATAATTCATGAACATAAAAAAAAATCTATTAAAAGTTAAAAAATCGTCTACTGATAGGTTTTAGAAATAGCTATATGTGCCAAGGTTTTAGAATAACATTAAAACAAACGTATCTCCAAGATTTTAAATTCTAGAGATGTAATTTAAGACAAAAGAATAACTTTCAATTACAATACTTGACATTTTGAAGAATCTACCAGTAGTTTTCAAAACTGATAGTCAGAAAATGAAATGATGTACCCTATGATTAGTTGCAAAGAATGCTAGAAACATTTAGAATTTAATGAGGGATGTAGGGGTGGTTTTTCCGCGTTTCTTTTATAATCGGGTTTTGTGCGATTTAGATTCATTTGTGTGAGTAAAATTAGAGAAATTCTAAAAAAGAAAAGGAATACAAATATTTTTTCTTCACGGTTCAGGTTAGATTTATATATATATCAAATGAATCCGCGTTTACTTCATTTTATATAATGGTAGTCATAGCATTAAAAGCAGATGAGGCAGTTTTGTCTTGACCCTGACTTTATTTTTACTAATATTGCATGATCTCATATGAAGTCAGGCCCAGTGACATGGGAGCTGGTAGGAACTAAAGCTCTCTAATTCATGCGTCTACTTTTTCCCCCCTGCACTCTGCTTTTCACAAGCTAGTTTTTACTATTTCCAGCAGAAGGCAGAAATATCAAAGTGGGAGGTTCATCCTTTCATGATTGGTGCATTATCTTTTTTATAACTGTGTTTTTATGGAGACAAGAGTCTTGACTTATATGATTGAACCACCAAGACCTAATTCTAATTTTAAGGTTAACTGTTATTTATGAGGTAACCATAGTATGAACTGTCAATCAGACAAAAGTTAGTTATGATTTGTCTCCTATAATGTAATCATCAATTTTCATTTTGACATTAATTGAACTTTGTACTTAAAACATATTTACTTTGATTTTTTGATCTGAAATTAATCCTTTGTTGTTTACAATTTGATTACTTCTTGACTCAAGAGATATTTATTACTTTTATAAGGATTTAAAGATAATTTAATATGTTTTATGATAACTGTATTATGTCAACAAAGGATAATTTCATTTCCAAATCTGTTTCATAAATACCAATTAGTGTCAAATATTTTTATGATGAAGAAAATCTTTTTAATTATTTGATTTAACCCTTTCAGGGGCAAGGCATTCGTGTGTGTAAACTGTTGAAATAATTGAAAGACACCAGTATTTGCAAGAAAATTTATTTGTAAACAAGTAAAGCCATATTTTGGCTTATTTAATAAAAGTGAAGTTTTCATTCAATAAAACTGGTGCCAATGTGGCAAATATGGATTAAAATTATGTGATGCCGTGACGACATCACCGCCCCTGAAAGGGTTAAGAATGTATGGAAAATAAGTTGGGTTTCCTGATCTAAAAAATTAATTTAAATTTTGAATTTAAAAAGAGTTTACCTGTTAAAAAGGGATTTATTATTATTTATTTATTTTTATCTCTTCATATACATATATTTTCTTATATCGCGCTTTCTGGTATACCACCTTTTTTTTTTTGTTGTTGCCCGGTATGCCTAAGGTACCGAGGGGTTTGTAATTGTAAAGTTACTACTAAATACTACGCAATTTCTGAAAGTTTTGAACCACTGAAATATTAAAATAAAAGTTTGAAAATATTTATTCTTAATTTTTCAGCGTATTTTAATTCTACCAAATTAAAACAACGCATCCGTTATCTATAAATGTTTACCTTCTATCTAATCACATTTTCCGCTGATGTAAAATTATCTAATTAATCAATACCTTCAGTAGAAAAATTAATTATAAACCCATTATCGCTAATGTCATAATTCATAAAGATTAATATTAGATTAACACTAATGAGATCCTTTGGATAAAAGTATTAAGATGTTTCGTTAATGCAAATTTAATGCGAGTTGAGTTATAAAATAAATATTTAGAGTTTCTAAAAATGCAACATAATTATCAATAAAAATGATTGTCTGTTAAATGCATTTCAGTTAACTAAATTGAGCATTTTATATCTTAAAATTTATAATCAAAACATGATATTAAAAATTAATCAATGATGATAAAAACAATGATGATATGTACTGTAAATGATGATAAATTTGACAATAAACATTTAAATATTTTATTGTTCTTGTACTGGATGTGTATTAAAAGCTTTTTTTTTTTCTTTTACAAAAGAAAAAGTACTTTCTGTATTATGTTATTACATAGAGGTCAGCATAATCACTGTTTAGATAACACTATTTCCAAACAATAATCTCTGCGATAGATTTCTATTACACTTCCAAGCTAAATACAGCACAAAAGCAATTTTTACAACATTTGCAACCGTAATTTAATACGAAGAATATTATTTGGAAATAATGGTAGACTAAAAGTTACCAAGCTGACTCCTTCCTTATATCGAGCATAGTCACCGACCTGCCGTTCCTTTTCAGTTATTTTTTATTTATTTATTTATTTTGAACCAGAAAAATTATTAAGTAAATGTTCTTGTTTCTGTATGATTATCAAACAGTTCTTTAAAATTTCTGATTTCAGTAATATTCAGAATGAATAATAAATTCTAATCTGAATCAAAACTGAAAACATATTAAGCGTCGCCACGTAGCGGATGGGGTTGAACTGCAGGAGAATGCCTAACTATTTTCTTACTACACACTACTAAAATTGCAAAGTTTTTTCGTCTTCATTAATAGCTGAAAAATCAGATAAGTCGAAGAAGAAACCCTCGTGGTGTCAAGTGCATCTGGACACCACCTCGTTCTCGCTACGCCGTTATTTGCAATAAATCTGGTAAACAATATTCATATTTTATGAGTGACTAAAGATTCAGAATGTATGCGCAGATGGTAAATATTCTGCCATGTATGACGTCGCACTAAAAGCCCACGTATATGGATTATCAATCCCGTCCACAAGATGGCGCAGCTGTGTTAATTTACGCCCGATTCCAGCATTAAGTTTGTACGTTTAATATGTTGCAGTTTTGATCTGAATTCTTTCATAAATTTCTGAATATGTGCGTTAGTAATTAATAGAAACGTAGCACCTATAGTCGTCGTCTAATCTGTCTCTTTGTCCGTCATGATTCTAAATTTTTATGTTAAATAAATGTGTTAAATTATATTTAGTCTCTGTACATAACATTTTTTATTACTTTTTTTTACCTTATAAATGATGCAATTGCTGTGAAAAATATACAATACGTTTTGAAGAAGGTTATAATTATCATGACATTTTCAAAATGTGAGATACGACATATTAAGATCTATTTCAAGGAGTAAAAACATTTTCAAGATGCCTATTCTTACCACGTTTCATTTTCAAAACATGAATAAAATAACAGATTTCTACTTGACGCTGTTATGTATTCGGAAATAACATCCTGTTTTTAAACTTTTAAGATGATTAATAGCTCTCTGAGGCTTTTACCGTTTTTCATAGGAGATGTAAAAACGAAACATAAATTACGACATTAAATTAAAAGTCTTCGTCGAGCCCAAACCTTTAAAATTTTATGAATATTTTAAAAGAACATGCTATATATGTCAAATAGCTTGTCAAGCGGCAAATGTGAAGACTTTAAATAGTGTTAAAATATTACTTTTACTTTTTTTACTTAACCATTAAATGCGCAAATTTTTATTTTGTTTCGAAAAAAATATATATGATTCTCTGAAAGATTTATTACACAGAAAAAATAATGAAAAAAAATCGGAGATACATTTTTTATATAATACGTCAATCTTTTCTTCTGTTGCACATCTGCAATACAAGTAAAAACTACTGTCCTGTGGCTGTTTTACGCTAAAATAGTGCAAATTAGTAGATATTTTAAGAAGTACGTCGCCAAATACCTTATTTTATATAGTTATTAATTTTATAAAGATTAATCTTTAACCCAAAGCGATATAAGTAAGCGTCCTTTCTCAAATGGGAGAGGTAACCGCAAGATTAAAGGCGAGGTCACATCAATCAAGGTCGCACGCCACGTAGCGGACGGGGTTAAACTACATGAAAAGCCTAACTGTTTCTAACTTCACATCACTAAAATTGTAAGGTTTTTTCACGTTGAATAGTTGAAATACATCGGACAAGGCTAAGAAAACTTTGTGGTGTCAAGTGCGTCTGGACACTCCTCTCGCTACGCCATTTTTTTGCAATAGATGTGGTAAACAGACCAGTTCCATTTGTGACTGAAGATTTAGAAAATATGCGCAGATGGTAGATATCCTGTCATGTATGACGTCACACTAAAAGCCCGCGTATGTTAATTATCACCCCGTTCACAAGATTTTAACGGGTGATATTACGCCCGATTCCAGTATTAAGTTTGTATGCTTACTTATTTCGCTTTGCCTTTAACCCGAGAGTAGTCGCGACATTTTTTAGAACGTTAGTAGTCGCGTTCGGTCCATTTGCCGCCGTTACCAGCAGGCCGAAAACGAAGGGGAAACTTGCCGGTGTTATCAGATGATCGAAAACGGATAACGTAGGGTGAAAATATTGACTGAACTTTAAAAAATTACAGCAATTATTCATTTTACAACCTTTTACAGCAAATTATTTATTTCGTTTAAGTATATATTCAGTTGGCATCTAGATAAATGTTTTTAATAACTCTTTCTTCGTTTTGCATAAATACTTAAAAGTAAATAGTAAATGATTTGATTGAATTTCTGATGTTACTATGAATCAATAATTAGTAGGAAAACATTTACGAATATGAATCTAAATTCGTGATTTTTTTTTTTTGGAAGGACAGAATCACAGTCAGGTAGATTTTTATGATACTCCGGCACTCTATATCCATTTAATAAAATAAAATTAATAAATTTAGCATCAATATATTACACTGGCATTAAATTGAACAATTAAACTGAAAATAAAAATGAAACCTATGACATGCAACAGCAAATCAAATACAATACCACTAATTCACCAGCATATTATATATATATATAATAAAGAAAAGGTAAAAAATATTTATTTTCGAAATTATAAATGTAAATGTTGTAACTACGTTTTATTCATTTATTTTGTGGGGTGTCTGTGTGTGTATGAAGGGGAAGAGGAGGGGGGGGGAGCTCTCGAGATTTTATGATTAAATCCATTTTTGAAATGAAAATGCACGATTTGTAGTTTTTCTACTTATTTCAGGGTGGGAGCAGGGCCCTTGAATAAAAACTCTGGATACGAACTTCGCTTATATAAAGTAAATAATAAGTTATTGGAATTATATATTTAATTTAAATACATATGCAATTGTAGATTTAAATCCTAAGATGGATAATTTATTTTAATTAATAGAATCACTGAAAGGTTCATCTTAATAGGGATGTATTTTACAGCAACTATTTAATTAAAATAAATATTCAATTGTATACTTCATAATAAGGTATTAATGTTATAATTTATTGTTTTATAATAACATTCATTAAAATAATAAAAACAATAAGAAATTTTTCTCCGAAATTATAAATATGCAGCAATAATTTTATTTAAATGAATTTTCTCTCGTATCCTGGAAAACATTATTCTGAAAAATATTTGAACAATTGATGAAGGACAACAAATTTAAATTTGTTAGATACCGTCCCCAATCCTCTATTGGATTTCAATAATAATAAAAAAACACATTTTCTGCGGCATTGTTTAAAAAAAAATGTGTTTTTACTTACAGTAGGAAAATTTAAAAATAGATAAATTTTAGAAAAATACTTAAAATATTTTTTTTAAATCATACTATAAACATTAACTGAATTATCCAAAAGAGATTTTTATTTGCGTAATTTCTAACCTACATTATAAAATTCTCATTATTTTTCTTATTGTACAAATAAATTATATGTACGTTCTTCGCAGATATACATACTACATTTCTGAGAAAATTGTTTTACCTTTCGAGTTTGTTTTATTGTACAAAAACGATACTTTTCAGATTTCGGAGATACGGCAATTTTTTTACTGATTCCCACAAAATTCTCTTCTCTCTTTTTTAATGGTTTGGCAGTGTTATTGTCTGTTTTCTTTCATTTATACGTTCCGGTAATAAATGGAAAGCAACTTCTTTCAAATAATGATGATGAATTTCCCTTTTTTTCCATATTTAAACGATTATCAATTTGAGAATTTATTCCCGCAATGTTTGACAATGAAAAAAAAATGTAGGCGACCATCCATCAGTTTTTTGTGCGAACTGACTTCACAGCAACTAAATTAAACAATTTTAAGTAACGTTCTAAAAGTAAAAAAAGTACTCTATGAACGGGTAAAATAGCGGAAAGAAAGAAAGACGAAATAACAACAGGCAGGGAGTCCGTACTTCAAAGAATCTTTCCCCCACAGATTTCGCGGAAATGGGAAAGGATGAACACGAGGGGGGAAATTTCAACTAACGCAAGTGGTCGCAACGCGGTCATTTAGACCGATTGAAACTTAAGAATGCGATAAAATGCTAAAAAATAGCAGGGATGACTTGCAATTTTACTACACTAGAGTGTGAACACTCAAGGTCAGCTACACGGAATTTGGTTATCTTAACTTTAACGGGAAATGAGTTACAGGAAGATAACGAATTTCGGGCGGGGAAAATACCAACGCGCGACTATTAACGGGTTAACCCATTGATTCCCATGATAGCATACGTTCTAGAAATTACGTAGTTCATAGAATCTGATTTTGTACCAGAAAGTATTAATGGTTTATTTCGCTTTATTTAAGTAAGGAATGTCTGTTATTAATTAAAGCAGATATTGCTATTTTAATTTTCTAGTGTGAATTAGGTATATACGAATAAAAAAATCTATTCAATTCAAAACACTGCTCTTTGCATATATGCAAAGCTGCGCACTAAAGGGTTACACAAATGACAGATTTAAACTATTTCTAATTACTAAAAGGTGTAAGATTAAAAATTTAAAAACAGTGAAAATGTTTCATGCGATTGTTGGCATGTTTCTACTCTACCCGAGTCATTTTCAAGACAAATAAATAAAAATATTTTCAAATTGTATACAGTGTTGCCAGATTGGAGATTTTGTCCCCATTTTGGGGAATTTTCAACCTCCAGGGGAATTTTTTGGGGACAAGTAGTTCTTGGGGAAATGTTTGGGGACTATCAACATTTTTGGGGAAAAACGTGGGGAATTTCTTTCACTATTTCACGCAAATTTTACTTTAAGTCATCTGACAACCACTGGATGTGTATCAAACTCGATTTTTTTTAATTTGGAAAACGAAAATAAAATTCAGAAATCAGAGATATCGATCAGTCGTGCTCGTGCTCATCGTTTACAATATTACAGTGTACACGTATCACAGGTACATCACGACCTGCCTTGGACTATCCCCGCCTAAATTTTCAGATCACTAATTGTGGCAGATTTTCCTAGTCATCACGAACAGACACACAAACCCATATACACATTTATTTTATTAGTATAGATTTATACAACAGAAATAAAAACAATTTTATAACTTCTTTTTGTTTAAGGCTGGTTGATTTGTCCTTCATAGAAAGACAGTAGAGTTTTTTGCAAGACATGCAATTGCATACTACAATCACATTGCTACGGTTATAACTGAACATTGCTCAATGAATGCAGCAGCAGCCCTAGTTCTCCTTATAAGAAACTTGAATGAAAATTCTGCGGTCTTAAACGGCATAAACCTTCAGATTACTAAATCTTCATGACGTATGCGAAACGTCCATTTGCCGTGCTTTTTAAAAGATTTAATTAAAGATAAGGGAAACAGCTATTTTTCTTTTATTATTGACAATAGCACGGTGATTGATACAACGAAGATGCTTTGCATTACGATTAGGTGCTTCAGTAGCAATGACAAAAAATTGAAAATAGTAGATGATATTAACAACATCTCAGATTCATTCAAACCCCAACTGATAACAGATGGTCTAAACCTTGAAAAAGTTATTGGTATAAATGCAGATGGAGCTAACGTAATGATAGGGCAGCATCATCGATTGGCAACAATTAAAAAAGCAAGTGTAAAACCGTAAACTTGTCGTTGTAAAAAGTATCTTCATTCTCGTCGTAAATTTGCGAATATGCATGCAAATTTCTACAGATTTTAAGTGTTCATTTTTTGTAAATGGGGAATTTTTCCAAAAAAATGCTTGATTTGAAGAAAAAAATTTAGTTTAAATTAGTTAAACATTTTTTATAGTAGAAAATTGAAAGTTTTTTTTTTTTTTTTTTTGAGTAGAAATTGTGTTGGGGACTTTTTCGGATAAAAGCACCGATTTGGGGAAATTGACTTTCGACAATCTGGCAACACTGATTGTATGACCTAAGATGCAATGATCTCAAACGCCATCATTTATTTTTTCACGTTACGCATGTTATTTTTTCTATTTTATTTGGATGTTCCTTTCTATATTTGTAACCCTTGAGTAACTCGAGCCGTCATTTTAGTAAGTTAAATGATGCTGCATCGTTACATATGATATCGTTGCATTTATTAGAACAGGCGACTCAAAGATTTTGGTATGACTAGCAGAAAATTTAAGTACAGAACAAAGAAGCATATAACTGATATTAAATATAATAGAAAAACAACAGTCCTGGTAGGATTACATCAAGAAGCAATCAGGTAAATAAATCTCAATGAAAGTAAGATAATTTTTTCACGTCTAAACTACCCATCCATTATAAGAGAGCCATAGAGATTGTAACACGTAAAAATTCCACATGTAACGATGCAGCATCCTTTACCTTAACAAAATTATTGCTCGAGGTACTCAATGGTTACGAAAATAGAAATAAACATCCAAATAAAATAGAAAAAAATTACGTGCGTGATATGAAAAACTGAATGATGACGTTTTAGAGCATTACCATACATCGCGCAATTTCAGAATATTTTTATTTTATTTTATTTATTATTATTATTATTAATTATTTTATTTATTTATTTGTTTTTTTTTTTTTTTTTTTTTTTTTTTTTTTTGAGAATGACTCGGATAAAGTCGAAACATGTAAACAATAACATGTAAACTATTGTAAAACATGTAAACTATTTTTACAGTTTTCAAAGTTTTAATCTTACACCTTTTACAGTGGTGGAAAATTGGCGCAGAGGAGGAGCCTATTAACACCACTAAAATTTTACAGTATTCTTCACCTTAATAAAAACGCAGAAGTTCTGTCATTAAATAAGGCGAAAAATACCACTAAAATTTAGTGGTGTCAATAGGCTCCTCCTCTGCGCCAATTTTCCACCACTGCTTTTAGCAATTAGAAATAGTATATTATTAAAAGGTGTTAATTTCTTATAATGTATGATAGATTTATGTATAAAAATCTATTCTGAAGTGAAACAAAGCAATAAACTTAAATGCAAATAATTAAAAAAAATAAAAATTTATTTAGAAATAATGAGGATAACCTTTAGACCTTGCATGATATATTTCCATTTCATTAATACATATGCTTTAATTTTTTGGCAGTCTCGATGTAAGAAAATTTTCAAGGAATATCGAATCCCTATTTTGAAATTGTTTCAATGTCTGTCACTATAGAGAAGCACATGCTCAAATTTTTGTGTTTGGGATCTGATTCTAAAATACCAACTTCTGTTAATGGCAATTCTACGGAAATTGTACCTAAAAGCAGTGCTATTAGTAAAAAAAAATCAGATGGTATACGCCATAGTATTATTTGTGAAACAAAGGGTATATTGAGTATTTTTTTTTTTTAAATACAGAATGTATACAGCATATCAGAAACGCGCTGTAAATGAAAGTATGCTGAGTACATGATACGGCCTTTGCTTTTGTGTACCACTATTTTGAAAGAGATATCATTGCCATATTTAACCGCAGAAAACTACAGCAAATTCGGCGATTAAGTACCGTAATTTCCGGGATATAATCCGCGGATCAAACAATCCTCTTTCGACTCAAAAACATTTTTAAATAAAATATTACTTTTTAAATAGCCGTAAATATTTGGCTTCAATAACTGAATAAAATTTCTGGGTCCAAAGAAAATTGTCTGATCTGCGGATTATACGCCGGAAATTACGGAATGCCGAAGATTTCTAGTTGGAAAAAGCAGCTGTATAATCCTTGGAAAATTCAATGCTTATACGAATCCTCTGTATAAAAGAAATTTGTAGTCTGCATGTTACTTTTCGTTATCTCAGATGACAATTTCACAACATTTTTTTTTCCATAAAAAAAAATAAATAAACTTATCATTCGCAATAACATTAGACAAAATAACTGGCAAATAATCGCTTTGAATCGCAATAATATTATTCAATCACCCGTATGTCGTACTTTTTTCTCTCGATTGTGAGATCTTGCGGCTGCTAAGGCTAAATCCACCCCTATTGCGCAACTGACAGCTATTTTTCTGATCTGTTACATAAAATCAATTTCATATTTTAAAATCCGATTATCTGAAATGTTTACGCAAAATACATACCACGACTATTAGATTTTGTGAAACCACCGATGACATTCCTAATTTAATTTCGCTTTAAAATTCACTTTAACAGACGATCTCTTGTGTATTCTAATCCAATAAAACAACAAATTAACCCCCGGCTTTCTGTTTATTCATAATCATGACTCTAAAATGTATTTAAATGCATTGTTAATCCCTCGTGTGTTATGCGCGAGATATGTCATTTGTTTTCAGCTGTCGTAAAATTTCTAAGAGGAGTGATATCTCATTTTCTCCTTTAGAATATCTTTCAAAATTATAATCGTACATCTCGGCAGTAGGAGAAACAGTATTAACACGTTCACTGCCGCAAAAAGTAAGAACTTTCAACTTTCTTCTTGAAAGTCGTTTGCCACTACAAATTGTAAAATGTAAATTTCGCTTTACTAATACAGCGAAATTTCTGCCAATAAATAAGGCAATTTTTTTAAATTTTAAAATAATGGTGAGAAAGTAATAAATTAAAGTCGCGAATATTAAAGCTATGAGTATACTCGTAGCGTGGCAGTCAACGTGTTAAATTTTTCGAGGGCGGTGTCCTTAAAAAAGTACACCTAATTTTAATTCGAAAACTGAGAAACGGCACCAAGAATATTTAATTAAAATTTTCCTTTTATAATGTACGTGAAAATAAGCAAGTTCATATTTTCTAATAAATTTATTTATAAATTCTGGTGTCAGTCCATTATTTCATCAGTGTATAAACAGAATTACTCCCCGCCGGAAAGTGTTAAGAGTAAATTAAATATTCGGGGAGGGCTGTGTGTGAGATAATTCATTCTATTATGCTAAGTTTATTTAGACGTCTAAGTTTATTTATAAAAAATATCACTGAAAACAAATATCTTATACTGCTAATAACTAAGTGCAAAAGCTCTTCGATTTCGATGAAAGTGTAATGGAATTTTTACAACCTTTTTTTAATGACAATTCAAAGTCCCTTGGATATCGACATTAATAAAGAGATTTTATATCTATGCAGAGCTGCCACAAGCGACTATTTATCTATGCTATTCTCACCGCTGTTTAAAAAAAAGTAAATTTCGTGGTATATTTCTCTAGAAACTGTTGTCAAACCCTATATCAAAGATTTTTGTTTTGAGAAAGTGGTGCGAGTTAGAATTAAAAAAATAGTCGCCTGTGGCAGCCCTGTCTGTGCTACATTATCATTTTACTAATACAGACCTTATACAATATTCAGTTTTAATTTTCTATTCATACTTTCACTTGACTGTATTTTCTTTTAATTGTTACCAAAATTTTAATTTAATTTGTACACCCAGGTACTGGCTGTTTGTTGTATTGAAATATTTATATATATATATATATATATATATATATGTGTGTGTGTGTGTGTGTGTGTGTGTGTGTGTGTGTGTGTGTTCGTTTTGTTTTGTTCATATTCATTTTTATATCATGTCCTTTTTAACATTGTTCTTTTTGTTGTTGTTTTATAGCAACGCCCCGAGAAGCAAAGTCTATGTCGAAGCCTTCGCCGCGACGCCCATATCAAGTGCCTGGTGCTGACTGTGTTAATCGGGGCGTGTCTTGCCGCTCTAGCCTGGTGCCAGTGTGCTCGTGTTACGAGGCTCGTAGTCAACTTTCATAGTTTTCCGATAACGAGCCGACGTACCGCCAGCCCTTGCGAAGAAGGTTACGTTTTCATCCCTGTGGCATTCATGGCCATGCTCTATCTAGTCTACCTAGTGGAGTGCTGGCATTGCACAACAAGATTGGAGTTAGCGTACAAGGTTTGAATATTTTTGTTATTATAGTCTTATTCATTGAATTCGTAATATATATTGCATCGTATAATAAGAAAGATTTGATTATACAGAATTAGCGTAAATGAATGACCGGATTTAAAATAAATTGTATTTTCAAAACTATTACACATATTATAATAAGTGATATATGAAAATAACGAAGATGATACCAAGTTTAATGCTTGATGTGCGTACCTTTCGTAACAAGACAAACACCTAATCTGCTATTAAGTTCGTTCCACACGTTTGGCAGTTTTACACAGTCAACGATTCTTAATGCAGCACTGATGCATTTAAACAATAAATAATGCAGCACTGATGCACCGTGTAGCTGTAGTGCTAAAATTAGCGTAGTGCCACAAGTAGGGTCTAAGCTACGTTACGGTTAAAAATAAATAGATAAATAAATAAAAAGCTTGTTCTACAAGGTTCATACAGGGTTCATACAGGTCCTTGAATTTCCAGACTAAGAAATTCTTCGGTACCAGTATTTTCTTATGGAAAATCTCTCATTAAATAAGGCGAAATTTCGCCTGTTCAAAGTAGATTTTTTTTTCTGTAAAAAAAATTCTAATATTTGGCCTTGAAAATAACGGTACCCGCACTAACCTGTCATACTTATCTTTTACAGTACTTCTTCATTATCCCGTCGACCACTTTCCATTAAAAAAAAAAACTATCGCCAAACGCTTGAGACGTCAGATGAAACTTATCTATTGTAACTATCTATGAGTCGCAACATTTTCTTATCCCCTTCGCGGCGAGAGCCTTTTGCTTAATTTTTAATCTTTTACCACCGACCTTTCAAAACAGAAAATTTTCTGTAATTGAATCATGAAAATACTCCGATTAAATAAGGTAAAATTTACATTAAAAAATAAATGCTGGGAATAATGAAGGATTCTGAGAACCTTAAGTGGCATATTTACCGGTCACTCGTCCCAAAGGGGTTAACCCTTACCAGCGCGGTGTCCTTAACCCTTTCCGGCACAGTGTGCCCGGGTCGGGATACCTAATTTTAATTCCAAACTTACGAACGGTACCAAGAATATTTTAGTAAAATTTTCCTTTTACAATGAATAGTTAAAGTATCATGTTTTTAATTTCTAAAAAAGTCGTTTTAAAATGCCGGTGTCAGTCAATCATTTCATCATTTTACAACAAAAATTGCCCGTGCCGGAAAGGGTTAAAAAAGGACACCTAATTTTAATTCCAAAACTGACGAACAGCACCAAGAATATTTAACTAAAATTTTCCTATTATAATGTGCATGGAAATAAACAAGTTCGTTTTTTTTTTTTAATAAATTCTTTTATAAATTGCGGTGTCAGTTCATTATTTTATCAGTTTATAAACAGAATTACTCCGCGCCGGTAAGGGTTAATACTTTTCCTCTTTCAATATCATGACTTCACATTTACGTCCTAATTCAAGTTTTAATTAACGAAATAACTAATAAATCAATCACTAAAGTCGAATTAAAGATCACTTAATGACATAACAATCACGTGTAATGTAGAATACATCTGATATAAAGTGAATGTGACACCACGATTAAGCATTTTTGGTGTTAAATCCTATAGTTTGGCAATATTTCTTTTTATAGAAATTGGAGAAGTAGAGAAGTGGCGTTTTTAAAATTAGTTTCACAACAGTTTACTACAGTTTTTACAACAGTTTTTGAACAATGAGCCAATTCATAGTTCGCTTTTGTTAAACCTTTGAAGGGCGGTGCTTTGAATACATGGTTCGTATGCATCAAAGAAATAAGAAGATTTTAAGTGTTTTAGCACCAGGAATTTCGTTAAGTACTGGTGGTATGTGAAGACAGATTTTTTGTTCATTAAATAAGGCAAAAATTACTTTACAAAAATTCTGGTAAATTGTAATGAAATTCTCTAAAGCGTACGAATCTTGTAACGTTCGAGTCGTGTGAGCCCGATTACGAAAGATTAACCTGCTTGCACTTAAAACAATATGAATAGTGTAAAAATTGTTTTAGATGAATATTCCATAACGAAATTGAAACTTCATCAGTAATTGCATAAAATATTGACGCGATATAAATAAAACACAAATATAACAGGAAAATTTATCGAACACTTAAATCATTTTATCACTTAAATTATGAATTCATAAAATTCAAAAGCCTGCTGTAAACAACGTAATTAGATTATTTCATGGGGTTTTAACTCCTGATATGCGTCTTACACGAAAGCTTCGCTTTTCATAAATTTGAATTCATAATTGATATTTTTCTCAAAAAAAAAAAAAAATCCTTTTTGGTGTTGTAGTTAAGCACTTTAAAAAATATATATATATATTTTAAATGGGCACCTAATCAAGATTAGTACCAGAAACATTTAATAAAAATTTATTTTTTTTTTAAATTGGTGGAATGATGTTGCAGAATTGCTTTTCAATATTTTGAAACAAAATATTTGCGATTATTCCGGTGTGAATTCAAAATTATAGAAACGCAATTACTTGACCTTGAAAGGGTTAACTTCTTAAAATATTGAAAAATGTGATGTTATAAATTGCATAAAAATATGTATTCATTATTTTTCATTTCAAAAGTTTGTTTCCAAATTTCTCTGACGGATATTTTAGTAAACTTTAATGACATTTGCTTTCTGACTAACGAATGATTATTGATTGATTGAATTTCTTTATAGAAAAAAAATATTACCTACTGATAATTTTTAATGTTACGCTACTCTGAGAAAGATTTTAAAAAATTAATTTAAAGCGTTCAGCCTTCCAATGTTCACTGTTGCGTTTACACTTACCTTTTATTGGCTACTATATGATGGTTAGATCCAAGTATGGGATTGTTACATTACTTCCAAATAAAAACGCAGAACATGCCCTCATTGTTCAAGTCATCAGTAAATAAATAGATTATTGGACCATTCTCTTTAGATTGGGAATAAAGATTTTCTTCCGTTGAACAAATACCAACTTAGTTCTTGAGTATCCATCGAACAGGATAGTTCCGTTTCATTTTACTGGTATTGAGATTTATTTAAAAAATAACTTGGTTTTACTTTTAATCGCTTGATCTGATCTGCCACTTACCTCATTCATCTATATATTAAAAACACAAGGCTGTTTTTTTAGTCTTGTGCCATGAGCTGTCTACTGAACCGATTTTGTTAGGTTTTTTTTTTTTTTTTTTTTTTTTTTTTTAATGAAAGCTGTTTATTTGTGGATGTGCCCGCACTAGCTATTTTTTAGAAAGATTCCCATTTGTATATTTTTATTTTTATTTTTTCTTTAGTTATGAATTTTTTTTCAACATGGTGGCAATCGGATTACTGCCATTGTTTCACAAAAAAGAGAAGTAATGAAAAATATTCAGACAAGTATTTTCTTTTTTGACGTATTTTTTCATTTTCAAGTTATTCTCAGTAAAAAAAATGTTTAAACGTGTAATTTATTTTTATAAGCCATTAAAAATTCATATTAATTGCAACATCACAAGAATATTGTCTATTGGGTTTATTTTATCTTTATGCATTATAACTTTATTAGTTTATTTCATTACAATTAAATTGAAAATCTATTTCTATTTTAAGGGGTCTTGTACCTTTTAAACGCGACGAAGTTTAAAGAAAAAAATTCAAAGTTTAAATTAGTTTATCTTCAAAACCTTTTTATGAATATAAACATGAAATTTTGGATATTGATTAAACAGATTGTGCTTTGTAATATGCTGTCATTAGAAATTTATTTGCCTTTTACAGAATTTGTGTATTGTGGAAATAAAAATAGCTCTTTTTTTACTCCATAAGTCATTGCGGGCATGATATCTTGAGAAAATACGTATGGATTGTCATGAAATTTGGTAAAGATACTAAACATATATGTGTGTTTAAAATGAACTACTTTTCTGCCAAAATTATTTCATTAACTATATAAAAAATTATTTCATTAACTATATAAAAAGACTGAAAATTCTTCCTCATCACTGATGTTGCCGAAAATTCGTTCCGGCCATATATTGTGCCATGCATTCCCTATATTCGTCCCCAAAGTTGTTCTCGTTGCTAAGCAACGGTGCAGCTTCCAGAAAATAATTGCCTCTGAGAAATGAAAAAAAAGTCAAATATATATATATATATATATATATATATTTCTTGCATTTTTACTTTCAATCTTGAACTTTTAAATTCATAAACAATTGCTATTTTGCTTCTCCCATTACTTGAAAGTGTAGAAGAAAAAAGAAGGTAAAAGGTGGTTTTGATGCCGGATTTTTGAAGTTGCCGGATTTCTGAATGCCGGATTTTTGAAGTCACACTGTATAAATATATTGTAATATGTTTCCCATTCGTATTTTCTTATTGCTTTACAACCTATCGAAAGTTCTTTACAAAAAAATATTATTTGCAACACAGTTGAAGAAACTCCTGTATGTCTTTGAGGCAATACAATATAGACTGGGAAATTTTCGATCATTTTTAGCTTTGTGTGGAGAATTTTATGCGATTTAAAAAAGAAATACACAAATCAAAACACAAAATATTTATAATTCCTAACGAAAATATATATATATATATAAATGTATTGATTTTTTAAAATCTTGTTGAAACATTGTGGTAAAATTTTAGTATATTAAAAAAGACTCTGAGTCTGGTGTTCGTTTGTTGCGTATAAAACATAGCCTAAAACTTTTACCAAAAACAGTTTAAAAAAGTAAATGTCTATATTTCAAAAAAGAAAATGAAAATATATTGTAACTGCAGTATACCATGCCTGTATCTCACGCCCATATCTCAGGAATTATTTGCATTTGTGGATATTTTATTTATTTGATTTTGGAATGGAATATGCGGATTATTGAAGTTATTTTCACATAATTTCCGATATTACTATGCTGCTGAATAAAGCTAATAAATCCGTTAGGAATGAAATAATGTGTGAAATAACCACTGACGATGGTAGTGTGAGTCTGGCCGAAAACGTTTTGTGATTTTATTTTGATTTGTAATGTATTTTTAAGGTATTTTAATGTATTTTAAATAATTTTAAAATGCATATATATTCACATAAAAGCATTTTTAGTAAGTTTTACGAATTTTAATTGAAATTGTTTTGTTTGCGATTTCAGGTCGACTCATCAACAGTATACGAGTACATCCAGCAAATGCGTGAAACACAACCGGTCATCTGGTGGAAAGCAGTGTGTTACCACTATGTCCGAAGAACCCGACACGTGACGAGATACCGCAATGGAGACGCGTACACGACGACGCAAGTCTACTATGAGCGAGTTAACTCGCATGGTTCGGGAGCGAGCTTTGTGTACACGAATTGTGGCGTGAAAGATATCTCAAAGAAAGTAAGCTTGGATGAAACCGATATAATTAAATAAACACATTTAAATGTATCACATATCCGAATAATCGAAGATAATGCATTAGGCGATTGCTTGAGTTCGTGTCCTGTTTCATAGACGGCAAAGAATTGCAATTTTAACTCTGATTCTGTTTCTTTTTTAGCCATATTACTAACTGACAGTTATCTACATTTATCATGAGATAACATAAAATTTAAAAAATTCAAATTAATTTGTGTGCAAGGTTAATATTCAAATTGGAAAATTAAAAGTTACATTTTCGTCATGTTATGCACTGTAAAAATAAATAAATAAATAAAAATAAAATAAAATAAATAAACAAACAAAAAAAAAACACGACATTTTTACAGTACAAAGTACTGTTCACCTCGCGCACAAACTCGATCACAGTTGAATGTACTGTATCTTTCTTTAGTTTCCTGACTATTTAAACAAGGAAAATACAGTAGTTGCGTAACATTAACAGCACAATGTACTGGCAATTTGGACGCCAGTAGTTTGTGCTGTCGTCCAAATGCGACCAAACTGCCAGTACATTGTATTGTTAATTTTACGCAACTAATGTATTTTTCATGTTTAAATAGTCAGGAAACCAAAGAAGATACAGTACATTCAACTGTGATCGAGTTTGTGCTGGCAAATTTACAGTGGTTTTTTTTTACAGTGTGTCATATGAGTTTAAAAAAGGAATGAGTGTTGGACATGCTAAAAAAAATATTCAAGACGTTTCTTTGGATCCTGCACACGCTCTTAGTATAGCTAAAAACTGGTTTTGTCAAATTCGAAAGGGTGATTTCAATCTAAACGATAAAATTCGTTAATTTTGTATTTATAATCACTTAATCCGTTATTTAGTGAATAATAATCCACGGATTACTACTGCAGAGATTACTGAGAGGCTAAATGTTGACAATTCGACCGCATTTTGCCATTTAAGACAACTTGGGTATATTTCGAAACTCGGTGCATCGGAAATCGGGCACGAACATTTGCAATCACTTAATACTTCATTAACTAGTAAAACTTGTTAAAGAAAAAACATAAAAACAGCAAAAAGTATTAATCCTCGGTTTCGAGTGTAGAAATAAACATCAAAATAAAATGTCAAAAGGCGATCTTCTGGCATCGATAATGACTTAAGCCCTTAAGGCTCGAATTAAATTACGGTTGAAAAATTCAAATTGCTTATTGGCACCACTTTTGTGAAAAAGAAATATTCACCTTATTTAATGGCAGGAAAAATGACACTAAAATATAGCCAATTTCACTATTTTATAAAACTGGTGGGAATCAAACAATTTGAGTAAACGACACAGCCCGTGAATATGACGGGAGCGAGAATTAAGGGGTTAATCTGTGATTGAGTGAATAATAACACAGGCCTGCGAAATTGAAGTTTTTGAAAAATACAAGAGAAGTTTCGCTCATTTTTATGTTATTTGGTGGGCTGATTTCGAAAATGTCCTCCATTTCCCCCCATCACATCATAATTTTTTGCAACATCGATATCGACATTTTTGCTAAAATGAAAAGGACAATTTTGCATGTGCTATCTGGCAACAGTGATTTTATCCATGTAAATCTATATTTAAAAAATCGATTCTCGGTGAGGCAAATTGATTTTTCAGTAATCGATTATTTTGTTATAGGTTTAAATGGTTTAAAACAGCTGGGTCTATCGGAATGTTGTGTCGTGTTGGGAAAATCAATTCGTATCGGAAAATTCTATCATTTAATTATTAGACATTGATTCCGATATCTAATATCTTATAATTACCTGGCAGAATTTACCGGTACGAATTGATTTTTCCAACACGACAAACTTTCCAATCGACCCAATAGTTTTCAAGAAAATGTGACGTGATAGAATTTTTTCATTATTTGTTTTTTAATTAGCCCCAAAAAATACATAAAGATCAGCCATCAATACCCTTGTATTTTTTTCATCGCAGGTCTGTGTTATCAACATATTACTACTAAAGAAATTGCTGAGAGACTAAATGTTGGCAATTTGACTGCATTTCGTCAGTTAAAACAAATTAAGTACATTTTGAAACTGGGTTCATCGGAAATCGGGCACGAACTTTTGAAATCACCCAATACTTCATTTTTTGGTAAAAGGTGTTAAAGAAAAACCATAAAAACAGTAGAAAGTTTTAGTCTATGGTTACGAGTGCAGAAATAAACATCAAAGTACAAATAAAATAAAATAATGTGAATAATCTGATAGAGAAAAATAAAAAGCGTAAATGATGACGTCTCAAATCATTGCATTATAGGTCGTGCAACTGTTAGAAATTCTCATTTGTCTTGAAATAAGTTTCGTCGAAAAGCAGAAACATAGAGTGTTTATATATAAGAGTGTTTTTACTGTTTATTTATTGTTTTTATTTAATGCCTTTTTGCGATTCATAAACTAAATCTAGTCCACATCATACGTTTAAAAAAAATGAGATTTTTAAAATATTCTCTATATTTTACTCTGTCTAACGCTTTCCAACAAAGTCGAAAAATCTTTACAACTTCGATTTAGCTGTCTGTCTGTACAACTTACTCTAGTATATGGTATGTGTATAATTTATCGCGCATTTACAAGGGTACACAAAAGAATTTGGCAACAGATGTAAATGAACAATAATTGAACTATTGAATACTATGGACAATAACCCCTTCGGGACGGTACCCTTTTACGAAATTTCTAATCTTTTGACACCGTTTTTTAAAAACAGAAATTTGTGCCTTCTTGAATCGAGAAAATGAGCTGATTAAATAAGGCAAATTTTACAGTAAAATTTTACTGGTGAGGAAAAACAAGGATTCTGAGCGTTTCATGCGGCACGTATACGTGTCTCTCGTCCCCAAGCGGATAATTGCTAGAAGCATGTTTTCAGCTGTTTTACGCATTTTTAAATTTAACTATATTTTTAATATTAATTAATGCGTTTAAATTTTATAGATCCTATACAGGGCTGCACAAAAGTTCTCAAATACGTTTCCATTTATTCACGGAAATTGCTGAATGGAAATTTCAAACTGTGCTATGCGTTTAAGTGAACTAACTTTTAGCATAGAATGTAGTATACATACAAATCTACAGCTCTCATACAGGACGGCACAAAAACATTGGGATATTTTTCCGACTATTGATTGTAAATAAGCAATATGAATACTTAGTTCACAATACATTTCTTTACTAAATAGGTGCAAACATACATAAGTTTTAAAAACATTTAAAACAATCAAAATGTTGAAAACACTGGAGTCAGAAAATGTTAAAAACCCGATCGCTTTCAACTAAAACATTAGTCGTCATCAAGGGAATTGCTGCATCCTGAAAGACAACCGCTGGTTAAATACAGAGGGCGAAACCAAAAACCAAAGATGGGAGCGTGGGAAAGAAAGAAAATAGAGGATTTGCTATAGAAACTGGGAAAAAGATGTTAAACAATATCCGTGGTACATTATAGGACAGAACGTCATTACAGGTATTCTTTGCCTCTTGTCAAAATTTCCAGAGATTCTCTGATTATACAAATATTATAATGTGATTCATGTGCAATGACTTG
The DNA here is from genome assembly GCA_963932465.1 of Maratus speciosus. Taxonomy (NCBI): domain Eukaryota; kingdom Metazoa; phylum Arthropoda; class Arachnida; order Araneae; family Salticidae; genus Maratus; species Maratus speciosus. The sequence continues at coordinate 482,717,201 of OZ010797.1, forward strand.
GACTTCTTTAAATAGGATATCAATATCTGTATCTTGATTTAACCGGGATAGAGCTTTGGATAATTTACCCTTTTTGATGTCTATCATACGTTCTTTAATCCTGTCTAGTAATTCCCGACTAGTCATGCCTACTACAACTCGTCTATTTTCTCTCTCTTCCACGCTCCCATTTGTGATTTTTGGTTTAGCCCGCTGTATTTCACCAGCGGTTGTCTTTCAGGCTGCTGCAGATCCCCTGATGACGACTAATGTTTTAGTTGAGAGCGGTCGGGTTTTTAGCATCTTCTGACTCCAGTGTTTTTAACATCTTGATTATTTTAAATGTTTTAAAACTTATGTATGTTTGCACCTATTCAGTAAAGTAATGTATTGTGAATTAAATGTTTATGTTGCTTATTTATTTTATTAAGGTTAATACTTCGTTTCAACTTGAGATATAGAGCTTCTATATATATTTTATTGATGGTAATTTCAGAAATTGGTTTTTCAAATGCGTTAGGCGTTTTCCAAATTGTTTATATAGTCACCATATTTCACCTTATAAACTGTAAAGTTTTGTTACAGTATTCAGAATGTTTTAGAAAGTGTTTCAAAATCTATCCTGGATGCATATTTTTTCGTTCTTCTTTAAATTTTTTATTTAAGTATCTCGTTTCATTTTATGAAACACCGAATTTTCTTAACAATATCCTATTAGTATAAAAAGGTGCTTCAAAATCTGTGACTGGTGTGTGATTTTTTATTCTAATTTTTTCCTTTCGTTTTATTTTTCGTTTTGTCTTTCAGTTGTTAGATTTGGAAAAGCACCCAGCTACAAAAATTCGTTTCAGCAAAGGATTCGCTTTCGCAAATCTGGAAGCAGCCAACGAATTTGATGAGCAGCGTAGACGCTTTTTCCATGAGAACGAAAGACTAGATGACTACATGGAAATGTGTGAAGGTCTAGACCTGGTTGGAGTGAACTTCCAGGAGCATATGGTGGCATTTGCAGAACCAAATCGGCTACCTTGGTATTTTTTTTAGCCTCTTTCAATTAAAATTTTCATTGAAATTTTCTAATACTAAACAAAATAAACCTGCTGCCCAATGTATATTTTACACAAAAAATTTAAGATTTTGTAAAAATAAAAACACGTGAATAAAATTAAACTCAACGTTTCGGTTTAATCTTCAAAACCATCTTCAAGAGAAAACTTTTCCGAAAACACAAATCGGCAGGAAACAATCTATACGCTACATCGCCTAAAATTATATTCAAAATGAAAGAAGCAACGGAAACTTCAAAATCCTTTAAAAACAACTCCAGTGGCGCCATCTGTTATACAAAATAAATAAAAGAAGGGAGTGCTGGAAAAACATGAAACATCACTGTCTTTTAAAAATGCTGACCCAGTTGTAGCATGTAGATTATTTCCTGTCGATTTGCGGTTTTGGAAAATTTTACTCCTGAAGACGATTTTGAAGATTAAACCGAAATTTTTAGATTAGTTTTATTCATATGTTTTTATTTTTACATTATCTTTAAATTTATAAAAAAAAAGTATATGTTTATTATAAAATTTTCCTTTTCTTTCGTTGGATGCATTTTACCAAAGGAGATAAATCATTTTCATTTCAAATGTTAGTAATGGATATTATGAGGTTATACTAAAAGGGTATTAATATATATTAACATTTAACCTTTTCAAAGACAATTACTTGTACTTCAGTAATGTTCAATTCACACCAGAATTTCCAAAAAAGTTATTTAAAAAGCAAAATCTGTGAAATAAATTTAAAAGAGACACATTTAATATCAAATATTTATTGTTAAAAAATGCGTTAATATTAGAAAATTAAAATACTAAATTAATTAACTGTAGATATAAATAGAATAGTAGAGTTTTATTGAAGGTTGGTTTACACGATTTTATTATATTTTGCGATAGTAATATGTGTTCTTTTTATTTATCAACTCTCTGCTATTTGCTTTTTCTCTTCTTTTTCTACGATTGATTGCTTCTCTTTTTAATTTTAATTTCTGATCAGACGTAATGTGTCTACTTATTTGAAATTAAAAAAAAAAACCATATTTAAAAACTGAGAAATGCATATTTAATTTTTTTTTTTTCATAAAAGTTATAATAGAAAATTTTTATACAGAACTTAATTAAAAGTAAGCGTTATAATAAGCAACCCATTTCCTTTCAAAAGATTAAATATCTTTTTTGCAGTTGTGTAAAATAGAAAGCCTTTATTTGAAAATAAGGAAATTCTATTTTACACCTTTTTTTCACGTAAGTTATAAAAGTGAAATTTTGTTCAAAAATTTTGGTACAGACCTCGATAAAAATTAAGTGCTATAATAAATACCCCATCGCCTTTCAAAGGGTTAAATATCTTTTTTGCAATTGCGAACACAGAAAAAAGTTATTTGAAAATGAAGAAACGGAATTTTACAGGTTTTTTTTTTTCACGTAAGCTCTAAATGTGAAATTTTGTAAATTTTTCAATTAAAAAGTCTTCTGAAAATATTTGTATCATATTTATTATTGAGAATGTTGCCGTCGGAACAATGAAACATATGAATAAATAAATACAGTAGAACCTCTTTTATCCGAAACTCTTATAACCGAAACTCTCGGTTAACCGAAATTCAATTTTAAAGCGCTTTTTTTTTTTTTTTTTTTTTTTTTTTTTTTTTTTTTTACAATTACATTTCTTGTGTACAAAATCCATTTTGAAAGTTTTTTTTTAAATAGTAATATTCCTTGTCTGCAAGCTGTCCTTTCCGAATCACGAGAGCATATAAATATTTTTGATCCCCTTTCTTAGAATTCCTTTGAATTTAACTTGAGTTCCCGTAACTTCATTAGATTGGAATTTAACTTGAGTTCCCGTGTTCATTCCGGTTCTGCGGAGTGGAACGAACAAATTAGCAATTCTGAAGCTTTTGAATGTTTTGCAAAAGGTTTGGCATGGCTGGAGCAGCAGAAATACTGCAATACAGGTAAACTGATAATATTAAAAAACTTCGTGATAGAGCTTCAAAGCAAAGGCAATCGAAACTGTGACAAACAAAACATTATTTCAAACCCTTGTGAAATATGTAAAAAGTACTTAATTTAAAAATTAAAATTCATGTAGTTTATTCTTGTTTCTATTTTTCTACTGCTTTATTTTTATTAAGCACTTGCTACCATAATAAGAAATAGTGCACATATTTCTGCTTAATCTTAAAATTGAAGCATTCTCGATTATTCGAAAATTTCGATTTTCCGAAAGAGGGTTTGTCCTAATTACTTCGGATAATCGAGGTTCTACTGTAATAGTAATGTGGAATAATAATATAAATAAATAATAATATGAATAAATAAAGGTATTTATTTGCCTAGCTAAAAGTATTTTATCACTTTAAGTAAACAATAATTTAGTTTGATGTAAAATTTTATTCAAAAATTTGGTACAGATTTTTATTAAAATTAAGTGATATAATAAATATCACAGCTCCTTTAAAATGGTTAAATATCCATTTTTTGCAGCTATGCAACTTTGGAAAAAATTATTTGAAAATAAGGAAAATGCAATTTTATAGCTATTTTATCGCGTAAGTTATAAAAGTGAAATTTTGTTCAAATTTTTTGGCACATATCTTGATTAAAATTAATCGTATAAAAATATATCACCTTTTTTTTTTGTTAAATATATTTTTTGAAGCTTTGCAACATTTCGCTATTGTCATCAATACACGGCAATACTGTTTTTGTAGTTGTAACGCGATAACTTTTTGACATTTTAAAGATAAAATAAATATACAGATTTTACACTTTTAAGCTGCATGATTGTAGAAAATAATTTCAGTGTTTGCGTTTATGATTTCAATGAAATCACATTATAATTGTAAGAAATCTTATGGGTGTTTATTGGTACTACTTGGTGCATTAATAGGAATGTGAATTCAAGTCTTCAGAAAAAAGTAAACACACATGTTAATTCTGTTGATAAATCATTGAATAAAACACATCAGTGGTCATCTAATGGCAATATCGTGTACTATTGCGTAATATGGCGCGTTAAAGACTATCCACCTACTCATTTGGGAACTGATTTTTCTATTATCAAGAGCAACACCTAGTACGATAACATTATTTTTCCAGAATTAGTTATTCTTTTGTTATCTACAATTGTACATTATATTTTAAATGTAGCTTTATTAAGAAACAATAATACAATAAGTTAAGTATACTGAAAGACAAAGAAAATTAGTCGGATCCACCAAACCCAAAACTTTCTTCTATCTCACACGTGTTAATACTTCAACACTCGCTACAACACTGCAAAATTGAATAGCTATCTATGCCCATCATGAGGATTCTAAAGATATGAAATTCCGTGCAATAATTCTTGAGATATGACAATCGCTAAAATCGTGTAAGTCATGCAAAATGCAGCATAGCAGCGCCACCTTTGGGTGATTTCACCAAAACCTAATAAGCAACAGATTATGTCATCATCTGAAGTTTGATGAAAATCTGTGCATTAATTTTTAAGATTGAGCTTTTGCAAAAATCGTGCAAATATAGTATAGTAGCGCCACCTATTGAGTGATTAACATCAAAACCTAATCAGCAACAACTTGGGTCAACGTCTCTAACCGAATCTGAAGTTAGATGAAAATTCATGTTTTAGTTCTTGAGATAGAGCTATTGCGGAAATTGTGGAAAATGCTGTATAGTAGCGCAACCTGTAGTGTGATTTGCACCAAAAACTACTGAGGACCAACTTATATCATGGACTAACTGAATATAAACTTTTATTAAATTCCGTGCATTAGTTCTTCAGATAAAGCGCCCACAAAATTTGTGTCGCATACACGCAGAGTCACAGACTCACAGATACAAATTTTGTGAAACACGTTTTCGGAATTGCTGACACTTAAAACATGTAAATCCGTAGAAAACCTGAAGGGGAAATTTTTCACGAATCCAATGCTTTTCTCTTGAAAAGATGGAAGAAAGTAAAAATATAATATAGAAACTGGATTTTATTGCATTTGGGAAGTCAAATCGCTTCTAACTTGTTACTTTTGTATCTTGTTTAAAATATGAATGCTAATATTACTAATTTTTTAATACAGCATCAAAGATGGTATTTAATATTTTCTTTTGAAATGCTTAATCTTGCAATAAATTTCGTAGTTTTATGAATTAACATGTCTATTATGATTAAAATAAACCTCAGCTTTTTAGCACATCCTGTTTTTTGTTTTGTTTTTTGACAGAAATTAGAAATCATAAATCATTCCATTATGTTACATACTTCAACCAAAATTAATTTGCAAAGCTGGCAGTGCATATTCGGTGCAACATTAGAAATATATATTATCAAATATGAGTCAAGATTCATCTAATATAAGGCTGACTATATGCACACCTCAACGTCAGATATTAGCAAATAATCCGTGTAAATAAGACAGCTATTAGAGATTATGTGACAGAATTCGAAATATTTGTATATTAATATACAAATACACGATTCAGTCAGTATAAATATTTTACTATGAAGATGAACATTTGTATTTAAGAAACAATTTTTGTTTGAAATCGCAAACAGCTACAGTTTCAAAAATCTATATTTGCTTCTATTGTGATAACGAGGTTACTTCTGAAGAGATTTTGTTTGTTTGTTTGTTTGTTTGTTAAATAATGGCCCATATATCAATCAAAATTGCTGGAGATATGTTGAGCATATGCGTACTCAAAGTTTAAATAATAATAAAGAAATTCTGCATTAAAAGCTAAATAAAATAAATAAATAAGACAGACTTGATTACAGTTAAAAAATAAAATTTATAAAATGTTAAAAATACTAAAAACATTTAAAAATACAATCAGTATTCATATAATATACGTATAATATACAGTGTGTCCACGTATAACCTGACCGACCTTTATTTTCGCAACCGTTGGTCCTAGATGCATACTTCCAATTACAAAAGTGGTCAAAATTAGGTGCAGAGTTAAGATAAAAAATGTTTGAAGCGAAAAAACAATTTAGCGAGGAATTACAGAATTTAAATTTTTATACGATCCCCCCGTCCTATAAGTAATATTGAGTAAAATTTTCCTGTTACACTGACAAGTAAGACCAAAAAAAGTCCCGTTATTCTACGATTAAAATTGACCGAGTAATAGCTGTTTAAAGTTGGAGCATATTTTTTGCTACAAATTAGGGGCCATACACAAATTTAGTAGAAATATAATTATCGTCAGATATATTAAAGAAATGGTTGAGAGTAAAATTAGCATTTGCAATATAACTTTGAAATCTTTAATCATCTGACATATTAATGCAAAATATACAATTTGTACTGAACATATAAGAGGATAAAAATAATAGAATTTATTGTTAAATAAAAGGATGAAAAACAACAACCTCAATTCTTTACAAAAATGATACATATTTTCAAATGCTGTTAGATTACACCGTCTTTGAAATTTTGGATTGTGCTACGTTTTTTAGCTTTTGTAAATTGATTCACATGTATTTTTTAGCGCTGAATCCGAAAATGACTTTCATTTCTACTTTTTAGTATCAGATTTTTCGCTATTTTTTAATCTTTAAATTTACGATTTGCAAGAAATCCTGACATGATGGTTAAAAGTGAAGGTAATTTTTTTATTTTGGCGTTAAAATATACATAAAACGTAATTATAAAAGTTAAAAAACACAACCATCGCAGGTTTATGTTATCCAATCTAAAACCATTCCTTAAACTTGTTGACGGTAATCTATCCGAATCATTTTATGTTATCCTCTAATATAAGTAGTACGTATAAGATGGTAAGCGTCGAAAATCATAATAATATTACATTATAATCGGATTTAAGTCAGTATGCAAAATTTTAACTTCGATCGGACATTTGAAAGTCAGTTAAATTTCGAGTACAAATTTTAAACTGGAAAGACGATCGTTGCAAGTTAAATAAAACCTTATGAAAATAACATAATTTTTGTTAAAAGAAGTCATAGCCTCAAATCCTTATAAAATACAACATATGTTAAAATACAATTATTTTAACTAATCTTAAATTTAACTAATAAAGTTAACTCAACCGTAATAGTTGTACTATTTCTTTCAAACCCGCAGATACCTTGATATACGTTTAAGTACTTTATATACGATCCCTGAAAGCATGGTCGAAATAATCTGTTTTGATATGAAAAAGAGTGACATAAGTCATGCATTTCAAAGTTTCATAACTCGGTCAATTTTAATGTTAGAAGGATGGGACTTTTTCTGTCTTACTCGTTAACGTCATAGTAAATTTTTACTAAATATCACTTATAGGACCGGGGGACCGTATAAAAATTTTAAATTCGTAATTTTTTCATAAATATTTTTCTTTACCCAAATCGCGTTAAAAATAATTCTTTACCTTATTTAAACCATTTTTGTAATTGGAAGTATTCGTCTAGGACCAACGGTTGCGAAAATAAAGGTCGGTCAGGTTATACGTGGACGCACTCTATACGTTTAGTTGCAGCTTGGCGAAACGACTACTTATTGCATTTTTAAATGTTTTTAGTATTTTTAACTTTTTAATAAATTTCATTTTTAACAGTAATTAAGTATGTCTTATTAGCCCCGGTATGCCATTTCTTCTCCCAGTTTACTTTGTGTCGTCTCCAAAAAATAACGTTACGTTGTATAAGCCAGCCGTAAAACAAAGCAAATATTTCATTGTACGATTAAATACTCTATAGCAATTTTTTAATCTTCTAAGCATCGAACATTTTCAATTTTTATACCGTCGTATTGGGAAAATAAAGTGCTCTTTAATGCAATTTGTTTGAAACTGTATCTCCATTTATTTTTGAGATATTAATCTTTTTTATAGTTTTTAGCTACATTTGTTTAATTTTGGCATCTCAAGTACTCCATTTCTACACAAAGTAAAGGAAAAATAGTTGAAATATAGCAATTATATTTTTTGTTTCCATTTTACCATAACTACTCAAAAAAATGTAATTAGAATACGTGCTATTTTGAGAAAAATTTAAATGAATGATTTCTGATAAAACATGGAGCTATTATAAACTAAATTTAAGCATCTATATTAATATTACAAACAAATGAAATCATATGAATCATTAGATAGCTGATTTTTTTTGTCGAATTTCTTGCTGATTTCATTTTGCTGGATTTGTGTATTATTCTGAGACAGTGACGTCCTATGCATACTTTATTGTAGATGTTGTTTGTGACTGGATCGTAAATGAGGAATTCTTCAGCGGATTCGGATGACGTCGTTTTGTATAAAATAAAATCGCGTGTTTTAAGTCTTTAAACTGAACTACAGTAGAGTCCCGATTATCCGAGTCACGCTTAAACAAGTATCCGCCTTAACCGGTTATTTTCGTCTGATGGACTGATGGCTTCTATTATTATAAAACAGCCATTATAAATAAAGTGTTAGGCAAAGGTGAAAGATCAGCCGTAAAACGTTAAAACTCTGATTTTCTGGTCAGAATGGGGGAGGAGATGTCATATCGGGACATTTTATTGCGAAAACAAATAACTACATAATAAATTAAGTTAGTAATTATTCGATCAATTTAAGCCATATGATTGACCAACTTGATCGTTTTATTTTATCATATCCTAATAGTAAATTTCTGCAGTAGCATGAAGAATTTATCTTCGGTAAATATCATTTAATCTTCTCTTGATATGTGCCTTACAAATATTTATTCTGTTAGAATACATGATGTTACAAACATAATTTTAAAATGTTAACTAAAAAGTATATCCATTTCTTATAAAACTCACACTGTAAAATTATAGCAATAAAGATATATATTTAAATGAAAAAATAATTATACACGTTCCTTTTCATACTCCACTGTAAATTCATGAAAATCGGTTACTTTTCACGCAGCCGATAATAACAATAAGAAAGTAAAAGTGTGCATCCAGGATACATTATAAAATATTTTCCAATTTCCATAACTTCTAGTAATCTTTACCGAAACTTCACCGTCTAATGGGGGAGATCACCTTAAAAGTTTTTTAAAAGTCAAAAAAATTTTTTTTTTTTTTTACTATTATGAAAGAATAACACGTTACCGAACTTTTAAAAAAATTATGACGATAGTCCAATTAAAACCGGTTTTATGATAAAATATGTGGAGCGATGCCTATCCAAACAAGGTAAATTTGAACTTTAAAGTAATTTTTCTCACGATAGATATTTTTGGCATTGCGCACATCACTTTTCCAAAACATAGAACCAGTAACATAGAAACTTAATATTTTCTATTATATTGTATTTTATATATCTTTACAAACTCTATCTATTTTTAAGCGCAATTTTTTAAATTTTAATTGAAATGTTATCATAAGTTTTGTATTTATGGTTTAATTGCCTCAAAATAATATTTTCATCTGTAAACTTAATTATTATTTTAGGATGAAATACAACATTTTAAGAATATATTTATGTAATATTAAGTGTATATAGTGAATATATTTTTTATAATCCTGCACGCAACACATGTATGTAGAATCACCTTTTTGAAAATCCTTAATTAGTATGTCTTAATGAAACTAAATTCTAATTATTTTTCATTAAATTTATTTAAACGAAGATGTAAACAAAGATCTGTACAATTTACTCTAAGGAAATTGTTTAATTTGAAGAAATATTTACAGCACCAATGAGTTAACATTTTGTCCAATATTAACGTTTAATTCATTAATATTGTATTAAAATGAAGCAATATCGAGCTGCTGAAGGTGATTTTCCCCCTTAAGGGGACCGGATAAGCTCTATCTCCGCTATGTTATAATACACCAACTTTATGTACCTTTTTCTCAGATATGGTGAAAGATAGAGGTCTAGAAGTTTTAAAGTAGTTTGAGTAACATGCTTTACGTATTTCAACAGACCATTTTCTTTCTAATCGAACCTGAAAATTAATTATTAATTATTTATTGAAAGGCATTTTTAAATTAGCACTTTAGGTAAGATTTCACTGCCTAAAATAAATAATTCTCAACAAATCCTTAAACCCACGTGTTAAAATATACATTATAACATAAAAAAAAAAAAAAAAAAAAAAAAAAAAAACGAGTTTTTAAGTTTAATAGATAGTGACAAAAAGGAACACAAGCATGAAAAATCCTAGTTTTGAGAAAAAGTCAATTAAAGCTGTGAAGCAGTGTTGCCAGTGGGCTACTTTTTTTAATTTCTGATTTCTTGATTGGCACCACTTTTTTGAAATTGTAAATGTTGCCTTGTTTAATGACATATTCATTAAGGCGAAAACAAGGGGAATTTTACCACTTCAGAAAAGTGGTGCCAATTAAGAAATCTGAATTTAAAAAAAAAGTAGCCCACTGCTGTGAAGTGGCTCTTAGAAAGAATGAAAAAATCCAACACTTTTTTTATATATAAACATGTGTAATACATCGTTTTAAAGATAAAATTTTAAACTATTTAATGATATAAAAAAGAAAAATCGATTTTTTTGGTTGGATTTCGCTTTCCCGGTCCCTTAACCTTTTAGCGGACGGTGTCGACAAAAAGGACACCTAAATTTAAGAGTACTGACACACAGAATATTTAATTAACCCTTAAATGCGCGATTTTTTATTTTGTTTCGAAAAAATTATATATGATTCTCTGAAAGGTTTATTACACAGGAAAAATAATGCAAAAAATCTTACATACATTTTTCATGTAATACTTCAATCTTTCCTTCTGTTGCACATCTGTAATACAAGTAAAACCTACTGTCGTGTGGCTGTTTTACGCTAAAATATTGCAAATTAGTAAATATTTTAATAAGTATGTCTCCAAATACTTTATTTTATATAATTATTTATTTTATAAAGCTTAACCTTTAACCCTTTAATTCCCATGATAGAATAAGTTCTAGAAATCACGTAGTTCAGGGAATCTGACATTACACCAGAAAGTTTCAATGGTTAATTTCGCTTTATTTAGAAACGGGATGTCTGTTACTAATTAAAGCAAATATAGCTATTTTAATTTTCTGGTGTGAATTAAGTATATACGAATAAAAAAAAAAATCTGTTAAATTCAAAGCTGCGTACTAAAAGGTTAAATTATTTGTATTACAAATTACGGGAAAATAAGCGAGTTTTTATTTTCTAATAAATTTGTTAGTAAATTCCGGTGTCGGACCATCATTTTACAAACAGAATTACTCCGCTCCGGAAAGGTTAAGGAAATACCAAAAATGTTTGTCAGATATAAAATTATTTAACACTTGTTCAATGTATAAGTAATGAAATGTGTACTGACAACAGAAAAATTAGCTTTATCAGACCTGCTTCTGTCCTGAGTTCATATAACTACTAACCACATTTCTTTAATAAAATTTCTCTGTGAATTTAATTTTTAATCATTACTTTTTGTAAAAAAAAAAAAAAAAAAAAAAAAAAAATTACATTAAAAATATTAGTCTCTATTCACGAATGTATTTGCAGATCCTAAACTACAGGAATTCCCCAAAATTAAAAATGATCTCCTGTCAGAAGAAAGTATGCCAATTTTACGGCTGAAATTTTTGAAGAATGTTTAAAATTTATGAGCTCAGTAGAAATAACTTAGAGATAAACACCAGATTTTTTTCTAATAATGGGTCTATATATATTTTGCACTAGAAGTACTGTGGTATAAAAAAGAAAAATGCTCAACTTACACTGATGTAAAGATTTTTTTCAGCTACAATATAAAATAACTTTATCATGTATTTTTACTTTTATTAGACAATGTTAACAAGAGCTTGAGATTGCTTAAATATCCCAATTACTATCAAGCAATTTATGATGCATTTTTAAGTTCAAAGAAATGTTCATATGATTTAAATAACCCTACTGATGTTATTTCCTGATCCCAGGTCCTGATATAGAACTTCGCCTTTTTAAAGGGTTTGTTTTATTAAAAAATAACTTGGGACTAATCTAAACTCGAGGAGTTAAGTCATACCAAAATTAAATATTTTATTGCATAAATAAAAAAAAATTAACTGTGATATGAAATAGGCTTTCAGTCTATTGTACGGTAAGAAATAAACAGATGTGCCCGAGCAACCGAATTTTACGTATAAATGAAAACTGAAAATGTTTAATGTATAAAAATATTTTTTATGTGCAGAGGAGGGAAATGGATTATATTAACAGTGGTGGAAAATTGGCGCAGAGGAGGAGCCTACTGACACCACTAAATTTTAGTAGTATTTTTCACCTTATCTAATGACAGAATTTCTGCGTTTTTATTAACCTGAAGAATACTATAAAATTTCAGTGGTGTCAATAGGCACCTCCTCTGCGCCAATTTTCCACCACTGTATTAATGGTTCCGGGGCTTAAAATTCTATTTTTTTATTTATAGAGATTTTGTTATGGAATTTTTTTCTGAAATATCTTTAATGTAATAAGAATATTGCATGTAAAAAAAAAAAAAAAAAATCTGAAAAAATTTAAATATTAAAAAAAAAAAAATAAATAAAATTTTAACCGTATTTAATGTTTTGATATAACTCTGGAATCAGGGGAAGGGGGGATGCCATTTCCCTTTACTTCTGGTAACAAGGTTTCGGTACGCATGACGTCACTGTGCGTGCTAACGAGGATTCTTCCAACAGAAAATAAATTATTTTCTGATTTAAAATAGTATTTCTGCTAAACAAAATTGGCATCTTTGGTCAGAGTAGAGTATGTTTCTTCAAAATAAAACATTTTTCTTTAACGAAAGTATTTTTTTTCTTCTAAGAATAAATTATTTAGAGGGGATTTTTCTCTTCAAATAAAATAATCGTGTATTTTTGTTTTGCAAAGATAGGGAGTTTTTATTGTCTCTTATCTTCAGTCGATCGTTGAAAAGGACGGGGCGTGAAGTAAACATTAATTGTTATTTTCTTTGATACCCAGGACAGTTTACCCAAAGCGATATAAGTAAGCGTCCTATCTTAAATGCAGAGGTAACCGCAAGATTAAAGGCGGGGTCACACTAATCAAGGTCGCACGCCACGTAGCGGACGTGGTTAAACTACAGGAAAATGCCTAACTGTTTTCTTACTTCACACCACTAAAATTGTAAAGTTTTTTTTCACCTTCATTCACAGCTGAGACGTATCTAACAACGCGAAGAAAACTTCGTGGCGTCAAATGCATCTGGACGCCCCTCTCGCTTGCCATTATTTTGCAATAAATGTGGTGAACGAAATTTAGTTACATGAGTGACTAAAGATTTAGAAAATATGCGCAGATGGTAGATATCCTGTCATATATGAAGTCACGCTAAAAGCCCACGTATGTGGATTATCGCCCCGTCTGCAAGATGGCGCAACTGTGTTAATTTACGCCCGATTACAGTATTAAGTTTGTACGATTACTTATATTGCTTTGCAGTTTACCCTCACACGAAGCTTTAATTGATTCTCTAAAAGAGATTCCCGGTTACCTTTCCTAAATATACGTGGCAAATACTTCCTAGCTTTTTTGTGAAACATCTCTCTTGGAGAAGCTTTAAAACAACTCACTCTTTGCATTGATTTGCCTGAAAATACCCGGTACTTGTGCTATTGAAACATGTACTAACCTTTCGGATAAAACGCAAAATGTCGTATATCATAAATTTCCGAAGAAATCTGATATTAGAAAATGTTGGATTATTTTATACAAAAGAGCAGATAATAAATAGTTTTAATGGTGAAAATTCCCGAATATGTCCTGTTCACTTTCAAGCGAGTGATTACGTGAGAAATTTGAAAGCAGAACTTTTGGGTTATGCTTCTGCTAAAAGTGTTATAATACTTATAATATACTTATTATAATACTCATAATACTGCATGAAAATGCTGTGTCAACTTTAAAATTACCAGAAACATGTGCGGCGAATTTAAAAGGAAAAACTTCGCTTGGAATTAATGCTCTTTGAAGCAGCCCATGTACAAGGTTACGAGAAACATCTAGACATACTAGGTTTATAAGAGAAAGATTAAGAAACGCGCGATCGAGACATTCCAAGATATTTCTCCCAGAAAAAAAAAAAAAAAATCTGATGCCTCTATTAACACGGAAAGTTCGAGAAATTTTATTGTCAGTAAACTGTTTATCACTATTCAGCATTAAAATATAATTTTATATAACTCTTTTGGAAGGTATTTATAAAAGTATATTGCTCTGAATTTCAAATTAAACTTTTCTATGTCGCACAAATCATTCAATTTTAAATATTTGGCGAATTAAAAATTCTATTCTTATTCATATTTTAAATCTTCTTTATAAATATTGCTGTCTTCATTTTTATTATGTAAAAAAATATATGAATTTAATAATTAATCACACTAGCTGCATGAAATCTGAAGAAATTAAGTTTTAAAAAGCTGAAGAGACGTAATTTTTAATTTTAAATATGACACTTTATTTGGATGTAAAAATTTAGTTTAAACGTTAAATTCATTTTCACACAAAAATTTACCGTAATTTCTTTTAATTATGTATGTAGATTTATATTATTATTATTATATAGCATTAAAATATTAGGTTAAATGAACATTTGGTAATCTAATTATAAATTATATTAATCTGAATTTCAAAAATTATTTCCACCAAATCATATAATTGTACAGTATAAATATTCCTATTTAAAGGTATTAAAAATTCCTATGTTTACTTATTAAAGTTTCTATTTTATTTGTCTTTTAAATCTAATTTTTTGAAAACTCAATCTCGTGTAATCTTGCTATGAAGTTGAAACGTAAGTTATTATTTTTTAAAACCTTTTTTATGGGTTTTTATCAAAAAACTATCGAAATTATAATAATATTACAATTGTCTTAGATTTTATATTGAATACCAGTCGAATATAATAAATATACCATATTAAAAATTATTAGCAAAATATTATCTCGGTCTTGTAACCATTAAATTTGCTGCTTTTGTAGATTTTATTTATAAAAAATAGTATTTTACACCTTTCTCTAAACTGTAAATGAACTTTTTCATATTGAATCGCAAACGAAACTTAACCCTAGATCTACCGGGAATTTTATTCAAGTTTTAATAAAATGTTCTACACCAGAATTTTTATTTAAAACTATTTAACTTATTTATTTACCTTAGTTTTGTCTGGTTTATATACTTAGTTTATTTTAAAGAAATTTCTGGTTTGAATGAATATTTTGTATGTACCTGTCGGGTCCAATGGACCCGTCTGGTAGACGGAGGGTTAATGAAAAAGACAGCAAATTTAGCAATTGAATTTCGAAGAGCTTAAAATAGATAATAGTTTAAATTTTAGACCTGATGCTGGTCTCGCAGCGGTCCTAAAATTTTCACACTTTACTACCACAATTTTAATACGATAATTTTTTTTTAGAATTCTATTGAAGAAATTAAAGGAAACTGCCAGGAAGATTTTTGATTTAAAATACTGGTAGCAAAGTGCAAAAATTTTAGGAACTCTGCGAGCCCTGCTGATGTTTGTCCTATGTATAAAGAATATATTTTAATCGCTAAACTTTATTTCACATAAAAATTTCTGCAGATATTTTTAAATTAAAAATACCGCGTTTCTAATACAAAGTCAATTGGGAAACTGATACAAGCACGCGCAGTGACGTCAAGCCGCGAGTCGCTCTCTATTGGCTACGGAGTGAAATGGCGCAACCTTTAGCTATAGTAACCTTGTCTGGAACTACTTACTTGATTTACAAAATTTTTACACTTTTGTGTACCGAAAATGCATCATTTTAATTTGTCTTCAGGATTTCTTAAAATATTGATCTGGAATTTTATAAAAAAAATTTAAGCAAAAAAATGAAGTTGTTTTATGAGTGAGTTTTGCATTAATTAGCATATTTCAACAATTATCACTCAAAACTAAAAATCCTGAAGACAACTTGTTGGAAGTATAGCATAAATCTCTGTTTAAAATTTCATACATATATATTGCAATGAACTTTAGATATATTCTATTAAAGTTGACAAATCGTGAAAAATTTCATTCTGAGATAAATGGAGCTGAAGTTCCTGTCAGCGGGCAGCTGATGCATCGTTTCTCAAGGCAAAAGGTGTTATATCTCTGGATCTAATGAAGATAAAAGCATGCGGTATTTAATGCTAAAAACTCAGTATAATTTTTAAGCCAATAAAAAATTGCAATTTTTTTAAGCTTTTTTAGCCCCGGACCCCCTTAATATAATATGTTTATGAAATATATGTACTGTGTCTACCTCAACTGATTTTTCTTTAATTTTCAGGTATGTTTCCCATATGATCTTCTGGATCTTCAGCCTCGCTCTGTTGTCTTGGCCTCTACGTGTGCTTATCCAATACAAGACAGCATATGTGCATTATCAGGTGAACAAGTTATTTGGCGTTAACTACCTCACACCTTCAAGTGAAGCCCAAATGATTGGACGAATGTCACGTGGCACTACAATCGACAGCTCAGAATTCGAAAGACAGATTCTGAATAATAACACCATTGCCCCATCCTACTCTGAATCGCTTCTTCTTCGTTCATCTAGCTCATTTATTGAACAGAATCGAAATCAAAGTCCGAATTTAAACCATAGTCAAATTGTTAGCCAGAATCAGAATCAGTTAAACCGATCTACTTCCAGACGATATTCCACCGGCATTCCTGTGTCGATCAGTCGGTCCTCCTTGCAAAATGGACGAGTTGTGTATTATGTTTCGCCTTTGGAGGACGTCAGTACTGAGAATGATCGAAGGTTGCCAGACGAGAATCCTGCAGTAAGTCATGAAGCTTCATCTCCTCCACCCCCTTCATACGACGATGCCTTACGCCACTGCCGACCACTTTTCCTTCCTCTTAGACGATCCGTTACAGATAGGGACATACATAGAAGGCTTCCTCTGGTGTTTTTACCGGGACTTCATCAAAGTCATCAAAGGGACAGAGTTCCTCTAGATGCGAATATTGAAGAGAACGAACCAGAAACTGCACAGACTAGTTTATGACCACAAATGAGAATTGAATGCAAGGATTCCTTTAACGTAAGAAAGAAAAACTAGTGGTCAACTGAAAAGTGTTCACGATTTCTTCTAAACTGCCCGAGTAATTTACACCATTACTTAACCAATCGAAAATTATTCATTTAACGACGATTCGTCATCCGCCCTACCCTTATATGCCCAAGAAGAAGCTCGCGAAGACACAGTACTAGAAGATCTTCTCCGAACAGCTTCTTGATCTCCTCGAGTAACTCGGGAAGTTTATTGTGAACAGCTTCTTCATCTCCTCGAATAACTTCAAGAATGTTCTTGTGAACAGCTTCTTCACATTCCCGAGTAAGTCGCGAAGATTATTGTGAATAGTTTCTTCATCTCCTTGACTAACTCGAGAAGGTTATTGTAAACAGTTTCGGGAGTTTGTGAGTAGTTCTATCTCCTCCAGTAGAAATCGTGAACACAACTCTGAACTAAATATACTACGATTATAACACGTTTATAAAAGAAAGAAGTGCACGCTTAAAATGCTTTAATAAATGAGTGATGGTTCACTTATTTAGTTGGAAAAGATACAATTTGTATATAAGTTTGTTTCTCTACTGCCTGAAAGAAAGCTCAGAATATTTAGCTGAATATTTAGATAATATTTCCCTCGTATTGTGCCTGCAATGCTTTTGGTGGATTTTTATATTTTGAATACACGTATGATTTAGGCTACAAATTATTTATGAAATTAGAGAAAACAGTTAGCGCAATCCGAAAAATTATGATTTGTCTATGCTAATTTTTAAAACAAATTTATATCACGCAGTTAATTTCTGTATAAATTTTTTAAATGCAATTTTCCGGATGCTACATGATATTTTATCAACAATCTTTTAATGGGAAATAAGATCTGCAAAGTAGGTTTATTTGCATAAAAATATGGTTTAAAAGTAGTTATTAATATAATAATTTATATAACGTCATTATGTGCTCTTTATATTACAAGAAATGTGTGCGCTGGTATAAGTTATAATATATTTTATTTTTTCAGCATGTGTATCTTTTCCAACTAACATACATTATCGATATTTTCTCTGTTTGTTAAACATCTTTTTATAAATCAAAGTAACCTCTAAAATTTTCAGTTATGATTTAACATTTTTGGAAGTTAAAATTTCACTTTTTTGCACAGTATGGTATTTTTAGAATTATAATATCTCATCGCTCAAGTTACTGTGTTATCAAGTTTTTAGGTTGAAATTTGCTTGTAAATAATGTATCAGTTTCTCAAGAAATTAGCAAAGCAATCAAGAAAAAATGATGAGCTTATAAAATGTTTTGAATATCTAAAATTTTATAGTTATTCTTTAACAACTTAGTCGAATAAGTGGTTCGTAGCATGTCTTTACGTAAAACAACACACATATACAAAAAAGATTTTTAATTTTAAAAATCTATTACTTAAAAATTTAAATTTTTTCACTTTAACAAATCACAATTTTTTTTAAATAAATACATGAGTGATTTTTTAAGTTAATTTAATTAAGTAATTAAATAGCGTTATATAAATATATATATATTACTAGGAAATGGAAGTAAAAATAAGAACATTTCATTGTTCTATATCTCAGAACAATGCTATTTATTTCCAAAATATCACACTCACAATAATGTTTAAATTATTGGAACAATGTGAGCAGGTGTCTGGATTCCCTATTTGCGTAGCAACTTTACATCCAGGCTATAAATAGTTCGTGTTACAATGCAATGGGAGCCTTAGAAAAAAGAAAGTTTAAACGTGGCTATAGCCACATAAAAAATAGAAGTTAAGAAGATAGACAATTTGAAAAAATTGTTAGTATAACTAATGAAAAAAAAAGTTTCATATGATTCTAAAAAATGTCCATGACAGGCGAAAAAGCTACCAAAGGAAGCCCCAAAATAAAAAAAGACTCAATTCAGAGACCATACATAAGATTACCATTATATATAAAAAAAAAAAGTTAAACACTATGCGAACCAGTGTGACCGTTTTTTCAGGCTAAATGCAGGCTAGATTTGGACTGACAACAAGCTAAAAATAAAATCGATTGTCCTGCCATCTATTGACGGTTTGTATAATTAAAAATGTAAAAAAATCATATTTTGAGAAACAAATTCGATATACGATCTTTAGGTGCACTCTAGCATGATTCAATCAAAAATGATTAACGTAATATTTATTATTCATATACAGGACTCACAAAAAACATCGGATCCATTACTTTCTAAGGGCGTAAATTATTGGAAGTATCGTATTTGAATTATATTACCCTACACTGGCGAAATTGATATACTTTGTTGCTATACATTATTGTTTGTTTTTAACAAAAGATGTATACTTCATACATATTGTTAGGGTTTCATATCTGACGAAACCCTATTCGTCTCACTTCTCTGTTTGTCTGACTGTCCGTCTGTCACAGAGCCCGTTCTAAGAAACTATATATGCTGGAGACTTGAAATTTTGCCTACTTGTAGTTAAACACCACGCATCAAACGCCAAAACATAAAATTTTGGAAAAGTCTAATATTTAACCCTTCTGGGCTTTCATTTGTGAATTTTAAACAATTTTCCTAACTCAGCCCCTAATTAATTTGGAGACATGAAATTTTGCATATTTATAGCTGAACACCTCACATCAAATGACAATAATAAAATCTTAAAAAAGTCTAATATTTAACCCTCTTGGCTCTAACTTCTGTATTTTAAGCAATTTTTCTAACTCATCCCCTAATTAATTTGGAGACATGAAATTTTCCATGCTTATAGATTAACATTTGCGATAACACGACAAATAATAAAATTTTGAAAAAGTCTAATATTTTAACCTCTGGGCTCTAACTTTCGTATTTAAAAAAAAAAAAATTCTAACTCAGCCCCTAATTAAGTTGGAGACATGAAATTTTCCATGCTTATAGATTAACACTTGCGATAACACAACAAATCATAAAATTTTGAAAAAGTCTAATATTTAACCCTCCGGTCTCTAACTTCTGTATTTTAAGCAATTTTTCTAATTAAGTTGGAGACATGAAATTTTCCATGCTTATAGATTAGCACTTGCGATAACACGACAAATAATAAAATTTTGAAAAAGTCTAATATTTTAACCTCTGGGCTCTAACTTTCGTATTTAAAAAAAAAAATTCTAACTCATCCCCTAATTAAGTTGGAGACATGAAATTTTCCATGCTTATAGATTAACACTTGCGATAACACGACAAATAATAAAATTTTGAAAAAGTCTAATATTTAACCCTCCGGTGTCTAACTTCTGTATTTTAAGCAATTTTTCTAATTAAGTTGGAGACATGAAATTTTCCATGCTTATAGATTAGCACTTGCGATAACACGACAAATAATAAAATTTTGAAAAAGTCTAATACTTAACCCTCCGGTCTCTGACTTCTGTATTTTAAGCAATTTTTCTAACTCATCCCCTAATTAATTTGGAGACATGAAATTTTTCATGCTTATAGATTAACACTTGCGATAACACGACAAATAATAAAATTTTGAAAAAGTCTAATATTTAACCCTCTGGGCTCTAACTTCTGTACTTTAAGCAATTTTTCTAACTCAGCCCCTAATTAAGTTGGAGACTTGAAATTTTGCATACTTATAGCTGAACACTTGCGATAACACGACAAATCATAAAAATATCAAAAAGTCTTATATTTACTGAAGCAATTATCGAAGTACATTTACGATAATTATTAAAGTTCACTTTAATATACTTAAAAGGGAAAATAGAGTTTTATAACATTTATATTAATTTTTCAGAGTAACGCAAACAAATTAATAGATGCAGTATAGGTTTTTACATAATCATTTGAGATACATTTAAAAGACTGTATATCATTTTAACATATCGGTATTTACATGTCATTAGCAATAAATCAGTTTAAAAAAAATTATTTAATGCGCCACAGTGTATTGATGTAATATATGAAACTTGCAAAGGTGATAAACATGAGGCAGGTCCTGACATTTAGCATGTTTCTCTTTAAAATAATGTGCGTCTTTATAAAGCTTCTAAAAGTAATTTGCATATTTCTGTAACTGATCATCGACTTTGGAGAAAATTTACATTAATTTCAAAAGGGAATATGAAAATTAAACTTTAACGTACTTGTGATATAGCATTAGTTCTATATTGTATTATTTAGCCCTTATCTGAGCAAAAGATTTTATCACGAAACTTTGTTAAGTTTTTATCATATAATAAATCGCGGAGCATAGTAAAAATTTTTGGACTTTTTTATGAATTTGAATTATTCTTATCATTCATTTGCATATTTGTACGGTTTCTAAATATACAGGGTGTTTATAAAGTCCCGGACCCATTTTGATGTTTAATAACTCATAAAATAATAAAGATAGATTAAAATTAATAACATAAATGGTTAGATAGACTCAAAAAGTTTCACGACCCTTGTCAATGAACTTCCAAGTGTGCCCCCCTCGTCGCACGGAGAATATCAAGTCGATAGTCAAATAGTTTCACGCCAGGTAGCGGCAAGCATGTCGGCATCCACAGAGGCTATTGCGGTTGTAATTCTGGCTTTTAAGTCATCAATGTTCGACACTCTCGTCCTGTAAACATTGTCCTTTACAAATCCCCAAAGGAAAAAGTCCAGCGGCGTTATATCAGGTGATCTGGGTGGCCTAGGAATTGGACCAGTAAGGGATTCCCCAAAGATTAATGTGTGGTGTGGACTAATGCACGACCGAGTCATTAGGCCTTTCTTTTTTACCGAAGAGACGGTCTCATCAGTCGTATACTTAGACATGTTGGAAAACTTCGTATTTCCACAACTAGAAGAGCTTCAGCCACATGTTATTTTGCAACAAGATGGTGCACCACCTCATTGGGGTACCGTCGTTCGTACTTCTTTGAATGGCCATTTTTCAGGAAAATGGATTGGTCGAGGAGGTGATTTGATTTTAACAAAAAAATATATATTTTTTATACTTATAGTGGACACACAGAAACATGTTACGCAGAAGTAAAAACTCGCATGCATTGATTTTTGTGAAATAGTTTGTGCGCTTTTTTTAAATATTATTATGAATATTCTTATTATTCTATCGAATATATATTTATTTGCAAAAACAAATACGTGTCATACGAAAACGAAGGTATGAACATAAATAATTCATATTACTTAACTAGCAGACCTAATTTATATTAGTTAGGTAGCAGACCTGCGCTACACTGCGTTGCACCGGCCGAGCCCGGTTGGGGTCTGATGAGAAAACTGAGCCCGGGTCTGACGAGAAAGATTAAGTACTGGCTTGACCACAGTCTAATGAAAGAAAATCGGCCTGAAACCGATGCGTAAGCTACTTCGGCTTCGAACCTCGGACCAGACTAGGATAATGCAGAGATTTATAGAACACAACAACAGAAAGGGAAAAATAAATCAAGAAAAAAAACGTAAGATTTCCGATCGTGCTCGATATCTCTTTAAAAATACAATCTTAAAAATAAGTTACTGCAATAAAAAGCGCAAATTTTATTAAATTGCACAATCGTTAAAAATAAGAATTAAAAAAATACTTGGAAATAAAGGACTGGTTGATGCCAACAGAGGAAATTTGTTTTTCTTCCAGCGTTCATTTTTCTGAAGGAAGTTCATCAAAACATTTAAATTATGTATGGATGAACAGGTCGGCAGACACATTAATTGTCTGTAATTTTCGATAGTGTGTTTTAAGTAACCACTTTATTCATAGCCTAGTATCAGTAATGAATTTCTAATTTTTATTTAATTCCATATTCATAATTTAAAATTTTATTTGCATTATGAAATTAGTTTAAATTCAGAGTATTCATAGTAAATGTCTTGATACAAAAAACATAAAAATTTAACTGTATTTAAAATTATTACTCTATTTCCTCCCAGCGGACTCTTTAAACGTAAAGAAAATTCCTGCTGAATCTCTATAACCTAATTTTAAATTGGAGTGTCGTTCCAATATGATAAGAAAAATCCATTTTAAAATTTTAGTTATGAAATTTTCCACTAGAAGCGCTATTGGCGTAAAAAATGTATCACATGAAAACTTTCATGAAAACATAAATTTCACCGTGTCAGAAGCTTATTTCGAGATTTATTTAGAAAAACCTTAAACGAGTCAATTTTACTTAAATTTGGTTAACCTATTTCATCCCAGGGAAGCTGTAAACATCGGCCAGAATGATACTGACTCTCTATTACTTAATTTTAACTTGGAGTATGGTTCCCATATGAGAAAACGTAAAAGAAATTAATTTTAAAATTTCAGTTATACAATCTTCCCACCAGGGGTACTACCAGAGAAAAAAAAAATTTCGTGTAAAATATTTTAGTAAAACATAATTTTCATCATGGCAGAAACGTATTCTGAAAATTTATTTTAATAAAAATATTTTATTTTAAATTAGTTGTTCTATTTCCCGCCAGGGGACACTACATATCTAAACACGTGATAAAATTGTGTTGAATCTGTGCCAACTTTAACCTTAATATAGCTATCATAACTTGAAAATCAAAAAAATTTATTTTACCCTATTTTGGTTACCCTATTTTCTCCCATCTTATTCCTTTGTAAGGCCCTGTACAATAACTTTAAATGCTATATACATCCTCTTCAAGAAAAGTTTTTATGTAGGAGACTGTAACAACATGATAAAATTACATTACCGTCAGCGTTCTACAAACCTCGCATTTAACATATATTCGTTTCATACTTTCATGTTCTTTTGTATGACCTTGTAAAATAACTATAAATGCTATATGCATCATGTCAAAGGAAAACATGCTGTGGGTGACTGTAAGAACATCCTAAAATTACCTTACAATCGGCGATCTACGAAACCCGCATTTAACATATATTCGTATTCTTTTGTGCGGCCCTGTAAAGCAGCTATAAATGCTATATGCACCATCTCTAAGAAAAATCATGCTGTAGATGACTGTAAGAACATCATAAAATTACATTACAATCAGTGATCTACAAACCCCGCATTTAACATATATTAGTATTTCGATTTCTTTTGTACGGCCCTGTATAATAACTATAAATGCTATATGAACCCGCTTAAGAACAAAAAAAAAAAAAAAAAAAAAAAAAAAAAAAAAAAAAAAAAACATGCTGAAGGTGACTGCAACAACATGCTAAAATTACTTTACCATCAACGATTTACCAATCCCGCATTTAACATATGTTCATATTCTTTTGCGCGGCCCTGTACAATAACTATAAATGCTATATACATCCTCTTTAAGAAAAATCATTCTGTATGCTAATGTAAAAAAATATTAAAATTACACTATCATCAGCGTTCTAGAAACCCTGCATTTAACATATATTCGCTTCATACATTCGTGTTCTTTTGTGCAACACTGTAAAATAACTCTAATTGCTGTATGCACCTTCTTGAAGGTAAAATATGCTGCGGTGACTGTAACAGCATGCTAAAATTATATTAAATGAACGATCTAAAAATCCCGCATATAACATATATTAGTATTCTATTGTATGGCCCTGTACAATAATTATAAATGCTATTTGCGTGTTCTTTTGTGCGACCCTGTAAAATAACTATTATAAATGCTGAATGCACCACCTTGAAGAAACAAGTTGGTTAAGTGTAATCACAGATCGCACAGATGGTTTCGTTTAATATTCCTCACAAAACACTTTATCTTATTAAAATATATGTTAGTTCCACATTTTGCAACCAGGGGGCAACCACTCTATTCTAAATAAAACCTGTATCCGAAAGAAGCTCCGTTTTACAATTTATCTGTAGACATATTAGTCGAAGGGATCGGGCCCATAACACCCGATATAGATAGGCGTCACCTCGCGGTAAAAAGTGAAACTAAAATATGTAAGGCTATGGTGCACAATAAGAAAGAGTGGTCAAAGGGCTGTAATAATATAAGACTTTTTAATTTTTTATGATATGTAGTGTGATCGCAAGTCTTCAGCTATAAGTATGCAAAATTTCATGTCTCCAACTTAATTAGGGGCTGAGTTAGAAAAATTGTTTAAAATACACAAGTTAGAGCCCAGAGGGTTAAATATTAGACTCTTTCAAAATTTTATTATTTGTCATTTGATGTGAGGTGTTCAGCTATAAGTATGCAAACTTTCATGTCTCCAATTTAATTAGAGGCGGAGTTAGAAATAATGCTTAAAATACAGAAGTTAGAGACCGGAGGGTTAAATATGACTTTTTCAAAATTTTATGATTTGTCGTGTTATCGCAAGTGTTCAGCTATAAGTATGCAAACTTTCAAGTCTCCAACTTAATTAGGGGCTGAGTTAGAAAAATTGTTTAAAATACACAAGTTAGAGCCCAGAGGGTTAAATATTAGACTTTTTCAAAATTTTATTACTTGCCATTTGATGTGTAGTGTTCAGCTATAAGTATGCAAAATTTCAAGTCTCCGACATATATAGTTTCTGAGAACGGGATCTGACAGACGGGCAGAGAGACAGACAGACAAAGGAGTAAGACAGGTAGGGTTTCGTCAGATGAACGAAACCCTAAAACATGCTGCGGGTGACTATAACAACATCCTAAAATTACATTACCATCTGCGATCTACCAATCCCGAATTTAGTTTATATTCGTTTCATATATTCTTATTCTTTTGTGCGGCCCTGTAAAATAACCATCAATAATATATACAGTAAAACCTCTGAATAGGGACACCTGGAGAATGCAGAATTTGCCCTCTATTTGGAGGTTTCCGCTACTGAGAGTAAAAAATGTTCAGTTATTTAAGTGTTGGTAATCGAAAAAATGTCCGCTAAATAGAGGTATCCGCTAATCGGGTGTGTCCGTTATGGAGGTTTTACCAGTAAAACTTCTGAATAGGGACACCTCGAGAGTGCAGAATTTGTTCTCTATTTGGAGGTGTCCGCTACTGAGAGTAAAAAATGTTCAGTTATTTAAGTGTTGGTAATGGAAAAAATGTCCGCTAAATAGAGGTATCCGCTAATCGGGTGTGTCCGTTATGGAGGTTTTACCAGTAAAACTTCTGAATAGGGACACCTCGAGAGTGCAGAATTTGTTCTCTATTTGGACGTGTCCGCTACTGAGAGTAAAAAATGTTCAGTTATTTAAGTGTTGGTAATGGAAAAAATGTCCGCTAAATAGAAGTATCCGCTAATCGGGTGTGTCCGTTATGGAGGTTTACCAGTAAAACCTCTAAATAGCGAACACCTCGGGAGTGCAGAATTTGTCCTCTATTTGGAGGTGTCCGCTACTGAGAGTAAAAAATGTACAGTTATTTAAGGGTTGGTAATCGAAAAAATGTCCGCTAAATAGAGGTGTCCACTAATTGGGTGTGTGCGTTATGGAGGTTTTACTGCATAATAATATCATCCTTTACAAGAAAATTGCATGCTGTAGGATAGACAGACAGACATCCAGAGAAAGATACCTATAGGAGGAATAAACACTCATGTCTTTTCTTTTAATCATCCACAATCGTTTCTAAATTTCGTTATACGAGTATTAAAATCTGTTAATTTCTAGTCGACAGACTGACAACTATCTTTTAGCCTGAGTTTTTAGCCGGATTTAGCCTGTTGTATGTCATACAACAGTCCAGATTTTATACAACAGGCTAAAAACGGTCACCGTGATGCGAACAAAATAGAAAAAAAGAAGGAAAAATTACATGAATACAAGGACAATATATCAAAATTATTTATAAATTGCTTCTTATCTCTTTCCGGTGACTATTTATTTATTAATTTTTAATGAATGCTTTCAGTTAAAAACATTTTCATTTGTCTTCAATTTCACACTATGCTCCAATTAATATTGGTATATTACTAAATATGCACTTATTGTTAAAATAATATTAGGTTTTATTTTATCAAGAATATCCAAATAATAAACAATATTTATTAAAACAGAACCACTTGTTCAACTACTTTTTTATGTAAAATTAGAAGCGTAATATTTACGTTCTTTAACTTATTATTAATATTAAAATAGCTTTCTCTTGTTGCACAAAGAAGCCTTTCACCCATGCATTTTTTACGTTTTCTTGAGTATTAAAAGCACCTTCTGTAAACACAGGATAATGCACATGAATTTTCTTTTTCTATATAGAATAAATTTTGCATGCCATACTTGTATCAATTGGAAGGAACTTTACGTAGTGGCGCATCCTCCTTAAATATGAGCTTTTTTATAACAAATGCAAATGCTTAGTGTTTTAAAATTGCATTATTGCGCCTTTTCCTACCAGAAATAAAACGAAGTTTATTTCTTCTTATTATTAAAAGGTTAAATTTGTGTTAATAACAAATTAGTCACAACTCAAAAAATATGTTCCTTAGTTTGTTGTTGTAAAGTAATTCCTTACGAATGTGTAAGAACTTGAAAGTGATGATACATTACAAATGTTTAAGAACTTGAAAGTGATAATACATTATGAATATTTATTCGATGATATTAGAGCTTGAATTCAACTACCCTACTTGATTTCTTAAAAGCAGTTATTTTAATCTTTGCAACAACCTAGTTAAAGATTCTGTATGCGTAATAGGTGAATATATAAACTAAAAATGACTCTTTTGAAGCATTGTCAGACTAACGAGATAATAGTACATTTAAAATGCTTTAATTATTGAAGAAAAAATGATTTTTATAAATATTAACTTTTCTTCTTTTACTAACAAGGGAACCACTTTTGGTGTTGCTCGCACCTAGCAACGAGACCTGGTGCATTTTGTAGTCCTATACATAAAAGTTAGAGAACCGATAAAATTTCTCTGTTAAAATAATATTTTATATACTTTTTTATACTTTAAATGTTTTATTATTACATTTTTATTTGTTTATTTCACGCCAAATGTGGCGGTACAATTTTTCCGCCCGCTTTATCAGATGAGTAAATGTACAGACATATATTGCGATTTTTTTTAAATAATTGATATCATAAGAAGCAAATATTGGGTTTTTCTTTCTTTTTCTATGCAGACGATAAGTACTAAAAAGTAAACATAATTCTATAAAAGCTTCCAAGATCATTAAAATCTATTTTTTAGTGAAATGCAGAATAAGCAAACTATTTTTGAAATCGAATGGAATAAAGTTTCGAATGTTTAAAATGAAATGTTGCTGTATTAAATGGTCCTTTGGTAAAAGTCATTATAAAGTAAATAAATATTTTTACACAATTTAGAAAAATTACTGTGACTAATTAGGTAACATCGGACATTACAATTTCTACTGAAGTCCAAACCACTCCTCACACAAGACAAACAGCTATGACATTTGGCTAGGGTTGCCGGAGAGCTCTACTTTTGAAAAAAAGCGCCAACTGTTTACCCGCCAAGAATGTGAATTGCAATTTTTCAAAATCAAATTCGAGGGTTCTTGAACGAATTTTTAAACTTTTTTCAATATTTTATACTTATTATTAACTAATTTTTGTCTGTAAATGCTTTTTTCCGATAAGTGGTCTCGAAAATTACATTTTCAGAAAGTTATGCTGCTGTAAAATCAAGAAATATTATTTTAACGAAAAATTTTACCGATTCTCAAACTTCGTAATATAGGGCTTTAAAATGCACCAGGTTTCAATGCTAGGTCGAGCAACACCAAAAGTGGTTCCCTTGTAAGATAATTTTGATTTAACATGTTATATTTTTTTTATAAAAGTAAATTTATCATACTAAGACAATATAGATAAAAAAAGTAGAGAATAACAAAATTGGTGCAAATAAAATGATAAACGACGTTTAATTATTAAAACAAAATATGAGTTTTTGTAAATAAATAAATCTTTCAAAAATGCTTTCCTTCAACTGAAATAATGTGAATCAAAATAGATTTGAATCAACCACTATTTCGGAATAGAAATCGTCTCTTTATGTAATCACAGAATTTTTCTATTAAATAACATGAATAACCAATCCGAATCGGTTATGTTCAAAATAGATAAACTTGGAAATGTGTTGATTAATCGTATCGTTTAATTAATCAGATTACATCGAATGATTAATCAGGTCATGAAAATAAATGTACCACTCTAAAATAAATAAATAAAAATAAACTACACAAACAAAGATAAGTACAGAGATTAGACTGCGCGGAATTCGTAATAAAAAAAAAATCAATTGCCTTAAGTTTAAAGTGTTCAGAGTTTATTAATATAGATTTAAAAATTTGTCTGGCACAGTCCTGATAAACCCGAATTATTATCTATTCAGAATTTAAATTTTACGGAGAAATGATATTATTCTCAAAATTTTTCATTTTTATCGTCTAGAAGTATTTAAGACCCCACGTGAAAAGCTTTACAGGGAATTTCACGTTTAAATAGAAAATTTTAAGAAAAGACTTCATCACATGCTATTAGTCAAATGTTTACTGCAGCTCAATAAACATATATTTTATGAGAATATCAAATTTACTGATTAAAATGCTAGAATTTTTCTAAAAAGACAAAATAAAATATGCTATGTATAAAACTATTTACATAATATTTAATGAAAGTTAGACATAAAAAGTCTAAAATTAGAACCTTGCGAATTTTTAAAATGTCTATAATATTTTCGAATAAAAAAATCATTTATTAAAGATTTAAAAAATATATATTAAAACAGAAATACATTTCTTTTTCTGATGAAAATTAAAAATGTAACGAACTGTATTATTTGAATTGTTCAGGCTCCGACCCAAATGACCGATTATTACCACTAAATTTTAATAGCATTCTTTGCTTTATTAAATCTCAGAAATTCTGTCAGTAAATAATGCTTGAAATTCTATTAAAATTTAGTGATAGTAATCGGCCATTTGGGTCGATCATCCCTGATTGTTTTTTTATATTGTTTTATTTATCATGCATGTGTTTTAGCAATGCCCCTAGATTGGCGAAAGCTGTGTTGTGACGTCATGAAGCAGGCAAACACCGCCCCCAGAATACTAGGCCTGAGCGCTCACACAAAAATGGCGGCTGCCGAAGGCGGATTTTTTTTTAACGTAGGTACGGTCCCTTAAATGTAGACACCAGTATTTTATAAAAGATTTCTCTACCTTGTTTATTCTCAGAAAAATGAAGCTGAAAAAACTTAAAAAAATTATTGGTAGGAATATTTAAGGGACCGTACACAGGCTGAAAAAAATCCGCCATTTTTGTATCAGCGCTCAGGCCTAGTATTCAGGGGGCGGTGAGGCAAAACAAATTAGAAAAAGGGAAGAAATTTCGTGTTTCGATTCCTTTGGCTCGTGAAATTATTAATTATTATTAGTCAAGTAAAAAATAATCGAGCCAACGAAATCGAAACATGCAATTATAATTAATAATTCCACCAACCAACGAAATCGAAACATGCAAATTGTTAGAATTTTTTCCCCTTGCTTTGCTTGTTTCGTGTGACGTTTCGTGACGTCACAACAAAGCGTTTCAAGGCTTTATTCCTTATCTAGGGGACTTTGGTTTTAACCAGAATAAAAAATATATATTTATTCTAATTAAAAAAACTGATCTGAGACTGAAGGTTAAATATGAATTGATCGATTTTTTTTTTTTTTTTTTTATCGAAAATGTATTGGGTTGATCGGAAAGTCATGTCGTATTGGAAAAATCAATATGTACCGGAAAATTCTATCATTTAATTATTAGACATTGATTCCTATATCTAATGTCTAATAATTACCGGGCAGAATTTTCCGGTACAAATTGATTTTCCCAACGACTTTCCGATTGACCCATTATATCAATATGCATTTTTTCGAAAGTAAAAATTCAAAGGAGAATGAATGTATAAATTCTTTTAAATTTTTTTAGAATTTTTAGCCCATTATAAAAATTGCCCAGACAAATTTAAAATAATTTAAAATAAGAATAACGAAAATTGTGTAAAATCAGTTAGCAATAGCAGTTATTCGTCCCAACGATTACATTACTGATATTATTTAATTATAATTTAGTATAGTTTTAAATGCGAAATATTGTGATATTAAACAACTTATTAGTACTAATATTCAATAAAAAAAATTTTTTCAATAAAAAACAGAGTGTAATGGACTGTATTCTTCTTTCTGGTTTTAGGCTAAAAAACCAGCAGTTTGGGAAAACATTGAAAATTCGCTCCATTTGAAAGCTCTTGCAGAATTCACTTAATTTTTATTCTGCTACCGAAACGACAGAAATGTATGGAACAGATCTATATAACATACGGAATGTTCATCCAATTTTAGATTAATTTTGTCTTATATTATTGAATTTATTCGAAATATAACGGTAAAATAAATTAGGTTATAGGAAATGTCTATAAAAATGAGTGAAAATTCAAGTGTTTAACCCTTTCAGGGGTAAAGTACTTCTACTCGCAAAAACTACTTCTAAAATGATTGTCTGACACCAGAATTTTCAAACAAATTTATTTTAAAATAGCTTTTCTTCATATACGTAGGAAAGAAAAAAATTTCATTCTAAAAATCTGGGGCCAATATGGCATTTAGGCATTAAAATTAAGTGATCCAAAAACGAAACACCGCCCTTGATATTTAATAGGGTTAAACTGGCGTTAGTTAATAAATTATGTAAATTGAACTCATTTTACTTAAATATGCTTTTATTTCAAGATATGAATGTTAATTTTTAGTATTTGGAAAATTTTTCAAGGAAATTTTGCAAATCATGTTTTTATTAAATTTTTAGTTATTAAATAATTAAAGAATGAAAGAGTATGCTTCTATTTTGATTAATTTGTT
Source organism: Maratus speciosus (assembly GCA_963932465.1). Classification (NCBI taxonomy): domain Eukaryota; kingdom Metazoa; phylum Arthropoda; class Arachnida; order Araneae; family Salticidae; genus Maratus; species Maratus speciosus. The sequence continues at coordinate 482,748,971 of OZ010797.1, forward strand.
TTCTGAGTTCATAAACATCACACATAAAGTAAAGTAACTAAGAGAAATAGCGGAAAAACATTCCCGAATGCAAAACGTAAAAAAACGACGACGGTGCCATTTTACCTACTGTGACGTCACAAGAATACTATCCATTAGACTTTTATAAAACAGTGAGTACAATTATTAAAATAAATATTTTAATTCTAAATGTGCATGTACAATAATAAAAAGATAAGAAAGGAATTGCGTTTGCTGTGTAACCTATTTCTTTTAATTGTTTTTAATATTAACCGCAGTCAATGCTTTTTTTTTCACTAAACATATCACATTGAAGAGTCTTATGCATTTAAAAGCGTTAAAGAGAGAGATATAATATTTAATATGAATTAGAATATGCTGCGTATCGTATATAAAAAGGCCTTTTTAAAATTATTTGAATCAATTTTGTATGACATTGTGACAAAAATTCAAATATGTTTAAGAAATTTAACTGTACGTGTGTAAAGTTAGATAAGAAATAAGCTAATTAGTTAGTAAAATTTTCGAATGAATACATTAATTGTAAATCACTCTTTATTCCCTTTTAATTTAAATATCACACATGATAACATAATACTTCCCCTAAAATTGTGACGTATATTTTTGTAAGTGAAATAATAAAAATACTTTTAAGTTATTAATATTAAATTGAAGTTTAGTGTGTATTTTATGTGTTTCTATTTTAATAGGAATGTAAGTATAATTCTTTTAAAGGGACAAGAGATCTTCAAACTCATTTTTCTATTTTTATTTTTAATTGCAGTTTAAATACTATTGGCATATATAATTATGGCATACATTTATCATACAATTTTTTTTTTTTTTTTGAGACAAATAACTTTTTAAAATGCCCTATGCGCATTCCAAAACAATTAAAATCCCCAATATTTTTTATGCCATTTTGGTTTACGTATACAAATAAAACATTGCATCGAATTTTATCTATTTGAATATAAAGGTTAGAAACAAAAATCCTTTCAAAATTTTTCAAAATTGTTAGCATTTTTTATCCTATTTCTGCACTTAATTTCCCTTAACTTTTCGAACTATATTTAATTTTAAAAAACTATGCACAGTTTTATTTCTATATGTAAACCAATCTGGCATAAAAATCATTAGGGATTTTAATTGATATGGAATGTGCATTGGGAATTTTCGAAAGTTCTTCACAATGCTTGAAATATTCCATTTTTTTCTCCATTTTTTTTATTATTATTATTTCTTGTGTGATAAATATATGCGGCAATTTATATAGTTTGTCATTGAATAGTATTTAAAGCGCAGTTTAAAAAAAATAAAAACCTGAGTGTGAAAAGTTCCCCACTTTAATGTTAAAAAATTATAGAGGTTGTATACAGATTCAAGGAAAGGCAATACGCCGATTTAACACATTTTTTTTTTTTTTTTTTTTTTTTTTAATAATAATAAGAATTTATTAAAAGAAAACTCTTGTGAGAATTTATTTATACTACTAATAAAATAAATTATTCTGTTATGCTGGTAGTCACCATATTTACTTCAAGTACTGGTTAAGCGTAAAAAACTCTGTCCAACATTCAAATGATAACTAGCATTAATCCGATTAGAACTGCTGAAACTCGAAAAGTCGACACAAGTTTAATCGGTTAATTGTGAACACCATATGAGCGTTCAACCAAGGTTTTCGCGCTTAACCGACAGTTGACGTACATGGTGAATACGAACTACAATTAACCTAAAGATATCTAACACAGACAATACTGAATGTTTAAAATATCCATAATAAAAGTAAATCTTTTAAAGTTTAAAGTAAAGTATAACAAAATAGTTATAATTCACATTTAAATTGAATGATCGAAAGTTTTTATGTCATAACTTAAATGCAGACAAATAACACTGTTTAAAAAAATAAAATTAATTAAAATCAGACCTGCATTTGTAATAAATTACATTTAAATTGAATGATCGATATATTACTATCATAACTAAAATACAGAAAAAAAGTTATTTAATGTAAAATAAAATACGACATTTAATAATTTACATTAAGGTGAATGATCGAAACATTTTCTATGATAACTAAAATACAGATAAAAACACTGTTTAAAGTAAAATAAAGTAAAAAAATAAGATATGCCAATTTGATGACTCACTGTAAAAAAATTATGTAACGTTATTCCTTAAAATTGATGGCAACATGCTGCCTCCAATTTCATGGACTAATTTAACTTATATTATGGCGCAATTTAAATTGATATAACAGGTGTAATTTTACACAATAGTATAACGTAAAACCAGTTATATCGGTTAAATTACCCAATAAAATAGAGGCAGCAAGGCCGCCCACCAATTTTACCGAGTAACGTTACATATTTTTTTTTTTTTTTACAGTGCTGAAACCATTTTTATCATATCCCAAAGACATCATCTGGAATCAGACTTGGCTAAATCTGTATAGACGCTGCCATCGAAATACTCAAGGCCAGAGTACACGAGTGTGACGTCATCACTAATCGACTGACTTCTCACTAGTTTTGGAATTCAAACCGGAAAATTTTGAACAGGAATTTTATTTTATTTTATTTGTGGAATATCTATCATCTTAAACAATAACAACTATTTAAACCTATTGGTGTGAATTTGGAATCCTCCAGTAACAAATGAGCCAGATGCAGCAACTCTGTGGCGTACCGCTTCTCGCTGAATTTTTATTTAGGGATTCCAAATTCTCACCAGTAAGTATAAATAGTTATTATTGTTTTATTATGTGATAGATATTCCACAAGTAAACTAAGAAAATTGGTATTCAAAATTTTCCGGTGTGAATTCCAACACTAGTGAGAAGTCGGTCGATTAGTGATGACGTCACACACGTGTCCTCTGGCCTTCAGTATTTCGAAGGCGGCGGTATAAAAAGTGTTATTTTAATGCATTATTGCAATTGTTTTGTTATACATATCAAAGACCGGAATGGCCTTCGTGTACTTATTGTCCATTAGAATCAGCTTTTAGAAGTAGGTTCGTGACGGCACATGCATGAGTAAATATCATCTTCTTGCCAAAAGCCACAGCATGCCAGAAAACTACAGGGTGTCCAAAACTCGACTGAACGTTTTCAAAATTTAGTAAAAGTAAACGGTCATCGTAATTGAAATTATACTTATAAGAAATTAATACGTGGTGTCAGGAATACCTTTATTATGTTTTGTTATTTTAGTTCTGAAAATCACCGATAGAAGGCGCTTCGTTTTCTCAAAATTTAAGGGCACAGATGACCACATGTGTGAGCGATGCATATTTAGCATAATGTTTAAAAACATGTTATTTATTTATGATCAGGATTAATGTTTTTAATGTTTTTTTATATATTTCTTGAATAATATTTTTTCATTCATAATATATAAGATAGTTATAATGAAACTAATTAGTTTTACAAATAGGTGAAACATCAATTGCTTGCTGCTTCTATCTTTAATAGATTTTATAAAATTGTACCTAACTGTGAAAAAAATGCATTTAGAGAAAAGGTAATAAAAATATTTTGCCTATATATACACGGTGTTGTTTATTTAGGAACATAAACGATATGTTTACTTGTTTTAGTTCTAAAAGTCACCGATAGAGCACTTTTTTATGTTTGCTTAGGGTTTTAAATATCGCAAAAATACATAAATTTGTTATTTTTATAAATGTCAGGGCATTTTATATAATCTGTATTTTTAATAAACTCAAAACAAATGACTAAAAATTGACAAAAGTTAACTTATCTATTAGCTTTCTTTGTAATTAGCTATTCGAACGCTAGCAATATGATTTCAGTTGTAAAATCATAAGGCTATTTGCATTGCTATTACAGTTTAAGACAGTAACGCTCCATCTATCATTGTAATTTGGAACTAAAATAAGAAAGCGTAGTAAAGTGATTTCTGACGTGAGACTTTAACCCTTTCGAGGATTAATTTTATTAGCTACTGCCGTTTACATTTTATCTAATTTTAAACACATTCAGCTTGCATAAGGTCACCATGTATATAATTTATATCGTGAAAGAAAAAACACTTTTTCCTCGTATTACGATGTTTCAATGACGAAATTCTATTTTGAATAAACATAAAAGAAAAGAATACTGCGATAGTATTTGGTACATCTATCATTAGTTACAAGATATTTTTTAGTAACATTCATAATAATGCATCGAGAAGTTAAAAAGCATCATAGAAGTAAAAAAAAAATACATATATTTATAAATTGATATTTAGTAGATAAATTATATGCATTATATGTTCAGCATTTTACAATAATAAGATATTATTTAAATATGGAAACATATTATTAAAGAAACAATGTTTTATATAAAAACATATCTCTTAATGAAATCTCTAAAAATTTGCCCAAAAATCTATTTTTGAAGTTAATCTAGAAACCTTTACTACAAAACACTGTATGAATATTTTGAAAAGTTAATTCTGTATGTTTACATAAACATATATGTATTCTCTATATTATGAATATTTTTTTATATTCTTCTTATTTGTCTTATTTTATCTTATACTTTATTTTAAATTTATTTTTATTCAAAGCAATTTTTACAAGATGAATTCATATCTAGAGTAGACAATGTTTCTTTTGGACTTGGAATGGACTTCCGTTGAAAAATGATGGTTAATAAACATTATTCCTCCCCCCTTATAGCGTAAAAAATTATTTTTCTATAATGTTATGTGTTACTATAAGTTAGGGTATATTTACCGCCTTTCTGTTTCATTTTTATGATAAATGTTTAAATGTAATACTACAGTGGTCATACCGTAGTTTGCGGTGTATACGTCGTACCCGATATTCTAGAGAAATGCTGTGATCTTCCATTTAAATATCAATAATTTAGTCTAATATCCTTGATCTAATTAAATCACAAAAATGTATCAAAAATTGAACGGTAATAAAATAAGATTAATGCTATTAAAATATACTGGAATTTAGAAAGTAAGAACATTTTATTTCTCTACAAATTTATGATCGACTTACAAACCGGAAAATACGGTATACAAAATTACGCAAGTTTATTCATCAAATTTTAATGTAATTCATTAATGTCAAGTTTATTTTATTAAATGTTAACAAACTATCTTTCATTGCGCGGCCAACCGAAAGGGTAGGTTTTTGTGTAGAAAAGAATAAGTTCGGTGGTCCCACGTCTATATCCGTAGGAATACTTTTTTTACATTTCCATTCGAGCAAAAATAAATAAAAAAAGCAATTTAACAAATTACAACGACCATTTGGAAAATGATTTTTTCAAAGACTAAAATTTAAGACAAAAAATCGCACGGAGTTGATTATACATTACGTACGCCACGAATTAAACATTAATAGTGTTATTACACGTAAAAATTCCAAGCGACAAAAATCGCCTGCGATCGTAGGTATTATCCACCTGAAACTTACGTATTATCCAAGCATTTTATTGGCTGTTCGGTAAAAGGCTTTTCCATCGTCAGATTTCCAAGAAATCTGACGACCCATTTTACATGAAATTCCATTCTTAAACTTCTAAACATCCCACAATATTACTTTTTACACCGTCGTATAGAGAAAAAAATGTACTTTTAAATGCAATTTGTTTGAAAGCTGTATCTCAATTTGTTTCTGAGTTATTAATTATTTTGTAGCTTTTATTACTTTTTTGTCATAGTGGCAACAGAATGTATCTATCTCTGTTGAAAGTAAAATGAAATACCGATTACTGTATAGACCAATCAGAAAACGAATAAAATGCAGATTAAACTAATAAAAAGCTTCAGATATGCTTTTGATTTCCTACCCTGACTAGAACAATAACCATTTTTCCAAATGGTTAAAAAAATATTTCAAAATGTAGAAAAAAAAGAAAAACGACTAACAAAAAATATCTTCTTTGAAATAGTAAATTTTTCATTAAGATTTTTTAATAAAAGAAATTGCTGAAAAGAAAAAAAAAATATTGTTCCATAAATGGATACTTTTACAATTTTTATTGCCCATTCAGGCCACGCGGATATCAGTTCAAAATCGATGATGGCGTTATGAATCTTCATATCGGCAATACAAAACACACTAATGTAATTAAAATACATAAAAATTTTGCGAATAAAAGCTTTGTTTTTAGTACTGTATAACATAATCTTCATAGAAACATGAATCACAGAGGCGTTAAATACAGGCTCTAAACTATATTAACAAAATAAAAATACCTAGAAAAAGTTTTTTAATCCCTATGGGACACCAAAAATCACTGTTTATCTACTTACCTTCTTTAAATATAATTAGATAACTTTTAATATTTTAATGTCGCCTTATAACAGTTTTTACATTGACAATTCCTAGATTATTCAATAATTACCACCAGTAAGATTTTTCATTCTTCTTGTATAAATTATGTAATGCAGTTAGATATAGTTCCAACGAATGCCAGTGTAACGAATTTTTCAGTTTAACGAATAATATAACTCGGATTGTTAAAAAAATTATGCTATATTGTTTCATTATAAAATAATTTTCTTTAACGAATTTTTTAGTATAGCTAATTTAATCAGTGCTCTCCAGAGATTCATTGCAACGAGAATGTACTCTGTATTTTTTTTTTTTTAAGTATTCATTATGTCTGTGTAACATAAATTTCCCTATCCGATGACTAATATAATCCTTTAAAATTTATTCCTTCTTTTAATGTGCATTGAATATTGTATCGTAAGTGTTCGTAAGAAATTGGAGATAATATTATTTAAAAATCTGTTACATTCGATTCTATAATATTTATAAAAATTATAAATTATTCTTTCAATACTTTTTCATTAAAAGATTTTTCGGGTCGTTTTTAAAAAATGTATCAAAACGTTTTATTCTATAACATTAAAGTATATATATATTTTTTTGTAATGTATTGTCGGACGTCAGATATAAATTTATTATACCTTCTTGTTTAAGTTTGCATACAATGAACTACAAACATTTATTTAGTTTTTTAAAGAATTCCTTTGACATTGTTTTCTATAAGTAATAAATATATTGGTGTAAAATTTCATTTTCACATGCATGATGCTAAATGTATTTACATCATTGAATCTGTGTAACTGCTTTAGAGAGTGTGGATTCAATGCAATTTTATTTTATTTTGAACAGTTTTTAAAATTATAGTTGTAATTATGATTTCACGGTTCACACTTATGACAATTTTTTTATTATTATTTAATATTATTTTAATATTATTGTTTTAGAGAGTGTGGATTCAATGCAATTTTATTTTATTTTGAACAGTTTTTAAAATTATAGTTGTAATTATCATTTCACGGTTCACACTTATGACAATTTTTTTATTATTATTTAATATTATTTTAATATTATTGTCTTAGAGAGTGTGGATTCAATGCAATTTTATTTTATTTTGAACAGTTTTTAAAATTATAGTTGTAATTATGATTTCACGGTTCACACTTATGACAATTTTTTTATTATTATTTAATATTATTTTAATATTATTGTTTTAGAGAGTGTGGATTCAATGCAATTTTATTTTATTTTGAACAGTTTTTAAAATTATAGTTGTAATTATGATTTCACGGTTCACACTTATGGCAATTTTTTTATTATTATTTAATATTATTTTAATATTATTGTTTTAGAGAGTGTGGATTCAATGCAATTTTATTTTCTTTTGAACAGTTTTTAAAATTATAGTTGTAATTATGATTTCACGGTTCACACTTATGACAATTTTTTTATTATTCCACTGCCACTATTTTTAATGAAACATTTGTTTACAATATTTTGTAACAAAAAAAAAAAAAAAAAATACATGTAGAAATCTAAAGAAATGATTATAATCTGAATATAATGGTAGAAAAGTAGTAAAAAATAGTTGTTTGTGGTAACCTTGAAATTGACTGTTAAATATTTGTGTAAGATATTAATTTGTAAAAATGTACAAATTGTAACATTATAAACAATGAATCACACACACCTTGGCATCAAGTGGCTTACTCTATGGCTTCAATTTATGTTGTGAAAGCTTTCGCATTTTTATCCTTCAAAGCCAAAATATTCTCAAATATTTACCACCATTAATTATGTTATAAATTAGAAGTTGAACATATGGTGAAACTATATCTCGTTTGACATAATTCAAAAATGCAATTTTATAACAAGAAAAATAGCAGGGTTCGTACGGGTACCGTTATTTTCAGGGACAATTATGAGTATTTTCTTATAGAAAAATAAACCTAGTTTAAACGCGAGAAATTTCGCCTTATTTAAGTATATATTTTCTATAAGAAAATACTGGTACGGAAGAATATTTTAGTCTGGAAATTCAAGGACCCGTACGAACCCTGAATAGAAAACCTTCAGAAGGATTTTTAGCAATTGCCATTGATTTTTATTCAAAATTAAAGATTATAACGACATGTATAATAATCACTTATAAACGGATTAAGTTAAATAATGCTATAAAAAGAGATAAAATATCTTTATTTAGATTGACGAACGTTTCATCGCACCAACGGCGACATTTTCAAAATCATTCATGATAGGAAATATTTTCACATAATTTAAAAACAGAACAACATAGTAAACAATGTCACAGGACATCATGCATAATGAAAAACATTACAAAACATAAAATAAAAATAAAAATATCTTGGCTATTTGCGAGCGTGGATTAATTTTTACTATTGTTACTAAAATTACATAGCATCTCTTTCCAAATTTTGGTAAATCAAGGGATACTGAATCATTGCAAATATTCTCGTTGCGTAAAAATATCTCTATTGATTCCCAGATTATGGATGGTAAATAAAATCTTGATGGAAAAATTAAACTGCTATTTTTAAAATCGATCTGTAAAGGTTCTTGGATGCATAATCTGGTCAAAGCTGTGGTTCTCCTGTTGTATTTGATGTCTGCTTTACGTTCCATCGTGAATGATTTTGAAAATGTCGCCGTTTGTGCGATAAAACGCTCGTCAATCTTAATAAAGATATTCTATCACTTTTTACAGCATTATTTAACTTAGCCTGATTATAACGACTTTCAGTAAAAACTATAATTTATTAATGGATTGGCCAAAAACATATCAACCAAGACTGAACTTCAATTTCATATGTAGTTTTAATAATAACTATTTTAATGCGAAAGCTTCACAACTCCATCTCTTTCATCAAAATGAGTTCTTAGCACACTGGCGCTATTTTTGCTACATATCGAATTACATGAAGCGGATTTTCTGTACATAAAAGCAATAAATTTGTGAGCTTTTTGGTGCTTATATGTTGCTTTGCATATCTCTTGTGCTTCACGTGGTGATGAATAAAATATATGAATGATTTGTGTTTACATTTATTGCTTCTGTTTTAATTTTATTTCTGGTACTTTTCCGTTATACCAAAGCATAGTCGCCAACCTCCGACTAAACATCCGCATATGTGAGTTAATTTAACCTCTTCAGTTCTGAAGCTAAAATAATTACACAAATTCTTATTCATTGATTTTTTTCCAAACAGAATGACATCGTAAATGACAGAAAAAATCTCTATTCTGAAATTGATCCTTTAGGCGCTTACTAATTTTGGTTCAAAAATATGGATATAAAACTACAAACCCACATTAAAACATCAATTTAATAGCCATTAACCTAAATTAACGCAATCACAAATTTAAGAGCTTTAAACAAGTAAATATTCTACAAATCCTCAAAATTTTATATTGAAACAAATTTAAGTTGAATAGTTATGAAATTTTCTTACTTTCTTGGTCAGTATGACCAAGAAAGTAAGAAAATTTCATAACTATTCAACTTAAATCTGTTTCAATATACTGACCAAGAAAGTAAGAAATTTTTATAACTATTCAACTTAAATTTGTTTCAATATAAAATTTTGAGGATTATTTACTTGTTTAAAGCTCTTAAATTTGTGATTGCGTGTACAAATGTACAAATTGTGTTGTTAAAAATGTTAAAGATGTCTTTTGGGAATTTTTAGGCATTTTGTAAACTCAGATGAAAATAACATTTATTTTATATGCGAATCAGCTTCAATGCTGCCATTTATTCGTTTGCTTTAAACCCAAAAAAAATCAGCTATTAAGAAGTAATGTCTAAATGTAAAAAAAATCGGACATTTTAGTTTTTATAAGGAAAAGAACAGAGGTCCCCGGATGGGGACTCAGAGACCGAAGAAGATATACCAGGTTAAACATGTTTCGAAAAACAATTTTTTAAAAGAAATGATATCAAACAAGTTCCACGTGGATACGGGAAATTTAATAGCTAATGACACATTTAAAATATTTTCCAGTTAGAAACCTGTTTAACATGGTTTAATATAACTCACATTTTACGAAAGTTAAGTCGGAAGTTGGCAACTATGTCAACATCATTGGCGACAAGCGGTTAGTTGACGTAGAATAAAAATCAGAAGAAATGAAAAATTTAAATGAAAAAGAAAAAAAAAAAACACTGTTGGTACGATAGTGAGCATTAAAAAAATATAAACATTTGAAAATTACATCGCTCACGAACTATTTTATTAAATCAATATAAATATGTACTTGATAAAAGAAGAAATCAATATTATACCATACAGAAATAAAATAAAAATTACACAATACAGTAATAAAATAAAATAAATTTTAAACTGAAGGCATGAAATCGTAAATGTCTTTTAGTACTGCAGTAAACATTTTATTTTTTGTATGACGACGTAAAGGTTTTTATTTTCTTTAAACAAAAACTTTTTTCTATGTATAATTAATTCTATTTATGTATGTAAAGTCCGAGTCCTGATCTCTTTGGTTAATTTGGAATGTTTTCAGATAAGATACGCTGAGGAAATACAAGATAAACTTTAGGATATGATTTATTATCATTTTTGTTAATGTCTCTTTTTCTTAAATCAGGCCCAACCTCGTTGACAGCTTTTAGTTGCCTCATAAGACTTCCAAAACCACTCAACCGAGAGAAGTAATTTAACTTAGGAATTCATAATGGAAAAAGGCCACAAAAAAGTTCCGTCCTGCGTATAAAACAGCGTAGTTTACATTATTCGCAACAGAGGGCGCTGTAGTAAAAAAAGGAGGAAACTTCCCAGTCCTCATGTTTTTATACCTTTGGGTTCAGGAAAACACAATGGTGAGTCAGCCGCTAAAATCGGGTTTTCAGGTGTTTTCCACGAAGATATAACTTTGCAGATCGATTACATTTTAATATGCGAATCAAGATTTAATTAATCATGGAATTTCGTCATTGAACTCGATGAGTTGATTGTCTGTGTTGCCGGCTCTCGGCCTATAAAGATCGTCCGAAATTGATGTCTAAATGTATAACAAATGCTAGGTTGGAAAAGAAAGTTATCAGGGGTAAAACAGCTTTAGAAGCAGCATTTTTTTTTTTTTCTTTTAAGTTTTAGAATTAACGTTAAGAAACAAAGATGGGAATTTTGAATCTTAAGTGTAAGTTTGAAAAAGGTTTTCATTTATCCTTTCATGTTTAAGTCCTGAAAGAATTTGAATGCAGCTTTCTCATCAACAGGTAACTGCGAAATAGCAAAATCCCTCACAGCACCTGCAATAAATATAAGTCCATAAATTCACAGAACTTCATAATAAATATTTTCTATTAGAAAACTAGCCAATTAAGATGTTTTGAGAGGTTACGTATAAACAACCACAATAATAGCTGACTCACGCTCAATAAATGGCGAATCACAAAGTTTGGCACGGTTTGCAATAAAATATTTTGCACGATCAAAGTTGAAATAAATGGTGCATTAGTATGCATTTTGACATAGTGTTGAAGTGACAGAAAATACTTAAGTTTGTGTTATTATTATTTTTTTAAATGATGTAATATTTTCAGATTTTTAAAGAAATGCTTTTACAGCATTAGATTTTATTGTTTTTAGTTTCTGAAAAAACATGCATAAATTATGCTTAACATACCATTTATATTTCTTATTATTCTAAAAAAAAAATAACTGACAATGCCACTTCCGTCGTAGTAAATGTTTTTTTTTTTTTTTTTTCGCTAATTTTATAAAATCTCCTGCATACAAAAGTATGAAAAGTGGTAGTACTGTAGAGAAATGTTTGGTAAATACTCTAAAGCAGACACCTTTTAAATCGAAAAAATATTTTAAAGATATTTAATGTTAAAGCAAACCAAAATCGTTCCAGTAAAAAACTTTTATGGGAGCAAAATCTGTATACATACGAATTTAAACATTTTTCTAAGGCTATACATTAGAAGTTTGTAGTGCGCAGACTACATTTATTTTTTTATAATTTGATTCATTGTTTGAGGATCCTTTCAATTTTAAATTAAAATTTTCAGCATTTCGAGAGACATTTTTTGCATATTTTAGAAAAGGTCATTATTTTAAATAGTTGCGAATTGTAAAAACAACGCAAAGAATAATAATCCCTTTAAACTAAAAATTTATTCGCACTTTACTGTTATAAACAGAAAAAAAATCTTTCAAATTATATTTAAATTATTACGGGTTATAAGCAAAAAAATATTGGAAATTACGTCTAAAAAATTGTATTTACACGTGAATATTAAAAAAGAAAGAAAACTTAAAAATAATGAATTCATTAATGAGTTTTAAAAACAGTAATTGGGGGAAATTACGTACGATTTAAAATTTCAAATAATAACATTGCCATATTGTTTAAAATAAAAAAATATTTTTACAGGAGACATTTATATCCTATTTCGAGATCATCTTTTAACTATTATTGCCAATTCTAAGAAAGCGCAAACATTAATATTTCACTTCTAACAATAAAAATATTCTCACGTGAATATTAAAAAGAGAGTGAAAACTTAGGTGAAGACTACGTCAGATTTAAATCGATACACTTAAAATGTCTTATTTAAAACGACTTTCTTATAGCGTTGTTAAAAAATGCCGAGAAGCAAATGCATTCTTGACTAAGTTCATGTTACATTTGTTGATTTTAAATGTTTAACTAATCTTATCTAATCAAACACGAAAACAGCTATTAACAGCAGCTGATTCGACCTTAAAATCCGCCCGTAAAAGGGGAATTAATATAAACCCCTTTAAAAAGAGATCAATATTGGTTTTTAATTATAATTCAATCTTCCGTAATCTTCCTAAAGTCTATCAAATTAGCGGGTTTCTTTTTTTTTTTTTTTTTTTTTTTGTCTAAACGGGGATTGGCGGGCATACCTCGTAAAGACAGAGCCCCCTAGTATAGGAAAGAAGACAAATCTATTAAAAATCTATTAAAAGATATTTTTTCAACTGCCCCATAAAGAGCGTAATGCTAAATAATGTTTGAAACCGGACTGCAATATTTTAAAGCTCAATAATCCATCAACTTCTGAAAATCTAAATATGAAATAAATGTCATGTCTACCATTTAGTTCATAAATTTGGAATAGAATGTGTTAAAAAATAGTTAAAATTCCTGAAAATATTTTGCATCATATTATCTCATACTGTAACAATCTACAAAATTATGTGTGAAACGGCATCGATTAACTTTCTGTTTTTACTTTTTACTCTATGTAGCTGCAGCAAATAAAATAAAATAAAATAAAATAAAATAAATAAAATAAAATAAAATAAAATAAATAAATAAAATAAAATAAAATAAAAAACATGGAATTTTTTTTTTTGTATTGGCTAGTTCCATGGATTTTTGTAGTGTAAGTCACATACCTGATAACCGTTATCCTTAACGTTATTTTTTAAAAGTTTGCTTGGCATTATTCAATTAATGAGATATCTCCGATAAAATAAATCACATTTTCCCGTTCTAAAATACTGGTAGCCAAAAATCGTAGCACCTGACTTACACTACAAGTACTCATGGGAATAGCCTATTATGAGATTCTGAAGTTTCTTATAGTGTGTGATTACGCACCGCCCTCTGTTGATAGAAATTTAAATTATATTATTGATATAAAATACAAAATTTTTGCATATGAGGACTTGAGTTTCATAACTCGCCTTATCCAAAATTTAAAAAATCATGTTTTCTCTATCAATCTATTCTATTGGTAAACATGCATGGAAAAAACACAACAATGTGCAAAAAAAAAAAAATAGTTTTCTGCCATTTAAAAAACTTGGTTTACAATCCAAACCAATGGACGCAGTTAGAAATTTTTCATGATTTCCCAAAATTTGATTTTCTGGATAAGGAGGTGAGTTTTGAAACTTAGGAGGGAGTATCAAAAAGTTTTTGCCCTCACATAGAAATAATTGAGTGAAATTTATGAAATTGCTACATTGTATTAGTCCTTTCTATAGAACCACCGTGCAGAGTAACACATTTCTGCAAACAGTATTTCAAAAAGAGGGGGGAGGATGTATTCCAGGAGGCGCAATAGTAGACCCAAAGGGGGCATTTTTCTAACTTTTGCCGACCCCCACATGTGACATATTGGTGGAAAGGCCTGTGACCACGTATTCATGCTATGCTCCTCCTGAGTCCCTCCCTCCAAATTTGCCCCCCGGGCATGAATGGTGTCCACAAAATTTACAAAAGTGCCCCCCGAAGGGTGCGAATTTGGGGGAGGGGCGGGGGAGGTACATAACATGAATAAGTGGTCATACGCCTTTCCAACGTTATGTCACATGTGAAGGTCGGTAAAAGTTAGAAAACTGCCCTCTTTAGGTCTACTATCGCGTCTCCTGGAATACATCCTCCCCCCTCTTCAGTTTCATAAAATTCATTTAATTATTTCTATGTGAGCGCAAAAACTTATTGGTACACCCTCGTACGTCCTCACATGTTCTTCGTACGAATCTACAATTTGTGACAGTAGGGGAAAAAGGAGAGTTCAGCGTCAGCAGGCGGATTGCGGATTGGGAGGATTGAGGAGGAGGGAGGAATCCACCTGTGGGAGGTTTCTTAGAGTAGGAGAGGCTAAATTTTTGAGGGGGGCTTAATTTTTGAGGGTGCTTAATTTTTGAGAGGGGCTTATTTTTTTTTTTAAGTAGAGAATCGTTCCCTTGAGAATAAAAATCAGGAAAACGGTTAGAGGGTCTACCCCCCCCCCCCCCCGAATTTTTTTTTTAAGTTTCTTACCATTCTGGATTTTCAAGGACTGGATTCAAGGAATCTGAAATAATAAAATAACAATTAAAAAAGTATCAATACTTGTGGTCATTAGCTAAGAACTTTGTATTTTATCAAAATGAATTTAGTCTGAGTGACGAAAGTCAAATTGGTGAAATACATAGCTCTCATTGCCCAGGCCTAACTGCGAGGAGGTTGACCACTTTAAGCCCACACACACACATTCACACACACTTTTTTGAAAATTCTGTTTTTTTTTTGTTTTTTTTTTTTTCTGAATTGTCTTAGAATTTGAATGAAGATAAAAATGTCTTATGTTTTCTGAAAAAAAATTTTGATGCTGCCATCTGTATGCGGTAGTGCGAATTTATTATTGAAAATAGTATTTTATTTTTGAAAAGTTTTGAGGAAGGTTTGAACCTGCAAAATAGTCTCTTGGCTCGATGATATGTTGAAGACTTAACTAATCGAGCCAAGAAACTATGTCTATATGTTTAGATTTTAGATGTTTCAAAACAAAAAATTGTATTCCCCCTTCTGTATGCGCAAAGAGAGGTTGGTTTCTTAAGATAACTCATTAATACCTATTTTAACTGCTCACTCTGCGAATTCTTTTAATGTGTATGATTTTTATTTTTAGTTTAACTGATTTTATCGATTTTGTGAATGAGAGTTTGATTATTTTACCAAGCTAAGGTTTCGAACCTGCGAACTCCCATTCAAATTTCATTTTTTGTAACTGATAAGCTATCCACTATTCAAACCACGCCCCGACAATTACTGAATTACTTTTGAACACTATATATTTTAAAAAAATAGCTACCTCTTTCTTATACTAGGGAAGTTAATACAATTTATGTTTAAATTGAAGAAATAATTAATTTTTTATATTTCTTTAATAAGCAAGTCATTTTTTAGATCGATTAGAAGGCTACCAAACGATTTGAATTAAACATTGTTTTTACCAGTATTAATCCTCTCACCTAATTTTAAAATTATACTTTTTCTTGTAAACCATATCATATTCATTTAATCGTCTAAAATACACTTCCTAAACCCTCTTATCAACGTTACTCACTATCTATCACAAACATCCGATAAGTCTAATCAGCTTTTTTCAACAGAAAATAGCTAATATGTAAATATTGATAACTATTGAAGAGATTATTTCACTTGTTTTCAGATTTTAAATGAAAGTTTGAACAGATTTTCTATTTATCAATTATTATAAATTGAATCAACTCATAGTTTGTTATTGCAATAGATAATTATTTGATGATTCTACACTAGTTCTAATGAATTTTGAAACTACTGCTTCACTTCAACTCATTCTTTTATACAGTTTAATAAATTTAGTATGATTTAAACCATTGGTTTGTCATATATTTCACTGAAATAATAAAATTAATGTGTAAAACCTTAGAATGACGAATTCAAAAACGTAACATGATGAATCATATACTTTTTAAACATTACATAAATACATTTGGATTGATTCACTTCCTGTGAACTTTCTACACATACTTTTTTATACCACGTGTTTTTCTGAAATTTTTTCACCAATCATATTACATGATTTGCACTATCGTAATAATTTTTTAACATGTGCCCCCTATGATTATATATAAAATTGAATGAAACAAGACTTTTTCATTAGTGTTTGCTATTTTTTGAGTGTGTGAAGACGCTTTTTTCACTTAGGATAATATGGCTAGTTTTCAAGATGGACATTCTACTATGTTAAGCGATGATGTATCAAGTTTGAATAATCAATGTTTTTCATCAAGATTAAATGATCAAGACATGGGATTAATAGTACAACCTAAAGTAGAACCCGTTTCAGATGATGAAGCGGAATCCTCCTCATCAGAACTGAAGAAACAGAAGCCACCTTTTTTGTGTACTGTTTGCAGCAAATCTTTTTCACGAAAAGGCAATTTAAAACAACATTTGATGATTCATTCAGAAGAAAGACCATTTTTATGTGACATCTGCCAAAAAGCATTCTCTAGAAAGGCTATTTTGAATCGTCATAAACTATCCCATTTAAAGATTCCTTCCCAACATAAATGTGAATCGTGCGGTGAAGCGTACTCAAGAAAGTATGACTTATTAAAACACATGAAGATCCACAAGTCCTCCAAAAAGGATAAATGTATACAGCGTAGTGAAATATTCAATCCCAACTCCGATTTTTTATATCATTTGAAAACTTCACAGAGAGTTAGATGCAAAATTGATAATTCATCCTCTTTAAAAGATATGTTTTTTGAGAAGGTTAAGCATTTTAAAAGGCAAAATGCGTTAAACATATTTACTAAAACTGTAATCAACTCTAACGAGGAGAATGCTACAGACTTTAACACATTTTTTGATAGTATTCATTCGGACGTTTTAAACGAATTAATCTACCAGATTCAAGTTAAAAGATCGATGAAATGGTATGCAAGTGTACAAGTTGTTGTATATCGTGTAACACAGGAGGGTGTCTTAGAGATTGCCACACCCTATTTCCTTTCAAAAACTATACTTGAATTAACGAAACAAAACTTATCTGAACATGTTGAGGATACCTTTGCAAAAATTATTAAGTCCTATGAGAAGTCCACCAGACGTGGTTTTAATTGGAAATTAGAGAAAATATTGAATTTAGAACTATCTACCTTTAAAATATAACATGATTTGAAATGTTTATACCTTTTTGAAATATGTGTACTCATGTTCTCACTATTGTAACTATTGAAAACAACGAATAAATAATGCGTAAATGAAAAAGCTGTTGTCTGTTTATTTTTGTTAGAACAACTTGTCATTTTTAATAACTCATGAAGTCGTAACGGCTTTATTTACTATTTTTTTTTCAATTTCTTATCAAATGAATAATGAGTTAACTATCTTTTATTAATTTCATATTAAAAGTCTGAAATTATCCATTGAAATAGTTATTTTGCAATATTTCTAATTTATCATAATTATTTTTAAAGTTTAATATATCACTCGTTGTTTGTATAAACAGCTGTTATTGTTTACTAATAATAATATTATCATTTATTACCATACAATTCTTTAAAAAAAGCATAGAACCATTAACATAATATATATCATTAAACACTTTTTTAAAAACTGTTACCTTGTGTTGCCATTGAATTCTTCAAAACAAAAAAGAATAAAACTAAAATCATTATCATTAAATATCATACACCACTTATATAAAGATTGTTACTTTGTGTTGCCATACAATTCTTCAAAAAAAAGAATAAAACTAAAACTATTAACATTAAATATCATATACTGTAAATACAAAAATTGTTACCTTGTGTTGCCATACTATTCTTCAAAAAAGGATAAAACCATTGCCATAATATATTATTCACCACTTAAATAAACTGTTTATATATATTTTTTTAGACTTAAACTAAAATTAATGACATTACAAATTCTTTTAAGTGTTTATCTGTAACCGACACTGATTTTTAACGTATATTAAGGGATGTGCTGTTTCTAAACATTCAGTTTCCAACTGATTTTTGTTCTAACTTCATCTAATGTTACCTTTATTTTTTGAAAATGGGTTCTGTAGTAAATATGTTAAAAAGATCTTCCGACAAAGTGGCTTCTTCTTCAAAGTATCAACGTTTAGAAGAACCTAATGATCCCACTTCCGCAAGTGAATTAAATATACCAAGATTGGAAACTCCTAATTTATTAAACACTGACTGTGGGACAATATCACGTGATTTATCCGCTACTGATTACTCACCGAATGTGAAATCTGAAATCGATATGAATTTTTTTATCCCTAACTTTGGTGATGATACTACATCTTCCGAGAATTCATGCCAAGAGTCAATTTCTGTCGAGGACTATTTGAATATATTTTTCAAAGACATGAATTTTGAATCCGCTTTAACCTCGACCCCAGCTAGTAACATAATTTCACAAGACGAATCCTTTCAAGAACGTACTATTGACCAAGAGGTTTCTGATTCCCAACCAAGCAACCTTTCTAAAGCAAGTGATGAATTACAAAGCACAACCCCACCTACGAATGTCATTCCACAGTCTAAAACTAGCAAATCCAATCATCCTATTGTATTTCGAGAAGAACTCAGTGACTGTATCTTTTTAATTTTAAAGTTGCATAATAGACAATTTCATATTCATATTCGAGAATTTAAACGCAGTGGGCTTACTAGTGAAGAAATTCTAACGAAAAATGGTATTATTATGGATGTTAACAGCTGGTTCGAATTTTGCAAGAAAATTTTTTCATTTAATTTGAGATATAAAAGTTCCTCATTTGTTTCTAATAACATGATATTAGTGTTAAATTTTAATAATTCTATCATGCGAATTAAAAATTTAAAGAATTATTCTCACATTGACTTAAACGAGTATCAGTTGCTGAAATTAAAAGAAAAAATACATGATTTGAATAAGGAACTTCTTCAGCATATATATGTAAACCATATACCAAGCTTAATTAGGCAGAAATGTATTATTGGTCATATATCTACAGAAAATGAACTCATGTTGCAGTCTAAACTTATAACATGTATTGAGAATAATGTATTAACTATACTAAACCGCATTTTTGAATGTGATGGATGTATTTTTAATCAGAAATCTCAAAGCCCTCATTCCTGTTGTATACTAAATAATCGACAAAAATTTGAAAAACTAGGAGAGATGTTATTAACACTTATAGATTTAGATTTTGTTATTTCCTCATTTTTAAACGGAGTGGATTGTGTTAGTGAAAACTTTTTATCAAACATTCATGTAGAAACAATTCAAAACGAATTGTTTAAAATAATAAAATAAAATGTATTGCTATCCTTTTTAATACGTGTGTGTTTATTTTTCTAAAGTGTATGTTTATTTTGTTATGTCTTTTAGAACTTTTAATAGAGTGTTAGACTTAAATTTGCATATGTATATAACTAAAGAAATCAACAATTCTTTAACAATTAAAAAATTAACACAAGTTTAAAATATTAAACTAATAATCTTAATACTATAATTTCTACTTTCTAATATATATATATATATATATATATGAAACTTAATTATATAAAAAAGTTTTCAATAATAATAATAAGTTTAGAAAATTAAAAAGTTTAAAAAACAAAATTAAGAAACTCATTTAAAAAAATATTTGAAAAGTTAAAAAAAAATAAAGTTTTCAAAATTAAAAAATCTTTATAAAAAAAAAAAAAATTAAAAAAAAAAATTAAAAAGTTTACAAAAGTTAAAAAAAAATATTAAAAAGTTTACAAAAGTTAAAAAAAAAAAGTAAAAAAAAAATTAAGTTATCAAAATTAAAAAAAAAAAAATTATAAAAACTTAATAGATTAAGTTTTCAAAAGTGAGTTTACCTATTCGTATATGTATACATGCATGTGACTTTCATTATGTTTCAGTTTAATACTTCTTTTTATCCTATAAAAGTGTTAGATTAATATATACTTATAAAAATATTTGTAAGTTAAATTTAAAAAAAAGTAACTTATAAAAAAAAAATTTTTACAAAATTTAAAAAAAAAAAAAATCTTTCTAAATAAAAAGTTTTCAAAATTTAAAAAAAAACTTTTTAAATAAAAAATGTTTTCAAAATTTAAAAAAAAAAATTATAAATAAAAAAAAAAGTTTTCAAAATTAAAAAAAAAGTACTTTGTAAATAAAAAAAATATTAAAAAGTTTACAAAAAAAAACTTTTTTTATAAAAAATATTTTCAAAATTAAAAA
Organism: Maratus speciosus; assembly: GCA_963932465.1. Taxonomy (NCBI): domain Eukaryota; kingdom Metazoa; phylum Arthropoda; class Arachnida; order Araneae; family Salticidae; genus Maratus; species Maratus speciosus. The sequence continues at coordinate 482,769,806 of OZ010797.1, forward strand.
AAAATTGTAAGTAAAAAAAAAAAAGTTTTCAAAATTAAAAAAAAAAATAATTTGTAAATTAAAAAAAATATATTAAAAAGTTTATAAAATTTAAAAGTTAAAAAAAAAACTTTGTAAAAAGTTTTCAAAATTAAGCTATCAAAATTAAAAAAAAAAAACTTAATAAATTATGTTATCAAAAGTCAGTTCACCTAACTGTATATGTATCTGACTTTCATAATTAAAAAAGTTATCAAAAAGTTGAATTAGATTGCGAATACAAGTATACAATCAGTCATAGCAATTAACCAATCAATGATATCAATCAATAAATCAAACCAATCAATCAATCATATTAATCAACCAAACAATAATATCAATCAATCATATCGATCAATAAATCAAACCAATCAATCATATTAATCAACCAAACAATAATATCAATCAGTCATATCGATCAATAAATCAAACCAATCAATCATATTAATCAACCAAACAATAATATCAATTAATCATATCGATCAATAAATCATATTAATCATATCAAGCTATCATATCAATCATATCAATCAATCAACCAATCATTCATATCAGTCAACCAATCATTCATATTAATCAATGATTCATATTAATCATATCAATCGATTAATCAAGATACTGAATACAAGTATTCATACAAATAAATCACATCAATTGCAGTTCAAGTATTACAAGTCAGTATAATAACATTATAAGAAAGTTTTGAATTAATACAATGATTAACTATCAACATTTTGTAACAGCACTTTTACAAAAGCAATGTATGAATAAATATTTTAGTTACAAAAAATATTTAAAATACTTTTGAAAGTTAATAAAATTATTTTCCAAAAATGTTAAAAACATTACAAGCTGCTAAAACCTACAATTTAACAAGAATGAGTTGTCCTATATTTCCTTTGTATGTGCATGTCTTATATTTCCTTTCTATTTGTATTTGAGTATATGTATACGGATTCCTCCTTTTAATTATGTTTTGTAGTATACACTTAAAATATATATAGTATATATAAAACATTAAATTAAAATATTCTTTAGTTATTAAAAAGTTTAAAAAATCAGCAATTTTTTTAATATTATAAGATAACAAAAATTATTTTGTAATTTATTAAAAGTGAATTTACCTATCACTATATATGCGTTTCATAAGATAAATCTTCTTTATGTTAACATCCTACCCACATTTTATTTTATAGTTATACACATCGAAACGAAAAAAAAATAAACAATCTATTATTAAATTCTTCAATTTAAAATTTTAATACATACATACATACTTAAACATTTATATAAATATAATGAACTCACCATGTTTGAACTCAGAAAAGAGATGATGAGCTTATCACGTGGTAGATTGTGCCGTAATCAATTAGATATCACGTGCCTTCTTCGTGCCTTTTGATTGTCTTATCTACAATCAGATTGTATTATCAATCACGTGATCTAACTGATATGAGTCTATACCAAGACACTAGCCATTTTCACTTCAGTCATCGAATATGTAGGTCGTATATTTTTTTGAAAGTCTTATTTTATGGAATCTTCAGCAACATGACATCAGATATTTGCAAATAAAATCCTGTTAAAATCTTTCTCGCAATTGTGAACAAAGATTAATTTTCATATTGTTTAAGTATAATCATTGATTATTTAACTGGATAATAATATTTTTTAGAAGTAACTTAAATTTCTTATAAAAACTAGTATATATTCTAGTATAAAGAGTTTATAAAAGTTTAAAAAACTTGGTTAATATTCAAACTTGAATTCTATGAATGATGCAATAAATACTTCCGTTTTTATAAGAAATTTAAGTTACTTCTAAAAAATATTATTATCCAGTTAAATAATCAATGATTATACTTAAACAATATGAAAATTAATCTTTGTTCACAATTGCGAGAAAGATTTTAACAGGATTTTATTTGCAAATATCTGATGTCATGTTGCTGAAGATTCCATAAAATAAGACTTTCAAAAAAATATACGACCTACATATTCGATGACTGAAGTGAAAATGGCTAGTGTCTTGGTATAGACTCATATCAGTTAGATCACGTGATTGATAATACAATCTGATTGTAGATAAGACAATCAAAAGGCACGAAGAAGGCACGTGATATCTAATTGATTACCGCACAATCTACCACGTGATAAGCTCATCATCTCTTTTCTGAGTTCAAACATGGTGAGTTCATTATATTTATATAAATGTTTAAGTATGTATGTATGTATTAAAATTTTAAATTGAAGAATTTAATAATAGATTGTTTATTTTTTTTTTTTTCGTTTCGATGTGTATAACTATAAAATAAAATGTGGGTAGGATGTTAACATAAAGAAGATTTATCTTATGAAACGCATATATAGTGATAGGTAAATTCACTTTTAATAAATTACAAAATAATTTTTGTTATCTTATAATATTAAAAGAATTGCTGATTTTTTAAACTTTTTAATAACTAAAGAATATTTTAATTTAATGTTTTATATATACTATATATATTTTAAGTGTATACTACAAAACATAATTAAAAGGAGGAATCCGTATACATATACTCAAATACAAATAGAAAGGAAATATAAGACATGCACATACAAAGGAAATATAGGACAACTCATTCTTGTTAAATTGTAGGTTTTAGCAGCTTGTAATGTTTTTAACATTTTTGGAAAATAATTTTATTAACTTTCAAAAGCATTTTAAATATTTTTTGTAACTAAAATATTTATTCATACATTGCTTTTGTAAAAGTGCTGTTACAAAATGTTGATAGTTAATCATTGTATTAATTCAAAACTTTCTTATAATGTTATTATACTGACTTGTAATACTTGAACTGCAATTGATGTGATTTATTTGTATGAATACTTGTATTCAGTATCTTGATTAATCGATTGATATGATTAATATGAATCATTGATTAATATGAATGATTGGTTGACTGATATGAATGATTGGTTGATTGATTGATATGATTGATATGATAGCTTGATATGATTAATATGATTTATTGATCGATATGATTAATTGATATTATTGTTTGGTTGATTAATATGATTGATTGGTTTGATTTATTGATCGATATGACTGATTGATATTATTGTTTGGTTGATTAATATGATTGATTGGTTTGATTTATTGATCGATATGATTGATTGATATTATTGTTTGGTTGATTAATATGATTGATTGATTGGTTTGATTTATTGATTGATATCATTGATTGGTTAATTGCTATGACTGATTGTATACTTGTATTCGCAATCTAATTCAACTTTTTGATAACTTTTTTAATTATGAAAGTCAGATACATATACAGTTAGGTGAACTGACTTTTGATAACATAATTTATTAAGTTTTTTTTTTTAATTTTGATAGCTTAATTTTGAAAACTTTTTACAAAGTTTTTTTTTTAACTTTTAAATTTTATAAACTTTTTAATATATTTTTTTTAATTTACAAATTATTATTTTTTTTAATTTTGAAAACTTTTTTTTTTTTTACTTACAATTTTTTTTTAATTTTGAAAATATTTTTTATAAAAAAAGTTTTTTTTTGTAAACTTTTTAATATTTTTTTTATTTACAAAGTACTTTTTTTTTAATTTTGAAAACTTTTTTTTTATTTATAATTTTTTTTTTTAAATTTTGAAAACATTTTTTATTTAAAAAGTTTTTTTTTAAATTTTGAAAACTTTTTATTTAGAAAGATTTTTTTTTTTTTTAAATTTTGTAAACATTTTTTTTTATAAGTTACTTTTTTTTAAATTTAACTTACAAATATTTTTATAAGTATATATTAATCTAACACTTTTATAGGATAAAAAGAAGTATTAAACTGAAACATAATGAAAGTCACATGCATGTATACATATACGAATAGGTAAACTCACTTTTGAAAACTTAATCTATTAAGTTTTTATAATTTTTTTTTTTTTAATTTTGATAACTTAAATTTTTTTTTACTTTTTTTTTTAAGTTTTGTAAACTTTTTAATATTTTTTTTTTAACTTTTGTAAACTTTTTAATTTTTTTTTTTAATTTTTTTTTTTTTATAAAGATTTTTTAATTTTGAAAACTTTATTTTTTTTTAACTTTTCAAATATTTTTTTCAATGAGTTTCTTAATTTTGTTTTTTAAACTTTTTAATTTTCTAAACTTATTATTATTATTGAAAACTTTTTTATATAATTAAGTTTCATATATATATATATATATATATTAGAAAGTAGAAATTATAGTATTAAGATTATTAGTTTAATATTTTAAACTTGTGTTAATTTTTTAATTGTTAAAGAATTGTTGATTTCTTTAGTTATATACATATGCAAATTTAAGTCTAACACTCTATTAAAAGTTCTAAAAGACATAACAAAATAAACATACACTTTAGAAAAATAAACACACACGTATTAAAAAGGATAGCAATACATTTTATTTTATTATTTTAAACAATTCGTTTTGAATTGTTTCTACATGAATGTTTGTTAAAAAGTTTTCACTAACACAATCCACTCCGTTTAAAAATGAGGAAATAACAAAATCTAAATCTATAAGTGTTAATAACATCTCTCCTAGTTTTTCAAATTTTTGTCGATTATTTAGTATACAACAGGAATGAGGGCTTTGAGATTTCTGATTAAAAATACATCCATCACATTCAAAAATGCGGTTTAGTATAGTTAATACATTATTCTCAATACATGTTATAAGTTTAGACTGCAACATGAGTTCATTTTCTGTAGATATATGACCAATAATACATTTCTGCCTAATTAAGCTTGGTATATGGTTTACATATATATGCTGAAGAAGTTCCTTATTCAAATCATGTATTTTTTCTTTTAATTTCAGCAACTGATACTCGTTTAAGTCAATGTGAGAATAATTCTTTACATTTTTAATTCGCATGATAGAATTATTAAAATTTAACACTAATATCATGTTATTAGAAACAAATGAGGAACTTTTATATCTCAAATTAAATGAAAAAATTTTCTTGCAAAATTCGAACCAGCTGTTAACATCCATAATAATACCATTTTTCGTTAGAATTTCTTCACTAGTAAGCCCACTGCGTTTAAATTCTCGAATATGAATATGAAATTGTCTATTATGCAACTTTAAAATTAAAAAGATACAGTCACTGAGTTCTTCTCGAAATACAATAGGATGATTGGATTTGCTAGTTTTAGACTGTGGAATGACATTCGTAGGTGGGGTTGTGCTTTGTAATTCATCACTTGCTTTAGAAAGGTTGCTTGGTTGGGAATCAGAAACCTCTTGGTCAATAGTACGTTCTTGAAAGGATTCGTCTTGTGAAATTATGTTACTAGCTGGGGTCGAGGTTAAAGCGGATTCAAAATTCATGTCTTTGAAAAATATATTCAAATAGTCCTCGACAGAAATTGACTCTTGGCATGAATTCTCGGAAGATGTAGTATCATCACCAAAGTTAGGGATAAAAAAATTCATATCGATTTCAGATTTCACATTCGGTGAGTAATCAGTAGTGGATAAATCACGTGATATTGTCCCACAGTCAGTGTTTAATAAATTAGGAGTTTCCAATCTTGGTATATTTAATTCACTTGCGGAAGTGGGATCATTAGGTTCTTCTAAACGTTGATACTTTGAAGAAGAAGCCACTTTGTCGGAAGATCTTTTTAACATATTTACTACAGAACCCATTTTCAAAAAATAAAGGTAACATTAGATGAAGTTAGAACAAAAATCAGTTGGAAACTGAATGTTTAGAAACAGCACATCCCTTAATATACGTTAAAAATCAGTGTCGGTTACAGATAAACACTTAAAAGAATTTGTAATGTCATTAATTTTAGTTTAAGTCTAAAAAAATATATATAAACAGTTTATTTAAGTGGTGAATAATATATTATGGCAATGGTTTTATCCTTTTTTGAAGAATAGTATGGCAACACAAGGTAACAATTTTTGTATTTACAGTATATGATATTTAATGTTAATAGTTTTAGTTTTATTCTTTTTTTGAAGAATTGTATGGCAACACAAAGTAACAATTTTTATATAAGTGGTGTATGATATTTAATGATAATGATTTTAGATTTATTCTTTTTTGTTTTGAAGAATTCAATGGCAACACAAGGTAACAGTTTTTAAAAAAGTGTTTAATGATATATATTATGTTAATGGTTCTATGCTTTTTTTAAAGAATTGTATGGTAATAAATGATAATATTATTATTAATAAACAATAACAGCTGTTTATACAAACAACGAGTGATATATTAAACTTTAAAAATAATTATGATAAATTAGAAATATTGCAAAATAACTATTTCAATGGATAATTTCAGACTTTTAATATGAAATTAATAAAAGATAGTTAACTCATTATTCATTTGATAAGAAATTGAAAAAAAATAGTAAATAAAGCCGTTACGACTTCATGAGTTATTAAAAATGACAAGTTGTTCTAACAAAAATAAACAGACAACAGCTTTTTCATTTACGCATTATTTATTCGTTGTTTTCAATAGTTACAATAGTGAGAACATGAGTACACATATTTCAAAAAGGTATAAACATTTCAAATCATGTTATATTTTAAAGGTAGATAGTTCTAAATTCAATATTTTCTCTAATTTCCAATTAAAACCACGTCTGGTGGACTTCTCATAGGACTTAATAATTTTTGCAAAGGTATCCTCAACATGTTCAGATAAGTTTTGTTTCGTTAATTCAAGTATAGTTTTTGAAAGGAAATAGGGTGTGGCAATCTCTAAGACACCCTCCTCTGTTACACGATATACAACAACTTGTACACTTGCATACCATTTCATCGATCTTTTAACTTGAATCTGGTAGATTAATTCGTTTAAAACGTCCGAATGAATACTATCAAAAAATGTGTTAAAATCTGTAGCATTCTCCTCGTTAGAGTTGATTACAGTTTTAGTAAATATGTTTAACGCATTTTGCCTTTTAAAATGCTTAACCTTCTTCAAAAACATATCTTTTAAAGAGGATGAATTATCAATTTTGCATCTAACTCTCTGTGAAGTTTTCAAATGATATAAAAAATCGGAGTTGGGATTGAATATTTCACTACGCTATACATTTATCCTTTTTGGAGGACTTGTGGATCTTCATGTGTTTTAATAAGTCATACTTTCTTGAGTACGCTTCACCGCACGATTCACATTTATGTTGGGAAGGAATCTTTAAATGGGATAGTTTATGACGATTCAAAATAGCCTTTCTAGAGAATGCTTTTTGGCAGATGTCACATAAAAATGGTCTTTCTTCTGAATGAATCATCAAATGTTGTTTTAAATTGCCTTTTCGTGAAAAAGATTTGCTGCAAACAGTACACAAAAAAGGTGGCTTCTGTTTCTTCAGTTCTGATGAGGAGGATTCCGCTTCATCATCTGAAACGGGTTCTACTTTAGGTTGTACTATTAATCCCATGTCTTGATCATTTAATCTTGATGAAAAACATTGATTATTCAAACTTGATACATCATCGCTTAACATAGTAGAATGTCCATCTTGAAAACTAGCCATATTATCCTAAGTGAAAAAAGCGTCTTCACACACTCAAAAAATAGCAAACACTAATGAAAAAGTCTTGTTTCATTCAATTTTATATATAATCATAGGGGGCACATGTTAAAAAATTATTACGATAGTGCAAATCATGTAATATGATTGGTGAAAAAATTTCAGAAAAACACGTGGTATAAAAAAGTATGTGTAGAAAGTTCACAGGAAGTGAATCAATCCAAATGTATTTATGTAATGTTTAAAAAGTATATGATTCATCATGTTACGTTTTTGAATTCGTCATTCTAAGGTTTTACACATTAATTTTATTATTTCAGTGAAATATATGACAAACCAATGGTTTAAATCATACTAAATTTATTAAACTGTATAAAAGAATGAGTTGAAGTGAAGCAGTAGTTTCAAAATTCATTAGAACTAGTGTAGAATCATCAAATAATTATCTATTGCAATAACAAACTATGAGTTGATTCAATTTATAATAATTGATAAATAGAAAATCTGTTCAAACTTTCATTTAAAATCTGAAAACAAGTGAAATAATCTCTTCAATAGTTATCAATATTTACATATTAGCTATTTTCTGTTGAAAAAAGCTGATTAGACTTATCGGATGTTTGTGATAGATAGTGAGTAACGTTGATAAGAGGGTTTAGGAAGTGTATTTTAGACGATTAAATGAATATGATATGGTTTACAAGAAAAAGCATAATTTTAAAATTAGGTGAGAGGATTAATACTGGTAAAAACAATGTTTAATTCAAATCGTTTGGTAGCCTTCTAATCGATCTAAAAAATGACTTGCTTATTAAAGAAATATAAAAAATTAATTATTTCTTCAATTTAAACATAAATTGTATTAACTTCCCTAGTATAAGAAAGAGGTAGCTATTTTTTTAAAATATATAGTGTTCAAAAGTAATTCAGTAATTGTCGGGGCGCGGTTTGAATAGTGGATAGCTTATCAGTTACAAAAAATGAAATTTGAATGGGAGTTCGCAGGTTCGAAACCTTAGCTTGGTAAAATAATCAAACTCTCATTCACAAAATCGATAAAATCAGTTAAACTAAAAATAAAAATCATACACATTAAAAGAATTCGCAGAGTGAGCAGTTAAAATAGGTATTAATGAGTTATCTTAAGAAACCAACCTCTCTTTGCGCATACAGAAGGGGGAATACAATTTTTTGTTTTGAAACATCTAAAATCTAAACATATAGACATAGTTTCTTGGCTCGATTAGTTAAGTCTTCAACATATCATCGAGCCAAGAGACTATTTTGCAGGTTCAAACCTTCCTCAAAACTTTTCAAAAATAAAATACTATTTTCAATAATAAATTCGCACTACCGCATACAGATGGCAGCATCAAAAATTTTTTTCAGAAAACATAAGACATTTTTATCTTCATTCAAATTCTAAGACAATTCAGAAAAAAAAAAAAAAAAAAAAAAAAAAAAAAAACAGAATTTTCAAAAAAGTGTGTGTGAATGTGTGTGTGTGGGCTTAAAGTGGTCAACCTCCTCGCGGTTAAGCCTGGGCAATGAGAGCTATGTATTTCACCAATTTGACTTTCGTCACTCAGACTAAATTCATTTTGATAAAATACAAAGTTCTTAGCTAATGACCACAAGTATTGATACTTTTTTAATTGTTATTTTATTATTTCAGATTCCTTGAATCCAGTCCTTGAAAATCCAGAATGGTAAGAAACTTAAAAAAAAAATTCGGGGGGGGGGGGGGTAGACCCTCTAACCGTTTTCCTGATTTTTATTCTCAAGGGAACGATTCTCTACTTAAAAAAAAAAAGCCCCTCTCAAAAATTAAGCCCCCTCAAAAATTAAGCCCCCATCAAAAATTTAGCCTCTCCTACTCTAAGAAACCTCCCACAGGTGGATTCCACCCTCCTCCTCTATCCACAAGGTGGATTCCTCCCTCCTCCTCAATCCTCCCAATCCGCAATCCGCCTGCTGACGCTGAACTCTCCTTTTTCCCCTACTTGTGACCGATTTGCAAGAAACTTGATATACACAGGGTTCGTACGGGTCCTTAAATTTCCTGAATAAGAAATTCTTCAGTACCAGGACTTTGCTTAAATAAAGCGAAGTTTTGCGCTTTTAAACTGGATTTATTTTTCTATAAAAAAAAATGCTGATATTTGGCCTTGAAAATAACGGTACCCATACGAACCCTGATACAGTAGCGCTCAAAAGTATTTTGACAACCTTATATTCTCTCTTATTTTATTTATTATAAAAATATAAAAGAAAATATATTCCCTATAATTGAGAACACTATGATTGCAGTTATTCAAATGTATCAAGTTTCAACTTGTTTGTTTACATTCGGCGCCACCGAAGAAATATGACTCCCCCTTAGCTAAAAAGTATTTTGACAATTAGTTTGCATTTAATTGTTGAAGGTGTCAGTGGTGCTATAGCTTCGATTAGTGTTTATATTTACTTATTCTGATTATTTTTAAGGATCAGGAATGCCGAAATGTAAAAAATATTCTAGTGATTCTAGAAAAGTCACTGTAAATGCACTTAAGAAAGGTAGACTTCAAGCAGAACTAGCTCGTTCTTTTAACGTGTCTCGGCATTTTTTATTACATAGAATAAAGTTTTTAATAAACAGAAATACATCGAAAATAAGCCTCAAAGTAGCCATCCGAAAAAAACAACTTGCAATGTTGACTGTATTATAAAAATTATATCTAAAAGTGATTGTCGTAACTCCGCTGTAATAATAAAAAATGAATTGAAAGAAAATTACGGCATAGACATACACGTTTCATCAGTCAAACGACGCCTAAACTTTTATTGTTTACATGGCAGAAGACCAGCATAAACACGTTTGTTATCTACTAAGAATAGGAAGGCTAGAGTTGCATTTGTAAAACGGCATAACCCTTTCAGGGGCAAAGCAATTCCATTGCTAAAGTGAAAAATTAATGATTGACACCGGAATTTGAAAACAAATTTATTTGTAAATAAGAAAAAGCTATATTTCGCAGAGATCTCTCTGCAGTTAGATGTTTTTCCTCGTACGAACTCATGCATCAAGACACTTCAAAGTCTGGGTATGAAGCATTGGATTGCTAGGAGATCCCTGGAGCACTGCTCAACTGTTACGTCAACACAAACAATAAACCGAATTTTTTTTAACCAAAATTCTGGTGTCAATCATTAATTTCAACACTTGAGCAATGAAATTGCTTTGCCTTTGTAAGGGTTATGCCGTTTTACAAATGCAACTCTAGCCTTCTTATTCTTATTAAATTAGATACGTGTTTTTGCCATGTAAACCATTGACTGATGAAACGTGTATGTCTATGCCGTAATTTTCTTTCAATTCATTTTTTATTATTACAGTGGACTCACGACAATCACTTGTAAATATCATTTTTATAATACAGTCAACATTGCAAGTTGTTGTTTTTTTCGGATGGCCACTTTGAGGCATATTTTCGATGTATTTCTGTTTATTAAAAACTTTATTCCATGTAATAACAAGTTGCCGAGACACGTTAAAAGTCTGCTTGCAGTCTAACTTTCTTAAGTGCATTTACAGCGGCTTTTCTAGAATTGCTTCAATATTTTTTACATTTCGGTATTCCTGATCTTTAAAATTAATCACAATAAGTCAATATAAACACTAATCGCAGCAATAGCGCCACTGACACCTTCAACAATTAAATGCAAACTAATTGTCAAAATACTTTTGAGCTAAGGAGGAGTCAGACTTCTTCGGTGGCACCGAATGTAAACAAACAAGTTGAAACTTGATACATTTGAATAACTGCAGTCATAGTGTTCTCTATTATAGGGACTATATTTTCTTTTACATTTTTATATTAAATAAAATAAGAGAGAATATAAGGTTGTCAAAATACTTTTGAGAGCTACTGTACATACGTTTAAGGACTCGGCGAACATTACTGGAAAATTTTACTAGTTACAGACACTTATTTTTTTACTAACTGTCACAATTTATCATAATACAAATATTTCTACGTTTAATTTTTAAATGCATATTTGACGTTTTATTGCCACATACCTTAATATAAACTGCACTATTTTCGCATCATAACGTGCAGTTTTCGTAAATAAAAGTAATATATACATATTTCAAGTTCATTAAAATGACATTGTATTGTCATTTAAATTTCCTTCGCATCAGTGGCGGCTCGTAGAATGTTTAGAGGAGGTTCACAATCACAATATAAAAATTACGAAAATATAATTTGTAGGAAGCATATAGATTAAAATACATTTGTGCAGTAATGGATTCAGAATCCTTTTTCTGTGGGTGAAATTTTGCTGTTCTGAGGAAGACAATATGGAATTCGGTGGGATGAGGAGGCTTTCAATGGGGGAATTCCTCTTTTTCGGGGATTTCCCCTAGAATCCCATGAATTTATCACTCTATTTTTGTTTTCCAAGGTTTAAAAAGTCGCAATTAAAAGAAATAAAAAAAAAAAATCCATAAATGGAAAACTTGTACCAATTTTATTTTCTAGAAAGAAAAGTAGATCACAGTACGGCTTACAATTTATCTACAGATGTTTCTCAAGTACAATTTTTTAAATTGAGTCTAAGCACTTTCTTTAGTTCCGAAATGTTAACTTTTCTTCTTGACCAAACTACCATTTTAACTGTTTCTAAATACTTGTTTTATATAACAATAAATGTAAGAACAATACAAACAGAGAGATTAACAATTAGAAAAAAAATGTAACTTAATATTCAAATCGCAAAAGAAATCAAATGTACAAGAAAATTACCCCTAAAAATGCAATGCTGCCGCTCATTGAAGGTTGTGCGAACGGAAGGGTCTAAGCGAGGCGTTCCCCGGTATTCGTGTCTCCCGTTCCAGCCCGAATAAGTTGGTTTTGAAGAGCATTTCTCCTCTCGTAAGTGCTATGAAGAAAAGACTAGGCGCGTTCCAGGGTTATAGAGAAATAAGGGCAGGCTCATTCATTTGAAGTGTGTATCGCCGCCGTGAATCCACCCCCTCAAAGCAGGGAGTCATGTGTGACGTCACCTGGCTCCCTTCAAGTGAGAGAAGAAACAGTTAGATGGTCATTTTCTTATGTGATTGCATAGAAAAAAGATTCTGAAAATCAAATATTGTCTCGATCTTATTTTCTATTTGAAAGGTTACTTAAAGTTACATATTTTTTTAATATAAAATGGTTCTAAAATCAATTTTAAAATGTCTTCTTGTGTTATTGCTACTAGTAGGAATACGTATCAAACTAAAGAGAACAAATTTTTGGTTTCATCGGTTTCTAAGATTTTGAACTAAAAAGAGAATGGTTTGGCAGATGCCGAAAAAGATGCAGTAAAAAAAAAAAAAAAAAAAAAAAAAAAAAAAAAAAAAAAAAAGCACGAATTTACTGTGGTCATTTTATTGCAGATAATTATGTTGATGATATGCAAAACAGATTATTAGGCTTGCCTATCAAGAAGAGATTAAAAAATTCTTCACTTCCGAATATAAATATGCCTTTCACAAAATCGGAGGAGCAAATATCATCTAGATTAGAAACACGAAAAAGAGAAAAAATTATGAAAGATATGCATGACCGAATAAAGGATATGAGTCCTGTAAAAACATGCATTGCAAATATTATCAGTGAAGTTGATACAAATGAAAACAATGACAGGGAAGATTGCCAAAACTGTGAAATGTTCTTAAAAGATGTACAGAAATTAAATTTTCAGTTAAGATATAAAAGATCTGAATTATCGATGTTGAAGAAAGAAAACATCGTGCATTTAAAATTATGGCACAAAATATAAAAATAACTCAGCGTTATAGAAGAGAAACAATAGCTGAAAAAAAATAAATAAATAAAGAGAAAGTTGCGCGTTCTAGAGGGAGAGAACACAAAATTAAAGAAAAATTATTTTGCTTAATTTGTAAAAATTAACATAAAATGAAACTAATAGTTTGAAAATTGGTGAATTTAAAGTTCTGGTTCTTTATATATTAAAAAATACTTTGAATGAAAATTTTGAAAAATTAAGGTAAATGGAATTTTTCTATTCTAAAAAAAGTAATTAACGCTGTCACCGACACTGTCAGATAATTTTTTGTGACCGTAGTTCTTTCTTCGTTAATAGTAAGAAAACTACTGCATACAAAATAGGAAATTAAGTAGTATTATAGAGAAATGTTTGATAAACACGCTGAGGCAAATAGTTTTTAAATCGAATAATTATTTTAAGAGTATTTAATGTTAAAATTGGTCGAAATCGTTCCATTAAAAAACTTTTATAGGAGAAAAAACTATACATAGGAATTTAATCATTTTTTCCACGGATAATCCATTAAAAGAACACGATGCGCAGACTGCATTTATTTTTTCTAATTGAACCAATTTTTGGGGGGTTTATTTTCATTTTAAATTCGAATTTTCAGCATTTCGAGAGATTTTTAAAGCTGTATAACAATTTAGAAGCTGTATAACAATTAAATTTAAAAAATCAAAAAACGCGACTGCGTAAAAAGCGAACTAATTATTTCGCATCAATGTGAAACTATTTTTTATATTACTTACCTATTTTTCTTTTTTTCTTGTATTGATGACTTTTAAGTTGTGTTTAATTGTTAGTTCCTATCTATAAACCCTATTTTGATGAGGCCTATAAATGTCTATGAAGGTTAGAGTTGCAGTAAAGCTAGAGATCCTACTACACAACTTCTAGGTTGTGTATTATTTAAACGGAGCTTCTGAATGTAAAATAGTCAATGAAACATCGTCTTCATTTTGAACGACTTATCCAATGATATGGCACTCAATAGGGTGCGTAAACATTTTTCTCGTCTCTACCGCCATTTTGTATTTTACGGTCGTCATTTTGAATTTATGTAAACAAAACCTAGCCTATAACCATCGGACGGTTAAGACGAATCGATAGAGACCTCATTCATTAAAATCCATCCAGCCGTTGGGATGGTTCGAGGGTATAAAGAAATCCACATACCCAGATACGCGTGCAACACATAACCCTTTCTTGGCTGTCGGGTAAAAAGTAGATTTGTGAAAATATATCTCTGTCATTTATTAAGGCTTTTCTCAAATTTTTGGAAACGCATGAAATTAACAGGATTTCTTATTCAGAAACTATGTAATCAACTGGGGTTATCCTGAGAAAATACTGTCAAAGTTGGCGTTTTGAACCGAGTTACCGGAAGCGACAGCACGGGAAAAGAAAAAAACCTGCCGCCACGTGACAAGAATCTCTTAAAACTCGACAAGTAATGTATTTATGAAAAATAGAAACCGCTATTCGATTCCAAATCTCTTCAATAGTCAGGCTTGTCAATTTTATGCGTTTACAGTTAAAAATGAGTCAAAAAATGTGTCAAAGTTTCTCGTTGTTGAGCAGTGAATTTGAGAAGCACCTTAAGATATATTTCCAAAGATTACGTTAACAGAAGTTCATTGTCGCTTTTAATATTTTTACAAAATATATTGCCTGCCCTACACATCCTGAGAACAGTTAACCCATTAAAGACGGAATTATTTTTTTCTTTTTCAATACAAAAAGTGCAATTCGCACCACTTTTTTGGAAAAGAAAAATTTATATTCCTGTATAGCAGAATTTCTGTCATTAAAGAAAATGAAAATTTTAGTTATAAATTTCTGGTATTCAACAGCAAAAGGGTTGACATTTATGCTGTGACCATATGGTAACGTTAGTCCTTAATGGGTTAAGTCCAGTTCCGGGCCGGCTCGACAATGTAAAAAAAAAAAAAAAAAAAAAAAAAAAAAAAAAAAAAAAAAAAAAATCCAAACTTGATCTCTGTACGGCACGACACTGCAGAAAAATAATTAAACCCGGGTCAAACACCATGTAACAGTCCGATACCGATTTCTACGCTGGACATTTTACATTTCTGTATTGATCTTGTCAAACTAGCATCGGCTTGTGACGCACATTTTGTACTTATTCTGGCGAAAGTTATATTCATTGAAAATAGCTCATATTTTATCCGTATCGTTTAAATTTTTAAATATCGGCCCGGCAAGTCGAAAAAATTGTCCTATTTCTGCCGGCCAGGCTCATTTGAAAATTCGCCGGGCCGGGTACGCGCCTCGGGCAAAGACCGGGCCCGTGCAGACCTCTAAGGGAGATCGCCACTGTTTTTTTTTTTTATTATAATTCAATCTTCCGTAATCTTTTAAAAGACAATCAAATTATCGTGTTTTTAGAGTCTGTGTGTGTGAAATGGGGTTGGCGAGCGAAGTCGTAGGGGGCAGAGCACCTTAGTAAAAAAAAAAAAAAAAAAAAAAAAAAAAAAAAAAAAATATATACATATATATATATGTGTGTGTGTAAATTTGTAATAAAAAATATTTCATTTTTGCTTATTTAATGTAATTGATATTATGAGATTATCTTGCAGCAAAAATAGTTTACTTTCATGGAATTTAAATTTAGTATAAAAGTCCTTTAGTATAAAAGTCCTTTAGTATAAAAGTCACCTTTCAAAGGTGAAAAATTTCTCTTTTTTTAATAGTAGAAGTGTTACAATTAAGTTATGATTTAATATCTACTTTTTTAGATGAAATTTTATAACGTGTATTGGCTGCTTTTCTAAAAAGTAGAACAAAGATTTTATATCTATCTACAGAATTAAGAAAGATTGTTTACAAAGCCTAAAAATTAACAACGACAATAATAATAATCAAAATCAAGGAAAAAATATTCTTTCTATGAAAAAATATTCTTTCAAAGTCTTCAAATTATTTTTTTAAGTTCAATGTTTAGAAATAAGTTATTGTATTTCTATCTAGAGTTTAAAATTCATATTAAAATTACTTGTATTTTATTTTTATAACACTTAATTTTCATAATGAAGTTTTTATTTTTTTCATTTATTATTATTAATATTGAGTATACGCCAATCTTTTTTAAAATCCGTCTGCATCCGACAGAAATATTAACTGGAAATTTAAACATTAGCTGAATACAGAATTTCCAGTGCAAAATTAAACCGAGCATTCGGTATTCGTCAAAAATCCCTTTCGGTGCATCTCTAGTGTGCTTATTGTGATATTAACGATAGATAAACTAAATCTGTTTAAGATGATTTTGTATTGCAAAAAAAAAAAAAAAAAAAAAAAAAAAAAAAAAAAAAAAAATCCCAATTTATTCAAAATACAAAACCAATCATTCTAAGTCCAATTCACTTATTGATCTTCTTTAAAAGTTTTACTTTTCATATTAAATTTGATATATTTAAACAAAACACGACTAAATATAGATTGAAAACCACGATTTCCCTTATCCTAATCCTACCTCACACCACACTAGGAGAACCATTCTACGTCATCAGCTAGCACCCCCTGTCTTCACTTTTCGGGGACGATTGGGCTCCCCCTGGGCGCGCTCGGTGTTGAAAACGTTAGAATTTTCTTCAGTAAGGATTTGTCATGGATGTATCTAAACTAAAGTAAGGTAGAGGGCGGATCGAGAGTGAATGATACTCGTATTGAAGACTGACACAAAATTATAATTTTTTTTAACTAATTATTTCATGTAACTTGTTAAATTACTTCTTCAATTTCCTTTATTGGTTCACGTACTCATGTGTGCCAATGAACCAGCCGCCACTGCTTGGAATTAAAAAACCTACTACAGTACACAGGTTTTAAATTCCGGAAGAATAATAATAAAGAGAAAAAAATCAGAAAGAAAATAATTTAAAAAAAAACTGTTTTGCCCGGAATTTTTACTCAAGTTTCATAAAAATATTTGCCATCAGAATTTTTATTTAAAATTATTTGACTGATTTATTTAACGTAAACCTGCGTGGCAAAGCGATATAAGTAAGCGTACAAACTTAATACTGGAATCGGGCGTAAATTAACACAGTTGCGCCATCTTGTGAACGGAGTGATAATCCACATACGCGGGCTTTTAGTGTGGCGCGTATTTTCTAAGCCCTTAGTCACTAGTGGAATTGAAATTTGTTAGCCACATTTATTGCAAAATAATGGCGTAGCTAGAGTGGCATCCAGATGCACTTGATATCACAAAGTTTTCTTCGCCCTATGAGAAATACTTTGTTTATTAATCAAGGTGAAAAAAAAACTTTACAATTTTAGTGGTGTGAGTAAGAAAATAGTTAGGTATCTACCTGTACTTCACACTCCATCCGCTGTGACCTCGCTTTTAATCTTGCGGTTACTTCTCCCATTTAAGATAGGACGCTTACTTATATCGCTTTGCCTGCGTGGTTTCAATTTAACTTATTTTATGAAAGAATTTCTGGTTCCAGTCGACATTTAATCATATGGGTGGAGTCGGGTCTACTCTTTCCAGGCGTTTTGGTGTTCACCCCTTGAGGGGCAAGCAATTACGTTTGTGTAATGCTGAATTCCCACCGGAAAATTAGAAAACATTTACTTCAAAATAAGGAAAAGCAAATTTACGACTTTTATCCACCAAAGATAGAAAAGTAAAATTTCATAAAATTTTTCTGATGCAAGTCTTCATTAATCGTAGGTGGGATAAAATATATCCCACCGTGCCTCAAGGGCCTAAATATATTACATTTTTGCTTTGTTTCAACCCATAAGACTCACGAGGTTAACACAGACAACGCCAGGAGGGTCTGCTAGTCTATATATCTACGTAGGTCAATGTGTATGTGTATGATATGTTCTTTTAAATTGTGAGGAAAGACCGAGCCAATTCGTACAGAATGAAACCTATTTAATTTAGTAAATGTATACTAAAATTTAAATCTGCGTTTCAATTTTGCTTCAAAATCGGCACGAACGCTCCAGACAACCAAATACAAATCTGCAATTTGTATAAGTAACGAGAAATAAGAAAAAAAGAAAAAAAAAATACTATTTTTTTAGCCCCCGGTACGGTATGCTATTTTCTTTCTCCCAGCTTATTTTATGTCGTCTCCAAAAAATAACGTTACCTTATAGAATCTAGCCGTAAAACAAAGCCGTACGATTAAATACACTATAGCAATTTTTTAAACTTCTAAGCATCGCACATTTTCATTTTTTATACCGTCGTATTGGAAAAAAAGTACTTTTAAATGCAATTTGTTTGAAAACTGCATCTCTATTTATTTTTGAAATATAAATTTTTTTGTAGTTTTTGGAGCCATTTGCTTAATATTGGCAACGGAAGTACTCCATTTCTGTAGAAATTAAAGGAAGAATAGTTGTAAAATAGTAATTATATATTTTTGTTGCCATTTTTTCATAACAACCGAAAGAAAATGTAATTAAAATATGTACCATTTTGAAAAAATATAAACGAATGATTTCTGTTAAAACATGGAGCTATTATAAACTATATTTAAAGTATATACATTATATATATGTCGTAGGCTAATTGTAAATGTGGAATTCTTAAGCGGATGCGAATGACGTCATTTTACATAAAATAAAAGCGTGTGCTGTATGTCTTAAAATTGAATTATGTTTTGTAATATTTATATATACATAAGTTTTTTTTTTTTTTTTTTTTTTTTTTTTTTTTATCGGGGTCGCACTAAATTCTGAAAAAGCAGAATACCTGTTTTCTATTTTTTTTTTTTTTTTTTTCTACTTTGAGCATATTAAAACATGTTTCAGCCGATTTAAATCATACTCAGTTTTGTCACCTATTTGAATTTATGATTTTGTCATGGTCGTTGTGAAGTAATTATCATCCAAGTAGTTCGAAACATGAAAAATATATTTGTGCAGAGTTGCCAAGTCTCCGGCTTTTTGAACACCACTATTATTTTAGAGAAAATCTAGTTCTGTTAAATTTTCGAAATGTCCGAATTAAATCAAACAACATTTTCTGTATTAAATTAGCGGTATCCAAAAAGCCGGAGACTTGGCAACTCTGTTTGTGGCAGGTCGTGTCTAGCGGAATGACCCGGAGTTAAAACTAAAGGTTTTTTTTATTGATTTTTCTTTCCTACTCAATGTACTCCAGTGGTATCGAGTTTATGTTTTAAATATTTGGGCCGCCAATGGAGGCAGCATGATTACAGGATTTTACTTTGACTTGCATCTGACTGCCGCAATGCAGGTCGAGAGTTCGACACCCGACTAGGCACGGTTCACTTAAGCCCAGTGGCGTAGTGGTCAGGGCATCTGACTTCCGCGCTGCAGGTCAAGATTTCGACTCCCGACTAAGCAAGATTCACTCAGCTTTTCATCCCTTCGGGGTCGATAAAATGAGTACTAAACTTGCTTGTGAACTAAACACCGAGGGTCTCGCGTTAGGCTGACCACCTGACCGGGACGTATGCTGTATAGCACCTCGGGGCACAGGGTCAAGAAAACAGGGATGGACACTGTCGGCACAGTTCCTTCATAGATTGTACAGCCACAGAGTTTGGTTTAGTTTAGAATAGCATTTACAAGGACACACAAAAAATTCGGATAACTACATTGTATCCGAAGTACTGTTTATTAGAGAAGTTTGCTGCAAGTGCATTTTTATTTATGATATGCGTTTTTAAGTTTAACTAAATTTTAACTAAAGTTTAACTAAATTTAAGTTTAACTAAAGTATGAGCGTAAACTGCTTAAATGTGGTCTTTAAATGAGATATTCGTTTTTACACTGAGCTGCATTTGGTATACTAAGAGACGCTTATAGAATAGAGATAAAATTGTATATGGGGCCGCGCAAAGAGTTGAATGTCCATCTCTCCACGCTCTAACTCGTTGAAATATGCTCGGTAAGGTATTACATTACATTTAGAGGCTACTTCAGTCAAGTGAAAAGACACATTCGCTAATGCTAATCCTATGGAAGAAATTTATAAATATATGTCTGTTGCATTTTAATATTTTTAAATGATTTTTTTGCATTGGATAGCTGAGATCGATGTGTACAAATGCCGTTTTTTCCTTTTTCGATTTTGTTTACAGATATTTTTAATGAGGACACTTTCTTTTTCGAAACCGTTTTCGAAACTGAAAGCATTCTCATAAAAAAAATCTGCAATCGAAATCTAAAAAGTAAAACACAGCCTTTGTATAGATTAATCTCAGCTATTCAATGCAAAAAGTAAATCATTTAAAAATATTAAAACGCAGCCGAGATATCTTTATAAATTTCTTCCATAGGATTAACATTAGCGAACGGGTCTTTTCACTTGAGTGATGTAGCCTTTTAAGGACATGTCTATGGATGATATATTCTGAAAATGCGATTTCTGTAGTTTTAGGCGTTTTTTAGTCTCAATTTGAAAAAATCGTCGAGGTTAAGCGATTTAAACTCAGACTACAGCAGAGTTAAACGCTGTGTAAAAAGTTAGTATCAGCTGATTAAAAGTTCGAGAAACGCTGAGCTTTTTTAGTTTTATTTAAAATCACAAAAGTAGACATCAGCACTTTTAATGCCAAGACTTAAAACAGTGGAATGCTAAAAGTAAGATAAGTAACACTCATATAATCTTAAATAGTAAGAACATGTTACACAGGTTTTTAAAAGAGAAATTGAGCTACTTCGTATAACATAAGAACGCGAAAAACATTTCATTTACCGTATATACTCGCGTATAGGTCGACTCGCGTATAAGTCGACCCCCTAACTTTTTACTTCAATTTTGAGCAAAACCAAACCAAATATTTCACTTGCCTATGCGAAAAAGTAGTAAGTAAATAAAAATAAATCATTGAAAAATTTTTTAATGATAAATTATTATTATTTGTATATTTTCTGTAATATTTTATTATTCATAGACATAAAAAGTCATAATTTTGCAGTATTCAAAGTTTTATTTTTTATTTTTTAATTGACTCGCGTATAAGTCGAACTCCAAAATTTGCTTGCCAAAAATTGTCAGAAATTTCTCGACTTATACGCGAGTATATACGGTACTCACTATATATGGGGCATTCTCACAATCTTTTAACTTCTGGGGAAAAAAATTTACCACTACAACTTTTTATTTTCTTCTAAATGTTTACTTATAATGAATTAGCATAGTACTCAGAGGACATTCAAATAAGAAATAATGACAATGTAGTATTTTTAGTGCAAAATTTTGGTATAACATTGTGTTAAAGGGGTGTTAAAGAAGGGACGGTAATGTAAAAAAAGGGGATGGTATAGGAAAAAAGGGACGGAATGGGGAAAAAAAAGGGACGGTAAGGATGGAATAGCAAGAAAAATTAATACCTCTTTTAGGCAGATCATGTTAAGACTAAGTGGTAGCCAAAATGGTCATTCATTTTTAGAAACAGTTATTTACATTGGATTAAATAATAATAAAAAAAAATTTACCTCGAAAAGTGCAGGAATAAACACATTGGGGGTGGTGAGACTACCAATAAAGCCACGATGCTTGAAATTGATATTTAAATGCTGATTTAAATTCAACAGTAAATTTCCTGCCAAAGAATTTTAGACATTATTTCTCTATCATATTTCTGCATGAGAAAAAACTTGAAAAAAATTCTGTGTCTGCATCTGAAGTGATTTTCTGTATAATTTTAGAAGAGGGATGATAAAAAATCTAAAACCTAGGGACAGAGTTTAAAAGTAATAACAACCCTAAAAATAAGCAGTCTAATTTTTAGCTGCTTATTTATATAAAACAATAGTTCCAGTTTCAGAAAAAAATTACATCGAATTATTTTTATTGAAATAATTTTATCCAGACAGCTCCAAACTTAAAAATCAGCATCAGGGACACGGGACGGTATAGGAGTTTTGCAGGTGTTTGGACCCCCAACATCGTCCAAAACTTATTTATCAAGTTAATATTGTTGTGCAATCATGCAATGGGATGTTCCCAAGTATATAAAATTAAAAAAAAAAAAAACACAAAAAGTGTATTAAAAGAAAAATTATTATTCAGGGACATGAAAAGCAAAAGATTGTGAGAATGCCCATCTACATTAAGTTAATCCATTGCGTCACGCCACACATTTAAATAAAGCAAAATGCTGAAAATAACAATATCAGGAAAAAACCCTCCACATGCAGCCGTATGCGAAAAATTCGTAGAATGCGAAATGACAGACTAAAAGAGGGGTGAAACCGGCAATGTGTGGATGCAAAGGATTGTGATCGTAGCTTGGAGATAAGGTATTGGCAGGGTGATTAAAACAACGTAAAGAAACTTTTAACTTGCAAAAAACGCGCACGCCTGCCTGTCATTGCTCCACACCAACAGTTACGAGCATACATAGTTCGGAATCTCTTTAAATTAATCTTTAAACTCTAAACGTTTAGATTTTCAAAAGAGGTTGTAACTTCATATTTTTCTCAAGGTTCTACGAAAACGGTTAAAATTGTTTACGTACAAAGTGGCGATTGTTCTTGAACTGAAACCACAGAAACGGTTTTAATTATCACGTGTAAATAATTTTTTTATGTGAGAAGAAATATAATTATTTGCCATGTTTTATCAATTGGCATCAATATACAAGATATGAACCGAGCAGTTTTCTATTAGCATGTATGAGAAGTTAGATGCCAAAATTGATTCCCTGCAGTGGATAGTGTTTCTTACAAAGAAATATTTTACATCAGTGTTTATGTCAATCAACATAACGCGCAAAATTAGGGTTACGAAAAGCAGCAAACCGAAGAGAACACATTCGATATAGACTCAAGGTGAGCATGTGGTGTGCATTACGCCTTGTCACCGTTATTGGGCCTTTCTTTATTCATGAAAAAAGTGTAAATGCTAATGTGTGTAGATATGCTTCAAATTAAGCAATCCAACAGTTGCAAGACATGTAGCCCCACGTGTTTTTTTCAATACGATGGAGCACCTCCTCAAAGGGCAATGCTTGTACGAGAACTGTTAAGCCGATTCTTTCAAAATTGGTGATTGGTCGCAACGGTCCAATCACTTGTCCACCGCAATCCCCTGACATTGCTCCATTGACTTCTTTCTTTGGGGATACGTTAAAAATCGATCGGTATATGTGACACCTGTTCCAAATTTGCTTAATGCGCAAGAAAGAATTGTTCATACTATTGAGAGTGTTTCACCCATGGACTTCTAATATAAGTGGACGCAGAAATGGTAACCTTTTTTTGAAGCACATACCATACTTCCCATTCATCACGTGATGGTGGGAAGATTGCTCGCCAAACTGGTTTTTCCCTCCAAAAACTGTCATTGGAATTGCTGCTCCCATCGAGACAGGTATGTCATCTGCGTGCATCCGGAGCTTGGCAGCAGAAACATAAATTTGCCAACAAAGGAATCACCGCCAAATAAATGACACCTTTTTGGCAACAACATCTCAGACATGTATGCTTCAAGGTTCTGCGGATTCATTCTCTACTCATTTCCCCCTCTAAGGTTTCACCCGACATGCTACTGCGTCGCACAAGATAGACTACAGATTGTAGATTTTGTGTGGGACTCGTGGAGCTCTTATCGAGTGCCTTAAATAAAAGTTATTTAAATTTTGTGTGTTTGTGCCAAACGTGATGCTTGTAAATAAAATTACCAATAAACGCATACCCAGTGTAAATCAAGGTAATCATATCGAGATACTTTGTAATAATTTTTTTTTTTTTTTAGATTAAAAAATATTCGGCTTTTCTACAGTATACGTTTAATGTCCTCCATAAAATCTTTAGAGGATTTCGTCCTTTAAACATATTCAAAATAAGATACGTTTATTGAAGCGATTTACAAATGTGTCGATGATGTTTATTAATTACATCCCCTTTGTGTAATCTATTAGTTCAAAATTATTTAGTTTATTTAAATAAATCATGAAACTTCGCTTGTCCTTTTAATTATTTAACAAAGGGAAGTACGCAGAATTTAATAATTATAATGCATATTTAATTGAATTTCCTCACATTGTATTCTATTGATTTATTGATTACTTTAGCGTTTCATTTTTCAATATCATTATCAAGTGTCTTTGTTTATGTGTAGTTTGCAATACTCTTTATAATTAAAAATTAATATACGTTTATTAAATACCTAAACTGGATGGTAAAGCCATCGTCGTACACTGTAAAAAAAGAAAGAGAAAAAGAACTAAAAATCATGCTCACAGCATAGATTATGAAACAATTTCCATTTAGAATACTACAAGAAAACTTCAAGTAAAACTAAGGTAAAAGATAATGTCTAAATAAGATATTTGGAAAACGCTTAACGCCTTTTAAAACCTAAATTTCAGCTATTACCATGAATAGTCATTAAAATATAAGATTTTTTGTGCAGCACTATATAATATCTACAGATATGTATGCATAATACATAGTATGCTAAAATTAAGTTCAGTTAAATGCATAGCACAGTTGAAAATTTCCATTCAGGAATTTCCATCAATAAACGGATGTTGTTGAGAACTTTTGTGTGACCTCGTATATGATCTATATAATTTAAACACACGTTAAATTAAAAAAATCCGTACCATAATTGAAAACACACTTCCAGCAATTATTGTTAGCAGGCTTCAAGAGTTCTGTTATTGCTCATTTTCTTCTATAGCCAACTTCATTTGTTGTCCCTGGAAATGAACGATAATTTCCATGCACGCCTATTCTAAAGTAAGAACCTTATAATACATCTCAGTGATGTATATCAATTTCAGTATTTTAAAATACTGTAATATCATTAAAATACAAGGCAAACGATTTTTCCTCCATATACCGTAATGTTACGGAATTTTTTGAGTGGCTCTGTAAATGATTCGAAAATGCTACACACTTAATCTTCAAAAAAGAACATGCCATAGTCTATCCCAATAACATATATCCATTTCATGGCAATCGGATTATATTTACTCTAGTTAGAGCACGGACAGACAAACCGAATTCATAAACACCTCTCAACTATTTTGGAAAGTGTTAAAAAAGACAAATATTTCTTAATCTAGGAAGTAAAACCACGAACATAAATATACAACAAAATCTTCCGATTTGTTTGAGATTCCGAAAAGCGCTCTTTATAAAACTTATACTTTATATGATTTTAATTAAATGTTTTTTTTATATTTTTTTTAATTTAATAGCTTTTAAATGTGTTCAAGTCTGTCTAATGTTCCATATTTAGTTTGAATAATATTTTAATTCAAAAGTTAAAACGTACGTGTATCTCAAGAATATTTTATCAAAATTACTCGTCTTGCTGATACAATTAGTTTAATGTGAATATATTTTGCTTTAATTAATCATCTTGTTTATCGAATTAGTTTGATGTGAATTCCTTTCTTTTTCTTTTCATTACGGAGAATTCATTTTTGGTCTAAAACAGAATCAGAGCGAAGAGAACGAAATTAAATTCAAGAAGTATTTCGAAGCAGTTGATTTGCGATGATCAATATAAATTTACCTTAGTTGCTATTTTGTCTTTTTAATACTATTTCTGACTTTTTTCAAATGATACTTTTTTAAAGTTTTGATTTATGCTTATTTTGCTTGTAGTTTTCGAATGTAAGAAACATAAAATTGTCTTATTTCTAATTGCTAAAAAGGTGTAAGATTAAAATTTTTGAAACAGTAAGATATTTTTATTTAACTGTTGATATGTTTCAAATCTTCCTGAGTCACTTTCAAAACAAATAAATAATGATATTCTGAAATTGCAAGGCTTATAAAGAAATGTAATAAAACACCATCAATCAGTTTTTCATGTAGCGCACGTTATTATTTTTATTTTACTTAGATGTTTATTTCTATTTCGAAACCATTGAGGAACTCGAACCACATTTTTGGTAAGTTGAATGATGTTGTATCGTTTCATATGGAATTTTTACGTGTTAGAATCTCTATTGTTTCTCTTATAATGGGCGGATAATATTAGATGGAGAGAAAAATTAAATTGCTTTCATTGAAATTTATATGTATAATTTCTTCTTGATGTAATCTTGCCAGGGCTGGGGTTTTTCTATCTATTTTTAATATCAGCTACATTCTCCTTTTTTCTGTATTTAAATTCCCTGCTAGGCATTCCAATATAGTAATTTTTTTATCCCTCTGCACTAATTAATGGTATTTCCTATACTCACGAATAATTCTCAATATTAATTGAATTAATCTTAGTGCAAATGATATTCTTCAATTTCGGACGTTGCTTGGCTACAAAGCAGATACTCAACCGCTTAAGAACTATATTTTAATTTCTCAAAAAAGCTTGGATAATATTGAATAGAAGAAAGTTTGTATTTTTGCCTTTCATTTCATTGCATCATAGACCGTGCAATTTTAGATAATCTATATATATATGTACTACGTTATCGTACGTGGCACATAAATCGCGGTTATTTGTTAATTGTTTAATAGCAACGCTCAAATGAAACGCATCTCATTGGTTATTGAACAGCATTTAATCCATCTCCATACCTATAAGGGGGATGTCGCCCCCCTACAATTTTGTCGCCAAATGTCGTAACTTTTGCCACCAACTTGGCGATATATCTCCAAATTTGGCGACGAAAATTATTCGTTAAATGTGACGCAAACTTAGCGATATCTCTAATATTTCGTCAAATTCCCATAGGCTTCCATTGAAAACCAATATTGTTTACTTGCTTACAGAAAATCAACAAATTGAGGTATTTTAATGCAACAAAAACTAATATATTAGCTTAAGTGATTATATTAGTTATATTTAAGTGAGTCCAAGTAAATTAAATTATGAATAAAAGTAACATGATACAATGCTTAGCATGCTTTCCCAAACTTAAATTTTAAGGGAGACCAAACTGGTCGCTAAGCGCGGCTAGACATTATTTATTTGTTTTGAAAATATCTCGGGAAGAGTTGACACATGTCAGCAGTCAAATAAAACAATTTTACTGTTTTAAAATTTTTAATCTTACACCTTTTTAGCAATTAGAAATAGTACATTATTACAAGATGTTATGTTGTTATATGTTTACATAATTAGCGTTCTTTATCTTATTAGCTTCATATCCAATATATTTTGAGATTTAAAGAAGAATAAATACAAAGTTTATTTTGCTGCAACTGATTTTCAGAAAAGTTTTCCAACCAGTTTTTACAGAGTATTGTTAGTTTGCTCAACCGGGGAGGGGGGGGGGGGCAGTTTTGGACGTTATCAGTTCTCAAGTAAACAATTTCATGGTCAACGTAGGGGAAGGAAGCGTAAGATGACCACCTTAAGTTTTGAAGAATATTTATTATACCTTTTTAATCACTAAATTTCTAAAAACAAATACTAATAGTAACTATAATAACTTTAGCTTCAATTACTATTTTACTTTCCTTTAAGAATTTATTTTAAAATGTACACGTCACGTTAAAACTACAAAATGGCTACTTTGCTCGTCTAGGCAGGGTAAAGAGCCCAGCATAGGTAAATGAACAAATCGCTTTTATCCAGGATGTATATTTAAGGAAAACAAGCTAAATAACAGGCATTAAAAATAAGTATTATATTTTGTAATATTTTAAGTAACTAAATCGTTACAAGATAAAATAATCAGTAATGAGTATCAATATAACAAATGGGGTACCCCCAGCAGAAATGCAGATTGCATATGTCGAGAATAAGCCTTTTTCTGCAGATGTTATAGCCCCGACCTGTCTTTTACCTTTAAGAGAGAATAATTTCGAGTAGTACTTTGTTATGAATAATGAATAAAAAATAGTTTCTGTTCAATCTGGCTATTTTGTCCGATCTCCTTCAGCCCCAAATGACGACATTACATAACTATGGCCTAGAATGTAATCTACACGATTTAGCGTTTTCAAACGCGCATCATAGTTGCATTTCCTGTTTTAACTAAAAATGCATGTGTTTCATAAAAATTTCATATTTTTCAAAAAAAAAGCCCCCAATGTAGACACATACCTTAACACTAGAACGCCCAAAAGGAGTCGATCCGACTCAGATCGTATGATTAAATATCAAGTGGAACCCGAAATTCTTTTATAAAATAAGTTAAATTCAAAACATGCAAATTTACGTTAAATAAATCAGTCAAATAATTTAAAAAAATAAATCTGGTGTCAAGTATTTTTTATGAAACTTGAGTAAAATTTCCGGGCGTTCTAGTGTTAAGAAGACACTGGGCTTGACATGACATCGCGGTGCTTAAGAAGTGCAACGCCGCCGCGCGTAACCTCCAACTAAATTTGAAAAAGAACTAAGGATGAATTAACAAAAAGTTATTATCACATAAATAAGTCATATATTCTTTTTATTATTATTATTATTTTTTTTTTTTTTTACAAAAATGTAACGCAATATAAATATGCTTCTTTTCTTTCTTGTTAGCATGTCTTCAAAACAAAGTGAACTGAAAATATTTTTTTTCAATAAATTTAGTGGTTTTCGCCTTCTATCACTTTTAAATAAACACAGCGAATGTTCCATAATCGGGTCATATGCCAAATTCTCGTATTGTAACGGACATATTTTTGAACTGCATGAAGTGTGGAAAATAGATAAGAGGTGAATTTTAAGATAAACATTAAATGTTTATAAAATAAAGTCTGTTTTTTAACCATTGATTTTACTTTTATATTTAATTGAAAATCCGATGCGAGCTTCCGGGTTCCAGAATGTAAAAGTAAACATTTTTTTAATGAAAACTTTAATACATTTTTTACATTTAATATATCTTTTTTTTTTTAGATTGCGCAATAAAAAGCACCTAAAACAGTTTGTATATGAAAAATATACATGTATTCAAATAAAATTTTGAAATTAATTGAAAGCTATGTTTCAGATTTGGCCGTGCTATGTAATAATTGAACTTTTTCGATGTTAAAAAAAAAACAAATTGCAGAAATATATTTTTCAAATGTTGCTGCCGTCAATATGACGTCAGTATTTTTAGGAATATACTACTTCTTTTTAATATAGGTTTCATAATCCTTAGATTTACTACTTCAAAATTTGATTAATTAAATACAATTTAGAGTAAGATAAATGAACTGAAGGGTTTTCCAAGATGTATGAATGAAGTTTATGTTTCCTTTCTGTTGATGTTTATAATTTGAAGTTCCTTTCTGTAAATTAGTTATCTAACAAAAACATAGCTGTGAAAAAAGGCAGCCAAGTTCTGTAAAGACAATGGCAAGAAAAGAAGTGATATCTAAGTGGGTGCCAAGTTCAAATAAAATTCACTCAAACTTACCTACAGAAGTATTAGAGCATTTTTTAAATTGTTTAGAAATAAAAATTTTTGATAGCATATTAATAATAAATCTAGAATTTGGCAAGTTTTTACCTACGAGTCCTTTATTTTTATTAATGACATTATTATATCAAAACTTGTTATTTCATGTTTGGAAGCCTTCATTTGAGTGAGCTCCTTTCCCTTGAAGGGTGGTGGAATAAAATATATCCCACCTAATTTTAACTGCAAAATGCCATATTGACACTCGAATTCAGGACTAAAAAGTTTAATTTTATTAAATACGTGAAAAGAAGCTTTTACCCATTTTGAAATAAATTTGTTCTTAAATTCTGGTGTGATTCAATCATTTCAGCATGTCACGAATAAAAGCTCTTTGCCCCTGAACGGTTAAAGGGGTGCAGTCTCTAGAGGGATGACCAAGAACAAGCGTAAGGGTGTCTGTCTCTTTCTCAGGCCTTTTAGTCTGTTTGCATTGAGGTTTCTGGAGGGTGGGTGCTAGAGTGATAACCAAAGACGAGCGGCAGTGTATCTGTGTATTTATTGGTTTATCAAATCTTTAACATGAGTCATTTGTTTATAATAGTAACTATATATTAATTTTTTAATAATGACATTGTTGTTAATATTAACATCATCATTTTATTAAGACATGAAATTGATAGGCATAACATTTATCAAAAACTTGCCAAGTTGTAGATTTATTATTAATATGCTATCAATAATTTTTATTTCTAAACAATTTAAAAAATGCTCTAATACTTCTGTAGGTAAGTTTGAGTGAATTTTATTTGAACTTGGCACCCACTTAGATATCACTTCTTTTCTTGCCATTGTCTTTACAGAACTTGGCTGCCTTTTTTCACAGCTATGTTTTTGTTAGATATCATTACTTTTTGTAAAGTTACAATATATTTAGACACTTTACTTAATGCTTTAAATGTGTTTACATGTGACTATTTTATCCACCAAGCAACATTCAATTTTAATTTAAATTTCCTACAACGAACTATTTGACTGTCAATTTGCGGCTGAAATCTATATTTTAATACTGCTATATTGAATGCATGTTTTGAAACGAAATGTATTGATTCGAAATTTTTATTGTTTCTGAAACAACAATTCCTATTAAGTTCCTATATTAAATTTTCCAATTAAATATCCTATAGCTGGGCCTGCTGTTTTGTACTGAAAGTGAAAAATAAAGTTATGTGCTTATGCCACACTATGTATCATTCATCTATGGGTGCCGGCAGTGCAGAGGAAGGACGTTGCCTCTCCCTGGATTTTCAAATTTAATTAATTAAATATCCTTTTCTCTGATGATTTTGAAAATAACAAGTGGGTAAGTGTGATCACATATCGCACAGAGGGTTTCGTTTAATTTTCCTTTCAAAACACTTTATCCTTTTGAAAAATCTGTTAGTTCCAAATTTCGCAACCAGGGGCGCACTCTATTCTAAACAAACCTCTATCCGAACGAAACTCCTTTTTTCATACTATCCTTAGATATATTAGACGAGGGGATTGAGCCCATAGCACCCGAGATAAGTAGGCGCCCCTGGCGGTAAAAAGTGAAACTAAAATATGTAAGGCTATGGTGCATAATATGAAAGAATGGTCAAAGGGGTGTCGGCAAAAGTTGGAAAAGTGCTCCCCGGGTGAAAAGGGCGGAGGTTAGAAAAATTGCTTAAAATACACAAGTCTGAGCCCGGAGGAGTAAATAATATATGACTTTTTGAAAATTTTATGATTTGTCGTGTGGTCTGAGGTACTCAGCTATACGTATGCAAAAAGTCATGTCTCCAACTTAATTAGGGGCTTCCTTAGAAAGAATTGCTTAAAAATACATATGTGGAAGCCCAGAGGGTTAAGCGTAAAACTTTTTCAAGATTTTATGATTTGTAACCTGGCCTCAGGTGTTCTGCTATACGTATGCAAAATTTCAAATCTGCAATTTAATAACGGGCTCAGTTAGAAAGAATTGCTTAAAATACGCATGTGGAAGCCCAAAGGGTTAAATGTACGACTTTTTCAAAATTTTATGATTTGTCATTTGATGTGTGTTCAGCTATAAGTATGCAAATTTTCACGCCTCCAACATAATTAGGGCTCACTTAGAAAATATTATTTAAACTACACATGTGAGAGCCCAAAGGGTTAAATGCACGACTTTTTCAAAATTTTATGATTTCTTGTTTGATGTGAGGTGCTCAGCTATAAGTATGCAAAATTTCACGCCTCCAACCTAATTAGGGGCTCACTTAGAAAGAATTGTTTAAAATACACATGTGGGAGCCCAAAGGGTTGAATGTACGACTTTTTCAAAATTTTATAGATTTTCGTTTGATGTGCGGTGTTCAGCTATAAGTATGTACAATTTTACGCCTCCAACCCAATTAGGGGCTCACTTAGAAAGGATTGTTTAAAATACACATGTGAGACCCCAAAGGGTTAAATTTACAACTTTTTCAAAATTTTATGATTCGTCATTTGATGTGAGGTGTTCAGCTATAAGTATGCAAAATTTCACGCCTCCAACCTTGTTAGAAGCTCACATAGAAAGAATTGATTAAAATACATATGTGGGAGCCCAAAGGGTTAAATGTGCGACTTTTTCAAACTGTTATGGTTTGTCATTTGATGTGAGGTGTTGAGCTATAAGTATTCAAAATTTCATGCCCCCAACTTAATTAAGGCTCACTTATAAAGTATTTTTTTTAAATACACATGTGGGAGTTCAAAGGGTTAAATGTACGACTTTTTCAAAATTTTATGATTTGTCGTTTGATGTGAAGTGTTCAGCTATAAATCTGTAAAATTTCACGCCTCCAACCTAATTAGGGGCTCACTTAAAAAGAATTGTTTAAAATACACATGTGGGAGCCAAAGGGTTAAATGTACGACTTTATCAAAATTTTATGATTTGTCGTATGATGTGTGGTGTTCAGCTATAAGTATGCAAAATTTCAAGTATCCAACATGTATAGTTTCTGAGAACGGGCTCTGTGACGGACAGAATATCTCAATTTGTTGATTTTCTGTAAGCAAGTAAACCCAGATAAACCTCCAGTAAGTAGATAGGTTTATAATAGAAGTCTATGGGAATTTGGCGAAATATTAGCGATATCGCCAAGGTGGCGTCACTTTTGGCGACTAATTTTGGTCGCCAAATTTGGCGATATATCGCCATGTTGGCGAGAAACTTGGCGGTATTTGGCGACAGAACAGGGTCCCCTCCTACGGCAAATTAAAATTTCGCCTAATAGACGTAATGTTAAAGTAAAAATGGGCACCCCCAGGTGAGTAATTCATCGATTTTCACAATTTTTTTATTTTTTTCCTTAGTTTTATAGTGTAAACAAACTTCGCACCAAATTTGAAGTCTGTAGCTGCAGTAGATATACGAGATCTTTTTGATGAGTGAGTCAGTCAGTCAGTCAGTCAGTGGTAAAATTATCGATTATCAGACATTTTCAAATGTCATTATCTCGGAAACTAATTAAGCGTTATTTATAAAATTTTGGATTTTAGGTAATTAGGGTGGCCTTACTACACATTTCGTATAACAAGTACGTAGGTCTCATAGATTTTCAGTAGTAGAGCATTGAAATTTGACGAAAACAGCTCGAAATGGTTCGTGTAAATAACACACGGCTATGTCAGGCGAACTTGGCTGACACACTGCCGTGTGTCTAGATTCAAACTAGGTTCCTTTCAGACATCATCAAAATTCAATTATCATTAATTTAATTTCAAGATACGCAAGATTTAATTATCATAATGAACATTTCATTGAAGTTTCACTCTTTGCATTGCACTCGAATCATTGATTACTAGTTTGGCGTATTCTCTGTTTAAAATAGCTTCAACTATGCAAGGCAGTTTTAAAATACTTTATGTAAATACGTAACAATCTAGTTTCCAAAGCTAAGAGATTTCAGTAATTATTAATCTTTAGCTGTAATAAGGAAAAATCTCTTATAAATGATAGCATAGGAATTTAATTAAAATGATTTTAATTTATATTTTAAAGCTTCGAAGCTTTATTTAGAATTGTGCAGATTGAAATTTTCAACAAAATGTAAAAATAATGCGAATCGTGAGAAAGGTTAAACAAATCTTTGTATTATTATCTTAAAATAAATAAAAATAATAATTTTTTTACTTTCTGTAGCAAAGCATTTCCATGTGAGATCGTTATTGTTCTATTCTGTGTTATTCTATTCTACTAATATTATTTTCTAAGCTAATATCGAGGAGATTTTAATATTTAAAAAGCATTTCAAATCGCTCAGATGTTTCAAAATTTTCATATGTCATATAACGTAACCGTCCTAAGAATGCGTAAAATATTTGTGTTACAATACCGACATATAGTTACTTTTAGCCTAGAAAAACAAGTGTATTGAGGAATCTAGACGTGATTTCCAATCGCGAATTTCTTTGAAAAGATTAGTATTTGTATTCTTTGAAACGAATTGTACCGTCATAGAGAAGAAAGAATCCCGATTAAGCATGTCATTTTTTTTCGCTTCCAGTATCTCTAAAAGTGAGGTCGATGCGGATTTTGAAACTGGAGGGGGGGGGGGGGACAAATCAAATTTTAAAAGAAATTCCTGTTTATTTTAACAAACTGGGCCGTTAGGAAGTATAAAATACCACCTTTAAATGCGTATCTTTAGTTTTTACGTATCTGAAATGATTTAGCTGAATGGGGATTCGAAATGCGCAAAAGAAAAATCAACACAGGGCTCTATTCTGCTAGCGATTTTCCGCAACATGTGTTACCGGCAATTTTGAGGATTTTTTTTCTCATGAGTATTCGAAGTGATTTTTAATTAAAAAGTTTACACAAAATGTATATATGAATGAACATATAATCGGTGGACACACATGTCACATTCACCTTGAACCATAGCGAAATAAAATTAAAGAAAAACTTGCTTAAAACGTGCATTTAATATAGAAGATGTCCGATCAAATCTTGATCGTCATCAGGGCAGCTTTGCGTACTATTAGCAAAGCTGCCCTGATGATGATCAAGGTTAGATCGAAAGCACTCGGCGCGAGAATTGTGAACGTTTTTAAGTTTTTAAAAAGTATAATATGTAATAACATTTTTTATATTGTGACATCTTTTATATTAAATGCACCTTTTAAGCAAGATATTCTTTAATTTTATTTCGTTAAAATGTTTAATTAAGAAAAAAATATGAATGTCTGAAGCACATGTGTATTGGGACCTGAATTGTAATATACTCATCAAAATTTTCATTCTTCTACGTGCATTATATTTCGATATCTATTGCAGAAACACGGACACACACATCCATGACAAATTATTTTCATTTATTAGCATAGCTGTATTGATTTACATATCCAGTTTTACTATAACAAATACAAAATATAGTGCATTCGTTGATTTTCCCCCAGAGTTGTAAATATCAATCAATAGAAAATTTCAAAAGCGGACAAACATACATATTTTTAATTTATGCCTTCAAATATTTATGCCTAATAGTAACCAAGGTACGTCTATAAAGCTCGTTTTAATCAACTAGAAGGGCGGTGGGATATATTATATCCAGTGTTGCCAGATAGTCAAAAGTCAATTTCACCAAAATTTCTGAAATTTTCCCCAAATCAGTGTTTTTTCCCGTAAAAGTCCCCAACTCAGTTTTTACTCAAAAGGAGAATTTTTAAATTTTCAATTTACCACTATAAAAAATATTGAAGTCATTTAAGCTCATATTTTCCCCCCCAAATCAAGCCTTTTTTTGAAAAAATTCCCCATTTACAAAAAACAAACTTTTAAAAATGGGTTGAATGCACATTCTGCAGCTACATTGAGATATACTTTGCAGTGACTGACAAGTTATTTTACGTTTGTTTTTAAAAGTATTGTCTAACAAAATTGGACTATTGTTAGATTAGCTCCATAGCTTTAGACAATCTCTTATCATTTGGGATTTGAATGAATCCGAGATGGTACACTGTTTTAATTTTTTTGTCATCCCTATACTAAAATTACATAATCATAATGCAAAGTATTTTCGCTGTATCATACAATGTGCTTATGTATATCAGAAGACAAACATATCGGCTTCCCACATATTTAAATTAAATTTTTTTTAAAGTACGACGAAAGAATTTTTTGTATAAGTCCTGCAGATTTAGTCACGTGCAGGTTTAAGCTGCTTAAGACTTTAATGTAGTAACAACGAAAACGACCACATCCAAAAGAATAATGATTGATATTTCCGATTTCTGGATTGTATTTTCGTTTTTCAGATCAAAATTGAGTTCGAGACAGATCCAGTTTTCCTACAGGACTAAAAGAAATCTTTACGGAAAAAAAATCCCCAAGTTTTTCCCCAAATTATTTGTAGTCCCCAAAAATTTCCCCACGAACTACTTGTCCCCAAAAAATTCCCCAAATTGGGGACAAAATCCCCAATCTGGCAACCCTGATTATACCCCATCTAATTTAAACAATATTCGCACCGAAAACTTTTAACTAAATTTTATATTTTTAACTTTGGGGAGAAATGTTGAAAATTCGTTTTTCATTATTTTAAAATAAAAGTTTTCGATTATTCCGGTGCGAATTCAATATTACAGAAACATTATTGATTGCCCCTGAAAGGGTTAAAATAAAATGAAAAAGAGTAATTGCGCCCCAAATTGAATGAAAGACGCCAAAATTGAATGAACTGGATTTTTAATAAATACATTTTATATTAAATTTGGAGAAATTCTATCCCATAGGTGTTTATTTATTGCTATATTGTAAATCGTGAAAAACACAACACAGCATTTCAATCTGTTGAGCAATATATAACAAAAGACCTAACCGGTTGCAATTTATGTTAAGGCCCAACTCAATATGAAGCTTGATGATATTCGAACAACCCGAGATGTAGCTTTATCATGTAAGTCCTAACAAAAACAGCATAGCAGCACCACCTGTTGGGCGATATACCCCCTAAACCAGTTTGATGAATTTCAACGATTCGGTTCTTGAGATGAAGCGCCTGCAAAGTTTGTGTCGCACATACATACCGACAGACAGACATTTAAAAGAAATTATACATAAATTATATGTCTACCGACATGCATTGATAAAAATGTTCAAACTATTAACACATATTTAAAAGTATACGCTTCGGCTATTTCCATAACCCTCATCAGTACTCAGTCAGGGTCACAAAAGATACAAGACCCACAATAATTGGACACCTCTAAAATTATGGTTTATCCAGGATAACATAATCCGCCGGAACCTGGGTATCTTCGTCAATTGTCGATTCAGCCAAAACAGGCATCCAACCCTGAAGGAAGACACGACTAATGTATACGGAGCAATTAGATTTCCCAATTTGTGCATTCTCCAAATCGGGAACATCATCAAAGTCTAGTGCATGAGCAACCAATCTTGAATTTAGAGTGTACCTTTATTGAAAGAATTTTTATTTTTTATAAGACCTTGAGTCTTGCATTCAGAGAGCGTCCAGTGTCATCAATGTAAATGGTGTTGCAAACTTTGCAAGGAATTTTATAAACGACATCATTCAGGTCAAATTTTGAATATTTATGTTTAACCCTTTATCTACTGACGGTACTTATAAGCACCATTAATATAACTTAATATAAAAGTCATTTAATACATATATTAGTTGTAATACAGTTTAGAATGAGTTATAGATGCGTTACTTTAACTTGTTCCAAAAGCATTATGGGTTACACAAAACAAAAATATTTTTAAAAGGATGATTTCTCTTTCCTTTGCATCTTTTCAGCTTCCTTGGCATTGGGGAGGAGGTGGGGGGTTTTTTCAATTCGGAAAAATTTCTATACTTCTAGTGTAAGAATATTATATTTTTACATCTCCTAATTCTAGAAAATACTAAGAAAAATATTTAAAATCAAAGAATTCATTGGGGTTATAAATATTGCACAAAATCCCTATAAATTCAAATTTAATTAATCATTCAATCATTCTAAAATGCTTCTAAAATTTATTAAATGATTATGTAAATCTTCTAATGTAGTTTAAACAATTCACGAAAAATGCTTTAGAAAATAATATTTTTATGAATTCATAATTCAGTACATAAAGGGTTAAAGCTACTGAAAAAAATACCAGGGTGAATTAAAGGAACGTGAGCGGTCCTAATATTAACATCCTTGAGTATGGCTGAAATTTTTTCCGAAATATTACTGTAACAAGGCAAAGATACATTTCTTATTGTATTGACACGTTGTGGTATGGAGTGGGGTATTGATCGGATTTACAGGAAAGTTCTGAAATAGCTGTATGACGTCAACGACGTGGATAGTCGATCAGACGTAAATCATTAATTATTTTATTAATCTCATTATCATAAAAAATTAAAAGAAATATTCTAACCGTGTTCAAGACATCTCAAAACGTGTAAATCTACCAATAGACGGCAGTCTAAATTTTCATAATTCCAAAAATTTCTTCTTTTGTGCATAGAAAAACAATGAAAGCAATAACTTAATGATGTTTTTATTTTCTTCTTTAAAATGACGGGTATTGAATAGTTTCGTGCTCAGTGAGCATAAATTTAAAATTGCTTCGATTTGAATGCCATTTATGTTATCAAAGCTGAGTCATTTTTATTGGCAGATTTGGAGAATTTAATTAACGCTTGAACTCTAGAAATTCAGAGGAATTTCTCAACCGTTAACAAATGTTTGACAGAGAAGTGTTAGTTTGTGTCAATAAGGATTTTGAAACACTTGTCATTCTAAATCGATAGTTCTATTTCGGATACTTACAGGATTAAATGTATTTTCCTTTAAATAAATACGTGAGAAAAAAGTCCCTTATTAGGTGCGTTCGTAATTACAAAAATATGTAGCCTCCATAACCGTCGCCTGCTGTGTCCGTCTATCTGTCCGCATGTAACAGCGCAAAAACTACCCGACCGAATGGTCAGAAATTTAATATACACTAGCAAAGGTCATGCTTTGTTTAGATTCGCGAAGATTATTTAATAAAATAGATATTTGAAAGTAACAATATTTTTTTTTATTATTTTTTCATCTTTATTAAGCAAAAACATTATTTTATGTTTTGGCGCATTTAAATTTTAGAAATGTAAATTCAGCCAAATAACTAAGAATTTCCTTGGAATTTTTTTATTTATGATAACAAATTTAACAATTAATTTTATTTGTTTACAATTCTTTTGTTGCCACTTTACAAAAAAATCATAATATAATTCTTTTAAAATGCGTAAGTATCGTCTTCGAAAATGATTTTATATAATGAGAATAAATTGTGTATTGGAATCTCCATTGGAATTCTTAACACTGAAAAATACTTTTATAATCGAATGTAAATAATTGAATTTTCACAAATTTTAATTCATTAAAAATATGCTATAATTTTCATAAAAAAATGTATTTTAAAAATTTCATAAAAGAAATCGTGAAACCATTTAATTAACCATGATTCTATCTATAATGACTAACTCCATGATTTATTTTTTCTCCTGAAAATATACGTGTTTTATTTTTTATTTGCAAAAATGCGTCCGTAATGGAAAAAACATGTAAAATAAATTAAATAAAATAATAAATTTTTTAAGATTATTCTGTAAAAAAAAAATAATATTGTGCAAATCTACAGATCATAATTTATGTTTAATTTCAAGTCAAAATACTGAATAGTTTTTTTTTTTTTTTTGTAAAGTGTACGACAAAATGTAATTTGTGTAGCCTAGTAGAGGATTCGCTTCGCTCATCCTAATAATCGTTGCAGAATTGTGTGGGGCCATTTCAAATTTTATGAAGATCGAATCAAAACTTAAGAAGACATCAATAAAAGTTTTCTTCATTCTATTAAATCCCATTATACGTAATTAATTCAGTGATACCCCATGATAGGTAATAATTGTTTGTCGCCATGGTGATGACGTGGTCTTTAAGATGGAGTCCTATTTTCGTATTACTGAATTTAATGTATAAATTTTGTATTCAGCCATTTTCGCATAAGAGTACAACAGCTATTGCACCAAGATCTGAATATTTATAAAATTTATTACAGTACGAACGCACCTCATTTGCCGCGTTTGATGTGCATTTTCCTATTTGTTACTTTACGGTTCTGATGAAAACAATTCACATCTATGGGGCATTCTCACAATCTTTTAACTTTTGGCGAAAAAAAAAAAAATCTGGCGAGATTAATCTTGCTAAAATAACATTTCACTCTGATAGACGAATGCATTAATGATTCAAAATAAAGAAAAAATGGTCAGCAGCGAAAAAAAACTTATTTAACTGAGGTCTAAGTTAAACGTGCGAGTTTAATTTTCCTTACCATTTTACCACTATAACTTTTTATTTTCTTCTAAATTTTTACTTGTAATGAATTTTCATAGTACCCACAGGACATTCAAATAAGAAATAATGACAATGTAGTACTTTTAGTACAAAATTTTGGTGTAACATTGTCTTAAAGGGGTGTTAAAGAAGGGACGGTAATGTAAAAAAAGGGATGGTATAGGAAAAAAGGAACGGTAAGGATGGAATAGCAAGGAAAATTACCACATACTTTAGGCAGATCATGATAAGACTAAGTGGTAGCGAAAATAATCATTGATTTTTAGAAACAGTTATTTACATTGGATTAAATAAAAAAAAATAATAATAATTTACCTCGAAAAGTGCAGGAATAAACCTTGCGGACGGTGAGACTACCAATAAAGCCATGATGCTTGAATTTGATATTTAAATTCTACAGTAAATTTCCTGCGAAAGAATTTTACAGATTATTTCTCTAGCATACTTCTGCATGAGAAAAAACTTGAAAAAAATTCTGTAGCTGCATCTGAAGTGATTTTCTGTATAATTTTAGAAGAGGGATGTTAAAAAATTTCAAACCTAGGGACAGAGTTTAAAAAATAATAACAACACTAAAAATGTGTGCAGGTTTATTTTTAGCTACTTATTTATATAAAACAATAGTTCCAGTTTCAGAAAAAAATTACATCGAATTATTTTTATTGAAACAATTTTATCCAGACAGCTCCAAATTTAAAAATCAGCTTCAGGGACACGGGACGGTATAGGAGTTTCCTGGATATTTGGACCCCCAACATCGTCCAAAACTTATTTATCTCATTAATATTGTTGTGCAATCATGCAATGGGGTGTTACCAAGTGTATGAAATAAAAAAAACACAAAAAATTGTATTAATATAAAAATTGTTATTCAGGGACATGAAAGTCAAAAGATTGTGAGAATGCCCTATATACTAATACTGTAAAAAGTAACGTTTTTTTTATTTGCTTGTAGGGTGTGTGATCTCTGGAACTACGGAGCCTATTTCAAAAGTAATGGTAGCAAAATGCTGGTGATTATCTCTGCTCCCACAGAGGCTGTATCTTATGTCGGTACAACAGCCTCCAAGGAGGTGGATGAAAAAAAGAACATTCTTTAGTTGCGATTTCTGTAATGTTCTTGAGTCTAAGATTTAAAAATTTTACGCGATGATTGTTTTAAAGATGTAAATACTACTCAATGGAACAGTTTCAAAAAAGTTCGAAATTTAGAAATGTGAAATGAACGTGAACCTAAATTATCATTTATTTCGAAATGTTAGGGTTAGATATGTTATTTATATGCTTACAAAGAAGAACAATTCATCTTGTACACGTTAATGGGGTGTTCTACTTCTTTGGCCAACAGTTTACGTGTTTTACAATTTTATGCAATTACAAAGAACAGAAATATCAGATTTAGAATTTTGGGGTTATTATTCTAAAAAAAAAGTAACTGACGCTGTCATCGCTGCCGTAAATGAACTTTTTGTGAAAGGAGGTCTTCGTTCGCTAATATCAAGAAAACTACTGCATACAAAAAATTGAAAATTGGTCGTATTATAGAGAAATGTTTGACAAACACACAAGTAGTAGAAAAAGTTTGGTTTATATATATAAATAAAACTGTGCATCACATTTTATATATTTGAATATAAAGGTAAAAAAAAAAAAAAAAGTTT
This sequence comes from Maratus speciosus, assembly GCA_963932465.1. Taxonomy (NCBI): domain Eukaryota; kingdom Metazoa; phylum Arthropoda; class Arachnida; order Araneae; family Salticidae; genus Maratus; species Maratus speciosus. The sequence continues at coordinate 482,811,509 of OZ010797.1, forward strand.
CAATTTTTTTTTTTTTTTTTTTTTTTTTTTTTTTTTTTTTTTTACTTTTATATTTAAATATATAAAATTCGATGTGCAGTTTTATTATATGTATAAACCAAACTTTTATAAAAAACTTTGGGGACTTTCATTGATGTGGAAAACGCAGGGGGCATTTTGAAAATTTCTAAGGTAACGCGTAAAACTCTTTTTTTTTTTTTTCTCAAAAAAATAAATAAATAAATAAATAAATAATAATAATTGTGATAAATGGCTGCCATAATGCATATAATGTTCCCTTGAGTAATTAAAAAAAATTCCATTTTTTGAGAATTTTTAGTCCCGGACCCTCTTAAAGCCAATCAAATCTGCTTGGTTTTAGAGTTTGCGATGTCTGAATTGTGTAGACGGTCGTAGGTCGTATGGAGGGGGGGGGGGAGGGTTAGGTACATCAGTATATCCAATTTTTTGTAAATAATTAAATGAATACACTGTGCTGTGTAACTGGAGATATACACAGCGTTGTTTTCTAATAGGGTGACCGTTTTTCTCCGGTCACAAGCATCTGAAATAAATTTGGTCACCATATTATGAAAGGGCATTAAATTATCTGAAGTTTATACTAACATTTAGTGTTAAAGGTTCAATTTTGACGAATTTCAACAAAAGGACACATTGTCGCCTTTTTTTTTAATCTTTTGTCAGCTATAAAAAGTATTAAATCAATGAAAATTATTTTTTTTCGGCGGGACAAGCTCAAAACAAAAACAATTATTTTTCATTCATATAAAAATGAAGGAAATTGACCGAACATTTGAGAAAATGGTTATTCAATTAAAAAAAAAGATTTACGGACTTAAATTCAATGAGCAAAAAATACTACAAGGATTTCAAATGTCACGGATCCGCTATAGGACAACTATCTACACACTTAAAAATCTCAAAAAAGCAAAATAAATAAATAAATAATAAGTACAAAAAACCATAAATTTTTAACCAAAGACTTTTTTTATGCTTATCACATTAACACGTTCACGCCGGCGCGGTGGGTCACACTCGACTGTCTCAGATCTGCAAAGTCTCCGGCTTTTTGTATACCAGTATTTTAATAGAGAAAATGTTGTTTTGTTTAATTAGAACAATTGGCCGATTTAAAGGAAAAACATTTTCTCTAAAATAATAGTGGTGTGAAAGAAAGCCGGAGACTTGACAACTTTGACACAGTCGAGTGTGACCCATCGCGCCGGCGTGAACGTGTTAAAAAAAACTATGTGCCAAATAAACATAAATCAAAACTTTAAAATGATGTCATTTAACACTAGAAAGACAGGGAATTTTACTCAAATCTCTCTATTCTAAAAAAAAGTAACTACCGCTGTCACCGCCGCCGCCGCCGCCGGTTTTGAATTTTTTGTGACCGGAGGTCTTTCATCGTTAATATTGAGAAAAATAATGCATACAAAAATAAGAAAATCAGTAGTTTTATACAGAAATGTTTGATGAACACGCTGATGCAGACAGTTTTCAAATCGAAGAATTATTTTAAGAGATATTTAATGCTAAAGTTGGACAAAATCGTTCCACTAAAAAAGTTTTATAGCAGCAAAAACTATACATGGCAGTGTAATCATTTTTAGATCATTTTATGCGTTAGAATTTGCCGGAGTGCAGATTGCCTTAATTTTTTTTATTTTGACTCATTTTTTCAGGTTTTATTTCTATTTTAAATTCAAATTTTCAGTATTTCTAGAGATATTTTTTACAGATTTCAGAAAATTGTACTAATTTAAACTGTTGCCAACTGTATAAAAAGCGCAATCAATAATGTTTGCTTCAAATTAAAAATTTATTTACACGTGACTATTATAAACAGGAAAAAAACTTTCAAATTAGAATTAAATAATTATGTATAAAAAGCAGGAACTTATTAAAAATTACGTCATAAAAAGTATACACGTGAATTTTAAAAGAGAAAGGATATTGTAAAATAATAAATTCATTAACATGCGTTAGAAGTCTTAGGAGAAATTACGTCGTATTTACGTCACATTATAGTTATTACATAAAATGAACACAAAATAATATTGCAAAAAAGTTTAAATTCAGAAATTGCGCTAGACTTTTATTTAATATTTTGAGAGGATATTTTCAACTATTTTTGTTAGGAAAGTGCAAATAATATTTCATTGCTAACAAAAGTACTTTCACGCGATTATTTAAAAGAGAAAGAATAGCTTGGTAAAAATTACGTCAGATTAAAAACGATTAATTTAAAATGTCTCATTTAAAAGAACTTTCTTTTCGCTTTGTTAAAAAATACCAGGAGACAAAGACTCTGTTTACTTAATTCCTTTTATATTAGCTTATTTTGAAATGTTGTTACACGTGTCTACGTCATCAGGTTATTTTTATTTCGACATTTTATTTGTATTTTTATTAATGTTGTACGAATTTATTTGTTGTTTCGTTATTTAAAATAAAAATTATGCCAATTTGTATAATTTGGCGAGTGGTTTGGCGATTTATATAATTTGGCGAAATGGGTCGACGGGATAATCAAGTAGTACCGCAGCGGATTTGGCGTTAAAATTCCCCAATCAAAGAGAAATGAATAGAAATTCGTTTATAGGGAGATCGCCACTGTTTTTAAAATTATAATTCAATCTTTCGAAATCTTTTTAAAGCCGATCAAATTAGCGTGCATTATTTAGAGCCTGCGGTGTCTGGACGGGGGTTGGCGAGCGTAGCTCGTAGGGGGCCGACCCCCCTAGTTTTATAAAAATATTTTGCAGCAGAATTTTTATTTTAAATTATTAACTTATTTATTTAACTAGTTTTCTTCCTTATGAATATATTGAACCGAAATATACTCATTTGGTAGCGGTCAAAACGACCGCTCACCGTCTTTCTAGTGTTAACACCAGTAAAAATAGCGTTAAAAGTGCAAACAAAAATGGTTCACATTGAAAGTTAGCCCATCCTTGCCGAAATGTCCCAGTTAACTTCTTGCTCTCTGTGACAAACGCAGCGTACGGCATACTACTTTGGTCATTTCCTACAATGACGTACGCGTACGTCATGATATCTGGCGGTTTTTTTAATTAGACATTCCAAATTCTCACCACAAAGTTTTAACTTTAATTTTTACTTTACAAGATGATTGCTATTCCATAAATATAATAAAATAAAATTACCAATTAAATTTTTGTGGTACGATGTAAAATTAAAAAAAAAATGTGACAGAAGCGGCACAAACTAGTTGCTAGTGACATATATTCGCTAACAGCACCAGAGGTTAATTTGCACACCTTATGCTGTCAACTATATATCATGCAACTATTAATAAAGGAGAACTAATATAGCCTTAAAATAGTGGAGCTTCAACTGTAACCGCATTTGCGGGAATTGATTACCACCGAGGGTAACTCCCACATGCAAATTTAAATAGAAATGTTTTCCTTATGTAACACTAGAACCGCCGGAAATTTTACCCAAGTGTTATAAAACTATTTTACACCAGAATTTTTATTTAATTTTTTTTGGCTTATTTATTTAACGTATTTCTCCGTGGTACATAATCATCTTATTTTAGAAAAAAAAAATTCTAGTTCGAATCGAAATATTTTCATTTTTTACCGGTCAAAATAACCGCTATGGCGGTTCTAGTGTTAAACGCTTTATTAATGCAGAATTAGAATCATAAGTAATGGAGGAAACACATATTCATTTTTACTGGTAGAAATTTATAATGGCGGTAGTCAGGCTCTGCGTTTCCGCCATATTTTGACAACCTAGACATTCTTCTGTCAGTGCCATCGAAAAAAAAAATTCATGGACAAACTGACACCACTAAAAACAAATAGAAAATGTTTACCATATTTTTGAGAAAATATCTACATAAATAAGTCACTTAAATAAGACGAAATTTTCTATTCAAATTAACTGGTGGTAAGTTTGGCGGTAATCAGAAACTGTTCATCCGATATAAGAAAACACTCGCCATCTTGTGGCACCTCCTCATTTACTTCAAACGCAACTGATAGGCAGTACGCTATACGTCCCCTCCTCTTTATTCAGAACTCCATTCTATATATGTTTAAAGAGCAGTCACTGGCACAGTGTTGCCAGTGGGCTACTTTTTTTAAATTCAGATTTCTTGATTGCTACCACTTTTTTGAAACGGTAAAATTACCTTTGTTTTCGCCTTAATTAATATGTCATTATATAAGGCACATTTTACCATTTCAAAAAAGTGGTGTCTATCAAGAATCTGAATTTTTAAAAAGTATCCCATCTGGCAACCCGCCATACTCTTTCACTTGAATTCGATAACAGATGGATTTCGCTACAATGTAAATTGTAGTTAATTTTTTAAACAGAATAATTCTTAGGATAGAAATTTAGATAAATTTAATAGAAATTTTAATTTTTTAAATAGAATAATTCTATATAAATTTTCTGGTTAGAAGTATTATTTCGACTTTAGTTTCATGTTGTATTGATTGTCTGTTGGATATTTTAATGAGCACTCGTAGTGTAAGACACATGCTATCATGTTTGCATAGGTGCCAAGTTGCCACTAATTCTCCGTAATAAGTGGGTTGATTTAACCCTGGTTTAACACATTTCGTACCGGAATTTTTTTTCAGAGATGAAATTAAATAAGTTCCACGTAGAAAACTGGTATTAAATAAATAAAGATTCATCAAATATTTTTTTCTGGTTTGAAACTTTGTTAAACTGGGTTAAATTAATCCTCGCATTACGGAAGATTAGTGCGAACTTGGCACCTCTGTGGTTGGATACCAGTATTTTGGAATGGAAAAATGTGACTTATTTTATTGGAGATATCTCATTAATTGAATAAAACCAAGCAAACGTCTAGAACATAACGGTAGCCAACAAGCATAGCAGTTATCAGCAACGTCACTTACACAAAAAAACTCATGGAACTAGCCTTTTAACACATCGATTACTAGAGAATAAAAGAAATAAAATCGTTCAACGAAAAGGTTCAATGTGATTTTAAATAAAGTTTGCATGAATATCACAACTACTAGAAGTTTTTAGTAGTAAAATATTAAAAAAATAAAATGACATTGAATACATTAGGTATTTCTTAATCCCGCTTTATTCGACAAAATAAATTTCCTAAAAATATATTCATGTTAGGTTATCTAGAAATATTTTAACTCACATTTTAAACAACATTTAATCTATAACACAATAGCTATAAAAATAGAATATTTAGCGATTTTTTTCTATTTAGTTACATATGCCATAAAAACAAAAAAATTATAGTAGCACCAGATTTTGACGACCCGTATAGTTATTCAGGAAGTTGTTAGTATTATATAAACAAGCTGGAAATTGTACGTCAAACGTGGCAAATGAGGTGCGTTTGTACTATAACTAGTTTTATAAATATCGGTGCAATAGCTGCCACACTCTTACGCAAAAAGGCATGAATACAAAATTTATTACGATATTAAATTCAGTCATAGGGAAATAAAAGGTCTAGATCTTAAATATTACGTCATCACCATGACAACCTAGAGTCACTACCGATCATGGGATATTGTTGAATTCATTACGTATGATAGGATTTAATAAAATGAACAAAACTTTTATTAATATATTGTTAAGTTTTTATTCAATTTTCTTAAAATTTGAAATGACACGACAATATTCTGCAACGTTTCTATGCATTAAATTCCAAACATTTTGGTTGGGTAATTTTTGCACTGTTGTATGCGGATAGACGGACAAACACACTTACGGACCAAACTAGGACTATAGGTGCTACGTATTTGTATAATTACGGACGCACCTAAAAAAGCAATCCAACTGGTCTACCCGAGTTAATGCTACCCGATATCCGGTGTACATGAACGAACATGAAATTAATATTTATTTCAAATCCTAATACATTTTTTTTTTACATTTAGTAAATTTTCGTAGATTAAACACAAACTACGCCAGTTTTAATAGTTCATGTGAGCTGCATACCAGCGAGCAATTGCGAAACATTTAACTAATTATAGAAAACTTTGAGATTTTGATTGTTTCAGTGTTTAAGTTCGTCGTTTGATTACATATCTGTAAAATAGATAATTCCTTTATCTATCTACTTGTGAAATTTTAATTTCCATTGACAGTTTAATTATGGAATATTAAACAAAAACAATAAAAATTCAGAATTTTTTACTTTATTTTAAGTGCATGTAAATTTATAAATTTCCATGCTTAAAAAATATTTTTTTAAATGTACACACAATACACAAAGTAATTGTAAAATAAGAATCAATTTCCGGACATTTGCATTCGAAAGTTGCATTCGAAATTTTCTATTCGATAGTTTAAAATTGAAATTTTGCAATGTTTAGAAGTAAAAAAAAAATGCAGTATAATAAAAAATTATCCATTATTTCGTTGCCGCCGACAATATGACGTCAGCGTTACTCAGGTACGTTCGTAATTGTATAAATGTGTAGCACCTATAGTCGCCATCTGGTCCGTCCGTCCTCATATAACAGCGCAAAAACCACCCAACCGAATGGTTTAAAATTTAATATACAGGGTGTCTACTAAATACTGTTACACTCCAAAAAATACGAATTAATTTTAATCGTTTGGTAAAACAATTTATTTCTCTATTTTAACGTTTGGTGATCTTCTATTAGTACAGACGAATTTTGTTATAAAGGAAATATTTAAAATTATTTTAGAGATAGAAGTCAAAAGAAGGATGATTAAACAGATCTTTGATCGCAGATTTTCTTCTGGTGAAAACTTTAAGCAATTAAAATGCCTTGATTTTAATGGAACATTTATATATAGAACTATAAATCGATTATTGGATACTAATAGCTATGTAAAGATCGATCTAGGCCTGGAAGTCCATGCTCGGTTCGCTCAATAGAGCGCATCAAAAGAATTCGTGAAGAAGTGTGGAGAAATCCACAACGTTCTGCAAATAAAATGGCTGCAGAAGAGAACGCGAGTCGCAGAACTATGCAAGTTTTAATAAATGAAGATCTGGGCTATGCCCCTTATCGCAAAAGAAAAATTCAAGGTTTGACTGCTGCACAAAGAATAAAAACATTACAAAGGAGGAAGAAATTGATGAAGCGGAACGGTAGGAAAAGTGTTGACAGAATAATATTTTCTGATGGGAAACTATTTTGCAGTGAACAGTGTTATAATGCTAAAAATGATGTCGTATACTCATCAACCCTCGAGGATATACCTGAAACCTTTCGAACTGTTAAACGCTTTCAGAACAAGAATTCTATGTTGGTTTGGGCTGCAGTATCAAACAATGGAAGTTCATCGATAAAGGGGTAAACATCAATGCGAATATTACAAACAGGATATATTGGCTACACATTTATTGCTACAAGCTGAAAGGTTGTATCCCAAAATCCTATTTCAGCAAGATTCTACACCTTCTCAACAAGCTAAATCAACACGGGCTTGGCTGCCACTCAATTATCCAAACATTATCATGCAAGAAGATTGGCCACCTTCTTCACCGGATCTAAATCATTTAGATTATTGCTGGGGGATTTTAGAGGCTAAAGCAAGCAGTAACAAACACAGAAGTTTGGTCTCTCACAGAGCTTCCATATTGCGTGAATGGTACCGATTACCTCTTAAAATGATTCGTGCCGCAGTCTGACAATGGCATAAGCGATTATCTTTGGTAATCGACAAAGATGGCGGCCAATTCGAGTAAATTTTTTCCCTCTAAACTTTCATCCCTGATGTACATCATATTAGTGTAGTTATCATTTTCTAATTTCTATTTGTAAAATAAAATGACTGAATATTTGTAACAGTATTTAGTAGCCACCCTGTATAAGATCATTGCAGAACTTTGTCGAGTTATTTCAAATTTTATGAAAATCGAATCAAAAGTTCATTGACACGGCCCTCAAAAGTATTCAGTTACATTATGGTCTATGGGGAAAATAATTTGCAGAATATTTTAATCGAATTGCATAATACATACATTTAAACATACAATCATACATACATTCATAAACGTAATGAACTTAATTAGTATAACAATATTAAGGTGTCCAATAAGGTGGTTACTATGTAATATGTTATGTACATCAAATACTGTATGTGTACAGGGGAACTCAAAAGTATTCTCTTATATTATGATCTATGAAGAAAACTCATCATTTTAAGCAGGTTACTCTGTCACAGATATAAAAAAATTGATATGAATTTGAGGTACACTCAAACATGTTCAATGTAGATTGTACAATATGTACAAAGCGTTTATCACTCATTTACAGGATCAGAGAAAAGTGTTCGATTATATGAAGGTCTACGGTGAAAATTTTCACCTGCTATTTTAACCATTAAGGCCGCTTGGCAAGAAAACTTGCCGTTTAAGACGAGCAAAAGTTATAAATTTCAACAACAGTATTTTAGTATGGAAATTTTCACATTATCAAATCTCAAATTTTGAGCGATTAAATAATTAAAAATTACAATACGGAAAAAACTGGTGGAGTAACATTAAAAGAAGTGTAAAAGAATCTCGTTTTTAATGGGTTAATTATGTTTATTTAAAGAAAGATGCAATGTATATGCGTTACTGATTATATGCGTTACCGACCACATTTATTGTTCATGTACAAGGACACATAAAATATTTCGGAAACAATGTTGTATTCAAAGTATTGTCTATTAGGGATGATTTCTGAACGTGTGTTTCCAGTTATGATATGCGTTTTAAGTTTAACTAAATTTTAGCTCACTACGTGATGTGTAAAAATTCTACGGAAAATATACAGAGCTATACAAAAGAATTTTTATCTGAGAATAAGTCTGAGTTGCTTAGAGATGTTTTTACATACAATATGACCGCTACGGTGCCTTGCCATGCTGTGAACTTCGGAACGGCTGCTGATATATTCATAAAAGTGGTTTAACATTTTAACGTGGTTTTTAAACCAGTTAATAAATTAACTTTTTCATAGCTTAAGGATAAAATTCCTCCTTAAAATTATTAGGGTGTTTACAATGTTCAGTACCAATGTAGTTTGTCCTATATTGGGTAAACTAAATGAAAACTCCGTTACAGAGTCAAAGAAAACATTAACTATGTAAAGAAAAAATAATTGCAAAAATCCTCTATCGCCTCTTATTGCTGTGGGGGAGAGACATAATTTCAGTTTTGACTCAGCTACCATTATCAAGAAATGCATTATTCCTCTAGATTTAGACTTTTTTGAAGCTGTTCATATCCATAGATTTAAAAACTCCTTGGTTAATGCTTTGTCTAGTGTACCATACATCTCAACTTTCTGGGTGGATTTGTTGTGTCACGGCGCTTCACTTTCGATTTAATTTCATTGGCTGTTGGAACTTGATGGTCTTTTGGTATTGTGTTTTCACCGTACATGTAGTTTTGGGGATATTGTTTTTATAGATTTTATACGCTGAATATGTGAGTACTGGAACTCACGAAACGTTTACATCTGTTCAAACCTTATGTATTTTATTGTGTGTTTAAACGTTGTTTTTAGGTGATTTATAAAAGTGGTGACTAGGTATAGTAAAGTAGCTATGCACTACTGAATGAAACTACATACGACATCACCTGGTAGGAAACTGCGGAGTTAACATTCCTATCTCAAAAATGGAAAGCTATAGGGGAAAATGTTATTTAAAAAGTTGTAGAGCATCATCCATTTAGTACGATAATATACCTTGTTGCGAAGAGAAGAACGGTTAAAAAGGACATTTGTTTTTTTCGTGATTTCTACACTGTGACTTGACAAAACGGTCTTAGAAATAAAAGCAATTAGTTATAAAAATATACCTTTATTTGAGATGTTCAAACTTCTCACCGTCAGCTGCAATGCATATCTGTATGCACATTTGTCCAAAATATAATCATTTCTCCTTCCGTTCAAGTTTCGTGACGTCACAGTGCAGGGAATCACGAAAATAAATGCATATTTTTACTGTTCTATTATTCGCATTAAAGTCCAGAATGTGCCTTTTCGTGCTATATCGATGATGTCCTACAACTTTGTAAATCAGTTTGTTAACGTATCTCTTTCCGTTTTCGAGATAGTAATGCTAACTCCGCAGTTTTCCACCAGGGGGTGCCGTAGGTGGTTTCACTCAGTAGCGCATGGCTACTTTACTGTACCTAGACACCACTTTATGAATATAGCAGCAGCCGTTCCAAAGTTAAGTGGGTGGCAGGGGACTTTAGTGGGCATTCATCAATAGCTGCCATCCTTTACGCTTTTTTCCTACCACTATTTTTTTCAGAAAAATTTGCCTTATTTAATCCTATGTTTTCGATGATTAAATAAGACAAATTTCTCTGTTAAAAAATAGTGGTAGGAAAAAAGCGTAAAACTTGTCAGCTATGTACATCTGACTTTGTTCTGTAGCTATTAGTATTAGAATAAAAAAAGTCTAATATAATGCACAAATGCAGCAAAAAGATTCTATCATTCAAGAAAATCGAAAAAAAAAACGGATATCTAATGATTCACAGATACTTACAATTAAATATATAATATAATAGCTCCATTGTTTTAACAGAAATCACTCGTTTATATTTTTTTCAAAATAGCACGTATTTTAACTACATTTTCTTTCGGTTGTTACGAGAAAATGGCAACAAAAATATATAATAATTATTTTAAAACTATTTTTCCTTTACTTTCTACAGAAATGAAGTACTTAGGTTGCCAATATTAAGCAAATGACTCCAAAAACTACAAAAAAATTAATATTTCAAAAATAAATGGAGATACAGTTTTCAAACAAAATGCTTTTAAAAGAACTTTTTTTCCCAATACGACGGTATAAAAATTAAAAATGTGCGATGCTTAGAAGTTTAAAAAATTGCTAAAGAGTATTTAATCGCAATGCTTTGTTTTACGGCTAGCCTCTGTAAGGTAACGTTATTTTTTGGACACAAAATAAGCTGGGAGAAAAAAATAGCATACCGTATCGGAGGCTAATAAAACTGCATAAATGACTCAATAATTGAAAGGTGATAAACAATTTAAAAAATGTTAACACTTTGAGGTATAAGCACGAGTGTCTCTCAGGTCGCCATTTTCGGTGAAGCGAACTAAGCCCGAGAGTCTATCGGGGTCAACTTTTAACTCTCTGAGCTATAAAATTACCTATTATATACGTTCGCCGTTTTTTCAGATATTACCTACGAGCCCTTTATTTTTAAAAAGTGGGTAGCAGCACTAAACAGAAGTAACTGTATGAAAATATCTAGAATCATAGATATATATAAATATCAATTCGAACTTACTGCCAACCTTGTGATGTTGCTCTTTGTGCTTTGAAATGTACCACACAAAAGGAAATTTTACTAAATAATTTGTACACACAAATAAAACCTATTTTCAGATATTTGTACAACATTTGATTAAGTTTTTATTCAAGTCTTTGTAAAATTTTAGGTTAAAAAATGTTGTTTTCTGATGCGGAACTTTTTAAAAATATATAAAACATGCTCAATAGTTTTTCATTAGCCATTAATTGTTAGTACATTTAAATATTAGGTGTCCAAGAAAATTCTGTCGTTTAAATTTCTTTCACGCCTGCTTTTTTAAAATTCTGATTTCTTCCTTAGCACCACTTTTTTGAAATGGTAAAATTCCCACAGCTTTCACATTCCACATTAAGGTGAAAACAAAGGGAACATTACCATTTCAAAAAAATGGTGCCAATGAATAAATCAACATTTTAAAAATGTAGGCGTGAAAGAACATAAAAACGACAGAATTTTCTTGGAGACCTAATAGTTCCTTGATTATGTACACTGCTCAAAACAATTAAAGGATATTGCAGTTTTAGTAGGATTTTGTATCTGGTAAACTGTTTAGCTGATTGATACATGGTCGACAGACATAGTAGGTTATATGAGAATAAATTACACATGTTTGGCAGAAAAAATGCATTTTATTGCGCATTTGTGTACTAAAGGAAAAAAACACAATTTGTGCATATGAGAAAAAAAGAATAAGAAAAGGTGTTTTCTTCAAAGAAAATCATTTTCAGTAGGGGGTATGGTTTCCACGGGCGGCCAGCAACGTTGAACACCTTTGAGGCATGGACTCAATGAGGCTATTAATGACGAGTTGGGGTATTCTGCCCCACTCTTCCAGAAGAGCTTTTTCCAGTTCTTGGAGAGTTTGTGGGGGTTGTTGGCGGCCAGAAACTCGTCTTCCTAGAGCGTCCTAAACGTGCTCGATTGGATTCATGTCTGGAGAACACGCTGGCCATTCCATTCGAACGATTCCTACCTCGAAAAGGAAATCCTCCACCAGGTTTGCACGATGTGGCCTGCAGTTATCGTCCATTAAAATGAAGTTATCTCCGATTGCTGCAGCGTAAGGGACTACAATAGGTCTGAGGATCTCATCCCTATATCGGCGACCAGTCAGAGCTCCATCTCGAATGATGTAGAGGTCAGTGCGCCCGTCAATGGAGATGCCACCATACACCAACACTCCTCCACCGCCAAATCTGACACTTTCGTGCACGAACGCAGGATTATTCCTACTGCCACGGTCCCTCCAGATGAAAATACGCCTATTATCTGGGTGCACAGAAAAACGGGACTCGTCAGAAAACAGAATATTGCTCCATTCATTTCTCCTCCAGTTGACATGCTCGGTTGCCCACTCCCTGCGGTCGCGACGATGCCTTGATGTTAATCTAACACATACCATCGGTCGGCAAGCATACAGACCTACAGCATGGAGCCGGTTTCGGACAGTCTGAGTTGAAATCGTGGTGCCTGTAGCCGAGCGAAGGTGTTGTTGGAGAGGAGTAGCGTTCATGGTTCGGTGTCTCCGAGCTGTTAACGCTAAATACCGATCTTCATTGGGCGTTGTTGCCCGTCTACGACCTTGCCCTGGTCTTCGGCCTGCACATCCACTCTCCAAAAAACGGTTCCAGAGCCTGGAAATGAGACTTTGTGACACTCCAATGGCTTGCGCTACTTCGGCTTGAGTTTGGCCCCCTTCTAACCTACCAACAATTCTCAAAGCTTCTGAATCTGTCAAATTATTTCGCTGAGACATCGTACTCATCGAAACAAAGCAATCACTGAATGCCGATCATCCTTGTCTTCATTCTATTTTATCCAGTTGAAAGTCAAATTTCATTCGCTGCCGCTGAAGCAACGTTTTTGACGTCGAACTAAAAATTTGCATACTCCACAGTTTGAAAACCAGAAAAATTTGCATTTGTGATTCTCTTCTTCTATTTTCGGCAAAAAAAATTTCGTTTATATCTTTATTTTATATAAAACTTCAAATATCCTTTAATTGTTTTGAGCAGTGTATAAGAACAGTTTGAAGTTTATAATAATTTTTTTAAATTAAAATACATATCTTCTAAGTATTTTTTTTAAACATGAAAAGTATCAAATACCCTCAGACCAGAGGGATAAATGCGATTGAAACAGCTCAGACCTCAAAGTGTTAAAAATAGAACAGTTTTAGCTAATAATAAGTTATCTTCAGTATTTTAAAATTTAAACAGTTCTAATGAAAGCTGGATGTCTATGACTACAAAATCTTGGTTTGAAAATGTACATCAGAATTCCATTGTCCATTCCACTAACACGGCGAAAACAGAAAAGAGGTAGGGGGGGGGGGAGAAGTTTGTTAACAAATCACTACTCACCGATCACACCCATCCATATGTTTGGGACGTTGTAGGATAAAGTTTCATTGAATCTTTTTTCACTCCTGTTTATAATTTCAATAGATAAGGGGATTATTAGTTCGCAATAATTCTTCAGAAATTATATAATTCTTGCATTATTGAAGTCAATTTTAATGTTCTGCTTTTGGTAGAGTATGGAAAGACCGATAGCTGGTCTATAGAATCGCAGGACACTTTTATATTCATTTATCCGGTTCTTTAACTTTCGAGTCGTCATATAGATATATTCGAGCTTTTGATTATTTCCAGAGACAAATGGAAGGATGTACCGTCCAGAAATTAAATTTCGCAGGATGGGGTCAATCTTTGAACTTACAAGGAAGGTCTCCTTGCCGGGAATACTCAGAATATTTTGAAAAAAAACCCAATTAAACTAATTATGTATGTAATAAACGATCAGTTAAATTTACAAGCGGAATTACAGTAGAAAGCCCGTAAAAAAATTAAATACTTTCGAGTATTGGCGCGAAAAGACGAAAGCCTCACGCGATTTGGCGAACAGCACTTTTCCTCGCCAAAAGCAAAAGATTTTAATGCATTTGAAAATTGCTTGTGAATTGATTTTGAGAATATGTGTAAATAATATTTAATGAATTTAAATTTAAACAATTTGAGAGTTTAATACATGTACTTTTTGCATTACATATTTATGTTGCTTTTTGATACAGTTATTTAAGTTTATCACTGTAAAAATAATTTCATATATAAAAAATATTTTCTTATTGAAAATTATATTTTCATATATTTAAGCGTATTCCAAAATAAAGGCCAGGTGAAGAATGCTACAGTTTTCCATTTCAATATCTGAGAAATTTTTGTTTCCATTGCAACAAAATTGAATCGACAGTGCATAATTGGATTTAATTTTGAGATTGAAACAATTTTAATTAATTTAAATTCTGTTTTAATTCATAAAATTTCATAGTTAACTTTCGTTATAAATATACATATATGTCAGAATTATAGTAAAACAAACTAAAACGGACAAAACTAAAATTACTTAAATTAAATTTATTTAAACAAGTTCAACATGAAACCTTTTTACCTTGAAGAGTATTCTATTTGACATAAAAAAGTATTATTTGAAATCTTATTCCATAGCTAACGTAAATCGCCAAATGACAAAATTTTCATTATTTTTTTACGGACACTATCGAGTGTCAGCAGAATTTTTTTTTTTTATAAATATATCTATCCGTATGATAAAAACATTCTATATTTTTTTCAGATTTATCGGAGTATGTCCGTACGGAGATCTTCCTTCTTAGTAAATTCTTCAGTTTCGTAGGAGGAGCAGCAATAAAATTTATTTTGAATGAAAAAAGAGCATGTCGCCGTTTTTAAAAAATGACCAGGTGTGTAATTCATCTTGCAGTATTTCTTTTTCCTTAAGGTGTTCTTGGGCGATTTTGCAAAGAATTAATTAATCTATTAATATGATAATGTGGGAACCAATTCTCTAAGGCGATACCTTTTATAGTACAGTAATACCTCGACTTGCGTCAGAAATTTGTTCTAAGACTAACGACGTAAGTCGAGGTACATTTAGATAAGCTAAAATGGATAAGTAATAAAAATTCTCCAAAATCCACTGAACATATCCTATTGTATTTACAGATTATTTTACATGCATTTAACATTAGCAAAAAAAATGCGTTTGCAATACAAGAATTTGAAATAAACCAATAAGTTATCAACTTACATTTTATTGTTCTAGCAGCGCCGTTCGAGTCTTTGACGATATGAAAAAAAATCTTGCAATGATGTTTGAACCGACAATTTTTTTTTTCTCTTAGAAGCCCTTTCTAACAGCAGAGTGAGTTTTCTAAGCTTTTTCTTGAGACTCTTTTTTATTTTTCGTTATTACGTGACTGTCGCGGCAAAATTTCTCTTCATAGAACCAAAATTCTTCGATAAAGTACGTCTTTAATTAAGGATTTTTTTCCAAGTCAGACGACATAAATACGGGGTGATGTAAGTCCGGATACTACTGTATTAAGTTCTGTCTGTAAATGATCACATGAACAGATTTTAAAAGCTTTTCTTACATAAAAATTATAAGCTGCAAATTTGTAATTAAATGGTGAATAGCTGTCGTACGAAATGGTATTATTTGAGTTGATGATTTTTCTCTATACTGTGCGTTCTAAAGTCACATTCGAAATATTTTGGATTAATCTCACACCCAAATAATTCAATTAATTTTCTAAATATCAATAGTAAGCTTGACATGTGAATCCATGTCGTTGATTTTGTCGAGAAACATGTGACGTTCCTGTAATCTGTGATCCCATACGATAAATACGCCATCGACATAACGACACCAAAAAGAAGGAATAAAATTTTTAATCTTCAATATTAATTTTTCTAAGGAACATAGTTTAAACTCTGTGAAAATTTCGGAAATGGGGAAGCTTCTTCGTACTTCTTTTGGTTGGTTGTAAATTTCAATGTTGAATAAAAATATTTTGTTTTTTTGGGATGAAATTTAGTGCAGAAATAACTGAAGTTTTCATTTCATGATTCAATCTTTGTTCATTATTTATTATTTTCTGAATTTGACTGCATAACTTCTTCTTCGTCTATAGATGGAAAGAGAGACCCTATATCTAAACTCACTAAAATATTTTCTTTACTGATTTTTAAATCCTTGATTCTCTCAACAAAATTATCAGTAGATGTTAAACTGTACTCAGACAATGGAAATAGAAGGTTTATTAAACCCACAAATGCCTTTTCTAAAACGTATGTTCGAGTCTAACATATTTAATAACAGACTTTAAATAAAGTTAAATTTATTTAGATTTTCTGTTATGAATTCGGATCCTCTGAATAACGGAATTTCTCGAACACATTCTTCTCGGCGCATTGGAGGGTTAACACAACCTCTTAAGGCTCGCGAAGGCACTCGCAAGCTAAAGCTAATCCTATGGGGAGGAATTTTTCTAATATCTCGTTTGCATTTCGATATTTTAAAACAATTTTTGTGCATTGAACAGCCAAAATCCGTCGAATATAAACACACTTTCTTTCTCAGAACCGGTTTTGAAAGGGAAAGTAACTTTATAAAAAATATCTGCGACCAAAATCGAAAAAGTAAAAAACGATGTGATGTAAAGACAGACCTCAGCTATCCAATGCAAAATATATATATATATATATTTAAAAATGTCGAAATGCAAACGAGATATTAGATAAATCCCTCCCCATATGATTAGTATTCGATCGTGAGTGTCTTCGCCGGCAGGACAAGAGTCTTAAGCGATTGGCAGTCTTAAAAGACTTAACTTCACTAGTGTCCGATTGGGAATTTTTAGTGTTAAATATTTATTATTTTCCTCTAATAATGCTTGCTTTTTTTAATCACGGAATGTCTGCCATTATTGAACACTAGAATGCCTGGAAATTTTACTCAATTTTCATAAAAATATTTGGCACCAGAATTTTTATTTGAAATAATTTGACTGATTTATTTAACGTAACTCTGCGTGTTTTAAATTTAACTTATTTTATGAAAGAATTTCTGGCTCCAGCTGACATTTAATCATATGGTCGGAGTCATATCGACTCCTTCCGGGCATTCTAGTGTTAACACGTTCACGCCGGCGCGGTGGGTCACACTCGACTGTGTCAAAGTTGTCAAGTCTCCGGCTTTCTTTCACACCACTATTATTTTAGAGAAAGTGTTTTTCCTTTAAATCGGCCAATTGTTCTAATTAAATAAAACAACATTTTTTTCTATCAAAATACTGGTATACAAAAAGCCGGAGACTTTGCAGACCTGAGACAGTCGAGTGTGACCCACCGCGCCGGCGTGAACGTGTTAATGTGATAAGCATAAAACAAGGCTTTGGTTAAAAATTTATGGTTTTTTGTACTTATTATTTATTTATTTATTTTGCTTTTTTGCGATTTTTAAGTGTGTAGATAGTTGTTCTATAGCGGATCTGTGACATTTGAAATCCTTGTAGTATCTTTTGCTCATTGAATTTAAGTCCGTAAATCTTTTTTTTTTTAATTGAGTAACCATTTTCTCAAATGTTCGGTCAATTTCCTTCATTTTTATATGAATAAAAAATAATTGTTTTTGTTTTGAGCTTGTCCGCCGAAAAAAAATAATTTTCATTGATTTAACACTTTTTATAGCTGACAAAAGATTAAAAAAAAAGGCGACAATGTGTCCTTTTGTTGAAATTCGTCAAAATTGAACCTTTAACACTAAATGTTAGTATAAACTTCAGATAATTTAATTCCCTTTCATAATACGGTGACCAAATTTATTTCAGATGCTTGTGACCGGAGGAAAACGGTCACCCTATTGGAAAACAACGCTGTGTATATCTCCAGTCACACAGCACAGTGTATTCATTTAATTATTTTTCCTTTAAATCGGCCAATTGTTCTAATTAAATAAAACAACATTTTCTCTATTAAAATACTGGTATACAAAAAGCCGGAGACTTTGCAGATCTGAGACAGTCGAGTGTGACCCACCGCGTCGGCGTGAACGTGTTAAAGGAAAGATTACTACAGTGTGTCCGTAAAGTCATGGTGCACTTTTGAAAAATCATAGGAAATCAACGAAACAAGATGTAAATGTGAAATCTTCATGAAATAAAAGGAAAACGCTCCAAGTTTCATACCTGTTCAGTACATATCGATGTGGCCTCCATTTGTTTTCCTTCACACATCTAAAGTTTAAACGATATTCAAGTTCTTCCCACACACCCTAGAGAGTTTTTCTTTTACTTGATGAAGATTTCACATTTACATCTTGTTTCGTTGATTTCCTGTGACCGGTCAAAAATGCACCATGACTTTATAGACACAACGTATTAGAAAATCCTGCCACATATTTTGAATAAAAAAAAATTTCGAACTTGTAAACACTTTTTAGCATACAAAAGAGTACAAACAAATGTTGAAATTTATGCTGAAGCCGGCTCAATTTTCGATGCAGTCAACGTTGGCTTTATTTACGAACGTGACCTTATTTTGGCAAGTTACATTGATTTTTTGTATATAATATTTTCTAGTAATGGCGCAAAATTTGGCAAAATGTAAACAAATATCTACCAACATAGTGCAGTGCTTATGAAGAGATGATCGCTCTTGGAACCCAGGTTTCGCTTTAGAGTAAAACTGCAATCAAAGAGTAAAGTTTTGTAACTGTTTAATCCTTACTAGCGAAAATTATGAAATATTGAGTTTTGAAAACGATAGAATAAAACTACAGCTGTCTAACGCAACGGCAACGTACGCCATAACGCACTTTGCATTTTTTTGGAGGGGGGGGGGGATCTCTAGGCCCAGCAACTGCCATATTTAAAAAAATAAAAAATAGTATTAAAAGTTGTTTTCTTTTGAAAGACAGGTATGCGAGTTTTTCGCAAGTTAAAAGTATATTTACGTTGTTTTAATTTTCCTTCCAATACCTCGTCATGAGCTAAGAGCAAAATCCTTTGCATGCACAAACTGCCGTTTTTTCCACTCATTTAGTCAGTCACCCCGCATTTACGGACATTTTGCGTACATTTACAACATATCACAACATTTACAAGGAAAGTATACTATAAAAGGTATTTTTTAAAAATAGTGGTGCAAACATAATATAAAAGTAGCCGCCTGTGGCAGCCCTGCTTTTAGAAACCCGTGTAACATGTTGTTACTATTTAAGATTAAGCGTATGTTAGTTATCTTGCTTTTAACCCTTTCAGGGGCAAGGCATTTCTGCTCAAAAAATGTTCAAATAATTAATTCACATCGCAATTAACAAACAAATTTATTTGAAAATAATCAAAAGCCTTTTTCCACGTTTATTATGAGTTCGAAATTGTAATAAAAAATTACTGGGGCCATTTGAATATTTAGGCATTAAAATTAACCGTTTGCAGACTGCAAACGGCACCCCTCAAGGGGTTAACATTAAACAGTTTTTAAGTTTCGACATTAAAAGAGCTCGTATTTTTTGGTTTTAAATAAAACTAAGAAAGCTCAACTAAGAATGCTTCTTTAACTTTTAACCCCTTAACGGGCGCATTAAATTACGGTTTAAAAATTCAAATTGCTTACTGGCACCACTTTTTTGAAAAAGAAATATTCACGCTATTTAATGACAGGTAAAATGATACCATAATAAAGCAAAATACACTATTTTATAAAACTGGTGGGAATCAAACAACAAAGAATAAAAGGCAGAAAAGACAGAGCCAGTGAATATGACGGGAGCGAGAATTAAGGGGTTAAACAGCTTGACTTTTCGCACTGCTTTTTACTCTGCTCTGATCTGAGTTAATGTTGCTTAACCTCGACTAATTTATCATCTTTAACATTAATAAAATTGGCTTGTTTTTCTATATTATTATTATCGGCGCAATTAAGACTATCGCTACTTCCTCTTTAAGAAATATTGAGATAGGCCTTTTTTCAGAAAAAAGTACTTCTAAAAATACTGTGATTTATGATTTCCCTAGAAACGAATTCTACATGGAGTTTTTAAAATGTTGGCTACTATACCTATTCCTGTGAGATGTATATGCATTACAGTAGAACCTTTTTTATCCGAAACTCTTGGTTAACCGAAATCCATTTTGACTATTATATTTCTTGTGCTTGAGGGGTCCTTTCCAAACTACGAGTGCATACAAATACTTTTGATCCCCTTTCTTAGAGTTCCTTTGAATTTAACTTGAGCTCCCTTAAGCCGCGGAGTGGAACAATGAAAACAAACCAATTACCAATTCTGAAGCTTTAAATTATTTTCAAAAGGTTTGGCATGCCTGGAGCAGCATAAAGACTGTGATATTGGTGAAGTAATAATATTTAAAAACTCTGTGATAGAGCTTTAAAGCAAATACAATCGAATGTGCGACAAACAAAACATTTTTCCAAACAATTGTGATATAAGTAAAATGTACTTTTGAAAATTAAAATTCAGGTAATTTATTCTTGTTTCTTTTTTGCTATTGATTACGAACTAAGAATGCTCAACATGTATGAACTTTTAAACAGCTGGAACAGACTTTTCACACTGCGCTTTACTCTACTCTGATCTGAGTTTAAATCACTTAACCTCGACGAATTTCTCATCTTTAACATTAATAAAAATGGCTTGTTTTTCTATATTATTATTATAGGCGTAATTCAGAATCTCTCTTCTCCCCCTTTAAAAAAATTTGAGATAGGCCCCTTTTCAGAAAAAATACTTCTAAATATACTTTAATTTATATTTTCGCTACACAGTGTTTCCATTTAGCCGAGAGGTTTTTGTGCGCAATATTTGGTTGCTATGACTTTTGTTAAAATATTCGTCCTATATTTTTTCTTTATATAAAGAAAATATCTCAAAAAAGGGGCAGAAATCGAGAAAACTGAATAACTAAAGACTCCTTCTATTTTTTGTCTTTATATAAAGAAAATATTTTTAAACTAGTACGTTGTGGCCATCACAAAACTTTCTTCTATATAAATCACGTCAATTAAATCATTTAAATAGTACAAGAAATTACTTCAATTTAGCAATAATTATTATCAAAGTATATCTGAATTTGAAGTTTGACGAAAATTGAGGTATAGCGCAAATTCTGGAAAATGTGGAATAGCAGTGCCACCTGTTGAGCGATTTACATCAAAATATGAACAGCACTAATTGGTATCAGGGTATACCTGAATCTGGAGTTCGTTGAAAATCAACCATTAATTCTTGAGATAGAGCTATTGCGGAAATCGCAAAAAGGCAGCATAGCAGCGCCACCTGTTGAGCGATTTACACCAAAAAGTATAAAACGTCAATTCATGTCAAGGACTAACTGAATCTGAAGTTTGATGAAAAACCCGTGCATTAGTTCTGGAGATTGAGCTATTGTGAAAATCGTGAAAAATGCTGCATAGCGGCTCCACCTGTTGAGCGATTTACACCAAAACATAAACAGCACTAATTCATATCCAGGTATACCTGATTCTGAAGTTTGTTGAAAACCCAAGCATTAGTTCTTATATTTTTATTAATATAAATTTTCATTAAATTCCGTGCGTTAGTTCTTGAGATTGCCCACAATATTTATGTCACATACACACATAGAGACAGACAGAGAGAGTCACAGACTAACCGACAGACATTTTGTAAAAACATGTTTTTCGGAATCTCTGACCCCTAAAACGTGTAAATCCGTCGAAAACCGAAACTCGAAAATTTTCAGGAATCCAATAATTTCTTCTTGTAAAGATAGAAGAAATTAAAAAGGGACAGCCATCAAGCAAACTGAATAACTAAAGTCTCGTCCTATTGTTTGTCTTTATATAAAGAAAATATATAAAAACACGTTGGAAATTGCTCGTCAAACGTGGCAAATGAGGTGCGTTCGTACTATAACTAGTTTTATAATTTTTTTTGCACCGCATATTGTACTGAATGCATATTTTAGTGCACTTCATAAGTGATTATCCATTTCATTCTGTTCGAAAGGCTATAACATCATTAAAATGCACTTGAAATATTTTTTCCCATTGGCTATAATGTAACGGAAAACTTTTGGCTTTCCCTGTAATTAAACTATACATCCTAGTTTCATAAAATTTGAAATGACTTGACAAAATTATGCAACAATTACATATTTTAAATTTCAAACGATTCTGTTGGGTAGTTTTTTCGCTGTTACATGCGGACGGACGGACAAATAGACAGACGGACTCAACGACGACTATAGGTGCTACGTATTTATATAATTACGAACGCACCTAAAATGCCCAGCAATCAAGCAAACTGAATAACCAAAGACACGTCAACATGCGCAATAATAAATGCATTTTGACAATATTAAAGCGCATACATATTTTTATATATAAGAAAATTCATGAATGCTGTATAGTGAACTGCCACAGATGTTGAATTTATGATAAAAATTCTGTTTTAGTATTCTGTCCTCTAATCATCTCGCCAACAAGACAATTAGGCAACCCGATTGCAGAAAGACCTGAAAGGCGATAAAACTTTGAATTTTACTTAACATTTTATTTTATATCTTTTCCGGTATCCGTTTTACATTACATTTATCAGTATTTTTGGTTTTATTATCCTTATCCGAATGAAAGTTAACTAAATTTCCTGATTTTTTTCTGTTGTACTTTAATTTATACTTACGAGTAAGACTAAAAGTTAATAAAACATTTTGTTCGTAAAAAAAAAAAGAAAATCTATTTTTTTTTCTTTTATATTACACATACTATTTAAAAAACGTAGATAAATGACGCTAGCGTTAATAATAAATAAAATTTAGTTAGTAAATAAAATTTACTTTTTAAGTACGTTCGTAATTATATAAATACGAAGCATCTGCAGTCGTTATTTAGTCCGTCTGCCTGTCCGTCCGTCCGTCCGCATATAACAGAGCAATAACTACGCCACCGATTGGTCTGAAATTTTAAATTTATAATTGTTGCAAAAAAATTTTGTCGAGTCATTTCAAATTTTATGAAAATCGGATGTATAGTTTAATTACAGGCACAGTCAAAAGTTTTCCGTTACATTACGGCCAATGGGAAAAATTATTGCAAGTGCATTTTAATGATGTTACAGAGTTTCGAACAAAATGAAATTGATATGCACTTATGAAGTGCACTAAAATATACATACAGTACAATATGCGGTGCAAAACAATATTTATAAAACTAGTTATAGTACGAACGCACCTCATTTGCCACGTTTGACGAGCAATTCCCAACTTGTTTAAAACTATTTCTGTTTTCCCAAGTTAAAAATTCCGCATACAGTGGTGAGAATTATTGACAAAACATTTTATAATAATGTTTAGCTCTCTATTTATCATTATTACGCACTCATACTTTTATTTACTCATATTTGTTTTCTATATATAGTGCACACTAAAGTACTGTCCACCGACTCCCATTATTTCCAGGACATCGTCAGCATGTTAACCCTTATGTAATGGATTGGAGTATTTGTTTCATGCGTTTTAATTTTTTAATTGCATATAATTAGGAGTAAATGAGAAAAAATACATTATCTCCAACAGAATTAAGAACCAAGTACAAGTTTTTTTACGTTTATTTAATGTAAAAATTTTCCGGTTAATTAAGTAGATGATTACTGTGTGGAAATAAGGTTACTTTCATAAGCAGAAATCTTGTCTAGTGCTGCCGAAAAAGAAAATACATGCATGGACCGCTTTTAGAGTACCATCGTTTCCAAATGGTCATAATCGCCTTATTTAACAATGGAATGTTCATGATTAAATAAGGGGGTATTATTATTTGCAAATCGTGTTACTCAAAATAAGGAAGCATTGAAGTCCAGTGTATATTTTCCACTCCTTTTGTATTTTGTTTCGGCCTGAAAAATATATGCAGTACCCATCTTCAGTTCAGTAGATATTTACTCAAATCTTTGAAGCGTGACAGAAATTTGTACATTATGTTTTAAATTAAAAATACTGTAATTAAATAAGTAAATTACAGTAAATTCTTATATAATGAAAAGTTTATTACTCATGACAGGTTGCATGGTCATGCGCATACCAATAAACAAAAAAACATATTAATTTACAGAATTTATGCATCAGAAATATGAATGATTTATGGCGGAAATAATAATTCTAGAATATTTATTCAATTTTATGTGTTAGTTCATTTTATATGTTAATTTTGTGTGTATGTATTTTGTTCAATGAAATGTGTTCACCAAATTTAAAATGATGATTTTTTTTTATTTATATATTTATACTTTACACACACACACACACACACACACACACACACACACACATATATATATATATATATAGCCATAATATAATTACAAATCATCATCAATTCCTATTGCAATAATTAATTTAATAAATTTAGCAGCAAATTATAACTGTAACATTATACAAAATACAGATGAATCCTATACATGTAATATTAATTAAGCAAAATCCATCAATTAGCCAGCACATTGCATACGATTAATCCATATTTACATATGAAAAACCACCAAAATAATTTTGAAAAAAATATATATATTAAAGATTTATGAAACAAGAAACCAGCCAAAAAATGTAGAACACTTAAAAGACATATTGTAAACAGAGAATAGGTCAAGTGGAAGGAAGGATGGAGCCGGAAACTTATATAGCATTTCATTTCATCAGTGGTACATGAAACGCCAATATAAGTAAAAAGCATAGTCGATTTCTGTACAAGAAACCAGCATAAGCTAAAATAGGTTCCTGATGCACCCAATCGACCACACACCATAAAAAAGGCTTAAAAATCCCATGACATGCAAATTTAATAATATAAAAAAATTAATCATAACAAGATCCTTAATAATAATCAATTTTAATTTAAAGTAACATTTAAATTCAAAGACATACCAAGATATAGATTTTCAAAGACCACTTTAAACCATGAACAAGTAGCAAATTAATCACAGAAAATGTCCCTCCGATTTAATTTGACAGTTAAAAACAAATTCTAACGGTTGCGAAACTACATAGTGTTCCGAAAAAATACACAACGACAAAGAAAAATAAAGTGACATAGCGACATTATTAAATAAAAATTATTAGATGCATAAAAATATTCTATAATAAATTATTACTAAAAATATATAGAATAAAATTATTTAAATTTAAGCATATAATTTCATAGAGAAACATTAAAATATAAGAAATGAAATAGCAACAAACTTATTTTAACCTAAATAAATGATTATTTAGTGCTGTCATCTGGCGTAACTATTTAAAGAAGACACAGACATCTTGAAGAAAATTGTTTATAGTGCTGCCATCTGTTGTGATAATGTAATTCCTAATGTAACAGTATAACTAATCCGTCTAATCTTAACTCCTTCGGGACGGGAGCCTTTTACGAAATTTTTAATCTTTTGTCACCGTTTTTTAAAAACAGAAATTTGTGTCTTCTTGAATCGAGAAAATGCGCTAATTCAGTAAGGCAAATTTTACAATAAAATTTTACTGCTGAGGAAAAACAAGGATTCTGAGCGCTTCATATACGTGCCGCTCGTCCCCAAGGGGTTAAAAAGCAAAAAGAACAAATTAATAAATCATATTTAAATATCGAAAATAATCACTTATCATCAATTATACTGTTGATAATTATTTTTAATTATTTATTAAAAATTAAATAGTAAGTAAATCAAGATTAATATCAGTCAAACCACAATATTATAAAACAGCATGTTTATTATGCACGTACTAAATTTAATGTTTTAAATTCCAAATGTGCATTACAAAAAAAGGGGGGTATGTAAAAACATATTACAACATTCCATCATACTGTTAATTACAATTAACAAACTATAATAACTTACACCATAATAAATTTATTCTGAAGTAAATCTCTAAAAGTAACTTAATTCCATATCAATATAATATAAATATCACAATACAGTGTCAAGGTCAACAAAGCTCACGATGATCACCATAAACACACAAGTCAACGAAATATCGAACCATTCCCATTACTTTTTATTTTTTTATTTTATTATTATTATTATTATTATTATTTCTTTGTTTTATATATAATATATATATTAAATCAACATTTGCGTATAAATTATCCAGACAACACCTCCCTCCTCCATAGTCTAACATCTACCCACCCAGCTATCCTATTTAAAAAATTTTATGTATATTTTGTATTTTTAATTTTTTTTGTTTATTTTTATTTTTTATAGATTTTTTTATATAAATATTTTTTGATACGCATAATGTTAATATTAACATACAAGAAACCGCCCCACTAAACATTGTATAGATCATTAATTAATTGTAGATTAATGAATATATGACTTTCTTAGGAAAACCATGATTTAATGCATCATAAATTAATTGTTTAATGTTTTTATTTATAAGATGTTATGAACATAAACTTTTGATTCTATATAAATGATTTATTAAAATATTACGGTAAACTGAAATATGTAGACAGGATTTAAAATGAGTAAATGTGTTAACTTTGAATTGAAAGTCTTTACGTTTGTCATAAAGATCAGTAATAGTTTTGTTTTGTGCGATTATTATTTTTAGATCTAAAAAGTTAATGGTATTATTTGTTAATAGATTTTCTGTCAATTCTAAATTTGTTGGATAATCAACTGGAAATTGAGTAATATTTGATTTTTTAGTGTCAATCAAAATTATGTCATCAATCTATCGATATATCATCACTGAAATCACTGAATAATCACTGAATCACTTTAATCACTGAATCATTATCATCACTGAAATTACGTTCATATTGATATAAATCATATTTTTATCACTGAATCACTCTAATCACTGAATCATTATCATCACTGAAATTACGTTCATAATGATATAAATATAAATCAGACTTTAAACTGGATGTTGATCCGCCTTGTGGTATTCCTTCTACTTGTAGATAAATAATATTATCTTGTAATATATAATTATTATAAATTATAAAATTAGTAAGAGTACGAAAATATTTTAAATCCATATATGAAGGAAGAGTTCATTTATTTTTATATGTTTTAAATAGTGTATTAATTATATTATGCAAGTCTTTAAGATTTATATTATTAAAAAGATCGAAAGATATGTTCGAATATTTTTAACATATTTAATATCTTTAAGTACATTTACTAATTGATAACTGCTTTTTATACAATGTTTATTATCAATTTCTGTTGTTAGATTATAAATTTGACAATGAATTTTTAATAATATATTGTTTGCATAATTATTATAAGTATTACATCCAATTGTAACTGTTTTCAATTTAAGTGGTATTTGTATGAAATTTAGGAATGAGTACTAAATATGGATAGTTAAAGTTAGTAGGAGTAAAATTTAGTAGTTTATAAATATATATATATATATTTATTTATTTATTTATTTATATTTTTAATGTAATTATTTAATTAAATATTTTATATTTTATTTATTTACATAAATATTTATGCTTTTCGCATAATTATTTATTTATATATTTTATATTTCACTTATTTATTTAATTGTATGCTTTATATTTTATTTATTTACTAGCTTATCCTCCACGCGTTGCCCGGGCCCGGGATGAATGGCTCTTGATGTACATCAAATTTGTATGATTTTATGTCTTTAACTCCATTTTGTTGATTTTATATTTTTAAATGAAAAAATTGCACAGAATATTGGATTGAAAGTATATGCTATTTAGTGCAGTAGCCTCCCGCTTAACCACCCTAAACGGGACCGAGGGTAAGCCGGTTAAAGCGGAGAAGTAAAAAAATATTTTAATAAGTATCTGCGTAATTTAATTAATTAAATCCGTACGATGCATTTAGTTTCTCAATTTGTGTAGTTTTAAAAAAGTACATATTTTCTATATTTCGTAAAATGAATACTACTTATAATTAACTGAATTGAAAGAAAAATTATCACTGATAACAAATATTGGAAAATATTTAACTCAAATTAAATTGTTGAAAATCGTCTCACACACCTTTATAAGTAGTTGAAACTGTTCTACATTATGTATATTTAAGTTAATCAACCATAATGAAATCAGTGACCTTTTTCTGTTGACGGCAAGATGCCCGACATTTTGCAACATAATCTCCCCATCTCTTAACATAATAAGTTTAACCGAGGAAGCTGTTAGCCGCTGCTCAACGTACCGTAGCACCAACTCCAATGCTTTTAACCCTTCAGTATGAGGAATTTTATCAGTGTCAACTTCAACCGGATCATCATCAAGATCGTCTTCGTATTGAACAACATCAGTTACAGTCCTAATTATATCCTCGCCAAATGTTTCATGCTTGATATCTTTAACCCGTTGAGGGGTAAAGAAAAATGTCTCTGAATATTGAATTCTCACCGGAATAATCGAAAAAATTTATTTTTAAATAAGGAAAAGCAATTTTTCATCGATTTTCCTCCAAAGTAAAGAATATAAAATTTAGTTAAAATTTTCTGGTGAGAATCTTGTTTAAATTAGGTGGGATATGTTTTATCCCACCGCCCCTCAAGGGGTTAACAGACTCAAACATCTCTTATACATCTACGGTCAGCTGTTCGCATCCCTCAAGATTTTAAAAATATTTGTACAAAACCGTTTGCAGATAGATCAGACATTATAGAGTTCCGTGGGGAGGGGGGGGGGTGAGATTGCACTTTTGACAATCAAAAATACAAAATCTCAAATCTTCCGGGGGTCATCTCATTGTTCCTGTGTGTGGGGGGGGGGGGGCGGGCTGTCCCAGGGCCACACCCTGAATTCAACACTGGTGGAGGTCAACGCGTATCCATTTAGAACCGATGTTCTCCTTTATGAATTTTGCTTCTTTCCCTTCGGGATTGCACTTCAACTCGAAAATGTAAGCTGGGTTCCCGAGGCCGTCATACCTGAATTTCTCCTGATGTTGGGAAAATGTCGACCGGTTAAAGCGGATTCCCGGTTAAGAGGAGGCTGGTTAAGAGGAAGGCTACTATATTTTATTTTTGGAGTCAATGGGTGAAGCGAAACACCGTAAAAACACTAGGGTTTTCACAGATTTCGTCGAAATTTTCACACATTTTATTTTGTAAAAAACATTTCTGCCAGTCCGAACGTTTCAAATTTTTTGTAAGTGATGTAAATCTAGTCTATTTAGATGCTATAAAAATTTGTGTTAAAATACGGACGTTTAGTTACTTTTAGCGTAGAAAAAATATTGTGAGCGTGAGGGGCGAAATGACCTGAGTTCACCAGTGTATTCGAAAATGTTGATATTTGTATTTTTTAAAATCGATTACACTATCGATTAAAAGATGTTTTCAGCTTTAAGAACATATTTCTTGTTTGTGGATACTTCCAAAACTCTGTACTGGGGGGGTGAAACCAGTGTTGCCAGATTGGGGACTTTTTTGTCCCCAAATTATTGATTGTTTCCGCCTTTTTGAAATAGAAATTTTCGGTCTAAAAATTCTGAAAAATAAGGTGAACTATACAATTTTAAAAAAGCGGTGACAATGAAATAACCTGAATTAAAAAGTCCCCAATCTGGGAACGCTGTATTCTTTTTAGGTGCGTTTGTAATTATATAAATACGCAGCATCTATAGTTGTCCGTCTGTCCGCTCATAACAACGCAAGAACTACTTTGAACATAAAGGTAAGAAAAAAAAATATTTTCTACATTTCATGAAAATTTCAGTATTTTTGCACCATATTTCTGAAATTAACTACCTTTAACTTTTCGAATTGTATTTAGTTTAAAAAAAGATGCAGAGTTTTATGCCGTGCATGATTACAAACAGCGATAAAAATATTGGGGATTTTAATTGTTATGGAATGCGCATGGGGCGTTTTGAAAACTTCTTCGTAACGCTTAATATTCAAGAAAATTCCTTATACTCCCCAGATTATTTTTAAAAAAAATGTGTGATAAATATATGTCATAATGCATATAGTTTGGCCCTTGAATAGTATTTAAAGTGGAATTTAAAAAAAGTTAGTTCGAAGTTCCCTTGTACCCCTAAGCTAGTTGAAAATATATGTTGCATTTAAATTGTACAAATGTTAATTTCAGAATTTCAAGTAGGATCTTCTACCACAAATATCCGCCGGAGATCCACCGTAATCTAGCGGATGATCCTTAACTTACAATAGGTACCGAGATAATTGCATATAAGACGGCCCTCAATTTTGAGAGGAATATGAGGTTTAATATGAGTATTTTGAAGTGATTATGTCCGACTTACGTAATCTCAGAAAATTACACTATATTCTATGATCAAAGGGTATTTAACCTGATTCCTCTTGAAACTGGCGATTACAAGCAAGTATAGACTTTTTATTAGCAAGTATAGACTGTTATCCCATTAAGACCTGAAGAGTTATAGTAGAAATTAAAAGTCTTGGTTTTTAACTCTAATTAATACGATCATACACTGCTCAAAACAATTAAAGGATATTTGAAGTTTTATATAAAATAAAGATATAAACGAATTTTTTTTGCCGAAAATAGAAGAAGAGAATCACAAATGCAAATTTTTCTGGTTTTCAAACTGTGGAGTATGCAAATTTTGAGTTCGACGTCAAAAACGTCGCTTCAGCGGCAGCGAATGAAATTTGACTTTCAACTGGATAAAAGAGAATGAAGACAAGGATGATCGGCATTCAGTGATTGCTTTGTTTCGATGAGTACGATGTCTCAGCGAAGTCATTTGACAGATTCAGAAGCTTTGAGAATTCTTGGTAGGTTAGAAGGGGGCCAAACTCAAGCCGAAGTAGCGCAAGCCATTGGAGTGTCCAAAGTGTCATTTCCAGGATCTGGAACCGTTTTTTGGAGAGTGGATGTGCAGGCCGAAGACCAGGGCAAGGTCGTAGACGGGCAACAACGCCCAATGAAGATCGGTATTTAGCGTTAACAGCTCGGAGAGTCCGAACAATGAACGCTACTCTTCTCCAACAACACCTTCGCTCGGCTACAGGCACCACGATTTCAACTCAGACTGTCCGAAACCGGCTCCATGCTGTAGGTCTGTATGCTCGCCGACCGATGGTATGTGTTAGATTAACATCAAGGCATCGTCGCGACCGCAGGGAGTGGGCAACCGAGCATGTCAACTGGAGGAGAAATGAATGGAGCAATATTCTGTTTTCTGACGAGTCCCGTTTTTCTGTGCATCCGGATAATAGGCGTATTTTCATCTGGAGGGACCGTGGCAGTAGGAATAATCCTGCGTTCGTGCACGAAAGTGTCAGATTTGGCGGTGGAGGAGTGTTGGTGTATGGTGGCATCTCCATTGATGGGCGCACTGACCTCTACATCATTCGATATGGAGCTCTGACTGGTCACCGATATAGGGATGAGATCCTCAGACCTATTGTAGTCCCTTACGCTGCAGCAATCGGAGATAACTTCATTTTAATGGACGATAACTGCAGGCCACATCGTGCAAACTTGGTGGAGGATTTCCTTTTCGAGGAAGGAATCGTTCGAATGGAATGGCCAGCGTGTTCTCCAGACATGAATCCAATCGAGCACGTTTGGGACGCTCTAGGAAGACGAGTTTCTGGCCGCCAACAACCCCCACAATCTCTCCAAGAACTGGAAAGAGCTCTTCTGAAAGAGTGGGGCAGAATACCCCAACTAGTCATTAATAGCCTCATTGAGTCCATGCCTCAAAGGTGTTCAACGTTGCTGGCCGCCCGTGGAAACCATACCCCCTACTAAAAATGATTTTCTTTGAAAAAAAAAACCTTTTCTTATTCTTTTTTTCTCATATGCACAAATTGTGTTTTTTTCCTTTAGTACACAAATGCGCAATAAAATGCATTTTTTCTGCCAAACATGTGTAATTTATTCTCATATAACCTACTATGTCTGTCGACCATGTATCAATCAGCTAAACAGTTTGCCAGATACAAAATCCACCTAAAACTGCAATATCCTTTAATTGTTTTGAGCAGTGTATTTGATTGAAAAAAATTTTTAAAAAATTTTAGATGTCAGGTTACGTTAAGGGATGATCCACACAATTGTGTGATGTAGGCTTGGATTTAAGAAGTTGTTTTTTCTTTTTCCTTATGGCCACCTACACAGTTGTGTATGTCAGATCTTAAAGGGTTATACTAATAACTATTTTTTTTTTTAATTAACGTGTAGTGTATTATATTCCTTCGTTACCTTCGTTAGGATAACTTCTGATTTAAGGTACACTAAGCATTTATTTTTTCATAAGGTCTTTTTTCGCCAAACAATGGGAATAGATTTGCTAAGATTTTTCTACAGTGTCCAGTGCTACAGATTGGGGACTTTCTTAATTAAGATTATTTAATTGTCGCTACTTTTTTTTTAAATAGTATAATTCGTCTTATTGTTCAGAATTTTTAATCAATTTTTAAATAGGCCAAATATTTCTGTTTGAAAAAAGCGGTGACAATGGACAATCTGGCAACACTGACACTGCCTTTACATTCAGTTGTCGCAGCTTTTCAGTACAAGCTGCTTACTCGAATATCTATAATGAGTAATGTCGACAGAAGTTAGCTTATAAAAGATTATTATGACTTAAATCATTTTTTCCATAAAATTTCTGGTATCATTGATTTTGTATACATCTGAAAAATGATTAAACAATAAATTTAACCCCTTCACGGTCGCTTAATATTTGGAAAAACCATAAAAAAAGTACCTATTTATTTCATTACAGAAATTGAATAATTATAAGGTCTCTAAATAAAAAATGCAATTACTTTTTTAAGGCGAAAAATAAAGATGTTATAGAACAAACTCACATTTGTAGAAAGGCCATCATTAGAGAATTCTGTGTCTTAATGTTTGTTTTACACCATACAAATTAATACGAATAAGACCTTTATTTTTTCACATCTTAGATATTTACTTATCATCATCCCACAAAATTTTACAAATAATATTTGATAATAATATACATACATGAAATTTTGATTATTAACCCCTTAGCCTACGATTTACGTCTTAACAGCTCCACGGTTTGGCAAATCCATAGCTACCAATAAAATTTAATAGAGATTTTCGCCTTGTCATAATCATGGAATTGCAACGATTAAATTAAATTATATTTACTGTGAAATTTTAGTGGTAAGAAAATTTTACATTTGGCTCGACCATCGTACGCGGCTATGCCCGTCGTTGTAGGTTAAGGGGTTAATAATTTTTTTGAGTGTTATATATTTCGAAACATGCAATGCAAATCCCAGCATTACAATCAGCGCCAAAAGCCAAACCCAAACGGTGATATTCAAAGGCTTCACACGGAAATGCCAGTTAAATTATTCTGGTTTCAGAAGTTTTTTCCAGCAATTAAATCTCCAGCCCGGAAATATGACGGGCAATAGAAATAACGAACGACACTTCAGCCCGTGATATTGACGGGAGCGAGAATCAAGGGGTTAAGGTAAGTCAAGCTAATATACAGGAGTTTCAAAAATCGACCGACAAATTAAGAGGGGTAATAGAAGGCATCAAGAGGATGAAAAATTACCATAGAACATACGGTCGCAAACCAATCAAAATACAGGATGATCAAAATTTAATCAAAAATACAGGGTGTTCTACCCTAATTCAATTTCTGTTGACGGCAATAAATTTCAGTAAACCGAATAATATTATAATAACACTTTTAAGGCGGTCCGGGACACAGAAATCTTCAATTTTTTTTTAAATATTTTATTGCAGCAAAACATTCTCTGCTTTTTTCTGCTTAAAATGAGGCTTAAATCATGTTTATATCCTTATTAGAACAGAACATAATGTTTTTTAACCATTTGGAAAAACGGTTATTGTTCTCGTCAGGATGGGAAAACAAAAGCATATCTGAAGGTTTTTATTGGTTTAATCCGCATTTTATTCGTTTTCTGATTGGCCTACACTGTAATCTGTATTTCCCTTTACTTTCAACAGAGATGGATACCTTCTGTTGCCATTATGACAAAAAAGTAATAAAAACTACAAAAAAAAAATTAATAACTCAGAAATAAATTGAGATACATCTTTCAAACAAATTGCATTTAAAAGTACATTTTTTTTCTCTATATGATGATGTAAAAAGTAATATTGTCGGATGTTTAGAAGTTTAAGAATGAAATTACATTTAAAATGGGTTCCATATTTCCGAGAAATCTGACGATGGAAAAGCCTTTTCCCGAACAGCCAATAAAATGCTACGATGATACATAAGTTTTAGGTGGATAATACGTACGAGTCGCAGGCGATTTTTGTCGCTTGGAATTTTTAAGTGTAATAACACTATTAAAGTTAAATTCATGGCGTACGTTATGTAGGATCAACTCCGTGCGATTTTTTATGTCTTAAATTTTAGTCTTCGAAAAAATCATTTTCCAAATGGTCGTTGTAATTTGATAAAGTGCTTTTATTTTTGTTGTTGTTTTGTTTTGTTTTGGTATGTTTTCAAAATCTAGCTTTCAATGGTTGTCATGTAAACGACTTCTTGTTAAAATGCGTTTTTCTTCGTGAAGGATTTTTTCACGATTTCTCGTATTTAAATTGTAATAACTCAAGAACTGTCAAAGATATATGGTTCAAACTAGAAACATGTCTTTTTCAATTAGTTTACTATAATTTTGATTCAGCAAATTAAAAAAATATATTTAATTTTGAAAATATGTTTTTTTTTTAAAGTTACATAATTTTTTCTTTAATTTTTATTTTAAATATGTTAAATTTATTTTTAATTAATATTTTTAAAAATACTGAATCGAAATTGAAACTTATATATTTCTGTTTATTTAAATGATAAAAAATTGAAATTCTATAAATAATATTTCGAATTATAACGATTTTAAATTACCCCACTTTCTTAATAAATTTTAAATTTATTTATTTTTTTTAAATATGAGAAGTTTTATTATGTGATTTTGTTTACAAATCATATAGTTAACAATTTAAAAAAAAAAAAGAAAAAAAAATCACTAGAAAACAGGAATTTTGCTTTTTCAGAATTTAGTGTCGCCACCGGCATTTCCATTACTTCATTTTCTTCTGATGGACTGATTCCATCAGAAGAAAATAACTCGGTTAAGCGAGACTCTACTGCAGTACAAAACATATTTCAATTTTAAGACTTAAAGCACACGTTTTATTTTACGTAAAATGACGTCATTCGCATCCGCTTAAGAATTCCACATTCACGATCTACTCTTAAACATCTACAGTAAATCATGCATAGCACATCACTATCGCGAAATAATGTACAAATGCAGCAAAAAGATTCCGTCATTCAAGAAAATCGAAGAAAAAAAAACGGCTATCTAATGATTCATAGATACTTGCAATTAAATATAGTATATTGCAATTAAATATAGTATATTGCAAGTTATTATTATAGTATATTAGCTCTATTGTCTTAACAGAAATCATTCGTTTATATTTTTTTTCAAAATAGCACGCATTTTAATTACATTTTTTTTTCGGTTGTTACGAGAAAATGGCAACAAAAATATATAATTACTATTTTAAAACTATTTTTCCTTTACTTTCTACAGAAATGAGGTACTTCCGTTACCAATATTAAGCAAATGGCTCCAAAAACTACAAAAAAATTTATATTTCAAAAATAAATGAAGATATAGTTTTCAAACAAAATGCAGTTTAAAGAACTTTTTTTCCCAATACGACGTATTAAAAATTGAAAATGTGCGATGCTTAGAAACTTAAAAAATTGCTAAAGAGTATTTAATCGTAATGCTTTGTTTTACAACTAACTTTTGTAAGGTAACGTTATTTTTTGGACACAAAATAAGCTGGGAGAAAGAAATAGCATACCGTACCGGAGGCTAAAAATTTTAACTCCATAAATAGAAATAATTTTAAAATGTGTCCCGGACACCCTCCCCCCCCCCTAATAGACATGCTCACCTTTGTTGTAAATGTGATAATGTCGAAAAATGTGGTAGAAATTTCCATTATGTGCGCCAGCAGTATGTACTTGACGCCCACATATTGGACTGCTATTGTCAGCTCATAAGGAATCATCGATTACTTGAACACCCTGATTTTCCAGAACTTTTTGGGATGATACGACATTTCACACAGCATAAGGTACGTATCGTTGCATTTTCATTGTATTGTTTTGATTTTTCTAAAAAATTATTATCGTCAACACAAGTTCAGTTAGTATGTAATACCCTGTATTTGTGACTAAATTTCGGTTTTCTGAAAGCTATTGACGTCAACACAAATGGAATTAGGTCATAAGACGCTGTATATGGTATTAAATACGTGGTTTGCGATCCCATGTTCTATGGTAATTTTTCATCCTCTTCATGCCTTCTCTCATCCCTCTTAATTTTTCGGTTGAAATTTGGAACACCCTGTATATGTAATAAATATTAATTGGGCTAAATCTAAATGGTCGTCTAATAAATATAATAATACTAACAAGGAAGGTCTCCATACTGGGCATACTCAAAAAATTTTGAAACAAATACTAATTAAACTACTTATCTATGTAATAAAGGATCAGCCAAATTTAGCGGCGGAATTACAGTAGAAAGTCTGTAAAAAATAAAATACTTTCGAGTATTTGGCGCGAAAAGGCGAAAGCGTCACGCTATTTGGCTAGCAATACTTTACCTCGCCAACAGCAAACGATTTTAGTGCACCTGAAAATTGATTGTTAATTGATTTTTAGAATGCGTGTAAATAGTATTTAATGAATTTAAACTTAAACAATGAGAGAGTTTTATAAATACATTTTGTCGTATTACATATTTATGTTGCTTGTTATTTAATTTTATTACTTTAAAAACATATTCATATATAAAAATACTTTCATAAATTTAAGCGTATTCCAAAATAAAGGCAAGATTCATTTACCAGTTATTAATTTCAAAGAATTCGTCGTTTCCATAGCAACAGAATTGAACCTACAGTGCTCAATTGGACTTAATTTTGAGACATTGAAACAATTTTAATTTATTTTAATTTTGTTTTAATTCATAAAATTTTATATTTAACTTTCATTATAAATATATATATGACTGAACTATAGTTAAATCAATCTAAAACTGCCAAAACTAAAATCATTTACATTAAATTTATTTAAACAAGTTCAACATGAAACATTTTTATCTTAAAGAGTAATCGGCATAAAAAAATATTTTTCGAAATTTCATTTCATCGCCAACCGATGATAAATCGCCAAATAAACGAGATTTTCATTATTTTTTTACGAAGGTTCTATCGCGGTTCCGCCAAAAAAAAATTATATAAACATATATATGCACACGAGAAGAACACTATGTATTTTTTTCAGATTTTTCTGAATATGCCCATGTGGAGACCTTCCTTGTAAGATTTTTTAATTATTGTAATAAAACAAATTGGAGATTATTATACTTATAGAATACAAGTTCCTTCGGTGGAAATATAAAAACTTCAAATTCATTTCTGCCATTAAATTTAGAACATTACGAAATGAGCAAAATGTTCCCAATTTTAAAGAATAAACTGACACTATATGTAATAGATACTAGGACTTCCCTGAGAGGGATTAGTCTGAGCGATATTGCTGAGAACATATATTTAATAATAACGTGTGAAAGCAAAGAAAATGAGATGTTATCTTTATTTGTCCATATACTGCGATAAATTGAAATGATGAAAATAAACGAATCGTAGAATTACAAAATCTTATATATAAATTCGTATACACCACTGTTTATAAAAATGGGAAAGCAAACCATTCAAGACAGCCATGCATGGATATAAAATTGAAAGTACGCAATATATTAAAAGTAAAATAGAAAATGAAACACTAAATTACTTATATCGGAATTTTAACTGTATAAAATGATGTCAAGAGCATAATGAAACGCTCCGCACCAATTTGAGTAACTTTAAATGACAAATATATGATGTTTAAAAAGAATGGACTATACTTTATATGGTGTGTGCTCCCCCGGAATAGTTAATATTGTACAATATCTGTTTTCCACGGATGCAATGAAGTTGTCGATAACAGTTAAGGAATTCTCTCCTCAAAATTTGATATATCTTATCAAAGTACCGAATACATCAACAGTGACATGCAATGCTTCGTTAGAGTGAGTTTTAGATATGCTCGATCGGATTTAAATGATGAGTGTATGCTGGCCACTACATACGCTGAATTGTTTTGTTTTTAAACATATTTTGCACAAGTTAAGCTGTATTTAGCATGTATTAAATAAAAGAAATCGGCAATGATTACAACATAAAGTATGACACAAGATCTGAATATATCGTCTGCATAACTTTTGAGCTGTCAAAGTGTCATTTGAAGTAATTTACAAATCCATACATATTTCTTCAGCAAGACATGCAAGCTAACATATGCCAATATGAACCCGATTATGAAATTTCACCAGAACAAGTTAATATATAAAAAATCTACTAATGATAATTGAGAATATGACCTTATGATAAAATGTTTAGAAAAATGAATCGGATAAAATATTCATATCGCATTTAAAACGGCACTTCCCTCTGTTAGTGGCCTTGGCGAGAGAGAGAAAAGCCTAGAGAAGGAACACTTTAACAAGTACTTTCGGGCAACCTACTCACCGTTTCATACAGGTCTTTATTCAATATTTACACAATTTATTTAATGCAAGATGGGTATCTATCAGTTTTGTTGCATTTAAATTGCATGTTTTGCGGAGGAAATGCAGCAGTATGAAATATTTAAAGTTGCTGTACCTAATAATTCCAAATGATAATGGATCGCATTCCGCTAATTTCATCTTTTTAAATTTTAAATTTTTTAGAAACCATTCTTAGAGACAATTGTATATTTTAAAACTAATCCGAAGCAAAATTTCAAGATTTTGGGCTCAGCAGTAAGACAGGAATAGAAAATTTTCGAAAGTTTTTTGTTTCTGCACTGTTTTATATAGCGACATTTTTAGAAATTGTTCTGTTGCGAGAATTTACGTCATGATAAATACAGCCATACCAATTTTCATGTTTATATTCCTAACAATTCCATGTACTTCGTTACTTAGATCATCTTTAGATCTTTTTCCGCTTTGTTTAGTCTTTCGATTTTTTAGAATTCGTTCTACAACGAGCATTTACATCTTATTAATTACTACCA
Source organism: Maratus speciosus (assembly GCA_963932465.1). Classification (NCBI taxonomy): domain Eukaryota; kingdom Metazoa; phylum Arthropoda; class Arachnida; order Araneae; family Salticidae; genus Maratus; species Maratus speciosus. The sequence continues at coordinate 482,850,828 of OZ010797.1, forward strand.
TGCCAAAGTTCTAGTTTCCAAACAGTATCCCAAACAGTATCTCCAACAGTATCCCAAAAATTTCAGTATTCCAAATAAATCATAGATTAGAACCTTTCTAGAAAATTTTATATTTATCCGTCAAATTGAACCTTTTAGAGAGCGTTCTTTACGAGTCTTCACGAGTCATCTTAAATTACGAGTCATTACGAGTCATCTTAAAAGTAACTACCGCACCAAATTTAAAGTTCCTAACCCAATCAATATCGCAAAAATCGCAATTTTAGAACTTTTTTGCCCCTGCAGCGATGTAGGTTCTTGCACTGACATAAAATAGTCTTTTTTTCGGAGCAGAGATGGCCACCAACATTTTTTTAAGTTGGCTATGTAGTTTCAGAGATAACACCTCACAAACGTACAAGCATTGATAATATTATACACTTTATAATATTGCACTTTATATAATAACTTTATTATATATATTCTTATTTCAATTTATAATTGGAGCAATAATGTTAAAATACGCCAATATTTCCCTAATTGGTTTTTTATCATGCTTCAATATATTTTTCACACTCATATGACTTTATACTATATCCACGACGTCCTTTATATTTCCATTATGACTTAATATTTTCCTTTTCCACGTAGAAACCTTGAAATAGAAAAGTTATGAAGTTATATTCACTTTCATTTAAATTCGTCAAACTATTTATTTCATTTTCATTTTTCACGTGAATATCTTTCAATAGAAGAGTTATGAAGTTATATTCACTTTCATTTAAATTCGTGAAACTATTTATTTCATTTTCATTTTTCACGTGAATATCTTGCAATAGAAAAGTTATGACGTAATATTCACCTTTTTTTTTAATTCGGCAAACTATTTATTTCATTTTCATTTTTCACGTGGAAACCTTGCAGTAGAAAATTAATTGTTGTAGTAATAATTTTATTGTGTTTTTTAATTTTTGGCAACTGCTATAACGAAAAATGTTTAAATTTGATAAGAAATTACTGTTAAATTGGTGGTTTTTTATTAATTAAAAATTAATTATAAATTATTTCGATTCCGGATTACTTTAGTTGCCTTGGCCATGTTTTAATACACGTTTTGTACGTATCTTTTCACAATTTTCGCTTCCAAATTGTGAATTTTTATAGAATTACAAACAGACAGATAGACAAGTTTTCATTTTCATATATCTCTCTATTCAAAAAAAAAAAAAAAAAAAAAAAAAAAAAGCAACTAACGCTGTCACCACCGCCGCCGGTTTTGAATTTTATGTGACCGGAGGTCTTTCTTCGTTAATATTAAGAAAACTATTGCATACAAAAATATGAAAATCGGTAGTATTATAGCGAAATGTTTGATGAACACGCTGATGCGTACAGTTTTCAAATCGAAGAATTATTTTAAGAGATATTTAATGCTAAAGTTGGACAAAATCGTTCCACTAAAAAAGTTTTATAGGAGCAAAAACTATGCATGGGAATTTAATCATTTTTAGATCATTTTATTCAATAGAAGATCCCTTTGTGCAGATTCCATTAATATTTTTTTAATTTGACTCATTTTTTGAGGTTTTACTTCTATTTTAAATTCAAGTATTCAGCATTTCGACAGATATTTTTGCATATTTTAGAAAATGGTATTAATTTAAACTGTTGCCAGCTGTATAAACAGCGCAAACAATAATGTTTGCTTCAAATAAAAAAAAAAATATTTACATGTTACTATTATAAACAGAAAAAAAACTTTCAAATTAGAATTAAATAATTAGGTATAAAAAGCAGGCACTTATTGGAAATTACGCCATAAAAACTATATTTACATGTGAATTTTAAAAGAGAAAGGATATTGTAAAATAAATTCATTAACATGCGTTAGAAGTCTGAAATAGATGAAATTACGTCACATTACACTTATTATGCTAAATGAACAAAACATAGTATTTCAAAACAGTTTAAATTTAAAAATTGCGCGAGATCAAATATTAGAGGCTAAATATTAGATTTTGTCAAATTTTTATTGTTTGTCGTTTGATGTGAGGTGTTCAGCTATAAGTATGGAAAATCTCATGTCTCCAACTTAATTAGGGGCTTATAGAAAAGAATTAGGGAGTTAGAAAAATTGCTTAAAATACACAAGTTAGACCCCAGAGTGTTAAATATTAGACTTTTTCAAAATTTTATTATTTGTCGTTTGATGTGAGGTGTTCAGCTATAAGTATGCAAAATTTCATGTCTTATAGAAAAGATTAGGAAGTTAGAAAAATTGCTTAAAATACACAAGTTAGACCGTAGAGGGTTAAATATTAGACTTTTTCAAAATTTTATTATTTGTCTTTTGATGTGAGGTGTTCAACTATAAGTATGCAAAATTTCATTCCTCCAACTTAATTAGGGACTGAGTTAGAAAAATTGCTTAAAATACAGAAGTTAGAGACTGGGGGGTTAAATATGACTGTTTCAAAATTTTATGATTTATCGTGTTATCGCAAGTGTTCAGCTATAAGTATGCAAATTTTCAAGTCTCCAACTTAGTTAGGGGATGAGTTAGAAAAATTGCTTAAAATACATAAGTTAGAGCCCAGAGGGTTAAATATTAGACCTTTTCCAAAATTTTATTATTTGTCGTTTGATGTGAGGTGTTTAGCTATAAATATGCAAAATTTCATGCCTCCAACTTAATTAGGGGCTGAGTTACAAAAATTGTTTAAAATACAAAAGTTAGAGCCCAGAAGGTTAAATATTAGACCCTTTTTCAAAATTTTATTATTTTTCGTTTGATGTGAGGTGTTCAGCTATAAGTGTGCAAAATTTCATGTCTCCAACTTAATTAGGGGCTGAGTTAGAAAAATTGCTTAAAATACACAAGTTAGAGCCCAGAGGGTTAAATATTAGACTTTTTCAAAAATTTTATTATTTGCCGCTTGATGTGTGGTGTTCAGCTGTAAGTATGCAAATTTTCAAGTCCCCGACATATATAGTTTCTGAGAACGGGCTCTGTGACAGACGGATAGACAGACAGACAAAGGAGTGAGACAGGTAGGGTTTTGTTAGATGAACGAAACTCTAAAAACATAACTGTAACAACATCCTAAAATTACATTACCATCAGCGATCTACCAATCCCGAATTTAGTTTATATTCGTTTCATATATTCTTATTCTTTTTGTGCGGCCCTGTAAAATAACTATAAATAATATATACAGTAAAACCTCTGAATAGCGAACACCTCGGGAGAGCTTCAGCTTGTCTTCTATTTGGAGGTGTCCGCTACTGAGAGTAAAAAATGTACAGTTATTTAAGGGTTGGTAATCGAAAAGATGCCCGCTAAATAGAGGTGTCCACTAATTGGGTGTGTCCGTTATGGAGGTTTTACTGCATAATAATATCATCCTTTACAAGAAAATTGCATGCTGTATGATAGACAGACAAACATTCAGAGAAAGATAACTTCCCGGAGCAATAAACACTCATGTCTTTTGTTTTAATCATCCACAATTGTATGTCATACAACTGGCCAGATTTTATACAACAGGCTAAAAACGGTCACCGTGGTACGGAGTACTGTATTATTATTTGTTTGCCCACCAAAACTGGTTGCCACGGGTTGTTGCAAGGTTTGTGATCACGTGGTTGAAACTGATCTATTCAATATTACTGCGTGCGTATTTTTTTTATTTGCTCCATGTTTTCAAACCAGTTGTCTACGAAAACATCCACCGGTGAAAGTGACGCACACCAAATTTCTGTGACGTATGCAGATAAATTGTGCTTTTTTATCAGTTTTTTTAATATAATTTTTAAACGGTTTGGAACTTATTTTTCACAGTAGGTGCATTCAGTAGGTGGCCCTCATAGGTACCTTCTGGTGCAATCAGAAACGAAATCCGACAAATATTTTTTGAGTTATGCTTGACGAAAGGATTTTATTAGGCTTTTTTTTAGTAGGACATGGCGTTAATATCCATCGTAGTTGTAATGTGTCTGGACAGTAATATTTCGCTGAGTATTAGCCTTCGCTTCGCTCAGACAATTAATTGGGCTAAATCTAAATGGTCGTCTAATAAATAAAATAATTCTAAGATTTTTTAATTATTGTAATAAAACAAATTGGAGATTACAAAACGTATAGAATACAAGTTCCTTCGGTGAAAATATAAAAACTTCAAATTCATTTCTGCCATTAAATTTAGAACATTGAACAAAATGTTCCCAATTCTAAAGAATAAACTGACATTATTTAATATGTCTAAAAATTATAATTCTACTGAAGCCGAGATTTATAACGAAACTACATTAATTCTCATTCAATATATAGATAAACAAATAAGACATAAAATAAATATAAATATTTACTAATAAAAGAAAGTTTTAATCTGTCTCTGTGTGTGTGTCAGTCTGAGTGCGATGGCTATGAAAATCTATGGGACATACGAGACTGAAAGCTTTTGCAAGGCTAGCCCAAAGTATTTCCTGATGCGCATGATACTCATAATTATAAATTTCTAATAATTAGCTGAGATATTAATTAATCCTCGCGACTCACTGTCATAAAAAAGTCATCTATTTGATCTCCGGTCACTTGCGCATGCGTAAAGACTCATTTATGCCTCGGGTGCTATTGGAGAAACGTTTTTACACTTTACTTCGTGCATGCGTAAAGACTCATTTATGCCTCGGCTGCTATTGGAGAAACGTGTTTCCACTTTACTTCTGTTTATTTATTTATTTATTTATTTATTTATTATAGTCCAAGTGCAAACTGCTCGGTACAGTTAAAATTGAAAGAAATATTAAAAAAGACCGTACTCTTACGTCACAAATGCCGCAATGAATTCGAAAAAATGTTGCAGTTAACCACTTGATAAAAATATTTCAAAAATGGTTATATTTTCGAAAACGTTTTTCTCCCTTATTGCAACGCACCTACATGATGCAATTTTAAAGGTACCGACAAACAAAAAGTATGACCTTAAAGCTGAAATAGTTTTCTAATCGGTAGTGTAATCGGCCTTTAAAAATATGAATTTTAACCCTTTCAAATATGCTGGCGAACTCAGGTCATTTCGCGCTTCACGCAGACTATATTTTTTCTACCCTAAAAGTAACTACTAAGCGTCCGCATTTTAACACATTATATTTAGGGCATTTAAACAGACCAGATTTACATCACCTACAAAAATTTTGAAAGGTTCGGACTGGTAGAAATATTAAAAAAAAAAAAAAGTAAAATGTGTAAAAATTTTGACGAAATCAGTGAAAACCCGAGTGTTTTTACATTGTTTTGCTCGCTTTCGGTACGCATAGACTCCAAAAATAAAATAATAAATAGCATTTATTTTCAATCCAATATCTTTTCGCAATTTTTTCATTTAAAAAAATAATATCTACAAAATGGAATTAAAAATATAAAATCATACAAATTTAAAGTTCATTGGAGGGCCATCTATCCTAAGCCCGGGCAACGCCTAGATGATCAGCTAATAAATAAAAAAAATATACAAAATATATATAAATAAATAATTGAAATATAAAAAATATAAATAAATAATTATGTAAAAAAACATGAATATATATATATAAATAAATAAAATATAAAATATTTTATTAAATGATTATATTAAAAATGTAAATAAATAAATAGAATGTAAGAAATAAAAATAAATAAATATATAAATAAATAAAATTATCATTTTAAATGTTGGTGAACACACTTTATTGAATAAAATACATACACACAAAATTAACATATAAAATGAACTAACACATAAAATTTAATAATTATACTAGAAGTATTATTTCCACGATAAATCATTCAAATTAAATTTCTGACGCATAAATTCTGTAACGAAGTACTCATTAATAAAAACTTAATATTTTTTTACTAGTATGCGCATGACCATGCAACCTGTAATGAGAAATAAACTTTTCATTATATAAGAATTTGCTATAATTTACTTATTTAATTACAGTATTTTTAATTTAACTTACGTTGTACAAATTTCAAATGCAGTTAACCACTTGATAAAAATATTTCAAAAATGGTTATATTTTCGAAAACGTTTTTCTCCCTTATTGCAACGCACCTACATGATGCAATTTTAAAGGTACCGACAAACAAAAAGTATGACTTTAAAGCTGAAATAGTTTTCTAATCGGTAGTGTAATCGGCCTTTAAAAATATGAATTTTAACCCTTTCAAATATGCTGGCGAACTCAGGTCATTTCGCGCTTCACGCAGACTATATTTTTTCTAGACCAGATTTACATCACCTACAAAAATTTTGAAAGGTTCGGACTGGTAGAAATATTAAAAAAAAAAAGTAAAATGTGTAAAAATTTTGACGAAATTAGTGAAAACCTGAGTGTTTTTACATTGTTTTGCTCGCTTTCGGTACGCATAGACTCCAAAAATAAAATAATAAATAGCATTTATTTTCAATCCAATATCTTTTCGCAATTTTTTCATTTAAAAAAATAAAATCTACAAAATGGAATTAAAAATATAAAATCATACAAATTTAAAGTTCATTGGAGGGCCATCTATCCTAAGCCCGGGCAACGCCTGGATGATCAGCTAGTAAATAAAAAAAATATACAAAATATATATAAATAAATAATTGAAATATAAAAAATATAAATAAATAATTATGTAAAAAAACATGAATATATATATATAAATAAATAAAATATAAAATATTTTATTAAATGATTATATTAAAAATGAAAATAAATAAATAGAATGTAAGAAATAAAAATAAATAAATATATAAATAAATAAAATTATCATTTTAAATGTTGGTGAACACACTTTATTGAATAAAATACATACACACAAAATTAACATATAAAATGAACTAACACATAAAATTTAATAATTATACTAGAAGTATTATTTCCACGATAAATCATTCAAATTAAATTTCTGACGCATAAATTCTGTAACGAAGTACTCATTAATAAAAACTTAATATTTTTTTACTAGTATGCGCATGACCATGCAACCTGTAATGAGAAATAAACTTTTCATTATATAAGAATTTGCTATAATTTACTTATTTAATTACAGTATTTTTAATTTAACTTACGTTGTACAAATTTCAAATGTTGTCAAAAATTCGAATAAATTTCTTCTAAACTGAAGCTGGGTACAGCATATATTTCTCAAGTCGAAACAGAATACAGAAGAGGTGGAAAAATGCGCACTGGATTTCAACACTCCCTCATTCTGTGTACCATGATTTGCCAATAATAATCTACCCCTCATTTAATCATAAGCATTCCACTGTTAAAAAAGGCGATGATTACTATATGGAAACGGTGCTACTCCAAAAGCGGTCCATGGAAATATTTTCCATTTCTGCAGCACTTTACAAGATTCCTGCTTATGAAAGTATTAATTTTGTCACAAAATAATCATCAACTTAATTAATTGGAGAATGTTTTACATTAAGGGATCTCAGGACTCTTAAAGCTTTTAAATTTTCGAAATTCAAAATATTTTTATATTTTAAACTACTATCTTCTCTGAACATTTTGATATAATTGTTTCCTTCAAATTCATACTCGAACAGAAGTTATGGATTTTAGAATTATACCCGCCTAATAGCTGAAGCGGCGTTTCCGAAACTTTGAAGACATTTTTCTTCAAATGACGTTTTTGGGTATAACGCGCATGATATCTCAAAAACTTCTGAATATTTTTTCATGAAATTTTTAAAATATATATTTCATGTTAATCTATTAATCTGAACCTAAAATTTCCTTTTTATTGTTATATATATATATATATATATATATATATATATATATATATATATATATATATATATATATATTTAGGTGAATATATTTTTGAAATTTTCTACATTTTGCATTAGTTCAATACAACTTTGGATTAAAAATATAAGAATGATACAAATACAAATTTATTTATTCAGGCTAATTATTATAATCTGAAGTGTAAGTATGCACCAAAATTTCCATTCTTTTGCAAAATTTATTTTGTAACCCTGCCCATAATCTGTTACGCTGATCTTCTGCTCGTCAAATCTCTGACAATTTGGAGTTCCCTGAAAATGCTAATTCTGCATCTTGGAATTTCTTAAATATTTGAAATGAAAGAAAAGTCTTATATATTTCATCCCAGTTAAAATTGTGTCTTAAAATCAAATACATATTAAGATATTAAATGTTGACAATGGACTTTTTTCTTTCATTTTTTCCAATTTTAAGAGTCCCGAGGTCCCTTAAGAGTCCACGTCAATTCCACCAGACCTTGTAACCAGACCGACAGGGATTTGGGTGAAACTTTGTGTACAAGCTGGCTCTACTTTGATATGAGTAAATTAAAAAAAAAAAATCCTTTCTAGATCTCATAGTTTGTGAGATATGGGGAGTCCAATTTTTGGATTTTTCTGAGTCAGTATTTGTAGACTGTGGTTCCATCTTCTAAAAATTGTTTCTCTGGATCTAAAATCCAAATGGCCATAAAATATCACTGTAATTACATCAAAAGATGCATATTCTAATAAAAAATATGTAAACCTGTATCTGTCAGGCCGAAATGTCGGAGCATGGAGTCGTATAAACTTAACACATAACATTTTAAAATTTAAAAAAAAATCTTAATTTTCATGATTGCTGTTTAATAGTACAAAATTAAATTTGAAATAACATCCGTTGAATCCTCATTTTCTAGTGTTTAATTCAGTCATCAGTTGCCTCAGATAATGCTCAAATGCTAATTTGTGGCATGATAATCAACAAAATGAACCATTATAGCCTGTGGCAAGCCTGGGGGTTGAAATTTTGGGTCATAGACAGTATCATTTACTGTATCCAGTACACCACTTATCAATCCCCACTCCATCCAGATATTGGTATGCAACATAACTCTGCATCCAACTGCTGAAAAAAGTCCAGCCTGAAAACCAAACACGTGATCATCTTCACTACATCTTACTTTTAATTATTGTGGTCTGCTAACATTCTTGTCATTGACCACTTTGATTTAAGAAGTACTTCTTTATTATGTACTTTCGCTTGCTTGTTTTTGGAAAAAAGACATATGGCATTTTGAAAATTTTCAAGTTGAGCCGGAAGCAGTGTAGCTTTCCACCGATGCATAAAGCGCGCCACGCACCAGTGAGACACGCAACAAAAAAACGTGAGGCATGCGACAATTTCACCCTGTTAACAAAGAAAAAACCGGTTTGAGCAGCAGAGTTTGCCTCCTCTCTCACAATTATTGCACTGTAAAAAAACCGCTGTAAATTTGTCAGCACAACTCGATCACAGTTGAATGTACTGTATCTTTCTTTGGTTTCCTGACAATTTAAACATGAAAAATACAGTAGTTGCGTAAAATTAACAGTACAATGTACTGGCAATTTTGGACGCATTTGGACCACAGTACAAACTACTGGCGTCCAAATTGCCAGTACATTGTGCTGTTAATTTTACGCAACTATTGTATTTTCCATGTTTAAATAGTCAGGAAACCAAAGAAAGATACAGTACATTCAACTGTGATCGAGCTTGTGCGCGAGATGAACAGTACTTTGTACTGTAAAAATATCGTTTTTTTTTTACAGTGTGTCGCATGTCTCTCTGGTGTGTGGCTCGCCTAAGGGGTGAGAGTAGGTCTGAAACTTGACCCACGCAAAGCGAATATAGAGTCTTTCGAAACTGTCTTTGCGGATCGTCATTTTGTCTCAATGAGTTTGTTAATGTGAAGCAATTTTTGTCTTCGAAAAGCCAAAATGTCTTTTATAGTATGTCTCTTATATAGAGGGATGTCTTTTAAGCGATGTAACTACCTAATACCTCCAAGGATTTAAACAAATTACCTTTGCGACATCTTTGTTCACGTTCAGCCATAAGACGACAATTGAAAATTCCTCAATAAAGATAAATAATACTGAATCCATGCTGAGCTGTAGATTTCTTTCTGCCTGACTTTTTAAATCAGCGAACTATTTAAAACACGGTGGTTTATTAAGTACTCAGTGAATTAACTTTCCTTCGACATTAAGCGCAGCAGTACCTGTTAGTGCCAAAAGAATGACAGTTTCTGATCCTAACTGCCCAGACTGTTTTGCTAATTTCTTTGATTATCCTACTTTTCCAGCTCTTGCTTTACCAATAATAAAAGTTGATTAGGGGAAATTTGTAACTTTTGTTTGCAATGATGAAAGCTGTTCTGTGCATAAATAAAGTATTTTCTGCTGCTCATCTGTAAATCTGATGCCAGAATTATCAAAATTTTCATGCAGCGTGATTTGTTGTTCATTAAAATAATTCAGAAATGTTAAAAGTAAAGAGAATTCATTGAATAAGAGAGTCTACGGTAAAGAGAAAGAATAACCACCGGGGATATGTTGAGCGATTTTGATTTGTTTAATGTAGCTCCGGTCTTTGAGACAATCAAAAATTGGAACTGGATCCATCGAGCTAATGGCAGAAAACTTCAAAGCCCCTTCAAAGACTTGCATGTCCCAGACTTATTTAATATGGTATAAGGGAAAGGTTTGTAACACGTATGTAACACGCACACATGGGTAATCTGCTATACTCCTCTACCAAACTTGATACTTTTGTTCATCTGAGTTATTATTATATTGTTATTCGCGCAATTATTCGTAGGCAGCTGGGTTATTTTTATGTGACTTTTCCACATAGAATTACGCTGAATAACTCTTTTCATCTCAATTTCTTTCTTTTAACCGCCATTTTCGAAACTTTTGTGTATAATGTTACACATATAAAAATATGTACATTTCTTAAAATGTACACTACATCTAGGAAACAGGTTAAAAAAAATCACGGAATGATTTATGACTTTTAGTGAAGTTGATTTCTCACGAATTATCTTTCATTGTTGTATCCATTTTCCGATTATAAGCATAAAACTATATAGTCATATACATTAACGTCAAAATTTTGGCCAAGCCTGGAGACATTTCGCGAAATTTCGCCAAGTTTGGTGACCAAAAGTATTTTGATATAAATGCAGCGAATTTGGCTGTAGCTGCCAAATTTGGCGAAATTTCCACTGAAATCCAGCACTGATGATTCTTCTCTAATCGGGTTCTTCGCATTTTAGCTTAGAGTTTTACCGTAAAATTAGCTAAAATCTTAAAATCAAGAAATAAGTAAGCTACTTTTTATTTACGCTTTTAGGAATTTTTTATTTTGTTATCTACATATTTCTGTTTTCAAGTGTACATCTAGGCCAAAAAATGCTTATCTCATTCACTTCAGAATGTTCACTCGCGTTTCAGTTGCAACAAATTCACTTACGTTGAATAGAAAAAAAAAAAAAAAAAAAAAAAAAAAAACGAGTAACCTTCTGTAATTAGGACCTCTACCAAATGGTTATATTTGCGCATAAAACAGCGCTCACTAAATTATGAAATTTTCTACCAACCCGATTACGGAAATTTCCTAATACAAACATACATACCTCTGAATAAAAACATACATAAGAATACATACATATAAGTAATAGATGCATAACGTTATATTTTTCTCGACTTCTTTTATTAACATTCGTTGCGATGCGGTTAATACTGAATCTGTTATCATGCAACTAACATCCAAAATCGTATTCTCCGTATTCGATTTCTTTTTATTTCTCTTAATTTAAAATTCAAAGTGAATCGCATTGATTTGGTAGGTTACGGAAAATGTCCACTTCCATTTCAGTTGCAGCACATTCACTTACAGTGAATTAAAAAGAAAAATTAATAACCTTCTGAAATTGGGACCGCTACCAAATAGTTAAATTTGCGCATCAAACAACGCTCACTAACTTATGAAATCGTCTACAAACCCAATTACGGAAATTTCCCATTATAAACATATATAAGTTTTAATACAACCATACATACATAAGAATACATGCATATAAGTAATACATACATGACATTATATTTTTCTCGATTTCTTTGATTATCATTCGTTACCATACGGCTAATACTGAAATCGTTACCATGCGGCTAATAAACGAAATCGTATTCTCCATATTCGATTTCTTTTCATTTCTCTTAATTTAAAATTCAAAATGACCGATGAAATTGCACCGATTTGGAAGGTTACGGATAATGTCCATGTGCATTTCAGTTGCAGCAAATTCACTGACAGTGAATAATAAAAAAAAATGAGTAACCTTCTGTAATTGGGACCGCCACCAAATAGTTAAATTTTCGCATCAAACAACGCTCGCTAAATTATGAAATTGTCTACATACCGATTGCGGAAATTTCCCAATACAAACATGCATACGTCTGAATATAAACATACATACATAAGGATACATACATATAAGTAATGCATACATGACATTATATCACGGTTCGTACAACTCCTGGGATTTTGCGACCAGGAAATTCTTCTGCACCGCTATTTTCTTACAGAAAATCTCTCCTTATAAGGATGCGAAATTTCACCAGTTTAGCCTAGATTTCTTTTTCTATAAAAAAAAGGACTGGAAGCTCTCCTGGAAAATATCCTGATCCGTACAAAACACTGTTATATTTTTCTCGATTTCATTGATTTGTCACTCCTAGCCATGCGGCAAATACGAAATCCGTTAACATTCGGCTAAGACCCAAAATCGTATTCCCCGTATTCGATTTCTTTTCATTTCTCTTAATTTAAAATTCAAAATGAATTCCATGGAATTTATAGGTTATGGAGAATAAAAGGTTCGCAGTGAAAAGAAAAGAAAAAGTGGTCGTTACGGACGTAGAAAGTAAAACTTCTGAAAGTCAATCTGTATCTCAGGTCACAAATATTGACGACGCCATAACGATTCGGATGAGGTTAAAAGGCATAATTTGCAACAATGGAGCTAATGTTTTGTTTAATAACGAGATGAAACCCGTCGTACTTTGACGAAAGAAATTGCTTAAAAAGGAACTCATACATTAGTTAATACTTACTCTCAACAAAATTATTTTTAATTTAAAGTTACCCAAATACTAATTCCATAAACTTCGATTGTTCAACGTATTAAATTAAAATGTATTAGTATACCTAACCAAGATAAGTAATTATGATGAAATTATCCATTGAGGCTCTTATGTTTGAAATTACCGATTGAAAATCAGCAAAAATGATTTCACCATGAGACAATCATAGAATTATTTTTCGAGTGAAATCTAAACTTAACGTCATTTTCATCGTCTCAAAATTTACATACGCATCTCTCAAATTTACATTCACCATTTCAAAAATATCGCAGTGCGCAATAAGTTATTAATACATATATTTCCAAACTTGAAATCAAGTTTGTTAACTACGACTTTGCATGTGAACATTCGCGCTCTTGACTTGTGATTCTAATCTCCGTATCGGCGAGTAAAATTCCAGAAATTTATATCTTTTAGAGGCGTTCGTAGTAAAATATTTCGTTTTATCATAGAAAATGATGGTTTTCATTTAAATATGATGTCACTTTGCCCCATTGAAGCATTTCACATAGAGTCTCAAACTCAGTGGAGGGAAAAGGTATTTAATTGCAATAACTTGAGGAAAAATTTAGTGTTTTTTCAAAGCGCGACGTAAATTTCTGTTCCCGTTTTATTACAAAGTTAATTTTGAATTTTATTAGAAATTGGCATCAATAAAGATAAACATACTTTATTAATTTTCTTTTCTTTACAAAAATGGAAGTAATCCAATTGCTACCATTTTGAAAAAAAAATTATAGAAAATTTTTAAATTTTAAATTTAAATATAAAAATGGGAATATTTAAAAAAAAAATAGCCAGTGCTGCAAATCTACAAAAAAAAAAAAAAAAAAAAAAAAAAAAAAGCTTTGATTAAAAAAAAAAAAAAAAAAAAAAGAATTTTTAAAATTGGTTCAGAAAAAAGCTCAATGTAGATGTCTAAAAAAAAAGCCTTATCGTTCAAATATATAGATTTAAACACTCAATGGAAAATTTGGAAAAATGGGGAATCTATGGGAAAATTTTGAGCAGACACTTCATGCCGTTAGGGTTGAAGAATATTTATGATTTTCAATACGCATCGAGATTTTGGCACTACCAACGTCTATTTAATTTTTTTAGTCGATACGACAAATATTTTGGACGCTATCGTGTTATCAATAAGTGTAATTTTTGAAGGGAAGCCGGAGCTGTGCTCCGACAAAAATTATTTTGTAATTTTTAAGTCCAAAACATTAAACCGAAATTGAAAGTTATGGTTATTTTCTGCATTTTTATCATTTTACAAAAAAGGCTCTCCACAAAAAGGCAAATGAAATTTGCAATTTCTTTTTCTTTTAAATGTAATTTTATACTTTGGGCTTTCTATTTATGAAGTAAAAATTATGCCTTTCTCATGGCTAATGGAAAAAGTTTGACTTTTTGGGGGATGCTGTACCTATCAAGAGATATAAATCTCTATCTTTGCTTAATGTACCTAAATAATTTCTGCACATTTTAAATTAAAATTTATTAATCATTTGATTTGTTTGCTAAAATGAGCCCTTAAAATAAGACTGATTTATTTATTTTTATAACAGTAGAAAATTTGCAATGTATAGTATTGGCACATATCGCACATTACCTGAAATTGTGTAGTTCTCAACCTTATCACATATGTTTGTCACATAAATGTACATCTGTCATTGAATTCAGTGGTATATTTCTATAAATACTTTCACAATGGTAATAGATAAGGAATATGTACGATATTTAATGGAGGGGAGGGGGGGGGGAATTTGCAGTCATATATATTTTTCTCTTTTTACTTGGAAAAAATCAAAACAAAGCAAAAACTTTATTTTGCAAATAAAAAAAAAGAAGCACCTATTAAATAAATTCAACAAGTCATAGGAACTAGGAACCACAGTAATTATTTATGTACCACAGCTTAAATTAGGCACACATATATATTTTTTTTCTTGATTGGTGCAATTTTCCAAAACAGGGCAAAATTTTTACATAAGCTAGGACAAAGACATCATTTTTATTAAAATTGAAATAATCATTCATTAAATCTAATACATTAAATAAAATTGCTTATAAACATTTAAAAAATTTAGATTGTTGTAATTATTTTTACGTAACAAATAAAGGATTTGTTAAATTATATGCATTTTTTTTAAACTAAAAAATCAGAATAAACATTATATTTAAAAGATTGAAATTCAAAAATAGAACTGAGCTATATATAAATGAGGTACTTTTGATTTATTACTTACACTTACTTTGCAACATTCTTTCTTTGTGTAATCGTAAATTTATATTTAATAGGAATAAGCAAAATTAAGAACCTTCTAATATATATTTAAATTTTCCTATTTTGCTGAAACTCCAAACACAGTAACATAACAAAACATCAGTAAGTCAGATCTTCGCAATTTAGTAACTAAAACACTATTGTCTTTGTATTTCAAAATCGGTGGCTATCCCCCTTCCTTTCCTCTCAACCCCAGAAAAAAAAATTGTTAAATATCTTAAAGAGAAATTCTCTTCATTTTGGTAAAGGTTTATGAAAATTTGCAATTTTTACATTGGTCAGAACACCCATCACTAAAATCAAAGAATTTTTTA
This sequence comes from Maratus speciosus, assembly GCA_963932465.1. Classification (NCBI taxonomy): domain Eukaryota; kingdom Metazoa; phylum Arthropoda; class Arachnida; order Araneae; family Salticidae; genus Maratus; species Maratus speciosus. Next base: position 482,866,388 of record OZ010797.1, read on the forward strand.
CATCAGGAAATCTCTCTGTTACAAATGATATCACTTCCTTCTGTGTTAAACGCGCAAGAATAACATCATGTTGCATATCATAAGATAAAATGTGTATATTGTTTGCTGATAATCTAATACTGAGAGATAGAGTGTACATAATAGTTGAATGAAGAGTGCAGTTTCCTTGATCCAATGTAACTTTAAACCTGATCTTGAATAAGAAAAGTAAAATTTTGCTGTAATCCAACAAAACGATACCTTTTGGAGGGCAAAAGTTTGCTTTAGTTTCTTTTAGGAAATTAGATTTATCTTTCGTTATAAAAGAGTGGAATGAAATTTTCCAAATATATGATTAAGCTTGTCGCAAATTTATTTAAAAGAACAGTGCTGCTAATACTGGATTTAATTCCTAGAGTTATATAAAATATTTCGATCCTCAAATATTTCGAAAATCCCTGTTTAAAAAGAGAATACAACTCATGTAGATATACGCAATATAAATCACTTTTGTGCATAGTACATTCTTAGCAATGCTAGCTACATTTTTTTTCTAGCCATGATTCTTCAATATCCATTACAGTTGTAAAACTTTTCAATTAGTTCAGTTGTTCCTGGACCTGTGGCTGCAGTCTAAAAATACAGACTCAGAAATGTGCGATTCGGGAAAAATCCAAAACTTTGATGCCCCCCCCCCCCCCCGTATCTCACAAACTATGAGGTCTAGGAAGGAAAATTTTCTGATGGATTCATATCAAGACAGAATTAGTATGTAAACAAAGTTTCACCCAAATCCCTGTCGGTCGGGTTACAATCCCATAAAAAAATTGGTTGAATTGATATGGAATGACACTTAAATAAATCCAACATTACAATTTGGCATTAGTGGTATTCAAAAGTAGAAACTGGAGAAGCTTTGTACTTTGTTCTCAATTCTGTTAGTGATAATTCGTATACCAATATATAGAAGTAATTTTACTGTGTTAAATGCAGTGTAATAATGTTCTATGCCGGTGCATGTTAATTTAAAGTACTTTTTCTCATTTTCTGCTAATTATATGTACTTATGTAAAGTATATGAACGCATGAAATAAATACTCGAATCTACTACACGAGGTTTAACGTTCTGACGACGTTCTGAAGTTAATGGGTGTGGACAGGACTTTAGTATGCACACAGTATATAAAAATATATATATATATATATATGGATTGCGAACTCTCGAATGCTCTTTATGGACACATCAATCATTTCAGTCACACCAATCATCGGCAATGCTTAAAGTACTAGGAGGCTGTGATCCCTACGAGTTACGTTCAAACAGAGCAGTCTCTTAGAAACCCGCTAATTTAATCGTCTTTAAAAATATTACAGAAAATTAAATTATAATTACAAAATCAGTGGTGATCTTCCTGTAAACTGGTTCGATTCATTTTCCTTTGTTTGGGAAATTCCCCCATTGGGGATATGGCTGCTGTTAAGACATGTAATTGCTGTTTTCGTGTTTAATTAAATAAATCAGTTAAACATTTGAAAATAAACTAATCTAAGATGAACTAATCATGAAAACAATCGTGAAATTTCGTTCTCTTTCATTAGTCTAAGATTAAAAAAAGAAAAAATGCTGATAAATGAAGTGTGAACTTATACCGGAAAAATTATTTAATGAAAGTTTTAAATAAAATTCTAAGTATACTGTAAATTGGATATTCTGTGAATTTTTCCTGAAGTCAAGTTACCTAATCCTCTTTTGTCGACATGATTAGAGGACAGAATGTTAAAACCGAATCCTCAACACTGTTGCTTCTCCGTGTCCATGAATTCACATACATATAAAAAACAAATACAGTAAACTCTCTTTTAGGCGGACTCTGTGCAAGACGGAAATCCATCTAACTCGGAAATTTTTTCAAGTTCCTGAGAATCCATAGACATAGAATAAAATTCGTCTAATGTGAAATATTGTCTACTACGGAAAATTTTCCAGATACCTATTGATTACACCTAAGACGGAGTTTGCTGTATATCCCACATAGTGTCAAAATTAATTTATTATTGCATAGGTTTGCGAGTCTTTGGCTATTCGATTTGCTTGACTGCTTTCACCTTTTTTAAAATATTTTCTTTATATAAAGACAAACAAGTAAAAATTTAATTTTAAAAATCAAAAAACCCGACTGCGTTAAAGGCTAACTGATTAATTATTGTTCATCAATGTGAAACTCTTTTTTATATTACGTAACTATATTTTTATTTACTTGTATTGATGACTTTTAAGTTGTGTTTAATTGTTAGTTCCTATCTGTAAACACTGTTTTGTTGATGCCTATAGATGTCTATGATGAGTAGCAATAAAGCTAGAGATCCTATCACACAACTTCCAGGTTGTGTAACATTTAAACGGAGCTGTTGACTGTGAAATAGTCAATGAAACATCATCTTCATTTTGAATGACCAATCCAATGAAAAGCCACTCAATATGGTGCGTAATTTTTTTTCGTATATACAACCATTTTGTATTTTACGGCCGCCATTTTGAATTTATAAAAAAACCCTACCCTATAACCATCGGGCAGTTAAGACGAATCGATAGAGACCACATTCATTAAAATCCATCCAGCCGTTGAGACGTTTCGAGGGTATAAAGAAATCTACATACCCAGATACGCGTGAAATACATAACCCTTCTTGGCAGTCGGGTAAAAAACGGACAAATGTTTTAAACAAGTACCAAAAATCATGCGTCCAGCACACATTATGTAACACTTTCCTGCACATGAGAATGCTGTAACAAAACTTCACAGTTTATTAAGGTTAAGATGATGTCTAACTAAACAATTTCTAAAATACAATCTCATAAAAGATTTGTAAACCCAGTTTCTGCTGTAACAATCAATAGTCGGAAAAATATTTCTTTTCATCTATGTACGTGATCTATGGATTTATGTATACTGCAATTTCCGTGAATAAACGGAAATGTACTTGAGAACTTTTGTGCAGCCCTGTATATGCTCTATAGAATTTATCACCACCAATTAATATTTAAAAAAATATATATTTCAATTTAGAAACGCGTACTACAACTGAAAATTCACTTCCCACAATTATTGTTCATAGGCTTCAATAGTTCACTTTCTTCTCAACACTGCAAATTCTTTCGTGTGTCTCTGTAAAGGAACGATATATTCTATGCACATTCTATTCTGCAGTAAGCGCCGTGTAGTATGCTTCGTGATATATATAAAATTCAGAATGTTTAAAACAGTACATTATCATTAAAATACACCGCAACCGTAACGTAACGGAATTATTTTGAGTGTCTCTGTAAGTGAACCATAAATGCTATACACTTCATTTTCAATACCGAACATGCCATGCACTGTAAAAAAAAACGGAATAAAATGTGGACATTGTATTGGTAATTGAGACGCCAGTAATATTTCCGTATTTTAACAAAAAATTTTCTCCGTAAATTCCTGAAAATTTCCATCTTTTTTGAATTTACGGGGGGAAATTTCCGTTAAAATACGGAAATAGTACTGGCGTCTCAATTGCCATTACAATTTCCATATTTTAGTAAGTTTTTTAATAGTGTAGTGATACTCAGTAAATCTATAAATTTCATTGCAATTGGACTCTATTTACTTGAGATAGAGCACGAACAGAGAGAAGGTAGACAGGCAATCCGAATTCATAAACAATTTTCAACTTTGTTTGGAAGTGTTTAAAAGTCATAGCAATCAAACATTGTGCACGAGAAACACTTACCTAACTGGTAACTCTGTTTCTGACAGTTTATAGCAGACCAGTCCAAGCTTTTAGCAATTGAGAGTGCACTTTGGCTATGTGGTGGTTACATGACTCAAAATATGCAACAATATTACCTGATTGCAGTAGTTGTAGAGATACATACGTGTCTTATATAATGCATATCCACTTCACAGGAGTAGCTATAATAGCCCTACATTTAAAAAACTCCATGTAGAATTAATTTATAGCGAAATCATAAATTACAGTATATTTAGAAGTACTTTGTTCTGAAAAGAGGCCTGTCTCAAAATTTCTTAAAGGGGAAGTAGCGATAGACTTAATTTGCGCCTATCTGTATTATAAAGGACAAACATATCTGTGCGTAGCGCATACGTCATTCTGCGAATGGCAAAACTGTGAAATCTGAAATGAAAAGTCGGTTTTGCAATTTTCGAAACTGCAAATTTAAAATTTCTAACTATCGCACAGTTTCAAATTTACACCGCCGTATAGGAAAAAAAATGTACTTTTAAATGTAATTTGTTTGAAAGTTCTGTCTCAATTTATTTTTGAGATATTAATTTTTTTATAGTTTTTAGTACCAATTTTGTAATTGTGGCAACTGAAATACTCCATTTCTATCTATATTATAAAGGAAACGAAATTAAAGCTTCATCAATAAATAAATGAAAGAATAATATATAAAAAACCACGAATTTAACATATATGTAGTCGAACAATTTAAATTTTTAGAGCCGAATTGGGAACAATATGTGTGTTTAAATGTAATTTGTATGAAATAGAGTTGCTAGGCAACTGTTAAAGTAAAAGAGAAAAAATAATCTATATATTGAAAACACAAGATAGCTTTTTTAGACATCTTCCTTGAACTTTTGACTGACCAATTTTACTAATAATTCTTTTTTTAAATGAACGCTGTTCATTTGTAGATGTCCTCGCACTAGCTATTTTTCTAAATATTTTAACTTTTATATTTTTAATTTAATTTGAAAAGATTTTTTGAAATTTCATCAAAATGGTAGCAATCGTATTATTTTCACTGTTGCAGAAAAAAAGAAATAGTGGGGTTTATTTATCCTTATTGATACCATTTACTCATTACAATTAAAAATAACTTTATTTTAAGTCTGAGCAGAAAATGACGTCACTATTTAAAATACATTTTCGCTCATAAAGCTAATGTTACAATATATTTTCATTCGGCTGATACCGAATTTGAGACACTTGGCGTAATGCTAAAGTAAGTGCCATATTCAAAAGAAAACAATCCTTTTCTTTGATAAAATTATATATTTTTATACGAATACATCTAAAAGACATCAGTTTCTGGAATTTGTACTTCGCGGTACTGAAATTAGACCCTCAAGCCAAAAGAATACATTTTCACATGCAAAGTTTTAGCTGACAAGCGGAAATTCACGTTTGAAAATCTATCTATATTATAAAGGAAAAATATGTCCGTACGTACGGCTGACGTCATTTTGAGAATGGCAACGCTTGACGATTAAATGTCGGATTTGCAATCTTTCCTACTGCAATTTTTTGAATTTCTAAACATTGCGCATCTTCAATTTTTACACCTGTTATATAGGGGAAAAAATCTAATTTCAAATGCAATTTTCTTGAAAACTTTATCTTAATTGATTTATTTATCATGTCTTTTTAAATAATTTTCAAGATTAATGTTTTTTAATCTATATCCATTGCGTACAGGCTCCATTACCGAATAAGCCATTTGCACTTAAAATAATATAAATAATTCAGCATTTGTCCCTGACTATTTTTTTACAGCGAAATTAAAACTTCATCAATCTATTATATTAAAATGTGACTGTCCATTTGTATTTCACAGCTGTTCCTCCTAGAATATGGAATGTTGGGTGATCAAATTAACGCCTGTTATCCGCATGGGTCCGAGGATGTTAAACGTGGTCGCAGAATTTAAAAATTTGTTTAGTTTTCGAGATATAGATTTTTACGTCATTTTTGATGACATTTATGTAATGATGGAAATTAAAATTGCTCCATTTTTGTGGATAAAAGAGAGAAAAGGGAAAATGACAAGGATTATTAGGTCAGTGTTTGAAATCATTTTTAAATTGAAATTAACGTATATTTGAATAAATAGTGAAAAAATGATTGTAGTTTTGAAGAAAATTTCACGAAATACAAACTCACACATATTCAAGCTTTAGGAATCCGTTTATTTTAGAAACACAAATTCGACTCTCGACTGGAACATTGAGATAAATTCTGTTCACGTAAAGAGAAAAAAAAAACATCGTACGTTATTTTCATTTAATTTAAAGTCGTAAAGTAGATGTTCAACCATTGCCTTAAGATGGCTAATAAAACATTTCAGAAGCGGACATTAAAAATGCGAAAAAGCGAGAAAAAAAGAGAAAAGTTTTAGCGAGGAAAAAAAAATAAGCCTTTAAATATTTATTTTAATTCATAAATATAAAATGCTTCTGAATAAATTCGTCCAAACAAATTCATTTTTGTATAAGTTGACCCAAATGACATCATTTCTACGAACTCCGAAATTCGAAGCAAAATCTTGGAAGGGCGAAAAGCTCTAGGCAAATACAGTTATAGAATATGTGCATTTTTATTGGGAAAGTTTTGACTTAAATTGTAAATATAACTTATTATTTGAAATATTGTATGTAATAAAATTAATATTCCAATGGCTTTCTAAATTTACAATAAAGTTAAGATTTCATTTTTCGCAAAAAGATCGATTGTCTCATGCAATTCAAAAGCAACACAACGGGTTGCTATACGCAACTAGTTAAAAGTAAAGGGAAAATAGTCATGATTTATTTATTTTTATTGCTTATATCCTTATTGATGCCATTTTCACATTACAAATAAAAGTAACTTTTTTCTAATTTTTTGAACAGAAAATGACGTCAGCCATTAAAAAAAAAAAAAAAAAAAAAAAAAAAAAAAAAAAAAAAAAAAACGCATTCTTCTTAAAGTTAAACTTACACTAACTGCAAAATTACTTAAAAGATGACACAGTATTTTAAAAATGTTAAATTATTTTAACACCTTAGTATACTTTCAACTATAAAACATAGTCTTCTTCGGAGGAATATAAGAAATACAACAGTTATTGATTGAACGCCTAATTTTCAAAATGTATATTATATATAGGCGTTCAATCAATAACTGTTGTATTTCTTATATTCCTCCGAAGAAGACTATGTTTTATAGTTGAAAGTATACTAAGGTATTAAAATAATTTAACATTTTTAAATACTGTGTCATCTTTTAAGTAATTATGCACTTAGTGTAAGTTTAACTTTTAAAGACGAATTAAGCATTTCTATTTTTTTATTTACTGACGCATTCTTCTTTATAAATCAAAAGATTGAAGAAGATATTTCAATATTTTTACATCACGCTGATACCGAGTTTGAGACGCAAATTGAAATGAATCAGTTGAAGATTTGAAATGAATCAGTGCGTAAAAATGATGTCATATTTAAAACAAAACGATCATTTCATTTGATAAAACGTAATGGTACTTTTCAGTTAGCCGGGCGCCAGTGTTATATATACATATATATATATACATATATATACACATATATGTACATATATATATATACATATATATACACATATATGTACATATATATATATACATGTACGCACAAATATACATATATATACATACATATGTATCTATATATATGTACATATATGTGTATATATATGTATATATATGTATATATAACACTGTCGCCCGGCTAACCGAAAAGTACCAACTAAATATTTGACCAATACTAAATGCCCAATACTATGGCAACTAAAAGCAAATTTCTGAATGGCAAATTTTCGCGTGTACTGAGATTAGAACTTAAAGTTTGTGCGAATGTTCACATGAAAAGTTGTATCGGACAAACGTGACTTTAAGTTTGGAAATACATCCATTACTAATCTGTTGCGCGTTAAAATACTTTTAAATTGTGAATTTGAGTGATGCGTATGTAAATTTTGAGAATGTGGAAATAACGTATAGTTTAGATTTTATGGCGGAAAATTTATGATGTGACAAAGCGAAATCCTTTTTACTGATTTTTCATCTCGTAAAAAGAAACATAAGAGCCTCAATCAATAACTTCAACATAATTACTCATCTTGATTACGTATTATAATACAGTTTAATTTTTCAATAATTTAAGCAGTTGCAGTTTGTGGAAATAATATTTTGGTAATTTTAGGTTAAAAACATTATTTGTTTTAAGAGTTAGACAACCAATGCAAGATGAATTTTTTATTGTAATTATTTTTGTAGGTTTATTATAAATTCGATCTAACAGTTATATTCTAAGCATTTTAATTCGTCGAATTTCGACGGGTTCCAACTCGTAATAATAATATAGAAAGAAAAGCCAAATTTTTTAATGTTAAAGATGAGAAATTAGTCGAGGTTAAGTAACATTAACTCAGAGCAGAGCAGAGTAAAATGCAATGCGAAAAGTCAAGCTGTTTAAAAGTTCAAGACATGTTGAGCCTTCTTAGTTTTATTTAAAACCACAAAATACCAGCTCTTTTAATGTCGAAACATAAAAAGAGTTTCATGTTAAAAGCAAGATAACAAACACATAATACGCATAATCTTATATAGTAACAACGTGTTACACGGTTTTCTAAAAACAGGGTTGCCACAGACTACTATTTTTATATTCTGTTTGCACCACTATTTTTAAAAATACATTTTGTAGTATATTTTCCTGGTAAATGTTGTCACAGCGTATGTAAAAGATTCTTGTTTTGAAAAAGTTGTGCGAAATAGAATTAAAGAATAGTCGGCTGTGGAAGTCCTATAAAAGAGAAAAACAGAGTTACTTCATATAACATAACAGTGCACAGACATTTCATTTTCACGCTATGTATTCATTAAGTTAATCCATTATCTCACGCCACACATTTTCCGAAAAAATTTGCATAAAACAAGATCAATAACAATATCAGATGAAAAACTCTCCGAATTCAGCCGCGCGTAAAAATTCCGTAGAATGCGAAGTGACTGAATAAGTAAGTGGAAAAAACGACAGTGAGAATGGAAAGGATTTTGCTCGTAGCTCGGGACGAGGTATAGGCAGGAAAATTAAAACAACATAAATATAATAAAACACTCATAAATAACGCCTGCATTCAACAGTTAACGGCATATATAAATATTAAACAGACATACAACAATAAATACAATAAACCCAACTGGAATAAAAAATTCGCCAGAGCCAGGAATACTGTGATACGAGGTTCGACTCCTGGCTCTGGCTAATTTTTCAATCCAGTTGGGTTTATTGTATTTATTGTCGTATGTCAGTTTAATAATTATATATACCGTTAACGCAAATATACTTTTAACTTGCGAAAAATTCGCATACCTGCTTGTCAAAATAAAACATCTTTTAATATTATTTTCTATTTTTTTTAAATATGACAGTTGCTGGACGTAGACATCCCCCCCCCCTCTCCAAAAAAATGCAAAGTATGTTATGGCGTCCGTTCCCGTCGGGTTGGACAGCTGTAGTTTATTCTATAGTTTTCAAAACTCAATATTTCAAACTTTTCGCTAGTAAGGATTAACCGTTACAAAACTTTACTTTTCGATTGCACTTTCGCTCTAAAGCGAAATCTGGTTTACCAGAGCGATCATCCTGCACACGTACTGCAGTATGTTGGTGGATATTTGCATACACTTTGCCAAATTATGCGCTAATATGTCTTCATTACAAGAAAATATTATATACAGAAATCAATATACGTTGCCAAAATAAGGTCACGTTCGTAAATAAAGCAAGCAGTGACTGCGTCGAAACCTGAGCCGGCTTCAACACAAATTTCAACATTTGTTTGTACTCTTTTGTATGCTAAAAAGTGTTTGCAATTTCGAAAATTTTTTATGGCGCATTTTTGACCGGTCACAGGAAATCAACGAAACAAGTTGGAAATGTCAAATATTCACTAAATAAAAAACAAACTCTCCAAATTTCATAGTTCTTCAGTGCAGTTCGATGTGGGCTCCATTAGAAAAAGAGAATCACAGACGTTATTCATTCTGTTACCCGAGACGTCTTTAACTACGTGTGGGTAGAAATTGAATATCGTTTAGACTTTAGATGTGTGCAGGGAAACAAATGGAGGTCACATGGATGTGCACTGAACAAGTATGAAACTTGGAGCGTTTTTCTTTTATTTGATGAAGATTTCACATTTCCATATTGTTTCGTTGATTTCTTGTGACTGGTCAAAAGTGCACCATGAGATTACGGGCACACTGTAGTAATCTTTCCTTTAAATAATGTCAGCCATTCCGTGATAAAAGAAGGCAAATATTATTATGGGAAAATAATAGATATTTTACACAAAAAATTCCCAATCGGACACTACTGAAGTTAGGTCTTTTAAGACTGTCATTCGCTTAAGACTTCTGTCGCTGTCGGCGAAGGCACACACGAGCATTATTAAATATATATATTTTTGCATTGGATAGCCGAGGTCTGTCTTTACATCACATCTTTTTTAGTTTTTCGATTTTGATCGCAGATATTTTTTATAAAGTTACTTTCCCTTTCAAAACTGGTCCTGAAAGTGTCATTCTAAAAAATATCTGCAACCAAAATCGTAAAAGTAAAGAAGTGCGTTGTAGAGACGGATTTTGGCTATCCAATGCAAAAAAAAAAAAAATGTCGAAATACAAACGAGATATTAAAAAAACCCCTCCCCATGTGATTAGCATTAGCTCGTGTGTGCCTTTACTGGCAGCTACAGGAGCCTTAAGGGATCTCACGACTCTTAAAGCTTTAAAATTTTCGAAATTTAATTTTTTTTAGATGTTAAACTCCTATCTTTTCTGAACATTTTGATATCATTGTTTCCTTGAAATTCCTATTGGAACTGAAGTTATGGCTTTTACATTTATACACGTTCAATAGCTGAAGCGTCGTTTTGGAAACTTTGAAGCCATTTTTCTCCAAATGACGTTTTTGGGCATAACGCGCACGATATCTCAAAAACTTCTGAATATTTTTTCATGACATTTTCAAAACATATGTTTCATGTTAGTCTGTATAAACTGAACCTAAAATTTCCTTTTTATTGTTCAAAACAATATTTTTTTAGGTGATTATACTGTTGAAATTTTATTAATTTTGCATTAGCTAAATACAACTATGTATTAAAAATATAAAAAAGCTTTAAATACAAATTTATTTAGGTTCAGGGTAATTATTACAATCTGAAGTATAAGTAGGTACCAAAATTTTCATTCTAGTTGCAACACTTATTTTGTAATCGGGCGCATAAGCTGTTATGCCGATTTTTTGCTCGAAAAATGTCTAACAGTTTGGAGCCCGCTGTAAATGCTAATTCTGCATCTTATAATTTTTTAAATACATGAAATGAAAGAACATACTTATATATTTTATTCCAATTAAAATTGTGCCTTAAAATCAAATACATTTTAAGATATTAAATGTTGATAATGGTCTCTTTTTTTCATTTTTTCCAATTTTAAGAGTCCTGAGACCCCTTAAGAGGTTGTGTTAACCCTCTAATACGCATAGCAAAATGTGTTCTAGAAATTCTGTTATTCAGAGGATCCGAATTCATACCAGAAAATCTAAATAAATTTAACTTTATTTAATGATGGAATGTCTGTTATTAATTATGCTAGACCCGAACATACCTTTTAGAAAAGGCATTTTTGGGTGTTCTAAACCTTCTATTTCCATTGTTTGAGTACAGTTTAACATCTACTCATGATTTTGTTGAGAGAATCAAAGAATTCAAAATAAGGAAAGAAAATGTTTTAGTAAGTTTAGAGTGTCTCTCTTCCCATCTATGGACGGCGAAGAAGTTATGCAGTCAGTTCTTAAAATAATAAATAATGAGCAAAGATTGAATCATGAAATAAAAACTTCAATTATTTCTGCCCTAAATTTCAGCCCTAAAAACAAAATATTTTTATTCAACATTGAATCGTTTGCTTTTGGCGAGGAAAATTGCTGTTCGCCAAATCGCGTGACGCTTTCGTCTTTTCGTAGCAAATACTCAAAAGTATTTAATTTTTTTTTACGGACTTTCTACTGTAATTCCGCCTCTAAATTTGACTGATCGTTTATTACATACATAACTACTTTAATTGGTATTTGTTTTCAAAATATTCTGAGTATTCCCGGTAAGAAGACCTTCCTTGTAAGTTCAAAGATTGACCCCATCCTGCGAAATTTAATTTCTGGACAGTACATCCTTCCATTTGTGTCTGGAAATGATCAACAGCACGAATATATCTGGATGACGACTCGAAAGTTAAAGAATCGGATAAATGAATATAAAAGTGTCTTGCCATTCTATAGACCTGCTACCGGTCTTCCCAGACTCTACCAAATGCAGAACATTAAAATTGACTTCAATAATGCAAGAATTATATAATTTCTGAAGAATTATTGCGAACTAATAATCCGCGTATCTATTGAAATTATAAACAGGAGTGAAAAAAGATTCAATGAAACTTTATCCCACAACGTCCCAAACATATGGATGGGTGTGATCGGTGAGTAGTGATTTGTTAACAAACTTCTCTCCCCCCCCCTTACCTCTTTTCTGTTTTCGTCGTGTTAGTGCAATGGACAATGGAATCCTGATGTACATTTTCAAACCAAGATTTTGTAGTCATGGACAGCCAGCTTTCATTAGAACAGTTTAAATTTTAAAATACTGAAGATAACTTATTATTAGCTAAAACTGTTCTATTTTTAACACTTTGAGGTCTGAGCTGTTTCATTCGCATTTCTCCCTCTGGACTGAGGGTATTTGGTACTTTTCATGTTTAAAAAAATACTTAGAAGATATGTATTTTAATTAAAAAAATATTATAAACTTCAAACTGTTCTTATACATAATCAAGGAACTATTAGGTCTCCAAGAAAATTCTGTCGTTTTTATGTTCTTTCACGCCTACATTTTTAAAATGTTGATTTCTTCATTAGCACCACTTTTTTGAAATGGTAAAGTTCCTTTTGTTTTCACCTTAATGTGCAATGTGAAAGCTATGGGAATTTTACCGTTTCAAAAAAGTGGTGCTAATGAAGAAATCAGAATTTTAAAAAAGCAGGCGTGAAAGAAATTTAAACGACAGAATTTTCTTGGACACCTAATATTTAAATATACTAACAATTAATAGCTAATGAAAAACTATTGAGCATGTTTTATATATTTTTAAAAAGTTCCGCATCAGAAAACAACATTTTTTAACATAAACTCTACCAAATGCAGAACATTAAAATTGACTTCAATAATGAAAGAATTATATGATCTCTGGAGAATTATTACGAACTAATAATTCGTGTATCTATTGAAATTATAGACAGGAGTGGAAAAAGATTCAATGACACTTTATCCTACAACGTCCCAAAAATATGGATGAGTATGATCGGGAAGTAGTACTTTGTTCACAAACTTCTATATCCCCTCCCCTACCTCTTTTCTATTTTCGCCGTGTTAGTGGAATGGACAATGGAATCCAGATGTACATTTTTAAACCAAGATTTTGTAAGTCATGGACAACCAGCTTTCGTTAGAACTGTTTAAATTTTAAAATACTGAAGATAACTTATTATTAGCTGAAACTATTCTATTTTTAACACTTTGAGATCTGAGTTGTTTCAATCGCATTCTGGACAGATATATTTGGTACTTTTCATGATTTGTAAAAAAATACTTGGAATATATTTATTTTAATATTTTTTTACTGTAAACTTTATACTATTCTTATACATAATCAAGGAACTATTTAAATGTAAAAACAATTAATAGTTAAGGAAACATTATTGAGCATGTTTTATATATTTTTAAAAAGTACCACATCAGGAAACAACATTTTTTAACATCAAATCTTACAAAGACTTGAATAAAAACTTACCCAAATGTTGTACAAATATCTGAAAATAGGTTGTATTTGTGTGTACACATTATTTAGTAAAATTTACTTTTGTGTGGTACATTTCAAAGCACAAAGAGCAACATAACAAGGTTGACAGCAAGTTCAAATTAACCCCTGATTTTAGATATTTTCATCTACTTACTTCTGTTTAGTGCTGCTGCCTACTTTTTTCAAAATAAAGGGTTCGTAGATAATATCTGAAAAAACGGCGAACGTATATAATAGGTAATTTTATAGCTCATTGAGTTAAATGTTAACCTCGAGAGTCTCTCGGACTTTGTTCGCTTCACCAAAAACAGCAACCCGAGAGGCTCTCGGGCTTTGTTCGCTTCACCAAAAGCAGCAATCCGAGAGACACTCGGGCTTAGACCTCAAAGTGTTAACATTTTTTTAATTGTTTAATCGCCTTTTATTATTCATTTATGTAATTTTATATCATACTTTTTTTTCCAATCTAATACTAATTGCTACAGAACAAGTCAGATGTATAATTTATTGTTATTTGTGCTGGATAAAACTACAGTCGAACCTCTATTTAACGAAGTCGCTAAATCCCGGAAAAAAGTTCGTTATATGGAAAATTCGTTAAATAGAGATTCACCTTTTAAAATACTTTAAACTACATAAAACAGATTTTAAATTCATAAACACTAAATATTTTTACTAAAGTAATTAATCACATTTTTTAAAAATAAATTATATCGATTTGTTTTATTTATTTTACCCACCAATATCCATCATCAATTCATTTTTTCTATGTGTTTAAATCTTTGAAATCTGCAAGGAAAACAAAACATTGTCCGGGAATACACTATATTTTCTATAAAAACGTGTATAATAATCACTTATAAACAAATTACTATATTACTATTGTTTACTATATTATTGTTTTTAAGTTATGTGAAAATATTTTCTATTATGAATGATTTTGAAAATGTCGCCGATTGTGCGATGAAACGATCGTAAGTCTTAATAAAGATATTCTATCACTTTTTATAGCATTATTTAACTGTATTTTCTGTTTAAAGTAAATAGTTTTACATTAAAATTAACGAATTTTAATGATATTATCGTACTTATTATTATTATAATAAATAGTTTTAACCATACATTAACATATGCGTCCTTAAATTTTATTTCTGAAAAACTGTTAATTTTGCCTGAGTCTTTTATTTAAAAAAGTGCTTTCTCTCATAATGCGTCTCGCATCTTTGCAATGCACCGAAAACCCCTTCATGCGTATTTTCTTCTAACTATAATCCACGTCGGATTGTTTCAAATGATTTAGCATTTCATCATACAAAGTTTTCTTAATTCCTGCATAATGATCATTTCCATCATCATCATATTCGTCTTCATCGCAATTCATTGCTGTATTGTTTTTTATTTTTCTCACTGTCGAAAATATCCAATTCGGATAGTGTTTCTGAGGTTTCAATTTCAGAATTAAGTGAAATACAATCATCAATCAGCACATCATGGTTAATTTCTTCTTCTTTTCTCACGGTATCCACATTTTTTAAAGTTATTTTAAGAGATTATCATCTTCGTCCTCCGTACTTACCGATTTCTCACTGCTGACAAAGAAGGCGCCTGGTAAAACCAGTTCAAGGCCAATGAACATCATAAAATGTGTTTAAAGAAAGAATAAGTTTGAAATGTCCAGAAATATTTTGAGAAATGGGGAGAAAAAAAATAGATCTCAAGAAAAAGTTCGTTAAATAGAGAATGCACTTCGCTATTTGGGGGTTATTTTACGAAGAAATTATCAAAATGTTCTTGGTTCCAAGGAAAAGTTCGCAAAATAGAGGTTCGTTAAATAGAGGTCCGACTGTATATGTTATACCTAAGTTGTGCAAATGTAATTTTTAGAACATCAAGTTTGATCTTCTACGACAAGCTAAAGCCAAATAACAAACATGATACTAGAGGTTGATCCTCAATTTACAATAAGTACCATATATTATTCAATATAAGACTATTCACAAATTCGGGAGGAATAAAAGGTTAAATATGAGAATTTCTAAACCGTTACGTTCGTCCTATTTAATATTAGAAAATCACACTGAATTCGGCGATTAAATAAAAGAAAACGTATTCAACCAGCTATTCCTCCTGAATGTGTGCGTCGATTTATTAGCACGTATAAACGGTAAGTACAGGTGGTAGTACTTTTATGGGCAGAATGAATGATTTTACTGTTCGAATGGATCATTCGAGGATGCGAACAGCATAGCTGCCAACCTTTGGTTTTTTTTTATTATTATTCTATACCTACCATAAATTTAGTATTAAAAAAATTCTGATTTTAATTAGAATCATTTTAACCCTCCGTCCACCAGACGGGTCCATTGGACCCGACAGGTACATACAAAATATTCATTCAAACCAGAAATTTCTTTAAAATAAACTAAGTATATAAACCAGACAAAAATAAGGTAAATAAATAAGTTAAATAGTTTTAAATAAAAATTCTGGTGTAGAACGTTTTATTAAAACTTGAATAAAATTCCCGGTAGATCTGGGTTAAGAACACCGTACAAATATAAAAATTCTTTTAATCTACAAAATTTCTCACGATAATTTAGTAATAGAAATACGATTGCTCGCAACTATATATTTCGTTGTTTTCTCTTACAGAATGTGAGTTGGTAATTGATTAAAAATATATGCAAAGGTTGGAAACTATGGTTTTGCGCATGCCCGAATGATTCATTCGGTAGCAAAATTATTCATTCTACCCGTCACTAGGTACTATTAGTTACTAAATTTACTTTATTATTCAGTATTCCGTCAAAGGATCTTCTTCTTTAGGTAATATCTGTATTAAGTCAGGTTAAACATTTATTTTTCAGCCAATCTTTCTCCGACAGCTATGTTGGAAAGATTTTTCTTAAATTTCTTGACAGTTAGTTTTTTTACAGCTTTTTAGTACAAGCTGCTTACCGGAATAGTTTTACAACAGTTGAGCCAGGAGACAGCATACTGAGGTGAATATTATTATTAATTTAGCCAATTTCAGATAAATTTTCCGGTTGTAATGATTTTAAAGATTGCTGAAAAAATGATTAAATATTAAAATTTAGGGTAAGTCAAGATATTACAGAACGTAATAGCCTTGATCTCGAATGAATACAATAATGTGAATAAATATAATAACAAAATAATTATTTTTCTCTCTTGTAATAAAACAAATTTTAATTTAAAAACATTTAGTATTTTAAAATATAATTTTTAGAATACTGTAGATAAATTAATTGTTTTTTCTTATATGTTATGTAATTTTCTAGCATGATATGTATTTTTAAACAAGATTGACATATTTTTAAGCTCAATAATTCCATTTTTAATCGTTTCAAAACAGATTAGAATGCAGATTGGCTCTCATAGTGTAACTCAAAAACTTCGTGGCGGATGAGCAGCAATTTAGGATTAGAAAATTTAAGGGGTCTTGTACCTTTTAAACGCGACGGAATTTAACGAAAAACTTCAAAGTTTGAATTCGTCTATTTTCAAAACCTTTTTATGTATAAACATGAAATTTTGGATATTGATTAAACAGATTGTTCTTTATAATATACTACCAACAGAAATTTATTAACCCTTTACAGAATTTGTGTATAGTTGAAATCAAAATAGCGCTTTTTTTATCCCAAAAGTCATTGCGCGCATGATATCTTGAGACAGTACGTATGGATTGTCATGAAATTTGGTAAATATACTAAACAAATATGTGTGTTTAAAATGATCTACTTTTAAGTATTTACAATAGTAATATTTTTAGTTATGACTATTTTTATTCATTAAAAATACAAAACTTTTATTTTTTTACGAAAATATTTTTTTATATAGTTAATGAAATAATTTTAGCCAAAGAGTAGATCATTTAAAACACACATAAATGTTTAGTATATTTACCAAATTTCATGCCAATCGATACATACTTTCTCAAGATATCATGCTCGCAATGACTTATGGGGTAAAAAAAGAGCTATTTTGATTTCAACAATACACAAATTCTGTAAAGGGTTAATAAATTTCTAATGGTAGCATATTACAAAGCATAATCAGTTTAATCAATATCCAAAATTACATGTTTATACATAAAAAGGCTTTGAAGATAGACTAATTCAAACTTTGAAGTTTTTCGTTAATTTTCGACGCGTTTAAAAGGTACAAGACCCCTTAATGCTTCTAGAAATAAATATTAATTAAAACAGATCTGAAACGAAAAAAGACCTTTTTTTAAAATCTAATACTAATTGCTACCGAATACAGTCAAACTGAAAAACATGTACAATTTATTGTTATTAATGGTAGATAAAACTATATGTTTTATGTAAGTTGTACAAATGCAATTTGTAGAACATCAAGTTTGATTTTCTAAGACAAGCAACAGTCAAAGATTTCATCATAGTTCTGGAATTTCATCCTTAATTTAGAATAAGTACCATATACATAGCTGCCAACTTGTGCGGATTTTTCTCATCACTAAAGTTTTAAATCAAATTTTGACGAACTGAATCGCCGAAATCTAGCGATTTTTGATGATTCGATAAGGCAAATATTTCTATTAAATTTTAGTGGTAAGAAAAAACCGTACAAGTTAGCAGCTATGCATATATCATCACGTATAAAACAATTCACAAATTCGAGAGGAAAAACAGGTTCAATATCAGAAATTCTAAATGGTTACATTCGCCCTATTTACTATCAGAAATTTACAGTGAATTCGGCGATTAAATAAAGCAAAACGTATTCATCTAGATATTTCTCTTGAATTGGTAGACGGCAAGTATAGATGGTAGTATCAGTGATAACCAGAATGAATTATTTTACTAATCGAATGAATCATTCGGACATGCGCAAAACCATAGTTTCAGATCTTTGTTTTTATTTTTAATAATTTCTACCGGACACTTTATTTCAAAAAAAAAAGTTTCTTAGTTTAAGTAGAATCAATTTAAAACCTCCATAAAAAAATAAAAATTCTTCTCATCTTCAAAATTACTGAAACTGATTAAATAACAAAATTCACGACGGTTTGCAACTATACTTTTAGTTTTTTTCTTTCACAAAAGTTCTGGTGGTAACTGCTTAAAAATATATACAAATGTTGGAAACCATGTGTTTGCGTATGCCCGAATTATTCATTGGATAATAAAATGATTCATTCTGCCCATCAATCGATAGTCTAGTTACTAAATTTACATTATTATCATGTGTTCTATCCAAGGGTCTTCTTCAGGTAACATCTGAACTTTTTTAACTGCCTTGACATAGTTTTTGAAACTTTTTCGTACAAGCTGCTTACTGGAATACTTTAAAAGGAAAAAAACCCTAAGATTGAGGTGAATAGTATTATCAATATAGGCATTTTCAGATATATTTTCCGGTTGTAATGATTTTAAAGATTTCTGAAAAAATTATTAAATATTAAAATTTAGGATAAGTCAAACTATTACAGAATGTAATAGATATTAATTGGATCAAGTCGACCTCGAATAAATATAATAATGCTGTTATTTTTCTCTCTTGAAATGAAGCAAATTTTAATTTAAAAACATATAGTACTGTAAAATATAATTTATTAAAATACTGCAGATAAATTAATCGTTTTCTCTTATGATATGTTATGTAACTTGCAAGAATGATATGTATTTTTAAACAACATTGATATATTTTTTAACTCTATAATTCCAATTTAATCGTTCCAAAACAGATTAAAATGCAGGTAGCTTTCATACTATAACTCAAACACTTCTTTGCGGATGAGCAGCAGTTCTGGATTAGGAAATTTAAAGCTTCCAGAAATAAATTTCAATTAAAAACTTTATAATTTACGGCTCATATTTTTTTCGAAAAACATGTTTAAATATTATATACATAATACAGTCAAACCCCGCTATAGTGAACTCTCAAGGGCCAGAAATTTCGGTTCACTTTAACATCTTGAAAGGCGGTGAGATAAAATATATACCACCTTTTTAAACAAGATTCTCACCAGAAAATTTTAGCTAAATTTTATAGTTTTAACTTTGGAGAAAAGTCACTGAAAATTTCTTTTCCTTATTTAAAAATAAAATTTTTCGATTATTCCGGTGAGAATTCAATATTTAGAGACATTTTTGCTTGCCCTCACTGGTATAATCGTGAGTTCTCTATATACCGTTCCGCGAACTATTTTAACTAAATGGTTCCGAACTCCTTCCTCGAAATACGCATTACTTAAATGATCTACAAAATGAAATGCAAAATGACTGAAAAATAGTAACAAAAAGCATGTTAACTTACTCTTATTATTTTTTTGTCTACGTCTTGCGTACAAAAAAAAAAAAAAAAAAATTAGTAATCTTTAGCTGATGAGAAGCTGATTCAAGAAAAAATTATCCATACTTCTGTCAAAGGATCGAAATGTTTCCATCACGCTCCACTCTATATTTTGTGTACACAAAAACTTATTCAGTACTTGAATTGCTGTTTCGGCGCATATGTAATCCTACAGAATATCCATTTGCACCCACTGACCTCTTACAGGTGCAACGTCTGCCGGGAATGGCCTTTGTTTAAGGAGTTTGAAGGCAGATAAAAGAGGCAAACAAAATCTTTACATTCCAGTCTATGGATGGTTTTAAAAAACGGTATATGTAGTTATTTTGAAATAGCAATTTCAAAATTATTACAAAAAAAAATTTAAAAAAAAGTCAGTCAGAAAAAGTTCATCATATCCAATTTCCTCATTTTTTGAGTTCATTATATCCATAAAAAGTAACATTATACGTGTATTGCACGGTACGGGACCAAACATTTCGTTCATTATAAGCCGAGTCCACCATAGGGGGGGGGGGTGAGTGTATAAATTTCAATAAATAAATAAATAAATAAATACACACACACACATATATATATATAAATATATATATATATATATATATATATATATATATAACAAAACAATTTAATGGGTTAAGTCGAACAATCACGTCGTGCTTTTTACGACATATTACTGGATTAGTACCTCAATTTATTCAGCCCTTGGTGAAGTTGTATAGCAGTCGTACCACTTAGTGTAAGCATCGCTATTGAAGGTGTCAACACTGTGGAAATTTAGAAGCTGTGGACCGGTTATTCGATTGGTAAAGTCCAATCAAACACTCATTTATTCATGATGAAGACAAGACAGATTAGGCCGCATGAGTGGTGAAAAAAGGCTTATGAAGAAATCTGGGGTTTTCCCAATTAAAACATGGAAACGTAGTTATAGGAAACTGTTTATTCCATCAGAACATACCAACATTAAACAATTCCCACAGGATGAGAAATCAGAGCCATCCCGCTTGAGCATGAACTAGTTATTCATGCGAAAGAGATGTTAAATAACGAATTAATATTCTACGCGACTTAGGACACCAGGTAACAGATTAAGGAAGCAATCAAACAGCACAAAAAAATCTACTTCTGAGCTCATGCTCGAGGTATTTATTAGAATGCGAGGAGGATATCCGATTGAAATGGAAACTTCAGGCTAAATAAACAAATTCACGAACGAGACTTGAAGTGAAACTGCGATCCGTCACTCAGCCAATGGAGGGCGATCGAGAAACGTCACATAAAAGAATCCCGGAGCTGCTAATAAAGGATTTCGATGTGGAAAAAGCTGTCTCCCAGCTGGCGGGAAAATGAGATGAAATAGAATAAAAATGTAAAAATGGCTTTTATAAACATGCGAAAAATACGTAACTGCGTTCAGAACTTTACAGTTTGATAGGCGATAAAAATTAATGAAGGGATTAAAAGTTTAGATTACGTTTTAGAATAAAACTATTATTAAGATACGCGTTTTAAACTTATAGGAATTTAAGTAGAAATAAATGATAGAGCGTATTAAAACAAAGGAAATAATGAATATGCTGGCAATTTAGAATAATTTAAATGAATAGTAAACGTAACATTTTTTATAACAATATCCCCCCCCCCCTAAAAACCGGTGAACTGCTGGCTCCGTGACCCACAAGTTCATTGAGGAAAAGCATGAATTTGGATTACAATAGTGTTACCGGTAGTCTAAATTTTTCTCCAATTCTGTCAAAAACCAAATCAATAAATTACTTCTTAAACGCGAAACTGTGGGAATTGCTTCTTAAAAATTTAAGATAATATAAATATTTTCTAACATGGAGTAAATTGTATTCTAAATAATCTCCTCTTATTTTACTAACAACTTATTACTTACAATATTAACAGATATTGACAATATTAGAATTGTCTAGAAGTTTTCTTAGGAATTTACATTCTTTCCTCATTACGATTAAACATTAGTTTAATCTCTATAACTTAAACTTCATAACGTATAAATTTTCCGTACAATTCACAAGTTAGATAAATAAAAGGAAAAACTTGAATATAATAAATTTAAAATTTATCTACAAAAATTTCAACTGAGTATCAATCTCCTACAGTTTTTTAACTGGGATGATATATTGTCCTGATACTATGCTATAGTCCATTGAAATTCAATTATCGCTCATTTTTGACACAAGAAAAACTGTCAAAAAGCTAGTGCCATATGCACTCTATAGTATTGTATTGTTATGATAATAGCGGTACCATACTATTACCACTTTTCAATAAATTCTCTAGTAAGTATTCTAATTTCATTATGTTAAGATGTTATCACAATATTAAAAAAAAATATTTATGAGAACTCTCAGATATCTCATATATTGACTTCCTTAATTCATAACACTTATAAGTATTCATAATACTCAAATATTTCTTTTTTACCTCTCTTTTATCTCAATAATCAATAATAAATTTATCTATACTTTCTATCATACAAGATCTAGCAATAGTATATTTAATTCAATAATAACAATAACTCAAATTTCTCATCAATAATTTCAAAGTTATATTTTAATTCATCACTTCAGTAAATAATAATAAGAGATTATTGCACTCAATGACATTGGCTGGGTAAAAAGTTACATAGCATAAAAAGTAATCTCCTGTCAATACTAGATTCAATAAGAAATGAAATTATACCAAGTCAAAATAAAAATAATAAATTCTTAAATTCTCCAGCAATATCATTGAAACAAAATTTTAACAGGTGTTTTTCGATAATTGCCGAAATAATTCGTTCATTTTCCATATGGTTACGCAATCAGTAAAAAATAAATAAATAAGCAAGAGAAAAACAAGTTGGGTTTGAAATCCAGGACACTTGCATAATCAACAATTATTCGCATAAATTCTATAATGGTTTAGTATTATAATTATAGTTCAATAATTGATATATATATATATATATATTTAAGTTAATTTATTTTAATCCAGTTTACATTTATTCACACTTTACATATAAATTAAAAATTTATTTAATATTATAATGTAATTCAATTCAATATAAGAAACTTTTAACTCAAATCAACCCATTTACGCCCTGCGTAAACAACTAATTCAAGTAAAACTTCAGCAGTAATGTCCTCGTGGCCTTTGAGAACATACTGTTATATAGAAAAGCATTGATTGATTAATTAATTTTTTTAGTTACTTTTTATTAATTTTATGACTATTCTAAATTTAATATTAAGCCAGGGCTTTAACATTAGTTTGCTGTGAAATCTCATGACATAATTTTAATTGATCTCGTGAAAAGTAGAGACGCAATTTAGATACATAGACAACTTCGGTATTTCTATTTTGACTTTGCCTATCAATTCGAACATTAACAGGAGATAATTTGTTAAAAATTTGATAGGGACCAGTAAAAAATTGTGAGAGCTTTTTAGTATTGGGGTAGATGAACTCTTCATAAATTACAAGATCTCCTACCTCAAACTCTGGCTCTACATAATTTCGCTCGTAATATTTTTTACTTTTCAAATGAAATTCATTAGTACGTGCTTTAGCAATTTTAAGGGCTTCATTCACAGGAGGGTAGTAATCTTGTTTTAGGTGGGAATCATGAGGTAATTGACAAAAAAGTAAATAAGCAGGAAAGAATTTGGTTATAGATTGGGGCGTATTATTGTATTCACTAACTACTTCTGTCAAAAGTTTTGTCCAAGGGATCTTAGAGGTAGTAGAATTAACTTTAAACTTTAATCTAGTAACTATTGACTGATTCACTCGTTCGCACTTCCCATTCGATTGTGGGTGATGTGCTGATGTTAAACGTTGCTTAATATTGTGATTTCGAAGAAATTTTTTAAATCTAGATGAAGTGAATGCTGCATTCCTATCACTCAACACTTTTTGGGGAACCTGTACATTGAAAATTTTGTTGAAACAGAATAATTGTTTAGGACATCGAATATTGAAAACTTGTTTTAAGCAATTAGTATAGGTTTCAGTAGTAACACTTTTTGATGGAAAATCCCAGACATATCTAGTCGCGTGGTCTATTATGATATGTAGATATTTTTGGTGGAGTTATAGTAATTGAATCCTCCTACAGTATCAATAGAGAGATATTCAAAAGGTTGATGTGTGGTTGGCATAGCTCGTAGTAAGCCAAATTTTCTCTGTCTGGATTTTTTTATTTTTCTGGCAAATGTCACAATGTTTGACAAATTTCGTTATATCCTGAGTCATGTCAGGCCAATAATAATTAAGAGAAATTAAATTTAACATTTTTTTGATACCAGTATGACCAAATTTTTCATGAGCAACATTTAATATTTTTCTCCTTAAAGACATGGGGACTACTATTTTTCGAAATCCTTTCTTTCTAACTATTATAATCCCATTTTCATTTTGATAGTTTTTGTCACATACATTATATTTCTACTGCATCTCTATAAGTTCTTTTACGTCTAGAAGAAAAGTTAAAGGTTGAAAAAAATGTAAAATAGGGTTTCTTGACAACATGTCAGCTTCGACATTTGTGGATCCTATTTCGTACACAATATTGTAATCAAACATGCTTAACTTCAAAGACCATCTAAATAATCTACCTCTCAAATGCTTAGTATTCTTTAACCAAACATGAGATGAATGATCAGTGTGAATGGTGAATTTTACTCCATGGAAGTAATGATAAAATTTATCTAAGGTGTCAATGATGGCAAGACATTCTAATTCCATTCTAAAGTAATTTTGTTCATAACTTCTCAATCCTCTAGAATAATAAGAATTTGGATGCAAAAACCCATTATAATCTGGTTGTTTAATAACTGCACCAACTGCCACCTGTGAGGCATCAACAAACATATGAAGTGGTAATGCAGGGTCATAAATTCTTAAGACATGTTTAACAATTTAGGCATCCTTTAATTTCTGAAAAGAATCTTGGCAATTTGAATTCCCACAAAGTATTTTTCCTAAGTAATCTATTGAGGGGGTGTCTGATTTTGGCATAATTATCTATAAATTTATGGTAAACGTTAATTGATCCCAAAAATCTTTGGAGTTCTTTTACATTAGAAGGAGGTTTTCAATTTTTTATGACATCAATGTTAGCATTAGCAGGAGTTACAGTACCATATTTGATTTCATATCCTAAAAAATTAATTTTATTTTGAACAAAATTTCATTTAGATAATTTAAGTTTAATATTTTCAAGCCTACATAATTCAAATATTTGGTTTAGATGTTGCAGGTGTTCTTCTAAAGAGGAGGAAAAAACAATTATGTCATCAAAATAATAACAAACAAAATTAATTGTATGTTTAGTGAGAATTCTTCTAAGAGTTCTATTGAAAATTGGAGGACCAACTTTGACACCGAATGGAAGAACATTCCACTCAAAAAGTTCAAAATTGGTTGTAAAAGCCAATTTTTCAGTATCTGCTGGGTGAATGGGGATGTGCCAGTAGCCATAGGCTAAGTCCAAAGTGGAATAATACTGAGCACGACTTAATTTATCAAGAATTCCATCTATACGTGGTAAAGGTTCAGCATCATTTTTCATTATTGCATTTAATTTACGATAATCTACACAAATTCTAGTTTTTTTTTTTTACCATCATCGCGTTTCATAACTAAAGTAACAGGGGCAGAATAAGGACTATAACTCTCTTTAATTAAACCAGCAGCTAATAAAGATTGAACTTACTCTGAAATTTCTTTTTCATCTACTGCAGAAGTGCGATAAGGCCTCATAGATATGGGTAGGTCAGAATGAAGAAAAACGGCGCTACGGCTCAATATTAATTTTTCCAACATCATATTTATTTTTGGAAAAATGTCTAAATAATCCCTTATATTATCCCTTAACGTTTCATATTTTATAGCATTTACCTCCCCAAGTAATTTAGAATCATTAGAATTAATTTGATAAAAGGATTGAGGAACCATGACACTTCCATAATCGGGTTGCACTCTCTGGTACTTTTCATTGACATTAAAATGAAGTAACCTTAATTTATCAATGGATATGCTTTGAGATCGATTTAATACAAGGTTTCCTTGTAATACTTCACATTTATTACAATCTATAACCAAGTTAAACTTAGAACAGGCTGGCAATCCTAGTATGGCATAATTTTAATCAGTTTTACATAACAGAAATTTAATACATTTTTGCACATTACCTATTTTAAACAACAAATTACAAGATTGGTTTATTTCAACAGTTCCTTTGGCTTGGCCAATAATAATAGACGAAATATTTATAACTTTAACATTTAACAACTTAACAAACTTAAAAGGTAAAATTGATATATTAGAGCCAGAGTCGATTACACAAGATAACTCCTTGTTATTTGCATATCCATTAACTATTAAATGTCAAATAATATGACTAGGTTGTTGATGTTGACTAGGAGGAGAAACAAGATTGCATCGGTTCAACATTAAAAATACAAGTCCTCTCCCAGTGGAAAGCATCCTGTATACCCCTATTCATACACATTCGACATGGTCGACTGGGATACTTATTTTGAAAATGAGTAGTAGGTAATCTAGGGCTAACAAATCTAGAATTTTGTGCATTAAGAGGGTTTTGTGACCGAAAATTAGAATTAGTTCTTTGAAAATTCTGGTTTGGGCGAACCCAATGTCTTGGAGCCTGGTTATTAAACTGGAAAGATCCATGACTTTGAGAATTATTTCTAACATTATGGTTGTTTACATGAGAGGTGGGAATGACTACTAGTTGTTTAGCCATTCTGTACCAATCTATGGTGCTCACTAGCAGGTTAATAATCATATAATTCTGATATTCTGGCTTCAAACCATCCGTCAAACCTTGGACTATGATGGGTTTCACATAAATGAAGTTGTCTACCAATCTCAATCTTTTTTCTGAAATAACTATCTAATTCATTAAGATCATTTAGCTTCATAGAAGCAAACTCAGAAAATCTAAGTACTTGTACTTTTATAAACTTTTCAGTAAGAATTTCAACTATCTTACTGAAAGTAGTACATTCTAGACACTCATTAATGAACACTTTTAAAGCTTCTCCCTTCAAGAATTTAGAGATATTTTGCATTTTCCATCTTTTTTATCAGAAATGCATGCTTGATCAAAATGCTTCATCCAGGATTGTACATTCATCTCCCACCCTGGGTCAAAGAAGATGATGTTTACTTTACTTTCACTCATTTTATCACTAGAGCTTTTAACAAATCCCTATCACATTAACATAAAAGAGGGACAACTCATTTATACATGGATTCATTGTATAATCATAATAAATAATGTAAATAAACTTTAAATAAAACAACAAATGTAAATATTTTCTTTTCTAATAAATAATAACAGTAATACAACAAATGTAAATAAGGAAATATGGTGAAATATAAAATGAACAAATAAATAAATAATAAAGCTTTCAAAACTTACGACCTTGGGTTGTTTACAAACATCGTAGTATTCTTTCTTTCGTATAACTTTTTATTAAAAGAAAACAAAATGAAGTTGATTTTGCTCCATCTATATAGACGCACATTCAGGGTAAACGTAGAATATCAAATCGTGGTTACCAGGTGTCATCGAAGAGGTTGCTATTGGTTTCACAATCCCAAGCACAATTTTTATTGAAGGCCTCCTTATAAGGTGGTGTACAGTAGGTAAACACAATCCTTTTCCGGCTTGGAATTTAATGGGTTAAGTCGAACAATCACGCCGTGCTTTTTACGACATATTACTGGATTAGTACCTCAATTTATTCAGCCCTTGGTGAGGTTGTATAGCAGTCGTACCACTTAGTGTAAGCATCGCTATTGAAGGTGTCAACACTGTGGAAATTTAGAAGCTGTGGACCGATTATACGATTGGTAAAGTCCAATCAAACACTCATTTATTCATGATAAAGACAAGACAGATTAGGCCGCATGAGTGGTGAAAAAAGGCTTATGAAGAAATCTGGGGTTTTCCCAATTAAAACATGGAAACGTAGTCATAGGAAACTGTTTATTCCATCAGAACATTCCAACATTAAACAAATCCCACAGGATGAGAAATCAGAGCCATCCCGCTTGAGGAGGAACTAGTTATTCATGCGAAAGAGATGTTAAATAACTAATTAATATTCTACGTGACTTAGGACACCAGGTAACCAGGTAACCAGGGTAACCAGGATTAGGGAAACAATCAAACATCACAAAAAAATCTACTTCTGAGCTTATGCTCGAGGTATTTATTAGAATGCGAGGAGGAAATCTGATAGAAATGGAAACTTCAGGCTAACAAAACAAATTCACGAACGAGACTCGAAGTGAAACTGCGATCCGTCACTCAGCCAATGGAGAGTGATCGAGAAACGTCACAGAAAAGAATCCCTGCGATGCTAATGGAAGGATTTTGATGTGAAAAAGCTGTCTCCCAGCTGGCGGGAAAATGAGATGAAATAGAATAAAAATGTAAAAATGGCTTTATAAACATTCGAAAAATATGTAACTGCGTTCAGAACTTTACAGTTTGGTTGACGATAAAAAATAATGAAGGGATTAAAAGTTTAGATTACGTTTTTGAATAAAACTATTATTAAGAAATGCTTTTTAAACTTACAGGAATTTAACTAGAAATAAATAATAGATCGTATTAAAAAAAAGGAAATAATGAATATGCCGGCAATTTAGAATAATTTAAATGAATAGTAAACGTAAATTTTTTTTATAACAAAAATCGGTATATGTTGATATTTTGAAATAGCAATTTTAAAATTATTACAAAAAAATTAAAAAAAAAAAGTCAGACAAAGACAGAAAAAAGTTCATTATATCCAATTTCTTCATTTTTGGGGCTCATTATATCGAAAAAAAGTAACATTATACGTGTATTGCATGATACGGGACCAAACATTTCGTTCATTATATACGGGGGTTTATTATAAGCCGGGTTCATTATAAGCCGTGTTCACTATAGGGGGTTTTGAGTGTATAAATAATTTCTATAAATAAATAAATATATATATATATATATACATATATTTAAATAATAATACATATAGAGATTATTAAATAAGTTTTTATTACATGTCCCTAAAAAGACTAAAACAAAAAAAGGTCTTTTCAATAAAATCTAATAGTAATTGGTACAGAACAAAGTTAAATTGAAAAAGTGTACGATTAATTTTTATTTATGCTAGTTAAAACTATATGTTATATGTAAGTTCTACAAATGTAATTTTTAGAATATCAAGTAAGATCTTCTACGACAAGCAACAGCCACAGATCAAACATAATACTAGAGATTGATCCTTAATATACAATAAGTACCATATATCATCCCATATAAGACAATTCACAAGTTCGAGAAGAATAACAGTTTCGGGATTAGAATTTCTTAATAGTTACGTTCGCCCTATATAATACCAGAAAATTACATTGAATTCGGCGATTAAATAAAGGAAAACGTATTCAACCAGATATACCTCTTGAATTTGTGAATCGAATTAATAGCAAGTATAGACGGCAAGAACAAGTGGTAGCATTGGTGATGGACGGAATGAATGATTTTACTGTTCGAATGAATCATTCGGTGCATGTGCAAAAGCATAGCTGCCAACTTTTAAAAAAATTATTATTCAGTATCTACCATAAATTTTGTACTAAAAAAGAAATTTGTTATTTTAATTAGACTGTTTTTAAAAACCTCTATAAAAATATAAATAGTCTTTTCATCTTTAAAATTTCTGAAGATAAATAATTAAAAAAACCTAGGACGACTGTCAACTATACTTTTCGTTGTTTTCTTTCACAAAAGTTCTCGTGGTAATTGATTGAAAATATAAAAAATGGTTGGAAAATTTGTTTTTGCGCATGCGCGAATGATTCATTTGAAAATAAAATCATTCATTCTACCTATCACTAGGGAGTACTAGTTACAAAATTTACTTTATATCCTGTATCCCATCCAAGAATCTTTGTTAGGTAACATCAGAATTAAGTCAGGTTAAACATTTATTTTTCAGCCGAGCTTTTTCTCCTATAGACAACTAAAATTTCGTTGGGAGGATTTTTTAAAAATGTCTTGACATTTAGTTTTACAGCTTTTTAGAACGAACAGCGTACCGGAACATTTTAACTGAGACTGCATTCAGATCTAGTGTATATAGATGAATACTATTATTAATATAGCCATTCCTAGATAAATGTTCCGGTTGTGATGATTTTTTTTTAAACATCGCTGAAAACATGATTAAATATTGAAATTTAGGGTAAGTGAAGCTATTACAGAACGTAATAGATATTAATTGTATCAAGTAGATCTCGAATAAATACAATAATGCTAAAATTTTTTTCTCTTTTGTAATAAAATAAATTTTACTTTAAAAACATGTACTTTAAAATATAATTTCTTAGAATACTGTAGATAAATTAATTGTTTTTACTTATGATATGCCATATAATTTTCAAGCACATGTATTTCAAGCATATAATTTTGAACTCGTTAATTCCATTTTAAATCGTTCCAAAACAGATTGAAATGGAGATAGCACTCGTAGTATAACTCAAAAACTTTGTGGCGGATGAGCAGTAATTTTGGGTTAGGAAATTTAAAGCTTCTAGAAATAAATATCAATTAAAAACTTTATAACTCATACATTTTACGAATAACAGTTTTAAATATTATAGTATATATATATATATATATATATATATATATATATATATATATATATATATATATATATATATATATATACCGATATATATATATATATATATACCGGGTGTCCCAAAAATGACTGATGGATTTTAAAATTCAATAACTTGCAAACGGTGACAGATTTTTAAAAATTCTTGCAGGAGAGTTATGTAAGATGTCAGAAGTTTTTTTACTTTGATTTTTGATTTTAGTTCGAATTTCAAAGAATAGATGGCGCTGAGAGCGTTAGGTGCTCAGTCCAGACCCGATTTTTGGTACTTCGGGATGCATTTTAATCTCTATGCATTTCTCTATGCATGCTCTATGCTCTTCTATGCATTTTAATTTCCTTTTTTCGCATGCAAGCATAGAGAGGCCGTAAAATCGAGCCTGGATTTTGCGGTTATTGCTTTCAGCGCCATCTATCGATGCTATTTGTAACTAAAACTGAGAATCGCAGCATAAAAACTCCTGACATCTTACATAACACTCCTGCAAGAATTGTTTTAATATCTATAACTGTTTGCAAGTTATTGAATTTTGAAATTCATCAGTCATTTTTGGGATACCCGGTATATATATATATATATATATAATTAATATAAATATTTTCAGTAAATATCTATATATATTTAAATAATAATACATATAGAGATTATGAAATAAATTTATATTACATATCCTGAAAAAGACTAAAACAAAAAAGAGCTCTTTTAAATTTTAATACTAATTGATCCAGAACGGAGTCAAATTGAAAAAGAATACGATATATTGTTATTTATGCTAGTCAAAATTATATGTTATATGTAAGTTGTGCAAATGTCCTTTTTAGAATATCAAGTTTGATCTTCTACGACAAGCAGCAGTGAAAGACCCAACATAATACTACATGCTGATCCTTAATTTACAATAAATACCATACATCATCATAAGACAATTCACAAATTCGAGAAATATAACAATTGAAATACCAGAATTTGCAAATGGTTACATTCGCCCTATTTAATATCAGAATGTTGCACTGAATTCGCCGATTAAACAAAGCAAAACGTTTTCAACCAGCTATTCCTCTTTAATTTGTGAGTCGATTTATTGTCTAGTAGAGACAGCAAATACAGATGGTAGTAGAAATAGAATAAATAGTAATAAAGTCGAATGTAATATAGTAAATGTAAATGTAAATAGTAGAATGTAACGAATGTAAATAGTAGAATGTAAGTACCGTAATTTCCGGCGTATAATCCGCGGATCAAACAATTCTGTTTTGACCCAGAAATTTTATTTAGTAAGCGAAGCCAAATACAGGGACACACAAAAGAAATCGGTTACAGTACTCTCTTTGAGTAATAATTGCTGGAGTGCGCAGTTTCAAATTCGGTATGCGCTTTTAAATTTAGATAATCTTTCGCACGTTACTCATTATATATCAATTCTATACCTCATACACAGGGCTGCACAAAAGTATTCAGGTACCATTCTCGTTATTAGAGGAGCTTGATGAAGGGGAATTTTCAACTGGAGTATATGTATTTCTTAAGTGAACAAAATTTTGCCATGCATGTAGTTAATAGATAGAAATCTATAACTCATATATAGAGCTGCTGAAACAATTCAGATAATTTTCCGATTGTAGATGACAACAGCTGAAATTATGTTTTGAAATATGTTATGCGTTTCCATATGGCTGAATTAGACTTAATATTATAATTTTTTAAACGGTGCAGTTCTGTTACACTATTCTGAATGTGTTGGAAAGTGTTTCATAATCTATGCTGAACTCATGATTTTTTCTTTCTTGTTTATGATAAATTTCAGTAAATCAGTACATAAACACAAGAAAATTTTATTGAATCAGATAAGTGCCATTTTGTTCTATGACTTTTTGCGATCTTTTTGGAGACTGTCAAATTTCATGTTTTTTTAAAAAGTCATTAGGTTTATTTGTAAAGAAGTTATCAAGGTCCTGTCTCCAAAGAAGTGAACTCCTGCCCGTTCAGAGAATATTGAAGTGACTTGAAAAGGTGAAAATCTGAGGAGGGTAGGTCGGGTGAATATCAAGGGTGACACAAAAAATTCCCAGCCAAACACAATAAGGCGTTGCCTGACATCATCGCAAAGTGGGGTCGAGCATTGTCATATTGGAAAGAAAACACCTTTACGATTGGTCAATTTTGGTCGCTTTTCTTCGATTTTTTTTTTCAAAACCAAATTCGGGAACAGTATATTTACGAATTTATTGTCTAATTTTGTGGCAAACATTCTGAATAAATAACTTTTTTCTTGTGTCCTTCCATACACAAAGCATCACTTTTTTGGGGATGCAGCTCTCCCTCCATGACGCTTCGGGAGCTCATTTGACTTACCACATGATATTTTTATTATAAAGTTATAGTCTAGTATCCATTTCTCATCTCCAGTAATGAACCGTTTTAAAAAAGGAACTTCTTCATTTCGTTTCTGCAAAGATTCACATGCCGAAATTCAAGCAAGTATGTTCTACGGTGTTAAAATAGGGAGTACCCACACACCATAGCACCTTACGTACCTAATCTTCTTCAAATGATCATGCACTGTACTTTTTGGATTATTTAATCGTTGTGTTAGCTCTTGAATTGTGTAACGTTAATTTTCAGTGATAAATTCCTTTAAAAGGTTTTTACAGATGATGGTCGTTCAGAGCGGCAGTGGTGCAAAATGGGCGCAGGGGAGGAGCCTATTGACACCAGTAAATTATTATAGTATTCTTCACCTTAATAAAAACTCAGAAATTCTGCCATTAGGTAAGCCAAAAAATCCTACTAAAATTTAGTGGTGTCAATAGGCTCCGCCTCTGCGCCAATTTTCCACCACTGGAGCGGGCGTTATCTTTGAGGCTGAAATTTCCGTATTTAAACTTCACAAACCACCTTCGAACTGTGTCATCTGAAACAACAATTTGACCATATATAACACAAATATTACGAAGAATCCGAGTAGTATTTTTACCTTTTCTGAAATAAAAGAACATAATAGGACGAAAACGAACATTTTATTTCTACATTCTTAGCACTGCACTGAAACAAAAGTTATGCGATAATATCAGCAAGAATTATTCAGAGTAAGCAGAAAAGACTGAATGTCAGTGTTGAATTCAGACACTTTTCTCCGAGAGGGATTTCTGTGGCTCCGGGGGGGACATTATAGAGTTCCGAGGGGGAAATTGCACTTTTTGACCATTGAAAACACAAAATCTCAAATCTTCCGGGGGGGACATTTCATTGCTCCGGGGGGGAACGTCCCCCCCGGGCCACCCCCTGAAATCAACACTGCTGAATGTACATCTCTGAGTCATTAAAGGTGACAACTTAAAAGCAGCAAATAAAGCCTTTGTGCAACAATATTAAAAAGCAGAAAAAACAACGTTTAAAAATGCACAAAAAATGCATGAAAAGCAGCAAACAGCTGTTTCGAATCTACTAGCGAGATTGTTCTTCAGTGCAAGAAGAAGAATCTCGCTAGTAGATTCGAAACAGCTGTTTGCTGCTTTTCATGTATTATTTGTGGATTTTTAAACGTTGTTTTTTCTGTTTTTTAATAGGTCACACCTTATTAGTAGTAGCAAATAATTAGATGAAACTGAGCTTCTTTTTGAAAAATCGCAGAACTTTCCGGATGTCGCAATACTTTTGCTTGTGAACCAAGTACATTTTGGGGAAAAAAAATAATAAAGATATTCCATTTAGAAGGTGCATAAAATATGCTTTCTCCACTCCTACAGTGAACCAATTCAATTTTCACACATTTTATGATATATGGCATCTGTTTACAAACTTGGTTCATTATGGGAGTGTATAAAACAGATTTTATGCAACTTCTCGATGAACTGTCTCATTGTTTTTAGAAAAGGACTTAGCCTACTATGGGTGTGAGCTCCTCATATAATCATAATCGTTCCAAAGATAATTGGAGCCGCACCAGTGGCAGAGAGGTTCTACTCTCTAAGTCGGTAGATGGAAGGTGTCAGGTTTGAACCCATTGCGCCCGTCGGCCTAATCGTTCGGAGATTTCCGTGGTATTCTTCGAACCTCGGATTTCCTAGCGTAAATACGGGTCAGGTTTTCTTAGAAAGACCCTCACGGAGGGCACTCCCCCCCTTTAGGGCCTATATACCTCTTGTTGATAATTGGCCGTCTTAAATACAACCAAACAACCAAAAATGATCGATCAACATGTCATTTTTTACGATTTTAGTTCTTGTAAAGCAACATTTGTAGCATTATAAATAGATAATCAAAGCTAAAAAGCAATCGGCAGCGTTAGAACAATTTTCAGTAGTCCTTTTTTTTTTGTACTTATGTATTATTCGCACTAGGAGAATAGATCTTCAAAAATGGTTATTAATCCCTTATCATGTTTACGAGTGGGATTGCTTTTATGATTCAAAATAAGTGTAACACTGCTCGTGACTTATTAAGTCCGCTAAACGATGTAACTAAAATTCTGGAAAAGATTACTGCATTTTATAAATCATGACAAAATTAAACAAACACAGCAGATCATAATGCTTTCTTATGTAAAATTAGTAGTGTATTTTAATTTATCTCTAGACCTTATTTATTACTCAAATTTTAAACATGAAGGATTTTTAAATAAGGTAAAACTACACTCTCAGAAAAAACAACTGTAAATTTATGAGCGTTTGCCCTTCAATTTTCACGGGCAGCAGCCTTATTTGAAGAAACACAGTCTGATCCAACAAATAAGCGACCTTATCCCTCAGATACTTAAAAAATTAAGAGCAATCCAAATATTCTTACAGTTCTAGCCCATCTGTTAGCAAAAATACGGTACGACCCTATACATTTTCCTCCGCTAGGGTGTAACCCTTCATTTTAGTCGTGTTTCGAAAAATAATGTCACTTAACCGAGATCTTAACACGCTTTTATCCCGCCAAAAAAACTATTCTGTGATGATTATCTAACGTGCTACGGAACAATATCTAAAATGTTATTGTGTTTTAAAGTGCAATATATTCTGTTTTAAGAAATTGTATTACTTTGCCCCGCAAAATTACGGGTTGCACAAAATGATAGGCATGGATTTTTTTTTTTTTTTTTTTTACGGGGTAGGACTGGAATCTCTGCTGCCGGGCTCTGCCCCTAATTTTACAGGGATATTTTTAACAGTGTAAAATGCGATTAAAGAAAAAGCATATGAGCTACTAATCAAGTCGGAAATTGTACGTCAAAGGTGGCAAATGAGGTGCGTTTGTACTATAACTTGTTTTTTAAATATTTAGATCTAGGTCCAATAGCTATTGCAACCTTATGCAAATATGCTTGAATATGAAGTTTATTGCGATTTTATATATTCAATTCAGTCATATTGGTAATATTAGAACTCCATCTTAACCCCTCAACCTACAATGACGGGCATAGACCGCGTACGATGATCGAGCCAAATGTAAATTCTTCTTGCCACTAAAATTTCATAGTAAATATAATTTAATTTAATCGTCGAAATTCCATGATTAAACAAGACGAAAATCTCTATTAAATTTTAGTGGTAATTATGGATTTGCCAAACCGTGGAGCTGTTAGACGTAAATCGTAGGTTAAGGGGTTAAATAGGAAGCAATCACCATGGCAACCTACAATCATGACATATCATACGATGTTATGGAATTAATTACTTATGGTAGGATTTAATAGAATGAAGAAAACTTTTATTAATATCCTTATAAGTTCTGATCGATTTTCATAAAATTTGAAATAACTCGACAAAATTCTGCAAAGGTTGTATATCTTAAATTTCAAACCATTCGGTTGGGTAGTTTTTGTACTATTATATGAGGACAAACGGACAGAACAGATGACGACTACAGATGCTACGTATTTATATAATTACGATCATATCTAATAACAAACATCTCCTTTGCATAAATATTAATTAGTAATTTAGCTAATATTCATTGTAAGATGAAAGTTGGACTTGCTGCAGCCGATATCTTGGGTTTAACACAGCGGAAAGGAAAATTTATTGGTTCTTTGCTTCAGAAATACATAATCTGTAATGCATTTGTGAATGAGATTCTGCTTCACTCATATCAAATGCCCTTTGTAAATTAAATCATGGGGCGAAATGCAAAATTCCGCCGTACGTTAATCGTAAATATAACATGAACTTAAAAGATTCTTTGCTCATTTAAAAAGGTCCTTTACAAAATTTTCTCCCCGATGATTCATGCAGGTTCACCCTAAAGTTAAATAAATGTGTGTGTCAACTACAGAAGAAGCTCACAAAAAGTGCTGTGTCCAGTTTGTCTGTGATTTAGCTGCGTCCGAATGTAGTTTCGAACACAAACCTCTGTGAGCCACAACTCCCTTTAAACATGCCACAAAGGCCTCCGAAGTCAAATCAGTCACTATTTCGAAGTGAATGGCTTTAGTGACTAAGTATAAAAAATATGCACACATATATTTTATGGTAAATTCCCTTCCTTTTATTTTTATACTAAACAAGGAATGGGTCACAAAATTCTGCTCCTGAACAATTAAATGGGAAGTAGGAGTTATCCTCTCATTTAGTAAATAGCCAATTAATTGTTCAACTCCTATGGGTTTAACACACTTAATGCAATCGTGCACGGCTTTTCTATACATAGCCTTACCCAGAACTGGTCAAAACGTTTATCTAACATAATGTAATAAGGCAGTAGGGCCTAAATGAATATATCTCTTATGATATGCCTCTAAAATTAACTTAATTAACTTATAGGCAGAATAATTGGGAATTTACTGTTGAAATTTAAATTAGCATTTTTTATTCAGGGTTCGTACGCTTCAAGGACGTTTTACCAGAATTTTTGTAAAGTGATATTAATGAAGTGATATAATAAAAAAAAATCTATCTTCAGATATAGCGACCAATATTTTACGAAATTCCTGGTACTAAAACACCTAAAATCCCAGGAATCCCCTGATGCGTACGAACCCTGTTATTCTACCGTTCACCCTTATTATTCCATCCCTGTCTAAAAAAGGGTTTAAACATTTTATCTTACTTTTTATCAGGAACATTCTTTTCGCGAATTAAGCATTTAATTTCCTCTGGAAACTCAATTCTTTGAATCTCTTTTATAATGATATAAAAAACTGGTGGAACCAGAGAGAAAAGTAAGGCTCGATCTAAAAAAGTTACAGTAAAAAATTGTCAAATAGTTTCAGATTAAAAAAGTAAGTAGTGCGTAGAAAAGTAATGGAATCAGATTATCTGTAAAGCTCATGAAATTACCCAAATTTTTGTTGATAGCTGAAAATGTGGACTGAGCTTTACTGGTGCCTTAAAATCAAACAGGCAAGTAATGCCATTTTTAACTCATTCTGAATTCCAATCATTCATAACCAGTTTAAAAATTTGGGTTCATAAGAATCGGTTAGAGGTTGATTTGGAAATGAGCGAGAACATAAGAGGTAACGAGAACATGACAGATCGTTCAGTACGAAGTATGGACCAAATTCCATTCCAGGGGTCACTGATAAGCCTGGAAGATCAAAGTCCAAAATAAGCCCAAAACCCTAAGCACGATTCAACCATATGCTAACTACTTGTCTGGCTTAAGTCCATTGACATAAGACTCCCTTTTCGAAGTAATTACATGAAATAAAAATTATTACGCTACATGTGTTATGTCAGAAATGTTAATAACAACAGTTCCTCAACAACTTCACTATATTAATGTTATATTTAAAATATTAATTCATGGCTTACATTCTTTCAGCTTTGTGGAGTTTAGCTTGACTTGATGCAATCATGTTCACAATTCTGGGCCTGACAGAAATTTTTTTGCTCATAATTGCACATTCTGTTTACTATACCCATTACTCATTTTGAGTGGATAATATGATTTTGAATATAAGGCATCAGTAAAGCTCAGTCCACATTTCCAGCTATCAACAAAAATTTGGGTAATTTCATGAGCTTTACAGATAATCTGATTCCATTACTTTTCTACGCACTACTTACTTTTTTAAACTGAAACTATTTGACAATTTTTTACTGTAACTTTTTTAGATCGAGCTTCACTTTTCCCTCTGGTTCCACCAGTTTTTTATATCATTTCGCATCTTTTTCAGATCCTTTCAGGAACTTAATCAACCAACTTCAACTACCCAAACAACCGTCCCAATTAACCAACCAATGATTCCAATTAACCGGGCCAACCAATTGTCCCAATCAAAAACTAACAGAAAAATTGGTTCACCAGTGTATTTCAAGATCTCTGATGACCACATACTTATTGCTAAACGCCATATTGGGATATTGACCTATAATTCACTCAGGACTGACCGCCAGACTAGTCCTTAGACTAACAAGGAAGGTCTCTATAAGGGCATATTCAGAAAAATCAGAAAAAATTACAGAGTTTTCTTCTCATGTGAATATATATATTTATAAAAAAAAATTTGGCGGAACCTCGATAGAATGTTCGTAAAAAAATAATGAAATTTTCGTTTATTTGGTGATTTATCATCGGTTGGCGATGAAATAAAATTTCGAAAAATGCTTTTTTACGTCGAATACTCTTTAAGTTAAAAATGTTTCATATTGAACTTATTTAAATAAATTTAACGTAAATAACTTTAGTTTTGTCATGTATATATATATATATATATATATATATATATATATTTATAATGAAAGTTAAATATAAAATTTTATGAAAAATTAAAAAAAAATTAAAATTGTTTCAATATATCAACATGAAGTCTAATTGAGCACTGTCGATTCAATTTTGTTGCTATGGAAACTAAGATTTCTTTGATATTGAAATGAATAACTGATAAATGAATCTTGCCTTTATTTTGGAAAGCGCTTAAATTTATGAAAGTATTTTTTATATATGAAATTGTTTTTAAAGTAAAATTAAATAACAAGCAACGTAAGGATGTAATACGAAAAAATGTATTTATTAAACTCTCTCATTGCTTATGTTTAAATTCATTAAATACTTTTTACACGCATTTTTGCTTAAGGCTCCGCTTCACAGAGCTACAGAGCTTCTGGACTTTCGTAGTTAATGTTAAACCAATGTAAAACTCCTATAGCTATATCTCATTTGCATTTAAAGATTTTCGTAATTTTTTTTTTTTGCATAAGATACTTTAAGCCTTTTCTGAGTTAAGTCAGTTTGCACTTTTTTGTTTTGTTTTGTCATTCAGTCGTAAAATAGGATGAAATTCTGGTTCGACAAAAACTGAGGTACTTTTCCATAGAAAGCTTTATAGAGACTGAAAAACAAGCATCTCTAGAATTTGAAAAACTAATCTCATTTCATGAAAGTTCAAGCTTTCTAAATATAATTTTCTTTTAATTCTGAGCAAATTAGAATAAGCGTAATTTGCATTGGAATTAAAAAAAAATCTTGTGAAAAAGCAGCATTTTGCGTAAGAAATCCGCCCCTACTGGTTAAGGGGAAGTCGTGGGGGTGAAATCCGTGTGGGTGTGATGGAAGATGGAATTGTGCTTTTGGGGAAACTTCGCACCCGCTGCCTCTCCCTTTTCGAGGACTCAAGAAAGGTGTCCTATTGCACTCTTATCTCCTAAGTTGTCTCCCGTGAAAGAAAACCTTAATAGAATTTTCAGCGTGGTCAACAGCGGTCAGGAAGAACCATTTCTTGTTTTTTAGTTGACATATGCGAGTGTGAAAATTTTACTTTCCAATAAATGTGTGTTTATATATTTTTTATATTTTAACAGAAAATGTTGAGCTATATATCCATTTACTAAATAAAAGTCATTCATATACATATTTTTAAAAAATGAGTTATCGATATAAAAAGCAAAAAGGGCAGCATCTTACAATAACTACCAGAAGAAAAAAAAAATAGAGGCAAAAATCCTGCAACATGGAGAAAAAGTATAGTTATTAATTCTATTAATGTATTAATTTTAAATAATATATAGTCTAATTTGATTTTGACGAGCTTAGATGTAACGAGTACAGGTTTTAATGAGCAAAAAGAAATCTTTTGTTGACTATAAAAAGACATAACAGAAACTGTGCTATGAAATAAAATAAATAAATATAATATTACTGCTATTACTAATAACAATAGTAGTAGTATTAATATTAATAATAATAATGTTAAGAAGAAAAATAAATACATATAATAATAATAAATAAACAACAACAACAACAAAAAAAAAATAGTAGTAACTTTTAAAGATCTGTGTAATTCCTTATCCACATCTAAATCATTTTTATATAGTTTTATCCATTTTATAAATTTAGAATTGAAAAAAAAAATAATGATAAATCTCAAGGAGGCATCAATAATGGCTCTCAATAATATATAAATAGAAAATTGTGTCAATCACAATAATAATTCTGCCTTTTGATAAATAAGCGGAACTTTTACTTATTTATTTTAAACTTGACTGAAATATAACTTTGTTATAACGCGAAAATACTGTGGATTCGTTCTCGTTATAACCAAGTTTGTATTAGAAATATACTATGATTTCATATGTGGTTTGCATTAATGTTTTGAAGTTCAGAATTTTATAACACGCACACATGTATATAATTATACAATTAACGTTTACGCTCGTTATATTTTATCCAGTAACTAACTTGCAAAATCAACTTTAATAATAATAATTGATAATTAAATTTTCACACACACACGCATATATCTATATGTGTGTGTGTGCATTTTCCATTATAAAAAATATTTCTGATAAATTTCTTCCTTATGAAATAAGTTCCTGCAGCAGGATTAATGTTTTGCATATTCTAAAAATGTAAACACACTCGCCAGAAAAAAAAAAAAAAAA
The DNA here is from genome assembly GCA_963932465.1 of Maratus speciosus. NCBI lineage: Eukaryota > Metazoa > Arthropoda > Arachnida > Araneae > Salticidae > Maratus > Maratus speciosus. Next base: position 482,907,965 of record OZ010797.1, read on the forward strand.
AAAAAGTGGAAAATAAAAAAAATCATTGTCTGCAGATTTATCCTTTCTTTGCGATTTTCAGAAAATTCAGTGGCGTATCGGGAATGGAAGATAATGATATGTATCCCACAGAACGTAAATATAAATAAATGTAATACATGTAGAGAGAGATGTAGCAGAAGATATTCGCACAGGAAAAAGAGCCGCTCTTTCCAACACAGAAGATCTCTTTTATGATAGCTAGCAGCATACAGTAGAGGTCTGCACGGGCCGAAATATCCAGGCCCAGGTCCGACCCGACTCATAGAAAAAAAATTCGGCCCAGCCCGATACAGAAATTAAAAGGTCGGTCCGGCCAATAGAAAAAAAATATTGGCCTCGCCCGGTCGGTAAAAAACTTAAATTTTCGGCCCGAGCCCCGTCCGGCCCGAAAAAAAAGTATAAAATCTCGGCTCAATCCGTGTGAATTTCTACAAAACATTGATTTTTACATCGATTTGGTTAAAAATTTGTCTCGTACAAGGAGTTCTGAACAAAAATATTTATCTTCATGTTTATAATCTTCATTTTTGTAGAAGTGTCGCAGGCTGCGATACTTATTTTTTTAATGAATCTATATTTCTTGTATGTAAATGTTTCAGTTATCATTAATATTATTAATCCATATTCCATGTATTATGTACTGAAGTGTTAAAAATCTAAAAAATGCTATATAGTAAAATCTTCTAAGACGGAATTTCACAGAAAAGAAAAAAAAATGCGTTATAGCCAAGTTACCTTCTTAACAAGTATAAATGTATTAGTATAACGTATTAGTATATTAATTTTGCATGGATCAGCACGTCTTTCAGTTTAAAACAGGATTCCGTCATAGGTAGGTTCTTTTTCACACGTTTTACTATATTTTAATTTAGCTGTATTTTAATAACTGTGGATATCTACTATTCTTTAAAAAGAATAAATTTTAATGTTTAAGTTTACAGTAATGGCGATTTAAAAATGCATGCATATTTTTCAAAAAATTTTAGGCCAGGCCTAATTTTACTGACTTTTAAATGGACAAGGCCACGCTGTAACAATGATTTTCATACGTGCTGGGTCAAAAGTAGGGCTGAAAATTTTGGGCCGTGAAGACTAGGAATGAAATCAGGACCGGCTATGTGCAGAAAAAAATAAGTTTGGCCCGGCCCGAAAAGAGTGGAGACCAAGCCCGGCCTGACCCGAGTGCCGTGAGTGAAAATAGGCCCTAGTTCGGCCCGTGCAGATTTTTAGCATACAGTGCGTCTCAAAGCTTGAAATAGAATACCTTTTATGAATGCAGAAAATCGTTACGGGAAGAAAACAAAAATGAAGTAAAAATCGCTAAAAATTCAAAAATCGCAGAACAAAATTTTCTATTGTGAGCTGAAATATTGTAACCTTAATTCTTTCATAAATATATATATATAAAAAAAAAAACCGCCATTAAACATCGCTAAAAATCATAATAAAACTCAGTAAAGTTTCAAAAATCGAGGAAACTAATCTTTTATTAGGCTAAAAGTTTGAAATCAGTTTCAGCTAATGGTAAAATAAATTCACTGTGAAATGTGAAAAAACTCTAGAAATTCCATAAAAATTTCGCGAACAATTAAAAAAATCGCTGTACAAACTCTGAATAAACTTTCTTCAAAAGAAGACTAAATTTACTATTTTGAGTTAAAAGATTGAAACCGCTAATAAACCGAACTTTTGATAATTTGGAAGATCTCTGAGAAACATGAAAAAATGCTAAAAATTGCATAAGAAATTAAAATTTAAAAAATCTAAATTCTGAAATTGGGTTTCGAGATACATAACTACATACATGGAGGTACCTTCTTACCAAATTCTGTACTTCTGTGTGCAGCAGTCTCTTTAGAATGCATTCGACAGACACACACAACGAATGCATTCTACTTTCCTTATTATTAGACTAGCTGATTCACTGGGAGTTGCCCAGGTCCGTCAAAATATATCACAAAACGCAAAAAAAAAAAAAAAAAAAAAAAAAAAAAAAAATCACGAAAAATTAAAAAATCCCACGAATTCCGAATAAAGTTTACTGAGAAGAGAAAAAAATTACTATATTGAACTAGAAGATTGAAACCAGATACCAATTTTACCGCAACAAATCGCGAAAAAGAAAAAAAAAACTTAAATATCGAAAATCGCCGCGGACAAAAATTATTATATTTTGATAAAAGATTAAAACCAGATTTCTTCTATGAATGTCGAAAAAATCTGTACAAAATGCAAAAAAAACTTTAAAAATTTCACAAAAAATTAAAAAATTGCGGTACGATATCCAAATAAATTTATTGCAAAAGAAGACAGAATTTACTATATAAGATCAAAAAATTAAAAAATTGCTACCGATCGCGAAGAAACGTGAAAATCGTAACACTTTCAAAAAATTATGTAGGAGAAAATTTACTATATTGGGATAAAAGTTATCTAATTCTTATTACGAATGTAAAAAAATCGACATGAAATGTAAAAAAAAAAAAAAAGCTAAAAAGCATCAAAAATCGCTCAAGAGAAAATTTACTACATTAGCATAGATGCCAACATCTCTTAATTATTCCGGAGTCCGATCCAAAATTTGCATGTTCAAACCGGAAAAAATATATAAGAAAACGTGGCTTCATTTTATGAGGTGTATTTTCTATTTCACTTTGAAATTTTTGGTTAAATAAAATTTCCGGTTGAAAACATGTTCATCTTGGATCAGACTGCGGAATAATTAAGAGATGTTGGCATCTATGCATTAGGCTAAAAGTTTGAAACCGAATTCCTTTTCCGAATGTCAAAAAAATCGTCGTGGGACTAAAAATCGCTAAATATTCAAAAGTTGCTGGAGACAAAATTCACTATAATGGGGTACAACATTGTTGTCGGAATTCTTTGATAAATGACAAAAGGAAAAAAAATCTATCAAAAACAATAAAAATCTCAGAAAATCACTTAAAATCGCATTGAATATCATATTATAAACCCCAAAAGATCAAAAATCGCTCAGGAGAAAATTTATTATATAAGGCTAAAAGTTTGAAACAGTTTGGGGTTTCCTTTTCCGAATGTCAAAAAATTCGTTGAGGGGCTTAAATATAGCAAAATATTCAATAGTTGCTGGTGACAAAATTTGCTATAATGGGATAAAACATTATAGTCGGAATTATTTCATAAATGACAAAAAAATCGATCAAAAACAATAAAAAATCTCCCAAAATCACATTGAATATCATAATTGAATAAAAAAATCGACATGAAGCGTAAAAAAAATAGCTAAAAAGCGCAAAAGCATCAAAAATCGCTCAAGAGAAAATTTACTACATTAGGCTAAAAGTTTGAAACCGAATTCCTTTTCCGAGTGTCAAAAAAAATCGTCGCGAGACTAAAAATCGCTAAATATTCTAAAATTGCTGGAGACAAAATTTGCTATAATGGGGTACAACATTGCAGTCGGAATTATTTCATAAATGACAAAAAATAAATTAATTAATTAAAAAAAAAAATTCAAAAACTATAAAAAATCTCCCAAAATCGCATTGAATATCATGTTATAAATACCAAAACATACATTACAACATAAATACATTGTGTTGTGTAAATAATGCAGTTTAGAAAAAGCATTTTTCTAAAAATTAGGTTAATCATCAATAAAATAATACGGCTCAATATCTTTCCTAAATTTGTTCGCTATTGTATAATGTGCCAATTTTTTTAAAGTAATTATGTAGGAAATATCGTCAGATATCTCTATACATCCATTTTGCTATCGTGATAATGTCGTCATTGGACATCGTGATAATACATGTTGTATTATCTAAATAATGATGTTTTTGAAAAACAATTATTTTCTTCTGTTGTAGCTTTCGAAACTCAATCAATGAAATCACATGTTGCTTCTCTTTTTATATCTCTTAACATTTTCGCTGTCATTTTCAGTTTGTTTAAAATATATATATATACAATATATATAAATATATCCCAAGTTCCTCTTTTCTAATGCAATGCGCCAGTTTTTCTAAACAATCAACTAGGAAATATCCTCAGATATTTATACGTCTGCATATAGCATCCAATGCCTTCTTAGAGCCAGTTATTTCAAAGTTTTTAATCAATGAGATCACATATTGCTTATTTTTTATATTTTTTCAACAATTCCCCCTGTCATATTCAGTCGACATTTTGTAAAAATTTCTCGTAAAATATTTCCCAAATTGTTTTGTTTTTGGAATGTTCCAGTTTTCTTAAACAAACATTTAGGAAATATCTTCAATGTCGTCATCGAGATCATTGTGGTGTCATGTAAGTAATGAAGTTTTTGAAAAGCATATGTATTTTCTTTAATTACAGTTTGCCAGATATTTCCAAGTCCTTTATCAATTAAATTGGTTGTATAATAACTTTTGAATTTTTTTTTTGTTACTTTCAATTTACATTTAATAAATAAATAAATAAATATATATTTTAATCTGAATAGATTGTATTATTTATTTATGTTTACTTTAGTCTCTTCCTGACAATTAAATACTATTTGACCCTATAAAGTTTTTTTTTTTTTTTTTTTTTTAACCAAAAAAAAAATGGTTATTGTTCTCGTCAGGGTAGGAAATCAAAAGCATATCTGAATCTTTTGATTGGTTTAATCTGCATTTTATTCATTTTCTGATTGGTCTATACAGTAATCTGTATTTCCCTTTACTTTCAACAGAGATGGATACTTCTGTTGCCACTATAGCAAAAAAGTAATAAAAATTACAAAAAAAAAAAAAAAAAAAAAAAAAATTAAACTCAGAAACAAATTGAGATACAGCTAGGGATGAGATTTCCGCTTTTTTGCACACCGGTATATTCTTAGAGAAAAAGTTGTTCTGTTAAATCGCAACAGTGTTCCGATTAAATAAAATATGATTTTCTCTAACAAAATACTGGTGTGCAAAAACGCGGATATCTCATCCGTGGATACAGCTTTCAAACAAATTGCATTTAAAAGTACATTTTTTTCTCTATACACTGTAAAAAAAAATCTGTAAAGTTACTAAAGTTTTTCTAGGAAACTGGGATTCCTAGAACTTTTAATGTAACAACAACAACAAAAATTCCTGTAACAGACGCTATTACAGGAATTTTTGTTGTTGCCGTTACATAAGAAGTTCTAGGAATCCCAGTTTCCTAGAAAAACTTTAGTAACTTTACAGATTTTTTTTACAGTGTACGACGGTGTAAAAAGTAATATTATGGGATATTTAGAAGTTAAAAAATGAAATTTCTTTTAAAATGATATCAGATTTCTTGGAAATCTGACGATGAAAAAGCCTTTTCCCGAACAGCCAATGAAATGCTTGGATAATACATAAGTTTCAGGTGGATAATACGCAAGTTTCAGGAAATCTGAGGAGTCGCAGGCGATATTTGTCGTTTGCAATTTTTACGTGTAATAATACTATTAATGTTTAATTCATGGCGTACGTAATGTATGATCAACTCCGTGCGATTTTTTATGTCTTAAATTTTAGTCTTCGAAAAAATCATTTTCCAAATGGTCGTTGTAATTTGTTAAATTGCTTTTTTTAAAATTGTAATGAGTAAATGGCATAAATAAGGATAAATAAACCCCAATATTTCTTTTTTTTTTCTGCACCAGTGGAAATAATACGATTGCTACCATTTTGATGAAATTTCAAAAAAAAATTTTCAAATTAAATTAAAAATATAAAAGTGGAAATATTTAGAAAAGTAGCATTTGGTGTATAGTATGTACACACCAAGTTACAACCAAATCAGTTAATAAATACGAGTTACAACATGACAAAGATCAGATATGGATATGTATATATATATATACCGGGTGTCCCAAACAGGACTGACTGATTTTAAAATTCAATAACTTCCAAGCGGTGACAGATATTAAAAAAATTCTTGCAGGAGGGTTATGCATAAAGTCAAAAGTTTTTTTACAGTGATTTTCGATTTTAGTTCGAATTACAAACAATAGATGGCGCTGCGATCAATAGAGGCTAAATTCAGGCTCGATTTTTGGTACTTCGTGGTCCGTATAATACATTTCCATCTCCTTTTTCTGCATGGAACAACAGAAAGGACCAAAAATCGAGCCTGTATGTAGCGACTATTGCTTACAGCGCCATCTATTGTTTGTAATTTGAACTCAAATCGAAAATCACTGTAATAAAACTTTTGACTTTATGCATAACCCTCCTGCAAGAATTTTTTTTAATATCTGTCACCGTTTGGAAGTTATTGAATTTTAGAATCAGTCAGTCCTTTTTGGGACACCCGGTATATATATACATAGTATAACCATTATATTAATATTACAATTCATCATCTTTTCCTTCCCTTTTTCTCCTTTCAATTAAAAATCAATAGAATGAGTATCAATACTGACACTGACATTATACATAATAAAGATGGATCAACTATTATTACTTTAACTAATCATTAATGCATTTTTTAATAAACTTATATCCTAATCACCAATATATGAAGTATTAAAAAGTCAAAACATTCAAAAGGGGGGCGAAGGGAAAAACAACCTTAAGTTTTTTTTTTGTTGTTTTTTTTTTTTTTTTTTTTTTTTAATGACATATTCAGCATCTTTATTTTATTTTTATCCCTTTGAAATATTTTCTCTCTAAACTATTTGCATTTTATTCATTATTTTTTTTAATTAAAATTTACGATTCATACGTGTCAACGATGCGTATTTGAATTGGGATGAAATGTGTCTCTACTTTAAATTTGGTATCCTGCTCATGCATGTATATATATATCAAAATAATAATTGCGATAACACAGTAAATATTAAATCTGAATTAATAATTATATTAGTTCTTAAATTCAATATTTTTAATTATTAATTAATTAACATAAATAACTACCGTTAATTGATGAATGGAGAATGTTTCACGAGATCGTCGTAAGTTGATTAAAACTTTACTTTATCTCCGAAAATGTTTATTTTGTTTCATATGGAAAATTGCATTCAAACACAAAACGCGAACATAGTAAATTTCTTTATATTGTTTAAAAATTAAATAACAATGGCATCCCATATATTCTAAAATTTATGCATATTAGCCAAATATTAAAAATTCTGTGACTGATTGATGAAATTTTTCTTCTTCCTATTTGGACATATATTTTACACTATTTTTCCTTTCTATTTGAACAAAATGAAATAGAATTACAGTAAATTCTGTCTAAGGCAGACTCTGTGTAAGACGGAAATCTGTCTAACACGAAAAGATTTTCAAGTCCCTGCAAATCCATAGACATAGAGTGAAATTTCCCGGTTCCGATCGACTCCGGGTTAGACAGAGTTTACTGAACTGCTTTTCGAAACACACCTGAAATTAATCTCCCCTTTCATTCTGAGGTCAAGAGATGACCCCGCAGAGAGGGGAGATTTTTCGCGCTACGTTCAAAAGGAAAGATAACCATTGCCCTAAAGTGATATCTGACCATACGCAGGGTTGATCTGACCCTATTGAAATCGCCCCTTATTTCAATTGGAGGATTTCCTGTCAGTCATTGGTACATGGTTGACGCCCCCAGAAACTTCTACAAGACATGCTTTTTCTGAAAGACGAAAATAAATTTGTGTGCAGTGGAGCCTTAAGCATTATCCATTCACAATGCTATAGCATTGTGAATGGATAACACTTAAGCAAAAAAGCAGCAAAAAAGACGCCCGTCTGACATTGGTCTAAAAATCAATTAACAAGCAATTTTCAGGTGCATTAAAATCGTTTGCTTTTGGCGAGGAAAAGTACACTCGCCAAATCGCGTGACGCTTTCGTCTTTTCGCGTCAAATACTCGAAAGTATTTTACTTTTTTACAGACTTTCTACTGTAATTCCGCCGCTAAATTTGACTGATCCTTTATTACATACATAAGTAGTTTAATTAGTATTTTTTTTTTCAAAATATTCTGAGTATGCCCAGTAAGGAGACATTCCCAGAGGTGCCAAGCTTGCACTAATCTTCCGTAATGCGTGGATTAATTTAACCCAGTTTAACAAAGTTTCGAACCAGAAAAATTATTTAATGAATCTTTTTTTATTTAATTCCAGTTTTCTACGTGGAACTTATTTAATTTTATCTCTAAAACAAAATTCCGGTATGAAATGTATAAAACCAGGATTAAATTAACCCACATATTACGGAGGATTAGTGGCAACTTGGCACCTGTGCATTCCTTGTAAGTTTTATACATAGTGTGATAGCTTGAATTTTTCTGCTATGTATCTACGCTCATCTGGTTTAAGGGACTATGCCGTATCCTAGGCCAACCCCTCAAACACACAAAAAGCTAGTGTAAGAAACAGTCATAAGAAATGAATTAAAACTGCGAAAAAAAAAGGGAAAATTTCTGTCTTTGGAACTTAATGGGAATTTAAAATTAAGAAAAGTCTGAAAACGACTGAATACAGAAAAATGCTCAAAAGTGATTGAAAATATTAAACAATGCACCTGTAAATAATATCAGAAATATTACTAATATTGGATATTTATAATAATATTTCGGAGGTCAAACTGACTAACATATTTACATCTAACTGTAATCATTGATCAAAAATTCAGTAAAAAGGGAAAGTAGGTGTTCTTTGTAAAGTATGCATTAATTAAGGAGATAAATTACGTAAATGAGTATATTGACAATTGGCGTATTTGGTACGGATAAATTATATAATTGAGCCTACAGACAATTGACGCATGTCGTTTAGTGCATAATTAACTGAACCGTAAGCGCACACACCTATTTTTGTAACGTTAACACACGCGTGGGGTAAATCTCACCTCATTTCGTCTCCCATTATATTTTTGGCTAAATGTGTTTTTAAAAAAGTCTACTACTCTATATTGTAAAATGCATCAGTACTATTTCTTTTTATGTAAAAATCAAGCGTTTCATATTTATTTTCCGATTTTATAACAGTTTCTGTAAAAATGGCGGTTTTTTTTCCTTAGAAAATATGCAACGATTTGTTTTACCTCTTAAAACATGAATTATTTTATAAAATGTACAGTAATTACATTTAATACACTTTCATCAACGTATGCAGGTAGCTTTTATTTCACTCTTTCAGTAAAATTATTTTAGTGCGTGTTATCCCGTAACGAATGAGCATATCGAAATGTAACGTTTGTACACGCGCAGGTTTATTTAATCCCAAAAGCCATATTTCTACTTTTCTAGCCAAAAAACTAAAGACATTCCTTCATACGCCATTTCTCAACCTTAGCCTTTAAACGTACAAGGAAAGTCAGAAGTGTTTCATGACGTAATTTTGAAGTTTTTTCACATGCATAACCCCTTCTCCCGCAGGTAAACGCAACGTCTCCCGCCAGCCAGACCGTCCGCATCCATAATACACCATAAAACGGAAGAGCATATAGTAAAATGAGCTTTGCTAAAATGACGAATTTTTGAATTTTTTTCACCTGCATAACCCTTTCTCCCTCAGGTAAACGCAACGTCTCCCGGAAGCCAGACCGTCCGCATACGTACTACACCATAAAACGGAAGAGCATATAGAAACATGAGCCTTGCTAAAATGATGTAATTTTGAATTTTTTTTCACCTGCATAATTAAGGATTCTCCCGCAGGTAAACGTAACGTCTGCCACCAGCCAGACCGTTCGCATTCATACTACACCATCAAACGGAAGAGCATATAGAAAAATGAGCCTTGCTAAAACCAAGTGACGAAAACGTTGCTAGCTCTTAGACCAGGGATGGCGAACCTTTTCACGTACACGTGCCAAATTTCCCCAAAAATATACTTTACGTGATCATGACGTGCCAACAATAAAAAAAAATAATTGATAAAATAATAATGAATCAAAACTTCATAAAAGTTTGTTTTTAGCATAAAAAATAATGGTAATATTTGATGTTATACTGTAGAAATTTACTTAAAAAATATTATTTATGTTGTCTCATCTTAAATGCCAAATAATTTATATCCGCTTCGTACTTAGTTATTTTCGATAGAATACCAGTTTAATTACACTCACATCACAAGACATTTTTAGTTGAATTTTTCATTTTTTAACCATTTGGGAAAATGGTTATTGTCCTCGGTCAGGGTAGGAAATCAAAAACATATCTGAAGCGTTTTATTAGTTGAATCCCGCTTTTTATTCGTTTTCTGATTGGTCTATACAGTAATCTCTATTTTCCCTTTACTTTCAACAGAGATGGATATTTCTGTTGCCACTATGACAAAAAAGTAATAAAAACAACAACAAAAAATTTTATAACTCAGAAACAAATTGAGATACAGCTTTCAAACAAATTGCATTTTAAGTACATTTTTTCCTCAATACGACGGTGTAAAAAGTAATATTGTGGGATGTTTAGAAGTTTAAAAATGAAATTTCATTTAAAATTGGCCCAGAAATATTAATGTTTAATCCATGGCGTACGTAATGTATGACCAGCTCCGTAGAAGTTTAAAAATTTACAGTACCGAAAATTGTAAAACTGAAATTTCTTTTAAAATTTGTTTATGATGGGTCCAGCAATGTTAATGTTTAATCCATGGCGTACGTAATGTATGATCAACTCCGTGCGATTTTTTATGTCTTAAATTTTAGTCTTTGAAAAAATCATTTTCCAAACGGTCGTTGTAATTTGTTAAATTGCTTTTTTTTTTTTTCTTTCTTTTTACCAAAAGAATGTCTTGCAGAAAAAATTGTCAAAATAGCAAGAGCCAGAAACTACAGCTTTTAGTGTCTGGAATTCAATTCCAAGTTGTTATAATTTTACAATCAGCATTTTTGCTTATTACACTTTTAATTTTTGTTTAGCGATAATTTTCTAATTCTCAAAATTTTCAGAGCCAATATTGAGCTAGATTCGGATAAATTAAGTTATATTTCAATTTCTTCAATCTGTGTGACAATCACAACGAACCGAACTAATCGGATTCAAGTAACACTGATAACATCTATATTAATTAATGCATTTTGTGAAGTTCTACTATATTTGATGTAAAACTTAAATCTATGGCGTGCCAAAAATAATCTGCAGCGTGCCACTTATGGCACGCGTGCCATAGGTTCGCTGTCCCTGTCTTAGATTATTACTTTCGGTCCAACTTCGGTTATTTTTTTTTAAACTCGCGAAATTGAATTTCATTTGGCGTTATAATGACGTAATATAGTAAAGTGTTTCAGCTTTTAAAATTTAAATTCATGTTTTCTTTGAAGTGTACAATAGGAATGTACGATTGAATGTACGAGGAATGTACCTTGACAATACGCAGGAAAATGCAATAAATACAACCAAATGAACTAGCATTTACCAAAAATTTCTTTCGTATGACTTAAAAATAAATCTTTCGTTTTATGGATGATAATAATAAGGGCAGTGGTGGAAAATTGGCGCAGAGGAGGAGCCTACTGACACCACTAAATTATAGTACCTTTTTTCGGCTTATCTAATGACAGAATTTCTGAGCTTTTATTAAAGTGACGAATACAATAAAATATTAGTGATGTCAATAGGCTCCTCCTCTGCGCCCATTTTCCACCACTGTAAGGGTTATTTTAAGAATATCAGGAGTCTATTTTCAGAATAAAATATCATTACAAAGTTATGTCACTTAAACAGAAATTGACATCATACCTAGCAAACGATTTTTTTTCATTATTATCTTTTCCTGAATTTTTTTTTTTAATTAAAACTCCTGTATTAAAAGAGATTTTTAAACATGAAAAACATGCAAATGAAGATACTGCGACGTTTTAACACGTGTTTAGTTAAAGCTTTTACATATATATAGGAAAAATTTTCATTTTCTGATTAGAATGACGTCGATTCGAAAAATGCAAAAATATAGCGAGAAAATCTGATTTTTATTTAAAACAAAATACGCGTGTTATCACTTTTTTTAAATTATTGTGCCGCTTTTTAGGATATGGCAACAGAAAAGAGAGATTGAAGGATATATTATTATATTGTTAAATTATGGAACGCTATGAAAAGCGGGTAACGCTATTTAAATGGGCGCCATTCCCTTAATATTGGATATTTTTTGACCCGACCTTCGAAAGGCACATCGCTAAATTAAGACCTTTCCAAAAAGCTATTATTCATCACTGAATGTTTTCTGGTTTGTATTGTAATTGAATTGTTGTCTTTTCATCATGTTTCAAAACATAAAAGATGCGGCTGAGCTCTACTATATAGCACGATCGTGCTGTATGATAAAATTTTCATCTTTTTTAATTTCCTCTGTGGTCAAAGGACCTAATCTCCTTACAGTTGAATTCTTCAAGTTGTGAATAAATCTGAAATGATAACTTACAACATGCAATAATTTAGTGTAACAGTTAGTAATATAAAAAAAACTCTTCAATAAAAGGATTAGCATTTCGCGAACGGGATACTCTCGCTCAGTCAGAAACGTAGGACCTTCGAACCTCTGTTTGTTTTTAACCAGTTTTTCAGGATCTATTCCTCTTGAAATAAGATCTGCGGGATAGTTCTAAGAAGATACGTGACGCCACTGTTGAACTTTTGTCAAGTCCTGTAATGTCGCTATGTGGTTTGCCACAAAGGTTTTTCGACGATACGGATCTTTTCGGATCCAGGAAACTACGATAATTGAATCACTCGAAAAATAAATATTCAATTGTCTTAATTTGTAAGGCACTTTTCACTTTTGTCATCGGTTTTTCTAAAAGGACAGCTGCAGGCCTCCAACCTAAGCATTGTAACACACTTACCCCTCTCGCTGCATAATTGTTTTATCAAAATAGCTTCAAAAATTACGTATTTAATTTCTTCGCGACAAGCGTCTTTTAAGAATTTTTATTCTTTTGTCACCGGTTTTTCAAAACAAAAATTTTCGTCTGATTTAATCGGGAAAATGCTCCGATTAGATAACACAAAATTTACAATAAAAAGCAACTGGTGGGAATGATCAAGGAGGGTTAATTAGACGGAAAAATGCATCCCCGATGAAATCTCGGGTTGCGCAAATTTTGCTACTTTTACGTTGCCCGAGAAACTCTCGGATTGCGCAGCGAGAGGATTAAGGGTCGATATTCGGGGTTTGCTGCAAACAAAGTTCACTTCAAAGGCTCCATTATCTGACGTTGATTTGCAATAAATGACGCATCCATAGGCAGACTCGGAAGCAAATCATTGTCAATACGTTAACAAAATTTTAATGTTTGAGTTATTTTGAAATTATTTTTATTTTAAACTAGCTAAAGTACCCTCCGTTGCACGGAATTTTAAGAAGATTTGTTTTGAAAAACGAATTTCAAAATTAAACATATACAGTATAAAACAAACTATACAAAAAAAGCAACAAAGACATCTTTATTTCAGTTCTTCACTAAGAATGCGCTCTAGAGACCTAAACTTTTGTGGAAATTCTAATATACACACATACACATACGTATATATTTAGTAGAACAGATTTAAAAGTGGCGAAAACAAATTCAGAGAACCTCAAAATGTTAAAATATGCCAATATTTCATTAATCGGGCTTTTATCATGTTTCAATATGTTTTTCAAACTCATATGACGTTATATATTTACCTGCTGACGTCCATTATATTTTCAATTGGACGTAATATTAACTTTTAAAAAAAAATCGTCAAAATATGTATTTCATTTTAATTTTTCTCGTGGAAATCTTGCAATAGAAAACTAATTGTTGTGGTAAGAAATTTTTTGTGGAATTTTAATTGTTGGCAACTTCTATAACGAAAAATGTTTAAATTTGATAGGAAAGTGTTGTTAGATAAGTCGTTTTTTATTAATTAAAAATTAATTGTAAATTATTTCGATTCCGGATTACTCTAGTTGTCTTGACCATGTTTTAATACACATGTATGTAACATTTAACATTTCTGGCTTTCAAACTGGGGATTTGTATAGAATTACAGACAGACAGACAAATTTTTATTTTTATATGTTAGATTACATAAAAGAAAAAAAGAAAACAGAGAGTATGGTGAAATTGTAAAACGCTACTATACATGTGCTGTTTGTTCTGTTCACGCCGCACTGAGAAATTAAAGTAAGGTGAATAAAAATAAAGAAAGTAAATTAAAACCACATTTTATTGCTGGATTTATCTAAATCCACTTCTAAAATTATTTCATAACATAATATCGTAATTTTTGAAAACAATATGATAAAAAAAACGTTAGTAACTAGTGTTGAAACCAATGAATTTTTCTCAATATATATAAAATTCTAACGCGCTGTTAAAAAAAAAAAAAAAAAAAAAGAAAAGAAAAGAAACGGAAAAAGAAAAAAAAATAGATTTGTCTGAGTTATTTCAATATAAAAATTTCAAAGAATGATTTCATATTTTATATCTACCATATTCGAATACAAGCAAAAATAAAATAACGCAAGAAATAATAAAATATTTTCCTCAGGGAATATCTTATCGATGATGGAATAGAAACGCGCATAATCGATTATTATTTTGCATAGGTTGTGCTTGAGATTATCATCATTGCTAAAGTTTGTCTAAATCGTTCTGGTTCTGATTGAAAACAATAAAAAGGCGTAAATCTCTGGAATCAGTTCTTAAATCATTTTTACGATACTGTTTTATTTTTGCGATTTTAAAGTAATAGAATTCGCTTTCGGTAATGTGAATGATTTCGCATTTCAGAAATTTACTACATTATTTAATTACTATTCAAGACAAACACTATCGGAAATATGGCATATGTTTATTACATCTATCTATATTATAAAGGACAAACATATCTGTGCGTAACGCATACGTCATTCTGCGAATGGCAACACTTTGAAATTTGAAATGAAATTTCGCTTTTGCAATTCTCGCTACTGCAAATTTTTAAACTTCTAAACATCCCACGTTTTAAATGTTTACGCCATCGTGTGCAGAAAAAAATGCCCTTTTAAATGCAATTTGTTTGAAAGCTGTATCTCAATTTATTTTTGAGATATTAATTTTTTTATAGTTTTTAATACCAATTTTCTAATCGTGGCAACTGAAGTACTTCATTTCTATTAAAAGTGGATTAGTTATCTTTATTGATTATATTCTTACTGATGCCATTTTCTCATTACAATTAAAAATATATTTATAAAAATTTGAACAGAAAATGATGTTACGCTTTAAAAAAGACACAATTTCCCTGATGATGCTGTTATATTTCACTATTTTTTCATTTCACTGATATTGAGTTTGAGTCAATAGGCAAAATATTTCAGCGACTGAAAATGATGTCATATTTAAAAGTAAACGATAATTTTATTTGATAAAACGAGATATTTCCTCTTGAATACGTTGAAAAGTTATAAATTTCTGGAATTTTTACGCGCAGGCACAGAGATTATACTAAAACCTCAAATCACGATTGGGAATTTTACATGAAAAGTTGTAATAGTTGACAAACGTGACTTCAAGCTTGAAAATATATTTATTAATAACCTATTGCGCATTAAAATGTTTTTAAATGGTTATTATGGATGTGAAATGTGAAAATGACTTGATTTGGTTTAGATGTAATGGTAGAAAAATTCTATGATTATGTCAAGTTGTCAAGGTGAAATCATTTTTGCGGATTTTTCATTCCGTAATACCAAGCATCATTTAATAACTTAATCAAAATTACTTATCTTGATTATATTTTACTGATGACGTGTATGAAGTAAGTTTAATTTTTCAATAATTTTAACAGTTGAAGTTTATGAAAAAAGTATTTTGTTAATCTTAGGTTAAAATATGTCTTTGGAGAGTTAAATTGACAAGTGTAAGATGGATTTTTTATTCTAATTATTGTTGTTGATGTATTATAAATTTGATGCAACAGTTCCTTTGTAAACATTTTCTTTCGTCGAAATTCGGCGGGTTCCACCTCGTAATAATAAAGAAAGAAGTTTGTGTGTGAGTGTGTCGACGGTGTTCTGAAGAGACCACTGCACGTAGAGCTACAAAATTTGGGGAAAAGGTACGTCTGTATATGAAGTTTTGCACCTCGAAGCCCGATTTTCGATTTTTTGATTGGATTTTTTTATTTAATTTTATATGCGATTTTTAGCACTTTTTTAAGTTTCGAGGCGATTTTTCCATATAAGTGAGAAGAATACGGTTTCTTTCTTTTAACCCAATATAGTAAATTTTGTTCTCTTTTCAAAAAAGTTTATTCGGAATTCGTGCAGAGATTTTTGAATTTTTAGCGAATTTTTTATGCGATTTTTAGTGTTTTTTTCTCATTTTGCGGCTATTTTTTGATATTGCTAAAAGGAGTTTTGTTTCAAACTTTCAGCCTAATGTACTAAATTTTGTACGCTACGAATTTTGAATTTCAGCGATTTTCAATGCGATTTTTAGCGATTTTTCGAGATTTTTTTGAGTTTAGCGTCGATTTTTTGTCATTTATGAAATATTTTTTGCCACTTTAAAGTAAATTTTGACCCCTGCGATTTTTTTAATATTTATTGATTTTTAACGCATTTTTCAATGCGAATTTTAGTGTTTTTTAGAGTTCTACGGCGATTTTTATGACTTTCCGAAATAAAATTTGGTTTCAAACTTTCAGCCTGATATAATAAATTTCGCCATTTACGATTTTGCAATTTAGCGATTTTTAATGCGATTTTTAGCGATATTTTTTCCGTGTTGCCTCGATTCTCTATCATTCACGAAAGATTTCCTATTACAATGTTTTACACATTAGAGTAAACTTTGACTTCTGCGATTTTTAATACATTAGCCATTCATGAAAAGTTTCATAATCGGGTCCACAGCCAATTGGCATATCTTGGCGCATAATTAATATCTTTGTTGTAACTCACATGTGTTATGTTTTTTTACTCTGTATATGAGAAATTATGTACGTCTGTATGTGATATATAGAAGTTCAATGCACTTCATAATGTACTAAAATTTATCTAAGCACGAATCTTGCAATTAGCAGCCTTAATAATAATAATAACAGTGAAACTTAATAACATATATAAAGGGCATAGCCGGATAAGCATTGGAAACATGCCTTTTAATCAAATTTCCTGATTTTTTTCCTAGACGTAGCTACATATCTGACAATATATTTCCCCTATTATCACCCTATAAATATTGATATTTAATGAGATAAAAATGGTTTTTCGATTTTTCAAAAAACGGATTTTCCCCAAAACTGCTGCACGGAATTTCATGCTATTAATTGAGGATATATAGATACAGAAGATGCATAACTGGTAATTTTTGTATAATTTTCTGTTTATAAAAACTGTGTGAAATAGCGAAATAAAATTTTAAAAATAGTAAAATCATATCTTATTGTTATCCGAAAATTACCATTTTCTTGTAAAAAATTCCCCATGTGTACCCGTATATTCTATATAAATGTTGAAAGTTTGTGTTGGGTACTACATATAAATATTTAAAAGAATGTATATCAAAGTTATTGAAATTCATTTTAAGGCGTTATTTTGGGCGGAGCTACTCAACATCCACACCCAAAGAATGTTTGGAATAAACAGTTACAGAATTGCTGTATTTTAAATTTTAATGAACACATGAGCAACATTCTCAACACTGTCGATATCAAAATGAACATGGTGTTGAAAACAAGGCTTATATGCTAATAGAATCTAAAATACACCAGTTGACATATTGTCTGTTGACTTAGTTCCAAAAATTCTCCGGACGTTGAAGTGAAGTAGCTCCGCCCCAAATAACGCCTTAAAATGAATTTCTATAATTTTGATATACATTTTTGTAAATATTTATATGTAGTACCCAACGCAAACTTTCGGCATTTACATAGAATATACGGGCACACATGGAGAATTTTTTACAAGAAAATGGTAATTTTCGGATAACCATAAGATATGATTTTTATATTTTTAAAATTTTATTTCGCTATTTCACACAGTTTTTATGAACAGAAAATTATAAAAAAAATTACCAGTTATGCATCTTTATTATCTATATATCCTCAATTAATAGCATGAAATTCCGTGCAGTAGTTTTTGAAAAAAATCTGTTTTTTAAAAAATCGAAAAACCATTTTTTTTCTCATTAAATATCAATATTTATAGGGTGATAATAGGAGAAATATATTGTCAGATACGTAGCTACGTCTATGAAAAAAATGAGGAAATTTGATTAAAAGGCATGTTTCCAATGCTTATCCGGCTATGCCCTTTCGAGACAATCAAAGTATTTTAGGAAAGTTAGAACACGAATAGGACAAACAAATCTACTGAAGCCATAAACACTTTAAAAATTTGGAAACATAAAAAAGTTTGGCACAGATGCTATATACAGTAAATTTGGCGAAAACATCAACATCATAAACAATAACATCCAGATTACCATATCAAGCAAATTAACGACACTTTGTCGCCAGTTAAGTACCCGCTGCGTATATGACATTGGCGACAGAAAAAAAAATCGCGCTAATATATGACATCTGTGCCAAAAGTTTAATAATCACTTAAATTTATACGTGTTCTTCAACTTTTACCCGAAAAGATAAATTATTGTCGTGCTACGACTTTGGTGTTTTTAAATCTTGGTTTGGGATTCTTCATTAACCAGACCTACAGCCAATTGGCTTATTACAGTATTACGCCCGCTTATTACAGTAAGTGTACTTTGGCGCAAAACTAATTTCATTTTTAAACCGTATAAATGATACCACATTGTTCCAGCATCGTGCTTTTTGCAGCTAGCTTTGGCTGTGGAACAGATTACATAAAAACCTATTCACTGTTTCATATAAAGAAGCAATATTTTTCAATATTTATACAATTTATTTAATATAAAAAAGCAATTTATCTATTTTTATATACAAATAAGTAAATTGTGTGTAAAAAACAATAATAATATCTGTAAATTAAATTTATACATGTAAATTCTTATAAAACAAGCTAACAGTTCATACATTTTTGTTTTCGTAACTATTTGTATCATTTGGCAACAAATCTCATTTTTTGAAGCCCAAATTGCGCCGAGATTTAAAAAAAAAAAAAAACGCAAATTTCTCTTTACTGAAAAAGTGCCAATAAATCTTGCATTTAAATCTTCATTTTCAACATTTTTAAAAGCCAGAAAATAATTGTGCGAAATAATTTGTCTTTACGTATTTATTTTAGTGGAATTCAAAAAATATTTTTAATGTCAATAACACAATATTTTCCATTTTCACTATACATTTGTTTACGTAGTGATACTAGTAGTATGACCAAGTGGCGTAACTTACGGGCCAAAGTCAGTGAATAAGTTGGCAATTATCGGGGACAATCTCACCCATAGACTTTCACCGGATTGTCAAGTCTGATAATATGATAAGGTAGTCTTGATCATTATATTATTTTTCACGTATTCAATTTTCTCACGTACAGTTATGTATTTCATTTCCGAAATTGGCAACGATAACTTACTGCATTTGTATATTTTGATACCGATGCTTTAGCGGCTGTTCTGCAGTGTTTTTATATTTTTGTTGATTGAATATACAGATTTAGGTATATTTAGGATTTCATTTCTACAGGTCTTTTATTTTTTTTATTTGGGTAGGTGTTTATATCTAAAAAATGCCTCGACCACCAAGAAAAAAAAAATGTCTCAGGAATAGGCAACAAAGTGATAGAGAGGGACAACGTAGGAGAAGAGAAGAAGAAACATCTGAAGAAAGGATTGCAAGACATGTGCAAAACAGCATTTCAATGTCTCAGTTGAGCCAACATGAAACAAGCGAAGAAAGGTATACCAGGCACGCACAACACAGGATTTTGATGTCTCAATCACGCCAACGTGAAACAAACGAAGAAAGTGATGCTAGGCGAGAACAACACAGGATTTTGATGCCTCAATCACGCCAACGTGAAACAAACGAAGAAAGAGATGCCAGGCGAAAGCAAAACAAGATTTCAATGTCTCAATTGCGCCAACATGAGACAAGCGAAGAAAGGGATGCAAGATTGGCACGGGCACGCATTTCTGTTGCAACTACTCGAATGAATGCTTGGATAGAAAAAGAAAATGCAGCATACAATTACAACCCATTTGTTGATTATTCTCAATTCCCTTTATGCAACGTTGGAGCAATGTGTATGGTTTGTATATATTGTGAAGCTCTGAAATGGAAAGACGATAGTAAAGGCAGGGCTGTAGTAGTGGTAAGGTAAAACTCTTGCCATTAACTGATCCTCCACAGCTTTTGTATAATCTGTTTTCCGGGGAATCATTTCAGTCAAATAATTTTCTGTCTAATATCAGGAGTTACAACTCATGTTTTCAAATGACATCGTTTGGAACAACAAAGCGGATAAGAGAACCTGGCTATATGCCTACATTCAAGATACAGGGACAAGTGTATCATAGAATTGGAAGCCTTCAACCGTTGCCTGATCAGGAGCCTAAATTTTTGCAGATTTACTTTGTGTCTGACAATGTGGAACAGGCTGAAATTCGTTGTAAGAACATTCCAGGAACAAATCAAAAGTTAGTGCTGCTTCTTCAACAAATGTTTCAACAAGGAAACAGATATGTAATTGACTTTAAATGTGCTATGGAGAAAGCCAGACCTGATTACAATTTTATTATAAATGCTGATAAAACACCACCTGGTGAACATGAGAGACGCTTTAATGTCCCTATGACATCAGAAGTTGCATTAATAATGTCAGGAGAGCAACACGGAAACAGAGATATTGTCTTAGAAACAAGAAGCGGTACTTTACAGAAAATTGCTGAAACTAACAGAGCATACGATTCCTTACAATATCCAATTTTATTTCCGAGAGGTGAGGATGGTTATCATTTTGAACTCCGACAGGCAAATCCCAATACTGGTGAACTTATTACTAAAAAAATTTCTGCTATGGATTTCTACTCCTACAGAATTATGATGCGTACTTCAAGTTTCAATATATTGCTTCGAGGTAAAGATCTATTCCACCAGTTCATAGTTGACATGTATGCAAAGATAGAGGCAGAAAGATTGAGGTATATTCGTTTGAATCTGAGGTCACTCAGGGTAGAAGACTATGTGCATTTGAGGGATGCTATTATGAATGATGGCAATGCTTCAGAAATTGGACAGTTAATAATTTTACCTTCAACTTTTACTGGTGGACCACGATACATGCAAGAAAGGACACAAGATGCAATGATGTACGTAAGGAATTATGGTCGTCCTGATCTTTTTATCACATTCATCTGCAATCCCTCTTGGCCAGAGATAAAAAATGAGCTGTTCGTGGGACAAAAACCACAAGACCGTCATGATTTGTTGGCCAGAGCTTTTCACTTAAAACGGAAGACACTAATGAATCTAATACATTATAAAGGTCTAATTTTTGGAAAATCAAGATGCTTTATCTATACTTTGGAATTTCAAAAACGTGGATTGTCACATGCTCACATTCTGGTATGGCTTCAAGACCCATTACACGTACACAGAGTTGACAGTTTTATAAGTGCTGAAATTCCAAATCCTGATGATGACCCTCATTTATTTAATGTTGTCAAAACGCAGATGGTGCATGGACCCTGTGGCAATTTAAATCTACATTCTACTTGCATGAAAGATGGAACATGCACTAAAAGATATCCACGTCCATTTTTAAAAGAAACACAGACAGGAGAAGATGGGTATCCATCATATCGACGACGAAGCCCACAGGATGGCGGTTTTACAGTCAGTATAACAGTTCGCGGATTACCTGTTGTAATAGATAATACATGGATCGTGCCGTATTGTCCAATATTATCCAGAATTTTTAATGCCCACATTAATGTAGAGTTTTGCAATTCTGTAAAATCCATAAAATACATCTGTAAATATGTCAATAAAGGATCAGACATGGCCATTTATGAAATTACCAGCAATAATGCTAATGATTATGATGAGGTCACGCAATATGAAATGGGAAGATACATAAACAGCAATGAAGCAGTTTGGAGAATACTTGATTTTAATATTCATAAACGTCACCCAGCAGTAATGCACTTAGGTGTTCATCTTGAAAATGGACAGAGGATCTAATTCACAACTGAAAATGCAACAGAACGTGCACAAAATCCTCCACAAACAACCCTTACGACCTTTTTCAAGCTTTGTACCGAAGATTAATTTGCTTGCACTTTGTTGTACCATCAAGTGCCAAGGTATTACACATGGAATAAAGATAACAAGAAATGAAAACGCCGCAGTAACGGACAAAATGTACCAGGCTTCCCAGGAATATAGTCCACCGATGCACTTGGACGAGTATACACGGTGCATCCAAACAATTCTGAATGCTTTCACCTGAGATTGCTGCTACATGAAGTTCGAGGCCCAACATCTTTTGAATATCTCAGAACAGTTGACAATAGGCTTTGTGAAACATACAAAGAAGCTTGCCATCTGAGAGGACTTCTTGAAAATGATGAAAACTGGAACAAGACTTTAGAAGAGGCAGCTTCCACTCGATCTCCAAAGATGTTACGTAACCTTTTTGCAGTTATGCTTATATCATGTAACATGTCCAATCCTTTACAATTATGGGAGAACCATAAAGAAAATCTTTCTGAAGATATACTTCACAAAGTTCAACTACAACAGAATAATACAGATATTAGTTACAATCAGACTATTTTCAATAAGACTCCCATAATGATCGAGAAAAAGATTCAGTCATTAGGTGGTAAGTATTTACAAACTTATGGCTTACCAGAACCTTCTCGAGAACAAGAATTAAGCTTAAATAATGAATTACTTGCAGAATTATCTTACGATGCGGATAAACTTAAAAAATATTTGGAAGAAAATGAACCGAAATTGGTTCAAGATCAAAAAGAAGCATATAACAAAGTTATGGATGCAGTGTCTAACATTCATGGTGGTATATATTTCTTAGATGCTCCGGGTGGTACTGGAAAAACATTTCTTATTAACCTGCTTTTGGCACAAGTGCGACTTAGGCAAGAAATTGCTCTAGCAGTTGCTTCATCTGCTATTGCCGCTACACTATTGACAGGAGGACGAACTGCTCACTCTGCTTTGAAATTACCACTAAATCTAGCAAGCACAGAGACGCCAACTTGCAACATTTCAAGGGGATCAAACAAGGCAATAGTCTTGCAGAAATGCAAATTAATTATCTGGGATGAGAGTACTATGTTACATAAGTCTGCTTTAGAATCTTTCGATGTTAGTTTAAGAGATATAAGGCATAACAGTCATATCATGGGAGGCATTATTTTGGTTTTGGCTGGAGATTTTCGTCAGACACTGCCTTTGATTCCACGGGGAACAAGAGCAGATGAAATGAAAGCCTGCATTAAATCATCCTATTTCTGGAACAGCATAATAAGACTCAGATTAACAACAAACATGAGAGTTCATATTAACAGAGATTCTTCAGAAGAAGACTTTGCAGATAAACTTTTGCAGCTTGGTAATGGTGCCATGTTTTCTAATGAGCATGGACTTATATCAGCAAAAGCTATTGGAAGATGTGTTTTATCATTTGATGAGTTGAAACAAGCAGTGATCCCTGATTTAATTCAGCAGTATATGAATCCTCAATGGCTCACTGAACGTGCAATTCTTGCTCCAAAAAATGATGCTGTAAATTCTACAAACAAAGAATTGCTAAAAGAATTGCCAGGTACAATTCATGTTTACAAATCATTTGATACAACATGTGATGCAGAACAAGTGCTGAACTATCCAACAGAATTTTTGAATTCCCTTGAACTACCTGGTATACCTTCACACATTTTAGAGTTGAAAATTGGTGCACCAATTGTGCTTCTTAGAAATCTGGATCCACCATCTTTGTGTAATGGAACAAGACTTATTGTTAAGAATTTGAAGCAAAATGTTATTGAGGCCACTATTATGTCTGGACATGCGGCAGGTGAAGATGTCTTCATTATGAGGATGCCAATGGTACCTGCAGAAGTACCATTTGAATTTAGACGTGTACAATTCCCATTTCGACTCAGTTTTGCAATGAGCATAAATAAAGCCCAAGGCCAGTCTTTAAAAGTTGTTGGACTTGATCTCCGCAATCCATGTTTCTCACACGGTCAGTTATACGTTGGATGCTCTAGAGTTGGGAATACACAACATCTTTATATTTTAGCACCTAATGCGAAGACAATTAGCATTGTTTATCCAGAAGCACTTGATGGTTGAAACGTGTAATAATGCTGCTGAATAAACTTTTACATTCATCAAAGGAATTAGATTTGAAACTTTTATCCAATTATAGTAAACTTTGACTTTCGTGATTTTTTAACTTTTTCTGATTTTTAATGCGATTTTTACGTTTCTTCGCGATCTGCTGCAAGTTTTTGACATTCCATTTTTGACCTAAAGTACATTCTGCCCTCATTTCAATGAAGTTTATTCGGATTTCGTATAGCAATTTTCGAATTTTCGGGAATTTTGTATGTGATTTTTACTGTATTTTAGCGATATGTTACTATTTTTCCACGTTAGTGAAAGGAATCAACTTTCAATCTTCGAACACAATATATAACTTTTTTCTTTCCGAAATTTGTGCAGCTATTTAAAATTTTCTCACGATATCTTACTGTGATTTTCAGAGCTTTTTCACAATTCGCGCTATTTTTTGACGTACCCGGGCAACGCCGGGCAGATTAGCTAGTAAGAAATAAAAAGAAAAAATTGAAAAAAAAAAAAACAAAGAATTTTCCTGAATATTTTAAGCGTTATGAAGAACCTTTTAAAATTCCCCATGCGCATTCCTTATTAATTAAAATCCCCAATATTTTTGCGCCAGTTTGGTTTGCATATACAAATAAAATAACATAACTGGAAAAGTTAAAGGTAATCAAGTGCAGAAATAGAATGCAAAAATGCTGAAAAAAATCATAAAATATAGAAAATATTTTTTTTTCTCACCATTATATTTAAATATATAAAATTTGATGCGCAATTTTACTTGTATATGTAAAAAACCAAACTGGCTTAAAAAATATTGGGGATTTTAATTGATGTGGAATGCGAGAAACAGGATTGAGAGAAACAGGCTGTTTGGATAATTGGAAGTTCGGTTAAAAATATTTTTGGGGAGAAATAAGCTGTTCGAATAATTGGAAGTTCGGATAATTGGAGTTCCGATAATCGGTACTCCAAGGGAGATGAGACTGTGAAAGTTGTAGTAATAAATACAATATATTGAGTAAAAAAGAACGTACCGGAAAGCAGCAGAAATTAAATAAAAGTCATAAAAACAAGAAACACTGAACCCCACGAGGAAACGATCAGAAATAATATTATTAGTAGGAGTTGTAAAACATGCGGATAAAAATCTTCTTTTTACCCCATATAATGTGTGGAGAATAAAAGCATAGGTTAAAAAGAAATTAATTATTATCATCTCTTTTCATCAAGTGATTAGTAGCAGAGAGTATTTAACCCGACAACAGCAATATTTGAATTGCGTCCCTGTAAAGCAGTTCTTTTTCATCCAACATATTTTATTTAATACTAGGTATTTCCCGTCAGGATTTCACGGTAAATAACTTGAATGTTTCATTAGAAAAATTCTTGAATTTTTAATTAGTTGCTTATAAATTAATTATTGAATGACAAATTACGTGACGAATTTCTAAAACTCATATTCATAATATTAGAATAATTGATAAAAAATAATAAGAAAAAAAATATTTTTCATTTATTTATTTTTGATACTACGTAAATGCAATTAAATTTCTTATATATTAAATCTGGAATGGTTAGATAGGATTTTAACATTTACAAAATATAAAATACAGTAAAATAAATTATGTCTACAGCTTACTGAAACATATCAACACATTAGAATAGAAATTAGATTGGTTCAAAATATTAGAATATTTTATTTTACGCAACAATATTACATTATGAATATGAAGTAAATGGTAGTTAATATTTTGTAGCATCCCCTTTAGCTTTCATAACAGCGTACAATCGACCTTGCATACTATATACAAAGTGTTTACAAACATTTCTATCAATATTAGCACAAATAGACTTTATACGTGCCACTAACTCAGTTTTACTTGAAGGGGGATTTTAATGGAGTTTTTTCTTCATTATACTCCATAAGTTTTCTGTGGGATTATGATCTGGTGAGTTTGGTGGCCAAGGAGGTACCTTAATGTAGCGTTGGCGGAACCAATTCTTAGTTGACACCAAGGTATGCGGTGACAATAAATCTTGTTGCAAGATGAAATCATCTTCAAATAAATCTTCTGATGATAGAATCATGTAATATTCGAAAATTTCTTGACATATCTGAGAGTTAACTTTTTAGTAGACGATGCATAACTTTCCAAGTCCTTCTGCACTCATGCAATCCCAAACCACGACACTAGCAACGAATTTTACGGAACATTTAAGGCATTCTTTATCAAATTCTCTTTCTTCATTCTCCAAACTCGAAACGTTGATTACTATATGAAACACAAAACATACTTTCATCACTAAATAATATATTTTTCCAATCTTCTTCGCTCCATAAACGTCTTGATTTGCACCAATTCAATCTTATACGCTATTACAGTCATGAGAGGTTTTGTTTTCGGTACACGAGATATAAACTTAAATTTATGGAAACGTCTTAATGTTGTCGATGTAGAAACTTCAACTCCTTCTTCTTTCCCTTTTCGGTGCAAGAATCTCACACTTTTAAAACGGTTTTTCTTAACTATACGCTTCAGTTTCTTGTCATCTCTAGCAGATGTTTTTCGGTTTTCGACCGCCATTTCGGCAAGTATTTTGAAATTTTCCATTTTTTTAAGATTGTGTTAGTATTTTACTAACGCTTGATTGCAAATAATGTAAATAATTCGCTATATAACATTGATTTTTACCGTGCCGATACAAATCAACCATGCGAAGTTTAATAAATTCAGGAATATCACTCACACGACCCATTTTAAGACGAAAGAGCAAACAAACTGCAAAAAGAATGCTGATTTTAAATAAAATAGTCTGAATTTAATCAATTATGGCACCAGTTATGAATTGGTGATAATTAAAGGAGAATTAATGTGAAATATTCTAATATTTTGAACCACTTGAATAAATATTCTAATATTTTGACTTAAAAAAAATTCAGTTAATCTTTTCAAAAATGATATTAATTTTAAGATAATAAGTAAGTTTAGTCAACAATGAGTTCTTAATAAAAATATCGTTTGCATATTTGCATTAAAAGACATTAAATTACCAAATGATATTTCCAATTTGTAAAAAAAAAAGTAATTATTCTAATATTTTGAATATGAGTTGTATATTGCACAAGTGATTCCTATTTTTTTAAGGCGATACATTGTGCTGTCAACCTAACCTATTCAATGAAGTGAAATAATTTTTAGTTCATTACTACGTTCTACATTCTACGTACTATTCATTTTACTTACTACGGCCTCATTTTTTATCTTTTGAAAAAAAAAAAAAACAATATTAATTTTCATTTATTATTTTTATTTTTTTAACTACACGACCATTAAAATATACCATGAATTTTACTTTTATCTGTGAAATTCTCTAAAAACCTAAATTTGAAGCTTGATGCAGCTAACGATTTATAATATATATTTTGTATGACATGAATTTTATTTTGCATTTTTATAGATTTTTTTAATTGTATTAAACTTGGATTCAAGGTAATTTCTTTTATAGCTCTTATACGAATATTTTTCTTTCTTTCCGTTTAATTCTTTACGCAAATAAATGGCAAACTTTTCGTTCTGACACACACACATATATGAGGCGGTCAGAAGACAATCCGACTAACTCCATGTTAAGTGGCGTATTTTTAAACAAAGGAGCATTGAAAATTTTCTATATATTTATACAGTGATAAAAAGTTACCCTTGATTAAAATAAAATTAATGTATTCAATCAAAATATCCAGAGAAAAAAAATATTACATATACAATATTTTTATAGTTACAATAACTTTATCTGTTTATACTGTGTTATTAGAATATATATATATAATCGACAAATATTTAGGAGGGACCTCTAATTTTATGTCAAATCATATTTCACAGTAAAAATAAAGGTAAGGAAAATTATTTCTCTTACCTGATGTCCCGGTGTTGAGACAGGAACTGCCATACACTTCAGGATACATCCATGGTACGCCTTTGTGACTTTACCGACAGTTGCAGTGCTAAAATCTTTATTGAAAAAGAAATTGAAAAATGTGATTGAAGATGTAATTCAGGTGTGAGGTAAAGCATGGCTAGTTTCATTTAATAATGTGATTAAACTTTCATCTTGATTAATTGTTTTAATAAACTTTATCACATAATAGAACAGAAGACAGACATTTTATACGTCGTTAATTACAGACGCATGGAACAGAAGTGAAAAAGTACGTGTCGAAAAAGAGGGAAAAAAAAGGGTGGCGAAGCATATACTTCTACATTAAAAACCACAATCAGGTGGGGAAACTGATGCATAAGCTATTATGCTCGCACATGACATTGAAAAGGAAGAAAAGAGTTTCAATAAGTCCGGGAATAAATGTAGCAGTTCTTTTTTTCTGGAATATTATTTTGTTCAGAGGGGTTCGCACATATTAACATACTGAACATTTTCATTTGATAGAGTTAATCGATTTGTGTTCTGAACGGCTCATATATTCTTGATAATGGTCAGAAAATATAACGAAAATTGTAGATCAGCTCAATTTATTTAATTGATAATTACATGCAAAATAATTTCGCTTAAATATTTTAAATATAAAATCATTATTTTTTCAAAATATTATTGAGCGTTAAATTTTATTTAATTATAAAGCTTTCAAATAATAATAATAATAATAATAAAATAAAAATCCTATAACTTCTCTTCCTAATAAAATATGTCATTATTGAAATGAATTACCCACAAAAATATTACACATTTTGCCTGCGTCCTCTACAAAAGTTCAAAGCTTTAATCTGCTGCTTTATCCCGAACACTAACAGGAACTCGTTTTGCTTCCTTCTAAATCGCAGAGGATCGAAAAACAGTTGACGCATACGCAGTTGTCTGGAATTTGAATTCTTATCTTACAGAAATGGTTTTGCGGTTTAATATTTATGGTACTTTATTTTTCAAAGAAGCATTTCCCAATCTGCATGTGTTCTGGCAATTGATAAGACGGATCACTAGCCATAACTATTAGACTCAAATCACTGTGTTTATCGTCTGTGTGTATATGACCCAAACAATATGACACCCCCGAAATAAACCGTATCTAGCTCTTAATATCGACACAATGATATTTTGAATTGTTAGTAATGCTAAAATAGCCAAACAATATTAACTTCGTGAAAGAAAGAAAAGCTTATTTACAGTAAGATGGAACAGCAGACGAAGTTAAACAACTTCTACCTGTGATGTGATAGTTCAACTGAGCGAGCATCTTTGCGCATGTGCAGCGCGTCACGTCACTCCAAAGGCAGACCTTGTACTTATATACGGTGCATGCGCAACTCTAGAATTTTAATTTAAAATTACGACTAATTAATAAAGTATCCGAACAAACGAATGTACGATAACAAATCTGTGGCCAAATATCTTTCATTTAAAAAAAGATTGATGTAATTTGACGCAGTAGTTTCTTCTCATGGACTGTCAAAAGAAAATGCTGAGCGTTTTAAATATATAGAACATTAACACTCACTTAGCCTTATCCTTGCACTTTTTTTAAATCTAAGAATTTAAAAACTCTTTTCAGAAACTGTATTCTTGTTCTTGGGTTAACTACTCTCTGCTACAAATAACTTGAAGAAGAGAGCTCATAGTGATAATTGCTCTCGAAACTACACTTGTGTTCTCTAATCATTATATAGAATAAGAAATAGATTATGTTCTACATTATCTAGGCTCTAGCATTTTTTAAAAGCAATTTCACAAATCCTATCCCTCTTTAAAACTTTACTTTTAACAATGCATTCATTACTATATGCATTTTTTCTGTTACATATTCAACCGATTACGAAGAATTAAAATTATTATGTTTTTTTATTTTTTTCTAGCAGATCTACCCGGCTTCGCTCGTGTCAATAATAAGGTTTCTCCTGGGCAAAATACATTAAAATGAAATAATACGCCAATGATAATAACTGAGATTAGTGCATTCCCGTCCACGAATCGTTAAAAAAACCAATAAGAAATATAAGTAAAATAGTCTTAATTGCGTCTACTATTAACTATACCATAATAATATATATTCTAAAGAAATGTCATAACATATATTAAAGTACAATTATTTGCTTAAAAAGCGTCATTTCAGTTTTAAAAAAACATTAAAAATATTACACATTTACATGTTTCTACTTTTTCATTGAGTCATCTTCAGAATATACAAAAAAACTACAAACACAATGCCAATTGTAACATTATACGGAAGATGGCAACGACCAAACCCATAATTTTGCCTTTACTGAATTTTTTCTAAACATATGAATATCATACAATTTCGTTTTTCACAATGTCGAATAGAAAAAAGTTCAATTAAATTAAATTTATTTGAAAATTGTATCTCAATTTTTTCATCTGAATGGATTTTAAAGTAATTTTCAATCATGGATATTTTTTAATTTGCATGCAGCCAGGGATGAGATTTCCACGTTTTTGCACACCAGTATTTTGTTAGAGAAAATGATATTTCATTTAATCGGAACACTGTTGCGATTTAAGAGAACAACTTTTTTCTCTAAGAATATACCGGTGTGCAAAAACGCGGAAATCTCATCCCTACATGCAGTCCAATTACGAAAGATATACTTGTTTTCTCTTACTGCAATATTGTAAAGTAAAGAGACTGCTATGAGTAACTCTAGCATCATATAGTTGGTGGCAGCAACCTACCCAACCATAAATTTAACTTTTACTGAAATTTGACCTTTAAACATCGCACATTTGGTTATTCCAACGTCTAATAGAATACAAAACGTACTTTCATTAACACGTTCACGCCGGCGCGGTGGGTCACACTCGACTGTCTCAGAGTTGTCACGTCTCCGGCTTTTTGCACACCACTATTATTTTAGAGAAAATGTTGTTCCCTTAAATCGCCCAATTGTTCTAATTAAATAAAACAACATTTTCTCTATTAAAATGCTGGTATCCAAAAAGCCGGAGATTTTTCAGCTCTGAGACTGCCGAGTGTGACCCACCGCGCCGGCGTGAACGTGTTAATATGTGTTTGAAAAGCTTATCTCAATTTACAGATTGTTTATCCATTTTAATTTAATTTTCAATCACGGAGATATTTTTAAATATACCTGCAACCCCATTAAAAAAGATATATCCGTTTGCTATTAATGGAATATTATGAAGAAAAGACATTTCTATGAGTAACGCCTAGCATCATATTGTTGGTGGCAACAACCTAACGGTAGCATAAATTGCGCTTTTACTGCAATTTGATCTCTAAACATCATGCATCGCATTATTTCAACGTCTAACAGAAAACAAAAAACACTTTCCGCAACTTGTTTGAAAAGGTTGTCAATTTACAGATTTTTTATGTTATGTAAAGTAATTTTCAACCTTGTTTTTTTAAAATATGCCTGCAACACAGTTACAAAAAATTAACTGAATTGCTCAAAAACATTGTAAATAATTCGGTATTTATTTGTTTTCGTGTACTTTTACATAACTAAATTGGCAAATTTCAGTATTTGTTTGTTTTCGTGTGGGAATCTCATTCCTGCTGCTTATAACTTGGGTTCTTGTGAAATAATTTTAATTCAACTTGCACTATTAGTTTTCAGTTAAGGTTTTGGTGTGTAATATTGTTATACGCGGATTAGTCATAAAATTATAGGGGAAAATTCCATAATCATGTGCAACCCGATTATGAAAGATTAGTCTTTTTAAAAATTCTGAATGGATTTCATTGGAACTTGTATTGTTTGTTAGATAATTTTACACGGATGTTTTTAAAATATTACATATAGTTTTATTTCGCTTTGTTATAAAATTATAGAAGAAAGTTCAATAGTCAGGTGAGCCCGATTATATAAGATTAGCCGTTTTGAAAAGTTCTACTGGATATATTTTGATGAAATTTGCAATATTAAATTGCACCCAAATTTCTGGAATAGTTTTAGTATATAATGCTTTGTTATAGAATTAACTGAAATGTTCGAAAAGGCGAAACCAATTCTGAATGATTAGCCTTTTAAAAAAGTTAGATATTTTTTTTTGAATAGTTTTAGTATATTGCGTATCCGTCTATCATTCTTAGACCAAATCCTACTGTAAATGATCAACTAAAAAATTAGGCCCAAAACAGCCGAAATTCTGTCTTACACATTAGAAAATATAGTAGCGTAGAGATGGTCGTATCGTTTTCAGCTATACGGAAGGACAATTGAGATAAAGTTACATATTGCTTTAAAATGGAAGACCAAATTCACCCATATATTTCCTTTAATTAAAGATTTGTTCGTAGGATTTTTCCGCGGCGGGAGAAATGTGCTACTCAGATAAATAATTGATCGCTAAAACGAAAATACCAAAAATATTTGCCCCTGTGGTTGTTGAGAAATCTAGCAAATATACTAAGGGTTAAAAATATATTCGTGTTTCAAATTAAAAACGATTTGTATTTATGTACTATTAACGGGCAGTATATCAGGCATCTTTAACACATGTATACAAAGATTCATTGCCGATAATTTTTAAATGGAAACTTATACTTCCATTCATAAAATCCAAATCCGCAGCTGTGTTCAATCGTAATGTCAGTGATGAAATTTTGTTTAAAAAAAAAAAAAAAAGTTTACCCTAAAAAATAGTAGCTATAATTTCTATTTAATATAAATCGTAGAAAAATCGTATTTTATGTAACCTTATTCGATATACATCATAGAATGTTATCACTGCATTTCAGGTATTAAAACATTTATCTAAATGATATAATTAAAGATGCTGTAGCAGCCGGTTTTTAGAACCAGTTTGAAATTATATTGACGAAATTGACGTCATATCTAGCAAACGATTTTCTTTATTATTATCTTTTTCCTTAATTGATTTCTTGATATTGCGACTTCATTAAAATAGATTTTTTAATTTCACAAACATTCAAATAATGTACCACGTCATTTTAAAACATGCTTAGTTAAAGTTTTTACATAAATATATGAAAAATGTGCATTTTCTTCTTTGAATGATGTCAATTTCAAAAACAGCAAAAATATAGTGAGACAATCCAAATATTTATTGGCTTATAAAACAAGGTACTCGAGTTATCAATTTTTTTTTAAATTATTGAGCAGTTTTTTAGATGTGTGGCAACATGAAAGAAACTATTGAATTTCAAACTTTAAAAAGAGATATTTAAATTAAGTTAAATAATGCTATAAAAAGTGATAGAATACCTATATTAAGACTTACGATCGTTTCATCGCACAATCGGCGACATTTTCAAAATCAATCATAATACAAAATATTTTCACATAACTAAAAACAATAATATAGTAAACAATGTCACGAGACATGAAGCATAATGAAAATATTGCAACCATAAAATAAAATAAAAATTAAAAAGAAAGAGATACTAAGTAATTGTAGAAACAATAGTAAAAATTAATCCACACTCGCAAATAGCCAAGTTAATTTTATTTTATTTTATGTTTTGCAATGTTTTTCAGTATGCTTGATGTCTCGTGACATTGTTTACCATGTTGTTTTTAAATTATGTGAAAATTAATCCACGCTCGCAAATAGCTAATTTAATTTTTAATTTTTATTTTATTTTATGGTTGCAATATTTTCATTATGGTTCATATCTCGTGACATTGTTTACTATATTATTGTTTTTAAGTTATGTGAAAATATTTTCTATTATGATTGATTTTGAAAATGTCGCCGATTGTGCGATGAAACGATCGTAAGTCTTAATAAAGATATTCTATCACTTTTTATAGCATTATTTAACTTAATTTGTTTACAAGTGATTATTATACATGTTTTTATAAGAGATATTTATATAATGTTAAATTATGGAAGATGGTAGAAAAAAGGATAATTAGTGGTCTGATGATTTTTTAAAGTAAACAGTGATCTTTTCCACGGACTAAAACGTATGTACATGAAGTTTCGTGCAAATCGGCCAAAAATTGAAGATTTGTATAAAGGACATACACACAAAGAACGTCTTTTATATATATAGATAATAATGAACAAAAATAAAATCATGTTCATTGTAGTCAGTCATCTTTATATATTTTCTTAGTGTTTTCTTTAGGTTATTTATGTTCTACTTATTCAATATTCTTCTTCCGTAAGAGGATTTCCATAATCCTTTGGAACAGCTATTTAATAATCATAAGTAGCAACAGAAACAACAATTTTTGATTTATTTGCAAGAAAAACGTCTACATCTAATGTAAAAATATGTTATGGAATGTTACAAGCGATAATATTAAAATTTAGTGTTTATTTATAAATGAGGTTATTTATGCTCATTCCTAAGCATGTAATGTTATAGAAGAAACACATTTTACTTATTAATTTCTTCTTTCTAAAGAAAGTATTCCAATCGATTTTTTTCAGCTTCCGGTTTCTGACGGATTTACATGTTTTAGGGGTCAGAGATCCCGAAAAACGTGCAAAATGGCAAACGCTTGTATGTGTATGTGTCATTGTTGTATCATCGTCATTATTGTATGCGTCATTATATTATTATCGAAACGTGTACGTAGATTTGCACAGAATTGAACCAAATTCCATGTGTATGTTTTTGGCTATGGCCAGTACCTCCAACGTAAATTTGTTAACAATCCGCTGGAAGGCGGCGCTGTAATAGCGATTTTTCTCAATTTGTCTTAGTCCTATTGTACATCGGCTATTCATGCAGCGACAATGCAGCATCATGCAGCATCAATAAAACAGGATGACTAAAAAAATTTCGATTACAATAATTTCTTCTATTGAAGATAGAAGAAATGTAAAAAGACGGAAAAAACTTTGTCATTTAAATGTTGGGGATGAAAATAGTTTTTAAAAATAACAAATTGCTAACTGCACTTTTAAAACTGAAGCTTACTTATCGATGACGTTTGGAAGATTGGGGTGAAAAAACTGTATCATTTGGAACCAAGAAGCTTCAAAATGTGGTTGTGATGCTGATTGGTTTCTCAATGGTGACTGGGACAATCAAAGTGCTGCCTGATAGAAATATTGCACCCCCACTGGTGGACTGGCACTTAGCGAATGCGCTTTGACGTGTGCCCATCTCTTCGTCGGCAAGTGAAATCTACGGCTATGAATTAATTACGTATAACATTATAATACTTAAATAGTATTCTAAACAATAAAATTTAACAGTTTTGCCATTTTTACGAAACTTGATTTTTTAATGGATTATTTTAATTCAATGTAATTTCATTCAATTTAATTCAATTTAATTCAATTAATTCAATGTAAATATTTTATTTACATTGACCAATGTTGTAAAAATGATATTAGTGTCCCAACATTTAGAAATATCTATCGACATTCGTAAAAGCAATATCATTTTTCAGAAATTTCAAGATATCCGTCGACATTTAGACGACATGTCTGACCAAATTTGTAATCTTGACCAAAGTGAATGGAAAGTTCTGAAGGACCGCCCATTTTTATCGTTTTCATCTAAGAGTATTTGATGGAGACGCCTGCCATGAAATTTGCAATACATATAAAAAAAATCTTTAGGAATCTATAGTCATTTATATGTATGTATATATATTTGAAAAAAATTACATAGAAATTTATTGAGATTGATATAGAAAATTTTCTTTGGTACAATTTATATCGAAATATATAGAGATTGCAATAGCAAAATTTCTCATGAAAAGCATTTCATATTATAATCTATTGATAAAAACTTAATAAGGATATTTGCAATTATTGCTCTAGAATTATTTGTATTTAAAAAAATAATGTAGCGCCTATAACAATATTAAAAAATAACAATTGTTAATTTTATAGAAAACGATAGATGCTTTTTTATTGAATAATGTTTTTACATAAAAAAGAGATCAATTTGTGTATTTTTTAATGAAAACCATGTTTGTCTTTTTAAAATGGTCTCGAATTTTAGATTTTTAGAAAAACTTTATTTTTTCTTATTTAAAGAATACAAGTTTTAAATAAATCTTTGTTAAAAGAATGTAAAAAAAAAAGAAGTCGATTGTGATTGAACGAGTATGAGATAATTAAATTATAATTTTGTCAGACATTTTTTTTTTTTCGTCACTAACAGAAAGTCTGTCTCCCACCACTTTCTATTGAAAGTTTTTTATTGCTAGATTTTCCCTGGCTTGCATTCACTGTTTAATATAGTCAGGTTTCTCAGTTTTATATTGATTAATGCTAGGAATATCTCAAGCATAAAGTTCTCTTATCTCAGTGATAAGTTTACATTCACCACATTTGCAAATCGGAGTTGCTGGGGTTCAAAAGAGAAATTAATTTCTGAAAAGTTATTATTTAATATTTAAAAATGTTTTTTTAGAGCATTAGAAAAATCTATAGCTCAATGTCAAATAATGATATTCAGAGATTTTGAGAAATATATTCACCAACATTGCAGGGGTGACATTATTCTCACTTGCCATACCATCATCTCACTCTCTGGGGCACCCTGCTTTTTGTGTGCCACCCTTTTACCCTAGTTAAAGGCACGGTAAGTAGAACACTGTTCTACTTACCGTGGTTAAGGGTACAATTCTGACTCCCCTAGAGGGGTCGCTGGCGAGACAAGCGTTTCACCTCTAGGAGGTGCCATATGCATATGCAACCTGTAATTTTAACAGTAATGTGTTATCATGTTAGAATCTGATGAAAGCTTCTAAATCTTGTAATTTTTAATCGGTTAAAACTTTACTGCATAATTCCCACTTTCTAGTAATTTTTTTTAAATCCCATAACTGTATTGTTCTATTTATTTGTCTTTTTGTGATTATAGATAACACATGGTATATCAGTTCTTATTCTAGAAAATGAGATAATAAATTTTCACGAAATATTTATTACAATACAAAAGTAACGATTTCTATTACACAAGACATGTATGATAAACCGACTAATTTCTTACATTCATAAATATTTCGAGATGGAAAAAGGCTCAAAAAATAAATTATCTTTCTCATAAGAAACAATTTATCAGATATTGTTCCCAAGGAAATATTTCTAGGCTTTGTTATAGATTTCAAATGCAATTAATTGCTTCTCTAATATGTCACTTTACTTAGGTATGTTTCAAACACTTTGTAGTTTATAAAGCGTTTGCAATGGTCCACTAAACGTTCACAGTACGATAAATAAATCACTATAAAAAGCAATTCCATACATTTCCTGTGCAATTTCTGGAATTTTACGGATTCTTTATTTTGATGAATGTGATTTCATGAATGTGTCCAAAAGTATACATTTGAGAAGATGTTTGACAGGGACAAGTAAAAATAGCTTTATCTATAAATATTTTAATTATTTCAAAAGAAAAACAAAATCCTTGAAAATATGGAAATTGTGTTGGCGAAATACGGAAATTCTTTTTAGAGTGTAAAAAATTTAAAAATACTTATAATAATAATTCCATTTCTGACATATTCGCGAAATTATTTCATCGGAGAAAAAATATACCGGAAAAATACAGAAATTGTACTGGCAATAAACCGACTTTTTTGCTTTTTTTTTTATCATGTCGTTGGTACCATGTCAAACTGTCCAAAATGAAAACAGTGTTCTTCTTTTTTTTTAATTAAGATTTTTTGACTGGCACCACTTTTTTTGAAATAGCAACAATCGCCTTACTTAACGACATATTAATTAAGCCGAAAACAAGGGAAATTTTACCATTGCAGAAAAGTGGTGCCAATTAAGAAATCTGAATTTTAAATAGAAGACCACTGGCAAACACTGTTTTCATTGGATAGTTTGACATGGTACCAACGATATGTATTAAAGTTGCACCAGAAAATATAATTAAATAAGAGATATAGGTTAAAAACACACGAACTTTTTAACTGGTACATATAAACAGAAAGTTTTATATGAACTCGCACAAATAAAATTTAATGATAAAGCATAATATCGACGTTTCGAACTGCCACTGCTGTCGTCTTCAGGATAAATATGATGTTGAAATGCTTAAACGTCTTGACAAGAAAACTTCTTGTCGAGTATTGATCAATTATATTAATGTAAAACTGCAGTATGGACAGTCGTGGGAAAAAAAGTAAACACCCCCTACTGACTGCTCAACAAATTATCGTAGAAGAAAGTTACTGGTACCGAACGATTGGAAATAAAGCCTACTTTTAAATGATGTATATAAAGTTTGCTTAAGAGGTGATCTACATATTAAGGGGATCTTCTACATTAGGAGACCAAAAAAAAAAAAAAAAAAAAAAAAAAAAAGAACTATTTTATGATTTTTTTGTAAGAAAACTTCATGATGGATCTTTTTGAAATTTTAACAGTTTATTGTACATATCTTAAGGTATACCCATGATTTTGTTTATTAGATTTTGTTTCTTCTACTCTAAGTTATAAACAAATATGTTCTACTGCTTCGGAAATTTTCGTCAGGACGGTGGGCATGATAGCGCCTCGTAGAATTATCTGAAACACAAAAATTAAGTTTTTTTTCGTAAACTTCGTGAGTATAGCTTCTAGTTAAATTAAAGGAACACATAAATTTATTAAAAAAAGGTTATCTAATGGCTGATTTAAAATTGTTTTTTTTTATTTTTTTTTATTTGTTAATAACTTTATTTTTAATAATTTTAGTAAAAGCTCTAATTCATATCGAAAAGAATTAAATAAGCTTTAATTTAAAAAAAAAATCATCCATTGAGTAGTTTTTTTAAAATCTTGCCCACCGTGTCAACCACATTTTTTGACACATTTGTAGATTAAGAAACATCCGTCATTTTTTTACATTGTACCGGTCTATTGTCAATTTTTCTTTAAATTTCGAAAATAAATAGTTTTCTGTGTTTTTTAAAGGTAAAGGAATGTTTTTCGGAATGTTTGGTGACTTGGAAGAGGTTATTGTGTATTTTCGTTCTTGATTATAGTACATTTTTGTAAATTAAGAAATATCTGTCATTTTTACAGTGCACCGGGCTATAGCACCGTTTAACAGATTTGGAAAGCGTTCTGGAAAGAGATTTTTAATCCTATGTTCTTCAAAATATAAAGGGAGAAGATACTGTGAAATTTCAACCTATTATACGTTTTTAACTCTTTTCAAAGAAGTTCAAAAGTGTTTATGTATTCACTTTGTCTCTCCGAACTCTAACTTGGCATAATATATTTGGATTGTTCTGTAATTTATATCTGCTATTGAGATTTACTATGGCATGGTAGGTATTGAAAATAAAGTATATAGTGTTCATAGTTTATCTGCACAGACTCTCAAAATTATTCCCTTACATTATGGTATAGGGAAATGTCGTAAATATTTAAAAACATAGCACCTATAGTCGTTGCCCGGTCTGTCCGTCGGTCTGTTCACCTGTCCTCACATAATAAAATCTGCCCAAGCGAATGTTTGAAATTTAATATATATAATCGCTGTAGAATTTTCTCGAATCATTTCAAATTTTACACAAATCAAATCAAAACTGAAATAGATATTTATAAAAGTTTTCTTCATTCTATTAAATCTTATCTTACGCAATTATCTCCATGATATCCCATAAGCAATTGATCTAGGTTGTAATGGCAATTACGTTCTATTTAAGAAGGAGTCATGTTATTTCCGTATGACTGAATTTAATGTGTAGAATCGTATAAATTTTGCATTCATGCATTTTCGCATAAGAGTGCAACAAGTGTTACACCAAGATCTGAATATTTATAAAACTAATTATAGTACGAACGCATCTCATTTGCCACGTTTGACGTACAATTTCCGACTTGATTACAGACTACCAGGCTATGGCACCGTTCAACAGATTTGGAACGCGTTCTGCAATGAGATTTTTAATCCCATGTTCTTAAAAATGTAAAGGGAGAAGACACTGTGAATTTTGTATAAATAAATAAAATATATTGGGTAAAAATGAACAGATGTACAATAAAGTAGCATAACAAAAAATAAATTAATTAAAAAGATAAAATCAAGAAAATTTTAAACACAGAATTTATGATACAATCAGAAACGACATAATTAGCTAGAGCTGTAAAATATGTGGAAACAAATCTTTTTTATACTCCATTTTCTGAAAACTGAAGTATAGTTTCGAGAGCATTTAACTATTATCTGGTGATTAGTAGAATACGGTAGTTTGCCCGACAACGGGGAACCAAGTTCTGCAAAGAGATACTAAATTATTTGATCTAATAAATTTAAAGGGAGGGAGAAGATACAGTGAATGCAAAGAATAACAAATAAAATATATTAGGTACAACGGAACAGACTTACCGCGAAACAGCGCAAATAAAAGAATAAAAAAAAGTAAGTAATAAGTAATCACCCAATGAATATGCTATCAGAAATGACTTTATTAAATGCAGATGTAAAATATGTTAAGCAAAGTCTTCTTTTTAGTCTATATAATGTGTAGAACACAATATAGTTTTGAGGACAATTAATTATTATCATGGGATTAGTACCAGAAAGTAGTTAACTCGGCAAGATCAAGTTTTGCAAAGAGAATTTTCATTCTTCGATCTAAAAAATGTGAATGGAGAAAGTACTGTGAATGTTAAGAGTAATAAATAAAATATACTGGGTAAAAAAGAAACAGAGTTGGCGAGTAGCAGCGCAAATCAAAGTATAGAAACAAATCAAGAAACACTGAACCACAAAATAAGGAGAATAATAGAAATTATATTATTACTTGGAGCTGTAAAATTTGCAGAACAAAAATCTTCTTTTTACTCCATATAATGTGTGGATTACACGAACATAGTTTAAAACGAAATTAATTATTATCATCTCTTTCCATCAAGTGATTGGTAGCAGAGAGTAGTTAGCTCGACAACAGCGTAATCGAAATTACTTCTGGGTAAAGTTGCTCTTTTTTATCGAAAATATTTTATTTTTTATTATTAGCACCCACCATGCCTCATTCGATCTCTTTTTTTAGATCTAAGAATTTAAAAATTCATTTCAGAACCTGTTTTCCTGTTGATAATAATTAATTGCTCTCGAAACTATACTTGTGTTCTCTAATCATTATATAGAATAAGAAGTAGATCATGTTCTACATTATTTAGGCTCTAGCATTTCTTAAAAATAATTTCATATATCGTATCCCCTTTTAAATTGTACTTTTAACAATGCATTCATTACAATAAGCAATATTTCTGTTAGATATTTATCCGTTAACGAAGAATTTAACGCTTTTAGCCCCATACATTACCTGTTTATGCTAAAATTGTGAAAATCTTAAAATAGGTTGATTTTATGCTCAGTATAAGAAATAATAAATGATTTTTTTAAATTAAAATTTGAATAATAATAAAAATAATAAATTATAAATTACAAATTATATAATAAATAAAATTTAATAAAATACTTTTATAAACTAGACAAAATAAACTATTGAAACAGGGAGTGAAATAAGGGTTAAATTATTATGCTGTCTATTTCTTATGTCGGAACAGAAATAAAAACACGTTCATTGTAGTAACCAGTCACCTTTATGTATCTTCTTAGTGCTTATATTAGGTTATTTATATTCTATTTATTCGATATTCTTCTTTCGTAAGAGGATTTCCATAATCCTTTCGTACAATGATTTAATAATCTTAAGTAGCAACTGAAACAACAATTTTTGATTTATTTGCAAGAAAAACGCCTAAATCCAATGTAAATATGATATGGGATATTACAAACGATAATAATAAAATTTTGATTTTATTTATTATTCATGCTTATTGCTAAACATATAATATTATAGAAGAAACATATTTCACTTTTTAATAGTATTTCTTATATTCTGGACCAGTATGGATGAATGAACCTGTATGGACCAGAATGGAAATCTCGCGTATTTTATTAGGATGTATAAATTTGTAAAACTTGAATATTGCAGATTATATTGTTTTTATTGAATTTGTAACACTTTCCAAAATATTTGAAATTGTTTAAGACTTCGGTTTGTCTGTCTTCCATCTGTCATTCCGTGCTCTAACTCGCTTAAATATAGACAGATCGCCATGAAATTGAAATCTGTTATTGATATTCACTATGGCATTTTCGGTACTGAAAATGAAGCATCCCAGCAAAGAGGAAATTGCTGGCCAGCAGCAAGATAGGTGCTGGCAATGATGGAGAAATGCTGGATAATGATCTACGACTGCATGACCACTGCTGGACAGCTTCAGTCAACTTTGCTTTTGGAAATCATCAGATAAAATTCCATTGGACTTCCGTTTTATCACATGCGCTGGCCCACCACTACAAGATAGTGCACGAACTTTTGCAGTATTATTGCTGGGAACCCTTACGCTAGGTGGCGTTGCGAATATCGAAGACATTGAGTATTTTAACATAAATCTGAAATGAATATCTTAACATAATTTAAGCTGTGAAGCTAATACTTTTTGAAACTGTGAATAATATAGCACCACTGCCACCAACAAAATAAATAAGTAAATGAATAAATAAATAAATTATTTATTTAAATACACTTTTTTTTCTTCTTAAATCTGGTTTTACTAAGTTATAAAGGATTTCGGTTTTCATAATTTACACATAAAAAAAAAGCGTATAAAGTATATAGGAGTTCTATACAATACAATAATTTCTATACCAATTAAAATAACAGAACTTTGTAAAAAATCACCATAAAATAAAAACAAAACACAGGACGCGTTTCGAGCTAAAAACATAACAGCTCGTCATCAGCTACAGCACACACG
Source organism: Maratus speciosus (assembly GCA_963932465.1). Classification (NCBI taxonomy): domain Eukaryota; kingdom Metazoa; phylum Arthropoda; class Arachnida; order Araneae; family Salticidae; genus Maratus; species Maratus speciosus. The sequence continues at coordinate 482,950,848 of OZ010797.1, forward strand.
TGTCCGCAAGCGAACAAGTTCAAAAATGAACTGAAGGTAAAATATGTTGCAAAGAATGCGACAGATGGCGCTAGCTGAAAGAGGTACATGCAAAAGAGAAAGGTGTTGCCAAAAAGATAGAAGAGAATTTGATGGGGAAAAAATGGAAATAAAAGAAATAAACAAAATAAAAATAAAAATGAAATTTATATTTAGCTCTGGAAGTACACTACAAGTTTCTTACTATAAAATATTGTACGGATAGCATTCATCCTTTATTTACAGGGACTCTCAAAAGAATTCCTTTACGTTCGGTTTACGAACAGAAAACGTTTGCGATGTATTTTCAACCATGTTACATATTGGAATTGATAGATATATATCGTAGGCTAATATATCTGGTGTACATTGCAAGATATTTACTATGGAATATGGTCCGTGCAGGGACATACCATTGACATACAGGGACGCACAAAATTATTCATTTGCAGGGCTCTCTATTAACAATAATTGCTGGAAGAAGTATCTGATCTGGTACTTGTTTTTAAATTAAGCTTTTTTTGGCATATTTCTTACTGTGTTTAAATTCTACAGATAATATATACGGCTGCATAAAACATCTGAAGTACATTCCCGTTTACTGGTGGAAGTTGCTGAAGTGGAATTTACAACTGCGATACACATTTTCTAATTGAAGTATATTTTAGTATATACGTAATATGTGATAAATCCATACTACATATGCAGGGCTACAAAATATTTGGAATTTTATTTTCGTCTTATGAAGGAAAGTGATGAAATTAGGTATGTGTTATGTGTTTTACAAATTGTGTATTTAGACAACATTATTCGCTTATTTTAATTGTGAAGTTTTATTATAGCAATCTAAAAGCGTTGGAAAATGTGTCATGATCTATGTTTAAAGCATGATTTTACGTTCTTGTTTTTTCTCATTTTTTATATATGGATTTTGTTGCAAATTAACGAACTGATGTGTTCCGCATATGCTCGAACATTTCGTGTAATATCAATCTAATAAGTCAATAAGCTGCATTTCATACCTTTGAAACAATCCGTCCACATGTCGAATCGTGAAGATGTTTGGCAAAATCCACGGTCTATAGCCTGAATTATCACATCAACAAGTTTTAATTCAGATGGAGGAAAAAAGAGAGATTAGATTAACCGTTAATAATTAGGTGAACTGTGCTCAGAACAATGTATTTTTTTCGAAAGCTTATATAGCATAATATATTTTCTTCGCGATTGAATTTAAAAATGTATGAAAAGTTTTTTAAACACGCTTTTATCACTTTGAGGGGCAAGCAATTGCGTTTGTGTAATGTTGAATTTACACCGAAATTAAAAAAAAAGTATTACAGTAAACTCCCGACTATCCGGCCTAATGTGACGGAAGGGTAGGCCGGATAACAAAAAAGCCGGATAGGCCGAAGCTCTACAAATATTTACTAACTTTGTGCCCCCTCCTCCCCTCCATGATGTTAAAAACACACGCTATACACATATTAAGATAAATTTTATATATACAGTATATACAGTTTCAAAATAAGCACAACATTAACGTAAAACGCAATCCTAATTCGTAAGAAAACGGAGTAAATCTTATTTTACTGTTTATTGCACAAATGATTGCACAAATATGAAAAGTTATGCATAGGATATCAGTCAAAACAAAGTTTTTAGTTTAAGTCCTTAATAGAGGACTCCTTCTCCCTGTTAACCCTCTTCCGCGACGCAATGTCCCTCCATTTAGGCAAGTAGATGATATCAGTTGGCGTCGATTCTCGCTGACTAATGTACTACAGTGCTGCCCCAATCATCTTGAACCCTTGCGAATGTGAGAGGAGATTTTTTACTACAATGCTTTTAATTTTTTCCTTCTGATATTTATCCCTCTGTCAACACTTCTACAATATCGTTTTCAATTAATTCATTGACTTCGTCGTTTGCCATCCATTCTGTATGTCTTCTGCATTGACATCGTCAGAGCCCGGTATATTTTTCAGCAATGGAATAAGCTTATCGTTCTCATCTCCCACTGCAGTTTCCCACATAGGTTTATGTCTACATTTTTGGTGCAAAAGGATGTTCCAAGACCTTGCAGTTACTATGTTTGGATTTTTTCCCATGCTTTTGACACCCAGCTGGACGGGAACCTGCCTGCCTTGGCCGCTTGCAACATTCTTCCATTTTTTTTAAATAGACCGGATAGTACGGAGCGCCGGATAGTCGAGAGTTTACTGTACTTCAAAAAGATGAAAAGCAATTACAGTAGAGCGCCGATTATTGGAACTCCAATTAACCGAACTGGCGATTTCTCTCAAAAAAATTTTAACCGAACTTCCAATTATCCAAACAGGCTATTTCTCTCTCAAAAAAAAAAAAAAAAAATCTTGAAAAACTAACGATGGAAAAGACTTTTCCCGAACAGCAAATGAAATGCTTGGATAATACGACAGTTTCAGGAAATCTGACGAGTCGCAGGCGATTTTTGTCTCTTGCAATTTTTACGTGTAATAACACTATTAATGTTTAATTCACGGCGTACGTAATGTATGATCAACTACATGCGATTTTTTTTTGTCTTAAATTTTAGACTTTGAAAAAATCTTTTTCCAAACGGTCGTTGTAATTTGTTAAATTGCTATTTTTTTTTTTTTTTTTTAGTTATTCCAGCATCTAACAATCTTGCTAACAAGACGATTAGGCAGCTTGATAGCATGAATGTGATTAGAAAGAAGGCGCACCACATAAAATATTTAAATTTCATATTTAATTTTTGTCAAACATTTTTTCCGGTAACAGTTTAACACTATATTTGTCAGCTTTTCTTGTTTTATTATCTTTATCCCTATGAAAGTATATTAAAAGTTTTTTTTTTTAATTAAAGTGTTTTTCTAATGTACTTTAATTTATAATTAAAACTAAACGTTAATGAAATATTTTTGCAAGAATATTTCAAACGAATTCTGACACATACCATTATTTTTAAAAAATGCTATAAATTACATTGTACAAATAAAACATTATAATTTGGAATCATTATCTTCCGCTTTTTCAAATGAGCGGAATTTTTTTTTTTTTTTTTTTCTTTGAAAATCAATTGACACTATATGTGTCATATAATTTACCTCTGAAATGACGAAAAGTTAAGAGTCGGATATGTTACTTTACAATTCGTATTTAAACCTGAAAAAAATCATTCATCACGTATAGAATATGAAACATTTTTACGAGAATATTTCAAACGAATTCAGAAACATACTACTATCTTTTTAAAATTCAGTAAATTTCACAGTAAAAAGATATAATATTAGAATTCGGAATTATTCTCTTCCGCGTCATCAAAGGAAAGTAATTTCTTCTTATTTTTATTTTATTCTGAATTTTTTTTTAATTCTTTTGACATATATGTGTCATATAATTTACAACTGAAATGACGAAAAGTTTAAATTCAGATATCTTACTTTACAATTTGTATGTAAACAACAACAAAAAATCATTCATAACATATAGATTCTGAAACATTTTTTTCCGAGAATATTTCAAACGAATTTTGAAATGTACTACTATTAATTAAAAATGCAATAAATTACACAGTAAAAAGATATAATATTACAATTTGGAAGCATTATCATCCGCTTCATCAATGAAACAGAATTTTAACTTTTTTTTTTGGTTATTCTTTGAAAATCTTTTGACACTATATGTATCATGTAATTTACGATTAAAATGGTGAAATGTTTAAATTCGGATATGTTTCTCTACATTTTGTATGCAAACAAGAACAAAAAATCATTCATCACGTATATATTATGAAACATTTTTTGCGAGAATATTTCAAACGAATTCCGAAATAAGTCGAACCTCGTTAACACGAAATCGCTTAACGCGAAATTTCGCTTAACACGAAATAATACTGAGGTCCCGTCAGATAAGTCTGAAAACCAATGTAAATTAATTCGTTTAACACGAAATAGAATTTCGCAAAATCCCGCTTAAGGCGATTTTTTTTTTTTTTTTTTTTTTTTGCTCGAGAATCAAAGCATTATTTCTTAAGCGAAGTTTTCAATATTTCAAACTTATATGTCACATCTTATTTACTAAAAATGGAATTTTTCTCACTGTTTGAAAATGACAAAAAGGAAAAGGGTTTCAAAAAATGGTGAAATTTTGGATAATCTCTGCTTTTCTTTATCCTCTGATATTCCGCATTCCTCCCCCCTTTCGCTTAAGTTGCATTTATTCACATCCTGAGCAAGTATGCCTGAAATGGGAATCAATCATATGTCTCTCTATTCTTTTCTAATTACATTTTGTGGTCATCGACAAAAGAAAGGAGAGGTGAACAAAAGAAAGGAGAGGTGAACAAAAGAAAGGAGAGGTGAACAAAAGAAAGAGGAGGTGATCAATAGAAAAGAGTGGTGTCCGAACTGTCAGGGGCTCCTTCTCTTGACCTCTGATCTTTTGAAATCGTATCTGTTAGCTATCTGCAGACATATTCCCTCTCTGAGCTATAGATCGGCTACAATGAATGTTTGGGTGAAGGAGTTTCTTTTTTAATGTGATTGTTCCATTTATTGTTTGACTCTATTGATAGTGACATACAATATAAACAGTGTTTCCGAAATCCCATATCTTCGAGTGAAAGAAGTGACAATCCTTACTTCTATACCTGACTACTGAAACTCTGTTCGTAGTTGCTCTGTAGAATTCTTTGAAAGATGAGTCGAAAACAGCAAGCTGTATCTTTGGAAACAAAGCAAAAGATTTTAAATGAAATCAGCGATAAAGTGCTGAAAAAATCAGAAATTGCAGCAAAGTATGGAATACCCAATAGCACACTCTCTACAATTTTAAAGAATCGTGAAAAGATTGAAGCGGCTTATGCTGTCAGTCAATTCAAACCAGCAAGAAAACGGATGCGCGCAGGAAAAAATTAAGAAATTGAAATTGCTCTCTTACGGTGGATAAAAGAAGCAAGAAGCCAGAACATTGTTTTAACTGGTGCAGTTTTGCAAGAGAAAGCAAAGGCTTTTGCTGATGCTCTCGGTTACAACGATTTCATATGTTCTAACGGATGGCTGACAAGATTTAAAGAGTTTCATAGAATTGTCTGCAAAAAGATATGTGGAGAAGAATCTGCCGTAGAAGAGATATCTATACAGTCTTTTTTATTAGGAAAGTGGTTAGACGTTAAAAAAAAATATGCAACCCATGACATTTTTAACGCCGTTGCAACGGGGCTTTTTTTCAAAGCACAACCCTCTCGAACACTTACTTTAAAAGGAGAAAAATGTACTGGAGGAAAATTCAGCAAAGAAAGAATTACGATTATGGTCGACTGCAACATGAACGGAAGTGAAAAATTACCATTGCTCGTGATCGGTAAGTCGGCGAAACCACGTTGTTTCAAAAACGTTAAAACTTTGCCAGTTTGCTACGATTCCAGCAAAAATGCATGGATAAACAATGTTATTTTTACGAAATGGTTACTTGATCTGAACTTAAAATTCTACCGAGAAAAGAGAAAAATCTGCTTATTGCTGTACAATTGTAGTGCTCATAAAGATGTTCCAGTATTAAAAGCAATTGAATGTGTCTTTCTTGCTCCGAACACTACAGCAAAACTTCAGCCTTGTGACCATGGAATTATCCAATGCTTAAAAGTGCAGTACAAAAAAATAATTGTTCATAAAATGATTCAATGTTTTGACAATAAAACGAAATTTTCTGTGAATTTACTAGAAGCTATAACTTATCTAAGAAGTGCCTGGAACAGTATCAGTACCGGAACTGTGAAAAATTGTTTTCGATACGCGGGGTTTACGCAGGAGATAAATGAAGAAACTAATGAAACCCGAATCTGAAAGGACGACTGATTTAATAGAAGAAGCCGAAAAATGGGGAATTATTTCGCAGACATTGTTTGTCAAGTAATTTTGCATAGATGAAGATGTGCAGACTTCGGATGTGACGACAGACGAAGAAATAATTGCTTCATTAATTGAAAAAAAAGATGACAACATCGACATCTCAGGCGAGGATGAAGAATTCGACACAGAACTGAAAAGTTCAGTGTCATTAAATGAAGCTACCGCAGCATTACAAACTCTACAACCTTTCCTTATGGAACAAGAGAATGCTTCCCAAGCTTTGGACAAATTAGATGAGGTCCATACGTTTCTAGAACAAAGCAGCCTACATAAATTGAAACAAAAGTCAATAACGGACTTTGAAAAAATGATTAGCAGGTAAATAAACATATTATTGCCTAAAATGATGACCAATTTGTTTTATTTCTTAATTAAATTTTCTATTTCTTAATTAAAATTTCTATTTCTTATTAATTTATGATTTTAGAAGGGATATATATGTAAGCTTATTTATTTAGCTTTTTTTATCTAATATAGATGGCACCCCAATTTTGACGGTTAACACGAAATCTCGGATAACACGAAAAAATTTCGCAGCCCCTTCAATTTCGTGTTAACGAGGTTCGACGTACTATTTTTTTTATAAATGCAGTAAATTACACAGTATCGCTATCCGATTTCCATGAAAATAGGCGCCACAATCGTTAAAAATGGACTCATCACTTCAAATAGGAAACGCCACTCTATACTTTAGTACAAAGTAATGTTTAATGAATCTCTGTACTGCAAGACATATTATTTACAGGATTACTGTACATATTTACACCGCAAAGCTCAGAAGAAATCCGCTGATCTGGAAAACATATATCATTTCTCGCCTCCCAAAACTCCGGGGGAATTAAAAAGCAAGACAGCTTGACTTTCGAAACCTGTCCATTGCGAGTCTCAGAAATCTCTGCGGGGAAGCTAATCAGCAAGGAATCATGGGAAAAACCTATTTGGCAGCCCGCTAAAATTAGAGACTGTCGTGTGCTGTCATCTAGTGCATCGGTATTTAAATATTTGTTACAACAGTAAAAAATTATAATATTAGAATTTGGAATTATTATCTTCTGCGTCATCAAGGGAAAGTAATTTCTTCTTATTTTTATTTTACTCTGATTTTTTTTTTTTAATCTTTTGACATATATGTGTCATATAATTTACAACTGAAAAGACGAAAAGTTTAAATTCAGATATCTTACTTTACAATTTGTATGTAAACAAGAAAAAAAATATCATTCATAACATATAGATTCTGAAACATTTTTTGCGAGAATATTTCAAACGAATTCAAAAATATACTACTATTAATTAAAAATGCAATAAATTACACAGTAAAAAGATATAACATTACAATTTGGGAGCATTATCATCCGCTTCATAAAAGAAAAAGAATTTTAACTTTTTTTTGTTTTGTTTTTTCTTTGCCAATCTTTTGACATGGTATGTATAATGTAATTTACGACTAAAATGGTGAAAAGATTAAATTCGGATATGTTACTCTACAATTTGTATGCAAACAAGAACAAAAAATCATTCATCACGTATAGATTATGAAACATTTTTCCAAGAATATTTGAAACGAATTTTGAAATATACTACAATTAAAAAAAATGCAATAAATTAAACAGAGAAAAAATATAATATTAGAATTTGTAATCATTATCTTCCGCGTCATCAAAGGAAAGGAAATTCTTCTTATTTTTATTTTATTCTGAATTTTTTTTTCTTGAAAATCTTTTGACATATATGTGTCATATAATTTACAAGAAATTACAAAAAGTTAAAATTTGGATATGTACTTTAGAATGTATATCTAAAGAAGAAAAACAAACATTCATCACGTATAAATTATGAAACATTTTTGCAAGAATATTTTATATGAATTCTGAAATATACTACTATTTTTTAAAAATGCAATAAATTACACTATAAAAGGATATAATATTACAATTTAAAATCACTATCTTCAGCGTCGTCAAAAGAAAAGAGATTTATCTTATTTTGTTTTTTTTTCTTTTGAAAATATTTTGACGCTACGTGTGTCGTATAATTTACAACTGAAATGATGAAAATGTAAAATTCGGATACGTTTCTTTACAATATGCACGTAAACAAGAAAAAAAAATAATTCATGACGCATAGATTTTGAAATATTTTCCAAGACTAACAAAATATTGTTAACAAATTTCATTTTCCATACAATAAAATGGGTTATCTAAATAAGCAATTTAAATTAAATACATCTCAAAAGATTTTTCCCAGGAGGTCATAATGCAGCAGGTCTTTTTTGCGTCTCTTTAAACAAATTATAAATGCAACACATCTTTTCAATGGCGAACATACTAAAGTTAACCTCATCAACATGCAAAAATTATATTTGATTCAGAGTACATTTATGCGAGTTAGACCACGGTTTGAGACAGAAAAACAAATTACATTCATAAACATTTTTCAACTTCGTTGGAAGATTTTAAAAAGCTTCTGGAAGTGGAGCATTCTCACAATCTTTGGACTTTTATGCCCCTGAATAATAATTTTTATTTTAATACAGGTTTTTGTGTTTTTTCTATTTCATATACTGGGGAACATCCCAATGCATGATTGAATAACAATATTAACATCATAAATAAGTTTTGGACGATGTTGGGGGTCCAAATATCCAGGAAAACTTCTATACCGTCCTGTGTCACTGATGCTCATTTTTAAGTTTGGAGTTGTATGTGTAAATTTTTTTCAATAAAAGCAATTCTATGTAATTTTTTCCGGAAATTGGGATAGTTGTTTTATATAAATATATAGATAAAAATTAACCTACACACATTTTTACGGTTGATATTATTTTTTGAACTCTGTCCATGGGTTTTACATTCTTAGCGTCCCTCCCACTAAACTTATACAGAAAATCACTTCAGATGCATCCACAGAATTTTTTTCAATTTTTTTCTCATGCAGAAGTATGCTAGAGAAATAGTAACTAAAATTCTTTGACAGGAAATTTACTGCAGAATTTAAATCAGCATTTAAATATCAATTTCAAGATCGTGGTTTTATTGGTAGTCTTACCGTCCCCAAGTTTTATTCCTGCACTTTTCGAGGTAAATAATTTTTTTTTTCATTTAATCCAACGCTAACAACTGTTTCTAAAAGTCAATGTACATTGTGGCTATCACTTAGTCTTAACATGATTTGCCTAAAAATAGGTGGTAATTTTCCTTAACGTTCCATCCTTACCGTTCATTTTTGTCCCATTTCGTCCCTTTTTTCCTGTACTGTCCCCTTCTTTTACCTTACCGTCCCTTCTTTAACACCCCTTTAAGACAATGTTATGCAAAAATTCTGTATTAAAAGTACCACATTTTTATCATTTCTTATTTGAATGTCCTGTGGGTACGATGCAAATTCATTATAAATAAAAATTTAGAAGAAAATAAAAAGTTACAGTGTTAAAATGGTAAGGAAAATTAAACTCGTAAGTTTAACTTAAACCTCAGTTAAATAAAACATTTTTCGCTACTGACCATTTTTCTTTATTTTGAATCATTAAGGCATTCGTCTATCAAATTAAAATGTTATTTCAGCAAGTTTAATTTCACCAGATTTTTATTCCCGAAAGTCAAAAGTTTGTGAGAATGCCCCAAGTATCTACTATTTCCATACAGTTGCTAATTATAAAATGCAAACAAAAGAAGAAAAAAATATTCGGAAGTATGAAACTGAAAATTTTTTATAATAAAACTATTTAAATTTTATAAATGTGTTCCAACATCCTTTTTTTAAATTAATAAATATTTAATACTTACAATAATTATAATATGTATAATATTTATAATAATTAATATTTATATTAAATGACTATTTCAGATTTAAAAATGGCAATAATATTATTATCTATAATAAAAAATTCAATAAATAAAGTAGTCGGATGTGACAAACCATTTTTCCGCTAAATTTAAGGGTTTTCATTTATTTTAATTTTTTTAAACAATTTTTCAAACCGACAGAGAGAACATATTTTAGAAAAAATCGAGTTAAAGCTATAAAGTAATATAAATTTAAGGTTAATTTTAAAATATTATAACGGGCCCGGCAACGCTGGGCGGGTCAGCTAGTTATGATAATAAAAACAATTTTAGTGCAGGAAAATTACATCAAAACGTTTTCTCGCATTTCCTATACACTACTGAGTCCCGGTAATAAAAATTTTATTACAAAAGGATTCCATATGAGGTAAGGAATTGGGTTTTGTTAAAGAAATTGTTAGTTAATTGGTTCTCAAAATTTTCTACGTTTTAAGTTTTTGATCTTAGGCTAATGTCAGACGGACGCCTTTTTGCACGCTTTGTTCCATACGTACTATCCCTACACAATGCTAGCGGCATTGTATAGGGATAATACGTAAGTAAAAAAGCGTGTAAAAAACGTTCGTCTGACATTAGCCTTATAAAAAATTGTTAAATTATGTTTTCTTTTCCTATTGCTACCTCACGATCATTACAAAAAAAATGCTTGCTTGTATTCTAAAAATCAGATGAATAAAGAAAATCTAGTAATAAAAATCATGTGTACATCATAGATTATGAAACGCTTTCCAACACTCCCTGAAAGCTTTAACGAAACTTCGTTGTTTAGGGAAATAAGGTAAATAAGATAACTAAGTAAACATTTAAAAATCTAATTTCAGTAGTTACCGCCCATAGCCAAATATGCATTCCAATTCTTTTGAACAGCCCTGTATTCGATCTTTATGCTGATATATATACTATATAATGGGAAAATTTAGTTTAGCAAGAAAATGCGTAACAGGTTGAAATTCATCTTTCAGCAATTTATACTAATAGATCGAAACATACTTGAATACTTTTGCACAGCCCTGTATTTTACCTAGTACATTTATTATATGCCCTATTTAGCAAAAATTTAATTCAAACTAAAACACGCTTAAAACTACTGAAATTACATTTCCAGAAATTATCACCCATAGTCGGCCATGTATCCAACACTTTGCGTGACCCTGTATATCATTTTATCAATAGTCTACAAATATTTCTTAGTACACTAAATTCAGTTCAGCGTAAAAATGCATAACTCCTTTAAAACCCATCTTTAGGCAACTTGTGCTCATACTCAGTAACATTTACGAATTCATTTCTGAAGCTCTGTATATGAACTATATCATTTATACGCACTTTATAGTATGCATAAATATAGTGAACAAGTAGGTAAGTGTGATCACAGATCGCACAGAGGGTTTCGTTTAATATTCCTTTCAAAACACTTTATCCTTTTGAAAAATGTGTTAGTTCCACATTTCGCAACCAGGGGCGCACTCTATTCTAAACAAACCTCTACCCGAACGAAACTAAGTTTTATAGACTATCTGTAGACATATTAGTCGAGGGGATTGAGCCGATAACACCCGAGATAAGTAGGCGCCCCTGGCGGTAAAAAGTGGAACTAATATATGTAAGGCTATGGTGCATAATATGAAAGAATAGTCAAAGTGGTGTCGGCAAAAGTTGGAAAAGTGCTCCCCGGGTGAAAAGGGCGGAGAGTAGAAAAATTGCTTGAAATACACAAGTTAGAGCCCGAAGGAGTAAATAATATAAGACTTTTTGAAAATTGTATGATTTTTCGTGTGGTCTGAGGTATTCAGCTATACGTATGCAAAAATTCATGTCTCCAACTTAATTTGGGGCTCTCTTAGAAAGAATTTCTTAAAATACATATGTGATAGCTCAAAGGGTTAACCCCTTGGCGACGAGCGACACGTCTACGTGCCACATGAAGTGCTCAGAATCCTTGTTTTTCCTCACCAGTATAATTTTACTGTAAAATTTGCCTTTTTTAATCAGCGCATTTTCTCGATTCAAGAAGACACAAATTTCTGTTTTTAAAAAACGGTAACAAAAGATTAAAAATTTCGTAAAAGGCTCCCGTCCCGAAGGGGTTAAACGTAAGACTTTTTCAAGATTTTATGATTTGTGGTATGATATGTGGTGTTCAGCTATAAGTATGCAAAATTTCACGCCTCCAACCAAAATTAGGGCTCACTTAGAAAGAATTGTTAAAATACACATATGGGAGCCCAAAGGATTAAATGTACGACTTTTTCAAAATTTTATGATTTGTGGTATGATATGTGGTGTTCAGCTATAAGTATGCAAAATTTCACGCCTCCAACCTAAATAAGGGCTCACTTAGAAAGAATTGTTAAAATACACATATGGGAGCCCAAAGGGTTAAATGTACGACTTTTTCAAAATTTTATGATTTGTCGTTTGATGTGAGGTGTTCAGCTATAAGTATGCCAAAATTTCACGCATCCAACCTAATAAGGGACTCAGAAAGAATTGTTTAAAATACACATGTGGGAGCCCAAATGGTTAAATGCACGACTTTTTCAAACTTTCATCGTTTGTCATTTGATGTGAGGTGTTCAGCTATAAGTATGCAAAATTTCACGCCACCAACCTAATTACGGCTCACTTAGAAAGAATTCTTTAAAATACACATTTGGGAGCCCAAAGGGTTAAATGTACGACTTTTTCACAATTTTATGATTTGTCGTTTGATGTGAGGTGTTCAGCTAAAAGTATGCCAAATTTCACGCCTCCAACGTAATTAGGGACTCAGAAAGAATTGTTTAAAATACACATGTGGGAACCCAAAGGGTTAAATGTACGATTTTTTCAAAATTTTATGATTTGTCGTATGATATGTGGTGTTCAGCTATAAGTAGGCAGAATTTCACGCCTCCAACCTAAATGGGGGCTCACTTAGAAAGAATTGTTTAAAATACACATGTGGGAGCTCAAAGGGTTAAATGTGCGGCTCGTTCAGAATTTTATGGTTTGTCATTTGATGCGAGGTGTTCAGCTATAAGTATGCAAAATTTCACGCCTCCAACCTAAATAGGGGCTCACTTAGAAAGAATTGCTTAAAATACACATATGGCAGCCCAAAGGGTTAAATGTACGACTTTTTCAAAATTTGATGATTTGTCGTATGATGTGGGTTGTTCAGCTACAAGTATGCAAAATTTCAAGTATTCAACATGTATAGTTTCTGAGAAAGGGCTCTGTGACTAACGAACAGACGGACAGACACAGGAGCGAGACGAATAGGATTTCGTCAGATGAACGAAACCCTAAAAAAGCGCATATCTTAATTAAAAATGCATTTCGAGCAATCATTTCTAATATACAGTAATTCGGATACAATATAGTACATGAAATCCTTTCAAATACACCGCAAACATTTTCCCCTATACCATTATGAATGGAATTCTTTTGTGTGGCTCTGAAAATGAACAATAACTATTCTTTGCACCGCATATTCAACAGAATGCGTATTTTAGTGGACTTCATAAATGAATATCAATTTTACTATGCTTGAAAGAGTGTAACACCATTAAAAATCATTTGAAACGATTTTCCCCCTTGGCCGTAAAGTTACGGAAAACTTTTGACTGTCCCTGTAAATGAACTAAACATGCTACTAACTTCATTTGAAATAGGGAACGTGCTATGGTAGAGGTCACTAACATCCAAAAATTTCAGAACGATCCGAGAATATTTAGGAGAGTTAGATCGTGGACAGACGGACAGACGGGCAGACAGACAGACAAACCGAAGTCATAAACACTTTTCAACTTTGTTGGAAAGTGTTAAAAAGAAAAGTTCATATATATTACGATTACGTACAATTCTAAAAGCTATTTCATCAGTAAAACTTTTATCTACCATCAGTACTATCAGTAGTACTTTTATAAAATTTCTGGTGACGTCTTTAATGTTAAACAAGTAAGAAAAATCATGCGTTAAGCATAGATTATGAAACACTTTCCAACACTTCCTGAATGCTTTAACAAAACTTCGTTATTTAGTGAAATCAGGTGTATAAGGGAACTAACTAAACATTTTAGAAAACGCATAAAACATTTGAAGAATTGATTTCAGCAGTTACCGTCTATATCAAATATGTATTCCAAATCTTTTGAACAGCCCTGTATTTGATATATATACTATATAATGGGGAAATTTAGTTTAGCAAGAAAACACATAACAGGTTGAAATATCTCTTTCAGCAATTTATACGAATTGCTTGAAACATACTTGTATACTTTTTTACAACCCTGTAGTTAACCTAGTACCTTTATAACACGCCACTATTTAGCTAAAGTTTAATTCAAAGTAAAAAACTCTTAAAACTACTGGAATCACATTTCCAGAAACTATCATTTATAGACGGCCATGTATCCAATTCTTTGCGTGACCCTGTATATCATTTTATCTATGTTCTACAAACATTTCTTAGTAAACTAAATGCAGGTCAGCGTAAAAATGCATAACTCATTTAAAAACCACCTTTAAGCCATTTGCAATCATACCCAGTGACCATTACGAGTTATTTTGTGTAGCCCTGTATATGAATTACAGCATTTATACTCACCATATACAATTCATAAATATAGTGAAACATAAAAGCACCTAACATAATTAAAAATGCATTTCCAGCAATCATCGCTACCATTCAGTACTTCGGAAACAATATAGTATCTGAAATCTTTTGTGTGCCCCTGTAAATGCTATGCACTTTGTATTATACATTAAATAAGTTATAGTAAACCTCAGCGACGTATATAAATTCCACTATACATGAAATAATTTAACAGAATTAAAATACGCCGGAAAAAATTCCCTCCACCCATATATCATTATGTAACAGAATTCTTTTGTGTGGCCCCGTAAATGAATAATATTTATTCTTTGCAGCGCATATTCTACGGAATGCACATTTTAGTGCACTTGATAAATGCATATCAATTTTATTATGTTTGAAAGCATGTAACATTATTAAAAATCATTTTAAACGATTTTTTCCCATAGGCCGTAATGTAATGGAAAACTTTTGACAGCCCCTGTAAATGAAAGATACATGCTACACACTTCATTTGCACTAGGGTTCGTGCTATGGTAGAGGTCACTAACATCCAAAAATTTCAGAACAATCCAAGTATATTTACGGGAGTTATAGCGCGGACAGACGGACAGACAAACCGAAATCATTAACACTTTTCAACTTTGTTGGAAAGTGTTAAAAACATATGAGGACGCGAGTTTCAAAACGCGCATTATCGAAAATTTAAAAAATCGAGTTTTTTTATCATTAAATTCTATTGGTGAAGATGCATAAAAAAAAAAAAAACTACAATATGCAGAGATACTAGTTTTATCGCGTATTTCAGGCATTGTTAAATCTGGATTTTCAATAATAACCAAGGAACGCAATCAGAGGTTTTTCGCGATTTTCTAAGATTTGATTATCTGGATAAGGCGAGTTTTGAAACTCACGTCCTTATTCATAATAACTAGAGGGGGAAATTGCATCGAAGTATTTTCTCACATCTCCGACATCTACCGAGTTCTAATAATAATGTAATTTCCAAATCATTCAAAATTATATAGGAAATAAGGTATGTTCATGAAATTATTCACCAATTAATTTTTAAAAAGTTACAATTTTTAATTGTTATACGATATAACTATTGCAAAATTACTATTTTTCAGATATGAATTCAGTACAGCAGCGCCATCTGTTGTACGATTTACAGCAAAAATTATTCAGAACCAGTTTACATCTAGCTCTAACTGAATCTGAAGTTTTGTGAAATTCCGTGCATTAGTTCTTAAGATAGAGCGCCCACAAAATCACAGAGTGAGAGAGTGACAGACAGACCATTTTCTAAAAACCATCAAATCATGTTCAGGACCTTCGGAAGCGTATAAATCCATCGAAAACCGGAAGTCGAATTTTTTCACGAATCTGATACTTTCTTCTTGTAAAGATAGAAAAAAGTAAAAATAAATAAATAAATATTTAGTGTTTGAAACATTCAAGCAACAATTTCGTTTTTTTTTTTTTTTCATATTTTTATCACAATTTAGTACAATTAATATATAAATTAGTTCCAGTAAATTTAATTGTTAAACCTTAATTACTCTAGAAATGGTGCGGCAGAAGATGTGTGTGTGTGTGTGGGGGGGGATACTCTTTTTAAAATGATTTCTTGCAATAGCACTCCTGAGTGAAGTTCCAAAATACTTCTTATTTTACAAATTAATTAAATTCATGAATAAAATAATGATTCTGATGTCATGGGGAATAAGACTGATTCATATCCTTCATCATTTTTTTTTATAATTTATTTTCAAGGTTCCATACTTAAAAAGTAAAAACGGAACCATTATAAGATTACTCCGGTTTCTGTCTGTCTGACACAGCCATTTTACTCGTAAACTATCGAACTTTGAAAGTTCAAATTGACATAAGTAATGAAGGCTATTAACCCACATATTTATAGATAGTTAACCCTTCAGAAATATATTTAGGGAAAATGCAAAAGACTAATTAATTTGCTTGAAAAAGATATCTTTGTATATCGTATAGGGTAGCGTAGGGTCCGTAACGCTGAATTTAAAAATAAATTTCTTTTAACCTTTCGCCGGGCGCGCAAATTTTCATCCCATGAGCGGGCGCGTGTTGTAAATTGTACAACAGGCGAAAAACATCAAATTATTGCTGCTTTATTATAATTTTACAAATAATTTAACATACGCATATCATATAAGTTATCTCTAATCACAGTTTGTGAAAGTATTCCGCAATACCCTTTATTTTGTTATAATATATTAAAGCAGAATTTTAAATGCATAAAAAGCCATTTACTACTACAATCACAAAGTATAAAAACTAATAATGAAAAACTATAAAATAATGAAGTAATTTCGGGTTTACAGAATTAGTCATATATTTATTTCACTTACATTATTCGCTTCACATAGCAGGCATAAGATTTGATTTTTTGAATGCAGTTTACATTTAAACCTTATGCATTTGTTGCACACTTCATTGTAGTAAAGTTTTTTTTTTCGGCCGTGCGTGTAACACGAAACTCTCTTTTGTGGAGAGATAAACTTATTTGAAGTTTCTTCTACCAAATTTTCTGTTGAACTATATAGATCAAGGAAAGCCGACACATCTCGAGGTAAAGACGGAATTTCAGATCTGGATATGGAATGCTCTTTCATAAGGTATTTCGTAAGTATTTTCAAAAAAGTAATTCTTCGGATTGGTTCATTATCAGCATTATTCAGTAAAAATATTACATGTGAATATATCTCTGCAATGTGCATCAAAGTATAAAATATGACAAGAAGCCACCTGTTTGTTATTCGAGATACAAAATAAACCGCACACATTTTATCGCAGAAGTCAACACCCCCTTTAGACATATTGTAATAAATCGCTTATAACTCATAGCTGTTCTCAGTTTTTGTATTCCAGTCTCAACAGCAGCCCAGAGCTGCTGAACATTTGCATGTTGGCTTTTTATTGTGCCTATAAAATAAAGCAGTCCCATCAAAGCCATAAACTTACTTCTAGACGTCTGTTTACAATCACGTTTTTGATAATACTTAGCTTCTATTCCAATTATTTCATAAATCATGTTCAGATCAATAAATTTTAGAAAAGTGTCTATTTCAGAAGCAGTTCCCTTTCCATATACAGTTGGTTCTGGCATTTTCTTTATAATATTTTTGTTCTTGGTTTTAGAGGTTTTTACGATTTCCACTTTTTACCATTTTGTTACTTCATCTTTTCCCGTATAAAAAATTTCGTCACTATTATTCTCAGTAATCTCATCATCTAATGCATTTATATCAGTGTCACTACTATCATTTTCTGCCTGTAAATTTTCACCGCTTTCAGGAAATTGCAGATCTTCTTCAATATAAGTATTATCACTATCACTGTCTTCATTCAAAATTTTCGTTAGATAATCCACCATTTCTTTGTTATCTTTAAAATACCGTTTTCGTTTAGACATTATTTTAACTCAAATTCCATTAAAAGAACTTAGAAAAAATTTTACTCAGAAAAGTTCTGTTGAGAAATAATTTCACAAGCAGGCGCGCGTTGCATAAAGTACAACACAGCAAATATTCACACATTAAAATGACAGGTGCAACTAATTGCGTAATCTGAAATGCAAATAACTTTTAGGAAGTGGGGAGAAATATCCAATAGACGAATACAAATGGTTAATAACACTGTCTACTGCTTGAATTTTGTTTTAAAGAAAAAAGAAAGCTAATGTGTACTTTTTACAATGGCGCGCCCGGCGGAAGTTTAAATTTAGATATTATATTTTTCAGAGATATCGTCGAAATCGTAAGGCAAAAATAGGCCCCCCTCCCTCTATTTCCGAATCTACTGAAACAAAAATTATGAAAAAAACAGGTGAAGTAGAAATTGATTTAAACCTTGCAGGAAAACTGTAGAGATTACCCTATCTTAGATAGTTTTTAAGAAGATCGGATTCTTCCGTTCACACAAATTTCAATTTGTGGACATTCAGGGAATGAATATAGGGGCGCTGGCGGTACCTATCTTCGCAGAAGTATAAAAGGATTGTTGAAAATGATTTTCGAAAAAAATCGTAGGTAATTAGCCGAGATATTAAACCTTAAAGACACGAACGGTTTCGACATACATAAAGACTTTGGCGGCAGAGTCTATGCGCCGTCGGATTTTAAAGCCTAGATGACAACTTTCAATGATATAGTTGTGTAACGCCATGCTCAGTAGTAGTATAACAGCGCACAAAGTGTTAAAAGCAGTCTAATTTATTTAGAATTAATCACATAATTACTGTGGTATTCCCGATTAGTTTCAATTGAGTGGCTCTCTCAATACTCCACCCGTGTAATTAAAAGTTAATTAAAACCTATCTGGAAACACGCTGCACGGACCCGGCGTTGCAGGAATTTTGTTTTAGATACACTGTTAAAAGTAAAGATTATTACTACGGTGAATTTGTGTTTATGAAATGCCTAATGAAGCTTATATATGCGCTATTTTTATTGTCAGCACCGAATTAAGGTCATCATAAACTGATTAGGATACAATTAAAAAAAGAGAGTTATACACCAATAGCAATATTTAATACTGTTTATGTTTCATATCCGTCTGTATTTTCATGGTATATCCATTTATACTTTTCTAGTATATCCAGCTATACCCCACCATACTTTGTATATTTTTTTACAAAGTCTTAAAATTCCGTTGGCAACATTTTTTGTTGTAATAATACAATTACTAATTAATATATTTATTGTATGGAACGCTCTGTACTCGAGTAATACTCGCACTTGACCGTTTATTTATCATAAAACACAGGTTTTATTAAAGTAGGAAACATAGTTTAAGCATTTTTTCTTTGATCGATATGCAATTTCTAAGAATTTGAAATTGTTTATTTTAATAACAAATTTAAAAACTACTAATAACAAAGCACTTTTAACCCATCTTAATTTATATTATGTAATAAAAATAAATTGAATACAATGAATTATTTTCATATTCTAACATAAGCAACATAGGCATACAATACAATAATATTCTACTAAAAAAAACAGCCAAACACGAATTGTAGCGCCCCCGGTATTTGAAAAAATAACATTTACATTTTCCCTCTTATTGACCAACGCTTCCTACTTTATTATTCTGGCATCTAACCATCTCGCCGAAGAGACGATTAGGTAGCACGATTTGTTAAAGGGTCATTAAATTTCTTACACTTGAAAGAATTTTAATTATATTATGCTCTTTTATCATATATTTTTTCCGGTAACAGATTTACACTATATTTGTCAGAATTTTTTGTTTTATTATCCTTATCTCTATGAAACCTAGTCAAATAACATGATTTTTTTCTAATGTACTTTAATTTATAATTAGAATTAAAATTTAATGAAACATTTTTGCCACAAAAGATATATTAAGATTTTTTTTTCAAATTTGAGTTAAAAATTTCTTTTATTGTTTACGGACTACATAAAAAAGAAAAACTGAACATAGCAATGTTATTTTAAATCTTTTCTATTTTGCCGTTTTATGAATTCCAAATACATAGTGGTCTCCGTTATTCACAAATCGGTTTATTAGCCTCTGGTACGATATGCTATTTCTTTCTCCCAGCTTATTTTGTGTCCAAAATATAACGTTACCTTACAGAAGCTAGCCGTAAAACAAAGCGTTACGATTAAATAATCTTTATCAATTTTTTAAACTTCTAAGCATCGCACATTTTCAATTTTTATACCGTCGTATTACAAAAAAAAAAATTCTTTTAAATGCATTTTCTTTGAAAACTGTATCTCCATTTATTTTTGAAATATTAATTTTTTTGTAGTTTTTGGAGCCACTTGCTTAATATTGGCAACAGATGTACTCCGTTTCTGAAGAAAGTAAAGGAAAAATAGTTTTAACCCCTTAACAGTGACATTTGTTTTCTCACAAAAAAATTAAAAATGTGGCTGAACACCACTTTTTCCATACTAAAATATTTACCTTACTTAATCGAAAAATATCTGACAATCAATAAAGATAAATTTACAGCCATTTTTTTACAGCTGCTTTTTCATCTTCACCTAACACTTCATTTATAATGTCTGTTTCACAATAATAGAAGCCATCAGTCCATCAGAAGAAAATGAAGTAATGAAAATGCCGGGCGCGACACTAAATTCTGAAAAAGCAGAATTACTGTTCTCTAGTATTAATGTTTAGCTTTCTATCATATTTTTGCGCACTCATACTTTTTTATAAAAAAAAAAAATAAAAAAAATAGGTTTTTTATTCTTTCTGTGTTTGTGAGTGTAGGCAGAGTGTATGTAAGCTCATTCTGTGAAAAAATGTGCAGTTGCAGTGTACAATATAAGGAGATATTTGCCGTAGAAGGTACATTACGTAAACCATTTAATCGTCAGAAATACAGTACAATTGTAAGTATAAATAAGAGTATCATTATATAGGTATGACCCAAAGTTAAATCAATATCAGATGTAAAGATCATATGGCGGATATAATATATAACAGAGGTAATACTGCTTTATCCCGGCTGAATAAAATAGAGAGCATTAACGTACTTTTTAACAAGAGTAGATTAATCTACAGGTCTCATTTTTATTTAGAATTATTTATAAGAAAGTCCATTGAAATTTATTTACCGGGTGTCTCAAAAATAACTGATGGATTTCAAAATTCAATAACTTGCAAATGGTGACAAATATTTTAAAAAAAATTCTTGCAAGAGTGTTATGTTAGATGGCAGGAGTTTTTATGCTTCGATTCTCAGTTTTAGTTAAAAATAGCATCGATAGATGGCGCTTTAAGCAATAGCCGCTAAATCCGGGCTCGATTTTTCGGCCTCTCTCTTCTTCATTCGAAAAAAGGACAGTAAAATGTATTGAAAGAATCCCGAAGTACCAAAAATCGGGTCTGGATTGAGCACCTATTGTTCTCAGCGGCATCTATTCTTTGAAATTCGAACTAAAATCAAGAATCACAGTAAAGATACTCCTGACATCATACATAACTCTCCTGCAAGAATTTTTTGAATATCTGTCACCGTTTGCAAGTTATTGAATTTTAAAATTCATCAGTCCTTTTTGGGACACCCGGTAAGAGGTTCAGGGGTTCGTAACGATACATTTAATTTTTCTCATCCCGAATTTGAGTGGTTGGACAACTTGCGGAATTACGACGTAGGAGGAACACGTGCGAATCGAAAATGCACAGGGCGTTATATGTTTACTTGTTTGTATTCGATGATTTTTTTCCAGTTTTCATATGCATTGTATTTGTAACTTCTGCTATATATTCTGATGACGACTCAGTGAAGGAGTTAAAACATGTCAATTTAGGTTTTTAATATACTTTTAATGTGCTTGCAGTAGCGTCTTTTAAGCAAATAAATATTTTAATACATGTTTTGACTTTTTCGTTTGAAATATATATTGTAATATAGAAATACACGAATTCGCACAAAGAAGTACCTGCGTTTTTTATTTATTACTTTACTAACAACGAACAGTATTTTTTAGAAACTGGCCTTGCTTTGTGCGAAACCTGATTAAATTTCTGATTCACTGATTCGAAATAAATGGGTTAAAATTTTAGGAACCAATTTACCTATTAGGATTTAAAGTCAACGCTTGCATCATTGATAAAGCAAAGAAATTTTCAGCTATGGTACCATTATATGCTTGCTTCAAAAAATAAGTATAAAAGTAAAAATAGTTCACAAAATACACAATATGAACTTTAAAGAATTCAGAATGTTACATAAAAGGCGAGAAAGTTAAATATTTTTCTCTACATAAGTTCAATCCAATGCACTTCTAGTTCTATTTCCTGCTACCCTAATCATTATAAACTCTCCAATTTCAAATGAATATGTGACTTATTTAACACCTTAATTCTCGCTCCCGTCATATTCTCGGGCTGTGTCTTTTACTCAAATTGTTTGATTCCCACCAGTTTTATAAAATAGTGAAATTGGGTATATCTTGGTATCGTTTTTACTGTCATTAAATAAGGTGAATATGTCTTTTTCATAAAAGTGGTGCCAATAAGCAATTTGAATTATTCACACTGCAAATAGAGGCGTCTTAAATTCAGACACATATGTGACTGAAAAAGTATTTCAGACACTTAAGTGTCTGAATATGAAATTTCAGACATCATAGATGTCTAAATTTAAGACACGTAAGTGTCTTACTGTGATCATGGTATGGATGAACTAAATAAAGTGTCTTAAAAATGATAATACGTCTGAAATTAAGACATTTAGAAATCAGACACTTAAGTGTCTGAATGTAATACAATTGTATCATATGTATGATGACTGTATATACAATTGCAATATAAATGTAAGAAGAATTAGAAAACGCTTTCGAATGGTTGAAAGACGTTTAAAATTCCATGCATTAAATTTGGTATTACTTTATAAAACAAGCAACGTGATTAAACCATGGGGCGTTTGTCAAAATTGCAATACTAGTTCGTTTACTAAGTTTTGGAACTAAGTTATTTTTAGTGCAATAAAGTAATTAACGAATTGCCTTTCACAAAATATAAAGTTCTCCAAATAATTGTATTAAAATAACGTACCAGCTAGGCACCACCCCCTCCCCCCGACACACATGCTCACCTAATAGCTTAGCGTAGGTTTTTGTGCACCAGAAGCAATTTAAAATACTGCGACCCTACCTTAGTGGCTATTATAGTTTCATGCTATAATTTTTATGCAACAGTTGCTGCCCGCCTTAACTAGTTTCTATCGGGGTAATTCTCCTCTGCTTCCCATATGCTAAGTCAATGTCCCTTAATAAAAATCTTCTGCCATATTTACACATTACTGTTTTATAATTAGATAATAAAAAGTATGGTATAAAGAGTCGCTATATTAAAATAATCCCTGGATTTACTAAGTTTAATTTGAAATGTAGCAATTTATTACTAATTTATTAAAATTTGATAAGTTATTTGAAAGTTTGACGACAAAATATTTATTTTATGCCTTTGTCTGAAAGCGTCCAAACTGTAATAATTATATCTTATAATAGATAATTGTAACGCATTAAAAAATATACTAATGAAGCAAAAAAAAATGTATTCGTTATTCCTACATTATTTCATTTCCCGATGATAAAAATCAACTGAAATTCATTCTGCAAATCAGGACCGAGTTTGAGCTGCCAGTCTCTCAGCCAACGATTGCGTCATTAACGGAAATAATGGGCGCGGAAAAATATGCTGACAGGGTATTTCTATTGTGAAGATGTGTCTAATGTAAGATTGTTGGCCGATTAATATTTCAAGTGACGGTGATTTTAAACGACCATTAGCTTTGTGATAAGCTCCTGATTTCTTTAGTTAAATGCAGTTTTCTTTAGTTGTGCAGTGCTTGACAGAAATATTATTACAATATTGAAACACCATGTATTTTTAATATTTCAAGTGACGGTGATTTTAAACGACCATTAGCTTTCTGATAAGCTCCTGATTTCTTTAGTTAAATGCAGTTTTCTTTAGTTGTGCAGTGCTTGACAGAAATATTATTACAATATTGAAACACCATGTATTTTTAATATTTCAAGTGACGGTGATTTTAAACGACCATTATCTTTGTGATAAGCTCCTGATTTCTTTAGTTAAATGCAGTTTTCTTTAGTTGTGCAGTGCTTGACAGAAATATTATTACAATATTGAAACACCATGTATTTTTAATATTTCAAGTGACGGTGATTTTAAACGACCATTATCTTTGTGATAAGCTCCTGATTTCTTTAGTTAAATGCAGTTTTCTTTAGTTGTGCAGTGCTTGACAGAAATATTATTACAATATTGAAACACCATGTATTTGGATGTACACTACGTATTACGTTCTTCTTAAAGAAAGAAATGTCTAGTTATTTTTGACTGTGTGTTCAGAAATGCATGCGGATTTTTAAATCTCGCATTCGTAATGATTTTTATTATGTAGCGCATTAAAAAAATATGTTGTATCACGATAGAAGTATGCAGTATCAAGAATATATTTAAAGTGCATATAACTTTTTTTAAAAATAGTGTTTTATCGCTACTTCGTGAAATACTTTATTTCACGTTTGTAAAAATGGATTACACTGGCAAAAGGTAAGAAATAACCCTTTTGTACGATTATGTGAACTCTATTTCAAGCTGAAATTTTATAGGAAAATAGTGACTTTTATTAGATAATTAAACATATAATGCTATTTAAAATCTAAATTATTTTTATTTTAATAATTTGCATATTTGGTTCTTTTTTACATACAATAAAATTAGTTTTGTTGTAAAAGGCTTGTGTGTTCATTTGTGTGTTTTCAATAAATGCATATCATTTTCAAAATAATGAATTTGTTTAATATTTCTTTAGACCTCTATTTTATAAATAAATATTTTGTAGTCCAGGAGTAATTTTCCCTGCTTGTTATTAAAAAAAACAATGCATATATTTAGATATTAATGCTTGCTAAATAGCTTGATCAAATTGCAATTATCATTTAATCTATATAAACAAATGCCCATACATAAATAAAAAGAATCTAATTTCAAATGATATTTCATTATTAAGTTCTTTTTTTTCAACTTTCAATACTTTATATTATACTTAATTTTACATATTAATTTTCATTTTTTGCAACAATGACAAGAGTATCATTTCATTTCATTCTCTTACAGAGTATATTTTCGAAGTAAATGTTTCAATATTATCAAATTTAACCTTATATATGATTTATTCCAAGCTGTGCTAAAAAATTATTTTAAAAAATAAAGTTGAATAAAATCCTATTGAAAAATGTGCTGATATTTAATATTTTGGGAAGGTAATGAGGTTTGAAAATATAAATATTCTTATAATTATGTTTGATCTGCACATATATTTTTATATTATCATCATTTTTTTTTTCCTTTCAATTTTCAGTACATTTTGTATTTATGATATAATTTTACGTATTACTTTTCATTTTTTGCAACAATGACAAGAGTATCATTTCATTTAATTCTCTTACAGAGTATATTTTCGAAGTAAATGTTTCAATATTATCAAATTTAAACTTATATATGATAAATGTTGTGATTGCTTTATATGATGGATGTAGAACATGGAAGGAAATCGTGAAAGCACCAGAGTGAAGTTATTTGGAATATCTGAATATTTTATAAATATTTTTTAGTTTTTCCAATGGAAAATAAATCCTACCTCTATAGTATTCATTTTTTTTTTTTTTTTTTTAATAATTCTACCGAAAGTTTACTTAAAAGGTACAAAATCTGCTTTGATTTTCTGTGTTCAATCTCAACAACATATTTAATTTTCAAGCCGCAGAGTTATCTTGAAAATATACTTTAAACAAGGAATAGAAATCGTTGTAATTAATCAAAGCTGTGCTAAAAAATTATTTTAAAAAATCAAGTTGAATAAAATCCTATTAACAAAAATGTGCTGATATTTAATATTTTGGGAAGGTAATGAGGTTTGAAAATATAAATATTCTTATAATTATGTTTGATCTGCAAATATAATTTTATATTATCATCATTTGTTTTTCTTTTTCTTTCCTTTCAATTTTCAGTACACTTTGTATTTATGATATAATTTTACATAATTTTCATTTTTTGCAACAATGACAAGAGTATTATTTCATTTAATTCTCTTACAGAGTATATTTTCGAAGTAAATTTTTCAATATTATCAAACTTAAACTTATATATGATAAATGTTGTGATTGCTTTATATGATGGATGTACAACATAAAAAGAAATCGTGAAAGGACCAGAGTGAAGTTATTTGGAATATCTGAATATTTTATAAATATTTTTTAGTTTTTCCAATGGAAAATAAATCTTACCTATATAGTATTCATTTTTTTTTAATAATTCTACTGAAAGCTTGCTTAAAAGGTACAAAATCTGCTTTGATTTTCTGTGTTCCATCTCAACAACATTCTTAATTTTCAAGCCGCAGAGTCATCTTGAAAATATACTTTAAACAAGGAATAGAAGTCGTTGTAATTAATCCAAGCTATGCTAAAAAACAGCTGTGCTAAAAAATTATTTTAAAAAATCAAGTTGAATAAAATTCTATTAAGAAAAATGTGCTGATATTTAATATTTTAGGAAGGTAATGAGGTTTGAAAATATAAATATTCTTATAATTATGTTTGATCTGAAACATATTTTTATATTATCATCGTTTGTTTTTTGTTTTGTTTTTTTCCTTTCAATTTTCAGTACTTTATATTTATGATATAATTTTACATATTAATTTTCATTTTTTGCAGCAATGACAAGAGTATCATTACATTTAATTCTCTTACAGAGTATATTTTCGAAGTAAATGTTTCAATATTATCAAATTTAAACTTACATATGATAAATGTTATGATTGCGTTATATGATGGTTATAGAACATGAAAGGAAATCGTGAAAGCACCAGAGTGAAATTATTTCCAATATCTGAATATCTTATAAATACTTTGAGTTTTTCCGATGGAAAATAAATCCTACCTATATAGTATTCATTTTTTTTTTTTTTTTTTTTTTTTTTTTTCATATCCTACTGAAAGCTTGCTTAAAAGATACAAAATCTGCTTTGATTTTCTGTGTTCCATCTCAACAACATATTTAATTTTCAAGCCACAAAGTCATCTTGAAAATATACTTTAAACAAGGAATATAAATCGTTGTAATTAATCCAAGCTATGCTAAAAAACATCGTAATTATTCCAAGCTGTGCTAAAAAATTATTTTAAAAAATCAAGTTGAATAAAATCCTATTAAAAAATGTGCTGATATTTAATATTTTGGTAAGGTAATGAGGTTTGAAAATATAAATATTCTTATAATTATGTTTGATCTGCACATATATTTTTATATTATCATCATTTGTTTTTTTAATTTCTAGCGAAGTAAGTTATTTTTAACGTCATGTTAACAGAAAGAAAATGTTTTTGACTTCAATCTCAAGTTACTTTTTATGTATTTAATGAGAGGAAGAGAGACCCATAACAATAAAGAATGACTTTTTTTTTGGTGAGGTTGGGGGGGGGGGGATCGGATTTTTAGGATTATTTTGTTTTGTATTTGATATTGTAGCAACTCAACGCACGTTATGTTAGTTGCATTTAAATTTAGTATGTTTTTATGACCAAAAATAAATAAAATAATAAATAAACTTGTATTGAGATGCTACAAGGTTAACCCTTAGTATCATCGTGTTGCACATCTGCAACATACCCAAAAGTCAATGTTACTTACACAGTAAGCTTTAAAATACAATTTCATTTATTGTTCCTATTTCCCAATACAGCAGAATATAAATTAACCAGAGAATTTTAACAGACAGAGATAATGAGTTAATTTTTTATATCAAGGATTTTCTTTATCTTTTGAGCAGTTTCACATATTACTAAAATTAACTTCGTAAATTTCGTCAAATTAAAAAAAACTTAAGGCTATCGAAAATAGATTTGTACAGTGATATTTACTATATTATTTATCGCTTAAAAAGTGTCAAATAGGCATGCTGTCCATCCAGAATCCTATAACTACTGTTCGCCTTAGCCGCCGATATGCGGTTATCAAATGTTTCTGAATTTATTTGTATGATAAATAGTATAATAATAAAAACGAAGAGACATTAAAAAAAAAGTAAGAGTTTCTTCCTCAATTTTTTTTTTTTTTTTTTTTTTTGGGGGGGGGGGGGGAATCTCATATACTTCCAATTTTGTGGAATCTAGTGTTAGATTTTATTAAACACAGATATGAAAATGCAAAAAAAATTAATTTACTGGAAATATCTAATTTAAATGGGAAGAAAATTGTTCAACAAAACAAGGATGGGTTTCATTCCGAAAGGGGTGAATCATTTTTTATAAATGGGAATAATTTGTTACCATAAAGCAGAGCTGATTGCAGCGTGGACAAAGTGGGCTGTTTCTATGGGTCTTTTGCTTTACGGGCCCCAAAATTTGGTATTAAATTTCCATAAAGCTGATATTTTAAATTTGTTTTGACCTTATACATATTTTAATAAATATTTTGTACTTTTAGATCATTATTAGGTTAAAGAAAAGGATATATTTGTCCAAATATGTATTTGATGACATCGAATAGGCTTATTTTTTTTTGTAACAGTATATGAAGGCGGTGGGGGGGGGGGGGGGGGGAGAAGGAATACCAAGTCTCTGGCCTAGAATTCATTTGAAGTTGTCTTTAAAAGTAATTAACATTTTTCACGCCATAGGGCATATATGATATCACGTAAATACATATTTAGGTGAATATACTGATTATAATCATCCCAAGGTCAAAACATATTTAAAATATCAGCTTTATGAAAATTTCATACCGAATTTGGGGTACCCTAAAATCAGGGGGCACAGAAATATCCCAGTTTTCTCCCGCTGCAATCAGCTTTGCTTTATGGTAACAAATGATTCCCATTTGTAAAAAATGATTCAATGTGGTCAAAGATGGCTTCATATTGGCAAAAAATAACGGGACAAAGATGGCCGTAATTAAGACATTTGAAATGTCTGAAATTCAGACGCAAGAAGTGTCTAAAAATTTTAAGACATTTTAAAACGTCTGAAAATCGAACACTGCTGTTTCAGACACTTAAGTGTCTGAAATTCAGACGCAAGAAGTGTCTGAAAATTTTCAGACATTTTAAAACGTCTGAAAATTGAACACTACGTTTCAGACACTTAAGTGTCTGAATTTCAGACATTTTAGTTTACAGTGCAACCGTAATTTAATTCGAGCGTTAAGGGGTTAAATGAATGGAACAGCAATTGGTATAAATATTCCCTGACGATGTGCCGCGGGATTGCAGACCGAAGGTTCTAGGAAATTTAAATAAAATGCATATTTTAAACTTGTAACATCTGTATTTTTATTATCTTTGTTGTCTTTAAAAAAAAAAAAAAAAAAAAAAAACGATGAGCTTTTTACGATTCCGTACTTAATAAAGAAAAACGGAACCATTATAAAATCACTCCTGTGTCTGTCTGTCACAGCCATTTTACTCGTAAACTATGGAACGTGGGAAGTTTAAATTTGTGGAAGTAATAGAGGCTGTTGACTGTATTTACAGATTATTAAACATTCACAAATATATTTAGGAAAAATCTGAGGAGGATAATAAAGTTTCTTGAAAATACAAATCTTTTCTTTGTATATCATGTGGGGTATCGTGTAATAGCTTCCGTAACCCTGAACTCAAAATTACATTTCTTAAAATTTTGGGTTTTATATGTTATCAGAGATATCATCAAAAATGTAGTGGGAAAATGTGTACACCCCCCCCCCTCTACTTCCGAATCTACTGTAACTAAAATTATGAAAAAAATTAGAGATAGTAGGCGTTAATTTAAACCTTGCAAGAAAACTAAAGCAATTATCCTTGGTCGAATAGTTTTTGAGAAAAGAGCATTTTTCCGTTACACTCGATTTGCATGCATTCAAAAAAGTGTTGAAGAGCGCTGGTGGTACTTAAACCCTTAAAGACACTAACGAGTTGGACATACATAATGTCTGGGGCGGCGTACTCTATGCACCTTCGGCTTTTAAAGCCCAGAGAATAATTTTTAACGATATGTTTATGTAATGCAATGCCCAGTAGCATTATAAAAGCAATAAACGTCAAATTGTTAAAAACAGACTAATTTAATTAGAATTAATCACATAAATATTATGGTATTCGCGACTAATTTTCATTGAGTGGATCTCCCAATACGCCTCCCGTGTCTTTAAAAGTTAATTAAAAACCTGTGTGTAAAATCACGGCACGGACCAAGGCGGCGTTGCAACTTTGCAAGCGCAAATAATAGTCGAATTTGACCGTTTATTTAACCCTTAAATGCCTGGTGTTGCTTTTCGGCAGCATACACGATTTAGGCTCTAAAATACTGATAGAATAATACTGAAGCTATAATGCCTAATATTGCCAATAAAATACATTCTGAAAATATTATAAAATCGATTTTCAACATGTAGATGGCAACACTTGTGCTGTTTAAGAATAAAGATCGATTTATTTTTTCAATTGTAGCTACTTGTTCTTTTTGTTTTGTTTGGAAGTTTGCGAAATACCCTGTTTTGACCTGCAGTGAGCAAGTAAAATTTACTTCACATTATAGTTCCTAAAATTCTTGTGTGTTTAATGTTATAGAATTTTATCAAGCAAAATTATTTTTTCAATTAAACACCAGTATTTCGGATTAGTAACAAATTGTTTTTTAGCCGTAAACTATACTTAAAACAAAGTATGATTTTTTAAAGTATTTTTCCCATGATTTATTTAAAAAATGAAAGCCGAAAAACATTATTACAATGATTTTTGAAACATCAGGCATTTAAGGGTCAAGTTCAAATTGTGTATTTTGTGCATTTCGTTTAATGATTTTATTTTTTGCAAATATATATATATATATGTATATATTTTTTAACACTCTTTTATAAGCATTCGGTGTCACTCTTGAAAATCCAGTCTATGTGTTTTCTGTGATTCATGTTTTTTCCTTAAAATTTCCGTTAGAGGTCATTAAATATTTCCCGCGTTGCATAATTCTATTTCAAAAATGATAAAATGATGGACTGACACCAGAATTTACACAGGAATTTATTAGAAAATAGTATCTAGCTTATTTTTACTTATATTATAAAAGGGAAATTTTATTTAAATATTGTTGGTGCCAATAAACTTAAATAAAGGTGTCCTTTTTAGCTCACAGGCTAACAAAGCCTAAGAGCTAATGTGCCCGCCGGTTCTATTTGTATGTATGTACGTACGTATGTATGTACGTAACGCGATAACACTTGATAGAAACATCCAATTTGCTTCAATTTTTTTCTATGTTCATTTTGACAAGGCATTTCCCTGATTAGTTTTGGGGGTTCTTTGGTTAAGTAAAAAGGGGGTAGTCCCCCCCACTTTAATTTAGATAAATGTGTTTTTCATGCAGAATTATTCGATTTGCTCCAAATTTGGTATACCGGTTTATCATGTTAAAGAGCTTCCCTGATTAAATTTGGAGGTTCATTAGTTAAGTATAAAGGGGGGGGGGTGAGGGCAAGTCCGCCCACCCTAAATTTAGATAAATGGGTTTTTCATGAAGAATCATTCGATTTGCTTCAAATTTGATATGCCGGTTTATTCTGATATGGCACTTCATTCATTAGATTTGGAGTGCATTCGTTAAGTATATAAGGGGGAATGGGGGTAGGCAAGTTCCCTCCCGTTAATTTAGATAAATGTATTTTCATGCAGAATTATCTAATTTACATTAATTTTTTTTCTATGTTCATTCTAATAAGGAGCTTTCCTGATTAGATTCGGGGGTTCATTAGTTAAGTATAAATGTGCTTTAGAACCCCTTAATTTAGCGATATGATTTTTTCATGCAGAATTATCTGATTTGTTTCACATTTGGTATACCGGTTTATTATGTTAAGGAGCTTCCCTGATTAGATTTGTAGGTTCATTGGTTATGTATAAACAGGGGGGGGGGGGGTTAAACCCTCTTCATTTATTTTTTGTAGGGTACTAGTCTTTGAAATAAGAGTATAATATACATTTAGTGTGAATAGCCTGTGAGCTCAATGCCATCAGTATAACTGGGCACTTTTTTTTTTTTAATTTAACCCTCTGACAGGCTTGCAAAAGGGCAAAATTGTAAAGTTGTTTTCTATGGATTTAGTTTTAAATGCTTAAAAAAAATATGTTTATTTCAACAATATATATATATATATATATATATATATATATATATATATATATATAAACTTAATTAAAAATATGAATGTAAAGCTTGAGAGTATTAATCATTGTTCAATGTATTAAAATTTCATTAAATCAGCAGAATTATATCATTTAAAATATTGCTGATATTGCCGTGAAACCTGGAGCTTAGTAAACGTATTAACACTGACTTTTCAGTGAGGGTGTTTAAGGACACCGCCCGCGAATGTGTTAATTAGCCGAGGGCGGTGAACTCAATTATGAAAAATTCACTGCTGTTTTTACGGTTGGTAGAAAGTGCAGGCAACTGAAAGTATTAAACAATATATAATTCTTCCTTTGTTTCTTTTTTAAGATAGGGCAAAAGGAAAGATAAAAACGAAACACTATTTAAACTATATTTTTAGGATTTTAAAATTGTTTTCTTAACGTATAATCATAATTTAAATAATATTACACTGTTAACTAATTAAAACTTATTTTCTTTTCTAAATATTATTCTCTTCATTTTTTTTTTTTTTTGTTGTTATTTACGATTTATTTTTTACTTTTTAGAGTTTAAAATGTTTCATCCTTGCATTTTTACAACAATTTGGCGCATCTTTTCCAGATATATTGGCCAGGTTGTTTCAAAATTGTTGTTACATGATGCATGAGTTAAAGAGAATATTTGGCGATTTATCACCTGTGGCAGGTTAACGGAAAATTTCTTAAAATTAATGTATTGTTTTATACTAGGTTGAGCAAAAAGTTCTGGGAAATTTGTATATACGATAAAAATTCTAGTAACTATTAGATTAAAACTTTCCCAGAACTTTTTGCTCAACCTAATAATTAGGTTCTAAAAATGTTTAAATGCTGTATTGTAATCGAAACTCAGCTATTAACGTAATTTTTGTTATTCTATTATATCAAAAAGTGGTTTAAAAACGATTACTAAATTACATCTTTACATACAAAAACCAGGTTGTGTGTAATAAAGGAGTTTAATATAAAATAAATAAATAATTAAATAAAACAATATCGTTACAACAGTGACTTTAATTATGCGTCGTTATATAAGTTGTTCCATATGGATTTAGAGAAGATAAACAATAACAATTTTTGGCCCATATATTTGTTTCCCTTAAAACTTATGCATTTTAATTTAAAAATGGATTAATTCGCATAAATAAGTAATATTTAATTACCGAATCGACAGCTTATGTTGGAATTTATGATAAACCAGGTAATAAGGAACTTGCTTATTTTATTACCTTGGTCTTATTACCAACATTATAAGCAAACACTTGTTATCTTGCCTTATAACCTAAGGCTATCAAGAAATGTTTGTTTCATAAGAAATAACAAAGATGCTTTCAACAATACATATAAGCGTGCGCCAAACTGCTTTCTGTAACGTATAGTATTTCGCAGTGGGTGTAAATGATTATTTAACATTTAAAAATGAAATTAGATTTATATTGATTCAATATCTACTAGAGATACTGTATTTCTGTATTGTAAAATTCGATGATTTCACATGCATTTTAGAAATCATAAGGTGAAATTTTTGTGAAAAACAGGTAAATTTGCATGTTGTTAAAACATTGGTAGGGGTAAATGCGAATCATAATCAAGTTACTATTATTATTATTTTTTTAATTGCTGTTCAATTATTTGGATTTCTATGTATACGGTAAGCGTTCAGAATACATTAATCCGGATAATTGCAGTTTTACTGTGATTAATTAGTAAGCTTTTCTAACTTTTTGCGTTTTATTGTTAACCCCTTTAGGAAAAATGCACTTCTGTGGCTGAAACGTTTGAATGACATCAGGATTTACGCACAATTTTATTTGAAATTAATTGAGAGTTTTTCTTTATGTCCATTATGAAAGCAAATTTTATTCTAAAATTCTTGTAACATTGGGGTTTAAAATTAAGTGGGATATTTAATATCCTACCAACTTTCAAGGATTAAAAGTTTACAGGAAATATCATACCGTTTGCAATTTATTTAAAATATAATGACGGTTTCATTAACAGCAGAACGTACAGTTCGTGTCGATCCGACACTGATCAAATGAGAAAATGTTGTGTCAATCCAAATTTATTTTCGTAAAATTGATTAAATTTTAACTAGAGAAAACTCGGTTAAATAAATAAGTGAATTTGTTTTAAATAGAAATTGGTATTAAAATGTTTTTATTCAGGTTGAGTAAAATTTCCTGACGTTCGAGTATTAACTACATCTGCAGCTTTATACCCCTGTTTACCGTTCATGTAATTTTATCCATAAAATCAATATACTGATATTTTTTTACGTTTTCTTTTCAAGTACTTGTATTTACCTAATGTTTAATTTTTTCGTCATGTTTTTCCTTTATGATGAATTTACCGACAAATACTTCATGATTAATTAATAACAGGACCATAAATTAGATAAATAAACATCGGCACAAAGTTTGTTTATCCTTAGCGTGAACAGACTAATTAATTTATGAAATATAAACATATTTCTAAAAATAAAGGTGTTTACACTTCGTTATCACAAAGCTGCAATTAATGTTTTCGGTTATATTAAGAGGTTAGTTAATAAACAGTTATGCAGCTATAAATATTTTAAAAATTGGAACGATAAAACGTTATAAGATTTTGAGGAATTTAATACAACTTAATAATATTTACTGAAAACTTAAGCACTTAATTTAATATAAAAAAATACTTGCTACAGTGAAACTTCGATAACTCGACATAGCATGTATAAACGAAAATATTTCACGTTATCCGTATGCTGAATTTATTGTATTCGCTACAAATTTGTATAAATAGTATATATATGATACTATATATATATGATAAATAGAATAAATAGGTATAAATTTTATTGCATAGTATTGCTTTACGTCAAATAACTAATATTAATAAACTGTATTAATGCTGGTAAATAAATGCTAATACCTTTTAATTATGCCTATGTCATTCACCATTTCTTTTGATTTTGCACCATAGAACAGCTAAAATGCTATTATTCTTTTATAATTTTTCATTCATTTTAAATTATTTTTTAACCTTTTGAGGGGCAAGTGATTGCGTTTCTGTAATGTTGAATTCGCACCAGAATTTCCGAAAAAAAAAAAATTCTTAATAACGAAAAGCAATTTTATATAATTTTTTTTTCTACCAAAGTTATAAAAGTAAAATTTATCAAAAAGTTACTGGTGCAAATTTTGGTCAAAATTAGGTGGGATATAATATGTCCTGCCGCCCCTCAATGGATTAAAGTACATAATTCTACATGAATGTTTTTATAATGACACATAATTAAATAAAAACCTTTAATATTTAATTTTTTCCACAAAAGAAATATATTTTCTAATATTTTATTTCAAGTGATAATATCCTATAGAGAGCAAGTTCACGTTATATTTAAACAACGCAATCCCACGAATGAACCGTCATAAACGTTAATAGTATACAATTTGCAGAATCTGGATTCAGTACGATATCATGTTAATGCTTATATGAAATCAATCAATGTAATAGTTAAATACTGATAGGTACGCAAATTAATGTTCATTTGTCCGATTTGAGATATTACCATACATTAATACAGTCGGACCTCTATTTAACGAACCTCTATTTTGCGAATTTCTCTATTTTGCAAACTTTTCCTTGCAACAAAGAACATTTTGCGAATTTGTTCGTAAAATAACCTCCAAATAGCGAAGTGCATTCTCTATTTAACGAACTTTTTCTTGTGATCATTTTTTTTTCTCCCCATTTCTCAAAATATTTCTGGACATTTCAAACTTATTCTTTCTTTAAACACATTTTAGGATGTTCAATGGTCTTGAACTGGTTTTACCAAACGTCTTCTTTGTCAGCAGTGAGAATTTGGTAAGTACGGAGGACGAAGACGATAATCCCTTAGAGTAACTTAAAAAAAATGTGGATACAGTGAGAAAAAAAAGAAGAAATTAACCATGATGTGCTGATTGATGATTGTATTTCAATTAATTCTGAAATTGAGACCTCGGACACACTATCCGAATTGGATATTTTCGACAGTGTGAAAAATAAAAAGAATACAGCAATGAATTGCGATGAAGACGAATATGATGAGGATGGAAATGATCATTATGCAGGAATTAACAAAACTTTGTATGATGAAATGCTAAAATCATTTGAAACAACCGACGCGGATTATAGTTAGAAGAAAATACGCATGAACGGGGTTTTGGTGCATTGCACAGATGCCAGACGTATTATGAGAGAAAATAATTTTTTTAATAAAAAACTCAGGCAAAATTAACAGAATTTTTCAGAAGTTAAATTTAACGACGCATATGCTAATGTATGGTTAAAATTATTTTTTATAATAATAACAAATGCGATAATGTCATTAAAATTGGTTAATTTTAATGTAAAACTATTTACTTTAAACAGAAAATACAGTGTATTCCCGAACAATGTTTTGTTTTCATTGCCGATTTCAAAGATTTAAACACTTGGAAAAAATGAATTGATGATGGCTATTGGTTGGTAAAATAAATAAAACAAATCGATATAATGTATTTAAATAAATGTGATTAATTATTTTTAGTAAAAATATTTAGTGTTTATGAATTTAAAATCTGTTTTATGTAGTTTAAAGTATTTTAAAAGGTGAGTCTCTATTTAACGAATTTTCCATATAACGAACTTTTTTCCGGGATTTAGCGACTTCGTTAAATAGAGGTTCGACTGTATATTGCACCACTTCATTTAAATAAGCATATAATGCAACACAAACGATATGAAAAACATAAACATCAATATTAACGTATGACAGAAAAATAATAAATGTTTTAAATAAAATAATCCCCTCTCTAAAAATGGATTTTTATTTTATTAAAACAGGAGTCAACCAATATGACGCGCCACACCGGTGTTCTGCGAAAAAAATTCCGTTCTGCGTCAAAGTTTTCAGAAAAAAAAACTAATAAAAATTTACGACTTATACGAGTATAACTATGTAGTGCAGCATGTAACAATACGATTCACTGTAACAAAATATAATTTCCTGTGTTCTTATTTCAGAGTCTGAATAACGTGAAATAGAATATGCGGTAAAATTACCTTATGAAGTTAATATTTACGGAAAAACAATATTATTGGATAAAAAATACAATTACAAATGTAGTAAAAAATTTTAGGCTATTTCTATGAGTACTTGTAGTGTAGATCACATGCCGCGACTTTTGTCTACCAGTATTTTGGAACGAAAAAATGTGACTTATTATATCGGAGATATCTCATTAACCCCTTAACGGTCGCATTAAATTACGGTTTAAAAATTCAAATTGCTTATTGGCACCACTTTTTTGAGAAAGAAATGCTTACCTTGCTTAATGACAGGTAAAATGATACCATAATAAAGCCAATTACACTATTCTATAAAACTGGTGAGAATCAGACAAATCTGAATAATCTGAAAAAAAGACACAGCCCGAGAATATGACGGGAGCGAGAATTAAGGGGTTAAGGGATCTCAGGGCTCTTAAAGTTGGCAAAAAAGACCATTTTCAACATTTAATATCTTAAAATATACATTAATTTTACAGCACCATGTTTTTGGGGATGAAAGATATAAGTATGTTCTTTCATTTCATGTATTTAAAAAATTGCATAATGCAGAATTAGTATTTTTATGGGGCTCCAAAGTGTCAGACATTTGTCTGGCTGAAAATTGGTACAATACAAATAATTGGTATAATACAAGTAATTGGTACCCGCAGGATTACAAATAAATTTTGCAACCAGAAAGAATTTTTTTGAGCCTAATTATACTTCAGATTGTAATAATTA
The DNA here is from genome assembly GCA_963932465.1 of Maratus speciosus. Lineage (NCBI taxonomy): Eukaryota > Metazoa > Arthropoda > Arachnida > Araneae > Salticidae > Maratus > Maratus speciosus. Next base: position 482,988,780 of record OZ010797.1, read on the forward strand.
CCAGGACCCGAAATAAATTTGTATTTAAGCCGTTGAACGACGGTGTGATATAACATATCCCGCCTAATTGTAATTCCAAAACACCACAATGACACCGGAATTTTGGAATGAAATATTACTTTTTCAATTATGCGTAGCGGAAATCTTTTACTTATTTTCAAAAAGAAATTGTTCTTAAATCCCGGTGTGAATCAAATATTTCAACATTTAATTAACATATGTTCTGTTCCCTGAAATGGTTAAAGGATTTTTATGTTTTTTAATACAAAGTTGTTATTTTGCTAATATAAAATTTTGAAAATTTCAACCATATAATCACTTAAAAAAATATTTATTTGAACAAAAAAGGGAAATTTTAGGTTCAGTTTATTCAGACTAACATGAAACGAATTAAAAAGTATAACTCTTCAATCAGCATGCAACTATACTATTTACTTTATAATAAGATTTAATGTAACAAAATAAAACTTCATGTTGGCTTATTTCAGTGTCTGAATACCGTGAAATAGAATATGCGGTAAAATTAACTTATGAAATTACTATTTCCGGAAAAACAAAATTATTGAGTAAAAAATACAGTTATAAATGTAGTAAAAAACTTTAGGCTAATTCCATGAGTACTTGTAGTGTAAATCACATGCCACGATTTTTGGCTATCAGCATTTTAAAGCGGAAAAATGCAACTTATTTTATCGGAGATATCTCATTAATTGAATAAGGCGACGCAAACTGTTCGAAAATAAAGTTGGCCAACAAGTATATCGGTTATCCGCTATGTGACTTACACTACAAAAACCCATTGAACTAGCTTTTAAACTAATGATTTTTATCGAATATAAAAAAAAAACACAGTTTTTAAACAAACTTAAAAAAAATTATATATATTGTAAACAATTTTTTAAGAAATGTCATCACATAAAATAAGTCGATTTTATGACTGACTATGAGCGGCAATTGCTGGAAATGCAATTACAAATGTGACGTGCAGTTTTAAACATAAATAAATTTTAGTGTACTGCGGGGGTATGTTATCGATGTGTTTAAAAGAAAAGGCTGTTTTTTTAGTCATTTACACTCAGCTTTCAGCTGAACCGATTTCACTAACAATTGTTTTAAATTAAATCTGACCATTTGTAGATGTGCTCGCACTAGCTATTTTTTAACATATTCCTATTTCAATATTTTAATTTTAATTTAAAACTTTTTTTAAATAAATTTCTTCAAAATGGTGGCAATCGGATTACTTCCATATTTGGAGAGGAGAGAAAATAATGGCGTTTAATTTATATTTATTGAACATATTCTTACTGATGACATTTTCTAATTACAATAAAATAAAACTATTTACAAATTTGGTAAGACTAATCATTTAACCCCTTCGCGGCGGCAGCCTTTTACGAAATTTTTAATCTTTTGTCACCGTTTTCTAATAATAGAAATTTGTGTCTTCTTGAATCGAGAAAATGCGCTGATTAAATAAGGCAAATTTTACAGTAAAATTTTACTGGTGAGGAAAAACAAGGATTCTGAGCGCTTCATGCGGCACGTATACGTGTCGCTCGTCCCCAAGGGGTTAAAGGAAACATATAGAACGAGGAGATGAGGAAGTTTGCCCTCCGTGCGTGCGGGACTTTTATAGTAGCCAAACCCGTACACGAGCTGAGCAGTGTTCGAGAAAACCACGACCACTGAGAACTCAGAAAATTTAGGCCGCAGTAGGTGACATGAGTTTGAGTCCAGCGTTTCCCATCGACTAGCTTTAAGAGCATTACTTCTCAGCCGCTTCTATTACAAAACAAGGAAAAAATCGTGCGTCAAGCATCGATTTTGAAACACTTTCCAACACATTCAGAATAATGTATCAAAACTGCACCGCTTAATAAGTTAAAATATTATGTCGAATTCAACCATATTGAAACGAATAACCCATTTGAGAAACCAATTTCAGTTGTTCCCATCTACAATAGAAAAATTATCCGAATTCTTTGAGCAGCACTTTATATTATATATAGATTTGCATCTATTAACTACATGCATGCCAACAAAAATTTCAATTAAGAAATACATATATATTTTAGTTGAAAATTCTCGTCAGCAATTTCCGCTAATAAGGAGAGTGATACGTGAATTATTTTGTGCAGTAGAATTTATATGCAACGAGTATCATGAAAAAAATAAGTTCAATTTAAAAGCGCATACCGAAATTAAAAACACACTTCCAGCAATAATATCTCAAAGACAGTGCTGTAACGGATTTCTTTTCTGCATTCCTGTAAATGAACGACAAATGCTATGAATGCCTTATTCTATCGTAAAAATCTTGTAGAGAAAGTCAGTGATTTATATCAGTTTCAATACATTTGAAATAGCGTCATGTCATTAAAATACCCCGCAAACGATTTTCCCCCACGTACTGTAATGTAATGTAATTCTTTTGAGTGCTCCTGTAAATGAACTATTAATGCTATACACCTTATATACAATACCGAACATGCCATGGTAAGCATCTTTAACATATTTCAATTGCATGAAAATCCGAGTATATTCACGTGAGTTAGAGCGTGGACAGACGGACAGACAAACCGAATTCAAAAACACTTTTCAACTTTATTGGAAAGTATTACAAAAGACATGTATTGAATGTCTTTTTCTCTGATTTCTATAAGTTCTAAGTAAGTGACTTCCCGAACTAAGGCCCTTGAATTTAAAGGAATTTCCAATCTCGTGTTATACTTCAGTTTTATTAATTTTAAAATGGCCGACAAGCCACCAAATGCTCTTGCCGGGCCAAGCGTTTGAGACATTCTGAAAGTACCACTACTGTCTTGTAATTGTTATTTAGCAACTTTTAATTAACATGATACCGAGATTTCTTACAGACTAGTTCATGTTTTAGTTTACTGATTATTTCAGAACTTCCAAAAGGTCCGCCAACTGAATAAAAATACTATTTTAGAAAAATTTTCTTTTTAGATTTTTCTTACAAACCGCCCCAGAATCACCTTTGAAAGTTAATTCTAGCGCAAACCTACCATAAAATTTTCTGTTAAAATTTATTGGTATTCAGTTTGCGGACCATTTGGGAGCCCTGTTTTATTTCCAGATACATATTATAGTTCATGGGAACCAAAATACTTCAATTTTAATAAAAATGTTTCTTTATTCAACTCACACCATAAATATAGTACAGATAAATAATAATATATATACTTTTGCAGATTGCATGTAGAAGATTTTGTTCTTGTATATTTTACTCAAGCAGCATAGCTTTATATAAGCTATGAGTATAATTAAAATTCAAATATAATAAATCCTACAGGATTACATCATAGACCGGGAGCCGGCAGCACAGACAACCACCTCCTCCAGTTGGAGGCTGAAAATCCAGAATTATCTAAAACTCGACTCCCATATTAAAACGCAATCGGTCTGTCAAGTCCTATCTTAGTGGAAAACGCCTATAAACTCGATTTTACCGATTGACTCGTAGGTTTACCATGGCGTTTCCAAGCTATTCAAACTGGATGATTAACACTAGAACGGCGGCGTGGGGTCATTTTGACCCTTGCCGAATGAATACATGTCGATTCGAACCAGAATTTTTTTATAATATAAGATTAATATATGCTGCACAAAAATAACTTAAATAGCTACGTTAAATAGTTTTAAGTAAAAATTCTGATGTGAAATATTTTTATAAAACTTGGGTAAAATTTCCCGCCGTTCTAGTGTTAAAAGAATTATGTTCCTTATTAATTTTTTTCTAATGTGAAAAAAATTTATTTAACTTCTTAAATTAATAAAATTTACATATTTTATTTGTGTGTAATACATAAAATAAAAGTTATAAAAATAAAACCTACATTCAATAAAATTTAACAATGAATATTCAATTGCATTTGTAATGCTTTGATATTTTAACCCTCTATCAATTGACGGTAGTTATAAGTTATGAAGATATTTCAAGTATATCCACGAATTTCACGCTATATCACAATTCATGATATTCTGATGAGGAGAGCATTATTTGGAGAATTCACGATTCTTTTAAAATTATATTAAAGTCATCATAATTTCACGTATTATGTTCTGGAGAAAAGTAAAATCGAAATGTTTTCTTTTTGTGTTCTTCATCTATACTAATATTATAAAGAAGTAAAGTTTGTTTGTTAGTTAGAGGTAAACTCTGGAGCTACCGAACCGATTTCAAAAGTAAAGGTATCAAAATGATGGTGTTAGTCAGGGTGGCGAGTAGTCAGGGAAAAACACAGTCAAAAAAGGCGTTGAAAACCAGTATTTTGTTAAAGAGACATTCGACTTATTTAATCCCTTTATATTATTCGAAGAATTTTCTAGAGGAAAATACTGGTAGTTCCCAATTTTTTTACTGTACTTTTCCCTGACCACACGCCACCCTGTTAGTCCTACTTAGAACGTAGACTATATTTTATGGCAGTGCCACTACCCCAAAGGGGGTGCAGGAGCAAAAAACGTTCTAAAATTGCGATTTTTGCGTTACTGAAGGGCCTAGTAATATGAAATTTGGAATATTAGTTACTTATAAGATATAAATGATGTCTAAGAACAGTTCTTGAACAATTCAAAATTTAAAAGGGGCGAAAATGCACAAAAAGCGTTCTAAAAAATTTCTGAATGGTGGTATCTACACAATTTCAGGAAATACCAAACCGATTAAAAAAATATTGGTGTCAAAATGAGAGTGACAACCCTTGCTCTAAAATAGGCTATGATTTATGTCGGTGCCACTACCCCAAAGGGGTGCAGGGGCAAAAAACGTTCTAAAAATGCGATTTGTGTGTTACTGAAGGGCCTAGAAATATGAAATTTGAAATCGCTATTTATTAGATATAAAGGATTTCTAAGAACAGTTCTTAAACAATTCGCAAATTGAAAGGGGTGAAAATGCGCGAAAAGCGTTCTAAAAAAGTTCTAAATGGTGGTTTCTACACAATTTCAGGAAATACCAAACCGATTTTTAAAAAAATTGTGTCAAAATGACGGTGACAACCCCTGCTCCAACACAGGCTATGTTTTATGTCGGTGCCACAACCCGAAAGGGGGTGCAGGAGCAAAAAAACGTTCTAAAAATGCGATTTTTGCGTTACTGAAGGGCCTAGAAATATGAAATTTGAAATATTAGCTACTTATTACATATAAAGGATTTTTAAGAACCGTTCTTAAACAATTCGAAATTTGAAAGGGGTGAAAATGCGCGAAACGCGTTCTAAAAAACGTTCTAAATGGTGGTTTCTACACAATCTCAGGAAATACCAAACCGATCTAAAAAATAATAGTGGCAAAATGACGGTGACAACGCTTGCTCCAACATAGGCTATGTTTTATGTCGATGCCACAACCCAAAAGGGGTGCAGGAGCAAAAAAAGTTCTAAAAATGCGATTTTTGCGTTACTGAAGGGCCTAGAAATATGAAATTTGTAATATTAGCTACTTATTAGATATAAAGGATTTTTAAGAACAGTTCTTAAACAATTCGAAAGTTGAAAAATGTGAAAATGCGCGAAAAGCGTTCTAAAAAACGCTCTAAATGGTGGTTTCTACACAATCTCAAGAAATACCAAACCGATTTAAAAAAAATTGCTGTCAAAATGACGGTGACAAACCAACTCCAACATAGGCTATGTTTTATATCTGTTTCCACTTCCCCAGAGGAGATGCAGGAGCAAAATGCGCGAAAAGCGTTCTAATAGCGTTCTAAATGCAGATTTGTCAGCAATATCTCAGGAAGAATCAAACTGATTTCAAACGTAATGGTAGGAAATAGATGCTGACAGCCTCTGCTCTAACATAGACGCTATTTTATGTCGGTATCACTATCACCTAGACGTTGCAGGAGCAAAAAAGCGTTCTAAATTTCGATTTTTGTGATTGGTAGGGGCTAGCAACTTGAAATTGGGCAAGATAGATATTTATTAGATATAAATCATCTTTAAGAACAGTTTCGAAAAAATTGGAAATTTAAAAAGGGGTGAAAAAGCTCGAAAGCGTTCTGAAAACGTTGTAAATTGGGATTTCTACTCAATCTCAGGAAATACCAAAGCTATTTCAAAAGTAATGGTTGCAAATTAATGGTGACAGTCCCTGCTATAACATAGGTTATATTTTATGTTGCTGTCACTATAATCTGAGGAATGCAAAAGCAAAACATGTTCTTTGACAATGTTCTTTGAAAACATGGAATTTGACATGTTAGTTAATTTTAAGATGTAAGAAGATGGTTTCTAAAAAATTCAAAACTTCAAATGAATTCTGAAATGAGCGTATTAATTGAGCATAAAAGTTTCAAAATATTTTCTAAATTATCATTTTTATTAGTTTTATTTCGTTTTATTAATTTAAGTCGCATTTCTGCCTAATTCAGTGTAATAATGATGTTTAGTCAAACTGTGTTTTAAATAGTAATTTTTGAATTATTCCTAAAAGTAATAAGTACCTTTTAATAAAATAAAATATTACCTTTTAATTAAATAAAAATTTAGTTAGTACTTTTTAATAAAAATTAGACATATAAATATCACTTGGCATATTTCAAATATTACGCGAGCAAAACCGCGGGGTTTGCTAATTTGTAAATAATCAACAACAAGAAATCCTTTAGAATATTATTATTGGCAATCTAATTACATACAAAATGTACACTATTTACATATTTACAGATGAATCATATTTAGTTGCTTTGTTTCTTCCAGAACTCGTGATTCTAAATACAATTAAAATTTCAGCAATTATTTTCTTCTATTACGAAGCCATGATAAACTAGTATGTTGTGGCCATCACAAAACTTTCTTCTATATAAATCACGTCAATTAAATCATTTAAATAGTAAAAGAAATTATATCAATTTATTCATATAAAAGTATACCTGAATTTGAAGTTTGATGAAAATTCGTGCATTAGTTATTGAGATAGAGCTGTAGGGGAATTCTAAAAAATGCAGCATAGCAGCGCCATCTGTTGAGCGATTTGCACCAAAACACAAACAGCACTAATTCATATTAAGGTATACCGAAATCTGAAGTTTGATGAAAATCCGTGTATTAGTTCTGGAGCTAGAGCTACTGTGGAAATCACAAAAAATGCAGCACAGCAGCGCCACCTGTTGAGTGATTTATACCAAAAGGAACAAAACATCAATTCATGTCAAGGACTAACTGAATCTGAAGCTTGATAAAAATCCGTGCATTAGTTCTGGACATTGAGCTATTGTGGAAATCGAGAAAAATGCTGCATAGCAGCGCCACCTGTTGAGCGATTTACAGCAAAACATAAACAGCAGTAATTCATATCCAGGTATACCTGAATCTGAAGTTTGTTGAAAACGCAAGCATTAGTTCTTGAGATAGAGCTACTGCGGAAATCACAAAAAATGCAGCATAGCAGCGCCACCTGTTGAGCGATTTACACCAAAAAGTGCAAAACGTCAACTCATGTCAAGCACTAACAGAATCTGAAGTTTGATGAAAATCCGTGCATTAGTTCTTGAGATAGAGCTAGTGCAGAAATCGCGAAAAATGCAGCATAGCAGCGCCACCTGTTGGGCGATTTACACCAAAAACTAATCAGCACCAATTTATATTAGGGACTATTTGAATATAAATTTTTATTAAATTTCGTGCATTAGTTCTTGAGGTAGAGCGCCCACAAAATTTGTGCACATACACACAGACAGACAGACATACAGACTCACAGAGTCACAGACAGACATTTTGTAAAAAATGTTTTTTGGAATCTCTGGCCTCTAAAACGTGTAAATCCGTCGAAAACCGAAAGTCGAAAATTTTTACGAATCCAATACTTTCTTCTTGTAAAGATAGAAGAAAGTAAAAATAGCACGATTTCATGCCCAAGATAAATCTCCTTTTTAAAATTAAAACAACATTTCTTCTATTTTTAGAAGACCAAGAGAAACTAGTATGTTGTGGCCATCACAAAACTTTCTTCTATATAAATCACGTCAATTAAATCATTTAAATAGTAAAATAAATTACATCAATTTATTCATATAAAAGTATACTTGAATTTAAATTTGATGAAAATTCGTGCATTAGTTATTGAAATAGAGCTGTAGGAGAAATTTTGAAAAATGTAGCATAGCAGTGCCACCTGTTGAGCGATTTGCACCAAAACACAAACAGTACTAATTCATATACCGGAATCGTAAACCGGAATCGCCAAAACACAAAAATTACTAATTCGTACACCGGAATCTGAAGTTGGATGAAAATCCGTTTATTAGTTCTGGAGCTAAAGCTGTGGAAATCACAAAAAATGCAGCACAGCAGCGCCACCTGTTGAGCGATTTACACCAAAAGGTACAAAACATCAATTCATATCAAGAAGTAACTGAATCTGAAATTTGATGAAAATCCGTGCATTAGTTCTGGACATTGAGCTATTGTGGAAGTCGAGAAAAACGCTGCACAGCAGCGCCACCTGTTGAGTGATTTACAGGAAAACATAAACAGCACTAATTCATATCCAGGTATACCTGAATCTGAAGTTTGTTGAAAAACCGAGCATAAGTTCTTGAGATAGAGCTATCGAGGAAATCACAAAAAATGCAGCATAGCAGCGCCACCTTTTGAGTGATTTACACCACAAGGTGCACAACGTCAACTCATGTCAAGCACTAACAGAATCTGAAGTTTGATGAAAATCCGTGCATTATTTCTTGAGATAGAGCTATTACGAAAATCGTGTAAATGCTGCAAAATGCAGCATAGCAGCGCCATCTGTTGGGCGATTTGCACCAAAACGTTACCAGCACCAATTCATATCGAGGATTAACTGAATCTGATGCTTGATGAAAATCCGTGCATTAGTTCTTGAGATAGAGCTAGTGCAGAAATCGCGAAAAATGCAGCATAGCAGCGCCACCTGTTGAGCGATTTACACCAAAAACTAATCAGCATCAATTTGTATTAGGGACTAACTTAATATAAATTTTTATTAAATTCCGTGCATTAGTTCTTGAGATAGAGCGCCCACGAAATTTGTGTCACATACACACAGACAGACTCACAGACTCACAGACAGACATTTTGTAAAAACATGTTTTTTGGAATCTCTGACCTCTAAAACGTGTAAATCCGTCGAAAACCGGAATTCGAAAATTTTTACGAATCCAATACTTTCTTCTTATAAAGATAGAAGAAAGTAAAAATGCAGTCTACTTACTGCGTTCAAATTTTACATTACTATTATAAACTAGTCGGATGTACCAATCCCACAACTTTCTTCTATCTCATACATGTTAATACTTCAAAATTCGCTATCACACTGCCAAAATTAAATGGCAATCTATGCATCTCACGAGGATTCTAAAGATATGAAATTCCGTGCATTAGTTCTTGAGATATGACTATCGCTGAAATCGTCTAAATCCAGCAAAATGCTGTCTAGCAGCGCCACCTATTGGGTGATTTATACCAAATCCTAATCAGCAACAATTTATGTCAACGGCTGACTGAATCTGAAGTTTGAAGAAAATCCGTGCATTAGTTTTTGAGATAGAGCTATAGCAAAAATCGTGAAAATTCCTGCATAGCAGCGCCACCTATTGGGTGATTAACACCAAAACCTAATTAACAACAACTTGTGTCAACATACAACTAAATCTGAAGTTAGATGAAAATTCGTCCATTAGTTCTATAGATAGAGCTATTGAGGCAATCGTGAAAAAGGCAGCACAGAAGCGCCACCTGTTGGTCGATTTACACCAACACATAATCAGTAGCAAGTCATATCAAGGACTAACTGAATCTGAAGTTTGATGAAAATCCGTGCGTTAGTTCTTAAGATAGAGCTATTGGGGAAATCGTGTAAATCCTGCAAAATTCATCATAACAGCGCCACCTGTTGGGCGATTTACACCAAAACGTAATCAGCATCAATTCATATCAAGGACTAACTAAATCTGAAGTTTGATCAAAATCCGTGCATTAGTTCATGAGATAGAGCTATTGCGAAAATCGTGGAAAATGCAGCATAGCAGCGCCACCTGTTGAGCGATTTGCACCAAAAACTAATCAGCATCAATTTGTATTAGGGACTCACTGAATATCAATTTTTATTAAATTCCGTGCATTAGTTCTTGAGGTAGAGCGCCCACAAAATTTGTGTCACATACACACAGACAGACAGACAGACAGACAGACTCACAGAGTCACAGACAGACATTTTGTAAAAACATGTTTTTTGGAATCTCTGACCCCTAAAACGTGTAAATCCGTCGAAAACCGGAATTCGAAAATTTTCATGAATCCAATACTTTCTTCTTGTAATGATAGAAGAAAGTAAAAATTAAGGTACAAGAAAAATGTTTTTAATATCAATTATCTAGTCAAATCAGGTGATCATTGGCGCCGTTTCAGTCTGGCCGTAGGGGGCACGAACAGGGAGTTGCGTAAATATTCCACAAACTACACCACGATGAAGAAATAAAATTATTCTAAATGATCATGAATTACACTATACATAAATACAATACAAATCAAAATACAGGGTGTCCATAATTAAACGACCCTACCTTAAATTTGTCTACAGACAAAACTATTGTTCATAAAGTTGTGAAATTTTAGGAAAGCCATAATAAAAGGATTGGAGTTTGTTTAAGCTAAAAAAAAAAACTAAATAAAAATAGCTTAAAATTTCCCCACCAGAGGAAGATTTTTAATAAATTACACGTTTAGCATTAAGATAGTTTAGAAATTTTATTTAAGGGATGTTCATAATTAATCGAGCCTATTTTAAAGTTGTCTACAAATGAAACTATTGTTCAGAATGTTGTGAAATTTTTCGGAGGACATAATAAAAGTATGAAAATTTGTTTGAGCGAAAAAAAGGAAGTCATTTTTTAACGAATTACACGTTTAGCATACATTTACGATAGTTTAAGAAATTTTGTTATAACCAAACATGTTTTGCATGATTTTATTATATTATTGCAAATATTATTTCTAAAAATTTGTTTGATGACGATAAATAAAGATCTAAGATGTGAAGAATAATGCTCTTCTTCGCATTAATTTGTATGGTGTAAAACAAACATTAAAACACAGAATTCTCACATGATGACTTTTCCACAAATGTGAATTTGTTCTATAGCATCTTTTTTTTTTCACCTTAAAAAAAAACTAATTGCATATTTTATATAAAACCTTTGTAATTATTCAATTTCTGTAATAAAAAATAGGTACTTTTTTCTGGTTTTTCCAAATATTAAGCGACCGTTAAGGGGTTAATAAAATCAGTTTTTTTTTTAGTTTGTCAGTTCTAAATTGTATAGGAAATTTATGGGTCTTTACTAAATGAATTATTTATTTTCAATTCACTAGACCTTATCTTGTCGTTTCTACCCATAAAGGTTTTAGTAACTTTTCCTAACTTCCACAAACTTCTTGGTAATTGTTCATCATGTACAAGAACCACATCGTCTACTTTAAAGTCAGAAGTTTTGTTCTGGCCCGTGTAGTGAGCAGATTTTAAATTGAGAAGATACTCATTTTTCCAAGGCTTCCAAAAATGATTTAGAAGAGTCTAGCGTAAACGAAAGAGTTTCACTAAAGATTCTTTGGTGACTGGTAAAATTAAATCGTTCACTTTTATGGTAGGTAAACACAAGATACGTTTATCGATTAAAAAATGTGCAGGTGTAAGGAGGTACAGGAGATGGTTCTTCTAACTCGGAATACGTGTAAGTCAATGGATGAGAATTTATTATAGCTTCTACTTCTATTAGAAGCGTTTCTAATTCACTTAATGTTAAAGAAGATCATCCGATAACTTTACATAAGCTAGTTTTCACTCAGCTAACCATTCGCACATAGACGCCACCCCACCAGGCTGCATGCTCTACAATATACTTCTAGGAAGTTCCCTGACTGGCGTAAAATTCTTTAACATCAGGATAGTGAATTACTTTCCACATTTCGTTTAGTTCAAGATCAGCTCTTTTGAAAGTTTTGGCATTGTCTGAATAAATTACAGCGCACATTCCTATTCGTGAGATAAACCTGCGAAATGCTAACAGGAATTCTACTGTTGACATGTCTTTTACTAATTTTAAATGAAGTGCTCTTGTGATAGTACACGAAAATAATAAAATATAAAATTTATTAATATGGTGCTTAATAGTACAAGCAAGGATAAAGGGACTGCAAGTGTCACCAAAAGTAGCTCTGGTCATTCTATAGGGTACTACGTTTTTATTCTTATCAAAATCTTCATAATATAAAAATCTAAGATAATTGCGATCTTCTTCGGCTATGGATATTTGTAAAAAAGCTTTTTCAATATCAACCAAAAAAGCAATTTTATGTAAACGGAATTTTAAAATTATATCTAAAATATTAGGATTCAAGTTAGGGCTATGATTCAAACATTCGTTTAATGATAGAGAATCAAAATATTTAGAAGAAGTATCATAGAATATGCGCATTTTTTGGTGTAGTTTTGTCGTCACGGATAACAGGTATGTGTGACATGTAATAGGAGTTATTAGGATGTTTCTCGGTGCACAATTCTATTACACCCTCATTAAACTGCTCTACTAAAATGGAATTATATTCCTTAAGTAAAGAATCATTTTTCAGGAATTTATTTTCTAAACTGGAAAACCGGTTCTTTGCTACTTCAATGTTATTTCTAAGTAATTCCCGAATTTTTCCACAATGAATATGCTTCATAACGCCCATTTACGAATTTTAAATTTTCTTTAAATTCTTTTATTACATCAAGATCGGTAATGTTCTTTTCATTGCTTTCTGCAACGCCAGCTGCTTCGAGATCCCAAAATGCTTTCAGCTGAGTATTTATATTTTCAACTGAAACACGCAAACAAGCTACTTCTTTTTTATTCTATTCTATCTGCCCTTGCACCGTATGACCGAAAATAGTTTCTGCAACGTATAATTCTTTTGTCAATTTTCCCTCGATTCCCTTTAATATTTTCCACAAAAACCCAGACCCTAGCAAAATATTTATTTCCTGTTCAAGACCTGTATCAGCAGGCTTAAAGCCTCTTGTTCTTATTATGTCTAGATGTTCTGGTTTTAGGATTTTTACAGAAGATCCAGTTATATTATCAACAACAAGACCTTCGATCTTTATCGAGTTGATAGGTTGCACAACACTGGATAATTCAAGACCAACAACTTCGTAACATGATTCACAAGGGCGTCTCCGCCCAAAGGGATAAACTAATAAATTTTCTCTTCGCAATGGTTTCAATTTAAATTTTTGTACTGCAGATCTCTTCACAAAACATTTTTCAGAACCACTATCAGATAACACGCGAGCCAACAAATATGGTTTACCAGCAGACACAGAAACTGTACAAGTCTGCAATAATTTAGCTTCATTTTGTTTATATTTTTGCTCTGACATCATAGATACAATTGCACCATTCGTTTCATTTTCAGGATTTTCTTTTGTTGTTTCTTTAAAACAAAACATATAGCTATGGGTGTTGTTACCACATTTGGAACAAGGGTTAATTTTTGTTCTGCAATTAACTGATAAATGCAATTTTAAAAGGCATTTGTAACAGCGATTTTCTTTCTTTAATTTGTATCGTTTTTGTTCATCCGTGAATTTCGAACAATTTAGTCCTATGTTTAGAAGACTTGCAAAATATGCAAAACTGTTTTGTAGATGTACAGGGTGATTATAATTATACTTCCCCTATAAACAGCATCCTACAGCGCAAACGGGTGAACGGAATGCAACAAAATTTGGTATATAGACTATGCACGAAATGCGCTCACGGAATTCCGAAAAAAAAATTAGTCCCAAAATGTCCACCAGAAGACGATTTTCCGGAAAAAACATTAAATTAAATACAATTAACGGGCAAAATAGAATCCAGAAACAATATTAACATTTATTGTCAATTCTGGACTCTGTTTTGGCTGTTTATTGCGTTAAATTTAATGTTTCTTCAGGAAAAATCGCTCTCTGGTGGACTTTTTGAAAGTAAAAATTTTTTTCGAAACTCCGTGAGCGCACCTCGTGTATAGTCTATATACCATATTTCGTTGCATTCCGTTCACCTGTTTGCGCTATAGGATGCTGTTTATAGGGGAAGTTTTATTATAACCACCCTGTATTTAAAGCAGCAGCTGAAGGTATATTTTTCTTTTGAGAAAAATTTTGATATTTACTTGAAGAATTTTCATAAACCTTGCTTTGGGAATTATTTACTAAATTAGTAGCTTCACGACATTTTAATTCCGTTTTAATAAAATTCATTAAATCAGTTACTTCACAATCCTTATCGGGGTCACGTTTTCGATGGAAATCTAGTATAAAATTTTTTGGTAATAACCTTAATAATATGGGTGGTAATAAATGGCTGTAGGAGCCTGATGTTACTCCTGACACATCAAGATTTCTAATACAAGCTTCAATATTATCGTACAATTTTCTTAAAGAAGTGACATTGTTAGTAGATTTTACTGGCTCAAGATTTAGAATTTTATTCGTATAATAGTTTATTATATTTTCCCGCTTCCTATACCTTTATTCTAACAACTTTAAACATGTAGAATAATTTTGATCTGTTAATTTGAAACCAGCTACAATATTATATGCAGGTCCAGAGAACAAAGATTTAAGATATTGAAATTTTTCAATTTTTGATAACGATTCATTTGAATCTATCTCACAAGTAAATTAATTGAAAAATTCAAAGAACTGGCTTGCATCACCAGAAAAATTTTCTGTGTTTAGTTTAGGCAGCTTCACTGTCTAAACTGGTTTACTACCGACTTTTGAACCTCAGTTTAGATTTTACATTTTTTAGCCCTCATCTTCATTTTAAATTTCAAACTTCATATTTTTTCAGAATATTCTCTACCGATTTTAGTTCTTTTTCATATACAGTTTTTTTTTTCCTGAATTAGCTCATCTATTTCGGAATCTAATTCCTTGAGTAGAACTCCCTTTTCATTTATGAGCTCTAATGATTCCATTAAAGAATCGCAATCAGTCTTATTAATATCAACTGATAACAATTTATCACATTTTGTGATTAATTTCGTAACAGCGCGAACAGTAGCTCTTTTACTTTTAAGCTTTTCTGGCTTATACATGTTTAAATTTTAATTCAATTTTCAAAAAATATTATGACAAAAAATGTTTATTTTCAACAAATCAACAGTCAATAGTCACGCAGAATAATAAAGGTATTTCTTACCTTCTTTCTCGGGTTTGGTCGGCTCCAAAAAATAATGAAGATATTTCAAATGTATCGATGAATTCCACGCTATATCACAATTCACGATATTCTGATTGGGAGAGCATTATTTGGAGAATTCACGATTCTTTTTAAATCATATTAAAGTCATCAATCACGTAATTTTCTAGAAAAAAGTAAAATCATAATGGTTTTTTGTGTTCTTCACTTGTAAATAATCACAAACAAGAAACCCTTTAGAACATTATTATTGACAATCCAAATTTATACGAAATGTACACTATTTACATATTTATAGATGAAACATATTGAGTTTCTTTTTTCCTTCTAGAACTCATCATTCTAAATACAATTAAAATTTCAGCAAATATTTCCTTTTATTACGAAGCCATGATAAACAACAGCATGATTTCATGCTCGAGATAAATTTACTTTTTAAAATTAAAACAACATCTTCTATTTTTAGAAGACCAAGAGAAAAAATGCAGTCTACTTACTGCGTTCAAATTTTACATCACTATTATAAAAAATTAAGGAACAAGAAAAATGTTTTTAATATCAATTATCTAGTCAAATCACGTGATCATTGACGCCGTTTCAATCTGGCCGAAAGGGCCCCGAACAGGGAGTTGCGCAGATATTCCACATAAGTGCCATTCACTTTAAACTTTCATCCCATGCTGAATATTATTAATATTCTAGTGGCACTTTGCAAAACACTCTTTTGACTCCAATTTATCCGGATACATGGCAGCAGTAGTTCTAGGTTTGTTATTTTAGCGAGGAAGGGGCATAACTTTGAAAAAGTCGATGTGTTTTGTGCCGACATTTTGTACAGATTGCCAATCTCGTCTTTTTATTGCTGCAAACACAGTAAAGGATATAAGATAAATGTTGGATTTTTTTTATACGTTCATTATGATCTAAGCATACAATTTGACAAGCTGTTTTAAGTGAACGGTGCTTGTGTAACAGTTGAATTACTCGCTGGTATTTATAAGTACCGTCAGTACACTGGCTGATGGAGAAATACTTATTGTTCACTTTTCGTCTCTGTAGTTATCCGTCGTTTTCGTCTGCTTTAAAATGTAATTACTAAAATGCAGTGTAGTAATAATTTTCCTAGTATTTCTTTTCTGTTTCATTATTATTTTTTTTATAGGAAATGAAAAAGTTGTGGCACCGGCTCTTTATTGCTATGCTTGAAATGGCATATATGAATTCATATATTGCATATGTTGAGATGCGGGAGAACATGTTGTCCCTGGAATATATATGCCGCATAATTAAAAGACTGCTAACAAGATCAAAACCTTAAAAAAAAAAAACCTTTCAAGGCCAAAGCATTTTTAATGCTAAAGTGTTAAAATAAATGATTGCCACAGAAATTTGCCAAAAAATTTATTGGTAGATATGAAAAAACCTATATTTCACATATTTATTAAATCTAAAATATGTTACCACAATTCTGGTGCCAATTGAAATACTTTGTGGAATTTTGTTACTGTATTTTATTCATAGTGTATTGGCGGTACTTTAAAGTATCACTTTAATTAATTATCTCTAAATAATTAAATTTCTTACGGGTGAGTATTTTTTTTATGTTTATCCTTTAATTTCCATTCTAGTAACTAAAAACAATTACATGAAAAAAATTGCAGTAGATCATAATGCAGTAGATAAAGGGTTAAATGTAAAAATTGATATAACATTACAGTAATAATAGATGTAGCAATGGTAACCATACAAAGAATGTACCTGATGCGAAAAACCACGACTGATTGTGTTTCCGAAGTTTTTTATTAACACTATTGCATACTAATAGTAATTTTGCCTTGTAAATTCCGAGGACTATAAATAAAGCGAAAATTAATATTTGGAAACCGTGATTAAAAAAAGAGGAACACAATTACCCTTAAAATCAGTTTTAGGTACCTTGTTTTTATTGCGGCAGTATGTTCATTGACCATTAAAAGAGTTTAGCAGAATTCAAAATTGAAAATATCTAACACACTTTTAAAATAATAATTTTTATTTTGCTTAATCGACAGTGCTTAGCATCACTTTGAGGGGCTTCCTAGTTGTCGTCAAATTTACGCCCAGTCTATGTGTGATTGTCCTTGTCTACTATAAGTGAACCATTGAAAAATAACAGTGTAACTATGGTATATAAACTACATATAAAATTTAATTTAAAATTAAATTTATTATACAAGGTGCTCCAGCTATGATGTTACAAACTTCGAGGGGAGGTAGGGTACACTTCGTCGACTCGGAATCATACAGGAAGGTCGGGTCGGAAACGCCTTCCTGACCCAGTAAGGGCATTGACAGTGCAGCCAGCTGGCTACTTTTTTCAAATTCAGATATCTATAGTCCCCGTATCCCCCCTTTATACTTAACCAATTAACCTTCATGTCTATTCAGCGAAGCTCCTTAACATAATAAACATGTATACATAATTTGAAGCAAATCAGATAATTCTGCATGGAGAAACCATTTCACCAAATTAAGGGGGGGGTGGGGGGTATTGGCTCCCCTATTTCTCCCTTTATGCTGAACATACGGACCTTCAAATCTAATCAGAAAAGCTACTTATCAGGATGAACCTAGAAAAATAATTAAAGTAAATTGGATAAATCAGCATGAAAACACATTTATCTAAATTAAGAGGAGGGGACTTCCACCCCCCTTTCCCCCTTTTATACTTAACCAATGAATCTCCAAATCAAATGAAGGAAGCGCCATATAGAAATAAACTGGTATATCAAATTTGAAGCAAATCGAATAATTTTGTATGAAAAATCCATTTATCTAAATTAAGGGTCACAAGCTCCCGTCGCCCCTTTGTTCTTAACCAATAAACCTCCAAATCTAATCAAGGCATCTCCTTAACATAATAAACCTGTATACCAAATTTGAAGCAAATCGAATAACTCTGCATGAAAAGCCCGTTTACCGAAATTAAGGGGGAGTGTCTATCCCCCTTTCCTCCCTTTATACTTAACTAATGAACCTCCAAATCTAATCAGGGAAGCTCCTTAACATAATAAACCGGTATACCAAATTTGGACCAAATCGAATATTTCTCCATGAAAACCCATTTATCTAAATTAAAGGGAGCTATCCCCTCCCCTTTATCATTAGAAAATGAACCCCCAAAACTAATCAAGGAAGCGCCTTATCAGAATGAACCTAGAAAAAAATTTGAAGCAAATCGGATGTTTCTATCAAGAGTTATCACGTTACGTACGCACATACAGAACCGGCGGCACATAAGCTCTCAGGCTTTGGTAGCCTGTCAGCTAAAAAAGTAATCCAAATAGATTTTTCTTAAGTTTAACGAACATGGCATTGTCTGAAATCTAACAAGTGTATTTATTTTTCATACTATTCAATTAGTATTCATAGAACAATAGGTTAAGGAAGATTTTTTAGAGACGTTTGGAAAATATCATATTACATCAAGATTAGATATTACAACTTTCTAATGTTTTTTTTTTTTTTTTTTTTTTTTTTTTGCGTTTAATCACACGCTCTGAAAAGTAACCTATATCTTAAATTTGAAAAGTGAAATATATTTTTAAAATAAAAGAATCGGCAACGGTCAAAAGAGAATTATGCAAACTTGTATTATTATTATTATTATTATTACTGAATATCAAAATATAGATGAAGTCCTAATAAGAAATGTATAGATATTTACTACAGTTACTCCATGTAGCTAGTAACAAAAGTAATTGTTAACATAAAATAATAATGAGAAAATATGTACTATTAATATTAAACGCGACCCGAAGTGTTTAACCCATTGAGGGGCGGTGGGATAAAATATATCCCACCTAATTTAAACAAGTTTCTCACCAGAAAATTTTTACTTAATTTTATATTTTTAACTTTGGAGGAAAGTCGTTGAAAAATTGCTTTTCCTTATATGCCATTCCATGCCAATTCAACCAGACCTTGTAACCCGACCAACAGGGATTTGGATGAAACTTGGTGTATATACTAATTCTATCATGATATGAATACATCAGAAATTTTTCCTTCCTAGACCTCATAGTTTGTTAGATATGGGGGGTCCAATTTTTGGATTTTTCTCAAATCGCACATTTCTGAGCCTGTGTTTTTAGACTGCAGTTCCATTTTCAAAAAATTGTTTCTCTGGATCTGAAATTCGAATCATCTTAAAAATATCACCGTAAGTACATAAAAAGATGCAGATTTTAATAAAAAAATATTTAAAAAATTAATTTTAAATATTTAGGGCCAAAAAATTAAACCAAAGTTGAAAGTTATGGTTATTTTTCCAAATTTTTGTGACTTTACGAAAAAGGCTCTACACAAAAAGGCAAATGAAATTTCGAATTTCTTTTTGTTTTAAATAAAAGTTTACACTTTGGGCTTTCTATTTATGAAATAAAAATGATGTCTTTCTCATGGCTTATGAAAAAATTTTGACTTAATTTGGGATGCTGTACCTATCAAGAGATAAAAATTTTAACTTTGCTTATGATACCTAAATAATTGCTGCACATTTTAAATTTAAATTTATTAATCATTTTGATGTATTTCCTAAAATGACCCTTAAAATCAGGTTGATTTATTTATTTTTATAACAGTAGAAAATGTGTATAGTATTGGTGCATATAACACATTATCTGAAATTGTGTTGTTCTCAATCTTATAGCATATGTTTGCCACATAAATGTACATCTATCATTGGACTCAGTGGTCTAGTATTTCTATAAATACTTTCACAATGGTAGTATGCAAAGAATATGTATAATATTTAATGGAGGGGTGTGGATATTGAAATCATAGATTTTTTACTCATTTTACTCGCATAAAACAAAGCAAAAACTTTACTTTGTAAATAAAAAAAAGAAGCACTTATATTAAATAAATTCAACAAGTCATAGGAACCACAGTAATTATTTAAGTACCACAGTTTAAATTAGACGTATTAGAGATTTTTTTTTTCCTTGAATGGTACAATTTCCCAAAACAGGACAAAATTTGTACATAAGCTAGGAGAAAGACTTCATGTTTATTAAAATTGAAATAATCATTAATTAAATCTAATATATTAAATAAAATTGCTTATAAATATTTTTAAATTTTAGATTGTTGTAATTTTTTTATGTAACAAAGAATTTGTTAAATTATGTGAAAATTTTTAAAGCTAAAAAATCAGAATAAACATTACATTTATAGATTGAAATTCAAAAATATAATTGAGCTAAATATAAATATAGAAATAAATGGCGTACTTTGCAGTATCACTTAGACTTATTTTGCAACATTCTATCTTTGTGCAATTTAAAATTTATATTTATTATGAATAAGCAACATTGAGAACTTTCTAATATATATTTCAATTTTCCTATCTTACTGCAACTCCAAACATAATAACCTAACAAAACATCGGCATATTAGGAAGACCTTCGTAATTTAGTACCTAAAATGTCTTTGTATTTCAAAATCGGTGGCTATCCCCCCTCCTCCCCCCCCACCCCCATAAAAAAAGGTTAAATATCTTAAGTGGAAATTCTCTTCATTTTGGTAAAGGTTTGTGAAAATTTGCAATTTTTGTATTGACAGAGCACCCATCACTAAAGTCAAAGACTTTCTATACATCAGGAAATATCTATTTTACAATTGATATAGCTTCCTTCTGTGTTAAACACACAAGGGTGACATCATGTTGCATATCATAAGATAAAATGTATATATTGTTAAAAACAGACTAATTTAATGAGAATTAATCACATAAATACTATGGGATTCGCGACTAGTTTCCATTGAGTGGCTCCCTCAATACACCTACTATCTCTTTAAAGGTTAACTAAAAACCTGGATGGAATAACAAATATACAGAATAGCTATATTTGCTATTATTTAGGTTCCATATATCTTTGAACTTTCATGGTATATCCATTTATACTTTTCTAGTATACAGGGTGCAAATGAAAGTCCCTTTAACCTGAAAATACTTGTGAACGGAGAGAGCTACAGCTATGCAAGTGAGGTAACGGTATAGTAAAGCGACTAAGCCCGATTTAATGAAAACGACAGCAGCGCCCTCTAGTGGCGAAATTTGGAAGATAGCCACTGCAAATCGAAAACGAAAAGAGATAGAGCAAAATTTCCAGACAGAAAGTTTTAGAGCATCAATTAATTAATAGAATATGACATTTGGTTTACATGGATATGATAAATCTTCGCCTGTTTACCCAAAAATGTCCGAAATCTATGCACTCCATTTTGTGTAAACGTTTGAATGGAACAGTCAGAAGTATGAAGATATACGCACAATTTATGCTATAAATACGTACTTATATCACTACATTTTGATAACATCACACACACAAAAAAAGACAAACGGTCTCACAGTGATAAAGAGTTAATATTCAGTATGTTCGAAAAGTTCGCCATCGCCCACGATACACGTTTGTATTCGTGAAAGTAATTCTGCATTCACATTTCTCGGCATGGAACGTCTATTGCAAGCCTCTTCAATACGACGACATAGATTTAACCCTTTCAAGGGCGAATTCCAAAACTGACAAATGGCATCAAGAATATTTTAATAAAATTTTGCTTTTGTAATGAAAGTGCAAATTAGCGGGTTTTTGTTTTCAGAGAAAATCGTTTGAATATTCTGGTGTCAGTCAATTATTTCATCAGTTTACGAACAGAATCCTTCTGGCCCTGAAAGGGTTATTCTAAAATTTTAAATGCATTGTAAATTGAATCTTTACAGACATTACAGCACAGTACAACGTCACAATCTGCAATTGTGCACTGCTACATTTCCGGAATGTGAATAGGCAAAGTAGAATCGTCACTCATCGATTTCGGACATTTTTGGGTATACAGGCGACGATTTATCTTATCCGTGTGAACCGAATGTCGTTTTGTACTAATTAATTGATGTTTATAAAACTTTCTAATTGGAAAATTTGCCTTACATCTTTTCGTTTGCGATTTGAAATAGCTATCTTCCACATTTCGCCACTAGGTGTGCTGCTGTCGTTTGCATTAGGTCGGGCGTAGTCGCTTCACTGTACCGTTACCTCACTTGTATAGCTGTAGCTCTCTCCGTTCGCAAGTATTTTCAAGTTAAAGGGACTTTCCTTTGCACCCTGTATACTATACAGCTATACCCAACCCTGCGTTGTATAGTTTTTAAAAAGTCTTAGTATTCTTTTAGCAACGGTATTTTTTTAATAATACACTTACTAATTCATATATTGTTGTACGGAACCCTCTGTGCGCGAGTAATACTCGCACTTGACCGTTTATTATTTAAGCATAATTTGAAAACTACTTGGAAGAAAAATGTGAAATATTGGATTTCCATAAAGCAGGACTTAACAAATCTAAATCCATAAAAAAAATTGTAGGTTGCAATTCATAGGTTTTTCGAATATTAATTTCATAATTCATAATTCATATCATAAAATTATAAAAATTGCAAATTCAGCGTATTTATATTTGGATATATTATTATTTTTGCTACACAAAAAATTAGCACATTAGGAGCATAATTTCAGGAGATATAAAAAAAAATATGAAAATGTAGTTTAACATTAGAAGCATTAATTTTGAATGCTTATAATTCAAAAACTTATCATTCAAATGACTTGAAATTTGGTGTCTAGGCATAGTTTTAACCACATATTCGAAATATCTCGTTAAAATTGGGTATTGTCATTGAAAAAAATAAAGTTTGCATTCGTTTTAATATAATTTTATATACGTCATTTAAAAGTAGACTTTATTTCCAGTCGTTCGGTACCAGTAACTTTCGTCTACGATAATTTGTTGAGGAGTTTGTAGGGGTGTGTACTTTTTTCCGGCCACTGCACCATGCTTTTTAAAAGATTAAACTTAATAAGCAATAACATCACTAAAACAATGTCTATTTTTGGTTACAGGCAACAAGGGGCTGTTCAAATATTACGTAAGCATGTTTTTGACAATTTTTGACCCCCCCCCTCCCCCCTTGTCAGCAAAAATAAGCAAATCGCAAACCCCCCCTTAATAATTACGTAAGAAAATTGCAACCCCCCCCCCCCTCCTCTTAAAAAAAATTAGGATACAATGCAAATTAAAAAAAAAACTCTACTCGACTTAAAAAAAATAATAATAAATGCTTGTTTTATTTCCTTACAATTCTATTTAAGAAAATTTCTTAGATCACAATTTTAGAAGAACTTAGCCATTTGAAAAAATTAAATTTGAACATGCCCATATCTATTCCGATGCTGACCACGGCTGCTCAAGCCATTTTTCCATATCTGTTATTACTTTGGTTTCCAGTTTTACTTGATTATCTTCATCGCTTTCTTTTCGGATGCAATCTTGATCAACTTCATCTTCCTTGATACACTTGACATCTTCTGTATTTTTCACGAATTTTGCGAAGCACATAAGTTCATTTGCTCGACGAGCAGCAATTTTCAATGGTCGTATAAGGCAGGCCTTCTCGCTTTTTTCACTGTGCTGAATTATTTTGTGTCTGTTTGCTGACTTCTGAGATGCATGATATTGGTCACAACTTCCACAAGTTCTCAATCAAAAAATTTTCAATTTTTACAAGTAATAATGTAAACTAAAAGTTATGATAAAATATATTTAAAATTTTAAGAATAAATTGATTATAATTATCTTTATAAAATAATCAAGAAAGACTGATTTCTTTTTGGTATGCCTTACGCAGTTCGTCCTCAATTATTTTTAGCACCAATACCTCTAACTTTTTGTCAGTTTTAGAAGACTTTTTGTAATGCCGCCACACATCATTAGTTTTACGTTGGATATCCTTCAAACGTTTATCTGATGCAGACTTTTTGAAACTTTCAAAAAGTTTTTTACACAAGATTTCTCGAAATGAAGACATATTTCTGATTTATTTATTTTAAACACCACTACACTACAGTACTGAGAGGTTTTCAAAACTCAAGAGACACCAGACAGTAAAGCAGTCGGTCATTATGGTTATGGGGTTCAACCACTTGACAGAGTAGGGGTGGAAACAAAAAAGATGGAATTTTACTTACGTTTTGGAAGCTTTCCCGGAAGACTCGTATTGTCACAATACAACATATCGCATCCGTCTATTAAATTCTATTCTATTCTATTCTCACAATTGGAAATAGTTGTAAGTTCTCAGAGATAATAAGTCCTCATGCACAGGGCTTAATTTGCACCGGAGCCGACCGGATCTCAGCTCCGGTACTGCTCCGTTCTTAGTAAATATTTAAATATTGGTCAGAATTCAGCGGAGCTCATAAATACAGGGCTCTGGAGCCCAGTGCAGCAACGCTTCCGAAAAAACGAAGTCTAAATTACCCTTTCATTCCTTCCCATCTCCAAGTTTTGCATTCTTTTTTACCAAAACAATTATATGTGACGTAATGTGTCGCACACGTAGGAGATGGAGATGAAACGGATTCAATTTTTATATCAGTTTGTGGTCTTGGCTAGAAAGCAGTCGAGCAAGGTTTTCCCTATTTCTATAAAAGCATCGAATCTTTCCAATAACGGTGTTAAATTTTTAATTTAATCTGATTTTCAGGGGCTCACCACAAAAGATCGTTATACGGAAGGAATCGATTGTAGTTTAAGATATGCACATTTTATAGGAAATTGAAAAACGTTGTTCCATTCTTCAGCATATAAATATAAATCTCTGTAAATTTGATTCATTTTTTCATAAAAATGCATAGCTGCGAACTATTCCTTTTTGGTGTTAACACTATTTCCGAATCATAATTCTTAGCACATTTAATCGCAGAATTCTGCAATTAACAACATTAAAATTAGGCAAAGAATTCTATTCGGAAGGAGTGATAGCTAAAAAGTGGAATAGTTCACAACTAAGTATATGCTGATAGATACATTTAAATATTTTATTTTTCTATAGAAAAAAAATACTTTACATTTTGGCAAATAACGTATGAAATATAAATATGCAGATTGCAGTGGCAGGAGGGAAGGGCGACGGTATGGCTATTAGTACTGGTACCGCAGAATAGTAGGGCTCGGCTCCGGTACTTTTTTTGTTAGAAATTAAGCTCTGCTCATGCATCAAACATGAACAGTCACCTCTAGATAAAAGAGATTGTTTATGTTTTCCTTGTGCGGTCAAAATAGCTGACATCAGAACTTCAAGTTAAGTATTCTTTTGCTATTTCTTTTTTTCAATTTGAAATTTTTAATAGTTTTTTTTTTTACAAGTTAAGAGATTTTGAAATTGTCTTACGTAAGCATCATTCAAACTCCCCCTCCCCCCTTGTCAGCAAAAATAAGCAAATCGCTACCCCCCTCCCCCCCCTTAGGTGCTTACGTAATATTTGAACGGCCCCCAACTGAAACTATAAATAACTTTATTTTTTAAATAGCAGGTACTCAAAAAATTAGTCTTAAAACTAGCATTAAGAAGCTAAATGATTCATTTTTCCCTACAAAAGACCGCTTAGCATATATAATTTGTATTATTTATTATTTAGACTAAAATCATTTCAAATAATTATTTTCTGTTTTTTTCCTTATTCTGCATTATCTATGGATCTTGAAACGTACGGAAATAGGGAAAGATGCCCGCTATTATCGTACCCCAGTCACGTTTAGGCCCTTGGAAGCAGGGCCTGATTACCAACGGGGCAAACTTACACCAATAAATTTTAAAAGAAAAGTTCGACTTATCTAAACGCCGTGTTCATGCAAAATTTCTGCCATGAATGAGGCAAAATTTTCTGTTTATTTTTAGTGGTAGGAATTTGCGCCGTGGGTAATCAGGCTCTGCTTGGAAGTTGTAATTTTCAGTGAAAATCTACCAAATTTGGATTTTACATAGACTAACTACCCACGCACATACAAACATAGGCAAATATCGTAAAAAATATTTTAATAATGCGAAAAATTGATTTTTCAAAAGTATCTAAAAAATGCAAAAGTAAAAAAAGGTCCGAATTTCGTCCCCCACCCCTTCAAAAAAAAAAATAATAATAATAATAATAAAAAAAATCTAGTACGCCGAGTATTAACTTATAACTAAACCAAATTTTTTTCTAAATAAGTAAGTAATTTAATTTACATTAAAGTAAGGCACAAAGAAATGTACCAATTGTCAGTGGGATAATAACATAACGGAACATTAGCCATCCAAACATGAGGAAAAAAAATTGAAAAAAAAATGTCATGAAAAAGCATACCTAATTTCGTCCTCCGGACGAAAATGAGAGCTGCAAGGGGGACGAAATGGGCCCACGCTACTTTCCAATGTGACGGAACTTTAGTTCCCGGAAGATGAACTGAGTGTCCTTAAACTCACTGTATGCTACTGTCAGTTTCTTACCAACGTAAAATACATGCAATGAATAAAAAATAAATACAAACAGTACAGCACATAACGTTCTACAAACGACGTAATAAGAACTCAGGTTTTCTAAAAATAGGGAATTCCGCGTCTTTAATTTATGTACGCTTCTTTGCGAACGAAACTTTCAACATTGACCCTTTTAACTCCCGTCCCCTGTGATTGCGTCATAAATGGCGCCACCTTCGCATAAGCGGAGAAGTTAAGGGGGACGAAATTAGGAGAGGGTACGAAATATGGGCACTTTACTCTACGTCTATATGTGTGGAAAGATTCATATTTGAAAAATCTGCAATATCTAAAATTAGATACAATTACTTTTCCCCGGCTATAAAATTACTTTTATTCATCTTCCAACATAGTTGAAATGTATTTATCACTTCAGTTTGTCTGACGTCTGTCTGTTCGCGCTATAACTCGTGTAAATACAGTAAAACCTCTGAATAGCGGCCACTACTGGGAGTACGATAAAGTAACCGTACTTCGGAGGTTGCCGCTATTCAGAGGTTCCACATTTTAAAATCTCAAAATTGCATTACATTAAAATAAAAATAACTGACCAAAACTATTTTATTTTTACAGTTAAAAAATACATACTATTATTTTAGACTAAAGAAATTAGTTATTAGCAGTTGTTTTTTTTTTTTTTTAAGCGTATCCCTTTCTCTAAATGCATAGTCATTTGGACAGATTTCTTGTAGAATTCGTTATCATTTTGAATGAGCGAAAAAGTTTTAATTTACCTGTTTCTCTGCAATTTTTGGGTCACTTTCATGCGACATGAGTCCAGAAATTGGGAGATTTTTCTTTCGAGAGTTCTAAAGCCAACCCAAAATCAACTTATCAATCTCCTCACAACTAGTTCTTTGACGCTTAATTTTAGATTCCAAATTTACATCTTGAAACGTCTTTTTAAAGTAAAATTCACTTTTTTTCAAAATGTCATCCATTTGGGTCCTTCCGCAATTTTCATTTCAGCTAATTTTCGTGTACTTACACCTTCTTTCTGTCCTGGATAACTTTTAACTTATCACTTAAAGTTAAAAAAAATTTCACTTTGAACTCATTCTTTTAGTGAAAAACACATGCTACACATAGACAAGAAATGTCATCACATGATTCACAAAGAATACATTTGACAGTAGTCATTTGACTACTGCTGTCCCCACCCCCCACCCCCCACCCACCCGCATCCTTTTCGCCACACTTATTTACAAACAAGATTTTGCTTAGAAGCCACTTTAGAGATTAGTAGGGAAATTGTAAGGACTTCAGATAACAAAATCACCTCTACATTCTTTGCAATCTCAGTTGTAGTTAAAATATAACGTAAAAAAATGCTGTGGGGGGGGGGCGTTATTCGGAATTCGTTGTTTGGAGGTTTTGTGTAATGTTATTTCTATGGAAGAGATTCGGTAATACTAAAACATGGCCGGTATTCGGAGGTTACCGTTGTTCGGAGTGACCGTTGTAGGAGGTTTCACTGTATTCTCCGATGGAGGTATAATTGGTATACGTTATTGAGGTTTGCAGCGGCATAGTCGGTATTTAAAATTAAGCACGTAGCACTGATAGTTAATTTACAGCGGAACTCCAAAAAATTCCATAACATTATGGCCTATAAGAAGAAATCATTTGCGATTATTTTAGCAGCGTAACACAATTTTAGACGTAGTAAAATGTATATGCATTACCTAGGTTATTGGGGTGCACAAGAAGATGATTACCATAGAGTATGTGTTGTGTAGCACTTACAGTAAGCGTACAGGCGAACTGAAAAATATTCCTTATATTACGGTCTATGAAGAAAATCGTTTGCGGCGTATTTTAATGGTGTTACTCTGTTACAAACATAATGAAATTGAAATTAATTTCTGAGATGCACTAAAACTTGCTTCCTGTAGAATATGCGGTGCAAAGCATTTATAATTCATTACAGGGTCACACAAAAGAGTTCTATTACATAATGGTCTAAGAGGAGAAAATTGTTCGCAGCGTATTTTAATTATTGAATATTAAAGACGTGAATTATCACATTGCTAGCAAGGCGTAAACCAACTTAGTGAAAAATGTCCAAACCGGGAATCGAACCCGGGCCCCTGGAATAGATCTCCAGTGCTCTACCACTAAGCCACAAGGATGATGCCCAGCTTGTCATCTCTCACTTATATAAGTCAGTAAGGCTGCTACCGCAGCACTAGATGGAAAAGTCTTCATGAGCACACAATCTAGTGGCGTAACATGAGACGCAAATAAACCCAGCATCGGTGAATCAGGTCTTTAAAATTCAATAATTTCAAGCGTAATTTCACTGCTGAAAAGTAGTTGAAAAATTAATTTAAATTATTTTAATTATGTTATACTATTTCAAACATCGTAAAATTAATATATATTACTGAGATTTACTACAAGATTCTTGCGGTAGAAATATGTGCATCGCATTTATGGTTCATTGACAGGAGAACATAAAAAATTTCAGATACAATACTGTATACAATTCTTCAGAATTGTAGAATGATTGCTGAAAGTGCGTTTTACGTTATGGTATGCGTTTTAAGTTAAATTAAATTTTTGTACACTAATTGGAGTGTATAAATTCTATAGATCATGTATAGAGCTATACAAAATAATTTGTAAGCATTAATGAT
Source organism: Maratus speciosus (assembly GCA_963932465.1). Lineage (NCBI taxonomy): Eukaryota > Metazoa > Arthropoda > Arachnida > Araneae > Salticidae > Maratus > Maratus speciosus. The sequence goes on from OZ010797.1 coordinate 483,018,052, forward strand.
AATGATCGTGAATTCCTTAAAAATGTTTTTTTATTTGAGTTACGAATTACCCAGCTCAACTATATAGTGTATAGTACTAACAGATGTTTGTAACATATAACTAAAATCATATACAGGGCTTTACAAAAACTGGATGCATGGCAAACTATGAATACTAATTCCTGGAAGTGTGATTTCAGCAGTTTTAAGAGTTTTTGCCGGGATTAAAAATCAGCTTAATATGTGGCGTGTATAAAAATACAAGGCTGTATAAAGAATTCAAGCACATTTCCGTTTTTTGGTAGAGAATGCTAAAAGCGAATTTTAAATTGTGTTATGCATTTTCTAAATAAACTAATTTTCATCATACTAAGTAGAATATATACAAATCCACAGATCATATACAGAGCTACACAAAAAAATTGGAGTACCTTTTCGGCTGTTTTTGAAATGTGTTTTTCAAAAGGATTTTGCATTTTCAAAAATGTTTAATTAGGTATTTTCCTTACATTATTAATGAGGGTACTTTTGCTAAAGTTTTCTGGAAGTGTTGGAAAGTGTTTCATAATCTATGCTTGACGCATGATTTTTCTTTTCCTGTTATACCTGAAATTAAACAATAATTTATATTTAATTTATATATAACTGCCATTTGCTTTGAAAATCGTTTTGATTTAACACCAGAAAAATATAGAAGATAAAATATAATTTAAAAATATAATTGATATCGGCGTATCCCTTGGTGTGGAATACGCTTCTATTCCAGATACATAGTTGTCTTCTTCAGACGATTATAAAACTCGAAACGAAATAAGAAGTAGAATGAAACGTTTAGGTTTGATTTCATTGACTTCATAGCTCGCAGCAAAATGTTTAAGTGTTTCTTTATGGGGACCTTCTGCATTTGGAGGAAAAAAAAAACCACTTTTTTATGATTTTTTGTAAGAAAACTGCGCGATGGATCTTTTTGAAATTTTAACAGTTTGTTGTACATATCTTAAGGTATAAGTAAGAATTTTTTTATTATACAGTCGGACCTCTATTTAACGAACCTCTATTTTGCGAATTTCTCTATTTTGCGAACTTTTCCTTGGAACCAAGAACATTTTGCGAATTTCTTCGTAAAATAACCTCCAAATAGCGAAGTGCATTCTCTATTTAACCCTCTGTCTACCAGAAGGGTCCAATGGACCCGACATGTATATTCAAAATATCTATTCAAACCAGAAAATTTCTTCAAAACAAACTAAATGTATAAATCAGACAATAATAAGTTAAATAAACAAATTAAATAGTTTTAAGTAAAAATTCTGGTGTAGAATGTTTTTATAAAACTTGAGTAAAATTTCCGGTAGTTCTAGGGTTAACGAACTTTTTCTTGTGATCTAAATTTTTTTTTCTCCCTATTTCTCAAAATATTTCTGGACATTTCAAACTTATTCTTTCTTTAGACACATTTTATGATGTTCAATGGCCTTGAGCTGCTTTTACAAGGCGCCTTGTTTGTCAGCAGTGAGAATTCGGTAAGTGCGGAGGACGAAGACGATAATCCCTTATAAAAAAAAAAATGTGGGTACAGATGAACAAATGAGAAAAAAAGAAGAAATTAACCATGATGTGCTGATTGATGATTGTATTTCACTTAATTCTGAAATTGAGACCTCGGAAACACTATCCGAATTGGATATTTTCGACAGTGTGAAAAATAAAAACAATACAGCAATGAATTGCGATGAAGACGAATAGGATGATGATGGAAATGGTCATTAAGCAGGAATTAACAAAACTTCGTATGATGAAATGCTAAACTCATTTGAAACAATCCGACGCGGATTATAGTTAGAAGAAAATACGCATGAAGAGGTTTTTGGTGCATTGCAAAGAGGCGAGACGTATTATGAGGGAAAGAACTTTTTAAAATAGAAAAAACTCAGGCAAAATTAACAGAGTTTTTCAGAAATTAAATTTAAGGACGCATATGTTAATGTATGGTAAAAAACTATTTGTTATAATAGTAATAAATACGATAATGTCATTTAAATTCGTTAATTTTAATGTATAACTATTTACTTTAAACAGAAAATACAGTGTATTCACGGACAATGTTTTGTTTTCCTTGCAGATTTCAAACACATAGAAAAAATGAATTGATGATGGATATTGGTGGGTAATTTAATGAAACAAATATATATAATTTATTTTAAAAATGTGATTAATTACTTTTAGTAAAAATGTTTATTGTTTGTGAATTTAAAATCTAGATTAAAGTATTTTAAAAGGTGAATCTCTATTTAACGAATTTTCCATACAACGAACATTTTTCCGGGATTTAGAGACTTCGTTAAATAGAGGTTCGACTGTATTTTGTTGCTAGTTATAAACAAATATGTTCAACTGCTTTGGAAAATTTCGTCTGGACGGTGGACATGATAGCGCCTTGTAAGAATTATCTGAAACCCAAAAATAAATTTGTTTCGTAAACTTCGTGAGCATAGCTTCCAGTTAAATTAAAGGAACCCATAAATTTATTTTTAAAAAGTTATGTAATGGCCGATTTAAAAAAAAAAAAAACATTTTTTTCTTAAAAAAATTCGTTCTTATTTGTTAGCAACTTGTTTTAAATAATTTTAGTAAAAGCTTTTAATCATATGGAAGGCAATTAGATAAGCTTTAATTATAAAAAAAAAATCAAGATGATCCATTGAGTAGGTTTTTTTTTTTTTTAATCTTGCCCACCGTGTCAAAAACGAATTTTTTTAACAAAAAAAAATGTTTTTTTTTCTTAATCAGCCATTACATAACTTTTTTTAAATAAATTTATGGGTTCCTTTAATTTAACTGGAAGCTATGCTCACGAAGTTTACGAAAAAAAATTATTTTTGTGTTTCAGATAATTTCACAAGGCGGTATCATGCCACCGTCGAGACGAAATTTTCCAAAGCAGTTGAACATATTTGTTTATAACTTAGAGTATAAACAACAAAATGTAATAAAAAAATTCTTGTGTATACCTTAAGATATGTACAATAAACTGTTAAAAATTCCAAAAGATCAATCATGCAGTTTTCTTTCAAAAAAATCATGAAAAAGTGCTTTTTTTTTTCTCTTAATGTAGAAGGTCCGCTTATGTGACATACCGGGTGGCCAAAAACGGACTGACTGATATTGCAATCTTCATTTTTACTTTCTTCTATCTTTTTACAAAAATAAAGTATTCGTTTCCTGAAAATTTTCGAATTCCAGTTTTCGACGGATTTACACGTTTTATGGGTCAGAGATTCCAAAAAACATGTTTTTACAAAATGTCTGTCTGTGAGTCTGTCTGTCTGCCTGTCTGTCCGTCTGTCTGTCTTTCTGCATGTGACACAAATTTTGTGGGCGTTTTACCTCAAGCACTAATGCACGGAATTTAATAAAAATTTATATTCAGGTAGTCCCTGATATAGATTGGTGCTGATTAGTTTTTGGTGTAAATCTCCCAGCAGGTGGCGCGGCAATGTAGCATTTTTCAGGATTTCCGCAAAAGCTCTATCTCAAGAACTAATGCACGGATTTTTATAAAACTTCAGATTCCGTTAGTCTTTGACATGAATAGATGCGTTTACGTTTTGGTGTAAATCGTCCAACAGGTGGCGCCGCTATGCTGCATTTTGCAGGATTCACACTATTTTCGCAGTAGCTCTATCTCAAGAACTAATGCACACATTTTCATCAAACTTCGGATTTAGTTAGTCCCTCATATGAAATGATGCTGACTACGTGTTGGTGTAAATCGCCCAATAGGTGGCGCTGCTGTGCTGCAATTTGAAATATTTCCTCAATAGCTCTCTCAAGAACTAATGAACTAATGCACGAATTTTCATCAAACTTAAGATTTAAGTATAACTTGATTAATATTGCTGCTGATTATGTGTTGTAGCAAATCGCTCAACAGGTGGCGCTTCTATGCTGCATTTGTCATGATTTGCGCAATACCTCTATCTCAAGAACTAATGCACGAATTTTCCTCAAACTTCATATTCAGTTAGACGTTGACATAAGTTGGTTATAATTAGGTTCAGGTGTAAATAACTCAATAGGTGGGGCTGCTATGCTGCATTTTACTGGATTTACACGAATTCAGCGACAGTCATACCTCGAGAACTAACGCACGGGATTTCATATTTTTAGAATTGTCATGATGAACACAGATTGCCATTTAATTTGGCACTGAGATAATGAATTTTGAAGTATTGACATGTATGAGATAGAAGAAAGTTTTGTGATGGCCAGAACATACTAGATTATTTATAATTTATTTTCTACTTGCATGTCTTTAAACTGTTTTATTGTTATAATTATTCATAGTGGTATGGCATATTCTGATGAATATTTATTGGCGCAAAATTAAATCCATTGTCTTTTCAATTATTACACAATTATACGAGTTACAGAGAATATAGGGCATTTTATCACCTGTTGCCGGCTGATTGGAAAATACTTTACAACTAGTGTATTAAATAATAATTAAGTTGTAAAAATATTAAAATGTTGCATCGCCATCTGAAACCCACCTTTGTACATAATTTTTGTAATTAGAGCCTATGAGGAATTGGGTCTAAAAATCGATTGCAATATTCCATTTTAGATATAAAAATCAGGTTGAGATAAATAAAAGAGTGTAAAACTTAGTACAAGGTTACGTTTTACAATTCAAGTTCAATAACGCAACCATGTTTAACATTGAAAAAATAAAATAAAGAAAGAAGATACATTTTTGCACTCCTGAAAGCTAATGAACTATTTAATTGAAACAAGAGTTTGCAAGTCAAACTGCGATAATTAAAACAAAAAAAATTTATGTGATAAGAAAAAGGTATAAGGATAATAATTCAAAATTTGAATACAAAGTAAACTTATACATAACACACCTAGTAATGTTTTACATGACACTACCCATAAACTTTAGTAAGAGTAATATGAGTTCGCATATGTGAACACAATGTGAATTAGAATATACAGATTTCGATAAAAATATACATTATATCGCTCACCAGCAAGAGAAGTGATATGTCTAGCAAAAATTCATTTTGCGTTTTATTACACTAATAGGTCTGTCATAGTCCGTCAACAGTCTTGCTTCACAAAAAATTTCGTAAGTATAATTATACGAAAAATCCCTTTTTTACGCTACATGTCCATTTGTGACCACAGAAGAGGGTTGGATTAAGTGGAGAGGTAAAATTACCCAACCCTCCAAACCTTATCCTACGTCATCAATTTTAAGTTTTTATGCTTTTATGCACGTTTTTATTCCTGCATGCTGAGCTAAGTGATATTATTTCATGTTACAGTAAAAACATGAATATTTTCTTTTGCCTCTGCCTTAAAATTTACTTTTACCAAAATGTGTCACTTTTCTTGCGGGTGAGCGGTATTAAAGAATATTTTATCAACGTAGTATAGATTATATAGTATAGATAGTAGTGATTATAGATTATTTGAATAACAGATACATTCAGGATGTTTTAATTTTTTTTTAACCCTAGATCTACCGGGAATTTTATTCAAGTTTTAATAAAACGTTCTACACCAGAATTTTTATTTAAAACTATTTAACTTATTTATTTACCTTATTTTTGTCTGGTTTATATACTTAGTTTATTTTAAAGAAATTTCTGGTTTGAATGAATATTTTGTATGTACCTGTCGGGTCCAATGGACCCGTCTGGTAGACGGAGGGTTAATTTGTTATGAATTAAAGGATCAAAAGGGATTTTGTTTAGATTTTGTTAGTTTATGACATATTGAGATTTTTAGGAAAATTAAACAAATTTGTGAAACGAATAAACTGTCTATCATTAAAGGGACATCTCGTTTAATTAAGGTAAAACATACTTGCAAAGCAGCAAATATAAGCAAACATACTTGTAGAAGAGCAGAATTGCTGGCCTTTACTTGTTAAAGTCAATACAAAATCAAAAAGTTAGTGAGAAAGAGCGGGCCGCCAGATGAAGGCCGCACTGATAACTTCATGGCTAAAACTCATTGAAATTGGTACAACAGCAGAATTGAAAACAATTTGCCATATTGTGATTAATGCATGAATAGCAATGTCAATTATGTCCAAAAGTAGGATTAGATCCAGATTTATTGTAAATATCATTTCTGTTTGAATGTTTGCTGCATTAATAAAATAACACACAAATGTTCTTTACTTTCTGAATGAGCTACCTAACTTATAGAATCTCAAGCCAATATATAAATTTAAATTTCAGAACTTAATAAAAATTATAACTATTTTGACATAATTATAAAACAACATCTGCAATATTTTTTCCCAATTGGTTCGACACCTTTAAAACAATTTATTTAAGAATCAGATATTAGATAACTACAGGAAGGGATAACTTGTTCTATTTCTATGCAATGCAGTCAACTAACGTAATTTTTCTTTGAATTTCCTCTCTTGAGATAATTATAGAACATCCATTCGTCATTGTTATTTAGCTGATAAACGGCCCTATAAATTACGAATTAGCGTCTTATATCACACTCTTCATAATATGAAAAAATTAAAATAATGAACCTCTGCTAAAACTTCTAATAAAATTAATTGCTTCCTTGGATAATTATCCGTCAGTTCTTATTCTACTCCACAAAATTTCAGAATTAATTTATAGCTACTTCATAAATTGAAGATAATGAACTTCTGTAAAGTATTCAATAAAATGCATAGCCTCCTAAGGCTATTTATTTATTATTTCCTTAGAGCCTACTTTTCATCACAAAATTATGAAATGAATGTTTCATAAAAATAAATTAAGTTAGTAGTTTGTAACCAGAAAAAATTATTGAATTTTGATTGGTGATTTAACACTTTGAGGTGCTAGCAACAAAGACTTTATAATTTTGAATTCTCACCGAAATAATCGAAAAATTTTATTTTTAAATAAGGCAAAACGGTTGTTTGACATACCCCATCCCCCCCCAATCTTAAAAATATAAAATTTAGTTAAAAGTTTCTGGTGCTAATCCTGTTTAAATTATGTGGAATATAATATATCCCACCGCCCCTCAAGGGGTTAAAAGCAATTTTTATAATCAATGGCTCGCGTTAATGCATGGAAATCTTTCAAGATAAGCTCAAAGAGTACAACTAATACAATATAATTATGCTTTCATCATTGTTCTCTGCTAGCTAACGAAACATAGAACAAGTGACAAGTGATCGAAACAAATGGTGGGCATATCAGAAAACTTGGTTATATTAGTACATACAACTTAATGGGTATCAAAAAGAAAGAAATAAGATTAACTGAGTAAGAGTTTGGTTAATTACTTACAAGCCTTTATGGGCATTTTTAGACTATCATATATTTATAAGGCATCCAATGAATGCAAACACAAGGACTATGATTGGGAAAAAAATATTTTAGTTTATTTCTGTCAATAATCTAATTTAATTCATATGTAACTTTAATTGAATTTTTCTTAAAAGTTCAATTATGTTATAAACTGTGAATTAAATAAATATTGCCAATAAAATACTTTATTCCAAGCTTTATTACGCTTGTATCGATTTTCATTGCATTCTCCAGGGTTTGCAAGAGTGAATAGTTACTCCTTCGAAAGAGTGAGTATTCACTCCTGTTTAGAGTGAATATTCACTTTACACGAGTGAGTATTCACCTTTCCGAGAGTCAATAATTCCACTTTTGCTCAGAGTAAATAGTCCCTGTAAACAGGTTGGGCATATTTTGACTCTGCGATAAAGTGAGTATTCATTCCTCCAGCGTGAATAGTCACTCTTTTTTATTTAGAGTGTAATGCACGGAATTTCATATCTTTAGAATCCTCATAATAGGTAGAGATTCCCATTTAATTTTGGCACTGTAATAACGGATTTGGAAGAATTAATGTTACGGTCGATTTCATAAATTTGGTTATTATTAATAATAACCGCTTTATTTGGTAAATTTGATAAATACAGCACATTAATCATATTTACCGGTTATTATTAATTCCCAATGAAGTTAGATCAATATGATCAAGTAAGATTAGTAACGGATATGTCCTTTACTGGAACATCTATTTCATAACTGTAAGAAGAGAATAGCAAAAATAATTCTTAAGAGACATTAATACTCTATCAGTGTGTTCTATCAATAGGGCGCCAAGGCTTAAGGGATTAAAGATATTTAATTTATAATTACTGAATCAATTAGGTAAAATCTTAAAACAGTTGTATAATGAAAGAACAAATAATTCAGATTTAAAATGCATACATTTACCAAAAAATATTAAGAAAAATATAGTATATGTTGTAAGTTTTAAATATTTAGACTTCTATTAAATTAATTTTAACATATAGCTAGTACTATATTAAGATAGGTTACTGTCAGAATGACACAATTCTTACACCTCTAATAATAACAAGTTGGAAATTGGTCGTCAAACGTGGCAAATGAGGTGCGTTCGTACTATAACTAGTTTTATAATTATTTTTTGCACCCCATATTGTACTGAATGTGTATTTATTTGCTCTTCATAAGTGCATAGTCTGTAACATCATTAAATGCACTTGCAATAATTTTTTCCCATTCCCCTTAATGTAACGGAAAACTTTTGACTGTACCTGTAATTAAGCTATACATCCGATTTTCATGAAATTTGAAATGGCTCGACAAAATTTTGCAGCAATTATATATTTAAAATTTCAGCCCATTCGGAAAGCTGTAACATCATTAAAATGCACTTGCAATAATTTTTCCCATTGGCTTTAATGTAAAGAAAAAATTTGACTGTCCCTATAATTAAACTATACATCCGATTTTCATAAAATTTGAAATGGCTCGACAAAATGTCGCAATAATTATATGTTTAAAATTTGAGACCATTCGGAAAGCTTTAACATCATTAAAATGCACGTGCAATAATTTTTCCCATTGGCCGTAATGTAAAGAAAAACTTTTGACTGTCCCTGTAATTTAACTATACATCCGATTTTCATAAAATTTGAAATGGCTCGACAAAATTTTACAACGATCATATATTTAAAATTTCAGACCATTCGGTTGGGTAGTTTTTGCTCTATTATATGCGGACGGACTGACAGACAGACGGACGGACAGACAGACGGACTGAACGACGACTATAGGTGCTACGTATTTATATAATTACGAAAGCACCTAAAAAAAGAAGAAAAAGAGGTCGGTCATTATGCCCTTCACCCGCACAGAAGTACCAAATTAGACGGCCATCGAAGAGTAAAAAAAAATATATACATTATGTCAGTTCGGGAGTTCCTAATACAATATTTTTATTTTTATAGCAAACAACAAATCGCAAACAAATTACGTTAAAAATACAATATTATTATATTTCTAACAAATTATTTATTTTGGCAGGAAGAGCTATTGTGGCATTTGAAGTTACAAATGTTTTTTTTTGTTGTTGTTGTTTTTTTTTTTTTTTACATTTCCAGCAATTTTATTTACAATTGCCATTACAATTGTAATATTGTAATCCTTGACCATCTAAGTTGGAATCCTTATGAGCACATTCTCTTAGACTTATTGCATTGACTAGCACTTCATTAACTGAAATTTAAGATTCCTTGCAGACAATCATTCTTTGTGTACAGTTGATTTAAAATTCCATGTTTTGTACCAAGTTTATATAAGTTTTCATTTTCATTAGAAATTATAATAGCTATAATATTTCGTCTATCAGCCTCACCCATATCTACCTCTGGTACTTTTATTCAAAAGGTTTTCTCCTGCATTTGCACTTGTAAATATTAACTTCAAAAGACGTAATATTTTTTTCCGTTTGCTTATTTAATTGAGTATTTATCTGTGAGTGAAACTTCTTAGATATTTTTTAGACTTCATCTAGTGAAAAAGAATCGTCTTCCTTCTTTTCTTCAAAATATTCCATTTCAACATCACCGAAACTTTTTTTCTCTTTTATATTTCAGAATTATGTTGTTCTCCTTCAATTACCCTTTAACAATTATTATCGTTTTTGACTGAACCTGGAACTGTTTCCTCCATTCTCTAGTCTCACATGCATATTTCCATCATTCATTTTGCTTATATCATCATCCTCGGTTGAAATTGCTGTCTGAAATTAGATATCATTTCTAGAGTGATTTCTTATACAAGACCTTCTTCACTTTACAAGACTTGTAATTCCTGACAAAGTATCGACTGGAAAATGGGGTATTAAACTTACATTCGCGTTACAAGTAAATAAAGCTTCATATAGACTGCGATTCATTCCAGAGAGATGTACTCTATTTTTCATAAATTGAATGAATTTTATTCCTTCTGAGTACATTTTTACCCGACTGCCAAGAAGGGTTATGTGTTTTACGCGTATCTGGGTATGTGGATTTCTTTATACCCTCGAAACATCCCAACGACTGGATGGATTTCGATGAATGAGGTCTCTGTCGATTCGTCTTAACCGTCCGATGGTTATAGGCTAGTTTTTTTTTATAAATGCAAAATCTCGGCCGTAAAATACAAAATGGCGGTAGAGACGAAAAATTTTTTTTACGCACCCTATTAAATGGCATATCATTGGATAGGTCTTCCAAAATCAAGACGATGTTTCATTGGCTATTTTACAGTCAGAAGCTCCGTTTAAATATTTTACAATCTGGAAGTTGTATAAGTATGATCTCTATAGCTTTACTGCAACTCTAACCTTCATAGACATCTATAGGCCTCATCAAAACAGTGTTTATAGATAGGAACTAACAATTAAACACAACTTAAAAGTCATCAAACAAGTAATATAATAAAAAAAAATTAAGTCAATTCCTACTTACGTCAATAAAAGAATTTTTTTTCACCTATTCTTCTTTCCTCTTGAATGGCGCTTAAAATGCATTGATCAAGAAGAGGGATCTCTCGATTATTAAAAATTAATTAATTTAATTTAATTAATGAATTAAAATATAAAAAAAAAAACTGGATTAACACAAGTGTCACCCACTACAAATTTTAAAAAATGTATTTGAGCTTGATTGGATGAATAATAAGTATTTTATTAACGATTGAAAATTTTAGCAACATATAATAGCGAAAGTGTGAGCTGATAGTAGGAATTGAAAAAATAGTTTCACATTTGATGAGAAATAATTAATTAGTTCGCTTTTTACACAGTCGGGTTTTTTAATTTTATAAATTTAATTGTTTATTCATAAATTGAATGAATTTTATTCCTTCTGAGCACATTTTGTACTGTTAGTTTCATGGCAAGCGGATAACATCTTTCAATGTCTTGGTTTGCTCTTTCAACTAAGCCTTGCGATTGGCTGTGTTTTGGTTTTCCCATGAAAAATATTGAGTAGATTCCACATTCCACAAATTCCTTCAATACTTTTATTAGCAAATTCTCGGCCATTGTCACTTTGCATGACTCACGGTGCTCCAAACATCGTGAACACACCTATTAGGTGATAAGCAACATCCTCGGCTTGCTTTGTTTTTAACGCTCTTAACTGAATAAATTTTAAACTCACAGCAAAATTTACATCAAATTAATACTACTTAGCACACAATAAGTCGAAAAAAAAAATCGAAATTGCGGCGAAAAATAAATATTAGAGAGCGTCCTGGAAAATACGGCCGCCTGCATTTAAAATAAACAATCAACTGATATCGTCAAGCTGTTGCCAATTAACAAAAACAAACTAGCGTGCTCACAAAACCTATCATAGGATTGCACAATAGTGAGGCGCTGACACGGAATAAATATACGCATACGTAACGAAAATCTCGAGGTATACGAACTGAAAATTTATTATACTGACCGAGCTTGATTGGTCATTATTAATAATAACCGGTTAATTTGATAAATTCTCATAAATTAATCATATTAACCGGTTTATTTGGTTGGCATTTGGTAATTATTAATAATAACCGGTTTTTATTAATGATTATAACATTAACATGTGAAGAAAGTATTGGGATTGTCATATCCAACTAGTTTGTTTCTGCTGTCATATTTCAGGAACTTTAATCTTAGTTTCAAAATAAAAAATGATATCTGCTTTTTAATTTCGTGATTCACATTTACGGATTCAAAATTCAGGTCCGGTCATACCACTTCTACAGAATGAAAAATTCAACAGCATTTGCCATGGAAACGTCTTTAAAACGCCGCTTTTCTGCGTCCCATTTTGCGCCTGAGTGGGTGTCACGAGGACAATAAAATATTCTTAAAAAATGATTTTTGTCGCGCTATTTGGGTTATAGTTCTAATACTGTCAATAAAAGAGAATGCAAATACGTAAACAAACATGTCATGTTTATTTTTATAATCACTATTTTTATATAAAACGTCATATTTGAACTATAAATACTTCATATGGTCTTAAAATGTGTTATATAATTGATATTTATATAATTCTTTATTTTTAAAATAAAATGTATGAATCACACATCATTCTTAAAGAAACGTCGATCCAGATTTTTAAAAGAATGTTTAAGCCGAAATCAAAATTTCTCAAAAGACATTTTGGAAAATTTCATCGATAATGTTAGTAAGTAAAGGGTTCGTAATTAGGTTCGTTCGTAATTCTATAAATACGTAGTACCTATAGTCGTCGTCTGATCCGTCCGCCTGTCTATCTGTCTGTCAGTCCGCACATAATAGCGCAAAAACTACCCAACCGAATGGTTTGAAATTTAATATATAGAATCTTTGCTGAATTTTGTCGAGTCATTTCAAATTTTATGAAAATCAAATTAAAATTTTAAAAGATATTCACAAAAGTTTTCTTCATTCGATTAAATCCTATCATACGCAATGTGTTCAATGATAGGTAATGATTCTAGGTTCCCATGGTGATTACTTCCTATTTAAGATGCGTCCTATTATTTCCGTAATACTGAATGTAATATACATAATCGTAATAAATTTTGTATTGATGCATTTTTCATAAGAGTGCAACAGCTGTTGCACTAAGATCTGAATATTTATAAAATTAGTTATAGTACCAACGCAGCTCTTTTGACAAGTTTCACGTACAATTTCCGACTTGTTTATGTTATTCAATTTTTTTTAATTAGTTATTTGAAAATATACAAAGTGTTTTGACCGAATTACATATATTCTGTACAGAAAGAGCTCTTGTTTTTATTGGATGTGATTTGACAAAAAAAGCATAACTCTACGATCATAATTTTTTGACAAACACACAAAAGAAAGAGTTTATCGTCACGTCCAGTTCACAGAATATAAACTTTTTGGAAAATATCAATCTGAATAAATGTGCATTAGATTTCACATGATGTCCTGATGCTTAATCCAGGAATGCGTAAGGAACAGGCCACTGAACACAATCCATCATCAAAATATCTACGAATATCCGTTGATGCTAATGTGTCGAATTAAGTTTTGTTAATCATTAGACATTTCTGTATATGAAGAGATTACTTCGAGAATTTACTGAATCAGAGAACGTTTTATAAATGCTATGTATCCGTAGAAGCTATTATGTCGAATTAAATTTTGTTAAGCATTAAACGTTTAAATATATGAAGATATTATTTCGAGAATTTACTGAATGAAAGATACGATCATACGTGCTATGTATCCGTAGATACTATTATGTCGAATTATTTTTTAGAAAAATCATTTAAACGCTTCAATATATGAAGAGATCGTTTCGAGAATTTACTGTATGAGAGATAGTATCATTAATGTTATGTATCCGTAGATACTGTTATGCCGAATTAAAATTTGTTAATCATTAAACATTTCAGTATATCACGAGATTCCTTCGAGAATTTACTAAATGAGAGATAGTATCATAAATTCTATGTACCCGTAGATGCTATTATGTCGAATTATTATTTTTTAATCATTAAATGTTTCAATATACGAGTATGAAGAGATTATTTTGAGAATTTACTTAATGAGAGCGAGTATCATAAATGTTATGTAACCGTAAATCCTTTTATGTCGAATTAAATTTTGTTAATCATTAAGCGTTTCAATACATGAAGAGATTATTTTGAGAATTAACTGAATGAGAGATAGTATCGTAAATGCTATGTAGCCGTAGATACTGTTATGTCGAATTAAAATTTGTTAATCGTTAAACATTTCAGTATATCACGAGATTTCTTCGAGAATTTACTAAATGAGAGATAGTATCATAAATTCTATGTACCCGTATTATGTCGAATTATTATTTTTTTAATCATTAAATGTTTCAATATATGAAGAGATTATTTTGAGAATTTACTTAATGAGAGCGAGTATCATAAATGTTATGTATCCGTAAATGCTTTTATGTCGAATTAAATTTTGTTAATCATTAAGCGTTTTAATACATGAAGAGATTATTTTGAGAATTTACTGAATGAGAGATAGTATCGTAAATGCTATGTAGCCGTAGATACTGTTATGTCGAATTAAAATTTGTTAATCGTTAAACATTTCAGTATATCACGAGATTCCTTCGAGAATTTACTAAATGAGAGATAGTATAATAAATTCTATGTACCCGTATTATGTCGAATTATTATTTTTTAATCATTAAATGTTTCAATATATGAAGAGATTATTTTGAGAATTTACTTAATGATTGCGAGTATCATAAATGTTATGTATCCGTAAATGCTATTAGTCGAATTAAATTTTGTTAAGCATTAAGCGTTTCAATATATGAAGAGATTATTTCGAGAATTTACTGAATGAGAGATGGCATCATAAATGTTATGCGTCAGTAAATGCTATTATGTCGAATTATTTAAAAAAAAAATCATTTAAACGCTTCAATATATGAAGAGATTGTTTCGAGAATTTACTGTATGAGAGATAGTATCATAAATGTTATGTATCCGTAGATACTGTTATGTCGAATTAAAATTTGTTAATCGTTAAACATTTCAGTATATCACGAGATTCCTTCGAGAATTTACTAAATGAGAGATAGTATCATAAATTCTATGTACCCGTAGATGCTATTATGTCGAATTATTATTTTTTAATCATTAAATGTTTCAATATATGAAGAGATTATTTTGGGAATTTACTTAATGAGAGCGAGTATCGTAAATGTTATGTATCTGTAAATTCTATTATGTCGAATTAAATTTTGTTAATCATTAAGCGTTTCAATACACGAAGAGATTATTTTGAGAATTTACTGAATGAGAGATAGTATCGTAAATGCTATGTAGCCGTAGATGCTATTATGTCGATTTTTTTTAAATCATTAAACGCTTCAATATATGAAGAGATTATTTCGAAAATTTGCTGAATGAGAGATAGCATCATAAAGCAAAGACCCATGTTCAAATAGCTTATTTTAGGTGCGCTATTATTAAAGAGTAGCATAAATGAATGACCCGGATTTAATTTTTTTCCCCAAACTATTACAAATATTATGATAAGTAATATATGAAAATAAAGAAGAATATTCCAAGTATTTTTCAATTAAAAATTGTCAGTGTGAGAACCTTTCGTAACACGACAAACACCTAATCTGTAATCAAATAAGTTCCACACATTTGACAGTTCTCTGCCGTCAACGATTCTTAACCACTTCACCGTCGACATGTATGGGGAAACAATTTTTTTTACCCTCGAGTTATCTCGGGGCAAACGGTGAAGTGGTTAAAGTAGCACCAATAGACTAGTAGGCAGCTACACGGACCATTGCCTCATCGAGTTGATGGCTGAAATTCCGGGATTAGACAGAACTCTATTAGCATATTAAAATGCAACTGGTCTGCCAAGATGTATCTCGGTGGAAACCACTTGCAGACCCGATTTTAGAGGTCGATCGGTAGTTTTATCATTGTGTTTAACTGAGGCCAAATGTGAGAAAACATGGAGAATCGAGGGCAGGAAAACACAATGGTAAACCTACCAGTCAACCATTAAAATCGAGTTTGCACGCGTTTTCCACCAAGATATGACTTAGCAGACCAGTTTCCTTTTAAAATGCGAATCGAGATTTAACTAAATCTGAAATTTCAGACTGCAACTCGATGACGTGATGTAGTCATGGGCGATTTCGATTTTTTTAATCGATTTAATCGATACTATGGCCAACTCGATTTAATCGATACTATGAATTTTTTAATCGATGTCTCTAAGACAAAATAAGGTAATATCATTTTCATTTTCCTTCAAAAATTGAAGATAAAGTAGTTGGATGTGCCAATCCCAAAACTTTCATCTTCCTCATAAATGTTAAAACTTCAAAATTCGCTATCACAGTGTCAAATTTAAATGATAACCTATGCGCATCATGAGGATTCAAAAAGGATAGGTTCGTTGAAGTATGTGCATTTTAAAAGAAAATATAAACATTGCATTTTCCTAACAAATCATTGAATTCGGCCCACACCCTCTTAGGCCAATGTCAGACGAACGTCTTTTTGCACGCTTTTTTCGATCTTACGCCATCCCTACACCTTCGCTAGCATGTGTAGGGACGGTGTAAGAGCGAAAAAAAAGCATGCAAAAAGACGTTCGTCTGATATTAGCCTAGATGTCCGCAACGGAAAATCCCAATTCAAAGAGCATAAAAGCGACAGCTGTAGGGCAGTATACACCCAAGCCTAATAAGGATCTCTTTATCTGAAAGTGTAACAGAATATGAAGTTTGATTAAATTCCGTGCATTAGTTTTGAGATATGGCTATCACGAATATCATGCAAAAAAAAAAAAAAAAAAAAAAAAAAAAAAAAAAAAAAAAACAGTATACCAGCGCAGACTGTTGCATGATTAACACGAAAAACTCAGGAACAGCTTATGTCAATGACTCATAATATTAAGTTAGATGAAATTCCGGTCATATCCGCTAATACCGTGTAAATTCTGAAAAACAATGTTAAATTAAGGGGTTGGTACGGGTGGACACCCCCCCCCCCCGGAACATTGAAATGTGCCTCATGATGATTTGAAATTTTATGCTTAATGGACAAAAGTCCAATTCCCCCCGCCCGAAACTCTAGAATGTTCCTCTCCAGAATCATAGAAATCTCTCCCGGAGAAAAATGTCTGAATTCAATACTGCTAAAAAAAAGCAGCATGGCAGCACAACCTTTTACATCATTTACACCAAAACCTAATCATGAACAACTTATGACAGAATATTAAGTTTGATGAAATTCCGTTCATTAGTTCTTGAGATATGATTCCTAAAATCGTTTAAATCAAGAAAAACGTGCTGAATTCCGGAGATAGCCCGGGGGGCCATGTCCCCCCCTTCCCCATGCAACATCCAAATGTCCCCCAGAAGGTTTGAGATTTTATGCTTAACGTACAAAAGTCCAATCCCCTTCCCCTCTGAACTGTCCCTCTCTGGATCCGCAGATCCCTCCCGGAGAAAATTGTCTGAATTCAACACTGCTGATAAAATCTGCATAACAACGCCCCCTGTAGGGTGATTTACACCGAAATCTAATATGCAACAATTTATGCCAACGTCTAACCGAATAGGAAGTTTGACGAAAATCCGTGCATTAGTTCTTGAGATAGAGCTATAGCGAAAACCTGCCGGTCCACCTGCCGGTAGATTTACATCAAAAAGTAATCAGCACCAATTTATATTAAAGACTAATTGAATCTAAAGTTTCAATAGATTCCATGCATTAGTTCTTGAAATAGACCGGCCACAATTTTTTTTTTTTTTTTTTTTTTTTGTCAGAGACAAACAAATAGACAGACTGACAGACAGACAACGTATAAAAATAGTAAAATCGTATTCCAGACAAGATCTTCTAAAACTATAAATCCTTCGAAAACCGGAAGTCGAAATTTTTCATGAATCCAACGCTTTCTTTTTCTAAAGACAAAAGAAAGCAAGAAAAAATTAATGCATCGATTCTGCCCGTAAATTAAGATCAGAAATGGCGAATCGATTCAGCAGTTTAGATTCGATGCCGATGTCGATCTTTAGATGCGAGCAGAATCGCTATTTTTTGATTTACTTCAATTCTTTAGATTCGAGCGAATCGATTCAGTTCAGATTCGATGCCGATTTTTAGATGCGGATGAAATTGTTATTTTTTTATTTACTTCAATTCAAATCACATCGCGTATGATCGACGATTCGGGTTGAATAGATTCCTCCAATTTTACTGTTTTAGTGGCAGAATTCCTGTAAAATTTTGTATAAGAGCCTTTTTTTTTTTTTTTTTTTTTTTTTTTTTTTCTAGGTTCAGTGTTGAATAGCGGGTTGATTTCTTAACTGCTCCGGTCGGGATGGGGGTGGGGTGGGGGGGGGAGATTTTAGAGTTCTGTAAGGGGGTATGCAAATTTGTCCATTAAAAAGCATAAAATCACAAAACTTTCGGGTGGGACATTCCAATGTTTCCCCGGGTCACCCCCTGAATTCAATACTAGGATAAATCGTTATACTTTTGTTTAGAAGCCTAGTTATTTGGGTTACTAGTTTATTACGTTGTATTTTTCAAGTTCGTCCCTTCTAATCCTTTCCGCACACCCCCCCCCCCCCCTTCCTCGCCAATCTTAATTTACAGGGCCGTTCAAAGTATGCATGCTATTTTAAAAAGGCCCAATTCTCGTTCTATTTTATTATAAATCCACATTTTGAAACCTTGACCAAAGATACATTTGAGGTCACCCCTCCCACCGTTTGAGGCCTACCTGTCCCCCGGGGATCATATTTATTGTTTCTTCCAAACCATCTCGTGTAACATATTGTTGGAAAGCTTTTAATGTCCTCTTTTATTTTCTGCCCCCCCCCCCCCCCACACACACACACTAGTTACACGCTCTTGGCACTTTTTAGCTCACAGGCTATCAAAGCCTGAGATCCAATGTGCCCGTCGGTTTTGTATGTATGTATGTACGTACGTAACGCGATAACTCTTGATAGAAATATCCTATTTGCTTCAATATTTTTTTTAATGTTCATTCTGCTAAGGCGCTTCCCTGATTAGTTTTGGGGGTTTGAAGATATTTGTATTGCAGATTTTGTATTATGTTTATGACAATTGTGCATCAAATGATAAGATGCATGAAAAATACAAAACTTTAAAAAAAAAGTCTAAGATTTATTTCGATTTCATTTGAACGGAATCTAACTTTTAGGGTGTTTTAAGTATCATATTGTATGAATTTCATTTTTATTTTTTAATCTTCAATTGGCTTAACCAATTTGTTACAAAAATTTAACATTAAATGTAGAACTAATTGAATGAAATGACTTAATATCTGTCCCTTCTCGGGCTTAAACAATGTAGGAAAAAAATTTTGTTTTTTTAATTGGTTCTTCAAATTATGTTTTTGTTTAATATGTCAAGTTTTTAAATGACTACTGCACTCAGATGAACGCATTTCAAATTAATAGAGAGTATCATAATCAGGCTTTGATGTATGCGGTATTGCATCTCAATGTGGGATGCAGTTTAACAATGTGTAATTCAAAATGTTTCACCACTGTAGTAATGCAGGTTGCGGTAGTTTGGACAAAAACTTCTAATCTGAATGTAAAAAATCTATAATCAAAACATAAAAAAATAACTTCACTTAAATTTAGATGCCTTATTTCCCACTCAGGAACGCTATGAATGTAAATGTAAATTGTGTTGAATGCTTACTGCTAATATTTAACAATATTATAGCTGTGATACAGTAAAAAATAAAAAATAAATAAAAGTTTTACTTAAATTTTTAAACCCTATTCTCCTCAAGGGGTGATGTAAACACGTCAGAAAATTATTACCTAAGTTTAACTTGGGGTATAAATAGTTCTCATCTCGGAAAAAAAAATACATTTTAAAATTTAAGTTATGTAATTCCCCACTAAGTTCGGTACCTGCGTAAAAGTAGCTATCCATTAGAAACTTTTTACTAAAGTATAAACTAGACCAAAGCAAAAACTTATTCTGAAAATATCCTTTTTATTTCCACTATGACGCCATATTCACCTTTTTTAATTTTTGAAAAAAAAAAAAAACTAGCTCAATTTAATATTTCACGTGAAAATCTTTCAACTAAAAAGAAATAAATTATTATTACGACTTTTGACATTTTTGCAACAATGAAGTAAAAATGTTACATTTTCTATGAAAAATGTCCGTTGATTTTCAATGAAAAAAGCGAAAATTGGAATTATTAAGAAAAATATTTGAATAATGTAAAAAAAATTGGCCCATGTTTCTCTCTGGGTTATAATTCACCCATATGCAAAGGCATTTTACCATTCATTTTGACCCTGACGTCAGGCAAACGTTTTTACACTTTAACCCCTTGGGGACGAGCGACACGTATACGTGCCGGAAATAGGCCTAAGAATCCTCGTTTATCCTCACCAGTAAAATTTTACTGTAAAATTTGCCTTATTTAATCCGAGCATTTTCCCGATTTGAATAGGCACAAACTTCTGTTTTTTAAAACCGGTAGTAAAGTAATAAACATTTCGTAAAAGGCTCCCGTCGCGAAGGGGTTAAATTTATAATATCATTAGAATTAGTAAAAAATAAAAAATGAGTGGCATCAGGGACAAAAAGGTGGGAAGAAAAAATGAAAAAGTTACGATCTCCAAAGGCTTTTCCATGTTAAATTAACATTGAGAAGTGACACTGGAAATAAATAAGTATTGTGTTGCTGCGCAATACTTAACATACAGTTTAAATTTTTTAATATTTTGAACAGTCGAAGTGTATGGAATTAGTATTTTGGTAACATTTAGTTAAAAATAATATTTGTTTTAAGAGACTAAGTACTAACCTATGTATGAGTTCGTTTTTAAACAATTTCTTTCGTCGAAATTCGACGAGATTCATCCCGTTATTAATTAAAACATTAGCTCCATTGCTGTAAATTATGCATTTTAACCTCATACGGATAATTATGGAGTCGAATGTTGAAGTCGATGTTCATACATTGGTGACCTGAGATATAGATTGACCCCCCCCCCCCCCATCCCTTTCAGAAGTTTTACATTCTACGTATGTAACAACCACTATTTTTTTCGAACTTTTCATTCTTTGTAAGCTTCCAAATCGATGCAATTCATTTTGAATTTTAAATTAAGAGAAACGAAAAAAAAATCGAATACGGAAAATACGATTTTGGGCATTACTCGAATGGCTACGAGTGATACTCAAGGAAATCGAGAAAAATATAATGTCATGTATTTTTCTCGATTTACTTTACTTATATGTATGTATTCTTATGTTTGTATTCAGACGAATGTATGTTTCTATTGGGAAATTTTCGTAATCAGGTTTGTAGACAAATTCATAATTTACTGAGCATTGTTTGATAAGCAAATTTAATAATTTGCAATTACTTGCAATTGTCCCAATTACTGAGGTTTACTCATTTTTTTTTAAATTCATCGTAAGGGAATATATTTCAACTGAAATGCAAGTGAACTTTCTGAAGTAAATGAGATAAACATTTTTTCTTGTCAAGATGTACACTAGAAAACAGAAATATGTAGATTACGAAATAAAAAAATTCTGTACGGGTTGGAAAAGATAGCTTCCCTATTTCTTGGCTTTAAGAATTTAGCTAATTTTACTGGAGAACACGAAGTTAAAATGCAAAGAACCCCGTTAGAGAATAATCATCAGTACTGAATTTCAATGGAAATTTCGCCAAATTAGTCAGATACAGCCAAATTGGCTTAATTTTTGACGACATATTTTTGGTCGCTAAATTTGCCGATATTTCGTCCAAATGTCGCGCAGCTTAGCTATAAATGCGACGTTAATGTATATGACTATGATCGCTTATGCTTATGATCGGAGAAATGAATACAACAATGAAAGGTAATTCGTGAGAAATCATGTTCACTAAAAGTCATAAATCAATCCCTGATTTTTTTAATGTGCTTCCTACATTTAGTGTACATTTTAAGAAATATACATATTTTATGTGTGCAACGTTATACACAGCAGTTTCGAAAATGACGGTTAAAAGAAAGTAATTCAAATGTATAGAGTTATTCAGCTTAATTCTATGTGGAAAAGTCGCATAAAAATAACTCGGATGCTTCCTAATATTTTCATAATAACGATATAACAACAACTCCGATGAATAAAGGTATCAAGTTTGATAGAGGAGTATAGCGGACTATCTATGAGTGTTTGTTACATACGTGTTACAAATGTTTACCTGCTGTCATATTAAATAAGTGTGGGTTGTGCCAGACGAGCAAGTCTTTGAAGGCGCTTTGAAGTTTTTTGCCGCTAACTCGATGGATCAAGTTCTCAAAGATCGGAGCTAAATTAAAAAAATCAAAATCTCTCAAATACATCCGGGGGTAATTCTTTATCTTTACCGTAGATTCTCTTATGCAATGGTTTCATTTACTTTTAAAATTTCTGAATTATTCTAAAGAACAACAAATTATGCTGCCTTCAGTTATGCACTGAACAGCTTTTGTCTTTGCAAACAAAGGTTACAAATTTCCCTAAATCAACTTATATTATTGGAAAAGGAACAGCTGTAAAATGTACAAAAATCAAAGAAATTAGTAAAACAATCATAGGCAGTTGGGATCAGAAGCTACCATTCTTTTGGCACTAACAGGTACTGCTGCATTTAATGTCAAAGACAAGGTAACTCACTCGGTGGTTAAAGAACCAACGTGTTTGAAATAGTTCGCTAATTTAAAAAGTCAACAATAAAACTACAGCTCAGAATGGATACAGTGTTATTTTTCATTATTGACGAATTTTCAATGATAGGATGTCGTCTTATGGCTGACCTTGAACAAAGATGTCTCGAAGGTAAAATAGATAGCATTTAGCCTTTTAGAGGCTTATTTGTTTAAATCCTTTGACGTATTAAGTAGTTACATCGCGTAAAAGACATCCCACTATATAAAAGACATTCTTTAAAAGTCATTTTGATTCTTCGCGGACAAAAAATGCTTAGAGCTTTTAAAAAATGTTTCGCATTAACAAATTCATTGAGACAAAACGACGATCAGCAGACACAGTTCCGAAAGACTCTGAACTCACTTTGCGTGAGTCAAGTTTTTGACTACCTCTCACCACTTATGCAAAAACGCAAAGATATACTGCTTTCGGCTAACTTGAATGATTTGAAGGTGCCATATGTCTTTTTCTCAAAACCAAGCAAGCTAAAGAATATAATCAAGAAGCACTTTTTAAATCAAAGCGGGGTCCAATAAACAAGAATTTTAGAAGATCACAATGATTAAATAGCAAGATGGAGTGAAGATGATCACGCGTCTGGACTTCAGTCTATACTTTCCTCAGCAGCTGGATGCAGGGTTATGCATTATGCTGCATACCAATATCTGAACGGAGTGAGAAGTGGTAAAAGTAAGTGCGATAAAAGATATTGCCTATGGCCCACGTTTTCAACCTCGAGGCTTGCCACAGGCCATAATAGTTCATTTTGTTGAGTATCATGAGCCATTTCTAACTGTATTTTTATTTATCAAACCTATTTGTATATTGGAAAGAAGAAAAAGCTTCATTCTCACGAAGTTAGTTACCTTTAACTGTTGCATACATTGCCATCATACATAGTCCCTCGAGTTTAACATTGTCAAAAACTGCTGTGAATATCCATCTAAAGGTGTTGTCACATAAAACAACTTATGTCATTTTTACTGTAGTTTGTCATTTAGAGAAAGTTCTATTGGAAGCTGTTTTCGCTAAGGACAGGCTTTACCCAAATTAGAAGTACGAGAGCACTTGCTGACAGATTAGAACTTGTGCATTACCCGAGGAAATTGACGACTGAGTTAAACACTTTAAAACGAAGTATCGACGATTGTTATATCAAACTTATTTTTATGCTATTAAACAGCAATCTAGAAAATAAAACATTTTTTTAAATAATATCTTTTAATTTTACGCGCCTCCATGCTCCGACATTTCGGCCTGACGGATACTAGTTATTATTATTATTATAACTATTAATACAGTTTTGATTAAAAATGTGTATTTAATAGGTATATATTTTGTGATATAAGTATGTAGAAAGAAGGTAGTTGCTTTAGTAAACAAGTCGAGAGACATGTTGGTCTGGGGGTATCCTTAACGATTCCTAAGAATCTTTATGATTCCAGATGTCCAGTTTGGATGGCGTACATAACACAATAAGATTAACACTTTATGTCAGTGGGAATTTATGACTGAATTTATGGTAAGCAGGTGGAAATTTCACCAAAGAAGCACCAGTGGCTACGACCGAGAAATAAGTCCCACGTCAGAGAAGGAGCTGACGCTGTATCGAGGTGAGGGGCGCTTCTGGAATCAGAGAGCGTTACGATATGAAGAAGCAAAAATGGCTGCGCAGTGGTTGAAGAATTAACATAGGGTCCGAGGGTCGGACCGCCCCCCCCCCCCTCCAATTCTTTTACGAAGGGAAGTATAGAGATATGAATATAGTATGAATATAGTCTGAAGTTAGCACAATTTAGGAGAAGTCGTAGAAGAAACGACACCACGGATGCTTTAATTGCAGAACGACACTAGTGAATGTAGTTTAGTCCTGATGTCCCGAATTAAAAGATAATAACCTGGAATTTAATTGCCTCGGATTCTGCCTCTAGTCCGGAGCAAGCGGCCAATGGATCAGGCCTGACCTATAGCTTTTGATCCTATGCCTTAACTCTTTCGGGTGTTAAATCTGCGGACTTATGACTCTAATAATTGATATTTAAATAAGTGGAACGATGTGTTTAAAAATGTGCGCATGTGCAGCAAAGGATGTATCATAGACTTTGTATTATACGCCTCTGGACCACCCGCAATAATACCTTACTCAGCTTCTGTGTTATGATTCACAGGTATTTGGTTTCCTATTATTGTTCCATATTGTTTTAAATTGAATGTGTACTGAAGTAACGTAGGTCCAATTTTTAATATAAGTAATGAATGGTCAAATTGATTACAGTGGTGGTCAAAATTATAAGGACAAGGCAAAAATAGCCAAATCTTGGTTACATTTGGCCGGAAACTTATGCAAATTTAATGGCTGGAAACCAATGAAAAACGAAGATTATTTTCATAAGTTTTTATGGAAATATGTGAAAAATTCATATTCATAAAATGTGTTATGGATTTATACAGCCATATGATATGGACAAAATTATAAGAACAACTGTATTTGTGTGTTCGCAAAAGTAAAATTTGCATGTTTTTTGCTCTGAACACGGAATTTCCGGACGATATAAATGCGTGGTAAGCGTTTGGGATCGTCATATTCTGTTTTTCAGTCATGCCGCTTAGGTACAAAGCTTTCGGAGTTTGAAAAGGGGAAAGTGGGTGCATTTAAAAGTTCAGGACTTTCTGTATGCCAAATTGCGACAAAGCTTAATAGATCAAGAATAGTTATTTACAATTATCTTAAAAATCCAGGTAAATATGGACGGCAAAGACATACAGGTAGGCCGTCTTCTGTTTCTGTACTTGAGAAAAGAATGATAATAAGGCGAGCTTGCTCCAAAAAACAAATGTCAACAGAAATAAAACGTGAATTGAACTTAGAATGCAGTGCTCGAATTGTTCGACGTGTTTTACAATAAGAAAAACAAAGATTCGCTATGGTAAACATATGTTACGACCGCTTCTTACAAAAGTTCATAAAAGACTGAGGATGGAGTTTGCCAAAAAACGCATTACTATGGGAAAAAAGTGGGATGATGTTGTCTTTTCCGAGGAGAAAACGTTTAATTTGGATGAACCAGATAGTTTTCGCTACTGCTGGTATGATCTCCGTAGAGAAAAAGAAATTTTCTCAAAGCGTGCATTTGGAGGTTGCTCAGTTACAGTCTGGTGAGTTTTCGCAACTGGTGGAACTACTCTAATAGTTTTTTGTGCAGGGTAGAATGAATTCTGAGAGTTATGTTGATGTATTGGACGATAATCTTTTACCGGAAGCACCGTTAATAACGAGTGGACACTATTTTTTCCAACAGGACAATGCCTCAAAACATGGTTCCCAAACTTCAAAATCGTGGTTTGATGCTAATTACGTGAAACTATTTGATTGGCCGGCCAGAAGCCCTGATTGGAATCCAATAGAAAATCTGTGGAGTATTCTAGCACACGAAGTATACAAAAATGGTATACAATAGGAAAACAAGCAAGAGCTCATGTCCTCCATCGAAAAAGCCTGGTCAAAAATTTCCAAGATCGTTCTTAAGGAACTGTCAAACTCCATGACGTCAAGGACTGATAAAAGTGATTGAGAAGAAGGGGGAGATTATTAATTATTAGTGTGTTTCAGGCAAAAACATTCATTGTCCTTATAATTTTGTCCAATTTTTACAATGACATATTTTGTTAATTATGGCAAAACATTCATATTTTGCATTTTCCGATGTTTTGCATTCTATAATGATTTCTATCATAAAAAAGTATTTTACGTATAAATTTCGCTTTATTCAGTTCAGAAATAAAAATTTTCTGTGCAATTTTCAATTGTTCTTATAATTCTGACCACCACTGTATGTTAAATTAAATTATGATGGGAACAATTAAAGTTAATTTAATGATCTCGCAGGTGTGCGAGATTGACAGTAACTTGATAGTTAAAATTTGTAAATAGGATTAATGTAAATAAATATTTAGTAATGTTAATTTTTAGTTCTCTTTATCATGGGTAGTCTCTCTTTAATTAATGACAATGCTTATCTTTCAGATTAATATAATTTTAACAATTGAGAACTTTATCCAGTTTAGCAAATTTACTTAGAGTCTTATGAGCGGTGCATTCTGGTTAACAATGCACGCGTTGTTGTGGGACCTAAACGTCTGTCTTCTTTTCGAAAAATCATATAACGCAACTAGGGTGTTGAAACACGGCTTTCCACATTATTTCTGAGAAAATTGGGTTGTTTATTATCTCCAAAGACTGACCAGGGTCAAGAGATCACGTATATATTTTAATCCTTATTTTTTTTTCATACTCCTATGAACAACAGGTTTACAAGGGATTAATTTTATGGCTAGCTTAATCTCCTCGTTGAGAGCGGGTCTTCTTCTTCCTCTGTTTTGTTATTTTAATATTTTTCCCCCATTAAATATTTGTCCCCCCACTCTCTTTTCCCTCACACACTGTATTGCTGGTTTGGATATTAAAGGGTTAAGTTACAATCCCAAGTGGGCCTAGATCCTCCAGCAATATTAAATTTCAAACAATTTGTTTCTGTAGATTTTGCGCTGTTATATCTAGTCGGACAGACAGACAGACGGAAGGACCAGACGACGACTATAGGTGCTATATATTTATATCTATATTATAAAGGACAAACATATCTGTGCGTAACGCATACGTCATTTTGCGAATGGCAATACTTTGAAATTTGAAATGGAATTGTGGTTTTGCAATTTTTTTTACTGCAAAATTTTAAACTTCTAAACATCTCACATTTTAAATTTTTACACCGTCGTATAAGGAAAAAAATGTACTTTTTAATGCAATTTGTTTGAAAGCTGTACCTCAATTTAAATTTGAGATATTAATTTTTTTGTAGTTTTTAATGCATTTTTTGTAATTGTGGCAACTGAAGTACTCCATTTCTGTTGAAAGTCATGGGCTCCATGGTTGAAAGTACAAGGAAAATAATGACGGAGGAAAGAAAATAATATATTACTGTACCTTTTGTTGCCATTCTCTCATAAAAACTGAAAAAAAAATTGAAATTATAATGCGTGCTATATCAGCGATTTTTTAAGTTTCCAAATATCGCACATTTTCAATTTTTACACCGTCAAATAGAGAAAAAAATCTACTTTCAAATGCAATTTGTTTGAAAATTATATCTTAATTGACTGACTTATTACGGTTTTTGAAATAACTAGCCGCCCGTGGCGACCAGATTTGTTTCCCTTAAATGTATGCTAGGCATTGTATCATGCTACTTTTATTCATACTTTAATTTACTTGATCAATCCTTCGCCAAATTAGAAGATTCAGATAGAGAAATCAAGAACTCGGTTTTTATGTTAGTCGGGCACAGGTGATAAATCGCCAAACATTGTACCCGTCGCTTTTTCATATTTCATTAATTTAGATTAAAATATAATAATTTCACTCATTTTAAAATGGATGACTTTAATTTAAAACTGAAACATTTCAAATTCATGAATTTCACTTTAAAAAAATTCTTTAAAAAAAGGAAAAGAAAAGAAAAGAATAAATATCATAAACCATTTAATTTCAACACCAAAGCATTGTTTTAATTTACCCCTCGAAAAATAAAAAATGCTGCTGGCGAGTTAAAACATGCTATTGGCGACAATTGCGGACAGCTAACATATAAGTACGAACTTTTTGCGATCATAGCAACTTTTATGTAGTTTTATTCGAAAAAAATATTTTGATGAAATAGGTTGCCAGAAAATACGTTGCCAAATTTCTTTTCTCGCCATGGACCTTTTCTCTTTTTCGCCAAGTACCTATACTGGAAAAATACCTTTATTTAGTTATTGTATTTTAAATGAAATGAATAAAAGACGCCACAGATGTCATATACGCACCATTTGACGCGATTTTTTTCTGACGCCAATGTCATATACGCACCGGGATACTTAACTGGCGCCAAACTGTCGTTATTTTGCTTGATATGGTAACACGGATGTTGTTGTTTATTTATTAATAAATTGTTTATTTACTTTTGTTTTATTTTTTTAAATTATATAAATTATTTTGTTTTATAGTTATTAAGTAACCTTTTTTTTATTTATTGTTATTCCCTTTTTAAAAATATTACACAATAACCAATGATATGCGTTTCATTCAGGAGTTGCCATTAAATAATTAACAAATAATCGGGATTTCTGTGCCACGTACGATAGCACAATATATATAGATTTTCAAACATGAATTATTTTTAGATTTATCTATCACGTGTAGCTCGATTACGAAAGATTAATCCGCTTAATGTAAAAAGTTCAGCATTTGTTTCCGTCTAATGTTCCTTAACAAAAATGAAACTTCCTCTATAGAAAAATAAATAAAATAATGTAAATAAGTAACAAATTTAACAGACATGTGATTGAACCACGCGCTTAAAGCACTGAAATGATCGGAAAGACTGCCATAAGTCGCAAAATCTTAACTCCTGGCATGCGGTGACATGTGAAAGTATCGCTTTTAATAAATTTTAAAACTTTATTTGATTGCATAATTGATATTTTTCAGATAGAAATTCTTTTTGATGTTAGTGTGCAATCTAAAATATATATTACATGTAAAAAAATAATTACAAAAAAAAAAAAAAAAAAAGAAAAAAGAAAAAAAAAGAAGAAGAAAGAAAAAAAAAGAATGGTTTTCACCTATACTCTGTAACCCGAGTAGCTCGGGTTCGATCCCCTAGTAATTATAATGACGCACCTAGAAAAAAGTTAAAAATTACAAATGAGATTCAATATCGTGTAACTGAAAAAAAAATTATTATGAATAATTTACCTACAATAAATAAAAGTATTTCGCTTGTACCATCAAACTGCTTAATGTGTCAGAATCGTTGGGTTCCAAGTGGTGATTGTTTAACTAGGTTTTTTGTCTATATACCCACAGAAAAGAAAAACTAGTCGGATGTGACAATCCCAGAACTTTCCTCACTCTCATACATGTTAATATTTCCTGAAAAATGCAATAGCATGCAGTGGTTAGGTGATTTACACTAAATCTAATCGGCAACAACTTATGTCAACTTCTAATTGGATTTGAAGTTTGATGAAAATACGTGCATTAGTTTTTGAGATAAAGCTATTGCAGAAATCGTGAAAAGTTCTGCATAGCAGTGGCACCTCTTGGGAAATTTACACCGAAAACATATCAGGATCAATTTATATCAGGGACTAACTGAATCTGATATTTGACGAAAATCCGTACATAGTTTCTCGAGATAGAGCTATTGCAGAAATCACGAAGAATGCAGCATAGCAGAGCCACCTGTTAACCCTTTCAGGGGCAAAGTAACTTCACTGCTAAAGTGTTGAAATTAATGATTGACACCGGAATTTGAAAACAAATATATTTTTAAATAAGAAAAAGCTATATTTCGCATATGTAATAAACCGAATTTTTTTTTTACCAAAATTCTGGTACCAATGTGCTGGGAATTAAAATTAAGTGGTTTCATAGAAATACCACCTCCCCTCAAGGGGTTAAGCGATTTACAGCAAAAGCTAATCAGCTCAAAGTTATATCAGAGACTAAATGAATATAAATTTTTATTAAATTCCGTGTGTTTGTTCTTGAGATAGAGCGCTCACAGAATTTCTGACACATACAGAGACACAGACTCACAGACCGACATTTTGTAAAAACAGATGTTTTGGAATCTCTGACCCCTAAAATGTGTAAATCCGTCAAAAACCGGAATTCGAATTTTTTTTTACAAATCCAATACTTCTTATAGAAGAAAGTAAAAATACATTAATGTATTAATAGTGATCAATTTCTTTATTGTAAAAATATAAGAAATAAAGCTGTAAATTCAAATTCTGATTTCTTCTGCTATTTCACATTTCTTCTAATTCTTCTGTAGTTTTACGGATGTATTTTAATCAAAACTTCAAAAAAGTTTTATGGAGTTAATGTTTTTAAAAAAGAATTTTCAATGCATTTTTCCGCAGGAATTTATATAGACGAACAACTTTTCAAAAAATTATTATTATTTTTTTTAACCTTCAACTTTTAAAGCTAAATATAAAGTAAATGTGTATTTTTCTATCTGCAGTATTGAATTATTTAAAATTATTTCTTCACCAGTATAACGTAAACGGAGAAACATTAGTAAAAGTTCAAAATTCTGTGACAGTCAATATATCTTTAAAAGTTCCTAAAGTTAATGTTTTCTAAAATGGTATACGTTATTTATTTTGTTTTGTTGGAAAAGTAAAGTTAAGGGAGAAACAAATAATTTATCTGTGTTTTATTGATCAAGTTATTTCTTAAGACGATATAGTATGAATTAAATTAGAAAAAGTACAGAAAGCGCAAACAAATATATTTTTTTTAATACATAATTTTTACTATATTTCTTAATTAAGGTATAGCAATATAAAAAAAAAACATTTTAATTGCTTTTGATTACAAAATTGTTTCCTCAACGTATAAATATGTTTAATTAATAAAAAGCAATTAATATTAATATAAATTAACATAATGAATTAGTAAATAATCATTACACAACTTGGAAATTGCACGTCAAACGTGACAAATGAGCTCCGTTCGTATTATAACTAGTTTTATAAATATTTTTTGCACCACATATTGTACTGAATGTATATTTTAGTGCACTTCAATAAGTGAATATCAATCCCATTCTATTCGAAAGGCTGTAATGTCATTAAAATGCACTTGAAGTAATTTTTTTCCATTGGCCGTGATGTAACGGGAAAAATTTGATTGCCCCTGTAATTAAACTATTCATCCGATTTTCATAAAATTTGATATGACTCGTCAAAATATTGCAACAATTATATAATTAAAATTTCAGACCATTCGGTTGGGTAGTTTTTGCTCTGTTATATGCGGACGGACAGACAGACGGACAGACTGAACGACGACTGTAGGTGCTACGTATTTATATAATTACGAACGCACCTAAAAACAATAATATTTGTCTTTATTGCCATTTTATACTTTTTTTCTTTTAAAATATTCCAACCTTTTTAGTGTTTAAAATATTGATACGGCTATTGCGGAAATCGTGAAAAAGAAACATAATACCGCAACCTGTTGGGCAATTTACATGAAAAACTAATCACTACCAATTTATATCAAGGACTAAAAGAATCTAAATTATTATTAAATTCCTTGCATTAGTTCCCGCAAAATTTTTGCCACATATAGACAGGTAGACAGACAATTTTTAAAATCAGTAAAATAGTATTCAGGACTTTTAAAAATGTGTAAATACGTCGGAAACCGTAAGTCAAAATTTTTCACAAATCACGAATTTACTTGTAAAGATATAAGAAAGAAAGTAAAGAGAAAAACAATATTTTTTTTTTCATCTTGATTTACTTTAGATAGTTAAGAAAAATAATTTGAAAAAATCTCTTATGGAGATCAGAAAATAAATTGTCAATGGCGGATTTTCCAACTGGATATTGAGAAAGAAATTGGCTCTGCAATCTATTGTTTTATTTCAAAAGCATTATTAAGTTTTGCATAAAATATGTAGCGAAGCGGGAATAAAAATAACATATGTACCATTCGGTTCTTTTTTAATGGAACTTCTTATGCCGTTGCCATACATAAGAGAGTTAACAGCAGTGTTCTCTATATTAGGAGTTTAGAAATCTAAATTTAATCCTTTAAGGAAAGACAAGACTGGGTGCAATCCTATGGGAAATATGCGAGCTTTAAGACCTGTTTTCTCGGAAACTACCCGTTTTGATAAATTTGAAATCCATATTCACTGGATTATGCCGAAGACTTATGGCAGACGATTTTTTTCTGTACTAAAACTTTTTATTTTAGAGTAATGGCAATTTTTCAGCATTTTTCCATTATTCAGAGAAAAAATATCTGAAACTAATTAAAATTTTTTAAGCCTGCTGTCACACATGATCGTACATTTATACTCTACTACCAATAAAATATTTATTGAAATCGCTCGAGTACGTTAGGAGTTAGCGGGTTTTTTAGCTGAAACGTATAACATTTCGGGGAACTGGAAATCTTAGACACTTCTAACTTGTGTAAAGTTTTTGCACAGTTTTATCAAACGGATGAAGTATATATATTAAATAGTTAGATAAATTTTAGTTACATATCCTGCTCGCCAAATCGTGTGTCACTTTCGTATTTTCGCGCCAAATATTCGAAAGTATTTTATTTTTTTTACGGACTTTCTACTGAAACTCCGCCGTTAAATTTGACTGATCCCTTATTACATACATGAGTATTTTTACTAGCATTTTTTTCAACATATTCTGAGTATGCCCTGTAAGGAGACCTTCCTTGTTAGAGGAACTGAAGCAGCGAATAACTGCAGAGTTGAATTCCATCACAGGGGATATGCTATCACGATTGTGGCATGAGCTTGATTACCGTGTGGACATTTGTCGTGTCACCGGAGGGGCACATATTGAACACCTGTAGAAACTTGAATAAATGTAGTTTTGAGGTAAATTTAAATTTTCTAAATATATTAATTACAACGTTCACAATCATGTTTTCTTTTTGTCCCATTCATTATGAATCACCTTGTATACAAAAGCCCATTTTCCAGTTTTATTATTTATTAACATTATACATTTAAATGAAGATTCAGTGCATAATATAATACTGTTTAAAACAGAATAAATCATTTTAGCCTTTAAAAAAACAAAACAAATGCATATGGATGCAAATTAAAATAGCAAACTACATACAAAAAAAATTTGCTGAATTAGATACCGAAGAAAGATATTATTTTATGAAACCTCAAAATGATAAGCTAATATATTGCCTAGCGTTAAAAAAGAAAATTAAAGTCAGTGAAGAAAATCATAATTTTGAAGCAATATAAGGAAATAAAAGATAGATTTTTTTAAAGTACTTTTTCTAATTTATTAAACAAAACTAAATTCAAAGTATTTCATTAAAATTATACAATATCCAACGAGTAACTATTATTTTCACAAAAGCATTATCTTCCAGACGCGGCAAAGGTTGCCAGTTTTTTTTTTCCCCAGAAATTTCGAATTCAACCCGGAAATTCTGATAAAAGAAATTATACTTTCTGTAATCACAAAAAGTCTGTTATTAAGTAAAGTAAAAATTTCAATTTCAGATATCTGGAATGAATTTGGAATTTCTGAATTTAAAAAAAAAGGCCAGACTGCCAACCCTCGACAAGGCCCGATAAGAATTATCTTGGCCTTAAGGGGACCGGGTAGGCGAAATTCAACCAAAAAATCGATTTTTTCATTTTTATATCATTAAATAGTTTAAAATTTCATCTTTTCAATGATGTATTACACATGTTTATACATAAAAGAAAGTGATGGATTTTTTCATTCTTTCTAAGAGCACTTCACAGCAGTGGGCTACTTTTTTTAAAATTCAGATTTCTTGATTGGCACCCCTTTTCTCAAGTGGTAAAATTAACATTGTTTTCGCCCAGATTAATATGTTATTAGATAAGGCGAATTTTACTATTTCAAAAAAGTGGTGCCAATTTAGAAATCCGAATTTTAAAAAAGTAGTCCACCGGCAATACTGCTTCACAGCTTTAATTGACTTTTTCTCAAAACTTCGATTTTTCAGGTTTATGTTTTTTTTCTCAATATCTATTAAACTTAAGAACTCAGATTTTTCTAAATGCTTATATTATGTTATAGTGCATACTTTAAAACAGGGATTTAATGATTTGTTGATAAATATTTATTTTAGGCAGTAAAATCTTTCCAAAAATGCTAATTTAAAAATGTCTTTCAATAAATAATTAATATTTAATTTTCAATTTCACTTAGAGAGAAAATGGTCTGTTAAAATACGTAAAGCATGTTATTCAAACTACTCTAAAAAATCTAGACCTCTATCTTTCACCATTTCTGAGAAAAAATACATAAAGTTGGTGTATTTTAACATGGCCGAAATAAAGCCTACCCGATCCCCTTAATCTAATGACCGAAAATACGCTTGCGGGCGGCTGTGTTAGGTCAGGTCTGTGTTCGTGGAAAACTTTCATACGTATGTACAACAACCAAATAATTCGCATTTCAAACAAAACGATTTCTGTATCTAAACACCAAACATCAAATATCTAAACACCATTTATGTACATTGTACTCCTCTGAAAAAATAAATAAATAACCGGAAATATTTCATTAAATTTACTGCAAACATTCTGCACTTTTATGGATTTGTATTTTTTTTATGTCAGTTACGGAAATTGTACAGTTTTTCAGAAAATGAAACTATTCTGAAAAATTGTATGCAAATTTCCAATATTTTTACATATATTTTTCACAGTGTAAGATGGTCACATGACTTGCATAGAGTTTGGACAGACCTCGTTTAAACTGTCAGAGGTACTGCTGTCGTTTGGGCGGGACAGTTTTGTGCAGATTGGTCGAATGCTACTATTTTTTTAAATATTCGCCTTTTTCATTTAGTCATTAAATAAGGCTAATAAATCTATTTACAAAAAAGTGGCGTGAATCAAGCAATCTGAAAAAAAACCCCGTAAAACTGGTAATACTGATCAGTGTTGATAGAGAACACTGCAGCAAACATTATTTTTATAGGAAATTTCGCAGTTCATTTCTCATACCAAAAATATCGTCTTTATCAATCCTTTTTTCTTTCTTAAATTAGACAATAATAAATGTTTTTTTAACGATTATATAGACTTATATTTGACATTTGTATATAAGTGGCTAATAAAACATGTTGCAGATTCTGTTTAAATATTCGGCATCTAATCACCTCACCAACGAGATAATTAGGTAACTCGATTAGGTTTTTTCGATATACGCGGAGCATCTGCATTTAAGGAATTAGAAATTTTTTAAAACTTTTATCGTATACTTTTTCTGGTATCAAATTTAAACTAAATTTATCTGTATTTTGTATTCTATTATAGTTAGCCTTATGAGATGTTGACATAATTTCATGTTTTTTTTTTTTCAATTTCTTCAAATTATAATTAAAACTAAACTTTAATGAAGTATTTTGCCAGAAAAGAAATAATTGGAATATGTATTTTCCTAATTTTTGTTAAAAAGTTATTTTATATTGCACAGACTATTTAAAAAAACTTAGAGTAGTGAACATTACAGTGCCTTTTAAAAAATATTTATGTTAACCGTACGAATTCAGCACATAACGGTCTCAGTTATTTATAAACCATTTTATATTAATAGCCCAGCGTTAGGAGGTTGAATTCGGAATAATTAGGGGAAAGCTGGAAATTGTTTTAATTTTTTGAGTTTAGGTCTAAAATGTATATGCTATGTTTCTTCCCTCGTCCTGACTTAGCGTTAGGAAATATGTATGGATTTATAGTCAAAAAACATGTTTATTTTAAATACCATATCAATATCTCAAAACAGCTAACTGTATGAAAAACATTACCAATACAAATGTTGTAGAGCTTAAAATTCTGAATAAAATGAGTACCCACATTAACATTTTTGTTCAACATTGTGGTCGCAATTCTATTTCAAAATTTGCCTTAATCTCTAATGAAGAGCTTGATGCCAGGAAGAGTTCAAGTTATCAATCCACCCTGCCTCCAATTGTTATATACATGTATTCTTGTAAGTTGCTGAGGCCTTCACGATATATTTTTGTAATTATTTTAGGGCTTTATTTTGTATATTTTGAAGATTATAATTTAACAAGAAAACATCACGTGAAAGCTTCATCAGTGTTTGAGAGGAGATTGAAAACAACAACATTCAAGTTAATCCTTAATTATTTAACATAATATCTGAAGCAAACTATTTGCATTAAAAAACTTTTGAAACAATTTACTTTTTTGAGATTTTGAAGCTGTGTTATCAATATCACTTTTTTCACTGCCACAATTTCGCCCTCTACCTCCAATAAATCAACTTCTGAATTTACCTTCTTCATCATGATGTAAATTTCCACCTGTTGGTTGGCTAAGTAAGTAGTGATGTCATCGTACAATAATTACGCGGCAATTTCGCTGAAAAAAATGTTGTTTTTCGTCGAAAATTAATCTAAAATCACTTCAGTAGTTGTCGAGAAAAAGGTATATGAATTACAGCTGTTTTACATGCCATTTCAATACTGATACCGCCAACCTCAAAATATAGTTTTAAAAGAAAGATTTTTTTTCGTAAAAATTATAATTCTTTTTAAACATTCCGAAGGTTTTAAACTTATATAAATTTAATTTAAGATGCTCGAATACAATCCGAAAATTATTTTTATTAACCCGGGGAAAGTCGCGAATACCGAATGTGTAAATGGTTTTTACTTTGTCATCAATAAATACAAATAGTAATCGTAACCTTACAAAGTCTATAAATTCTGAAATAAATTAAGTTGAAGAATACGTTTTGAAAAATAGTGGTGACAGTTGTAAAAACCCTACGCACCCGGGGTATATCACACCCCATGCGATTTCTCCCGTGTTAAAACCATCTTAATCCTTTACGTAAAATATCGAAGATTAAATCGTGCTATTGGTTCACCTTGATTTCCTCTAGCGAGAAAGCTCCTGCACACTCATTTGTTTGCTCACCCCCCTCCTCTCCAATTTTTTTTTCAACATGCTTAATTTTAATACACTAGGAGGCTCTGCCTCTTGCGAGCTATTTTCGCTAACCACCGATCAGATACTTGGGACTGCAAAA
The DNA here is from genome assembly GCA_963932465.1 of Maratus speciosus. NCBI lineage: Eukaryota > Metazoa > Arthropoda > Arachnida > Araneae > Salticidae > Maratus > Maratus speciosus. The sequence continues at coordinate 483,055,296 of OZ010797.1, forward strand.
CACGGTTTAATCTATTTTTTTTAGAGATGAATAAAAAGGAGGCTGCCAATAAAATAAAATAGATAGACATTTAACCCCTTGGGTACATTTGACGACTGAGACTCGTCATGCATTCGGCCACTGTCGTCTATTTTTATATTCTATTCATACCACTATTTAAAGGAAACTATTTTTGTAGTATTTTTCTCTTGCACATACTGTCAAAGTGAATATGAAAGATTTTTGTTTTGAGAAAGTGGTTCGAGATCGAATTAAAAAATAACCTCCAGTGGCAGCTCTGAAATAAATCCCTAATCAAGGGGTTAAAGATTGAATTAAAAAAATACTAAATCGCTTTTAAGGTAATTAAATGTCGTTCACTCTTCTATTTCTCTCCACTCCTTCCCTTCATAAAATTATCATCATGGAAAAAATGAACAACACTTAAAATCTTTAACAAAAAAATTATACTGCATGAAAAGTAGATTAAACTGAAAAATGTACAATTTCTTATTTAGAAACCTACAAAAATCGTTATTAAAATATAATTTGTCAATAGAAGACTGTAAATGGTTAAATACATATCTTAGTCCAATCCAATTCAAAGTTAGATGACGCGCAATGTCACTTATCATTATTTTAAAACAAGGTACTGACGAATGAATTAACTCTACATTAAACATCCTATAGATAAGTTCCATGTTGCGTTTCGAAGAAAAAGTAACATTTATAAAATTTCATTGTAGACTATGTTTTCAATTTATTTCTGAATTTTTTATAAGAATTTTTATATTTCGCTTTGAAACACATCTTGATAACGATACATATAACTGACCATGAAGGATAATGGTCTATCAATGTAAATGCCAACTTGTTCAAAAGTTTGACCTTGTACTTTATTTATGGTTAATGAAATGCTATACGAACTAGAAATTGTCTACGATATAACACAAAAGGTAATTGAGAATGTCCAGTTGATGTATTGCATTGAATAAGTGGCATATCAACCACAGGGTAGTTCCATGGGTTTTGTAGTGTAAGTCACATAGCTGATAACCGATATACTTCTTGGGCACCGTTATTTTCGAAAAGATTGCTTCGCCTTATTCAATTAATGTGATATATCTGATAAAAAGGCATATTTTTCAGCTTTAAAGTACTGGTAGCCAAAAGCCGTATTATTTGACCAGGGTTCGTACGGATACCGTTATTTTCAAGGCCCAAAATCAGAATTTTTTTACAGAAAAATAAATCTAGTTTAAAGGAGCGAAATTTCACCCTATTTCAGGAGGGATTTTTCATAAGAAAATACTGGTAGCAAAGAATTTCTTAGTCATGAAATTCAAGCACCCGTACGAATCGTGGTGACTTACACTACAAGAGCTCATAGAACTAGCCCCATAGAATCTTTTTCTTTTTTTTAAATCTTCGGTAATAATTTTCGTAGTCAAAATCCTACGTAAAATATGTTGAACTAAGAGGCGTGTACCATTGCACAATCCATCAGCAATAGAAAGGTTTCTAATTAGCATTAAAATGCAGCCCACTTCCAACTTCAATTTGTGAGGAGGCATTCCAGATGGAGTAAGTGAATAAAGATATTCATCCGAATATCTTTACGTTGCTTCTTCTTCTCTTGCATCACTCTTATCTATTCCATTTAATATTTCTGTCTCAATACTATAACTTATAAATAGTTCGCCTGATATTCTGGATAGTATGGTTTCATCCATTTAATTTATTTCATCATTTTGTGGTGATGAAAGTATTCGGGAAAGGAGACCGTTGTCTACAAGTGAAACATCATCCAAAAACCAATTGGTAAAATACGAGCAATGAAAAGCAGATGTATTATCTACGCGAAGTTCTGTAAGTTCTCCATTTCCTAACTGCAGAAGCCATTCTGCAAAATTCTCTGCCTTGACATTCACTCTCATGTTAGATCTCGAAGACTTTCCATAGAGGGGTTGATTTTATGCAGTAATCGACTATTTGTGGTCGGGTACTTTTATTCACAACGGGACAATATTTGACGAACATCCCCTCCTAATATGAATGTTTTTCCACCGAATTGTAGTGTATTATTCATGACATCACACAAAGTGCGATTTATGGTCTCGAGAGCTTTTGTAGGTATCATCCTAGCTTCATCCCAGATCACATCATCAACTACCTGTAGACGTAGTTACGGAGGAAATTGCAATAAATACAACCAAATGAACTAGCATTTACCGAAAATTTCTTACGTATGACTTAAAATTAAAACTTCCATTTTATGGATAATAGTAATAAGGATTAACGGCAGAAAATTAAGAGTTTCCACTCAGAAGGAAACATTATTGGAAATGGACAAAAAATGACGTCATATCTGGCAAATTATTTTTTTTTACTATATTTTTCCTAAATTATCCTTCTGTAATTGAAATACCTATATTATAGTAGCTGTTTTGACTTCAAAAACATTCAAATGAAGATCGTTCGATGCTGTTATAACACACATTTAGCTAAAACCTTCTACTCTATTAAAACCTGTGCGCGTACCTATGTAACCTCAATAACTCGGACACTACAGGGTTCATCGCTACCAAGTGTGGCACACGTGTTAATGGTAGGAGGCCCATGAACAATTCGGACAAAAAATCTAAAATTTTAAATAAATTTTATTTATTTTATGTTTTTGACGAATTTTTGCCTTTTTTATGTTCAACCCGTAATCGCGTGAGCTCTAACCAATGAGATATATTCATATTACGTACGCCACGCTGCGATACCAAAAGTGCTATTACACGAGGGGTCAAAGTCGCCTCAAATTCCAAGCGTCTCCATGTTATCCTATGGCTCCAGGGCAGGGCCGAAACTAGCCTTTATGGCGCCCGGGGCAAGCATGGATTTTGGCACCCCCCCCCCCCCCTCCACTACAAAGTAAATTTAAAAAAACAATTTTACTAAGTATCTAATAGACAACTTATTATTAAATTTAAAATATATAAATCTGAACTACGTAATCAGCTTTGCCAAACATTGATTCATTAAAACCTTGAAAACGGAATCAAAATGAATTTTTTTTTCTTGTATAGGCCTAAATGAGGTCAACATCTTGCTGTACGTTTGTATTTTTTCATCATAGTAGGTTTATTGTGTAATAGATGTGTTACCTGCTATGATAAAAAATGTTTAAAGCGGAATTTTTCCCGATTCTTGTGATTCCCTCTTAGAAACTTTTACTACATCTCAGCCTCCTCACAAATGATGAGTCTAGATACGCCACTGCAGGGTGGCAAAAAGCCTAGAAATGCCAGAAAGACGAGAAAAAAAATCATTTTGGGCGATAAAGGCGGGGGGCTTTGCTTTTCTAGATATGACGTGACGTCCTGTGCAAGATTTTTTACCGTCCCACTACAAATGATGTACTCTTAAACAAAAAACGGTTTTACTAAGAATTTTACTTTGTGCATTTCCCCTCCTGTTCGTTTTTATTGTCCGGGCAGCCATCGCCCATAGCAAGACGGAAAAAAAAAAGAAAAAAAAAAGAAATTCAACGCTGCTTAGCGGAAAAACAACAAACAGCTTTCATGGAATTTTTTTATCTAATAGAAAACTCAGACTATGAGGGGTCGCTTCGCACTTGTTAGTTATCAGTAGTGGACAGTGTCCGACAATAGAGATTGACCTTGAAAAATGGTAGTGATTTTCCTACACAGGAAGTGAAAGATACAAGGCAAAGGTGAAGATGAAAGGCATAGTCATGATACTTTTGGAAGGGGAGAATGAAAAAAGCCTTTTTTCTTATTCATTTGCAATTTTGTATTGTAGATGAATCTTTTTATCTATTTGTAAAGTGTAATGCATTTGATTAAGTTTTCCTTTAAATTTTCCGGCTGCGAGACATTTTTGTACAAATTTCGTATATATATATACATTCTTGTATCAAACGTCAAACAAAATCTTCATTCTGGCGCCCCCTTCACCTTCTGTTAAAGCGGCGCCCGGGGCACGTGCCCCCTCTACCCCCCCCCTAGTTTCGGCCCTGCTCCAGGGGATTCTCTTCGAAAGCAACTCTCTTCTGTCGGCGCGTCTTTGACGAGTGAAACGAAGCGAGTCGCCAGTAACAGCCAATCAAATGCTTGGAAATCTGACGATGAAAAAGGCTTTTCCCGAAAAGCCAATGAAATGTTTGGAAAACGAAAAAAGTGGCTTTCAAAAGAGGGAAATCAGACGAGTCGCAGGCGATTTTTGTCGCTTGGAATTTTTACGTGTAATTTAACCTTTAAGAAGCTGAAGCGGATATTATGATAATTCTTTTACCTCACATGCAAATAATTAGAGATATACACACTACGTACGCCACCATGCAATATTCAGAAGCTCTAGCGGGTATTACGATAATTCTTTTACCTCACATACAAATAATCAGAGATTATTTAATTGTACTTTATTATTACCTTTTTTTTAAAAAAAAAAAGTAAAACAATTTATTACAAATATCAACAAAACTTTTTATTCTATTTATTCTCTTCTTCCAAAGATGCTTTTAACTTCTGCTGCCATAGTAATATGATAAATTAAATTTCATAAGAAAAAGTACAGTAGTATAAAAATATTTTCCTAAATCGAATAGTTATTTTTGATTTGGGTTTTAGAATTAAATTCCTGAACTCTCGTACGTAGAACGGGTTAAACAGCTAGTTTATATATATTTATAAAAAATGTATATTTTCTGTATAAAATAACGTTGATTTCAAAAATGCAAAAATATACCGAGATATTTTTTTATTTTTTGTTGGGTTATAAAAACAAAGTAAGCGTATTATCCTTTTTTTTTTATTATTATGCTATTTTTAGGGTGTGGCAACACAAAAGATAGGATATAATTAGACAATTAAAAAGGAGAAATTTCTAAAACGTTAAATTATGGAATGTATAGTGCTATGTAAAGTTTAAATGAGTGCCATTCCCTTAATATTGGTTTTTTTTTTTTTTTTTTTTTTTTTTTTACCCGATCTACGAAAGGCACATTGAGAGAGAGCTTTATAATAATTTTTTTATTAATTGTTATTAATTGTTATTTTTTTAATTAAGAGCTTTCCAACAAGTCATTACTCATCACTGAATGCTTCCTTGTTCGGATTGTAATTGAATTGTTGCATTTTCATCATGTTTCAAAACGTTAAAGATGCAGCTGAGCTCTACTACACAGCACTATCATATACTGTTTGATAATTAGGTGATTTAATGAGATATTTTTTCTACAGCTACCGCACATTTCCCGAAAATCAAACGAAATTCGCCATCGCAACGCCACCTCCCAGGCCAACTTTTTTTTCAAATTTTTATACAAATCTCGGCGTGTAATATTTTATTTAAATATAAAATGCCAGAAATGTTGTTAACTTGTTCACTTAAACTGTAAAAAATCGAGAAATTCTATCAAAAATTGCTACCACAGTGCCCCTGTGAAGCAATACCCCCATTTTCAACTGGCACCTGGAGTCCATAGTTAAAAATATATATACGAAATTTGGTTCAATTCCTTGCTTCTTCATACACTTCATACACTTTTCGGTGATGCAATTATAAAAAGGGTACAAAAATTGCTCTCACAGCCCCCCCTCTTCCGACGGAATGACACAGAGAAAACGTAGACACGGATACATGTACAGACAGACATTTTCAGAAAACTGGAAGTCGAAAAAAATTTCGTTTATAATATTTTCTTCTATTATAGGTGGAAGAAAGTAAGAAAAAATGACGGTATAAGCCAAGGCTGTCCAAAATGGAAGTCGTGGGCGCTGACGTCCTTTGTACGTTTTCTTGGAACTTTTTAGTGCATTTCATAAATTCATATCCTCCAATTTCATTTAAAAAATTCAGATTCACACCAGAAAATCCAAAATGTATTTTCAGATTTATTTAATGTCAAGCTTTTCTTTATTACTTAAAATAATAATTCTTCTTCAAAAAATTCTGGTCTGGAATCAAAATTTCGGGATAAAAATAGAGGCCAAACTAGCAACCAAAGCGATATAAGTAAGCGTCCTATCTTAAATGGAAGAAGTAACCGCAAGATTAAAAGCGAGGTCACATCAATCAAGGTCACGCGCCACGTAGCGGATGGAGTGTGAACTACAGGTAGATACCTAACTGTTTTTTACTCACACCACTAAAATTATAAAGTTTCTTTCATCTTGATTAATAAATGAAGTCGATTAAACAAGGCGAAGAAAACCTCGTGGTGTCATGTGCATATGGATGCCCCTCTTGCTACGCTACTAATTAGCAATAAATGTGGCAAAACAAAATTCACTTCCATGAGTGGCTAAAGATTTAGAAAATATGCACCGCCCTAAAAGCCCGCGTATGTGGATTATCACTCCGTCCGCAAGATGGCGCAAGTGTGTTAATTTACGCCCGATTCCAGCATTAAGTTTGCACGCTTACTTATATCGCTTTGACTAGCAACCCTGCATGAAACTATTATTTCCCATTGGCCGTAATGTAACGGAATACTTTTGACTGTCACTGTGATCGAACTATACTTCCGAATTTCATAAAATTTGAGATAACTCTACAAAAATCTACAACGATTACATATATTAAATTTGAAACCATTTGGTTGGGTATATTTTGCGCTGTTATATGCGGAAAGACGGACGGATCAGGGGACAAATATAGATGCTACATATTTATATAATTATGAAGGCACCTAAAAAGGATACAAAACTCGCTAAACAGCACCATCTCCTGGCGGAATAACCCAAATTCAACTGAGAACTGATGGCTATACTCATACGCATATACATGTAGTTTAGTTTAATTGTATGCTTTATTTCATACAGGTTTCAATGATACAAAGAGAACACATGGACACGGACACATGTACAGACAGATATTTTCTAAAAACTTGCTATTCGGGTTCTTTAATCCCTTAAATGTGAAAATCCGTCGAAAACCGGAAGTCGAAATAAATGTCGTTTACAAGACTTTCGTCCAATATAGATACAAGAAAGTAAAAAAAGTCAATATAAACCAGGCCAGTCCGGTATGGGAGACATAGGCGCTATCACGTCCTTTTCAGGTTTTCTTGAAAGTCCTTCGTCCTGTCGCCAAAATTGTTTAAAAGTAAAAATCAATTGCAAAAGATACTTACATTAAAATCAATAACATTTTCCTGATTTTTTTTGTATATTATTATTGCAGGCGCAATTAAAATTTCTTGCATTTTTATCTGCAAAAAATTTTTTAAATTTTTTTTCTTCAGAAAAAAAAAAATTATAATTTTACTATTAACTATGTTTTTTTTCTGCAGATTAACTATACATGGAGATTCCGAATCGCAGAGTTTTTGGTAACTATAATACGTCTGTGCATCGCTACCACAACTGCTGTATTATGATATTGTTGCATGTTTTGAATGACGGGCTACGGTCACATGATTTACATGGACTTTGTGGAGGCCAGGTATAAACTGACAGAGGTAGTGTTATCAGAAAGGGCGGCGTTATTTTTTGAAGATTGTTTGACTGATAACACATTTTGAAAATATTTGCCTTATTTAATCTTTCGGTAAATACGACCAATAATTTTACTTCAAAAATCGATGCAGCAATCTAGCAATCTGAATGAAAAAAAAAAAAAAAAGACTCGCAAAACTGGTCACTGGTCTTTAGTATTAGAGAATACTACACAAAGCAAATTTTTAATAGGGAATTTACTTTATTAAAAAAAAAAAACAGGTGTCTGAATATGTTTTATTCTTACAAAAGTAAGGTAAAAATCCATCATAACCAATAATACATGCATTTTGAGGATATTTCATATTTATATTTGACTTGCAAATGCAAGTGAAATATTGGATCATGACTAACGTTCTGCGGATCTAGTATCGTATACAGGCATCTAATCCATGGAAGTATTAATTAATAGGAACTGACATATCCTTAAAATAGTGAAGCTTAAAGTGTAACCTCTTTTGCAAAGGCTAATTACGGAGAAAACTTCCACCAGTAAACTTAAATAGAAAAATTCTCCTTATTTAAACGCCTTAAAAAGGCAAAAATTCCGTCAAAAACAATGGCAAAAACGGATATTCATTTTTACTGGTTGAAGTTTACTTTGGTGGTTGTGAGACTCTGCATTCCCGCCATATTCTGACAACCGAGACAACCTCTTTTCAGTGTCAATGATTAAGATACCTGGGAAAACTGACACCACTAAAAATAAATAGAAAAAAATTGTGACTGAAAATTTACACAATTAAGCTTCTTAAACAAGGAAAAATCTTCTATTCAAATATACTGGTGGAAATTCCCTCGATGGTAATCAGAAACTTGTTCATCCGATTTCAAAGAAACAGTCACCATCTTCTGATAACAACCTCAGTTACTTCTCTCGCAACTGGTAGAGAATACATTATACGCCTCCTCCTCTCTATTCATAGCTCCATTATCTAATCCCCTCACAAAAGAGACGATTAGATAGCATAGCTTGATTTGGTGAATCATTTGAGCAGATAGCTGAATTACAGGAATTAAATAATATTTAAGCACTTTATTGTATATTTTTTCCGGTATTAAGTATAACTTATATTTATCAATATTTTGTATTTTTATGCCCTGGGAAAGCGCATTCAATTTGACGACTTTTTTTAAATTTACTTTATAATTAAAACTAAACATTAATGAAACATATTGTCAGATGTAAATAGATTAATTAAAATATATTTTTCCTAAATATGGGTTAAAAATTTCTTTTATAGTACGCAAAATTTTTAAACAAACGTAGAATAATGAACATTGCACCGCCTTTTTCTGTTATACTGCTTTACAAATTATGCATAAAATTTCCCCAGTTATTCACAAAGTATTTTATATTTATATTTAGCTGGCTAATTATAATATTTTTATGCAACCACATATTCATTATATGTTTTTATTATGTTTTTGTCTCTTTATGTGTTTGTGCATATGTAGCGGCAAAAGCCCGAAATCGGCCAGTTGGCGATTAGCCAGTCATTTCGCGAAGTGGCCAACTTATTTTTTAATTAATTGGCCAATTCGGGAATTGACGGGCCAGTTCGCGAATTGACTTGCCAATTCGCGAAATGGCCAGATGCTGCCATCTAGATCACGAAACGGCTGGAGGATGTCGGCCAGTTTGCGAAATGGTTAGGGGTGGCCGGCCAGTCTGCGAAATGGCTAGGGGCGTATGGTTAAAGTTGAAATAAAAAATCATGAGCTGATTTTGAAAGTCTGTATAGTTTCTACTTAATCACACTTAACATTTCTTTTTATGAAAGCTGTTGATTTGCAGATAAGCCCGTACAAGATATTTTTGTTGTTGTTTTTAAGGGAGCACAGGACCTTTAAACTTTCAAAAATTCAAAACATTTTGATTTATTCTTATTTTTAAAAAATTTCTCAACAGTGTTCCCCATTCAAAAATCTCCATTATTTCTTGAGTTATAACCATTTATAGACGGTGAGTACAATAGAAAGTCCACTGATATTGAAATTTTAAACGCGTTTTCTCAGATTAGTCAATTTGGAGATTGCGCGCACTGTTATTTTCAAACTATATAAGCTAAAGCTATAAAAAAAATAACCAAATATGCCTTACTTTATAGTTTTCATGTTAAAACGAAAAAAATCCTATATTTTGGTTATTTATTTATTTATTTATTTATTTATTTATTTTTTTGCACTTGAAAAACTTTTATTTATTTATTTATTTTGTAAGTTTTCATGTTTTGTGCTAAAATTAAATTGTAAACAAAACTTTTTGCGTATATTTTGGTATTAATTTAGAAGTAGGTGTGTTATAATTCTATTTTGTTCAAAAATTGTTTTCTGTGTGCATAATTTAGAGTTTAATCATGCGCGCAGCACTTAATTATTATATTTCAAGCATTAGTGAGATGTATTTTTAAATTTGAAATTTAAATATAATTTTGTATACACAACATTTATTTTTCTGGATAATATAGTCAAAAATATATACTTTAGGAAGAAAGCGAAAAAATATCTTAATTGCATATTATTTGTATTTTGCTACTTTGAAAATGGTGATCGTTTCGACAAATTCAAAGGTCCTTTGCCCTATTAAATTGTTTTTGATGATTTTTTTTTTAATGGTGGAAGCTGTGTTGCTTCCATTTTTCATGAAAAATGGAATATTATTTTATTGATGCCCTTTTTATTACAATAAAAAAAATCTTTGAAAAAAAAATTATCTTTCAGATCATCAACGGCCAAGTTGCCTTAACCCCTTAAGGGGCAAGCAAAAATGTCTCTAAATATTGAATTCTCTCCGGAATAATTAAAAAACAATTATTTTTAAATAAGGAAAAGCAATTATTCAGGGATCTTACCCCTAAGTTAAAAATATAAAATTTAGTTAAAATTTTCTGGTAATAATCTTGTTTAAATTAGGTGGGATGTATTTTATACCACGCTCCTCAAGGGGTTAAAAAAAATTGACATCATCAGGGGTTGCGTTACATAGAGAAAATTTTATTGTTCCTCCGAGAACCCATAATGACATACCTTCATGATCATTTTATTTAACATATTCTAAAGGAAGGTGCGATGAAGATATTATTTTCAAAATAGTGGTAGGAACAATAAAAGTTTCCCTATAGAATGCGACCCTTGCATCATCTTCCAAAGGAAATATGATTAGTCTATTAACGATGTATAGGTATCTCTCTACTCTAAAAAAAAGTAACTGACATTGTCACCCCCGCCGGTATTGAATTTTTTGTAACCGGAGGTCTTTCTTCGTTAATATTGAGAAAAATATGCATACAAAAATATGAAAATCGGTGGTATTATATAGAAAGAAATGTTTGATAAACATGCTGATGCAGACAGTTTTCAAATCGAAGAATTATTTTAAAAGATATTTAATGTTCAATTTGGGCAAAATGGTTCCATTAAAAAATTCTATAGGAGCAAATACTATACATGCACTGCCAGAAAAATTTGTCAATATGCACTAAATTATTCCTCATGTTTTACAAATAATTTCCTTACTCCTAGAAAACATGTTTTATCCGTGAATTCTCCCCGAACGTCAAAAAAAGGGGAAGAAATCCCGTTCATCCTTAGCACGCATGCGTATTAGATCTATTAATAATAAATCTGAATCCTTCTATACATAAAAAAAAGTTTTGATTTGGAAATGGACCAATGAAAATCTGCGTAGATCATCCGGGTATACACCTGCTAGACCGACATCCATATTTTTTATGACCGGGGGTCTTTCTTCGTTAATATTAAGAGAACTGTTTGACATAAAAAATATGAAAATCGGTGGTATTATAGAGAAATGTTTGATAAACACGCTGATGCAGACAGTTTTTAAATCGAATAACTATTTAAAGAGATATTTAATGTTAAAGATGGTCAAAATTTGTCCATTAAAAAAGTTTTATAGCAGAAAAACTATACATAGGAATTTAAACATTTTTAGATCAATTTATGCACTGGAAGTTCTCGATGTGCAGACTGCAATTATCTTTTTAATTTGACTCATTTTTTGAGGATTTATTTCCATTTTAAATTCAAATTTTCAGCATTTCGAGAGATATTTTTTACACATTTTAGAAACGGGCAATTATTTTAAACTTTTTTTGCCAATTCTTACTCTGCTTCATTGCTCTGCTTTTTTTTTCAACTTATTTTGCCAATTTTAAAAACAGCGCAAAGAATAATATTTCCTTCAAATAAAAATTTATTTACACGTGGCTATTATAAACAGAAAAAAAAACTTTCAAATTAGAATTGATTACTTGTTAAAAATCAGGAAAATATTGAAAATTACATCATAAAAACTACAGTTACACGTGAATTTTAAAAGGGAAAGAAAATTTTTAAATACTAAATTCATTAATATGGGTTAAAAGTCACAAATGGAGGAAATTACGTCATATTTAAAAAGGCCAAATAAATAAAAGTTGGCAAAACACTTTAAATTAAAAAATATATTTGCACGAGACATTTATTTCATATTTTGAGATAATCTTTTCAACTATTATCGTGAATTCTAAGACAACGCAAATAATATTTCCTTTCTAACAAGAAAAGTATTTTCATGTGAATATTAAAAAGAGAAAGGAAACTTTGGTGAAAATTACGCCAGATTTAAAACGACACATTTAAAAAAACTTTCTCATAGCGTTGTTAAAAAGTACCGAGAGACAAACACTCTGTGTACTTAATTCTTTTTATATTAGCTTACTTTCAAATTTTTAACTAATTTTTAACACTTTCCAACAAAGTTGAAAAGTGTTATTGATTTCGGTTTGTCTGTTCGCGCTCTAACTCTCGTAAATATACTCGGATCGGACTGAAACTTTTGGTTATTGACGTTTAGCCTAGCACGAACCCTATTTCAAATGAAGTTTGTAGCATGTTTAGCTTATTTACAGGGACAGTCAAAAGTATTCCGTTACATTGCGGCCAATGGGAAAAAATCATTTCAAATGAATTTTAAAGATGTTACACCCTTTCAAACATAATAAAAAAAATATGTATTTACGAAGTGCACCCAAATATGCAGAATATTCTATAGCATACGCGGTGCAACGAATAGTTGCTATTCATTTACAGGGCTACACAAAAGAATTCCATTACAAATGGTATAGGGAGAAATTGTTTGCGGCGTATTTTAATTATACAAATTCATATATAATAAAATTAATATACGTCGGTGAGGCTTACTTAAGTGTTTTCATGTATAATACGAAGTGCATAGCATTTACAGGAACATACAAAACATTTCAGACAAGTATTTTCTATTCGAATATTAGCGGCGATGGCAGGTAATGCATTTTAAATTATGATATGCGCTTTTAAGTTTCACTATATTTATGCATACTGTATGGTGTGTGTAAATGTTATAGTTGATATACAGGGCTACGCAAAAGAATTCGTAAAAGTTACTGAGTATGACCATAAATTGCTGAAAGGTGGGTTTAAAATGTGTTATGCTGAACTGCATCTAGTTTTCTAAGAAATGTTTGTAGAATATAGATAAAATGATATACAGAGCCATGCAAAGAATTGGATACATGGCCGCCTATAGATTATAAATTCTGGAAATGCGATTTAAGTAGTTTTAAGAGTGATTTAGTTTGAATTAAAGTTTAGCTAAATAGTGGCGGGTAATAAAGGTACTAGGTAAACAACAGGGCTGAACAAAAGTATTCAAGTATGTTTCCATCTATTAGTGTAAATTGCTGAAAGAGAAATTTCAACCTGTTATGCGTTTCCATGCTAAACTAAATTTTCTATTATATAGTATATATATCAGCCTACAGATCAAATACAGGGCTGTTCGGAAGAATTGGAATAAATATTTGGCTATGGATGGTAACTGCTGAAATAAGTTTTTTAAATGTTTAGTTAGTTATCTTATTTCCCTAAATAACGAAGTTTTGTTAAAGCTTTTAGGGAGTGTTGGAAAGTGTTACATAATCTATGCCGTACGCATGATTTTTCTTTCTTGTTTTTAATCAAAGACGAAAACAACCACTGTATCTCTTAGCAGCGGCTGATTACGTTTCAAAAATCTCCAATCAAAGGAAAATGAATGAAAACCCGTTTACAGGGAGGCCGTCACTTTTTTAAAATTATAATTCAATCTTTTTAAGGCCGATGAAATTAACATGCTTTTAGAATCTGGGTAATCTGAACGGGGGTTGGCGAGCGTAGCTCGTAGGGGGCAGAGCACCCTAGTTTATTTAATAAATGAAAAACCAAAAATTCTATAAATTAAGATTTCTAATTTAATTAAAAAAGACGGAAAAGCTTTGAATTTCAAAATAAATAACAATTGCTTTTCTCATTCCTTCAAAAGTAATTGCAATTTATTTTTTAAAGTTGAATAAAGTTAAATAAAGTTGAATTTATAAAGTTGATTAAAAATAAATATAAGCTTTTAAAATATACTTTAAATAAACACATTTAAAAGATATTTTAATTAAGAAAATTAAATGGAAAACAATCGATATTGCTAAAATAAAATGTTATCGAATAAAAATATAATATTCGTATTTTACCTCTAGCAATCTACGTAAAAATATTTAAAATTCATATTATTATACTATATTAATACTAAAGTATAAAAACCCCAGCCACAATCTCATTAAAGACGGAATCTTCCCGAAATGCACTTAAATTAAAAGCTTTTTGAAGAAATTGATCAAGACATAAATATCTGAAACAAACATATTTACTTCAAAGCGTTTCGCTGCTGTACAACTATAGCTCAGGGCTAGCGTCTTCGTCTCGTGTCGCTGCGATGGCTGGTTCGAATTCAACGTGAGCTGCTTTTGCCTTTTCCCAACGTTTTTCAATTGAAGAGTATTTTACCTCTTGTAACGGAGGGGAAAAAACGGATATTCGTCAATTCACGGAAAAATGCCTGCAGCACTGCTACCTGTAGATTTTCCGTGAATTGAAGAAAGTTTTTTTTTTTGAGAGCGCGTATTTAGATAGAAATATAATTGGAGACAAAATGGGGTGAGACTATTCCACGCATGTGCGAATGTTAAAAAAGTAGGCACGTGTGCGTACGGGTAAAGATTAAAATACATTTGCGTTTGTAACATTTTTTATCAAGAATTTCGCAAACCATTTCCTATGTTAAAAAATACTGGGTGTCTGAATCATTTTTCCTCATAAATTAAACAATAATAAAGCATTTCGACCAGTCCAGCATTGTTGTCAGTGGGCTATCTTTTTTAAAATTTAGATTTCTTGATTGGCACCACTTTTCTGCACTGGTAAAATTCCCCTTGTTTTAGCCTTAATTAATATGTCATTAAATAAAGCGAATTTTTCTATTTCAAAAAATTGGCGCCAATCAAGAAATATGAATACAAGCCTTTGAGGGGCAAGCAATAATCTCTGTGTAATATTGAATTCTCACCGGAATAATCAAAATATTTTATCGTAATATAAGGAAAAACAATTTTCAACAACCTCCCTCCCCCAAAATTCAAAATATAAAATTTTGTTAAAAGTTTCTAGTGCGAATCATGTTTAAATTAGGTGACCGCCCCTAAGGGATTAAAAAAAGTAGTCCACTGGCAACACTGATTTCTATGATATTCCGGATTTACACATCTATGCCTTCTATATACAGTCGAACACGATTAAGGGACTTACGGTTAATACGCGATTCCGCTTAACACATGATTATTTTCTCCTTCCCTTGAAATCACCAATAAGGCGAATGCAAAATTATCACGTTTAATACGCAACCCGCTTAATACGCAAGAGAGTTTCGGTCCTTTGAAAAACTATCACGCTTAGCACGCGAATTCATAATATACAAATTCCTTCTCTCTTCTCAAGTGTTGCCAATTAAGAGGATTTTTTATCTATTTTCGAATAGTATTATTTAATTTATTTAATAACAGATTAATTAAGGCGAAAATTACCAATTGGAAATAGTGGTAGATTTTTGAATAAAACAAAAACCCACTTTATTAGCAAAACCGCAATTCTTCTTTCGTCCCGCATCCTAACATTCTTTCTTTTTGACTTCGTGCCTGGTTTTACCGTAGTAGAGAGATATAGACTAATTCAGGTTGTTCAGATATCACATAAAAGTTATTATGATTAGAGATGATCACACCTGTTAGTGAGGTTTTAAATGTACAGCCGTGGAAAAAAAAAGTATGCTAATTTCACCAACAAAAACTATATCATTATTAGATCTAAATCCACTTTAACAGTTTTATCTGTCTGCTTTTGACGAGTTTTTATTTCCTTTTTATAAAATAGCTGGTTTTATCAGAATCATGTTAAGGCAATATTAAAAAAAAATATTTTTCCATACTCGAAATTTTCTGGCACATTTTCAGATTCATTAAAAAAAAAAAAAAAGAAACATGCTGACGTGTTTTTTGAAAATATTTATAAGCGACCTGTGTTTTTATTTTTCCTTCAATTAATTAAAGTTTGATTAATAAACAATTATTTTCTCAGTAGGGCAATATTTTTCGTTTCTAACACAATCGCTTCGGGAAATTCTGTTCAAAATGCACACTTTGACATCATTTTTTGAAATATATTCTGCCTCTACCAAAAAATCGATCATTACTGTACATTATATAGATTCTGAACAAGAGAATCTGGCAATTGGATGCGTTTGAGAGCAAAAATGAATTTAAAAATGAGTAAGAAAAGAGACAGTTTGGATTTGAATGCACCCTTAATAAGATGATTTTTTTTATTCAACCGCTATGTATTTTTAATTTGTTTTTGCTATAAGAACTGGCCCTATCAAAAACTTGTCTATATAAATGTTGAAGACAATATTAAGAAGATATATGATAAATTCATGGAGATTTTATATCTTGTAAATTGACGGAGTTATGAAAATTTTTCATCTTCAACCCCCCTTTTTTGTTTTCGTTTTTATTTATTTATTTTTTTTTTTTTTTTTACAGTACGAATTGGTCCTATCAAAAACTTGTGAATATAAAAGTTGTAGATAATATTAAGGAGATGTATAATAAAATTATTGGATTTGGTATCTTGAGAAGACGAAGTAAGGAATTTTTTTCTCCCCAAAACCTTATTTTTTGCGCCCCTTGAGCCTATTTTAAATTTTATCAAAAATCTGTGATGCATGAATTTTTGGCGCTATTTTTAGAAGTAATAAAAACTTTAAACTGGTTTGATATGTACAAAAATTAAGAAATTATGGGGTTTTTTCGGTTTTCACAAAACCCCTCCCTATTTCCATCCCCTTTGACCGCTTTTGCCCATTAACGAACTTGACCGAGATTTTATGTCCCTTGATTTTATGTATCAGTTTGGAAGAGATTTGTGCAGAATTGCGGAAGTTATCGTGTCCAGAAGAAAGTGATAACACAATTGCTTCGGGAAATTCCGTTCAAAATGCCCACTTTGACATCATTTTTTGAAATATATTCTGCCTCTATCAAAAAATCGATCATTGCGGTATATTATATAGTTTCTGAATAAGCGAATCTACCAATTAAATGCGTTTGAGAGCAAAAATGAATTTAAAAATGAGTCAGAAAATAAGCAGTTTGGATTTGAGTGCATCCTTAATGCAATGATTTTCCCAACACAATCCGCTTCGGGAAATTCGGTCAAAATGTCCACTTTAACAGCATATTTTAAAATATATTCTGCCTCTGTCAAAAAATCGACCATTACGATACATTATATGGTTTCTGAGTAAGAAAACGTACCAATTGGAAGCCTTTGAGAGCAAAAATGAATTGTAAAATGAGTCAGAAAATACGCAGTTTGGATTTGAATACACCCTTACTTAGATGATTTTTTTCTTCAACCGCTATGTATTTTTAATTTGTTTTTGCTGTAAGAATTGGTCCTATCCAAAACTTGTCTATATAGATGTTGTAGACAATATTAAGAAGATATATCATAAATTCATGGGGATTTTATATCTTTTGAATTGACGGAGTTATGGATTTTTTACTTCTTCAAACCCCCTTTTGTTTTCGTTTTTAATTTTTTTGCGGTACGAATTGGTTCTATCAAAAACATGTGGCTATAAAAGTTGTAGATTATATTAAGGAGATTTATAATAAAATTAATTGGAATTGATATCTTGAGAATTGACGAAGTTATGAATTTTTTTCTCCCAAAAACCCTATTTTTGCGCCCCTTGAGCCCATTTTTAACTTTATCACAAATCTGTGATACATAAAATTTTGGCCCTATTTTATAGTAATAAAAACTTTAAACTGATTTGATATGTACAAAAATTAAGAAGTTATGTGGGGTTTTCGGTTTTCACAAAATCCCTCCCTATTTCCATCCCTTTGGTCCGATTTTGCCCATTAACGAACTTGACCAAGATTTTATGCCCTTTGATTTTATGTATCAGTTTGGAAGAGATTGGTGCATAATTACGAAAGTTATCGTGTCCAAAAGAAAGTGATATATATAGAGATAGATAGATAGATAGATAGATAGATAGATAAAAGTTTTTTACTGACGGTGGTTTTGGGTTCTAGGGGTCATGATCGGTGTAGATCTGCAAATTTTTTTCAGAAATTCCAACATAGGAACGATCCCAATAGGTAGTATTTCATACGAAATCTACCTAAAAAGGGAAAAAAAAGTTACAAATTAAGTTAAAACTTAAGAGGAATATAAAAGTAAATTAGAATCTTAAAAAGATAAATAAATAGTCAAACTGTAGTTGAAAAACTACTACAAGGGTTTAAAAATAGGTAAAAGTTAGCACTGTTCGGCGATGCTCTCGCCAAGCATGGGCAAGGAAAGCTAGAAGTAGCAAAGTCCACATTAACCAAAAAAAAGGGGGAGGGGACTAATCAGGGAAATACATTTTTTATATTTTACAATTTTTATGGTCTCTATAGCAATAGCACTTATAGAGAGATTTTTTTTATATATATATAAGAAATAAAAAAGGTTATAATAAGAGAAAAATACAGACAGAGGCAATCTTATCGTGGTGTACTCAGATGTTACTGGGTGTCCATAATCATGGAAAACCGGGGGCGTTTCCGTTGGTGGGGCTCAGAGGCACCATAATCCTGTAGCTCCGCTACGATTACTTTAGGAAGATCAAAGATTTTACCGTATAGTTTCTTTGCTAAGTCGTTGATACGCATACGCAGTGTGGTTGTTTTTATATCCCTACGGACCGTAGAGTTACGTAAGTAACGGGAAGCGTTACGAACAATACGCAGATGTCTATTATGCAGGCGAAATAAGTTGTCCATAGAAGTCCTACGGGTGAAGCCCCAGACTGGCCTAGCATAAGTAATTATTGGGAGGATACATGAGTTGTAAAGATTAAGTTTGTTATGAACTGAAAGTGTTTTAATGTTAAGGTGAGGTTTAATAGAGTTGAAGGCACCAGCGACTTTCCCTCTAATGGAAAGTAAATTCTTACTCCAAGTTAAACGACAATCAAGAGTGACCCCAAGATACTTAGCATGGTCAGACCAAGGGATGACAGTGTTATTTATTATTATTCTACTAGGAAAAGTTAGTTTACGAGAGAAATATACTGCAGTGGTTTTGTTTTCATTTATTAAATGGCGCCATTGCGTACACCAGTTCATGAAATCTTCGATGAGCGTCTGCAAGTACCTGTAAAGAGTGTACGGGTGGTGAGTTGAAGCATAAATACAGGTGTCGTCCGCATAAAGAGCGAGATATGTGGGCAAGGAGCGTGGGATGTCATTAAAGAAGATGTTGAACAAAAAGGGGCTCCCCTGAAGGATGCCCGCTAGGATGAGAAGGAAATTTGAAGGAATGTTGTTTATGCGGACTTGAAAAGAGCGGACTCAAAGATACAAGTATATTAAATGTATAAGTCTGGGATGAAATCCGAGCTGACTGAGTTTGTAAATGAATTCCTCATGCCAGACCTTATCAAATGCCTTTGCGACATCAAGAAAAATGGCAGCTGCGGGAATTTTCGCGTTCTCAACAATTCTAAGTAGCTGGTGTTGGGCCGAGTGTTTTGGGCGAAAGCCGAACTGCTCAGGTATAGGAATGTTATTACGCTGTATGAAGTCCTGTAACTGGGTACGAACGATAAGTTCCACTACTTTACGGATTGAAGGTAGAAGGGAGATACGTCTGTAATTAGTGAGGTCAGATAGGTTAGTTCCAGGTTTAGGAATAGGAGAGATTATTGAAAATTTCCAGGGTTTTGCAAAATAGTTGAATTTTAGCGTTAGTGAGGTCAGTTATATAGATAATGCAATTAGGAGGGAGGTTTCTAAGAGCAGAGTTAGTAATTTTATCGTACCCTGGGGTCTTGCGTTTTTTGAGTTTTTTAATTATATTATGTATAACTATGGGTTGAATAGTAGGGGCGGGATCATCAGGGAGCCAGAAAGTTACGGACAGTGTCACTGACGTGATTAAGATGAGTTTGACTTGCTAGGGTCGGGTTTGGAGAGAACTGGGAAGCATAAGAATTAGCCAACATATTAGCTTTTTCCTGATCGGTGTAAGCAGTAGCATTGTTAGCAGTGAGATAGGGTATTGGAGTAAAGTTTTTATTTAGTTTACGTTTTAAGATCCAAAGTGATTTCTCCTCGCAAGCTAAGGTTTTAAGAAAGTTCTTCCAGTTTTTCTGTTTTTCTTTGTACAGAATGTTTTTTATTTTATTGTTTAGCCTATTGAGAAGGGGTTTGAAGGGGGTCTCTTGAATTTTGAAATTGTCGCCGGAGCCAATTACGTTGTTTATAAGATTATAAACATAGCGGGGTGGGACGAAGGCATTATTATTTTTTAAAGTGTTAAAGGTGGAAATGTTTTGGGCGTTAGTGATGTGGGAGTTGAGGTGTTCAACAGCTGTATCTATATCATTGGTATTATTGATTTCTGGGAATGTAATGTCTTGAGAATTAATATAGTCAGTGAATTTTTTCCAATCAATAGCAACGGAAGGGGGGGGGGAGGATTGATAATATCGATTTTAAAGCAGACTGGTAAGTGGTCGGACGAAAGATCATTACTTACATTTGAAGAAATAGGGTAAGGAAGATTTTTGAAAAAAGCAAGATCAATAATAGAGTTACGGGCATTAGGCGCAGTGCTAATGTGTGTTGGTCTGGATGGTGCATGGAGATTTAAATTTAAGTGTTGGACAAGATTGTGAAGAGAGGCACCCCGCCGAGAGTTGCCACGGCAATTCCAGCGTCGGCTTTTGGCATTGTAATCGCCTACAAAAAAGCAGTGTTGGTGTTGCGAAAAAAGCTGTGTAATACTATTAACAGGTAAGTTACCAGTGGGTTGAACATAAACAGAAGCTAATTTAATGTGCATCTTCCCGATAAAATTATACGAAAATTTTTGTTTTGAAAAACCGGTGACAAAAGAATAAACATTTTTAAAATACGCAATTTTTGAAACTATTTTGATAAAACAATTATGCAGCGAGAGGGTAAAGTGAGTGAAATAGTCATATTCACAAGAAATAATGCAGCAATAGAAGTGGCATGGACATTCTGTAACATTTCAACAATCGAGTACTGAACTTCAATTTGGATCAAGCCCCTAAAATAGGCTAATTTTAAAATAAATAATTTCTCTGAAACTATTCGTAAAAATTTCATGCAAAGTGTCTATCAGGATAAGCATAGCGAAATGGCCCCCGCGGCCGATGTTTCAAGTAACATGTATGGTAATAAGGTTTACCACGAGAATACAATATAGAGTTGTTTAGTATTCTTGAACTGTCAGTGAGGTGATCGAGGACGTATGCGACGGCGCTACTATTTTTCAAATACGTTTTTCTCAAAAAGTACAAAACTTAAAAAAAAAAAAATAAAATAAAATAAAAACAGAACTAACGCCGATCATTGGATAATATATTAGTTCACATTATACATATTTTTTTCACATTTTTACACAAACTTTAACACAGAAAATTTAAAAAAAGGTATATTTAAAAAAAAATTATTAATGTAGTAATTTTATATTTACACCAACCAAAAAGTTACAGAATAATGCTTTTGCATTTTTTTTTTCTTTTTTTTTTTCTTTGTATACGTTTGCAATGATATACCGATATGGTTGTACACTTTTTATCCGCATATTTTACTGATTTAAATGAAGAGAAAAATTCATAAAACATCATTATTATATAAGATATAACTTTATATCAAATAATATTTTAAAGAAATGTTTAAAGGTTTTTAATAATAGCTCTTTGTTATATAATGCATTGAACTTATTACTGTCTTCTTGCAACTCGCCCTTGCACGGAGTTAAACAGAACTTCTTTTAAACAAAACAGGTAGTCAACATTCTTTCCCATCTTTTACTAAAAAAAAATAACAAGCATCATTTCGAATCTGGTTTCTCTTACAACATATTATACACGCATTTGGTAGGAGAATATTAATGGTGAACGTTTGGTTATTCCGTATTTTGGAATGAAATACTTTATATTCATTGAATTTAATTCTTTTTATGAAAATAATAACTTTGTATTTTCATAAATATTAAGAAAACAGACCTAAAAAAATTAAGATAACAGATATAAAGAAAACAAAATACAAAGAATTTAAATTTTGTTTGATCAAAAATTATAACGACATCAAATAACAAACACCCTCCCCCTACATGTATCATCCGATGTCAAGTGCCAGACAACCCCCAAACAACCCTCCACCCTAAAGTGATACGTTATATATGTACACTGTACGTGTACAGCCCCATAGCCTTCTTCTATGTGAGAATCATGGTAGGCAAATGTTACGATTTTGTTTGTCAGTTCTTTATATTATTACGCGAGAAGAATACGTAGTACGCCAAAATAACAAAGTATTTACAAACACGAAACAAACGTATAGGGAAGTGGTGTGTGATAACATTCTTTTATTTTGGCGCACTGCGCAACCTGCCCGAGTGCAAACGTCAGTAATCGACCGATGCATTGATAGCAGCGTATTTTTGCAAATGCAAACAGGGAAAGCTACGAACATTTTTGCAAGTTGCTAGCATTATTTTTGTTATAACTCAAAAAGCACATCTTCAATTTTAACGAAATTTGTTTTCGTAAAAGTATATATATTTTGAGCATTATTCTGTAATTTTTTAGTTGGTGTAAATGTAAAATTACTACATTAATAATTTTTTTTAATTATTTTTGTTTATTTTTCTATGTAAAAATTTGCGTAAAAATGTGATAATGTGAACTAATATATTTTTCAATAATTGGCGTTTGTTTCGTTTTTTTTCTAACTTTTGTACTTTTGAGAAAAACGTATCTGAAAAACAGCAGCACTGGCGCATGCTTCGCCGATTATTTCAAGGACAGTTCAAGGTCAGAGGTTAAAATTCCTCTATATTGTATTCTCATAGTGAGCCTTATTACCACATAGGCCATGGGGGCCATTTCGCTATGTTTATCCGGCTTGACCCTTGTGATTTAGGCTAATTGAAAGGTGTAGAATTTATTTACGTTGTCAAACTCGGGTATTGCTGTTATAAAAAATCAAAGTTTGGGTTCGCTTTGATATGCAGATACTCCCTAATCAAATTTTACATACATCATTTAAAAGTAGACTTTATTACCAATCGTTTGGTACCAGTAACTTTTTTCTACCATAATTTGTTGCAGAGTTAGTAGGGGTGTGTTTGCTTTTTTTCTCCACGACTGTACGTTAAATCTCTACTATGTTTTATAATTCATATTATAGGCAACAAAAAATGAAACTCGTAAATATTAAACAATTATGATTGATTTTGGATAATTCTTTTATATTTTCGTTACTTTTTGCTATCCTAACAATATAACAATATTTGTTACACAAATATTAATAAGGATAGTTTTTTCTTATATAAAAAAAGACAGATTGTAATGCAGGGCTGCTACAGGCGACTATTTTTATATTCTCTTCGAACCACTATTTTAAAAATACATTTTTTTTTGTATATTTCTCATGTAGATGTAGGCAGAATGTATGTAAAAGATTTTTGTTTTTAAAAGTAGTGCGAGTTAGAATTAAAAAATATTCTCCTGTGGAAGCCCTGTAGTTGTACTACTTATTACAAGTTCTAAACATAATTTTAAAAAATCGCTTGCATTACAAAAATTTAACATTTTTTTCTTTCTGTTAAAAAAATAGCTTTGTAAGAATATTATTTTTGTTGTTTTATTTTTAGGTGCAATATATTATTTGACAATAAAGCCATGTTGGAACCCATATTTATTTTCCGTTATTACTCCACTCGGGCCTAAAAAAAAAAAAAAAAAAAAAAAAAAAAGAGTTGTGGAACATAATTAAATTTTCATCTAAATATACGTAAAATACACAATTTTCGACCGTAATTCAAAAACGAAAGCTCTAAAATTGATTTATATCATTTATTAAATAACTTGTTAAATAAACCTAGTTCCTGCAACATTATAGAAATCATGTTTAATATGCGATCCCGCTTAATATGAGACTTTTGTCCACTCTCTTGAAACGCGTCTTAACCGAGTTCGACTGTATATAACAGGACTGCCATTGACAAATTTTTCTACATTCTGTTTGCACCATTATTTTAAAAGAATACATCTTGTAGTACATTTTCTTGAAATATTGTCAAAGATTGTACAAAAATCTTTGTTAAGAAAAAGTGGTGCGATATAGAATTAAAAAATTGTCCCACGTGTCAGCCATGGTATAAACGAAATCCTGCAGTGGATTCTGTTTTGGTATTCCGCATCTAATCATCTCACCAAGGAGACGACTAGGGAACTCGAGTGGAAAAAAATGATTTATGTTTTATTACTAACAAAAAACTATATTTAATCTAATTTTTTTATCGTGTGCTTTTTCCGGTATCGTTTTAAACTACATTTATCAGCAACTTTGTATTGGACCTATGAAAATTTACTTAATTTCGCGATTTTATTTTTATAATTTACTTTATTTTCAAATTAAAACTAAAAATTAATAAAGCATTTTGCCATAAAAAAAAATAAATTACGATGTGGTTTTTTTCCTAATTTCGGCTCTATTAAAAAAGAAGGTAGATTATTGAACACTGCGCTGCCCTTTTAAACTATTTCTGTTATACTGTGTTAAGAATTCTGTATATAACGGTCTAGATTATTACCAAACCATTATGTATTAATGCTTAGCTGCCTGATTATATTTTTCTGCAACGACATTTTTATTATATTTATTTTACTTTTCTTTTTTTTTAAACTATTTGGAAAAATGGTTATTGTTCTCTTCAGGATGGGAAATCAAAAGCATATCTGAAGGTTTTTATTGTTTAATCCGCATTTTATTCGTTTTCTGATTGGTCTATACAGTAATATGTATTTCCCTTTACTTCCAACAGAGATCTGTTGCCACTATGACAAAAAAGTAATAAAAACTACAAAAAAAAATTAATAACTCAGAAACAAATTAAGATACAGCTTTCAAACAAATTGCATTTAAAATTACATTTTTTTCTCTATACGACGGTGTAAAAAGTAATATTGTGGGATGTTTAGAAGTTTAAGAATGAAATTTCATTTAAAATGGGCCGTCAGATTTCTTGGAAATCTGACGACTAAAAAGCCTTTTCCCGAACAGCCAATGAAATGCTTCGATAATACATAAGTTTCAGGTGGATAATACGCGCGAGTCGCAGGCAATTTTTGTCGCTTTTAATTTTTACGTTTAATAACACTATTAATGTTTAATTCATGGCGTACGTAATGTATGATCAATTCCGTGCGATTTTTTATGTCCTAAATTTTAGTCTTCGATAAAATCATTTTCCAAATGGTCGTTGTAATTTGAAAAATAGCTTTTTTTTTGTTGTTGTTGTTAATCGTGGATCCTTACAGATAAAAAAACTTGTTGCGTACACTTGGAGAAACAAAACTGACTGTGAAAATCGAACTCTCAAATCAAATCGCCAGAAAGTGATGGAATCTCACTTGAAGAAGAACCCACATTTTCGTTTATGTTTTTACTAGGGCGGCATTCTAAAGATATTATTCAAGAACTGGATTTGCGTTAGGCGCAGGGATGCAAGCGCTGCGCCACAAATGGCTGATTGCTACCACTAAATTTTTATAGTATTCCTCACCTAATTCAATGGCAGAATTTCTGAGATTTAATAAATCGAAGAATACTATTAAAATTTAGGGGTGAAAATCAGCCGTTTGTGGAGCAGCGCTTACATCCCTGTGTTAGGCGAAATCGAATTACATTTCTAATTGAATGTTAGAGAATAAGTGAAATTTTCAAAAGAAATTATTTCTGACCAATAAATAATATATTGCAAATTATAAGTAAGATTTTTTTTTCACAATGACGCCACTCAATTTGTATGTAAATAGCAATTATTCCAAATCGATTAGTTTCTCATTAACACTATGCAGACCGCAGTGTTGCCAAATCTGACGTTTTTCCATTCAGAAATTTCGAGTTCACACCAGATAAACTGTAAGAATATTTTTTGTTCATTTTATTCCTGGAAATATTTATATACCGGGTGAGCAAAAAGTCCGTATAAACTTCAAAAAATCATAGAAACCGAAAAAATAACAGAAATAAGACACTCATTGCAGGATTAGCATCAATAGGTCACGGGAATTTTTTTTAAGACAGAAAAGAAAATAACTAAAAAAATAAGCCGACAAATGGCGCAGGTTCGTCCGATTTCGATGGAAATATGCAAATGAAACGGTTTTAAGAATTTGCGCCCCTAATCCAGAACTAGTTAACCGTTGTGAGCCGTGTACGTGATCAAGCATGCTGAGTATGAAGAATAAAGCTTTGTTGGTGAAGTTATTTTACGTGAACTAGTTCTGCATTAGGAGCGCAAATTCTTATAATCGTTTCATTTGCAGATTTCCACCAAAATCGCACGAACCAGCGCCACCTGTCGGCTGTTTTTTGAGTTATTTTTTATTTCTGTCTCAAAAAAATTCCCGTGAGCTATAGATGCTAATCTGGCAAACAATTTTTCATTTCGTTTATTTTTTCGGTTTTTATGAATTTTTAAAGTTTATACGGACTTTTTGCTCACCCGGTACTAACAAAAAATCTCATTAAAATTCAGAAAATAAGTCCCCCTCCCCCTTTGACAAAAGTGACAAAAGTGGGGAGGTGCCTTATAAACGGAATTTTCTTAAAATTTTCTTTAATATTCTGTTGCTTGCACCAAATACTGAAATTTATCTGCTGGTGCTATTTCTGTATCGTCATCAATTTGTCTAAATTGACACCAAAACGGTAACCAGTCTATTATTTCACAGTCAAACTTTCTGAATTCTAACTTGGGCAGCGTAAACTTTCTTCTCATGGCATAACTATCGATAATTGGATTAAGAGCTCCACCTTGGCTGTTTACTGCTGACTGAAGTTTCGCCAATTCTAACTCGTGCGCCAATTTTAACTTTTCGCCTTCAACCTTTGCTTGTAATTCCATATTTAATGCTTCAGTTTTTTTCCTTTGATTGTATCTCTAATTTTTCCTTTCTTTCTGAAACTGCATTTTCTAAAACGCTCTGGTCACATTCAGGATCATCTTTATATGCCTTACAATTCAAAATTAAATCTTTAAGTGCCACAAGAGAAGCCGTTGGTGCTGCTGTTTCACCTAATTGCTCGGCTAAGAAGATCAAATCTTCCTTTTTAAAACCTTTAACTAACTTAAACATAATGGAATATCTTTATTTCATTTAATACTTATTAACACTTTTAAACTACATATGATAGATAACCTTTTTTGAGTTATTTTTTATTTCTGTCTCAAAAAAATTCCCGTGACCTATAGATGCTAATCTTGCAAACAGTTTTCATTTCGTTTATTTTTTCGGTTTTTATGAATTTTTAAAGTTTATACGGACTTTTTGCTCACCCGGTACTAACAAAAAACAACTCATTAAAATTCAGAAAATGAGTCCCCCTCCCCCTTTGACAAAAGTGGGGAGGTGCGTTATAAACGGAATTTTCTTAAAATTTTCTTTAATATTCTACATATTAATTTCTATTAGCTGAAATAAATTGGTACACAATAAGATATATTCAGTAAACATCCCAATTTGCCTTCCCGGGGGGGGGGGGACATTCCTAAATTTTTTGGACATCATTCATGCACCCGGGGGGCCAAATTTGAGGGGAGGAGCTTGGGAGAGTGCATAACAGGAATAAGTGCTCACAGGCTTTTCCAACAATATGTCACATGTGGGGGTCGGCAAAGTTCGAAAAATGCCCCAAGATGGGCCTACTGTTACGACACCTTGAATGCATCCTGCCCCCTCTTTTTGAAATACCCTTTGCAGATGGTTGGTTGGTTGTATTTATGACGGCCAATTATCTGCACGAGGGATATAGGCCGAGGGGGGAGTGCCCTTCGTGGGGGTCTTTCTAAGGGAACCTAACCCGTATTAACGCTTGGAAATCCAAGGTTCGAAGAAAACCACGAAAACTCCGAACGATTAGGCCGACGGGCGCGATTGGGTTCGAACCCAGCACCTCCCGTCTACCAGCTTCGAGAGCAGAACCTCTCAGCCGCTGGTGGGCTCCCTTTGCAGAAACATGTTACTGTGCACGGTGACTATATAGAAAAGGACTAATACAATGTAGCAATTTCATAAATTTTACTCAATTATTTCTATGTGAGGGAAAAAACTTATTGATACCCCCTCGTATACTAACAAAACATAAACCATTAAAATTCAGAAAATAAGTCCCCCTCCCCCTTTGAAAATATGGAATATTGGCAAAAGTGGGGAGGGGCCTTATAAACGGAATTTTCTTAAAAATTTCTTCAATATTCTACATATTAATGCCTATTAACTGAAATAAATTGGTACACGATAAGATATATTCAGTAAACATCCTCTAATCAGGTATCTTAAGTTCCGGAATGCTTGATAATCCCACACGACTTTCGGAAGCACAACTGAATCGAGGAGAACTAAAAGAGTGGGTTTAAGCAGATTCTGATGTGCCGACTGAGGAAATTTTGACAGATGAGGCAATCATAGCCTATAAACGGAAATTGTTGAAAGAGAATTTAAAACTGTGTTATGCGATTTCTGTTTTGTACAAATATCTTATGCAAATTGTATATTGTGTGTCGTGTATTAAGATCTATAAACCATATACAAGGTTTCACAAACAATTTTTAATCCCACCAAATGTATAAATATCGCACAATTTCAATTTTGACACCGACGAATAAAGAAAGAAATGTACTTTGAAATGCAATTTGTTTAAAAACTATGTCTCAATTTATATTGTTTTAAAATAATTTTTAATCATGATTTTTTTTTATATATTTCCGTCACTTGTAGACAGACGATTACAAAAGATAAAAGTTTGTATTTAAATTAATATAAATAAAATAGTTCAGCATTTGTTTCCGGCTTATATTCCATTGTGAAATCCATTGAAAACTTTATCAATCCATAAATTTTAAAAAATAATAAATAAAAATAATAAAACACAAATTTAAGACATGTAAACGGACCACGCTTATAACACAGAAATTATCAGGATAAAAAAGTCCAGCAATCTTTGGCGATTTCTTCGGCCGTTTAATTTCTAGCATGAGGCGAATACGAAAGTATCGCTTTTAATAAGTGTCAAAATTTTATTTGAATACGTAATTGCTACTTTTAATATAAAAAATATTTGTTGGTACTTTTAGTGAAAATCTAAAAAACATATATTGAATGTAAAAAATCTATTAGAGTTTTCAATTAACACAAAAAAGAAAAAAATCATGCGTTAAGCATCGATTATGAAACACTTTCCAACACAATCAAAATAATGTAACAAAACTGCACCGTTTAAAATATTACGTCTAATTTAACCCTATGAAAACGCATAACACGTTTCAAAACCCAATTTTAGCTGTTCTCATCTACAATAGGAAAATTATCCGAATTTTTTCACCAGACCTGTATATGATACATCGATTTGTATCTATTAACTACATGCATGCAAAAATTTAGTTCACTTAACCCTCCGAGCGTCTTGCAAAAGGGTAAAATCGTAATGTTGTTTTCTTTGCATTTTGTTTTAAATGCTAAGAAAATATGATTCTTTCAACATTATAAAAAAAACTCAATTACAAATATGAATGTAATCCTTGAAAGTATTAATCATTCTTCAATGTATTTAAAATTCATTAAATCTATAGAATTATATTATCTTAAATATTGCTTGTATTGCTGTGAAACCTGGAGCTTAGTGAACGGAATATTACGCCCAGAAATACATATACCTCAGTTGAAAATTCCCTTCAGCGATTACCACTATTAAGGAAAATAGTATGTGAATGTTTTTGTGCGGTCCTGTATATGAGGTATAGGATTTATATGCAACGAGTAACATACAAAAAATAAGTTAAATTGAAAAGTGCATACAGAATTTTAAAACGCACACTCCAGCCATCATTACACAAAGACAGTACTGTAAACGATTTCTTTTGTTTGTCCCTGTAAATGAATAAAAAATGCTATGAATGCCTTGTTTAACTAACGTGATCGTAGTGCAATTCTGTGATTTTTGTCAGTTTCAATACATTTGAAATAGCGTACGTCATTAAAATATTCCGCCAAGGATTTTTCCCCATATACCATAATGTAAAGGAATACTTTTGAGTGCCCCTGTCAATGTACTATTAATCCCGCATACTCCATTTACAATATAAAACATGCTGTGACTCTAAATAACTTTTAACCATTACATGAAAATCCGAGTCTATTTACGTGTGTTAGTGGTGGACAGACGGACAGACAAACCGAATGCATAAACACTTTTCAACTTTGTTAGAAAGTGTTAAAAAAACATATGTAATGTTTTCGCCTGTATTCTGTAGCCCGAAAAGACCGGGTTGGCACTTTTCGTCGGTGGTAAATTCTAAAATTGGTTATGAGCTGAGTTATAAAATTCCTTTTTTGAACGTATAAAAAGACGAAGTTGCGTTAACATATCAAGAAATGTTAAAACGTAATCAATAATCCATGCGTGACGGCTGGTTTTTCTTTACTGTTTGAAGTTATTTAAGTTCTGGGGATTTATAAAAGAAAAATCGCAGTTTTTCTTCGAACATAATCTGCAAAATCTACAAAATAAAAAATAAACTCCCAGCAGCAAAAACATTCTATTTATAAATCATAAAGTTCGTTAAATCGGAGTCGTATATAACAAAATCCTATAATAGCAGAAAGATTTTCACCGTTTTGGGGAAAGTGTGTCTTTGGAACCCAGAAACTGAATCCAAATGAACTCGTATTTTGTCCACATAATATGCGAACCCTGCATTTACACTAGTACGATATTTAGAACAACGAATATTATATTGTCAGCAGTATTAACTCCTTGAGGGGCGGAGGTATATATTTTATCCCACCTACGAATAATGATTTTTTTAGCAGAAATTTTTTTTGAATTTTACTTTTCTAACTTTGGTGCAGAAAAGTAATAAAATTGCTTTTCCCTATTTTGCAATAAAATTTTTGGAAGATTCTGGTGTGATTTCGACATTACGGAAACATAATTACTTACCCCTGAAAGGGTTAAATAAATATAGCAGTGGAGTTGAAATAAGTTGTCTGAAGCTTTCGTCACTAGTTAAATTTCTCTAGAAGGTTATTGACTTCTTTTTAATAAAAAAAAACTATGGGTCAACCCCCGTTCAGATATCACAGATTCTAAAAACACACTAATGCAATATGTTTTAAAAAGATTACGGAACAATTGAATTAAAATTAAACAACCAGATACGACCCCTCAGCATTCGGTTTTCTATTCATTTCTATTTGACTGAAGGGTTTGAATGCCGAATCACCTGCTGTTAATACAGCTAACGGCTGTTTCCGCCATTGAATAAATAAGATTAATTAAACATTTGAAAATCAGCTAGTGTAAAATGAACTAAGTAAACAATGTCGCTACCGCCCGAAATTTTCGAACATCTCTATAAGAATACTGTTTATAATGAGCCATTTTAAAGGAATCACTTTAAATCTGACGAAATTTTTATCAAAGTTTTCTTCCTCTTTTTAATATTCACATGAATTACTTTTTACTTTCTTCTATCTTCAATAGAAGAAAGTATTGTAATCGAAATTTTTTTCGACTTCCAGTTTTCGACGGACTTACACGTTTTAGGGGTCAGAGATCACAAAAAAAACATATTTATAGAAAATGTCTGTCCGTGTGTCCGTGTGTCCGTCTGTCTGTCGCCATTGTACCATAAAAAGTGTAAAATGTTAAGCATAGAATTGAACCAAATTTTTATTTTAAGTTTTTGGCTATGGCAAGCAGATTCTCCCTGAATTTTGAAAAAATTCACCGGTAGGGGGAACTGTAATAGCGATTTTGTGCGATTTTGAATATTGTACCATCCAAAAGTGTATGAAGTTATGCATAGAATGGAACCAAATTTTTATTTTAAGTTTTTGAATATGGCAAGTAGGTCCTCCCTGAATTTGAAAAAAATTCGCCGGTAGGGGGCACTGTAACAGCGATTTTTGTGCGATTTTGAATATTGTACTATACAAAATATTGTACCATTTTCCCTTCTGTTGACTAACGCTTCCTGTTTTACTATTCCACCATCTAACTATCTCGCCAACAAGACAAGTAGCACGATTTGTCTGGTGAAATAGAGGACAGACCTATGTGAACAGCGAACAGCAGAGCAGTTCAATGGTATACCTAGTAGCAGTGCCACTCCACTCCCTGTAGATGAGTAAGTGTATAGCAAATCCTAGAGGAGCCATGAGAAAAGAGTTTAAGCGTAGCACAACAGTACTACAATAAAAAATAGAGAAGTTAAAAAATTTAAATATGGAGAGGCTGAAAATTTATGAGAGGGTAGTCCGAGGACTACAGTATAAGTAGAGACTTATGTAATATGAATTTAAATTATATTTTGACTTTTCGTCATATATTTTTCCGGTAACAGATTTACATTATATTTGTCAACATTTTTTGTTTTGTTATCCTTATCCCTATGAAAGCTAGTTAAATAACATGACTTTTTTTCTAATGTACTTTAATTTATGATTAGAATTAAAATTTAATGAAACATTTTTGCCACAAAAAATATATTTATATTTTTTTCTAATTTGAGTTAAAAATTTATTTTATAGTTTACGGAGTTTATAAAAAATGTGAATATCGTTAAATTTTTTCTATTTTTCCGTTTTATGAATTCCACATACATAATGGTCTTTGTTAGTCACAAATCGGTTTACATTAAATTTTAGCTGTCTATAATATATATCTACGCACTCATACTTATATTAAAAAAAAAAAATTTTTATTATCCTTTGTGTGTTTGTGTGTGTAGACAGAATGCATATAACCTCATTTTGTAAAAAAATGTGTAGTGTACAATATTAGAAAGTATTTGCTGCAGATGGTACATTGGCAAACCATTTAATCGTCAGAAATACAGGAATTCACAGAAAGAAGTACCTACTTTTTTTATTTATTACTTTACTAATAACGAAAACACTGTACAGTATTTTTTTAGAAACTGCCCTTGCTTTGAGCGAAACCTCATTAAATTTCTGATTGATTAATTCGAAATAAATGGGTTAGAATTTATAGAACTTATTTACCTATTAAGATTTAAAGTCAACGCTTGCATCATTGATCAAGCAAAGAAATTATCAACTATGATACCATTATATGCTTGCTTCAAAAAATAAAAATAAAAATAGTTCACAAAATACACAATATGAACTTTAAAAAGCTAAACGTTTTACTTAAAATGCGACAAAGTTAAATATTTTTCTGTACATAAGTTGATATCCAATGCACTGCTACTTCTATTTCCTGCTATCCTAATCATTACAAACTCTGTAATTTCAAATGAAGTGGCGTATTTCAACGAATGGAACAGCAATTGATAAAAATATTCCCTGGCGATGTACAGCGGGATTGCCGGCCGAAGGTTCTAGGAAATTTAAATAAAATGCATATTTTAAACTTGTAACATCTATATTATTATTATCTTCGTCGCCTTTTAAGTAAAACGGTGAAATGTTTAATGCTCCGTACTTAAAAAGGAAAAACGGAACCATTATAAGATCACTCCTGTGTCTGTCTGTCACAGCCGTTTTACTCGTAAACTATGGAAAGTGGAAAGTTCAAATTGGGGAAAGAAATAAAGGCTATTGACCCACATATTTACAGATTATTAAAAATTCACAAATATATTTAGGAAAAATTGTAGAGGAGTATAATTAAATTTCTTAAAAAAAACAAATCTTTTCTTTGTATATCGTGTGGGGTATCGTGCGAAAGCTTTCGTAACGCAGAACTCAAAAATGCATTTCTTTTAATTTTAGGTCTTATATTTTCAGATATATCTTTGAAAATTTACTGCAAAAAATATGTTCCACCGCCTCTATTTTCGAATATATTGAAACTAAAATTTAAAAAAATTAGAAATAGTAGATGTTAATTTAAACCTTTCAGGAAAACTCTACAATTACCCTAGGTCAAATAGTTTTTGGGAAAAGCGCATTTTTACGCTACACAGAAATTTCGATTTGCATGCATTCAACAAAGGTGTTGAGGAGCACTGCAGGTACAGTCGTGGAAAAAAAAAAAAGTAAACACCCCCTACTAACTCCTCAACAAATTATCGTAGAAGAAAGTTACTGGTACCGAATGATTGGAAATAAAGTCTACTTTTAAAGGATGTATATAAAATTTGCTTAGGGGGGCATCTACATATTAAAACGAATCCAAACTTCAATTTTTTCAATGACAATACCCAGTTTTAATGAGATATTTCAAATCTTCGGTTCAAACTATGCCTAGACACCGAATTTCAAGTCATTTGAATAATAAGTTAAAAATTTAGTGCTTCTAATATTAAATTACATTTTCATATTTTTATTTATATCTCCAGAAATTATGCTCCTAATGTTTTAATTTTTTGTGTAGCAATAATACTAATATACCCAAACATAAATATGCAGAATTTGCAATTTTTATAATTTTATGATATCAATTATGACTTATTAAATTAATGTTCGAAAAAATTATGAATTGCAACCTACAATTTTTTTTATGGATTTAGATTTATTAAGTCCTGCTTTATGAAAATCCAAAATTTCACATTTTTCTTCCGAATAGTTTTCAAATTATGCTTAAAAAACGGCAAAATGAAGGTTTAAGGGGGCGTCTATGATAGAAGTGACTAGATATTTGAAATTTCTTCTGCTTTCATGTAATCTAGCAGGTTTTATTGACTTCTTAAGGTGCCTTGATCAAGATGGGGGCTCTCTCGGTTAACAATCCACTTTCGAACTTCAATTTGGATACAGTCCTTAAAATAAGCTCGATTTAAAATAATTAATTTCTCAGAAACTTATGGTACGAATTGCATAAAAATTTATTTTTAGGCTAATTGAAGGGTGTAGAGTTCATTTATACAGTCAGAATTGTGTACTGCTATTGGAAAAAATAAAGTTATGGTTCATTTTAATATGTAAATGCCCCCCTAAGCAAATTTTATCTATATCATTTAAAAGTAGACTTTATTTCCAATCGTTCGGTACCAGTAACTTTCTTCTACGATAATTTGTTCAGGAGTTAGTAAGGGGTGTTTACTTTTTTTTTTCCACGACTGTACCTATCGTAGCAGAAGTATAAAATTATCGTTGATAATGATTTTCGAAAAAAAAAGTCTTTTATTAGCCGAGATGTTAATCCTTAAAGACACGTACAGTTTGGACATACATAATGACATAGGGGGCGTACTCTATGAACCATCGGCTTTTAAAACACAGGTAACAACTTTTAATGATATATGTGTGTAATGCAATGCCCAGTAGAAGTATAAAGCAATAAGCGTCAAATTGTTAAAAACAGACTAATATAATTAGAATTATTCACATAAGTACTATGGGATTCGCAACTAGTTTGCATTGAGTGGATCACTCAATCGCCTCCCGTGTCGTTAAAAGTTGATTAAAAACCCATCTGTAAAAACACGGCACGGATCAAGGCGGCGCACAGTGGGACGTTTTGACGAGCTAGGTGGACAAAATTATTTCGTTGAAGTTTAATTAGTTTTTGCTGTTTTTTTGATTGCATCACTAATAAAATCCTCAAACACTGATAAATATTTGATTATTTAACAACAATGTCTTAAGTTAAAAATACAGAGTGCCCACTAAAATCCGTTCCCACCCTCTTAACTGCCAAACGATTGCATCAATATTCACAAACGTGGTGTCTATGTATAGTAAAAAGGCTATGCACTACTAGATGAGACTACTTATAGCACCACCTGGTACAAAATGGCGGCATTAGCGTTGCTATCGCGAAAACAGTTCCAAATATGGGATAAAAGTGAATGACAAATTTGTAGAGCATCATCGATTTAGTTTGAAAGGTCACCTTGTGAGCATGAATGCTAAATGAATCTCGTTCTGAGCATGAATATCGTAGTTTTTAAGAGCACATAACTGTATATGAGTGTTTAGAAAGGCACATAATTAAATAAATGCCCTTAATATTTAATTTTTTCACAACAGGAATATATTTTCCCATATTTTAACTCAAGTGATCTCAATATCCTATGGAGAGCAAAGTCCCCTTTTATTAACCCCTTGAGGGGCACATGATTGTGTTCCTGCAATGTTGAATTCACACCGGAAACTATGAGAAATTCTATTTCAAAATAAGTAAAATCAATTTTACGGCTATTTTCCACCAAAGTTAGAAAAGTAAAATTTAATAAAATTTTTCTGGTGTAAAACTTCATTAATCATAGGTGATATATAATATATACCGCCGCCCCTCAAGGGGTTAAATAGACGTGATCCCACAATTGAACCATCATAAACGTTAATAGTATACAATTTGCAGAATCTGGACGCAGTACGATATCATGTTAATGCTTATATGAAATCAATCAATGTAATAGTTAAACACCGATTTGTACGTAAACCAATGTTCATTTGTCCGATTTGAGATATTTCCATCTATTAATATATTGCATGGTATCATTTAAATGTGCAAATAATGCAACACAAACGATATGAAAACATGAACATCCATATTAACGAAAGACAGAGAAATAATAAATGCTTTAAATAAAATAATTCCGCTCTAAAGAAGGATTTTAATATTATTAAAACAGGGAACAATCAATGTGCCGTGACACAACGGTGTGCTGCGAAAAAACTTCCGCTCTGCGTTGAAGTTTTTCTGAAATACGCTAACATGAAATTACGAATTAAACGAGTATAACTCTTCAATACAGTATGTAAAAATATGATTTACGTTTGTAAGAAGATTTAGTATAACAAAATATAATTTTGTGTAAGGTTTTTTCAGAGGCTCAATACCGTGAAATAGAATATGCAGTAAAACTACCTTCTGATATGTAAAGTTAATGTTTCCTGAAAACAAAATTATTGGGTAATGGATACAATTAGAAATGTACTAAAAAATTTTAAACTAATGATTTTTATTCAATGTAAATTTAGAAAAAACAAGTCGGAAATTGTACGTCAGACGTAGTAAATGAAGTGCCTTCGTACTATAACTAGTTTTATAAATAGTCAGATCTTGGTGCAATAGCTGTTGCACTCTTATGCAAAAATGCATGAATAGAAAATTTAATACGATTCTAAGTACATTAAATTCGGTAATACGGAAT
Organism: Maratus speciosus; assembly: GCA_963932465.1. Lineage (NCBI taxonomy): Eukaryota > Metazoa > Arthropoda > Arachnida > Araneae > Salticidae > Maratus > Maratus speciosus. The sequence continues at coordinate 483,092,432 of OZ010797.1, forward strand.
TAATAGGACTCTATCTTAAATAGGACGTCATGACCATGGCAAATTAGAATCATTGTCTATCATGGGATATCGTTGAATTAATGACGTATGTTAGAATTTAATAGAATGAAGAAAACTTCTATTACAATCTTTTTTAACTTTTGATTAGCTTTACATAAAATTTGAAATGACTCGACAAAATTCTGCAATGATTATACATATTATAATTCATACCATTCGTTTAAGTAGTCTTTGCGCTGTTATATGCGGACAGACGTACAGACGGACAGATACAGACAACGACTATAGGTGCTAGGTATTTATATAATTACTAACGTATCTAAAAACTGTCTTTACGAGGTTTTTAAAAATCTCTTCAGCATTTGTACACTTTTTTTTTTTAATGTCATCGCATGAAATAAGTCGATTATATGACTTATTATTATGAGCGGCAATTGCTGGAGATGCAATTACAACTGTGGCGTGCAATTTTAAGTTTAAATAAACTTTAGGGTACTGAGCGGTAGATTGTTATACTATATAAATTATATACAGTTCTGCAAAAAGTGAATTTGCAACTATTACCACATATGGGCGGGAATTTCTTAAAATGTGTTTTGAGCAATGTTTTGAATTTTCCAGCCGACCTGAATTTTAGTATGCTAAGTGATGTTTGTAGAACTAAATAATTTCATCTGCAGCGAGCGCACTTTATTCATACGAAGTCTGTCTGATACTTGACGGGCCTTGATTTTTCCCGTGCGAAATAGCGGTTCTGAGGGCGCCACTCTGCACATTAGAAGAAGGCAGATTAATGCGCTGCTTAACGCTTCACTGCACAATTTTCTCTATTTTTATGAAAAAAACTATTTGAAATCTATATATCGGTCTAATAATGGGAAAATAGTAAAAATAATTAAAATTAAAAATTTCAGCTAAAATTTGATATTTTATGACGCGTACCCTATAGGGTTTTAAAATATTGTTTCGCTATATATGTATGTATATATATATATACATATATATATAGTAAAATATATATATATATATATATATATATATATATTGTAAATATATATGTATATATATATATATATATATATATATATATTGTAAATATATATGTATATATATATATATATATATATATATATATATATATATATATATATATATATTACAACTAAATGAGCTTAAATTAATAAATTCTATCTACTTAAAACTCTGAAACTTTTTTTATATTAATATTTCTAAGTATTCAGTAAAAATAATTAAAGTACATTTTACCTTAATAGCTTGATCGAATTTTATTTTTTTTATTCCGAAGAACAAATTCTAATTTTTTGTCAAATGCAGCCATCTGACATGGACAAATGACATGTTATTCCATTCTTTGGACTGCTCTTGATCAGAGATAGAGATCACATTGGCCAAATTCATGGCACATAATAAGAACTACAGTGTTTTTAGGTATGTGCCAGATGTGGCACGTGGTGCAGTGAAGGGTGAAGTTTCTTCGCTTTGCAGTGAGCCAGTCGTTTCCTGCTGGCCACCGATCGAGATGCTGTCGTACGTGTTTGTCGGATTTTGATTTCCCCAAAAATGACTGAGTGAGTTGTCCAATGTACAACTTCAAATTTTGTGAAAAGCTTGGTGATTCTCAAAGCGAAATAATTCGATAAGATTGATCAAATGTCGTGAATTTCATCAATGATCCAGTTCATTCATTTCACCTGATTAAGACATTATTGGCTAAACATGGAACTCCAATAAGAGAATTCGACAATCTTCCTACTCTTCAGACATGGCTCCTTGCGACTTCTAGTTATTTCCGAAATTAAAGGCGTAATTCAAAAGTTCTTGTTTTAAGAGAGGAGATGAGATGATGAAGAACTCAACTGCGGAGTGGAACACCATTAAAAAACAAGCCTTCCAAAAGTGTTTTCGTAAGTGTAAGGAATCCTGGGCTAAGTGTGTGGAGGTGCAAGCGCCCTAATTTGAAGGGGATTAGGATCCTAATCCTGTCAGGTAACTTATATATTTTTTTCGGCCAAAGATCAGGTACTTTTCAAACATACCTCGTATACATGAATTGAACCTTTTGTCATCTCTTATCTGTTGGGAGTGAGCTTTTGGTTATGTCATGCGTTTTATAGCTGTATTAAATTTTAAGAAACTGTGCGATTGGCATACAAATTCACTGTTTATACAGCTGGTTCATGATTATATGTCAAAAATGTAAAGGCAGATAAAGGGGACCTAAATAAGCAGATTTCATATAGGAATATGAGCAGCATTGGGGCAGTAGAGGGCGCTGTTGAGTTCAGTGGATAAAAGCACTACACTGGCTTGAATAGTCGTTCTCCACACGGATTTCGAGCAACATACGTTGTTAGTTACACGAATGCGGAGCTTGTTAACATGCATTTCATGTATGTGCTGCGCAAGGAAATGCGCGGCTGCTCAAAGTATGTACATGGAAATAATTCAAGTGTATTTTTATGTATTTTTGTAAAATACAAAATATAGGGCGTTGACACGAATGGGTACATATTCTTATTAGCCATTTAGGGGACAGTTATTTATGTAAAGTCTTTTTCAAGATGGTTATGAAACAAATTGTTTTAAGCATCAAATACAATTATTCTTAGTTTGTTTTTTTTACTAATACTTATAATGTTATTACTCTCTGTAAATAAATGAATATATTTTTAGCAGTTTATTAAAATAATAATTATAGTATATAATATACAATTTAAAAGCTTATTTTATATAAATTTATACAAAACATATAATTATACATATTATACTATTACAAATATTATGCATATTCCCATATTTAGTACATTTACATTTTATCAAATAAATAATTAAAAAAAATAGCGTAATTAAAAAAAAAATATTTTTACAGTTCATTTTGAAACATTTCAAAGTAATTTTACGAAAAAAAAATTGAGAAAACAAAAATTCAGACACAGATGGGTAAACTAGTTTTCCAAACTGAATAAAAAATGTTGTAAAGAAATTCTGTGACATCAAACAGTGAAAATATCTTCTTGAAAGAAAATTCCAATCTTGCCTACATGTTTCATTCAAAACCAAATCTTACACAAACTGCAAAAGAAGTCTTAACATAAAAACATAAATTTATCTTTTATGTGATTCATAATTGAAGAAGTATCTGAACAAACAAAATGGTTCTTGTCAAACAGTGACCATTCAAAGGTTACATATATTTTTTCTTTGAAATACATATCTCGCAAAAGATTCCGATAAGTGAAGCATATTGTTTAAATAAAGTTAATTAGGATCTTTTAAGATTTCTGTTTTTAACACTTTCCAACGTAGTTGAAAAGTGTTTATGAAATGGGTTTGTCTGTCCGTCTGGGTTCTAACTAATAGAAAAGTGTAATTAATAGATGTTATTCAGAGTCCCCATGGGATGTTCGGTATTGAAAATGAAGTGTGTACCATTCAAAGTTAATTTACAGGGGAAGTCAAAAGTATTCTATTACATTATGGTCTATGGGGGAAAAGTAATTTGCAGCTTATGTTAATAGTGTTACACTATATTAAACATAATGAAAATTATATATATTATTGAGCTGCACAAGAAGATGGTTACTATGGAATATGTATGGGTAGCACTTACAATACGGGCATAGGGGAATGATTCCGTTATATTATGAACTATGAAGGAAAATCGTTTGTAGTGTAATTTAATGATATTACTATACTACAAACTTAATGAATATGATATGAATTTATGAGATATATTAATACATGCTTTTTGTAAAATATGCGGCGCAAAGCATTTTCATTCATTCAGAAGATCACAAAAGAGTTCTGCTATATAATATGAGAAAGGCTCTACACAGCAAATTTCAATTAACCCTCCAGCCGTGGGAAATGCTATTTTCGCGTTCCAGTGGGCTACTTTTATAAAATTTAGATTGCTTGATTCCCACCATGTCTTTAAAAGCGGTTAATTTGACTTATTCTCGCATTATTTAATCTTTAATTATATAAAGTTACTTTTCCTACTCAAAAAAGTGGCGGAAATCAAAAAATCTTATTTTAAAAAAAGTAACCCACTGAAAAAGAGACCCGCAGGTGGAGGGTTAAGTTATGCAGTATTTCAAACGTGATAAAAACTATATGGATTTCTGAAGTTTACTGTAATATTCCTGCAGTAGAACAGGATGTGTATTGCATTTGTCGTTCATTTACTGGGACACATAAAATGTTTCTCACACAATTCTTCGTCCAAAGTGTTGTCTATTACTGATGACCGCTGAAAGTGCCCTTTTAGTTGTGGTATGCATTTTTAACTTAACTAAATTTTTGCATACTATTTGCTGTGCATAGACCATATGCAAGTCTACACAAAATATTTCTTATGCATTACTGAGAATGAGTACGAATTGCTTGAAGGGTTTTTAATTTGTGTTACGCTTTATCGAGCTCAACTACATTTAATACACTAAAAGACGATTGTAGTATGACAGGATGATGCTTATAGCACACAGAGTTTTCAACCAAATTTAACACAACTTTCCGAAAACTTGCCAAAAAATAGTAGCAACAGTATACTGCAATTAAAACATGAATATATTGAATATTTGATGAAATATGGGCATTTTTATGAGATAAATTTTAACTGCGAATGCACGGAAGATTTCAAAATTTTTGTTTTATAATTTGGTAGTCAGTATTTTGGGGCAACTTCTATAAAAAGTCCAGTCAAATGTTGCGAAAACTTAGAAAGATATAGTGAGCTGATTGAAAAGTTGTGGAAAATCCCTTATAATAAAGCTATTTTTCAATTCCTACTATTAGTTCACACTCTCCCTATATTTATTTATATATCTTGTTCAAATTTTCAATCTATACTCCTATTATAAAGAGGAAAAAAATGTTTAGTTGTAGGAGGTAAGCTCAGGAACAACCGAACCGATTCAAAAAGTAATGGTATCAAAATGATGGTGTTAGTCCAACTTAGAACATAGGCTATATCTTATGTCGGTGCCACTACCCCAAAAGGGGTGCAGGAGCAAAAAACGTTCTAAAAATGCGATTTTTGCGTTACTGAAGGGCCTAGAAATATGAAATTTGGAATATTAGTTACTTATAAGATATAAATGATGTCTAAGAACAGTTCTTAAACAATTCGAAATTTAAAAGGGGTGAAAATGCACAAAAAGCATTCTAAAAAACGTTCTAAATGGTAGTTTCTACATAATCTTAGGAAATACCAAACCGATTTAAAAAGTAATGGTATCAAAATGATGGTGTTAGTCCAATTTAGAACATAGGCTATATCTTATGTCGGTGCCACTACCCAAAGGGGATGCAGGAGAAAAAAACGTTCTAAAAATGCGATTTTTGCGTCACTGAAGGGCCTAGAAATATGAAATTCGCAATATTAGTTACTTATAAGATATAAATGATGTCTAAGAACAGTTCTTAAACAATTCGAAATTTAAAAGTGGAGAAAATGCACAAAAAGCGTTCTAAAAAACGTTCTAAATGGTAGTTTCTACATAATCTCAGGAAATACCAAACCGATTTAAAAAATATTGGTGTCAAAATGATAGTGACAACGTTTGCTCCAAGATAGGCTATTTTTTATGTCGGTGACACTACCCCAAAGGGGGTGTAGGAGTAAAAAACGTTCTAAAAATGCGCTTTTTGTGCTACTGAAGGGTGTAGAAATATGAAATTTGAAGTATCAGATACTTATTAGATATAAAGGCTTTCTAAGAACAGTTCTTAAACAATTCGAAATTTAAAAGGGGTGAAAATGCGCGAAAAGCGTTCTAAAAAACGTTCTAAATGGTAGTTTCTACATAATCTCAGGAAATACCAAACCGATTTAAAAAGTAATGGTATCAAAATGATGGTGAAAACCCTTGCTCCAACATAGCCTAATTTTTATGTCGGTGCCACTACCCCAAAGGGGGTGCAGGAGAAAAACGTTCTAAATTGCGGGTTTTGCGTGACGGAAGGGCCTTGAATCGTGAAATTTAGAATGTTAGTTAGTTATAAGATATCAATGATCCCTAAGGACATTTCCTAAAAAAGTCGAAATTTAAAAGGGGGGGTCAAAATGCGCAAAAAGCGTTGCAAAAAACGTTCTAAATTGCGATTTCTAGCAATCTCAGGAAATACTGAACCGATTTCAAATATAATGGTGTAAAAATGATGGGGACAGATCTTGCTCCAAGATAGGCTATATTTTATATCTGTTTCCACTACCCCAGAGGAGATGCAGGAGCAAAATGAGCGAAAAGCGTTCTAAAAACATTCTAAATGCCAATTTGTCACCAATATCCCAGGAAGAATCAAACTGATTTCAAAAGTAACGGTAAGAAATTGATGCTGACAGCCTCTGCTCTAACATAGACGCTATTTTAAGTCGGTATCACTATCACCTATACGTTGCAGGAGAAAAAAAACATTCCAAATTTTGATTTTTGTGATCGGCAGGGGCTAGCAACTTAAAATTAGGCAAGGTACATATTTATTACATATAAATAATCTTTAAGAACAGTTTCGAAAAAATTGGAAATTTAATTTCTACTCAATCTTAGGAAATTCCAAAGCTATTTCAAAAGTAATGGTTGCAAATCAATGGTGACAGTCCCTGCTATAACATAGGTTATATTTTATGTTGCTGTCACTACCATCTGAGGGTTGCAAAAGCAACACATGTTCTAATTTGCGTTTTTTGCATAACTGAAGGGTCTAACACTTTGAAGCATGGCATGTTATTTACTTACAAGATGCAACTGCTTTCTATGAACTGTCGAAAGAAAATTTCAAATTTAAAAAGATGAAGTGAGCGAAAAGCGTTATAAATTACAATTTTTATGTAATCTTATCAAATACCAAATAGATTAAAAAATAATGATGACAAATTGTTGGTGATAGAACCTGCTCAAGCATAAGCTATATTTTATGTCTGTGCCACTACCACCAGAGGTTTGCAGTAGCTAAAAACTTTCTAAAATGCGATTTCTGTGATACTGAAAAGGCTAGAAACTTTAAATATGGCATGGTAGTTACTTATAATATATAAATGCCCTCGAAGGATTGTCGAAAATAAATTCGAATTAAAAAGGCGTGAAGTGAAGGGGAGGTGCGAAAAGCATTCTAAAAAAGTCCTAAATTACGATTTCTACGCAATTTCAGGGAATATAAACCAAATATAAAAGTAATAGTTGCGAATCAATGGTAACAGCCTCTGATCCTACTCAGGCTATATTTTATGTCGATGATTGTACCACCTGGGGTTCACATGAACAACAAACGCTCAAAATAAGGCCTTTAAAAGCTTTCTAAATTACGTTTCTGTGCAATATTAGGAAATAACAAACCAATTTCAAAATTAATGTTGGCAAATTAATGGTAACAGTTCCTATTTCAACAAAGCCCTTTATGTTGAGTGAGGTGGTAGGACTTGGAATTTGACATGATGGTTAATTTTAAGATGTAAGAAGACGATTTCTAAAAATTCAAAACTTCAAATGAATACTGAAATTGGCGTATTAATTGAGCATAAAAGTTTCAAAATATTTTCTAAATTATTATTTATTTATTGTTATTTCGTTTTATTAATTTAAGTCTCATTTCTGCCTTATGCAGTGTAACAATGATGTTTAATCAAACTGTGTTTTAAATAGTAATTTTTTTAAATTATTCCTAAAAGTAATAAGTAGCTTTTAATAAAATAAAATATTAACTTTTAATAAAATAAAAATTTAGTTAGTACCTTTTAATAAAAATTAGACATATAAATATCACTTGGCATATTTCAAATATTACGCGTGCAAAGCCTCGGGGTTTGCTAGTCGTTAATAAAATACTTATTATTCATCCTATCTAGTTGAAATAATTTTTTTTTAAACTTGTACTGGATGACAATTGATGTATGTATATGTGAACACAGTCTAAACTATAATATAGAGTTTTCAATAAAAATATAGATTATATGACTCACCCGCAAGAAAAGTCACACATCGAGCAAAAACTCATTTTGTGTTTTATTCCACTAAATGGTCTGTCATAGGTGCGTCTTGCTACACCAAAAGTTTCGTAAGTGTAGTTATTTGAAAAATCCCTTTATTACACTATGTGTCCATTTGTGAACTCAGAAGAGGGGTGGAATGTGTGAGAAGGTAAATTTACTCCACCCTCCAAACCTTATCCTACGTCTTCGGTTTTAAGTTTTCCTGCTTTTAAGCATGTTTTAATTCCTTCATGCAGATCTAAGTGCTATATTTTCATGTTACAGTAAAGTCGTGGAAATTTTCTGTTGCCCCTCCTGTGAAATTTACTTTTCCCTAGATGTGTAACTTTTCTTGCGGGTGAGCGGTATTAAAGAATGTTTTATTAAAGTAATATAAAAGATCATAGATTATTTGGATAGCAGATACATGTTTGTTCAGGATGTTGCATAACGTTTAATTAAGAAAAAATATACTTACAAAGCAGAAAATATAAGCAAACAGACTTTATGAACAGCAGAAATGCTGGCCCTCACTTGTTGCAGTCAATCTGAAAGACATGTTGAGAAAAAGGTTCGTGAGAAAGAGCGCGCCGCCAGCTGAAGGTCTCACCCTCACGGCACTGATAACTTCATGGCTGAACACATTGACAGAAAATTGGTATGATTAACCCATGCATAACAATGTTATGTCCAAGAGCAGGATTATATTCATTTTTATTGTAAATAACATTTCCGTTTGAATGTCTGCTGTATTTATAAAGTAACACACATATGTACTTTACATTCAGAATGAGCTACGTATCTTATAGAACCTGAAGACAATATATAAATTTAAATTTCATAACATAAAAACATTATAACTATTTTGACATAAATCAAAAACAGCATCTGAAATATTTTTGCAATTGGCGCAACACCCTAAAACTATTGATTTAGGAATCAGATATTAGTTAACCATACGAAGGGGTACCCTGTTCCATTTCTACGTAAAGCATTCAGCTAACGTAAGTATTAAAGATCGACCGAAACAGATTTTTAAGGCCGAAATTGAATCTGAAACTGAATTTCGGTAATCTTCCTATATTCAGTCGAAAACTAAAATGACCCAAAACTTTTTTAGTAAATAATACATACATACATGTATATATTATTAATTAATTATACGTGTGGATTAACCCCTTGAGGGGCAAGCAATTACGTTTGTGAAACGCTGAATTCCCACACTGTAAAAAAAAATCTGTGAAGTTACTAAAGTTTTTCTAGGAAACTTGGATTCCTAGAACTTTTCATGTAACGGCAACAACAAAATTTCATGTAACAGACACACTTTTGCGCCGAAAATCAAAAAATCTGTAAGGTTACTAAGAATTTTTTTGGAAACTGGGATTCCGAGAACTTTTCATGTAACTGCAGCCAGGGTTACAAATTAAAGTTTAGTAAGATTACTGAAATTTTAGCAGATTCATTTGTAAAGTTACAGATTTTTGTAACTTTACAAAAACTAGTTTTGTAGATTTGCTGCTTTTTTCGTACAGTTACAGTTGAAAGTTTAGTAAGCATGTAACTTTACATCTGTAGAACTACAGATTTTTTTTTTACAGTGTAGGAAGTGTTAGAAAGTGTTTCATAATCTATGCTTAACGCATGATTTTTCTTTCTTGTTTACTTTAAACTTGCTTTTCTCAAAATGTTGTTTTTTTTAACTTCGATGTACCATTTAAAAAAAAACTATTATACATTATGCTTTGAAATTTTGCTTGAACATTCTATGCATATCCATGTTTAATCTGAGGTGAATTGTTTAAACTCGCAAAAAGAAACTTTTTTATTATCATCATTATCTTTGAAAAAATTGCATGGTTTTTTTTTTTTTTTTTTTTTTTTTTTTTTTGTTTTGTTTTGTTTTTTAATTGGAATGTGGTTTCTACTTCAGATTTTTTTTTAAATATCTAATCTTTATTTAATTATAAATTTAGCTTCAGATTATTAAGAATTGTTTATTTTACGCATAAAAAATTTTCAAGTCCATCTCTTAAGTAGTTTACGAGAAAAAGTACATTAATTTAACATGGCAGATATAGGGATTCTGATTGTCCTTAAAGACAAAGGACGGTTTGGACATACATAACGACAGGTGCGGCGTACTCTTATGTACCGTCGGCTTTTAAAGCCCAGATAACATCTTTTAATGATATAGTTGTGTAGTGCAATGTCCAATACCTGTATAAAAGCAATAAACGTCAAATTGTTAAAAGCAGACTAATTTGATTTGAATTAATCACATAAATACTATGGGATTCGCGACTAGTTTGCATTGAGCGGATGTCTCAATACGCCTCCCGTGTCCTTAAACGTTAACTGTAAAGCTCTCTGACAAAACGCCGCACAGACCAAGGCGGCGTTGCAACTTTACGACCTTCTTTCGAAGCAAGCATAGCACAATGCCAAGTTTAAACTTTGAATAAGGGTTTTGTTTTAGCTGCACTGTAAAAAAAAAAAAAAAAAAAAAAAAAAAAAAGATTATTACTACGCTCAAATTAGTTTTATGAAATTCCAAATGAAGTTTAAATATGAATTACTTTTATTGTCGGTACAGAATTATGTTCATCATAAACAGATTAAGATAAGATTAAAAAAAGAGTTATAGAGAATAGCAATATTTGATATTATTTAGGCTTCATATCTCTTTGAATTTTTATGTTATACTCATTCATAATTTTCTAATATATATACAGCTATACCGAACCCAACATTGTACAGTTTTTTACAAAGTCTTATCCTATTTTAGTAATGATTTTTTAATAATACAGTTAATAATTCATATATTTATTGTACGGAATACTCTGAGCGCAAGTAATACTCGCACTTGAACGTTCATTTAAGAAAAAATGTAATTGGGGTATATTTTATCCCAACGCCTATGCTGACGGGTTAACTATTATGAAATAAAAGTTTTGTGATGAATATAAATAAAATTGTTAGTTTTTTCAATTAAAAATACATAGCAGTGAAAAATGTAGCACCTTCGGCATATTTTTAAAAGGAAATCCATTTTAAAATCATCTACTCCATACTAAAGGGAGAAAATCTATGTTTTGACAAAGATTTTCCTTGGAATCTCTTTGGTATTGTATTAAATAGTGCACAGTAAAAAAAGTCTGTAGCTCTACAGATGTAAAGTTACATGCTTAGTAAACTATCATCTGTAACGGTACCAAAAAAAAAAAAAAAAAAAAAAAAAAAAAAAGAAAGAAAAGAAAAACTGTAAATCTACAAAACTAGTTTCTGTAAAGCTACAGGTTTATGTAGCTTTACAAATGAATCTGCTAAAATTAAAGTAATCTTACTAAAATTTTATCTGTAACCCTGCTTGCAGTTACATAAAAAGTTCTAGGCATCCCAGTTTCCTAAAAAAATCTTAGTAACCTTACAGATTTTTTGATTTTCGGTGCAAAAGTGTATCTGTTACATGAATTTTCGTTGTTGCCGTTACATAAAAAAGTTCTAGAAATCCCAGTTTCCTAGAAAAAATTTAGTAACTTTAGAGTTTTTTTTTTTTTTTAAAACAGTGTGGAGTTTTAGATTCAATATATCTGAATATGAAGATAGTCATCCGTACTACTGTGAAGCTCAGTGTTTTAACCATTATTAGAGGTACGTAATCGCGGTACATGTTAAGTATTCGTGAAAACATGAATAGTGAAACATTGTTTTCTGCAATATCGCATGTCATAAAAGGTGTCATTTAAATTTGTTAAAGTACTCCAACTATTGTACAGCGTGATTACTGAAGATTAACTCATTTGAACTGAAAAAGATGAAAATCGTTGAGCATATTTTTCGGCTAATACTCCATAGCGATATTAGAAGTTCGTCGAATGAAGAAAAAAATGAGTATGTATTTAGGCTACGCACTTAAACACCGAAACACTAAGGGTCTATAGAATCCAAGTACTTCTTCCTAATCTTCCATGCCGCCAATTATGTTGCTTAGACCGGGTATTTAAGAAGTTAGGAAAACTGACATTCATGTTCTATGAAAAAGAAAAAGAAAAACTAAATATTAAAAAAGTTACAGAGTTTAACAGATTTTATGCAAGAAAGAAATTTAGCAGTAAATTGCAGATAATACAGTTGAACTGTATTATATTGTGAATCACAAAAGAGAAAAAAAAAGCATAATATCTTTTTATTTTGATATATTAACTAGACGCAGCGAATCCAGAAACAATACATTCGAATATTCTAAATCAAAGTAATTAGAGGATTCGCTCTTCTATTTATCTGATTCTAAAAAAGAACAAAGAAAAAATAATTTGAAAGTATCTGTAAAAAATAAAAGTAGAAATTTGAAATGTATGTTGGCAGACTTCAGTTTAGCTTCAAAGTGATACATTTTATGCTTAATCTGATATTATGAATCTCCCGTAATAGATCGAAATGGCTTATTTAAAAAAATGTGATTTGGCATAAAAGTGTTGTCCATATCTTTAGTAGTATTCACAACTATTTTAAATTGTAATGTACTATCTATGATGGCAACACTTGGAAATGGACATAATTACGGGAGATTAATATTAAAAAAAGAAAGAAAGTTTTTTTAATTTGCTGTGCTCAAACATTTACCTATTGTGAAAAACCATCTGTCCTTAGATACTTTTCATCTTTGTAGAAAACAACTGTTAATTCAAGAGACACAAATTAAATGTATATACAGGGTGATTCATAAATATCGAAACAATAGGCTATTTCCTTAAATATTACCCCTAGACCCATACTTCCAATTGCAAAGCTTCATAAAAAAAGGTTCGAAATTTAATGACATAAGTTGCAACTCCATGGGGGGTCTATTTGAAAAAATACGAAAATTAAATTTTTATACGGCCCCCGTAGTGTAAAAATTCCAATCAGTAAAACTTTCCTTATCCATTCCTGAATTAAACGCAAAAAATTGCATCTTCATATCTGAAAAACTCGCAGAGTTATGGCCGTTTAAATAAGTCATCTGGTTTTAAGGAATTAGACACAAATTGTAATGCGTGCAATCCAAGAAACAATGTTACTTTAAGAGTTCTAGGAAACATGTAAAAAATATATTTGTTGAGTTAGAATTTTTATTTTTCTTTCTTTTTTTGTGGTGGTTAACCATATAATTTGCAAACAAAATCACATCCTAATATTTCTCATAAAGTTAAAAAATAAATAAAATGATTAGTATTTTTTTAAGCGGTTTTAATTAAAAATCTTTATAACTCGAAAAATTATTCATCAGATTTCAGATTTTTTTCACTTAATTAAAGAGGAAAGTATAATTTTAGTTTTGTTTCAGGATTTTTTTAAATATTAATTTAAAAAATATAAAATATACTTATTTTAAAATTATGTAATTTATTTTAAAAAAATATATAATTTCAAAAGTAATTTTTTTTTTCAAATTTGCCGAAACAAAATTAATGTAATATAATCAAAAAAGACATGTTCCAAGTTTGCACCTTTTTTATTTACGATTCTTGACTTATAATAATTCAATGACGAAAAATGGTAAAAAGAAAAAGAAAAATAAAACTTCATGCAAAAAAAAACGTATTTAAAGTTTTAAACATTGACTGGATTCTAATAAAATGTTTAAATGCTTTTTAAAAAATTGCACGTGGAAAAGTAACTCCTTTCTGTAGCTTAAACTTCCGATTCTGTTTAACTTTTGCCGTCTCCACCTCCTTTTTGTACTATTAAATGTCCATAAATAAATGTTAAATGTGTAATTTGAAACAATGCATTTTCTAACATGCCGATTAAGAGTTATTCATAAATTTAGTCCTCACAAATTAAGGCTTTTTATCATCCCGGCGAGGCCGTTAAAAAAGTTTATATTTGGGGACCGGGCTAGGCGGCTTTTTTCTGAAGACTCGGTCAGGCCGGGCATAACGTATTTTTTTCATACCGAACCGGGTGTTGGTGCAATTTATGACGGCCAATTTTCTACACGAAGGAAATGGGCCCGATGGGGGGGGGGGGGGGGTGCCTTCCGTGGAGGTCTTTCTAAGAGAACCTAACCCCTATTTACGCAAGGATATCCAAGGTTCGAAGAAACCCACTGAAAACTCCGAACGATTGGACCGAAGGGCGCGATTGGGTTCGAACCCAGCACCTCCCGTCTTCCCGCTTTGAGAGCAGAACCTCTCGGCCACTGGTTATACCGAACCGGGACTGGCTCCCTTATTCCTAGGTCTCCTCTGGGCGAAATTTTCAGTCCCGGTCTCGAGACAGCCCGTATAAAAATCATTATCTCTGACTGACCTAATCCGTGCAAAAATAACTAAAATTTTGCTCAGCCCAAAAACTTTTACAACAAATGCATATATTTTTAAATGGCCATTATTTTACAATAAAACTTTAAAATTCACATTTTTAAAGGATAGTAGATTTTAAGGCAAAAAAAAATTAAAATACAGTAAAACTAGGGAAAAAATCTGTCTATCACGGAATCCTTTCTTAAACGGAAAAATCTGCTGATCCATGGAAATTGAATATAATAATACCTGAGAAAAAATAGACTAATACATTTAAAAATCCTAAGAAGGGAACTTGTCTATAACGCTTTTTTTTTTTCATTCCTATGCGATTCCATCTTATAAGATTTTACTTTATAGCATTTTTCATCGTCTCCAACACATGGAATATGGATTAACGATATTAAAGGAAAAGTGAATCGTTTACATATAAATAGAGATTCATTAATAAAACAAACAATCACAGCTTTTGGCGCTTCTTTAAAATTAATAATTATAAACATGAAAAGACAAATAATATAATAAGTATTTTTGGTCAGAACTCCTTCATACAAAACAACTTTTAACCATATCGATGTAAAAAACTATGTACAAATTCAGTCAGGCCGGGCCAGGCTACGATTTGAACTTTTTCCAGGCAGGGCCGAACTTTTTTCCCTATGGGTCGGTTTGGGACCGGACCTAGATATTTCGACTCGTTCAGACCTCTAGTGCAGACCACCATCATGCTTTCAAAGCAGGTTTAAAGTAAAATCTATACGCTACCTATTTTATGTACAAAGAAGAGGCACTGTCTTACATCGACTTTTAATAATGTACAATTTGTGGATAATCCCTATCTTGCATTTAAAATGAGTCAAAAACTCGTCGCTCAGAGGCATGGATAAATGGTGTAAGTCAGGAATTTCGGATTTTGATATCTCTGCGAATTTGGAAGATATCGAGATGAATTTTTTTTGTGTTTAATTCAGGAATGGATGAGGAAAATTTTCATGATTGGGAATTTTACTCTACGGGGGCCGTATAAAAAATTATTTTTTGTATTTTCTCATATAGATCCCCCATGGAGTTGAAACTTATCTCATCAAATTTTGCACCTTTTTTGTGAAACTTTTCAATTGGAAGTATGTACCTAGGGGCAATATTTAAGGAGATAGCCTATTCTTTCAATATTTATGAATCACCCTGTATATGCTTCAAAATTATTAAAAAAATGAACTACATTTTTTTGGAGATGACCGAAATGTCTGTAGTGAAAGAAATTCGACATCGGTGCTGAAAAGGTTGCTAAAATTAAAGATTTTTCTTTTTGTCGTTAATCGCTAACATGCGGCGAATTTAAATGTCCAGTTTTTAATAATCTTCAAAATTTTATTTGAATACATAATTGATATTATTTATTAAAAAAATATTTCTGCTGTTCTTCATTGCAAATCTAAAAAAGTATATTAAGTGCACAAAAATTAGAGTTTTCAATAACAAATTATGTGAACTAAAGTTCTCACACTGGACAGCATGTTGTATTATTCGGAAAGGCCTGAGTTGAATCCACTGTATGCGTGATCTAATTGTTATAGTGAAAAAACAAAAAATAATGTTAACATTTTTCATTTTTTTGTTTGCATCTTTTATTTAGCACACCGGAAAAACTTCAGCAAAATAAGCAGTCCATTCCCAGATAGAGAAATCTCAAATTAGCTTAAAGGAAAATGAGAAGTCATTTGTTTAAATATCTCCCTGTATTTTCTCCAACGCCAAGTAGTACTGCTAGTTATATAAAAATTGTGTCCAATATCCACTCCACTAGTAACACTGTTTGGACATATTTTTAAAACTTTTACACATTATTTTTATATAAAGATTCACTCATTTTCGATATTTTATAATTTTGCATTAGAAGCAAAATTAATCTAAATTTATAAAAATAAGTACATCCTGCTTTTAAAACTAATAAAAGTGAATATCTGCTTTTTAAGTCTGTGATTGACACCTACTGATTCAAAATTCATGTCTAGTCATGGCTCTTTTTATGAATGAAAAAGCTTCTGCCAAAGCAACGTCTTTAAAATGCAGCTTTCGTCCGCCATATTTTGTGCTTGAGTGAGTATTGTGTGGAGGAATAAGTAGAAAAAAATGAATTTTGATGCATCGCGCCATTTTGTTATAGTCATAATTTTATCAATATAAGCAGACTGCAAGTGCAACATAAATATGTCACTATTTTGTCATTTTTATACTTCATATAAATCACATTTACGGATATTTGAGCTATTTTCTTATATTCATAATTTTATCGATATAACTATACTACAAACAGAACAAAAAACGTCATTTTTTTGTCATTTTTATATTTCCAAGTATAAATCACATTTACGGATTCTTGAGCTATTTTCTTATATTCATAATTTTATCGATATAATTAGACTGCAAACACAACAAAAACATGTAATTTTTTTGTCATTTTTGTATTTCAAAGTATAAATCACATTTACGGACACCTCAGTTTGATTCACTTCGGGCCGCCTTGTATTGGTTAATGGTTGGAATACTTAACTGTACTGTATACCTCCGACATGAAAGTTTCGAAATAAAGTTGCTGCTTAAGAATTTTCTAAAACTTTTTGGGTGTTGTTTCGTATAAATTGTGTTAGGATTCAACAAATTAAATGAAGGGAATTACTGAAAAGAATTACTGAATGAATGGGTCGGATTTTTCAGAATAAAGTCGACTAAATCGTTTTCTTTCTTTCTAACCGCTGACCAATCGCCTACCTAACGAGCTATAACTAAGCTTTACGCGTTTGAGTGCCTGGAAACGGGACGAAATAGCCCGATCGCCACATGGCGATGGTCTGCTGGACAATAATTTATACCGTCTTAAATGGCAGCTCCATTTTACTTTGTTTTTATTCTATGTTGGCCGGTTACTTAAAGCTGATTTGATTGTTTATTTTCACTCAGCATCGCACATCTATACAGCATGCCGAGCACCCGAAGGCCGCCTGGCGCTGCTGGGGTTGTTCTTGAAATTTAGAACCTTAATGAGGTGACGGAGACCTTATAACGGCTTTACCGTTATATATTCATTATTCCTCCTTTCCCCTCAAAAAAATCAACTTTTAATTTTACTGGTTTATTATAAATTGTCATTATCCCCCCCCCCCCCTTCAAATAAAATATTTAGTTTAAATTTGACATTTTAGAGTTAATTTCATATGTCTTTATTCATTCTCTCCCCCCCCCCCTCACTACTGTAAGTTTCGCTTTTACTTTTTAAAGTTCTTTTCAAATGCAGACATCATTTATCTCGGTTCCTTTTTCTGTCTTTCAAATTCACACGGACAGAAAAAGATCTTAACCGCAGCTATTTTCCCTTGACATGAAATAGAAAAATAAAATACAAATGAATGTCTTTTCGCTTTGCAGCCAACGTTATCTAATGCATATTTTCCCAACCTCGGGGCTTGCATTAGTATTCAATTCTCACCCTTGTACTTTGTCGGATACAAACCATATGCCCATTGCTGACTAATTTGCAGCTGTAGTTAGATCTGTAACGTGCATATAAAAATCACGTGTTCCTATTTCTTTAACCACTTTTCCTTACCACAGGAATGTTAAGATACGGGTAACCATATAGCCGCGCCATGGCGTAAGTTGAGTTCTATGTAATACTTCGGGATGCTTCTGATTCCTTTGTCCACGCCACCAATATTCATCGCCAATATAGTACATATGTTCCTATTCATCTCGCCAATGAGTGAGTGATTGTAATGAATATTTTGCCACTACTCCCTCGGATCTTGAAGGTGACGGACATCCGCTCTCTGCCCTTCGGGGCCGCCCCCGTCGGGCAGTCTTATGTTTGACTTCTCCCGTCCCACTGTACTATCATGGCCCTCCTTTTAAAAAGTTTCATAATAAAGAAGTAAGTCCTCGAAATCTTCTTGTTGGAGTTTTTTTTCATTTATTCATGAATCTGGAAATCTACAACATCTCCTCTATATAAATTGGCGCCGTTGCCCAGATTTTTTCTCCAACAGTAATTTAAAAAAAAAAAAAAAAAAAAAAAAAAAAAAAAAAAAAAAAAAAAAAAAAAACGAGGAGAAGTTTCATTCCGTTTCACTTTTCTTACCAGCGACGCGAAAGGATGTCTATAGACCTTTTTTTCCCACGGGAGTTCCGGCTGCCTCTTCATACTCTCTGTTCGTTCGCCGATGTCAACTTCAGGGGATTTCCCTTGCCTACTCTTGCTACCCCAATGGATTTGGAAAGTGCCTCTTTCTTCCGGACTTTACACTGGCCTTTCGAGAAGCAAAATTTAGCCTGCGGTGCTCCAACGGGGTCATCGAACGATGTCGCCTCCTGCAGCGGTTTCCTTTTTCCTACGAGACATCACACCTGCATCACTTATTTCCCTGCGTGAAGTTGTGTCTTCATACTCCTACTCATTACTATCGGAAAAATCTGTCAGTACTCCACTCCAAAACAAAAATCAGGACAGTTTCTGTTTTTGTGCGCGATATTCAACCTTCAATCAAACGTGTTCGTGCTACCAGTGTGAGTGCGAAAGGATTTGTGAAAAGAAAAAGTGCCATCTGATCGTAAATCCACTCCAGATAGTTTCCTAAAAGGAAATGTTTTGTGAAAAAGTCCTCACCTAGCTGTGGTATGAATTATCCGCACAAGTAACACACATTTTAAACAAAGTTCTCAGTGCAACAAGTCCAGGAAATGTGCGCCGTTTCGCTTTGTTTGTGATCTTGTGATTAATATTTGCAGTGCAAAGTGTCCAGGAATCCCACAGATTTGGTGAAAAGATAATGAAATATGCTAAAAATATATATAATTTCGCGAAAGTGTCATCTTGTGTTAGGTATAACAAAGTGTGTCCGAAGCAATAGTCAAAAAAATTTCGATTTACTTTGTGCTTCTTTGTGGTGATATCTTCAATTTTTCTAAAAAAAAAAAAAATATAGAATGCACTAAGTGTGCCATGAGTTCGAGGAAAAATGTTTTCCTTTTGTGGTGTGTTATCAAGATATAAAAAAATTACCCTACTGATGTCCAAGTGCTTCAGTTAAAAAAAAAAGAAACCACTCTGCATTAAAAAAAAGAGTGTACTAAATCACACTTCACATGTTGTGTCATCTATCATTCAACATTTTTATAGCATTCAGAGTACGAAAATAGGACGTTAATGATATTTTTGTTTTAATTTTTTTTCGTTGCAAATTGTCACTAAAATCTTTTTATTTTAACTCTTTTTTCTTAAAAAAAAAAAAACAAGCGTTGTTTTCTCCTCGCTCTGTTTTTGTGCTCCAAATGAATGCTCTCCACAAAAAAATGACATACTAGTTGATCGAATTTAATGAAAACACTTGTGTCACAATACTTTATACAAAAAAAAGAAACACAGTTTGCATGTAAGTATGAACAGGGAATGCTTTTATATTAAATTATTTACTCTAAATTGTTATAGCTTTTTTTTCTTTCTTTTCAATATCAGTAAATTATCAGTTTCTAATCATGTTATGGTTCCCTATTCATACTTGTACTTTTACCATTTGGATTTTCATAAGTTTGTTCATTTGTCAGCTTGAACGGAGAAATCACTTCTGAACTATTTTTTTTACAATATTTTTAACAGTGATAGCATATTTGCTCCTTATAATCTTCTTCCAAGCTGCGTTTTTTTTTAAAGTACTTTTTGCAGTTAAAATGATAAAATTATTATACTTTTATTAATATTTCACTTATAATGTTTTTATGGTTAAATCATGACATACTTCTCATATTTTTTTTCTTCCGTGAATTTACATAAACATGCTATGTTTCCTTTTTCGTAAAAATGATTTTTATGCATTCAAAATCTAGAGTTTAACCCTTTAGCCCCACTGGCATACTTTGAAAGTACACTTATTCTGCCGATAGGCAACAAAAAAAGTTCTCTGCTCCAGGTTTTGCAGTATTTGATATTTTTATATAAATATGTGCATATTTCGCTCACAACGTTTGCACATTTTCACTTGTGTGTGACATTTGCACAATTATTCTCAGCATGTGTTGCTCGACTCTGACCTTGTTTGTTTTTGGTTTTTTTTGTATTTTAAACCAGAATTACAATTTAATTACCTGGTTTTTTTTTATTTTATTGAATTTCGGAAACTTTAATCCAACTGGATGTAGTCAGAAATTTAACTTTCAGAAATCTTGTGATTGATATACTCATATTTTTTTTTACACTTCCCCCTCCCCCCCCCCTTTTTTCATTTTCTTTCTTTTTGTGTATAATTTATTTATGCAACTTTTTGTGTTTTATTTTACGTGCATGCATTTCATTTCTGATAACTAGAGTTTTTGCATACATACACCTTTTTGAAATACTAGTATTATTTATTTTGCATTATTTGTGTTGCTCTCTCAAAATGAAAAAAAGAATTCCTTCTTTTTTTTCCATTTTGGCTGTCAAAAAAAAAAAGTAAACAACAGAAATTAAATAAACACGAGATAAAAAAAAAGATTTTGGAGATAACACACACTGCACCAGTTTATTTTTACAATATGGCAGCAAATGATGAAAATTCTATTAGTGATTTTAATCACCCCATTTCTGTATCTCCATGGGTAGATTATTTCGAGGAGATATTATTAAGATATTCGGATTCCATTAATATGGAAGCCACATCTATTCAAAATTCACTTAAGACCGAAAATGCTGCATCCATGTCTGAAAATATTATAGATTTCCTTCAGATCATTAAATTCAATTTTCATGTGCTTAAACTAAACTTTAATGTTCTAAAGGATCATTATTCCAAATTAAAACAGGATAAAGATAATTTATTTCTTGTAAATCAGAAACTTATTGAGAGATTACTTGAAATCACAGCCCAACAGAAAAATAAGAAGAAGCTTACTAAATGTAGTAAGACTATGGTTGATCAGGTGGTAGATGTCAACAACAAACTCCCTCCATTTGCCCTAGATAAATCTACACAAACTATCCCCTCTTATATGTGTAAACAAGAAAAGTTACCACAACTGGAAAATGATAAAAAAAACACATATCTTAGCTCCGACCTGCACACTCAAGGTAAGCACAATGAAATATTTACAGCTATTAGCGATTCCTCTCTAAAGTCCCTATCCCCTGCTAAACTTAATGTACCTAAGCCTAGTCGTGTTATTATTTTTAACCTCCCTGAAAATTTAAATATTCCTGATATCTTGTTTGGTATTTCAGATTTAATCCATATACCTGAACCTGATTTACAATTTGTTAAAAAGTACAAACTCCTACATAGCAACTCCTTTAATTGGATCTTTGAGCTTGCACCACAGGATGCTAGGCAATTATTAATGCATAAGGAAATTATCATACAATCCAAAACCGTACCCTGTTAAACCATATATAAATGTTAGACGTTGTTTTAAGTGTCAGGTATACAATGATCATCTTGAAATTTCATGTTATAATGACATTAGATGCTCTGTGTGTGCCTTGCCACACATTGACCCTCAGTGTAGAAATCCTCCAAAATGCATTAATTGCATTAGAAATAATGATAGCAATAACACCAACTTTGACATTTTCGACAGTGCTTTTGCACCTTATTGTCCATCATTAAAAAAATTCATCAAGCAAATGCGAGAAAAGGTATACAACTGCAATACATTCCCATAAACATCTCATACAGCTTCCTTTTTGGAAAAAAAACAAACAATGTAACATACATTTTACATTTTTCGTTTTTATTTAACACACATTACTGTGAAGGAGTTACTATCTACAGCATTCCTTTTAAAATTTTTATTTTCCTTTACATTTACATACATATGTCAGTTTTCGACAGCATTATTCATACTGATTTGAAGTTTGAAATTAACTTAATTCTTTCAAGATTTTTTTTTTATAAACACAAATGTACAGTGAGTTGCTTTTTCATTTGAGTATTTAGCCGGCAAATAGTTAAATGAATCTCGAAATGGAACATTAGTGAAAATTTTTCTGATGCGGGTCATCAGACATTTTCACATTTGAGGTAGATATTACTGAAAGAGTACACATTCATTCAACTTTAAACATTCATCATTACACTAGTTACATTTTTTTAGATTTATTTTTAGAAATTTGGATAATTTCACTTGTTAATCTTAGTTAAGTTTATTTAGTTACATTTCATCACACAAGTAGCATTTCCTGGTTACATTTTATCCTTTTTCACTTTCCTTTACTTAAAAGCACAATTTTTTTGGTTTGTTTGTTTTAACTTTAGGCGAAGCATTTTTGTACTTGTGATACAATGCTCTTGGTTCCATATGTACACACTGAGTTTGTGTTCATAGTTCATACAACTGAGTTCATAGGTTATACAACTGAGTTCATAGAAAAAAAAACACTTTACACGAGTTCATAGAAAAAACACTTTACACGAGTTCATAGTTCATTGAGTTCATAGAAAAAAACACTTTACATGAGTTCATAGAAAAAACACTTTACACGAGTTCATACCAGTGTCAATTCTTTGTGTACTTCAGGGACCAATTGCACGATCATTTTTCTTTCATGACAATACTTAGTTCATAGAATTTTTCCTGACACATATAAGTTCACAGTTTGTTTTCCTTCTTGTGATTTGTTTTGCATATTAATTCATACCAATTTTTGTTTTGGTAGACACTTTAGTTCATTGGAATTTTTTTTGTTAGACACATGAGTTCATAGTAAGTTTTTTTTTTTTTTTTTTACACACATTTGAGTTCCTCGTATTACTTTTAAACTTTGAGTCAGTGAAATACTTGCTCACACTTTGTTCATTGAGGTACTTAGATTGCTGTGTTCACAAACATACATCTAAGTCGTTGAAATTTTCTTTTTCTTTCACTGACATACACTGTTTTAGTTCATAGTGAAATACTTTTTCTTTGATTCGTTCATTGAAATACACATTTTTTTTTCTTGGGTTCATAGACATACACTTACAATTTAGTTCATTGATATTACATCTTAGTTCATTGTTATTACAATTGAGTTCATTGATATTTTGTTTGGTAAAAAAAACACACACATTATACACAATTGAAAATATTTCGTTTCTAGGATTCAACGTTACACGTTAGGCTATTTCATTTTTATGTCTCATTATACCAGGAACTACTTTTTACCTCACATGATATGCACAAATTAAACATTTATTAAAAAGTTAAGTTTTAACAGATTCTTAATTTTTCCTTTATTGTTATATTTCTTTTATGCCACGACATTTCATGTCACCATCACTTTGTTTCACAACAAAGAATGCCCAGTTTACAGGATGCTACCCCTTCACATGCATTTTCTTTAAATTTCAAACTTATGATGTTTTTATTGTTTTCATCACACTTGTTTTGGTTTTCTGCATGTACATAATTACACGTTTTCTTTTAAATTTGGAGATTAAATAAAATCTCTGGTTAAGCTTCACTTAGACAATACACACGTCTAAGATATTATGTCGTTCTTGTAACAACATAACTTCACAATAACAAAAAAAGTTTTTTTTCGTTTGTAGCATTAGCGACCTAGTGCAGTTACACTAAATGTTTAAAACATGAGTTAAGGTCATACAATACACATACAGTTCAGATCCTGCTCGATACATTGTAAGGAATACAAAGTTAGAATTTACTTTAAAAAAAAATGTAGTTGTTATACTTACCCGATCATGTCACCAGTCTCTCCACACACTCGGATTGTCCTTTTACCGTTGATATGTGAGATATTTATCTCAGTTTTTTTATTATTTTTAATTTATCCCCTCTGAAGTTTTGTTCCCGTTCAAAATTTTTACCCTAAGGGTCCAAACTTCATTGTGTAGAGAGACAAAACCCTTGAATTGTTGTTTCAATTCAATAAACATAACTTTTTATATGATACATTGACGCATGCTCCTTTGAAGATCAATGTGATCTTTGGGGAGCAGGGACCTAGGTATCACTTGGTGTCTGGGTCTCATAACTCCCTCTCCCCCTAGGGCTGATGTTATAAACTGACGCCATCACACTTGTTTATTAACAAGATTAAGGGCTACAGCCATTCATAGGCATGCTATATGCATCCCGTCCTTTAGTAGTCCTGTGCGGTGTGCACGAAAACCAATTTTCTACTTTTTTTATTTTTTTATATTACTTCATTTAGTTTTTATCCACAGACATGCATATGTCATTTATTTTCTATTACATTTTAAAATAGTATCTGTGTCTTGTTGCTTGCATTTATATTATATTATTTTACTTTGAGAAGATATTATAACAAGTTACTAAAAAAAAATTACTTCTCATATTTTGGTCATGAAAAATGCTGGTACCAGCCTCTTAATCAAATACTAAAAAAAAGATATTTAAAAAGGATCCTGTTAAATCAAAAAAATATTATTTGCAGTTTCTGGTAACTGTAAAGACTAATGAATACCAAGAAATGAGTAAATATACAAAGGCGCCATTTATCATGACCTGAAAAGTTTTGCTTTATGCAAACATTTAAAGAATTGCAAGCACATTGTTATATGTTATATATATATATATATGGAGGCTTATCTTTCTTATTATGTTATATCTGTTTTAAATACTTATATGTATGGGGTGGACAAAGTAGTCTTCAAATATAAAAAAAACTGTTCTACAAGATTCACAGTTTTTTTTTCTGGTGGTAATGGGTGATATATATATAACGGCTTTACCGTTATATATTCATTATTCCTCCTTTCCCCTCAAAAAAATCAACTTTTAATTTTACTGGTTTATTATAAATTGTCATTATTCTTCCCCCCCCCCCCTTTAAATAAAATATTTAGTTTAAATTTGACATTTTAGAGTTAATTTCATATGTCTTTATTCATTCTCCCCCCCCCTCACTACTGTAAGTTTCGCTTTTACTTTTTAAAGTTCTTTTCAAATGCAGACATCATTTATCTCGGTTCCTTTTTCTGTCTTTCAAATTCACACGGACAGAAAAAGATCTTAACCGCAGCTATTTTCCCTTGACATGAAATAGAAAAATAAAATACAAATGAATGTCTTTTCGCTTTGCAGCCGACGTTATCTAATGCATATTTTCCCAGCCTCTGGGCTTGCATTAGTATTCAATTCTCACCCTTGTACTTTGTCGGATACAAACCATATGCCCATTGCTGACTAATTTGCAGCTGTAGTTAGATCTGTAACGTGCATATAAAAATCACGTGTTCCTATTTCTTTAACCACTTTTCCTTACCGCAGGAATGTTAAGATACGGGTAACCATATAGCCGCGCCATGGCGTAAGTTGAGTTCTATGTAATTCTTCGGGATGCTTCTGATTCCTTTGTCCACGCCACCAATATTCATCGCCAATATAGTACATATGTTCCTATTCATCTCGCCAATGAGTGAGTGATTGTAATGAATATTTTGCCACTACTTCCTCTGATCTTGAAGGTGACGGACATACGCTCTCTGCCCTTCGGGCCGCCCCCGTCGGGCAGTCTTATGTTTGACTTCTCCCGTCCCACTGTACTATCATGGCCCTCCTTTTAAAAAGTTTCATAATAAAGAAGTAAGTCCTCGAAATCTTTGTGTTGGAGTTTTTTTCATTCATTCATGAACCTGGAAATCTCTAACATCTCCTCTATAGACCTGGCCAGGCACCTCCAAAGCTACAATTCATAGAGAACTTGGAGGACTTTGCACCCAGGACGGATTTCACATGCACCAGTCGCCGTTGCTGCACATGGCGGATTTTTAGCTGGCGACGAGCCTCGAAAACGTGACCTTTCGGCTACGAGTCTAATGCTCTGCCAACTGGGCCACCGCTGAATTGGATGTCACGCAGGGTTTTGCAACTTTTATTTTCTGACAACAGGGCTCAGACTAAACCCATTTCAGGGTTTTTATTATCAGAGTAACACAGTGGAAAGAAGCAGAAGCAGACATTACAATATCTTCATAATGGTATTTGTGCAGTTTCTGAGCTAGCGTGTTTATTTGATAACATTTTTTGTTTTAATGCTTGCTAGTATTAAAAATTCTTATATATGCACGTATTTAAAATTACTGAAACTTTTAATATTAATGTGTGTACATATTTCAAAACAATTATTGCACAGAATTAAAGTGTTGCTATATTTATAGAAGGTAGTCTTTGCGTGACCGTGTGTATATCTGTCTGTCTGCATGATCATGTTGCAATCTTTTAGTCACTGTAATAAATTTTGTTCTCTTTTCAATAAACTTTATAAGCAATTTGTACCGCGATTTTTTAATTTTTGGCGAATTTTATATGTTAATTTTAGTGCTTGTTTATATTTCCCGGTGATGTTTGACATTTGTAAAAGCAGTCTGGTTTCAAACTTTTAGACCAACAGAAAAAAAAGTAGTTCTCTGCCAGATTTGAATTTTTTCAAATTTAATTCTTTTGGAAAATTAACGTTTTTACGTTTTCGTGAAGAGTTTTCAGCAATTTTTTTTTCTCAAACGAAAGGTCTGGCTTATAAATTTTGTTACTTCCATGAATAAATTCAAGTTCAAACCTGTTGTATGTGCCAATCGCAAAAGTTTATTCTATTTCATATATATTAATTCTTCAAATTTCGCTGTCACAAGCGCCAAAATTAAATGACAATCTATGCCTATCATGAGGATTCTAAAGATATATGTTCGTTGAATTATGTGCATTTAAAAAGGAGATATAAGCATCACATTTTTCAAACAAATTGAATTTCGGTACCCACACTCTTAGATATTTGCAGCCAAAAGTCCCAACAAAGAGATAATAAAATAGACAACTGTCTCGCAGTATGCGCCCAAGGATCTATTTATTTTAAGGCGTAACAGAATATGAAATTTGATTAAATTCCGTGCATTAGTTTTTGAGATATTATAACTACCACCAAACACGTAAAAATTGCAGCATAGCAGTGCCACCTTTTATATGATTTACACAAAAATATAATAAGCACCAACTTATATCAAGTTCTAAAAGAATACAACGTTTGATGAAATTCCGGGCATTAGTATTTGAAATATGACTATCGCTATTACCGCGGAAATCCTGAAAGAGGCAGAACAGCAGCGCCGTCTATGGGTCGATTTACACCAAAACCTAAACAGCTACATCTCATATCAACTTCAAACAGAATCTGGAGTTTGATGAAAATCCGTACATTAGTTCTTGAGATAGAGCTTTTGTGGAAATCGTGAAAAATACAGCATAGCAGGGCCACCTATGGAGCGCTTTACCCCAAAACATAATAAGCAACAGCATATATAACCGTGAAACTGAATCTGAAGTTTGATAAAAATCCTTGGATTCATTCTTGGGATAGGGCTATTTCGAAAATCGTGAAAAATGCAGCATAGCAGCGCTATGAGTTGGACTATGAGTTTACACCAACAACTAATCAACTCCAATTTATATCAAGGACTAACTGAATCTGAACTTTGACGGAAATCCGTGCATTAGTTCCTGAAATAGAGGTATTGCGGAAATCGAAAAAAAAATGCAGCAGAGCTGCGCCACATGTTGGGCTATTTGCACCAAATTTAATCAGCACTGATTTATATCAAAGACTAACTCAATCTAAAATTTTATTAAATTCCGTGCATTTCTCCTTGAGATAGAGTGACCTTAAAATTTTTGTCTCATAGAAACAGACTCACAGACAGACATTTTCTAAAAATAGTCAAGTCTCGTTCAGGATCTTCTAAAACGTATAAATCTTTCGAAAACCGGAAGTCGAAAATTTTCACGAATCCAATACTTTCTTCTTACAAAGATAGAAGGAGGTAAAAATGCCAAATCGTATTAACTGCATTAATATTGTGTGCAGAGAAACGCTACAAGATATTACAAAGTATTCACAAAATATTTTTTTAATCGTAGAATATAAAAAGTTATAATAGGTTAAAATCTTTTGTATTTATGTCTGACGGTAATTCTTAAGATATCTCACAGGGTTTTGTTTGCTGTTGTTGTTTTTGTTTATTATATCAAGATTTATATAAAAAGACACTTTCTGCTTTCTACATATTAATGCTCTAAAACTATTTATTTTACGTACGACATTATTGTTTGAGCCAAATGCAATGACTATATATTCAACTTATTTAAGGTATTATTGCTTAAGCTAATCAAGCTAAATAATGCTATAAAAAGTGATAAAATATCTTTATTTAGATTGACGAACGTTTCATCGCACAAACGGCGACATTTTCAAAATCATTCATGATAGAAAATATTTTCACACATTTTAAAAAAAAAACAATAACTGGGTAAACAATGTCACGAAACATCATGCATAATGAAAATCAGTGCAAACATGAAATAAAATGAAATTCGACATTTGTGAGCGTGTATTAATTGTTACTATTATTACTAAAATTGCATAGCATCTCTTTCCAAATTTTAGGTAAATCCAGGGATACTGAATTATTGCAAATCTTCTCGTTGCGTAAAAATATATCTATTGTTTCCCGGATAATGGATGGCAAATAAAATCCTGATGGATAAATTATTTTGCTTTTTTTCTTTTTACTTTTTTTTGGTTACTTTCTTTAGTAGTAACACAAAAGTTTTATTCTTTTTATATTCTGTGACTAATAATAATGTCTGGAAATGTCCGACAAAAGTATGATCGTATGCTTACTGAAAAAGAAGTATTCAATTATACTTACGAGATATAACGAAAACACGATATAACGGTATAACGAAAGCAATTTTTAGTACAAAAACGAACGATATGTTCAAGTCTTTAGCGACTTACATTCGGTATGAAAATTATATTTATCTCCGAAATATTTCTTCAAGAAACGTTTTCTTTCATGATACTTGATGCACTTATTTATCACGTATTTTCTGCTCTGCGTAAGTATAATTGAATACTTCTTTTTCAGTAAGCATACGATGATAATTTTGTCGGACATTTCCAGACATTATTATTAGTCATAGAATCAAGAAAAAAACTTTTGTGATACTACTAAAGAAAGTAACGAAGTATTATGGAAGAATACTACCCATTTTTAATTATTTCCAACAAAGTTGAAAAGTGTTTATGAATTCGGTTTATATGTCTGTCTGTCCGTCGGTGCTCTAACAAGCGTAAATATAGTCAGACTGTTATGAAAATGATAGATATTTATCGATATAAAATGATTGAAATGAAATTCACAGATGTTATTGGCTATCAATATGGCTTGTTCGGTATAAATATGAAGTTAATAGCTTTTACGGTTCTCAATAGAATACCGTTACATTACAGTCTATGGTGAAAAATCGCTTATGGTGTATTATTAACAATTTGTAAAAATGGTTATTGTCCTCGGTCAAGGTAGGAAATCAAAAACATATCTGAAGCGTTTTATTAGTTGAATCCCGCATTTTACTCGTTTTCTGATTGTTCTATACAGTAATCTGTATTTTCCCTTTACTTTCAAGAGAGATGGACACTTCAGTTGCCACCATCACAAAAAAGTAAAAAAAAACTACAAAAATATTAATAACTCAGAAACAAATTGAGATACAGCTTTCAAGCAAATTGCAATTAAAAATGCATTTTTTTTTCTCTATACGACGATATAAAAAGTAATATTGTGGTATGTTTAGAAGTTCAAGAATGAAATTTCTTTAAAATTGGTCCAGAAATATTAATGTTTAATCCATGGCGTACGTAATGTATGACCAGTTCCATAGAAGTTTAAAAATTTACAGTACTGAAAATTGTAAAACTGAAATTTCTTTTAAAATTTGTTCATGGTGGGTGCAGGAATGTTAATGTTTAATCCATGGCGGACGTAATGTATGATCAACTCCGTGCGATTTTTTGTGCCTGAAATTTTAGTCTTTGAAAAAATCATTTTCCAAATGGTCGTTGTAATTTATTAAATTGCTTTTTTTTATGATATTACTGTATTTAAAGGGTCTCAGGACTCTTAAAGTTTTAAAATTTTCGAAATTTTAATTTTTTTAGATTTTAAGCGCCTATCTTTTCTGAACATTTTGATATAATTGCTTCCTTGCAATTCCCTTTAGAACAGAAGTTATGGCTTTTAAAATTATGCTCGATCAATAGCTGAAGCGGCGTTTCTGAAACTTTGAAGTAATTTTTCTCCAAAAGACGTTTTGGGGCATAACGCGCACGATATCTCAAAAACAACTGTATATTTTTTCATGAAATTTTCAAAACGTATGTTTCATGTTAGTCTGTATAAACTGAACCTAAAATTTCCTTTTTATTGTTCAAAACAATATTTTGTTAGGTGATTATACTGTTGAAATTTTCTAAATTTTGCATTAGCTAACTACATTTGCGTATTAAAAATATAAAAAGGCTTTAAATACAAATTTATTTAGGTTCAAGGTAATTATTACTGTCCTAAGTATAGATAGGTATCAACATTTTCATTTTAGTTGCAAAATGTATTTTGTAATTCTGCGCGTAATCAGTTATGCCAATTTTCTGCTCGTCAAATGTTTGACAGTTTGGGGGCCGCTGTAAATGTAATTCTTCACCTTGCAATTTTTTTAAATACATGAAACGAAAGAACATAATTATATCTTTCATCCCAAAAATAATTGTTATTAAAATCAAGTACATTTTACGATATTAAATGTTAAAAATGGTCTCTTTTTTTATTTTTTCCTATTTTAAGAATCCTGCTACCTCTTAAACATACTGAAAATTATATATATCTCAAAGGTGAACTATGATGTGCATGGTATGATGTGCATGGGATATATCGTTCATTTACAGGGACACGCAAAAGAATTTGGCTACAGAAGAAATTGAACTATTGAAATCTATGAACAATAATTGCCGCAAGGGAACTTTCAGTTGTGGTGCGCGTTTTTAAATTGAGCTATCTCTTAAAATATTACTTGGTGTGGATAAATTCTATAGATCATATACAGGAGTGCATAAAATTTCTCAAGTACATTTCCGTCTATTAAACCAACAACAGCCGTATTTCATGACGCTATTGTACTTTTGTTATTGTTCCTGAAAAAAAAGTTTGCAATGGTAATGAAACTAAAAAATAAAATTGAATCAATAAACCCTAAATGAGATCCAATTTCTTTGAAGGACTTTTTTAAGGTAAGGTTTGTTTTATTTGCTGAATTCTCATATATTGTTCGGTATTTTAAAACTCGTAAAATTTTCCATTTAAAAACTTTTGCAAAATAAATAT
Source organism: Maratus speciosus (assembly GCA_963932465.1). Lineage (NCBI taxonomy): Eukaryota > Metazoa > Arthropoda > Arachnida > Araneae > Salticidae > Maratus > Maratus speciosus. The sequence continues at coordinate 483,123,913 of OZ010797.1, forward strand.
TTTGCAGCTGTGACACTTCCAGATGCATTTTCTGTCTTTTATATTTTTCTCAAAAAGTATATTATAAGAACAAGTTACCTTGATTACAAAAACAAGTTGGAAATTGTACGTCAAGCGTGGCAAATGAGGTGCCTTCGTACTATAATTAGTTTTATGAATATTCATATCCTGTCGCACTCTTGTGCGAAAATTCATGAATACAAAATTTAGGACGATACCATATATTAAATTAAGTAATACGGAAATAATAAGACTGCATCTTAACTAGGAGGTCATCACCATGGTCACCATGGACTTAATAGAATGAAGAAAACTGTTATTAATATCTTCTTAAGTTTTTATTAAAATTTTTAAAGATATGAAATGACAACAACAAAATTCTGCAACGATTATATATATTAAATTTCAAACCATTTGTTTGTGTAGATTTTGCGCTGTTATATCTAGTTGGACAGACAGACAGACCATAAGAACTATAGATGCTACGTATTTACATAATTAAGAAAGCACATAAAAAAAGTTAAAATTTATAAATGAGCTTCAATATCGTGTAACTGGAAAAAAAAATATTATGAATAATTTACCTGCAATTAAAAAAAAAAAAAAAAAAAAAAAAAGAATTTCGCGTGTACCATCAACCTGCTTAATGTGTCAGAATCGCTGGGTTCCAAGTGGTGATTTTTTAACTAGTTTTTTTTTATATATACCCACAGAAAAAAAACTAGTCTGATGTGACAGTCCCAAAACATTCTTCTATTTCATACATGTTAATACTTCCTGAAAAATGCATTATAGAGCAGCACCCGTTGTTAGGTGACTTACACTAAATCTAATCGGCAACAACTTATGCCAACTTCTAATTGAATTTGAAGTTTGATGAAGTTTCATGTATTAGTTCTTGAGTTACAGCTATTGCGGAAATCGTGAAAAGTTCTGCATACCAGTGACACCTGTTGGGCAATTTACACAAAAACATATCAGGATCTATTTATATCAGGGACTAACTGAATCTGAAGTTTGAGGAAAACCCGTACATAATTTCACGACATGCAGAAATCGCGAAGATTGCAGCATAGCAGCGCCACCTGTTAAGCGATTTACAGCAAAAGCTAATCAGCACCAACTTATAGCAGGGATTACCTGAATATAATTTTTTATCAAATTCCGTGCGTTTGTTCTTGAGACAGAGCGCCACAAAATTTCTGCTACATACAGAGAGACAGAGACACAGATTCACAGAGAGACAGTTTGTAAAGACGTGTTTTTTGGAATCTCTGACCAGTAAAATGTGTCAATCCGTCAAAAACCGGAATTCGAATTTTTTTTTGCGAATCCAATACTTCTTGTGAAGATAGAAGGAAGTAAAAATATATTAACGTTTAACTGGTGAATAATTTCTTATTGTAAAAATATAAGAAATAAAGCTGTAAATTCTAATTCTGATTTCCTCGGCTTTTTCACATTTCTCCTAATTCTTCTGTAGTTTTACAGATGTATTTTAATCAAAATTTCAAAATAAATTTATGGAGTTTTAAAAAAGAATTTTGAATGCATTTTTTTTCGCAGGAATTTATATAGAGAAACAAATTTTCAAAAAAATATATATATATATATTTTTTACCTTTAACTTTTAAAGCTAAATATACGGGAGACAAGGGAGGGTTGACCCACTTTTTACAAAAGGTTTTTTTATTTTTTAAATATTGAACGTTGAATAAAGTTTTATATATCATTTTATTCGTTATTCAATCAGTTATCAAAATAAAATTGCTACATAAGTGTAATGTATAAAAAATTTGAAAAATTATATATGAAAAATTCCCCACATATGGGAGGGTTGACCCAAAATATGGGAAGCTTGACCCATTTTGTTTTGTATTGAAATATTTGTGAAGAGATGTAAAATCAGTTTAAAAAAAGCAAAATAACTTTATGCTACAAGCTTTAATTATTATAAAAAATATTTTGGAAATGATTAAACAAACTTGTTTAGTTGCAATCACATGTCAGGGGAGAAAGATTTTGTTTCAAACAGGATTTTGTCTGAGCAGGTATAATTGTACAGCAGGTAAAATGAAATTTTAGCGTTAAGGAGAAAAACGTTACGTTTTCACAGGGTTTTATGTATTATTATGTCCGAATTTAGGAGCCATTGTTCCGCTTTTTTTGTCTTCTTGTCATACTTTTTGTGATACTAGACCTGAAAACTCTAGTTGTCACATAATTTTGCTTCATCTCACTGGTGAAATTTGTCTACATACCTTCCTAAAAATTATTGATCAATACTATGTTCTTTTGCAGACACATGAGCTCTTAACTTATCATTAACATCTTTTAACCTTTTCAGAAGTACTTTCAGTACTAAAATGTTGAAATAAATGACTGGCACCGTAATTTACGAAAAAATGTATTTGGAAATAAGAAAAATGCTACGTTTCTCATAAATTTCTATGATATATTTTATCTGAAAAATCTTACATAATATTTCCGAAAAAAACAATTTTCGGGAATTTCTCACAATTAATTTTTTCCACGCCTATTTCGATAATCTGAATGAAACAAACACTGTTGTTTCATTCCAGTAGCTTCGGTTGACACATATTGATAAAGTTCTGAAATTCTTTTAAATATGAAAACTGATGGGTGGGTTAAGCCTCCCCTATGGTCAACCCTCCCTAGTCTCCCCTAAAGTAAATATGTATTTTTTTCTATCTGCAGTATTGAATTATTTAAAATTATTTCTTCTCTAGTATAATGCTAATTGAGAAACTTTAGTAAATGTTCCAAATTCTGTATCAGTCAATATATCTTTAAAAGTTCCTAAAGTTAATGTTTTCTAAAATGGTATAGGTTATTTATTCCGTTTTGTTGGAAAAGAAAAGATAAGGGAGAAACAAAGAATTTATCTGTGTTTTTTTGGTCAAGTTGTTTCTTAAGACGATATAGTATGCATTAAATTCCAAAAAGTACAGAAAGAGCAAACAAATATATTTTTTTTAAATACATAATTTTTACTATATTTCTTACTTAAGGTATGGTAACAGAAAAAAAAATATTATTTTAATTGCTTTTGATTGCAAAATTGTTTCCTCAATGTATAACCATGTTTAAATAATATAAAGCAATTAATATTAATATAAATTAACATAATGAATTAGTAATTGAGCATTAAACAAGTTGGAAATTGCACGTCAAACGTAGCAAATGAGCTCCGTTCGTATTATAACTAGTTTTATAAATATTTTTTGCACCGCATATTGTACTGAATGTATATTTTAGTGCACTTCAATAAGTGAATATCAATTTCATTCTATTCGAAAGGCTGTAACATCATTAAAATGCACTTGAAGTAATTTTTTCCCATTGGCCGTCACGTAACGGAAAATTTTGATTTCCCCTGTCATTAAACTATACATACGATTTTCATAAAATGTGAAATGACTCGACAAAATATTGCAATAATTATATATTTAAAATTTCAGACCATTCGGTTTGGTAGTTTTTTCCTCTGTTATATGCGGACGGACGGACAGACAGACGGGCAGACAGACGGACGGACTGAACGACGACTGTAAGTGTTACGTATTTATATAATTACGGACGCTCCTAAGAACAGAATCTTTGTCTTTATTACATTTTATACTTTTTTGCTTTAAAAATATTCCAACATTTTTAGTGTTTAAAATATTGATACCGCTATTGCGGAAATCGTAAAAAAGAAACATAGTACCGCCACCTGTTTGGCAATTTACACAAAAAACTAATCACTACTAATTTATATCAAGGACTAAAAGAATCTAAAGTTTTATTAAATTTCTTGCATTAGTTCCCGTAAAATTTTTGCCACATATAGACAGACAGACAATTTCTAAAATCAGTCAAATAGTATTCAGGACCTTTAAAAACGTATAGATACGTCAAAACCGAAAGTCAACATTTTTCACGAATCACGAATTCACTTGTAAAGGTACAAGAAAGAAAGTAAAGAGAAAAACAATATTTTTTTAATTTGGTTTTGTTTAGATAGTTAAGAAAAATAATTTGAAAAAATCTCTTATGGAGATCAGAAAATAAATTGTCAAAGACGGATTTCCCAACTGCATATTCAAAAAGAAATTGGCTCTGCAATCGATTGTTTTATTTCAAATGCATTATTAAGTTTTGCATAAAGTTTGTATGTGAAGGGGGAATAAAAATAACATATGTACCGTTCGGTTCTTTTTTAATGCAACTTCTTATGCCGTTGCCATACGTAAGAGAGTTAACAGCAGTGTTCCCTATATTAGGAATTTAGAAATCTAAATTTAATCCTTTAAGGGAACACAAGACTGGGTGCAATCCTATGGGAAATATGCGAGCTTTAAGACCTGTTTTTTCGGAAACTACCCGTTTTGATAAATTTGAAATCCCTATTCACTGAATTATGCCCAAGACTTATGGCAGACGATTTTTTTCTGCAACTAAAATTTTTTATTTTAGAGCAATGGCAATTTTTCAGATATTTTCCAATATTCAGAAAAAAAATATCTGAAACTAATTAAAATTTCTTAAGTCTGTCTGTCACACATGATCGTACATTTATACTCTAACACTGATAAAATATTTATCGAAATCGCTCGAGTACGTTATGAGTTAACCCTTTATCTACTGACGGTACCTATAAGTACCATTAAAATAACTTGTTTTAAAATTTACTTAATACATCGACCAGTTGTAATACAGTTTAGAATGAGTTATAGATTCATTATCTTGTTCCAAAAACATTATGGCTTACACAAACAAAAATGATTTTAAAAAGACGATTTCTTTTGCCTTTGCATCTTTTTAGCTTTCTTGCCGTTGGGAGGGGGAGGGGGGATATTTGAGTTCGGAAATATTTCTATACTTTTATTCCAAGAACATTATATTTGTGCATTTCCCAATTCTACAAAAGTCTAAGAAAAATATTTAAAATAAATGATTTGAGTCGGGTTATAAATATTGCACAAAATCCCTATAAATTCAAATTTGATTAATCTTTCTAAATCTTTCAATCCTTCTAAAATTTATTAAATGATTAAGTAAATCGTCTAATGTAGTTTAAACAATTCAAGAAAAATGCTTTAGAAGATAAATTTTTCACGAATTCCTAATTCTGTACATAAAGTACATTTTAAGCTGAAAAGTACAATTTTTCGGAGAGCTGGAAAGTAAAGCGTTATAAGTAAGCGAACAAACTTAATGCTGGAATCAGGCGTAAATTAACACAGTTGCGCCACCTTGTGGACGGAGTGATAATTCACATACGCGGGCATTTAGTGCGGCGCGCATTTTGCAAATCTTCAGTCACTCATGGAAATGAGTTTTGTTTGCCACATTTAGTGTAAAATAACGGCGTAGCGAGAGGGGCATCCAGACGCGCTTGACACCACGAAGTTTTCTTCGCGTTATCAGAAACTGAACAGGTACTGAACAGGTAATCAGCATTGAGGGGTTTCCTAGCTGTTATCAGCTTAACACCCAGACTAGGAAATTAGAATGTCTTATGTTTTAATGAGCCATTGGGATAAAGTTAAACTGTAGCAATGCTACTATAAGAATAAAAGAAGTTAACAAGAGAAAAAATAAGAGATTTAAGAAAAATAGGAATAAAATTAAACTTAAGTAAAATCTTAAGAAGAAAGAAAGTTAACAATAAATCTTTAAAAAAATTACATGAGTCTTAAAGTAAGTAAAGACAAACTGTAGTTGTAAAACTACTATAAGGAATATAGAAAGTTAATGTTAGTACTGTTCAGTGAAACACACACGAAGCAAGGGCAAGAAGAGCTAGGGTGGCAAGACCACAACATCCAACCAAAAAAGGGACAATTCAGGGCCATACATTTTATTTTTTTAAGTTTTTCAATTTTTATGGTCTCTATGTATATAGAGAATTTTTTTTTTTTTTTAGAAAAGTATATAAAAAGGAAAGAAAAATAAGAGAAGGCAATAATAGCGTGGAGAACTTAGATGTTACTGAGTGTCCATAATTATGGAAAACCTGGGCCTTTTCCGATGGTGGGGTTCAAAAGCGTCATAATCCGGTAGCTCCGCTACAATTTCATTAGGGAGGTCAGAAATTTTATCATAAAAATTTTTGGCTAAGTCGTTTATGCGCTTACGTAAGGTAGTAGTTTTTAGGTCTCTTCGGACCGTGGAGTTGCGAAGGTAACGAGATGCGTTACGGACAGTACGCAGGTTGGAATTGTGCAAGCGACTAAGGTTGTCTATAGTGGTCTTACAAGTGAAGCCCCAGACCGGACTGGCATAGGTTATGATGGGAAGGATGCATGAGTTATAGAGGATTAATTTATTGTGAACAGACAAGGTTTTACTGTTAAGGAGAGGTTTTATAGAGTTAAAGGCTCCAGCGACTTTACCTCTGATGGAGAAAGTGTGCTTTTTCCAGGTTAAGCGGCGGTCCAGAATGACCCCAAGATACTTAGCTTGGTCTGACCAAGGGATAACAGTGTTGTTAATAATGATTCTGTTAGGGAAAATTATTTTGCGAGAGAAATATACTGCAGTAGTTTTAATTTCATTTATGACAACGCGCCAAAGCATGCACCAGTTCATGAAGTCATCAACATGAGTCTGTAGGTACCTGTAAAGAGTATACGGGTGGTGTGCCGAAGCGTAAATACAGGTTTCGTCCGCATAAACAGCGAGGTGAGTGTGCAAGGAGCGTGGGATATCGTTAAAGAAAATGTTAAATAAAAATGGGCCCAACACGCTCCCCTGAAGGATGCCCGCTAGGATAAGGAGAATAATAGAAAGAATGTTGTTTATGCGGACTTGAAAAGAGCGGTCGCAAAGGTACGAATATATTAAATGTATAAGTCTGGGATGAAAACCGAGCTGAATTAATTTGTAAATGAGGCCCATATGCCAGACCTTGTCAAATGCCTTTGCGACATCAAGAAAGATGGCAGCTGCGGGAATTTTTGCATTGAGTTTCTCGCTGAGAAACTCAACAACCCTAAGAAGCTGGTGTTGTGTTGAGTGTTTTGGGCGAAAGCCGAACTGCTCAGGCATGAGAATATTGTGCTGCTGAATGAACTCCTGCAACTGGGCACGAATGACACGTTCCACCACTTTACTGATAGAAGGTAGCAAAGATAGGTCTGTAATTAGTGGGGTCTGACAGGTTAGTTCCAGGTTTTGGAATAGGAGAGATTATAGAAAGTTTAAAAAACTTTATAATTTTAGTGGTGTCAGTAAGAAAATAGTCAGGTATATCTACCTGTAGTTCACACTCCATCCGCTACGTGGCGCATGACCTTGATTGATGTGACCTCGCTTTTAATCTTGCGGTTACTTCTCCCATTTAAGATACGACGCTTACTTATATCGCTTTGGCTGGAAAGCTTAGACACTTCTAACTTGTGTGAAGTTCTTGCACAGTTTTATCAAACGCTAGAATTAAAGTATATAATAAACAGATAAATTTTAGTTACATATAATAATTGAGTCTATAATGTTACAGTAAAATTAATGTGGGTGGGCGAGGCGTTTCAGTCGTGTCTTCCCTTAAGCCTTTGGGGACGAGCGACACGTATACGTGCCGCATGAAGCGCTCAGAGTCCTTGTGTTTCCTCACCAGTAAAATTTTACTGTTAAATTTGACAATCTTGCGGTTACTTTTCCCATTTAAGATAGGACGCTTACTTATATCGCTTTGGCTGGAAAGCTTAGAAACTTCTAACTTGTGTGAAGTTCTTGCACAGTTTTATCAAACGCATGAATTAAAGTATATAATAAACAGATAAATTTTAGTTACATATAATAATTGAGTCTATAATGTTACAGTAAAATTAATGTGGGTGGGCGAGGCGTTTCAGTCGTGTCTTCCCTTAAACCTTTGGGGACGAGCGACACGTATACCTGCCGCATGAAGCGCTCAGAATCCTTGTGTTTCCTCACCAGTAAAATTTTACTGTTAAATTTGACAATCTTGCGGTTACTTCTCCCATTTAAGATAGGACGCTTACTTATATCGCTTTGGCTGGAAAGCTTAGTAATTTCTAACTTGTGTGAAGTTCTTGCACAGTTTTATCAAACGCATGAATTAAAGTATATAATAAACAGATAAATTTTAGTTACATATAGTAATTGAGTCTATAATGTTACAGTAAAATTAATGTGGGTGGGCGAGGCGTTTCAGTCGTGTCTTCCCTTAACCCTTTGGGGACGAGCGACACGTATACGTGCCGCATGAAGCGCTCAGAATCCTTGTTTTTCCTCACCAGTAAAATTTTACTGTTAAATTTGACTTGTTTAATCAGCGCATTTTTTCCGATTCAAGAAGACACAAATTTCTGTTTTTAAAAAACGGTGACAAAATATTAAAAATTTCGTAAAAGGCTCTGGTTGCGTAGGGGTTAAGCGCTCCGCAGATTTTCTCATTCATATTTCACAGGGTTGCCACGTCCGACTATATTTTAATTCGAATTGGCAACACTTTCTCAAAACAGAAATCTTTAACACACGCTTTGACATTTGTAAGAGGATATATATATAAAGCAACACAGTGCTGAACAGTGAAGCAGCGGTTAAGGGGTTGCCTAGTTGAAGTCAACTTTACACCCAGTCTGATTATTGTGATGTCTTACATAATAGAAGAGCCATTGGGAAAGAATAAAAGTGTAGTTGTTTACAACTACTTATAAAAGGAAAAACTTAAGATTTTACTAGCATAGATGCTTCAATAGTTAAGAGAAATAAGTTAAAGAAAGTTTAAGAGCTTGAGTTAAATAATAAGTTTATATTAAGATATAGGTATAGCTGCAGTACAAGACTGCTGTAAGGAGTAGAATAAAAAGTTAAAATAAAAGTTAGCACTAGTTCAAAAGTTACTCACAACAAGCATGGGCAAGGTCGGCGGCTAAGGAAGGCAGCAACTCTGCTTACATTAACAAAAAAGGCACTAATCAGGGCAATATATCTTTTTTTTCTATATAATTAATATATAGAGGTTTTTTTTAATATATATATTTATATATAAGAAAGTAAAAAGAAAGAAAAGGTGAAAAAATTACAAGAGCAATCTTGTGCGGTGAACACAAAGCTCACGGGGATTCCATTATAGAGGAATATTTCGGGCGTTTACGATGATGGGGCTCGAAGGCGTCGTAATCTGGGAGCCCTGCCACAATATCATTTGGAAGGACATATAAAGTCGAGTAGAAAGTTTTTGCAAGTTCTTTTATTCTTTTCATAAGGGTGATGGTGTTCAGGTCCCTTCGGACAGTGGAGTTACGTAGGTATCTTGAGGCGCCTCGGACGGTGCGAAGGTTTTTATTATGGAGTCTGCTAAGATTGTCCATAGTGGTTTTGCAGGTAAGCCCCAGATAGGACTTGCATAAGTAATGATGGGGAGAATACGGGAATTGTAAAGGATGAGCTTGTTGTGGACAGAAAGGGTTTTACTATTAAGAAGTGGTTTAAGGGCAAGAGAAGCTCCGGCGACTTTCCCCCTGATGGAGAGAATATGTTTACTCCAAGTGAGCCTACGATCGAGGATAACACCCAGGTACTTGGCCTCATCGGGCCATGGAATTGTAGTGTCATTTATTGTTAGTCTTTGAGGATAAATAAATTTACGAGAGAAATAAACAGCTTTAGTTTTATTTTCATTGATTAGAACGCGCCATAGGTCGCACCAGTCAAGGAAGTCTTCAAGATGAGCCTGCAGGTACCTGTATAGACTATATGGGTGGTGTGCTGAGGCGTAGATGCATGTATCGTCCGCATACAGAGCTAAATAAGTAAGTAATGAGCGTGGGTTGTCATTGAAAAATATGTTAAATAACATTGGGCCCAACACGCTCCCCTGAAGGATGCCCGCTAGTATAAAAAGAATTATGGATAAGATGTTGTATATGCGGACTCTAAAAGTACGACCGCAAAGGTATGAGTATATTAAGTGTATGAGTCTGGCACGGAATTTTAGCTTAATTAATTTGTATATAAGGCCTTCGTGCCAGACTTTGTCAAAAGCCTTTGCGACGTCAAGAAATGTGGCTGCAGCTGGGATCTTCGCGTTGAGCTTTTCGCTGAGAAACTCAACAACGCGAAGGAGCTGGTGTTGGGTTGAGTGTTTTGGGCGAAAGCCAAATTGTTCAGGCATAAGGATGTTGTTTTGCTGAATAAAGTCCTGCAACTGGGCCCTAATGACACGTTCGATAACTTTACTGAGAGAAGGAAGGAGAGAGATAGGTCTATAGTTAGTAGGGTCAGAGAGATCAGTTCCAGGTTTGGGTGTGGGTGATATGATAGAGAGTTTCCAAGGTTTCTGGAAGTAATTAAGTTTAAAGATAGCATTAGTAAGTTTTGTGATATAGATAATACAGTTAGTAGGAAGATTTTTAAGAGCAGTGTTAGAAATTTTGTCATAACCTGGGGTCTTGCGTTTTTTCAAATTTTTAATAATATTATGGATAACAATAGGCTGAATAGTAGAGGGGGTCATCAGGGGGGACGGCTAGGAAATTGCGAACAGTTTCACTAACCTCATCAAGATGATCCTGGCTAGCGAGGTTTGGGTTCGGAGAGAACTGTAAAGTGCAGGAGTCGGCAACTAGGTTTGCTTTATCCTGGTCGGTATAAGCATAGTTAATATTATTGTCCGAAAGAGGGGGAATGGGAGAATATTTTTTATTGATTTTACGTTTCATTAGCCAAAGAGAATTATCCTCGCTAGCAAGATTTTTGAGAATTTATTCCAACTTTTTTGCTTTTCTTTATAAAGGCAATTTTTGATTCTATTATTAGCTCTATTGATTAAGGGTTTAAGGGAACATTTGCAAGAGAGATAATATACTTCAAAATTATTATTAGAAAAATGCTGTTTCGAGCAGAATATAAAAATATCCGCCTGCGACAGCCCTGTGTTTAATCCCTTAACAGTGACATTTGTTTTCTTGCAAAAAAATTAAAAATTGGGCTGGACACCACTTTTTCCATACTAAAATATTTACCTTACTTAATCGAAAAATATCTGACAATCAGTAAAAAAAAATTCACAGTTACAAATTAGTGGTATCAAAATGCTTTTAATAACGAAGCAAGGAAAGTGTTCTTGCCCGAATCCAGTTCGGGCCACACTGTTAAGGGGTTAATGATTCATAAAATAATAATTGTGAAAAATGTTCGTAGGAACATTTGTATCTGATACTCTTACATATCAATTAATCTTATGCAATTCCAAAAATTAACGTTATGGCAATCTTGTGTTAAATTCGTTTATATAGTCAACGAATGATAAGCCTTTGAATTCAAAAATTACGTGACGGAAAAATACGTTAGGACGCTTAAATGGTTAATATCTACAATTTTTCCGTAGTAATTTAAGTTTTATTTAACCATGAAAGATTAAAATAAAACAAAATTACTGAACAAAAATTCTGGGGATATGTTGCATCAAAATTTTCTTCCTGTTGGAAAAACTGATTAGCGGATGAAAGATTTCAAGCAGGTGTTCAGACTGATTTTCTGCCAGGCCTGTCACACCGATTTTCTAAAGCAAACAAACAAAAAAACCCCTATAATTCTTAAGCATTATCGCACAATAAAAATTCTTTTGAATAAATATTTTATACATATATATATATATACACAAAAGCACATTTTCCAGTTTTTAAATAACAGATTTATTAGCAAGATATGGAAAGCAGAATAAAAAAAACAATATTTATTAACATTATACATTTAAATGAAGATTCAATGAAGAATATAATACTGTTTTAAACAGAATAAATCATTTTGGCCTTTAAAAAAATGCTTATGCATGGAAATGATAATAGCAAACTACATACAAAAAATTGCTGAATTAGATATAGAAGAAAGATATTATTTTATGAAACCTGAAAATGATAAGCTAATATATTGCCTAACGTTAAAAAAGTAAATTAAAGTCAGTGAAGAAAATCATAATTTTGAAGCAATATAAGGAAATAAATGATAGATTATTTAAAAGTACTTTCTGTAATTTATTAAACAAAACTAAATTTCAAAATATTTCATTAAAATTATACAATATACTACGAGTAATTATTATTTTCACAAAAGCATTATCTTCCAGACGCGGCAAAGGTTGCCAGATTTTTTTTCTCCAGAAATTTCGAATTCAACCTTGATTTCTGATAAAAGAAATTACACTTTCTGTAATCATAAAAAGTCTGTCATTAAGTAAAGTAAAAATTTCAATTTCAGATATCTGGAATGAACTTGGAATTTTTGAATTAAAAAAAAGTCCAAACTGTCAACCCTGGACAAGGCCCGATAAGAATGATCTTGGCGTTAATCTAATGACCGAAAATAGGCTTGCGGGCGGCTGTGTCAAGTCAGGTCTGTGTTCGTGAAAAACTTTCATTCGTATGTACAACGATCAAATAATTCGCATTTCAAACAAAACGATTTCTGTATGCAAATATCTAAACGCCATTTATGTACATTGTACTCCTCTGAAAAAAAAATAATAAACGGAAATATTTCATTAAATTTACTGCAAACATTCTGCATTTTTATGGATTTGTATTATTATTTTTTTTTTTAGTCAGTTACGGAAATTGTACAGTTTTTCAGAAAATGAAACTATTCTGAAAAATTGTATGCAAATTTCCAATATTTTTATAGGTATTTTTCACAGTGTAAGAGGGTCACATGACTTACATAGAGTTTGGACAGACCTGGTTTAAACTATCAGAGATACTGTTGTCATTTGGGAGGCACAGTTTTCTGCAGATTGGTCGAATGCTACTATTTTTTTTTAATTGTTATTCGCCCTATTTTTTTAGTCATTAAATAAGGCAAATACATTTATTTATAAAAAAAGTGGCGTGAATCAAGCAATCTGAAAAAAATAGACCCGTAAAACTGGAAATACTGATCAGTGTTGATAGAGAACACTGCAGCAAACATTCTTTTTATAGGAAATTTCGCAGTTCATTTCTCATATGAAAAATATCGTCTTTATCAATCCTTTTTTTCTTTCTTAAATTAGACAATAATAAATGTTTTTTTTTTAACGATTATATGGACTTATATTTGACATTTGTAAATAAGTGACTAATAATACAATGGAACAATGGAACAATAAAGCTGGTGTATGGATTCCCTAGTTGCTTGGCAACTTTACATCCAGGCTAAGAGTAAATCGTGTTACAATGCAATGGGAGCCTTAGAAAAAAAGAGCGTTTAAACGTGGCTAGTAGCCACGAAAAATAGAGAGTAAAAGCTAAAAAGATAGACAATTTTAAAAAGAAAAATTGTTAGTATAACTAGTACGAAAACAAATGTTCCATATGATCCACATATATGTCCAGGACAGGCGAAAAAGCTACCAAAGGAAGCCCCATAAAAAAAGACTCAATCCAGAGACCATACATTTAATGTAGCTTGATAAGTAAAAAAGTTTAACACAGTGAAGAAAAGAAACAAAACTAAATATATACATAATTACAAGAGAATTTAAATTACTATAAGTAAAAAAAGAATAAAAATGTAAGAAAAAGCTACAGTGAGGAGAGTTCAAACTAAAAAAACAGATAAATGCAAAAGCCTAGGGGATCAAACGACAGCAAGAGGACGGCGTCCACCCAGTCTAGTAATTAGGTGAATTAAACATGGGAATGAAAGAAATAAGAGTAATATCATGAGAAGAGCATAAAATACTAGAATAGAAGTTTTTTTTTTTAATTTTTAAACAAACAAAAAAGAAGGAAAAAAGTTTAGCAAATGAAGAGCTTAATCTTCGTTAATGTTGATATGACTTGCAAGTTTATCAAATTCAGTTAATATAACCATCAATTTTTGCATCGGATTATCGAGTTTCTTAGTCTGAGTTGAGATGTTCTTTATACATTTTAGGAATTTAGTGATTTGAAAGATTTGTTTAACTTCGTTGAAAGTATTAAGAATGTCTTTAATATCATTGGTGTAATTAGTAGGAGCATTAGAATTTTCAATAGTAGGGGAGGAATGGATGTTTGCGGTAGTACTATCATTGTTATCAGAGTTTAATTCTACATTACTAGTTGAGGGTTCAGAGTCTTTAGTATTTTTGGTATAATTATAATTCTTAAATATATCCGCTAAGATTTGGGTTTCTTGGGATAGATTGCTGACGCTATTACTTGTTTTACGGTTTTGTTTATTTTCTAGTCTATGGGGATTTTTTGGACAACCGCGGAAATTCGCTGGGTGCCCGAGTCCACAATTGGCACAAGTGGGTTTAATACGCCCCTTGTGGTGACAGTCTGTACTTAAATGTAAATCTCCGCATTTTACACATTTAGCATCGAAGCCACACACTTCTGATGCGTGACCGTAACATTGACATTTGTAACACTGTTTTACACGATTTTTGCTAGTAAAAGCTTCAATCTTAACAGAAATATAATGTATATTGTTAATTTGGTAAATTTCTTCAAAGTTCTTACGAGGTGTAACATTTACCATGTATATCGGCATTGTTTGGCCAGTTTTACGATTTTTAAGCATGGCAGCCCTAGTGACTGCGAAACCATGCTCCCTGAGACTATCTTCAATAATTTTAGTATCGGTGTAACAGGGGAGGCCCCTAATGCATATTTTTTTGGGTCGAAGTTCTTTAGGATCAAGAGTGGTATATTTCTTTTTGTTTTGGTCTAGCCATTTCTGAGTAGATTTAAAGTCCTTATCAGAGTTATAGTGTATAACAATGCGTTCGCCTTTTAGCGTTATTTTGGGTTTTACTGAGTTTAACTCCGTAATTTCATGGGCAACCGTCGCCCAATTGCTGTCGACTTCGACGTAGAAAGGGTTAACAGATTTTTTAACTTTGACAGTATCCTGTGTATTTTCACTAACATTTGATTCATCCATATCCACATTTTCAGTTAGGGTAACTTCATTAGCGATATTCTTAAATTTATTACTTAGAGGGATAGGTGAACTCTCCTCCGAAATTGGTCGTTTAACTCCTTTCTTAACTGCATTGAAAATTTCTTTTTTAAGGTTAGTATTAGTAAGAAAAAAAATAGCAGTTTTCTTATACTTAAAAGAGCAAAAAAAAAACTAAAGATAGCTGAATTTAACAAATTATCATGGGTTGACTCCCTAAGCAAAGTAAAAGCATCAAGGCAAGTTTTCCTTACCTCTTCTTGCTCTGAAGCAGAAGCAGAATAGCCGTCCTTAGCCTTTATGTCCAAAATATATTGATCCACAAATGTGTAGAAATCACCTAATATAGTTTTAGCATATTCTTCAAAATTTGAAGAAAATCTGTTTAAATATTCAGCATCTAATCACCTCACCAACGAGATAATTAGGTAACTCGATTAGATTTTACTAGTACAAGAGGAAGTACTGTACTTACAGAATTAAAATTTATTTAAAACTTTTGTCGTATACTTTTTCTGGTGTAAGATTTAAATTAAATTTATCTGTATTTTGCATTTTATTACAGTTAGCCCTATGAGATGTTAACCAGACTTAGATAAAATGTAAAACTATCTGCGAACTCAAATAATTTCTTAAAAATCTTCTGCAAAAAAATGCTGCGCCCCTCCCGAGTCCTATATCACCGCTAACAGCAAAAATGAAAAGTTATATGCAAGTGGAGTGCCACTAAGCAACACCACTAAAAGAAAAATATTAATTTACAAGCATTATTAACACTAGAACGCCCGGAAATTTTACTCAAGTTTCATAAAAAGTATTTGACACCAGAATTTTTATTTAAAATTATTTGATTTATTTATTTAACGTAAGTCTGCTTGGTTTAAATTTCGCTTATTTTATGAAAGAATTTCTGATTCCAGTTTACATTTAATCATATGGTCGGAGTCGGATCGACTCCTTCCGGGCGTTCTAGTGTTAAAACTCAGTCAAAAAATGTTGTATTGAATGGAAATAATACAGAAAAATACATATAAAAAATTAAAAAAATATATTTATTAAAATGTGAAATATTTTAATCATTAATTTATGTAAAGATATCAATTAATGATTACTCAACAAAACTGTTATTTTATTAATCCATAAAATAACTGAAATATGAATAAATGAAATGTTAAAATAAAAAAGTTATTAGTCCATGAATGGAAGACATGAACTCTTACTCATCAGTTTATCTATTGTTTTTGAGACAAACCATTCCTTAATATTGTGACTCTTTCTTAAAAATTTTAAAAACTTTTTTTTTCCCCCTCCAGTTGAAAAATAGTCTGCAGACCTTCTCAAGAGTGTGCGACGTGCATCGCATCAATTCTCTCCGCCTGGAGTCTTGAATTTTTTTTTTTTTTTTTTTTTTTTTTTAAATAAAAAAATTTGTAAAAAAAAAAAAAAAAAAAAAAAAAAAACATCAAAACTGTCTGCAAACTTTGAAAATTTTCTGCGAACGACGTTCGCGTGTTCGTCTATATTATCTGACTCTGATGTTAACATAATTTCATAGGTTATTTTTCAATTTATTTTAAATTATAATTAAAACTAAACGTTAATGAAGTATTTTGCCAGAAAAGAAATAATTAGAATATGTATTTTCCTAATTTTGGTTAAAAAGTTATTTTATGTTTCACAGCAGGGTGGAGCGAAAATACCTTTCCTCGAAATTAATATTGCCTGAGACATTATATGGTGCCAAACTGTCTGAAACTAATTGTCACCGAATTTCAACTCAAAATATTGACATCGTGTGGTTCCACACCTCAAGTGAATATTTGTGTAGCCTTTTTAATATGTTTTTAATGCATTTTTAACAAAAAATAATAATTAATTAATTGAATAATTAATTAATTTTTAAATTTATATTAAAAACTTACGTTTTCATCAATAAATGGCTTTATTTAAACGTTGTCAGGTGTTAGTGCTAGAAATTGCATTTCCTACATAAATAGCAAATTAAACTTCAAAATCTAATAGATGGCAGCACTTTTTCTAATCTAAAAATTGTGACTGATACGTGATTTTTATTATGTGGAATGATTCGTTTTTGCGATGGTTGTCCTTGTTTGATGCTTGTTATTGTTTCTACAACTAACATGAAGACACTAATTTGTTAGCCCCCGGTACGGGTATGCTATTTCTTTCTCCCAGCTTATTTTATGTCGTCTCCAAAAAATAACGTTACCTTACAGAAGTCTGGCGTAAAACAAAGCAATACGATTAAATACGCTATAGCAATTTTTTTAAATTTCTAAACATCGCACATTTTTAATTTTTATACCGTCGTATTGGGAAAAAAAAAAGTACTTTTAAGTGCAATCTGTTTGAAAACTGTATCTCCATTTATTTTTCAAATATTAATTTTTTTGTAGTTTTCACCACCATTTGTCTAGTTTTCGCAACTCAAGTACTCCATTTATGTAGAAAGTAAAGAGAAAATAGCTGAAAAATAGCAATTATATCATTTTGTTGCCATTTTCTCATAACAACCGAAAAAAAATTTAATTAAAATACGTGCTATTTTGAAAAAAATATAAACGAAAAATTTGTTTTAAAACATGGAGCTATTATAAACTATATTTAATTTGAAGTATCTATAGACGCTTTCAGTTTGACGTCATTCATGACGTTTTGGTTGGAAAGTAACTCCAAACAAACGGTTGCTATACGTTATTTCTTTTTAAATATAAATCTTGGAAAATGTTACTAGTACATACCAAGCATTTAAACGCTTAGATGTGAGATATAGATATAAGATATAGCTGCAACACACAAGCAAAATAGAAAATACAACATAGAAACCGTTTGTTTGGTGTCAGTTTAAACCAAAACGTCAGGACTGACGTCACGACTGAAATCGTCTATATTAATGTTACAAACAAATGAATGCCTATGAATCATTAGATAGACGTTTTTTTTTCTACCGAGTTTCTTTAATGACGGCATGTTTTTGCTGCATTTGTGTATTATTTTGCGATAATGACATCCTATGTATGCTTTACTGTAGATGGTTAAAAGTGGATCGTAAATGTGGAATTCTTAAGCGGATGCGAATGACGTCATTTTACATAAAATAAATGTGTGTGCTTTAAGTCTAAAAACTGAAATATGTTTTGTACTATTTATATATACATATATTTTTTTTTTCATCGGGGGCAACATTAAATTCTGAAAAAGCAGAATTTCTATTTTCTGAATTTTTGTTTTTCTTTTGGACAAGACAATGCGGAAGTTTAATTTAAACATGACCTCAACTGAAAATGAAACTTTTTGTAGTGTTTTTGGATCTCCAGTACAATTGAAAGAGAAAATGTTACCCACGTATGTTGATTTAATGAAGCATTTCCTATGGATAAAATATGAGCATGAAACGAAATGTTTTAGCAGACCAACAGTATGAGAGAAAAACAGAATCAATTAACATTTCTGCAACTCGAAAATTGAAGCGTGCTAGAGAAAGGCAATGTAGAAGGGAAAATCAGGAATCTAAAGCAGAGGAACTGCTATAATGCTTATAAAGTACAATTTATGTAATAATTCTTATAAAAATGTTACAGATTTACAAAAAAATGCCGTTTCAGGATCTGATTCAGAATTGTGAGATAACTCCGAAGATAAAGACGATTTCGTTTGTAATGAAGCCAAATGTCGGAAATCTGATATTTATGACACTCTCTCAACCCGCAAGATAGGCCAAATGATAATATCACTGCCAAATCTAGCCGTTTCTTGGGATAGAACGGGAGTATCAGGTAGGACAGCTGCTATCATTGTATCATCTATGCTTCGTGATATATGGATTGTATCCAAAGATACTCCATCAAAAGTTATTAAATGGATTATGCTGAAGCGAGAACGTCTATTACACTTTCGGAACAGGTTGTCGTTGGCTGTGATGGAATGAATGTAAATGTTGGGATAAAAATGGCGCAGTTAGGCAGCTTGAAATCTTTGTTAGCCACAAATTACACTAGTTTGTATGCGTTTTGCATATTATTGAACTACCTCTATGCCGCCTTTTCCAGAAGATTGACGGAAGTGCATTTCTGCAATACCAGGTTTCCGGAACAATAGGAAAATCTCTGGAAACATGCGAAACCCTTGTTGTGATAAGTTTTGTTTCTATTCCAGTTGTTCTGCGTAAATTTCATAAAAAAGATCTCAATGCAGACAAAAATATCTCTTCTATATTTCTAGGGCAGTATCTTCGGACCAGCGCCTTCCATATATATCAAACAGAAGTCCCGGGCGACTGCCGAATTAACAAAAAACTTTTAGTTCCTAGTAGACTATGTCATGAAACGTTACATACCATTCTGGTTTGAAATAAAGAAAATCGCATGAGCTACTTGGAGCACGTCACCTGCAGAGAATGATAAAAAAAAGTTCATTCTGGACAGAAAATTTTAAGTCAATCGATCACGAAATTATTCAGAGGAACTCCTATTTTGCTCACTCTGAAAGCAGTCTGTTGGCAATACTGTTAGAAGAACCATCACATATTCGAAAACTGGGACTCCGAAAAATACTGAAAGTAAGAAAAACGGACTGCAAAGGGAAAACACACCAATTTCACCTTACAAATTTAGATTTCGAAGCAAAGAACTATTTTGAGATTATTCACCGGGACAATCCTTTGGAACCACCAGCTACCATGAACCTTAGTGACGAAGGCGTAGCAAGTATGATCAGAAACGGTTCACAATTTGAAATTGAGAAGCTCCCTTTTCATTCTCAAGCAGTAGACAGTCTTGAGCGACTAGTAACACAAGCATCATTGGTAGCACGTGGGGCAGAAGGCAGGAATGGATACATTCGCAGTGCAATCATGAAACGAAAGAAAATTCCAAAGTTTGACACCAATGTTAAATTTTTTTGGCCCTCATGTGAAATCCAAAATTGAAGACTGATTAACATAAAATGTCTTCTGGTTTCTTTTCCATTTTTAG
The DNA here is from genome assembly GCA_963932465.1 of Maratus speciosus. NCBI lineage: Eukaryota > Metazoa > Arthropoda > Arachnida > Araneae > Salticidae > Maratus > Maratus speciosus. The sequence continues at coordinate 483,143,811 of OZ010797.1, forward strand.
AACTATTTTCAAGTTAGAAAATAAAGCTATTGTAAACATTAAAATTAAATAAAAGACAGATAAAGTTGAAAAATGCTATAAAAAGTGATAGAAAATCTTTATTAAGATTGACGATCGTTTCGTTGCACAAGCGGCAACATTTTCAAAATCATTCAAAAGAATTTCAATTCAATCAATTCAAAAGAATGATTTTGAAAATGTTGCCGTTTGTGCAACGAAACGATCGTCAATCTTAATAAAGATTTTCTATCACTTTTTATAGCATTTTTTAACTTTATATGTTTATAAGTGATTATTATACATGTGTTTATAAATAAAAGACATTGATTTTTTTAATTTTTGAGTTAACATCCAATTTTTTGACTCCATGTGTGGAACCTGAAGGCCATGAGTGATTACGCTGGAATTTTTCTAACATTGTCTTTTTAGCCAAACAGCACCATTTGATGAGACACGAAATGTTAAAATTTAAAAAAAAATGGCCTTTTTCACTCCACCCTATTGCACAGATTATTTGAACAAACTTAGAGTAATGAACATTACAGTGCCTTTTTAAAAATATTTCTGTTAACTGTGTTACGAATTCAGCACATAACGGTCTCAGTTATTTATGAACCATTTTATATTAATAGCCCAGCGTTAGGGGGTTGAATTCGGAATTAATTAGTGGAAAGCTGGAAATTGTTTTAATTTTTTCAGCTTAAGTCTAAAATGTATATGCTATGTTTCTACCGTTGTCCTGACTTAGCGTTAGGAAATATGTATGGATTTATAGTCAAAAAACATTTATTTTAAATATCATATCAATATCTCAAAACAGCTAACTGTATGAAAAACATTACCAATACAAATGCTGTAAAGCTTAAAATGTTTAATAAAATGAGTATCCACATTAATATTTTTGTTCAATATTAAGGTCGCAATTCTATTTCAAAATTTTGCCTTAATCGCTAATGAAGAGTTGGAAGCCAGGAGAGAACAAAGGTACCTTAACAATATCTGACAACAGCTAACTCTATCTAAAACATTGTCAGTATAAATGTTGTAGGCTTAAATTCTGAATAAAATGAGTACCCACATTAACATTTTTGTTCAACATTAAGGTCGCAATTCTATTTCAAAATTTGCCTTAATCTCTAATGAAGAGCTTGAAGCTAGGAGAGTTCAAGTTATCAATCCGCCCTGCCTCCAATTGTTATATACATGTATTCTTGTAAGTTGCTGAAACTTTCACGGTATTTTTGTAATTATTTTAGGGCTTTATTTTGTATATTTTGAAGATTATAATTTAACAAGAAAACATCACGTGAAAGATTCATCAATGTTTGAGAGAAGATTCAAAACAACAACATTCAAGTTAATCCATAATTATTTAACATAATATGTGAAGCAAACTATTTGCATTAAAAAACTTTTAAAACTATTTACTTTTTTGAGATTTTGAAGCTGTGTTATCAATATCACTTTTTTCACTGCCACCATTTCGCCCTCTACCTCCAATAAATCAACTTCTGAATTTACCTTCTCCATCATGATGCCAATTTCCGTCTCTTGGTTGGCTAAGTTAGTAGTGATGTCATTGTACAATAATTACGCGGCGATTTCGCTGAAAAAAATGTTGTTTTCGTCGAAAATTAATCTAAAGTCACTTCAGTAGTTGTCGAGAAAAAGGTATATGAATCACAGCTGTTTTACTTGTCATTTCAATACTGATACCGCCAACCTCAAAATATAGTTTTAAAAGAAAGATTTTTTTTTTACGTAAAGATTATAATTCTTTTTTCAACATATCGAAGGTTTTAAACTTATATAAATTTAATTTAAGATGCTTGTATACTATCCGAAAATTATTTTTATTAACCCGGGGGAAGTCGCGCATACCGAATATGTAAATGGTTTTTACTTTGTCACCAATCAATACAAATAGTAATCGTAACCTTACAAAGTCTATAAATTCTGAAATAAATTAAGTTGTTGAATACTTTTTGAAAAATAGTGGTGACAGTTGTAAAACCCTACGCACCCGGGGTATATCACACCCCATGCGATTTCTCCCGTGTTAAAACCATCTTAATCCTTTACGTAAAATATCGAAGATTAAATCGTGCTATTGGTTCACATTGATTTCCTCTAGCGAGAAAGCTCCTGCACACTCATTTGTTTGCTCACCCCCCTCCTCTCCAACTTTTTTTTCAACATGCTTAATTGTAATACACTAGGAGGCTCTGCCTCTTGCGAGCTATTTTCGCCAACCCCCGATCAGATACTTGGGACTCCAAAACACGGTTTAATCTATTTTTTTAGAGATGAATAAAAAGGAGGCTGCCAATAAAATAAAATAGATAGACATTTAACCCCTTGGGTACATTTGACGACTGAGACTCGTCATGCATTTGGCCACTGTCGTCTATTTTTATATTCTATTCATACCACTATTTAAAGGAAACTATTTTTGTAGTATTTTTCTCTTGCACATAGTGTCAAAGTGAATATGAAAGATTTTTGTTTTGAGAAAGTGGTTCGAGATCGAATTAAAAAATAACCTCCAGTGGCAGCTCTGAAATAAATCCGTAATCAAGGGGTTAAAGATTGAATTAAAAAAATACTAAATCGCTTTTAAGGTAATTAAATGTCGTTCACTCTTCTATTTCTCTCCACTCCTTCCCTTCATAAAATTATAATCATGGAAAAAATGAACAACACTTAAAATCTTTAACAAAAAAATTATACTGCATGAAAAGTAGATTAAACTGAAAAATGTACAATTTCTTATTTAGAAACCTACAAAAATCGTTATTAAAATATAATTTGTCAATAGAAGACTGTAAATGGTTAAATACATATCTTAGTCCAATCCAGTTCAAACCTAGATGACGCACAATGTCACTTATCATTAATTATTTTAAAACAAGGTACTGACGAATGAATTAACTCTACATTAAACATCCTATAGATAAGTTCCATGTTGTGTTTCGAAGACAAAAGTAACATTTATAAAATTTCATTGTAGACTATGTTTTCAATTTATTTCTGAATTTTTTATAAGAATTTTTATATTTCGCTTTGAAACACATCTTGATAACGCTACATGTAACTGACCATGAAGGATAATGGTCTATCAATATAAATGCCAGCTTGTTCAAAAGTTTGACCTTGTACTTTATTTATGGTTAATGAAATGCTATACGAATTAAAAATTGTCTGTGATATAACACAAACGGTAATTGAGAATGTCCAGTTGATGTATTGAATTGAATTCGTGGTATATCAACCACAGGCTAGTTCCATGGGTTTTGTAGTGTATGCCACATAGCTGATAACCGATATACTTCATGGCCATCGTTGTTTTCGAAAACTTTGCTTCGCCTTATTCAATTAATGAGATATATCCGATAAAATAAGTCATATTTTTCAGTTTTAAAATACTGGTAGCCAAAAGTCGTATTATGTGACTTACACTACAAGAGCTCATAGAACTAGCCCCACAGAACCTTTTTTTTTAAATCTCCGGTAATAATTTTCGTTGTCAAAATCCTACGCAAAATCCGTTGAACTAAGAGGCGTGTACCATTGCACAATCCATCAGCAATAGAAAGGTTTCTAATTAGCATTAAAATACAGCCCACTTCCAACTTCAATTTGTGAGAAGGCATTCCAGATGGAGTAAGTGAATAAAGATATTCATCCGAATATCTTTACGTTGCTTCTTCTTCTCTTGCATCACTCTTATCTATTCCATTTAATGTTTCTGTGTCAATACTGTAACTTATAAATAGTTCACCTGGTATTCTGGATAGTATGGTTTCATCTATTTAATTTATTTCATCATTTTGAGGTGATGAAAGTATTCGGGAAAGGAGACCGTTGTCTACAAGTGAAACATCATCCAAAAACCAATTGGTGAAATCCGAGCAATGAAAAGCAGATGTGCTATCTACGCGAAGTTCTGTAAGTTCTCCATTTCCTAACTGTAGCAGTCATTCTGCAAAATTCTTTGCCTTGACATTCACTCTCATGTTACATCTCGAAGACTTTCCATAGAGGGGTTGATTTTATGCATTAATCGACTATTTGTGGTCCGGTACTTTTATTCACAACGGGACAATATTTGATGAACATCCTCTCCTGATATGAATGTTTTAACACCGAATTGGAGTGTATTATTCATGACATCACACAAAGTGCGATTTATGGTCTCGAGAGCTTTTCTAGGTATCATGCTAGCTTCATCCCAGATCACATCATTAACTTCCTGTAGACGTAATTACGCAGCAAATTGCAATAAATACAACCAAATGAACTAGCATTTACCGAAAATTTCTTACGTATGACTTAAAAATAAAACTTCCGTTTTATGGATGATAGTAATAAGGATTAACCCCTTCGGGACGGGAGCCTTTTACGAAATTTTTAATCTTTTGTCACCGTTTTTTAAAAACAGAAATTTGTGTCTTGTTGAATCGAGAAAATGCGCTGATTAAGTAAGGAAAATTTTACAGTAAAATTTTACTGGTGAGGAAAAACAAGGATTCCGAGTGCTTCATGCGGCACGTATATGTGTCGCTCGTCCCCAAGGGGTTAATGGCAGAAAATTAAGAGTTTCCACTCAGAATGGAACATTATTAGAAATGGACAAAAAAATGACGCTATATCTAGCAAATTATTTTTTTTACTATAATTTTCCTAAATTACCCTTCTGTAATTGAAATACCTATATTATAGTAGCTGTTTTGACTTCAAAAACATTCAAATGAAGATCGTTCGATGCTATTGTAAGACACATTTAGCTACGATCTTCTACTCTATTAAAATCTGTGCGCGTATCTATGTTATTTCAAAAAGTCGGACATCACAGGGCGCAGGGCTACGAAATGTAGCACACGAGTTAATGGTAGGGGGCCCATCAACGATTGGGACAAAAAATTCGAAAATTTTAAATAAATTTTATTTATTTTATGTTTTTGACGAATTTTTGCCTTTTTTATGTTCAACCCGTAATTGCGCCAGTTGTAACCAATGTGAGATATACATATTACGTACGCCACGCAGCGATACTGAAAGTACTATTACACAAGGGGTGAAAGTCGCTTCAAATTCCAACGTCTTCATGTTATCCTATCCCTCCAGGTCAGTCTCTTCGAAAACAAGCAACTCTCATCTTTCGACGCGTCTTTGACGCCTGAAACGAAGCGAGTCGCCAGTAACAGCCAATCAAATTCTTGTAGATTTGACGATGGAAAAGCCTTTTCCCGAACAGGCCGTGAACTGTTTGGAAAACGAAAAAAGTGGCTTTCAAAAGCGGGAAATCAGACGAGTCGCAGGCGATTTTTGTCGCTCGGAATTTTATACGTGTAATAACACTTTAAGAAGCTGAAGCGGGTATTACAATAATTCTTTTACCTCGCATGCAAATAATTAGAGATATACATATTACGTACGCCACGCTGCAATATTCAGAATCTCTAGTGGGTATTACGGTAATTCTTTTACCTCACATGCAAATAATTAGAGATTATTTAATTGTACTTTATTATTACCTTAAAAAAAAGTAAAACATTTTATCACAAACATCAACAAAACTTTTTATTCTATTTATTCCCTTCTTCCAAAGATGCATTTTATCGTCTGCTGACATAGTAATATGATAAATTAAATTTCATAAAAAAAAGCACAGCAGTAGAAAAATATTTTCCTAAATCGAATAGTTATTTTTGATTTTGGTTTTAGAATTAAATTCATGAACTCCCGTGTGTAGAACGGGTTAAACAGCTTGTTTATATATATTTACGAAAAATGTGTATTTTCTGTTTAGAATAACGTTGATTTCAAAAATGCAAAAATATGCCGAGAGAATCTGAATTTTTATTGTGTTATAAAAAAAAAAAGTACGCTAATTATCCTTTTAGTAGATTTCGTAAGAAATACTACCTATTGCAGTCGTTACCATAGTGCGACTTTTGAAAAATTCCTTCATAACTTTTCATTATATGACCTCAGGAAGTCACAACCATCCCCACCTAAATGTTTATATATATATATATATATATATAACACATTGAGATAGCTAATATCTCGGCGGGGATTGCAAATGAGCAAAATTGGCCCAAGTGGGTGGAAATGAGGAGATTTGAAATTTTTGAATACCGCGTTGATATGATTAGGATAAAACCAGCTCTTGCAGAACAATGACAGGAAAAAATAAACATTTTTCGTTATAGCAGATGCCAACAATTAAAAAAAAATAATAATAAAAATAATTGTTATTTAATAGATTACAACGAACATTTTTTTTTTTTTTTTTTTTTTGACTTAATATTTATTTAGTTTTAATTTTGGGGCATTTCGACAAGAGAAACCGAGAAAGATAAGAGGTTAAAAATCGAAAGCAGTTCCGCAGAATCATCCACAGATAGCGACAAATCACCTTCGTAACACAATTTAACCGAAAAGTCTAAATTTCGTCCAGCAAATTCCGTCGCATCCTCTTCAACAGCACATCGCAAAGATAAAACTTCAGACGACCAAAACCTTCATCGATAAACTCTCCAAATCCTGCTTCGAGAAGAAAATAGTTTACAAATCAAACGCAGTTCCACCCAATCATCCACAGATTGCGACAAATTACCTACGTTGAGCTCAATTTTTCCTGGTTAGAATCGACCGATTGTAAAACGCCTTGGCTAGTGGATTGGAGCCCCTCGATACATGGCATTTTACTATCAATCGATTAAATATTAGATTGTTTCTTTTTTCGCGTTCGTCTTTTATTCTGTAATCGGTCTTCCTGGGCTACATAATCAGTTGAAGACCTCGATTTTCATGGCCTACATAATGAGTTGAAGACCTCGATTTTTGCTTTACAAGACGATTTTCATTTCGGCGTCGCTCTTTGGCTTTGGATTTTTCCATATCTGATAATTTGCGCCTACCCATTTTGTAACTTTTTCAATTTTTAACGATTTTATACCTTTCGATTACCTATTAAAACAATTTTTAACGATTTTATGCCATTCAATTACCTATTAAAATAAAAATTCTTCTAAAATTAAAGAACATCGTTGAATTTCGTTAAAAAAAATAAAATGCGAGCATCATTTGGCCCCCATCCATGACCGAAAACAACAACCATTTCCAAATGGTTAATAAAATTCTAACCACAAAAATTACTTTTCTATTGCAAGATTTCTTCGTGGAAAACGTAAACAAATTAAATAGTTTGACGAATAATAATTAAAAAAAAAATTGAATATTACGTTGTAAGTTTCCTAGAGTAAGATTTCTCCCGTGAAAACTAAAGATGAAATAAATAGTTTGACATAACGAATTAAATATATATACATATTACGTCATATTGGAAATATAATGGGCGTCAGCAGATAAACATGTAACGTCATGTGAGTTTAGAAAACGTATTGAAACATGATAAAAACCCGTCTATGGAAATAGTAACATATTTTAACATTTTGAGGTTCTCTGAATTTGTTTTCGCAATTTTTAAACATATTTCATATATATGCGTGTGTGTATATGTTAATATTAAAATTTTCATAAAAAGTTTAGGTACCCAGAGTTCGTTCTTAGTGAAGAAAGTGGGTTTATCTCTAATCTTGATTTAGATTTTTTTTTTTTTGGTGAAATTAGTACTTAACTTCGAAATCTACCTCTGCCTGTAAGCCGAGCCGATAGGGATTTTTTTTTATTATTGTGCTATTTTTTAGGGTGTGGCAAGACAAAAGATAGAATATAATTAGACAATTCAAAAGGAGAAATTTTTATAACGTTAAATTATGGAAGGTATAGAGCTATGTAAAGTTAAATGAGTGCCATTCCCTTAATATTGGCTTTTTTTTTTTTTACCCGACCTTCGAAAGGCACATTGAGAGAGAGCTTTATAAGATATTTTTATTAATTGTTATTAATTATTATTATTTTTAATTAAGAGCTTTCCAACAAGTCATTACTCATCACTGAATGCTTCCTTGTTCGGATTGTAATTGAATTGTTGCATTTTCATCATGTTTCAAAACGTTAAAGATGCAGCTGAGCTCTACTACACAGCACTATCATACTGTTTGAAAATTAAGTGACTTAATAAGATATTTTTTCTACAGCTACCGCACATTTCCCGAAATCAAACGAAATTCGACATCGCAACGCCACCTCCCAGGCAAAATTTTTTTCAGATTTAATAAATTTTTTTTCAAAATTTTTACAAATCTCGGCGTATAATATTTTATCTAAATATAAAATACCAAAAACTTTGTTAACTTCTTCACTTAAACTGTAAAATATCGAGAAATTCGATCAAAAATCGCTACCACAGCGTTCCCTTCTGAAGCAATATCGCCATTTTCAACTGGCACCTGGAGTCCATAGTCAAAAATATATATACAAAATTTGGTTCAATTCATTGCATAACTTCATACACTTTTCGGTGATGCAATTCTAAAAAGGGCACAAAAATTGCTCGCACAGCCCCCTCTTCCGACGGAATAAACCTAAATTGAACTGGCATCTCATGGCCATACTCATAAGAATATACAAGAAATTTGGTTTAAATCTATGTATAACTTCATACAGTTTTTGATGACACAGAGAAAACGTAGACACGGACAGGTGTACAGACAGACACTTTCAGAAAACTTATTTCTCGGGATCTTTAACCATTTTAACGTGAAAATACGTCGAAAACTTTAAGCCGAAAAAAATTTCGTTTATAATACTTTCTTCTATTATAGATGGAAGAAAGTAAGAAAAAAAATGGCGGTATAAACCAAGGCTGTCCAAAATGGAAGTCTTGGGCGCTGACGTCCTTTGTAGATTTATTTGACCTTTTTAGTGCATTTCATAAATGCCTCCACTTTTATTTTAAAAATTCAGATTCACAACAGAAAATCGAAAATGTATTTTCAGATTTATTTAATGTCAAGCTTTTCTTTATTACTTGAAATAAAAATTCTTCTTCAAAAAATTCCTGTCTGGAATCAAAGTTTCGGGATAAAAATGGAGGCTAAACTAGCAACCCTCTATGAAACTATTTTTTCCCATTGGCCGTAATGTAACGGAATACTTTTGACTGCCCCTGTGATAACTATACTTCCTATTTTAATAAAATTTGAAATGACTCGACAAAATTCTGCAACGATTATATATATTAAATTTCAAACCATTCAGTTGGGTATATTTTGCGCTGTTATATGCGGAAAAACGGACAGATAGACAGAGAGATGGACGGACCGTGCGATGAATATAGGTTCTACGAATTTATATAATTACGAATGCATCTAAAAATGATATAAAACTCGCTATCTCAGCACCGTCATCTGGCGGAATAACCAATATTGAACTGAGATCTGATGGCCATCCGCATAAACATATACATGTAGTTTGGTTTAATTCTATGCATAACGCCATACAGGTTTCAATGTTACAAAGAGAACACAGAGACACGGACACATGTACAGACAGACATTTTCAAAAAACTTGTTTTTCGGGTTCTTTAACCCCTTAAACGTTAAAATCCGACGAAAACCGAAAGTCGAAATAAATGTCGTTTACAAGACTTTCTTCCATTATAGATACAAGAGAGTAAAAAAGTCAATCTAAACCAGACCAGTCCGACATGGGAGCCGTGGGCGCTATAACGTCCTTTGCAGGTTTTCTTGAAAGTCTTCCGTCCTGTCACCAAAATTGTTTAAAACTAAAAATGAATTGCAAAAGATACTTATATTAAAATCAATAAAATTGTCTTGATTTTTTTTTTTTTATTGCAGGCGCAATTACAATTTCTTGCATCTTTCTGTGCAAAATGTTTTATTTTTATTTTTATTTTTATTTTAGAAAAAAGTAATTCTAATTTTACAATTAATTATGTTTTTTTTTTCTGCAGATTGACTATACAAGGAGATTCTGAATCGCAGAGTTCATGGTAACTATAAGACGTGTGTGCATCGCAACCACAACTGCTGTAATATGATATTACTGCGGCTACGGTCACATGATTTACATGGACTTTGGGGAGGCCAGGTACAAACTGCCAGACGTAGTGTAGTCAGAAAGGGCGGGGTTATTTTTTGCAGATTGTTTGACTTATACAGGGCTCGCAAATGGTCCGCCAACTGAATACCAATATTATTTTAGAAAAAATTTATTTTTAGATTTTTTTTACGAACCGCCCTGGAACCGCATTTGAAAGTTAATTCTAGCGCAAACCTACCATAAAATTTTCTGTTAAAATTTATTGGTATTCAGTTGGCAGAACATTTGGGAGCCCTGCTGATAACACATTTTGAAAATATTTGCCCTATTTATTCTTTTGGTAAATAAGACCAATAATTTTACTTCAAAAATCGATGCAGCAGTCTAGCAATCTGAATATAAAAAAAGACCCGCAAAACTGGTCACTGGTCTTTAGTATTAGAGAACACTACACGAAGCAATGTTTTTAATAGGGAATTCACTTTATACAAAAATGCCCGGTGTCTGAATATGTTTTTTTTCTTTCATAACTGAGGTAAAAATCTGTCGTAACCAATAATACATGCATTTTGAGGATATTTCATATTTATTTTTGACTTGCAAATGCAAGTGAAATATTGGATGATGACTAGCGCGAAAGTTCTGTGAATTCTGTTATAGTATATAGGCATCTAATGCATGGAAGTATTAATCAAATGGAACTGACATATCATTAAAATAGTGAAGCTTAAACTGTAACCACTTTTGCAAGGGCTAAATACACCCGGAGAAAACTTCCACCAGTAAATTTAAATAGAAAAATTATGCTTATTTAAACGCCTTAAAAAGGCAAATATTCCGTCAAAAACAATGGCAAAAACGAATATTCATTTTTACTGGAGGCAGTTTACTTTGGTGGTTGTGAGACTCTGCATTCCCGCCATATTGTGACAACCGAGACAACCTCTCAAAATGTTATAAGTAAGCGAACAAACTTAATGCTGGAATCAGGCGTAAATTAACATAGTTGCGCCACCTTGTGGACGGAGTGATAATTCACATACGCGGGCTTTTAGTGTGGCGCGTATTTTCTAAATATTTAGTCACACATAGAAATGAATTTTGTTTGCCACATTTATGGCAATATAATGGCGTCGCGAGAGGGGCATCCAGATGCACTTGACGCCACGAAGTTTTCTTCACCTTACCAGAAGCGCTTCAGTTATTAATCAAGGTGAAAAAAACTTTACAATTTTAGTGGTGTGAGTATGAAAACAGTTATGTATCTACCTGTAGTTCACAATCCATCCACTACGTGGCGCATGACCTTGATTGATGTGACCTCGCTTTTAATCTTGATGTTACTTCTCCCATTTAACCCTAGAACTACCGAAAATTTTACTCAAGTTTTATAAAAAATATTACACATCAGAATTCTTATTTAAAACTATTGAACTTATTTACTTAACTCATTATTGTCTGGTTTACATATTTAGTTTATTTTAAAGAAATTTCTGGTTAGAATAAATATTTCGAATGTACCCATCGGGTCCATTGGACCCGTCTGGTAGACGGAGGGTTAAGATAGGACGCTTACTTATATCGCTTTGCAACCTCTTTTCAGTGTCAATGATTAAGATTATAATATTTGGGAAAACTGACACCACTAAAAATAAATAGAAAAAATGACCCTATTTGTGACTGAAAATTTTCGCGATTAAGCTTCTTAAACAAGGAAATTTTTTCTATTCAAATATACTGGTGGAAATTCCCCCGATGGTAATCAGAAACTTGTTGAGCCGATTTCAAAGAACCAGTCGCCATCTTGTGGCAACCGCCTCAGTTACTTCACTCGCAACTGGTAGATAATGCATTATATGTCTCCTCCTCTTTATTCATTAGTCAACTAGCTAATCACCTCACAAAAGAGACGATTAGATAACTTGATTCGTAAGATCATTAAAGTGGATATCCCAATTACAGGAATTAAATATTATTTAAGCCCTTTATTGTATATTTTTTCCGGTATTAATTATAACTTATATTTATCAACAATTTGTATTTATATGCCCTGGGAAAGCTCATTCAATTTGACGACTTTTTTTTTTATTTATTTTATAATTAAAACTAAACATTAATGAAATATTTTGTCAGATGTAAATAAATTAATTAAAATATATTTTTCCTAAATATGGGTTAAAAATTTCTTTTATAGTACGCAGACTTTTTAAACAAACGTAGAATAATGAACATTGCACCGCCTTTTTCTGTTATACTGTTTTACGAATTATGCATAAAATTTCCCCAGTTATTCACAAACTATTTTATACTTATATTTAGCTGGCTAATTATAATATTTTTATGCAACCACATATTCATTATATTTTTTTATGTTTTTGTTTCTTTGAGTGTTTTTGCATATGTTGTGACAAAAGCCCGAAATCGGCCAGTTGGCAATTAGCCAGACATTTCCCGAAGTGGCCAACTTATTTTAAAATTGATTGGCCAATTCGGGAATTGACGGGCCAGTTCGCGAATTCACTAGCCAATTCGCGAAATGGCTAGATGCTGCCATCCAGATCGCGAAACGGCTAGACGCCGTCGGCCAGTTTGCGAAATGGTTAGGAGCCGCCGACCTGTCGACGAAATGGCTAGGGGCGTGTGGTTAAAATTGAAATAAAAAATCATGCGCAGATTTTGAAAGTCTGTATAGTTTCTACTTAATCAAACTTAACATTTCTTTTTATAAAAGCTGTTTATTTGCAGATAAGCTCGTACAAGATTTTTTTTGTTTGTTTGTTAAGGGGACCTTCTACATTAGGAGACAAAAAAAAGCACTTTTTTATGATTCTTTTGTAAGAAAACTGTATGATGGATCTTCTTGTAATTTTAACAGTTTATTGCACATATCTTAAGGTATACACAAGAATTTTTTTATTAGATTTTGTTCCTTCTACTTTAAGTTATAAACAAATATGTTCAACTGCTTTAGAAAATTTCGTCTGGCAGGTGGGCATGATAGCGCCTTGCAGAATTATCTGAAACACAAAAATAATTTTTTTGTAAACTTCGTGAGTATAGCTTCTAGTTACCCATAAATTTATTTTAAAAAAGTTATGTAATGGCTGATTGGGAAAAAAATTTCTAAAAAAAAAAATTCGTTCTTATTTGTTAATAATTTTTTTTTATTATTATTATTTTAGTAAAAGATTTAATTCATATCGAAGGCAATTAAATAATCTTTAATCAAAAAAAAATCAAGATAATCCATTGACTATTTTTTTTTTAAATATTGCACGCCGTGTCAAAAAATGTTGTTGAACATATTTGTTTATAACTTAGACTAGAAGCAACAGAATCTAATAAAAAAATTCTTGTGTACACCTTAAGATATGTACAACAATCTGTCAAAATTAAAAAAAAATCCATCATGCTGATTTCTTACAAAAATATCTTACATAAGTGCGTTTTTTTTCTCCTAATGTAGAAGGTGCCCTTAAGGGGGTACAGGACCTTTAAACTTAAAAGAAAAATCAGTTTTCAGATTTTGATTTATTCTTGCTTTTAAAAAATTTCTCAACAGTGTTCAAAAATCTCCTTTATTTCTTGAGTTATAACCATTTATAGACGGTGAGTACAATAGAAACTCCATTGATATTGAAATTTTAAACACGTTTTCTCAGATTAGTCAATTTGCAGATTGCGCGCACTGTTACATTCAAACTATAAGCTACAGCTATAAAAAATTAACCAAATATCCCTTTCTTTATAGTCTTCATGCTAAAACAAACAAACAAACAAACAAAAAAAATCCATATTTTGGTTATTTATTTATTCTCTTTGCGCTTGAAAGACTTTTATTTTTATTTTTCTTTATTTTCTTTATTTTAATTTATTTAATTTTTTTTTTGTAATTTTTCATATTTTGTGCTAAAATTAAATTTTAAACAAAACCTTTTGCATATATTTTGGTTTTAATTTAGAAGTAGGTGTGTTATAATTCTATTTTGTTCAAAAATTGTTTTCTGCCCGCATAATTTAGAGTTTAATCATGCGTGCAGCACTTAATTATTATAATTCAAGTATTAGTGAGATGTATTTTTAAATTTGAAATTTAAATATAATTTTGTATACACAACATTTATTTTTCTGGATAATATAGTCAAGAATATATACTTTAGGAAGAAAGCGAAAAAATATCTTAATTGCATATTATTTGTATTTTGCTACTTTGAAAATGGTGATCGTTTCGACAAACTCAAAGGTCCTTTGCCCCCTTAAATTGTTTTTGATAATTTTTTTTTAAATGGTGGAAGTTGTGTTGCTTCCATTTTTCATGAAAAATGGAATTATATTTTATTGATGCCCTTTTTATTACAATAAAAAAAATCTTTGAAAAAAAATTATCTTTCAGATCATCAACGGCCAAGTAGCCTTAACCCCTTAAGGGGCAAGCAAAAATGTCTCTAAATATTGAATTCTCATCGGAATAATTAAAAAAAAATATTTTTAAATAAGGAAAAGCAATTATTTAGCTGAACAGGTAATCAGCATTGAGGGGTTTCCTAGCTGTTATCAGCTTAACACCCAGACTAGGAAATTAGAATGTCTTATGTTTTAATGAGCCATTGGGATAAAGTTAAACTGTAGCAATGCTACTAAGAAAAAAAGAAGTTAACAAGAGAAAAATAAGAAATTTAAGGAAAAAAGGAATAAAATTTGTAGCAATGCTACTAAGAAAAAAAGAAGTTAACAAGAGAAAAATAAGAAATTTAAGGAAAAAAGGAATAAAATTAAATTTAAGTAAAAACTTAAGAAAAAAGAAAGTTAACAATAAATCTTAAAAAATTACATGAGTCTTAGAGTAAGTAAAGTCAAACTGTAGTTGTAAAACTACTATAAGGAATTTTGAAAGTTAAAGTTAGTACTGTTCAGTGAAACACACACCAAGCAAGGGCAAGAAAAGCTAGGGTGGCAAGACCACAACATCCAACCAAAAAAGGGACAATTCAGGGCCATACATTTTATAATTTTTTTTTTTAAGTTTTTCAATTTTTATGGTCTCTATGTGTATAGAGATTTTTTTTTTTTTTAAAAGAAAAGTATATAAAAAGAAATATAAGAGAAGGCAAAAATAGCGTAGAGAACTCAGATGTTACTGAGTGTCCATAATTATGGAAAACCTGGGCCGTTTCCGATGGTGGGGTTCAAAAGCGTCATAATCCGGTAGCTCCGCTACAATTTCATTAGGGAGGTCAAAAATTTTATCATAAAATTTTTTGGCTAAGTCGTTTATGCGCTTACGTAAGGTAGTAGTTTTAAGGTCTCTTCGGACCGTGGAGTTGCGAAGGTAACGAGATGCGTTACGGACAGTACGCAGGTTGGAATTGTGCAAGCGACTAAGGTTGTCCATAGTGGTCTTACAAGTGAAGCCCCAGACCGGACTGGCATAGGTTATGATGGGAAGGATGCATGAGTTATAGATGATTAATTTATTGTGAACAGACAAGGTTTTACTGTTAAGGAGAGGTTTTATAGAGTTAAAGGCTCCGGCGACTTTACCTCTGATGGAGAAAGTGTGCTTTTTTCAGGTTAAGCGGCGGTCCAGAATGACCCCAAGATACTTAGCTTGGTCTGACCAAGGGATAACAGTGTTGTTAATAATGATTCTGTTAGGGAAAATTATTTTGCGAGAGAAATATACTGCAGTAGTTTTAGTTTCATTTATGACAACGCGCCAAAGCATGCACCAGTTCATGAAGTCATCAGCATGAGTCTGTAGGTACCTGTAAAGAGTATACGGGTGGTGTGCCGATACAGGTGTCGCCCGCATAAAGAGCGAGGTGAGTGTGCAAGGAGCGTGGGATATCGTTAAAGAAAATGTTAAATAAAAATGGGCCCAACACGCTCCCCTGAAGGATGCCCGCTAGGATAAGGAGAATAATAGAAAGAATGTTGTTTATGCGGACTTGAAAAGAGCGGTCGCAAAGGTACGAATACATTAAATGTATAAGTCTAGGATGAAAACCGAGCTGAATTAATTAGTAAATGAGGCCCATATGCCAGACCTTGTCAAATGCCTTTGCGACATCAAGAAAGATGGCAGCTGCGGGAATTTTTGCATTGAGTTTCTCGCTGAGAAACTCAACAACCCTAAGAAGCTGGTGTTGTGTTGAGTGTTTTGGGCGACTCCTGCAACTGGGCACGAATGACACGTTCCACCACTTTACTGATAGAAGGTAGCAAGGAGATAGGTCTGTAATTAGTGGGGTCTGACAGGTTAGTTCCAGGTTTTGGAATAGGAGAGATTTGTAGAAAGTTTCCAAGGTTTAGGGAAGTAGTTATGTTTTAAGATAGCATTAGTGAGGTCAGTGATATAGATTATGCAATTAGGAGGAAGGTTTCTAAGAGCAGAGTTAGTAATTTTATCGTATCCTGGGGTTTTACGCTTTTTGAGTTTTTTGATAATATTGTGGATAACAATAGGTTGAATTTTAGGGGAGGATCTTGAGGGGGGGTAGCCAAAAAGTTCTGAACTGTCTCGTTAACATGATCAAGGTGAGCTTGGTTTGCAAGGGTAGGATTAGGAGAAAATTGGGTGGCATAAGAATTAGCAAGCATGTTAGCTTTTTCTTGGTCAGTATAAGCGGTAACATTATTAGAAGTAAGGGGGGGGGATGGAAGTGTAATGTTTATTCAGTTTGCGTTTAAGAATCCAAAGAGAGTTGTCCTCGTATGATAAAGTTTTGAGAAAGTTGTTCCAACTTTTCTGTTTTTCTTTGTAAAGACTGTTTTTGATTTTATTGTTTAACCTATTGAGAAGAGGTTTAATGGAGGGGTCTCTTGAACTTTGAAATTGTCGCCGGAGCCGATTACGCTGTTTGATAAGGTTGTAAATATAACGGGGTGGGACGAAGGCATTATTATTTTTAAAAGTGTTAAAGGTGGAAAAGTTTTGGGCGTTAGTGATGTGGGAGTTGAGGTGTTCAACAGCTGCATCTATATCACTGGTATTATTGATTTCTGGGAATGTAATGTCTTGAGAATTAAGATAGTCAGTGAATTTTTTCCAATCAATAGCCACGAAAGGGGGGGGAAGAGGATAATATCGATTTTAAAGCAGACTGGTAAGTGGTCGGAAGAAAGATCATTAATTACTGTTGAAGAAATAGGGTAAGGAAGATTTTTGGAAAGAGCAAGATCAATAATAGAGCTACGGACATTAGGCGCAGTGCTAATGTGTCTTGGTCTGGATGGTGCACGGAGATTTAAATTTAAGTGTTGGACAAGATTGTGAAGATAGGCATCCCGCCGAGAGTTGCCGTGGCAATTCCAGCGTCTGCTTTTGGCATTGTAATCGCCTACGAAAAAGCAGTGGTGATGTTGTGAAAAAAGCTGTGTAAGACTATTAACAGGTAAGTTACCAGTGGGTGGAGCATAAATAGAAGCTAATTTAATATTTATATGAGGAAGTTTAAGATTGATACTGGTATACTCAAGATCATTAAATATGTGGTTGTGCGATTGGTAGTGTGGAAGATGGTTCTTGATGTAAACAGCGGTACCTCCTCTGTGCGTACCATCCGCACGAGGTGTATGGAATAGCCTGTACCCAGGGATGTTAATGTTGAAAGTGGGGTTGAAAGTCTCTTGTAAGAAAATAACGTCAATTTGGGGATGTTCGTGCATAAAGAGTTTAAGTTCGTTAAATTTATTCTGCAAGGAGTTACAGTTCCAGGAAAGAAAAATTAGTGAGGAAAAGGTAGAAGAGAAATTACTCATCCTTAAATGTGTTAAATTCCGTGGCTAAGGTTTCTATAGCACTCATAAGGATGAGTATTTTTTCTATTGGATCTTGTATATTTTTAGTTTGGTTAGCAATATTTTTGAAACATTGGATGAATTTGTTAAATTTTAGGAGTTCTTTCATCTCCTTGAAGGTCTTGAAAATTTCTTTTAAGTCATTAGCATAATTAGAACTACTGGGTTGTTCTGGTGTTGTTTTTTGAGTGTCAGTTGGCTTATTTGGTGTAGTGTTTTCGGGGTTAGGGTCTTGGGAGGGAGAAGGGAGCGGAGCCGGGCCTTCAGTAGGTTTTCTTCTGGTTTTTTGGCCTCTGGCTTACGGACATAATTATATGTTGATAAAAGTTCCGCCATAGCGTTCGGAATGATTTTTGGGTTTTTCTTTTCGGACGGTTTTGGGGTCCTGCTGTTTTTTATGGAACTGGGGGGTTTTGGGGCAACCACGGTA
Organism: Maratus speciosus; assembly: GCA_963932465.1. Lineage (NCBI taxonomy): Eukaryota > Metazoa > Arthropoda > Arachnida > Araneae > Salticidae > Maratus > Maratus speciosus. Next base: position 483,162,019 of record OZ010797.1, read on the forward strand.
AGTAGCCACGTGCTCACCATAACAATTTGAACATTTGGGGATGATCTTTCCAATTTTATCGCACTGGGGAGTTAAATGCTCTTCCGAGCATTTGGCGCATTTTGGCGGCAGGCGGCAAATCTCGCTGGAATGACCAATTTTCTGGCAACGGTAGCATTGCTTTACGATGTTGGTGCCTTTAAATCGCTCAATATCTACTTTAATGTAGCAAATTTCGTGAATTTGGTAGATTTCTTCGAATTTTTCACGTGGGAGTACGTTGACGACGTAGAGGGGCATTGGTCGACCGGTCTTTCTACTTTTCATCATTGAGGCTCTATTGGCCACGAAATTATGTTCTTTAAGAGCTTCAATTATGACCTGGGGGTCGGTATATGGGGGAATTCCCCTAATGACGACTTTCCTGGGGCGCTGTTCCGCGGGGCTCAGGGTTGTGTAAGGAATTGTTTTAGAATCAAGATAGTCCTGTGTTTTTGCGGAAATCTGCATCAGTTTTACAGTGGATTTTGAGTAATTCACCGTCTAGTTTAATCAGGGGATTGCTGTCGTTGAGTTTTTTAATCTCACTTGCAAGTTCCGTCCACTTGCCTTGAAACTCAATATAGAAGGGGTGGATTTTTGGTTTTTTAGGGACTACTTCTGTAGTGGAGCTACCGGCTGACTCTCCTTGGGAGGGCTCAGAAGAATCCATGTTATTATCATCAAGGTATTTTTCAGATATATTGGCATATTTATTCTTTAAGGGAATATTAGATTTGAGATCATTTCTCCTACGTTTTAGTGTATTAGCAGGGGTGAAACCGTCATCTGAGTTCACCGCAATTGCCTTGAGTTTTGTTAAGATGTCAATTAGATCATAGTCATGATCATAGATAAAAGTTTTAAACTCTCTTAGTTGACTTAATTTTAGGGGGTCAAATGGCTCATTGAACAAAAACATAAGATTATTCAGAAGATTACTCACGCTAGTCTTGTGTTGAGGATTCGCCAGGTAGTCATCTTTACTTAAAAGTCTCATTATGTAGCTATCACAATCTTGCAGGAATTGCTGTACAATCAGTCTTTGTACTTCATCCGCTACTCCAGGAAATTCCATCCACGCAGCAGCTAAATCAGATTTCTCCTCTCGATTCAGGATGCGCAGTGCATTGTCAGAAAATTTAAGTGGGTCCTCGGTACCCATTATTGTCGTCGGTGAACCCTCTATATATTACTACTATGATGCATCGAGTCCAGGAAACAGTCACCTATTCGCGAACTAGTTTCTATTAAGTGTCACTATCACACCACAACTCATTCGAAGATACTTGCAAAAGATCCCGCAAGTTCTAAAAACATTGAACTGCGATTACGATCTCTTGAGAATAAAACGACCAGCAAACAGAAAACACGTCTGTTCTCTCCAAGAGGTACCAACCAACTTGACGATTGGGAGTGAATGAGTGAATTATTTAGCGACATTACCCCTAAGTTAAAAATATAAAATTTAGTTAAAATTTTCTGGTAAGAATCTTGTTTTAATTAGGTGGGATATATTTTATCCCACGCCCCTCAAGGCGTTAAAAATAAATTGACATCATCAGGGGTTGCGTTACATAAAGAAAATTTTATTGTTCCTCCGAGAACCCATAATGAGATACCTTCATGATCATTTTATTCAACATATTCTAAAGAAAGGTGCGATGAAAATATTATTTTCAAAATAGTGGTAGGAACAATAAAAGTTTCCCAATAGAATGCCACCCCTGCATCATCTTCCAAAGGAAATATGATTAGTCTATTAACGATGTATAGGTATCTCTCTACTCTAAAAAAAAAGTAACTGACATTATCACTCCCGCCGGTTTTGAATTTTTTGTAACCGGAGGTCTTTCTTCGTTAATATTAAGAAAAATATGCATACAAAAATATGAAAATCGGTGGTATTATATAGAAAGAAATGTTTGATAAACACGCTGATGCAGACAGTTTTCAAATCGAAGAACTATTTTAAGAGATATTTAATGTTCAAGTTGGACAAAATCGTTCCATTAAAAAAGTTTTATAGGAGCAAATACTATACATGCGCTGTCAGAAAATTTCGTCAATATGCACTAAATTATTCCTCATGTTTTACAAATCATTTCTTTACTCCTAGAAAACATGTTTTATCCGTGAATTCTCTCCGAACTTCAAAAAAAGAGGAAGAAATCCCGTTCATCCCTAGCACGCATGCTTATTGGATCTATTAATAATAAATCTGAATTTATTTTAAAAATGAAAACCAAATATTCTATAAATTAAGATTTCTAATTTAATTAAAAAAGACGGAAAAGTTTTTGAATTTCAAAATAAATAACAATTGCTTTTCTCTTTCCTTCAAAAGTACTCGCAATTTATTTTTTAAAGTTGAATTAAGTTAAATAAAGTTGAATTTATAAAGTTGTTTAAAAATAAATGTAAGCATTTAAAATATACTTTAAATGAACGCATTTAAAAGATATTTTAATTAAGAAAATTAAATGGGAATCAATCGATATTGCTAAAATAAAATGTCATCGAATAAAAATATAATATTCGTATTTTACCTCTAGCAATCTACGTAAAAATATTTAAAATTCATATTATTTCCTATATTATTACTAAAGTATTGAAACCCCATCCACAATCTCATTAAAGACGAAATCTTCCCGAAATGAACTTAAGGGGTCTGTCAAAACATGGCTCCGCTTCTGCACATCACCCAAGTTAATATTTTAATATGTTCTTATATAATGATTGCTAAACTTTTTATTGAAGGTTCTATTAATTGAAATTCTCTAAAACTAAAGGTGATGCAATAATTCTGTGACCAGATGTCTCCACTTCTGCACATCACCCCAACGAAAGAGTGGTCTTTCCCAATTTTCGTTCTTCCATAGGGAGCCATCTTGGAATGAGACGCTACGACTCTGGACTTTGCTGCATAATTTATAGGCATTGCGATTACAGCGCCATCTGTTAACGATTTTTGTAACTAAATTTTGAAATTTCTGTATAACATTTTTACAGCTTAGCTAATAAACAAACCGTTTACCGCTTAATTCTAATGATCTTTGTTTTTGAGATATTAAATTTTGAAATCAGGGTCTTATTTGCTGGACACCCTGTATGTTACAAATGAATTTCGAAATTTCAATTTTTGTTAACTGTAAAATTAGCTTTGTTATTTGAAACTCATGGTGGAATTTAAAATAAATTTCTTTATTATGTTATTCTTAATGTATTATTTATTATGTTCGGTGTTAAAAAAAATCTATATTATGTTATTCCCACAAGAAATCATTCAAAGAAATGTTCTGTACCATAAGTTTAAAAAATATTTGAAAAGAAATTCAATTTACTAAATTTTCTTTCTCTTTTAAATTAAAAGCTTTTTGAAGAAATTGATCAAGCCATAAATATCTGAAACAAACATATTTACTTCAAAGCGTTTCGCTGCCATACAACTATATCTCAGTGCTAGCGTCTTCGTCTCGTATCGCTGCGATGGCTGGTTTGAATCCAACGTGACCTGCTTTTGCCTTTTCCCAATGTTTTTCAATTGAGGAGTATTTTACCTCCTGTAACGAGGGGGGAAAACGGATATTCGTCAATTCACGGAAAAATGACTGCAGCACTGCTACCAGTAGATTTTCCGTGAATTGAAGAAAGTTTTTTTGAGAGTTCGTATTTAGATAGAAATATAATGGGAGACAAAATGGGGTGAGATTATTCCACGCATGTGCTAATGTTACAAAAGTAGACACGTGTGCGTACGGGTAAAGATTAAACCACATTTTCGTTTGTAAAATTTTTTATCAAGAATTTCGCAAACCATTTCCTATGTTAAAAAATACTGGGTGTCTGAATCATTTTCACTCATAAATTAAAGAATAATAAAGCATTTCGACCAGTCCAGCATTGTTGCCAGTGGGCTATATTTTTTTTAATTTAGATTTCTTGATTGGCACCACTTTTCTGCACTGGTAAAATTTCCTTTCGTTTTCGCCTTAATTAATATGTCATTAAATAAAGCGAATTTTTCTATTTCAAAAAAGTGGCGCCAATCAAGAAATATGAATACAACCCTTTGAGGGGCAAGCAATAATCTCTGTGCAATATTGAATTCCCCCGGAATAATCAAAATATTTTATCTTAATATAAGGAAAAACAATTTTCAACATCCTCCCTCCCCCAAAGCTCAAAATATAAAATTTTGTAAAAAGTTTCTAGTACAAATCATGTTTAAATTAGGTGACAGCCCCTCAAGGGATTAAAAAAATGTAGCCCACTGGCAAAACTGATTTCGACGATATTCCGGATTTACACATATATGCCTTCTATATACAGTCGAACACGATTAAGACGCTTACGGTTACTACGCGATTCCGCTTAACACATGATTATTTTCTCGTTCTCTTGAACTTCACCAATAAGGCGAATGCAAAATTATCACGTTTAATACGCGAACCCGCTTAATACGCAAGAGAGTTTCGGTCCTTTGAAAAACAATCACGCTTAAGACGCGAATTCATTGATATACAAATTCCTTCTCTCTTCTCAAGTGTTGCCAATTAAGAGGATTTTTTATCTATTTTCGAATAGTATTATTCAATGTATTTAATAACAGATTAATTAAGGCGGAAATTACGAATTGGAAATAGTGGTAGGTTTTTGAATAAAACAAAACCCCACTTTATTAGCAAAACCGCAATTCCACTTTCATCCCGCCTCCTAACATTCTTTGTTTCTGACTTCGTGTCTGGTTTTACCGTAGTAGAGAGATATAGACTAATTCAGGTTGCATATCACATAAAAGTTATTATGATTAGAGATGATCACACCTGTTAGTGACGTTTTAAATGTAAAGTCGTGGGAAAAATGGTAAACAACCCCTACTAACTCTGGAACTAATCATAATACAAGAACGTCACTGTTACCAAACGATTGGAAATTAAGTCTTTAAATATACTTTTAACTTTATACTTTAAATATACTTACACTTTTAAATAGTGCATATAAAATTTGTTTAGCGGGGCATCTACAAATCGAAACTAGACAAACTTTGCTTTTTTCAATAGCAACGCCCAATTTTGACAATGTATTTTAAATCTCCGGCTCAAACTATGCCCAAAAACGAAATTTCAAGTCATTTGTGTGATACGTTTCTGAATTATAAATATTCAAAATTTAGAGCTTCTAATGTTAAATTAGATATTCAAATTTTTATTAATTTTTATCCTGAAATTTTAATACTAATGTTATAATTTTTTGAGAGGTTATAATATTAAAAAACCCAAACATAAATACATAAAATGTATAATTTTAAAAATTTCGTGATATGAATTTTGAAATTAATATTCGAAAAAAAAATAAGAACTGCAACCTACACTTTTTTGATAGATTTATATTTATTATGTCCTCCTTTATGCGAATTTTCAATTTCAAATTTTTCTTCGACGTAATTTTCGAATTGTACTTAAAAAATGTCAAAAAGAGTGTTTAAGGGGCCCTTTATGGTGAGCAGAAAAGCCTCATTTGAAAGAAATATATTTTACTCATTATTCTGAGACATTTGGGCTGGTAAATACTCAAAACATATTAACCCTCGTTACACAACCCAAGATTTCTTCGGGCATGCATTTTTTCCGTCAAATTATACCTTCCTGATTATTCCCACCAGTTATATTTTTTTATTGTAAATTTTGCCTTATTTAATCGGAACAGGTGCTGAACAGGTGGGGAGCATTAAGGGGTTTCCTAGCTGATAACAGCTTAACACCCAGACTAGGAATTGAAGTATCTTTTGTTATTATGAGCCATTGGGGAAAATTTTAACTGTAGTTGAGAACTACTAATGCGAGAAATTTAAATAAATTAAAAAAAATTAAAAATTAAGAGAAAAAAAAGGAGAAATAAAAGTTACAAATTAAGTTAAAACTTAAGAGGAATAAAAATGTAAATTAGAATCTTAAAAAGATAAATAAATAGTCAAACTCTAGTTGAAAAATTACTAGAAGTGTTTAAATATAGGTAAAAGTTAGCACTGTTCAGTGATGCTCTCGCCAAGCATGGGCAAGAAAAACTAGAAGTAGCAAAGTCCACATTAACCAAAAAAAAGGGGGGGAGCTAATCAGGGCCATACATTTTTTATATTTACAATTTTTATGGTCTCTATAGCACTTTTAGAGATTTTTTTTTTTTTAATAAGAAATAAAAAAGGTTATAATAAGAGAAAAATACAGACAGAGGCAATCTTAGCGTGGTGTACTCAGATGTTACTGGGTGTCCATAATCAGGGAAAACCGGGGGCGTTTCCGTTGGTGGGGCTCAGAGGCGCCATAATCCTGTAGCTCCGCTACGATTTCTTTAGGAAGATCAAAGATTTTACGGTATAATTTCTTTGCTAAGTCGTTGATACGCTTACGCAGGGTGGTTGTTTTTAGATCCCTACGGACCGTAGAGTTACGTAAGTAACAGGAAGCGTTACGAACAATACGCAGATGTCTATTATGTAGGCGATATAAGTTGTCCATAGAAGTCCTACAGGTGAAGCCCCAGACCGGCCTAGCATAAGTAATTATTGGGAGGATACATGAGTTGTAAAGAATAAGTTTGTTATGAACTGAAAGTGTTTTAATGTTAAGGTGAGGTTTAATAGAGTTGAAGGCACCAGCGACTTTCCCTCTAACGGAAAGTAAATGCTTACTCCCAGTTAAACGACGATCAAGAGTGACCCCAAGATACTTAGCATAGTCCGTCCAAGGGATGACAGTGTTATTTATTATTATTCTACTAGGAAAAGATAGTTTACGAGAGAAATATACTGCAGTGGTTTTGTTTTCATTTATTAAATGGCACCATTGCGTACACCAATTCATGAAATCTTCGATGAGTTTCTGCAAGTACCTGTAAAGAGTGTACGGGTGGTCAGTTGAAGCAAAAATACAGGTGTCGTCCGCATAAAGAGCGAGATATGTGTGCAAGGAGCATGGAATATCATTAAAGAAGATGTTGAACAAAAAGGGGCCCAACACGCTCCCCTGAAGGATGCCAGCTAAGATGAGAAGGATAATTGAAAGAATGTTGTTTATGCGGACTTGAAAAGAGCGGTCGCAAAAGTACGAGTATATTAAATGTATAAGTCTGGGATGAAATCCGAGCTGACTGAGTTTGTAAATGAAGCCCTCATGCCAGACCTTATCAAATGCCTTTGCGATATCAAGAAAAATGGCAGCTGCGGGAATTTTCGCGAGAAACTCAACAACCCTAAGTAGCTGGTGTTAGGTCGAGTGTTTTGGGCGAAAGCCGAACTGCTCAGGCATAAGAATGTTATTACGCTGTATGAAGTCCTGTAACCGGGTACGAATGATACGTTCCACTACTTTACGGATTGAAGGTAGAAGGGAGATACGTCTGTAATTAGTGGGGTCAGATAGGTTAGTTCCAGGTTTAGTAAAGGAGAGATTATTGAAAATTTCCAGGGTTTGGGAAAATAGTTGAATTTTAGTGAGGTCAGTTATATAGATAATGCAATTAGGAGAGAGGTTTTTAAGAGCAGAGTTAGTAATTTTATCATATCCTGGGGTCTTGCGTTTTTTTTTTTTGAGTTTTTTAATTATAGTATGTATAACTATGGGTTGAATAGTAGGGGCGGGATCATCAGGGGGGATAGCCAGAAAGTTACGGACAGTCTCACTGACATCGTTAAGATGAGTTTGACTTGCAAGGGTCGGGTTTGGAGAGAACTGGGAAGCATAAGAATAAGCCAACATATTAGCGATCTCTTGATTGGTGTAAGCAGTAGCATTGTTAGCAGTGAGATGGGGTATTGGAGTAAAGTTTTTATTTTGTTTACGTTTTAAGATCCAAAGTGAGTTGTTCTCGCAAGCTAAGGTTTTAAGAAAGTTGTTCCTGTTTTTCTGTTTTTCTTTGTACGGAGTGTTTTTTATTTAATTGTTTAGCCTATTGAGAAGGGGTTTAATGGAGGGGGTCTCTTGAATTTTGAAACTGTCGCCGGAGCCGATTACGTTGTTTATAAGATTATAAATATAGCGGGGTGGGACGAAGGCATTATTATTTTTAAAAGTGTTAAAGGTGGAAAAGTTTTGGGCGTTAGTGATGTGGGAGTTGAGGTGTTCAACAGCTGCATCTATATCACTGGTATTATTGATTTCTGGGAATGTAATGTCTTGAGAATTAAGATAGTCAGTGAATTTTTTCCAATCAATAGCCACGAAAGGGAGGGGGGGGGAGAGGATTGATAATATCGATTTTAAAGCAGACTGGTAAGTGGTCGGAAGAAAGATCATTAATTACTGTTGAAGAAATAGGGTAAGGAAGATTTTTGGAAAGAGCAAGATCAATAATAGAGCTACGGACATTAGGCGCAGTGCTAATGTGTCTTGGTCTGGATGGTGCACGGAGATTTAAATTTAACCTTCCGTCTACCAGACGGGTCCATTGGACCCGACATGTACATTCAAAATATTTATTCAAACCAGAAATTTCTTCAAAACGAACTAAATGTATAAATCAGACAATAACAAGTTAAATAAACAAATTAAATAGTTTTAAGTAAAAATTCTGGTGTAGAATGTTTTTATAAAACTTGAGTAAAATTTCCGGTAGTTCTAGGGTTAAGTGTTGGACAAGATTGTGAAGATAGGCATCCCGCCGAGAGTTGCCGTGGCAATTCCAGCGTCTGCTTTTGGCATTGTAATCGCCTACAAAAAGGCAGTGTTGGTGTTGCGAAAAAAGCTGTGTAATACTATTAACAGGTAAGTTACCGGTGGGTTGAACATAAACAGAAGCTATTTCAATGTGCATTTTACCGATTAAATTAGACGAATTTTTTTGTTTTGAAAAACCGGTGACAAAAGAATAAACATTTTTAAAATACGCAATTTTTGAAGCTATTTTGATAAAACAATTACGCAGCGAAAGGGTAAAGTGAGTGAAATGCTCATATTCACAAGAAATAATACAGCAATAGAAGTGACATGGACATTCTGTAACATTTCAACAATCGAGTACTAAACTTCAATTTGGATCAAGCCCCTAAAATAGTCTCATTTTAAAATAATTAATTTCTCTGAAACTATTCGTAAAAATTTCATGCAAAGTGTCTATCAGGATAAGCATAGCGAAATGGCCCCCACGGCCGATGTTTCAAATAACATGTATGGTAATAAGGTTTACCATGAGAATACAATATGGAGTCTTTAGTATTCTTGAAGTGTCCGTGAGATAATCGGGGACGTATGCGCCAGCGCTACTATTTTACAAATACGTTTTTCTCAAAAAGTACAAAACTAAAAAAATAAAATAAAATAGAACTAACGCCGATCATTGGAGAATATATTAGTTCACATTATATTTTGTTTCACATTTTTACACAAACTTTAACATGAAAAATTTTAAAAAAATATATATTTTTTAAAAATTATTAATGTAGTATTTTTATATTTACACCAACCAAAAAGTTACAGAATAATGCTTTTTTTTTCCCTTTTTTTTCTTTGTATACGTTTGCAATGATATACCGATATGGTTGTACACTTTTTATCCGCCTATTTTACTGATTTAAATGAAGAGAAAAATTCATAAAATATCATTATTATATAAGAAATAACTTTATATCAAATAACATTTTAAAGAAATGTTATTTAAAGGTTTTTAATAGTAGCTCTTTGTTATATAATGCATTGAACTTAATATTGTCTTCTTGCAACTCGCCCTTGCACGGGGTTAAACAGAACTTCTTTTAAACAAAACAGGTGGTCAACATTCTTTCCCATCTTTTACTAAGAAAAATAACAAGTATCATTTCGAATCTGGTTTCTCTTACAACATATTATACACGCATTTGGTAGGAGAATATTAATGGTGAACGTTTGGTTATTCCATATTTTGGAATGAAATACTTTATATTCATTGAATTTAATTCCTTTTATGAAAATAATAACTTTGTATTTTCATAAATATTAAGAAAACAGACCTAAAAAATTAAGATAACAGATGTAAAGAAAACAAAACACAAAGTATTAAATTTTTGTTTGATCAAAAATTATAACAACTTCAAATAACAAACCTCCTCCCCTACATATATCATCCGATGTCAAGTGCCAGACAACCCCCAAACAACCCTCCACCCTAAAGTGATACGTTATATATGTAAACTGTACATGTACAGCCCCATAGGCTTCTTCTATGTGAGAATCATGGTAGGCAAATGTTACGATTTTGTTTGTCAGTTCTTTATATTATTACGCGAAAAGAATACGCAGTACGCCAAAATAACAAGGTATTTACGAACACGAAACAAATGTATAGGGAAGTGGTATGTGTGAAAACATTCTTTTATTTTGGCGCACTGCGCAACCTGCCCGAGTGCAAACGTCAGTAATCGACCGATGCATTGATAGCAGCGTATTTTTGCAAATGCAAACAGGGAAAGTTACGAACATTTTTGCAAGTTGCTAGCATTATTTTTGTTATAACTCAAAAAGCACATCTTAAATTTTAACGAAATTTGTTTTCGTAAAAGTACATATAATTTGAGCATTATTCTGTAATTTTCTAGTTGGTGTAAATGTAAAATTACTACATTAATAATTTTTTTTAAATGTTTTTGTTTATTTTTCTATGTAAAAATTTGTGTAAAAATGTGATAATGTGAACTAATATATTTTTTAATAATTGGCGTTTGTTTCGTTTTTTTTTAACTTTTGTACTTTTGAGAAAAACGTATCTGAAAAACAGCAGCCCTGGCGCATGCTTCGCCGATTATTTCAAGGACAGTTCAAGGTCATGGGCTAAAATCCCTCTATATTGTATTCTCATAGTGAGCCTTATTACCACATGTGTTATTTCACACATAGGCCATGGGGGCCATTTCGCTATGCTTATCCGGCTTCATCCTTGTGATTTATGCAAATTGAAGGGTGTAGAATTTATTTACGTTGTCAAACTTGGGTATTTCTGTTATAAAAATCAAAGTTTGTGTTCGCTTTGATATGCAGATAGCCTCTAAGCAAATTTTATATACATCATTTAAAAGTAGGCTTTATTACCAATCGTTTGGTACCAGTAACTTTTTTCTACAATAATTGTTGCAGAGTTAGTAGGGGTGTGTTTGCTTTTTTTTCTCCAAGACTGTATGTCAAATCTCTACTATGTTTTATAATTCATATTATAAGCAACAAAAAATGAAACTCGTAAAAATTAAGCAATTATGATTGATTTTGGATAATTCTTTTATATTTTCTTTACTTTTTGCTATCCTAACAATATAACAATATTTGTTACACAAATATTAATAAGTATAGTTTTTTCTTATATAAAAAAAGACATTGTAATGCAGGGTTGCCACAGGCGACTATTTTTATATTCATTTCGAACCACTATTTTAAAAATAGAAATTTTGTAGTATATTTCTCTTGTAGATGTAGGCAGAATGTATGTAAAAGATTTTTGTTTTTTAAAAGTACTGCGAGTTAGAATTAAAAAATATTCGCCTGTGGACGCCCTGTAATTGTACTACTTATTACAAGTACTAAACATAATTATAAAAACTCGGTTGTATTTCAAAGATATAACATTTTTTTTCTCTTTCTGTTAAAAAAATAGCTATGTAAGAAAATTATTTTTGTTGTTTTATTTTTAGGTGCAATATATTATTTGACAATAAAGCCATGTTGGAACCCATTTATTTTCCGTTATTACTCCACTCGGCCCTAAAAGAAAAAAAAAAAGAGTTGTGGAATATAATTAAATTTTCATCTAAATATACGTAAAATACACAATTTTCGACCGTAAACATAAAAACGAAAGCTCTAAAATTGATTTATATCATTTATGAAATAATTTGTTAAATAAACCTAGTTCCTGCAACATTATAGAAATCATGTTTAATATGCGATCCCGCTTAATATGAGACTTTTATCCACTCTCTTGAAACGCGTCTTAACCGAGTTCGACTGTATATAACAGGACTGCCATTGACAACTATTTCTACATTCTGTTTGCACCATTATTTTAAAAGAATACATCTTGTAGTACATTTTCTTGCAAATATTGTCAAAGATTGCATAAAAATCTTTGTTAAGAAAAAGTGGTGCGAAATAGAATTAAAAAATAGTCCCAAGTGTCAGCCCTGGTATAAGCGAAACCCTGCAGTGGATTCTGTTTTGGTATTCCGGCATCTAATCACAAAGCGATATAAGTAAGCGTCCTATCATAAATGGGAGAAATAACCGCAAGATTAAAAGCGAGGTCACATCAATCAAGGTCATGCGCCACGTAGCGGATGGAGTGTGAACTACAGGTAGATACCTAACTGTTTTTTTACTCTCACCACTAAAATTGTAAAGTTTTTTTCTCCTTGATTAATAACTGAAGTACCTTTGATAAGGCGAAGAAAACTACGTTATGGCAAGTGCATTTGGAATCCCCATTCGCTACGCCATTATTTTGCAATAAATGTGGCAAGCAAAATTCTTTTCCGTGAGTGACTAAAGTTTTATAAAGTATACGCCGCACTAAAAGCCTGCATAAGTGAATTATCACTCCGTCCACAAGGTGGCGCAACTGTGTTAATTTACGCCTGATTCCAGTATTAAGTTTGTTCGCTTACTTATAACGCTTTGTCTAATCATCTCACCAAGGAGACGACTATGGAACTCGATTGGAAAAAAATTGATTTATGATTTATTACGAACAAAAAACTATGTTTAATCTAATTATTTTATCGTGTGCTTTTTCCGGTATCGATTTAAACTACATTTATCAGCAACTTTGTATTAGACCTATGAAAGTTTACTTAATTTCGCGATTTTATTTTTATAATTTACTTTATTTTCTAATTAAAACTAAAAATTAATAAAGCATTTTGCTATAAAAAGAAATAAATTACAATTTGGTTTTTTTTCTAATTTCGGCTCTATTAAAAAAAGAACGTAGATTATTGAACACTGCGATGCCCTTTTAAAATATTTCTGTTATATTGTGTTAAGAATTCTGCATATAACGGTCTCGATTATTACCAAACAATTATGTATTAATGCTCAGCTGCCTGATTATATTTTTCTGCAACGACATTTTTTATTATATTTATTTTACTTTTTTTTTGTTTTTTGTTAATCGTCGATCCTTACCGTGGATCACGTAATTTGACACAATTTCTGTTGTTAACAAATGACAACAGAAGGTCAGTCGCACTGTATAGAAAGTATTCTGAAATTTATTCTCATCGTTTATATTTTGAGATAAAAATTTGGCGACTTCAGGATAATCATCTGTTACTGCAGGGCTCCCAAATGGTCCGCCAACTGAATACCAAAATTATTTAAAAAAATTTTTCTTTTTAGATTTTTCTTACAAACCGCCTCGGATTCCTTACGTTCTGGCGCTGTTAGCGGATGCATGTCACTAGCCACCAGTGTTCCTGCATCTGGCAGATTTTTTTAAAACCATTTGCAAAAATGGTTATTGTCCTCTGTCAAGGTAAGAAATCAAAAACATATCAGAAGCTTTTTATTAGTTGAATACGTATTTTACTCGTTTTCTGATTTGTCTATACAGTAATCTATATTTTCCCTTTGCTTTCAACAGAGATGGATACTGCAGATCTGTTGCCACTATGACAAAAAAGTGATAAAAACTACAAAAAAAAATTAATAACTCAGAAACAAATTGTGATACAGCTTTCAAACAAATTGCATTTAAAAGTACATTTTTTCTCTATACGACGGTGTAAAAAGTAATATTGTGGGATGTTTAGAAGTTTAAGAATGAAATTTCATTTAAAATGGGTCCAGGAATATTAATGTTTTATCCATGGCGTACGTAATGTATGACCAGCTCCGTAGAAGTTTAAAAATTTACAGTACCGAAAAATGTAATCCATGGCGTACGTAATGTATGATCAACTCCGTGCGATTTTTTGTCTTAAATTTTAGTCTTTGAAAAAATCATTTTCCAAATGGTCGTTGTAATTTGTTAAATTGCTTTTTTATTACTTTCTTCTATCTTTACAAGAAGAAAGTATTGGATTCGTGAAAAATTTCGACCTTCGGTTTTCGACGGATTTATACGTTTTAGAATGCCCAGAACACGATTTGATGATTTTTAGAAAATGTCTGTCTGTGAGTCTGCCTGTCACTCTGTCACCCTGTCACTCTGTCACTCTGTCTGTCACGCTGTGAGTCTGTATGTGACAAAAATTTTGTGGGCGCTCTATTTCAAGAACTAATGCACGGAATTTCACAAAATTTTATGTTTAGTTAGACCGTAATATAAACTGGACCTGATTAGTTTTTGGTGAAAATCGCCCAATAGGAGGCGCTGCTATGCGGCATTTTTCACGATTTCTGCAATAGCTATATCTCAAGAACTACTGCACGGATTTTCATAAAACTTCAAATTCGGTTTGTCCAGGATATAGTTTGGTGCTGATTACATTGTTTTTTTAAATTGCCCAACAGGTGGCGCTGCTATGCAGCATTATTCACGATTATGGCGATAGCTGATTTTCTGCCTTACTCTGCCAAACTGATTTTCTAAAACCAACAAACAACAAAACCCCTATAATTCTTAACTAGCATTATCCTACGATGAAAATTCTTTTAAATAAATATTTTATATATATATACCCTATATACATAAAATCCTAATGAATCGAATTGAAACGAATTTATGTAACGATTCTATGAAACGACTGATTAAACAACTGATTACGTTTCACGGCGATTTCTCCTAAAATATGGAATACCTTGCGATGAAATTAACACCAAAAATCCGTATTGATCCACAGATCTCAAAACTGGTATTAGAATTATAAAATTAGAATTCGTTTACGAAATATTAATTTTTTTCTAATTTTAAATACATTTTTCTAATGATGGCAACTGAAATTTTAATCAGAACAGATATTTTTTTTCGTATTTCAGAACAGGTCGCGCTGGTATGCTGCATTGTTCATGCAGTAGCTTTAACTCAAGAAAATTGAACGAATTTTCATCAAACTTCAGATTCAATTAGTCCCTGATATAAATTAGTGCTGTTTAATATTTGGTGTAAATCGCCCAACAGGTGGCGCTGCTGGGCTGCATTTTTCACGATTTCCACAACAGCTGTATCTCAAGAACTATTACACTGATTTTCATCAAACTTCAGATTTAGTTAGTCCTTGACATGAATTGACGTATAAATTAGTGCTGTTTAACTTTTGGTGTAAATCGCTCAACAGGTGGCGCTGCTATGCTACATTTTTTCAGAATTTCCGCTATAGCTCTATCTCAAGAACTAAGGCACGAATTTTCATCCAACTTCAAATTCAGATAAACTTTGATATGAATTGGTACTAAATCGTAATTATTTCTTGTACTATTTAAATGATTTAATTGACGTGATTTATATAGAAGAAAGTTTTGTGATGCCCACAACATACTAGTTTTATTTTAAATAACAAAAGAACAAATAAATTAGTATAACATTAATAATAATACAAATAAAACGTCGAAATAAAAATCACTTGATGGCGTGAACATGTGTAACTTCCTTAAAGTCAAGTGAATGTGACATTTACGATCAACCATTATTGGCATTTAAGTACTTTTCTTATTCTCTAACATTCTTATAGTTTGGCGACAGATTTTTGGTCGACGGGATAACCAAGTAGCACCGTTTTAATTTACCACTCGAAAAATAAAAAAATGCTAACTGGCGAGTTAAAAATAAGCTATTGGCGAGTTAAAAATAAGCTATTGGCGAGATTTTCACCCGGCTAACATAAAAGTACCAGGAATTCTTTGTGATCATGACAACTTTTATGTAGTTTTATTCGAAAAAATAATTTTGATTCTTTAATCAAAATGGAAACCTTTCTTATGAAAAGCGAAGGAATCAGCCCGTTGTTTATGGCAGTTACATGACTTGGACTATTATAATATAAACGAAATAATGGGGATAGAATAATATTCGGCGACTTATCACACCTGTGGCTGGCTAACATTAAAGTACCAAAATGCCCGAATGGAATATAAAAAGCGAAGGGATCCGCCTGGAGCTGTTGATGATTGTCACATGACTTAGGATATTATTATAGAGATTGTTTTCAATTTTAGAAACAGCGCAAAGAATAATATTCCTAACGATTAAAAATTTATTTTCACGTGGCTATTAAAAACAGAAAAAAAAACTTTAAAATTACTATTAAATGAGTACGTGTTAAAGGCAGGAAAATATTAAAAATTATGTCCTGAAAATTGTATTTACACGTGAATATTAAAAGGGAAAGGAAACTTTAAAATAATATATACATTAATATGCGTTTAACCATTTCACGGACAAGGCACTTCTATTCATAAAATCTTGAAATCAGTGAATGGCACCAGAATTTACAAACAAATTTCGAAATACAAAAATGCTTTTGTTCACTTACTTGGGACACCCAACCAGGACGCCAACCGCGAGGTTAATGGAATTAATGTCCTGGCGGGAAAAAGAACGCACCACTATCCAGCTCTACCACAGCCCGAACGGACCCGAACAACGGCAACATTAGAACTTACTAAAATGAAGCAATGGCATATTCAAATATGCTAATAAATAGAAACTCGCTATGTTACAAAAAAAAAAAAAAAAAAAAAAAAAAAAAAAATTACAAAATACAAAATACAAAATACGCATGTTTAAGGTAGCCATGCAACAAAATAACAAAAATGATGGTTTACAGGAATGGTTACAGATGGTTTACAGGTTACGATCATCAACTAAAATATAGACCAAATAACATTAAAACAGGATTGCCAACACGGCCTGAAATGTTTATAGGTAACCTACAACTTATGAAGAACTTCATAAAAAGAACACTGAAGTACACTGAAATGACAACATACTGTAAGGCATGCATCAATGTTCAAGGTCCATATCACAATGGGATTAAGTATATGAAATGCCCAAAGCACCACAGAACAGAGAGAGAAACACATTGTAAATTAAAGTCACTTGAAATGCTGGTACTTCTCAGACATTAAATATGTTGACTTTTCCAAAATGTTCCTCAACAAGATATATATTTGTATCAAAGTTATTGAAAATCAAGCTCAGTGTTCAATTGCACATGCTACATTGAATCAAAAGACAATGTTCTCAATTTCTAACGCAATTCTAGCTAATTACAGCCTCAGAATTTATACCTAATAAACGAATATAATTCGTTTAAAGAATTGTATATATTGGAAAGTTTCTTATAATTGTCTTTGTCAAAGATTACTCTCCTGAGATTTTGCCTGATGCTTAACGAGTTGTCAAAGTTGAAGAAATGTGGGACAAAAGGACAGCGTCCATACAAATAATGCAGTACATTACCCACTGTGCCACAGTCACAAAGTGCATTTCTTCTCTTTCCAATCCTAAAAAGGAACTCTGGGAAACTACCATGTGCTGTTATAAAATACTGCATAACTTGACTCGTACACACATAATCGGTATTTACTTTCTTGATAACCTTATAGGTGTCTCTACCCTTTTTACTTGATGTCCATTCTTCCTGCCATTGTCTAATGGTATTCTCACTACAGATTCTCTTAACTAAAGAAATTGGAAATAATACATCAGCAGTTATGTCAGCCATTGATGAATCTGTTGCCTCTTTCGCCAAACGATCTGCTCTTTCATTCCCCACGTTTCCAACGTGTGCTCTGGTCCATCCAATAGTGACCATTTTTTCCGGATGACTTTTCATATTATCATAGATTTCTTTAACAATGGCGTTTGCAGGAAAGTTTCTCTGTATAACCAAAGTTGATGCTCTATTGTCAGTAAAAATGACAGCACTGTTATAATTCGAGTTTATTACCCAATCTACTGCATACTTTATCGCAGTCAGTTCAGCTTGATATATGCTATTTAAAATATTTAAAGAGATCTTATAATCCAAGATAAAATCACCATTTACAAAAATTGTGTATGCGGCGCCTACTCCACTGGCCATTTTTGACCCATCTGTATATATTAATGGCATGTTAATTCCCTGATATTCACGACTATCCTTATCTGTGATATAAATGTTACTGAGAGCTCCATAATCTGGGTAGTCCATTGTCACCAAGTTGATCATAATATTATCTTTCTTGATCTCTGTTCCATTCTCTATGATACTGGCATTCCCATGAATAGTTCTATATTTCACCACAGAATGTTTGAGTGAAATGTGTAATGGAGCAACACCAGCCAATACACACAAAGCGTCCGTAGAGACTGTTTTATATGATGTGATAATTGATAATAATCCAAGCCTCTGGCATGAACTTAATTTATTAAGTGCATCCACTTTCAAATCTGGAAACCAAATTTCCGCACCATATGTTATCTGTTTTTCTATCACAGAATTATACCAAATCTTTCTATATGATGCTTGTAATCCCCTATCTCTCTGCACTGTTTTCTTTATGTTTGAAGTAAAATTTCTCACCCCCTCTCTTACTTTCTCAAGGTGTCTAATCCAATTTAATTTACTGTCAATAGTTACACCGAGGTATACAACTGAGTCTTTTACGGATATCGATGATGTTCCAATCTTGAAAATAGGATGCCTGTTTTCTAACAAATACCTGCCAAATAAAATACTTTCGCATTTTTCCTTGCTTATTGTTAAATGTAAATTCTCGCAGATCTCTGCAAACCATGCTATGCGTTTGTTCATTTCTTCTTCTAATTCTTTTCTTGTGTCTGCACCTGCAAAAACTACGAAATCGTCAGCGTAGGATAATATATTGCCATGTCTTAATTTATATCTCTTCAATAGGTAGTCTGCAACGATCAACCAGAGAAGTGGACCAAGGCAACTTCCCTGGGGACAGCCTTTAAATAATATATACCAGATAATTCCATACGTGAAACTAAATCCTATTCTTCTACGTGATATATAATTTTTCAGAATATTCTTTAAGTATTGAGCTATTGGTAACCTATCTATCAACATAGCCAATATCTGCCAATCCACCGCATCAAATGCTGCCTGTATATCAACCGACGTCATTGCAAAATATTTATAATTATACAGATTTATGCGAATTCTTTCTCTTAGATCCTCCAAAGCTGTGATAGTGCTCCTTCTTTCTCTGAATCCATGTTGACCATTATCCCAAAATTCTTCTTTTTCCAGCTTCGGCATAATCCTAATTTTAATTAACCGTTCAAGGAGCTTACCAAAAATACATAACAAAGTTATCGGTCGGTATGACCTGGCAGACCTACCATCTTTGTTCCTTTTACGGAAGAAAATCACCTTACCAGATTTCCATGCCTCTGGGAAGTGACCATGTTTCAGACATTTTCCAAATAGTTTCTTGACATAATTCATATTGGTTCTACAAATATTTTTGACAATCAAAGCATCTAAGTCGTCACAGCCTGGTGCCTTATTATTTTCTTGTTTGCTCATTACGTATTTCAATTCTCTCGTTGTTACCTCCATAAATCCATCTTCTTCGATCTTATCCGAGATAAACTCATAAATATTCCCCGGAACTTCGTCAATACCAAAGTGCTCTGCCATCAATGTCCTTGCCACATCATCATATGTATCAAAGGGTTGTGATTCTTCTAATCTGGTAAATATGAAGTCTGTACATTTCTTCGTCTTACCAGAAATATACTTGTATAAATTTCCAAACGATTGATTTGTCTTCTGACAAAAATTTTTCCACGATTCTCTTTTAGCGTTCTTCATATTTCTATTGTATTCCCTTTTATATTTCTTATAGGTTTCTCTCATATCTATATCTTCCGGATTTTTAACACACCTTCTATACATGGCAGCAACTCTGTTTCTTTCGATCCTTAACTCTTCTGAATACCATTTCACCGTTGGTTTATGTGATAGACTTCCTTTCCTAAAGCATCCCCTTGTGATATCGGACACCTCTTCTACGAATTGATTCACATGTTTTTCCAAGTCTTCTGTATTCTTAATTTTCAGGAGTTCGTTCAACCAGTAATCTTCCTTTTTCTTAATATTATCATTGAATTTTCTGAAACTCTTATTTTTTGGTCTTGTATCGTTGATTCGTTTTATTAGAGGCAACGTAACCCAGAGAATATCTTATATATCTATGGTCACTGAATGAGTAATTCTTTTCGTCGACATACCAATTTTCAATCTTTCCACAGATCTCGAGACCTCCCAATGTTAAATCGGGTCTACCCTTCAGCGAACCTTGAACAAATGTATGAGCGGCATCAGTATCATTTATAATCCGCAGATCTTTCTCCAAGAGATGTTCCAGGAACACATCAGTTCTCACGGATTGATAAGTATATCCCAAGTCCAGTAATGGAACATTAAAGTCCCCTGCTAATAGCACTTTGTCAAAATTCTGGAAATGTTCGCCAATATCTTCAAAGTCTTTATCTATATTTCCGCTTGGGGGAGAATATTGCGAACCAATGAAAATTTTATCATTATTTACATTTAAAGATACAAACACAGCATTATCTAATACCAAATTACTGATCGTGGCATATTCCCTATTAGTAAAAATGACAGCAGCATTAAATGAGTTAGAATAAAAAATAATCCATTCTGGTGAAATACCAGGGGCAGTACCATCAAGAATGTAAGGATCCTGGCATAAAATTATATCAATGTTATTATTAATAGCATAGTTAAATAAAGCTTCATTTGCATCATTACAGTGGTGAAGATTAATTTGCAACACATTCAAATTACCAACAGAGGGGCCACCAAGCGTGCCCTTAACTACGGTTCGGCAATAGTCCATCCCTATAACTCAGGAACACTGGACAACCACTACTATCTGCCCTGTGACTACATTCTCCACCAGCATCGTTGAAATAGCAATTGGCGCAACATAAGGTTTCCGATTTACAGTCTTTCAAGACATGGTCTCCGGCACATTTTACACAATGTAGTACCCTCAAGATGAGCAGTCAACAGTCTTTCTTTAAAACTGCCACTAGATATATCTGCATCCATTCCCCGCAAAAGCCTCTCAACCTCTCTCCCAACCTCCTCCTCATCTAACTTTGGGTCCACACTTAGGATCAATACTCTGTCCCTTCGCCTAACCGGTACATTTACCTTTGCCATGTTCTTGATTTCTCGTGCCTCCGTTAGCGAATCTTTCATTATCTCAACTTCTTTTTTATTACGATATTTCAGAATAACTTGATTAGATTTTGTAACAATTACGTCATTAGGGGTCGGGAGATCACTTCTGCCTTTACAAATTTCCTTAACTTTATCCTTAACCACATCCATATCCTGATTCTCAGTATTAGGTGTTATTATTACAGAGAATTCCTCCCTTCTCTTCTGTTGTGCCTCCTTTTCCTTGACCGGCATCTCATCAACCATGTCAATAGATGGTCTTGTGATTTTCTGCGCCAGGTCACTCAACATCTTTGTATATTCATCTCTGTCCTCCAATCTTGTTTTCATCACTTTACTCTCCTCACTAATTTCGGTACATTGTTTAAGTAGAAAATCCATGGCCTTCTTTATATTTGCCACTAAAGGCATCGTAATTTTGTGATCCTTTGATCTTTTATATTCCAATAGATCCATAATCTTAGCATGCATATCTATTACCAGTGTTATAAATTTCTTTCCCTCAACCTCTTTGATCCATTTATCTACATCATCATTAGCCATAATTACTCCGAAAGGCACCAAAAGTACTCTAAAACACAAGAAAAACCAAGACAAAACACACCAAATGACCCCCTACCCTATGAAAACCAAACTACCGACGATCCACCAAGGGCCGGTTACAGTCAGAATAAACTTTCACCTTATGTAGTACGGACCAATGGTCTGAAACAAACCTATTGATCCAACCCAATGACAAAGTAGACAGCCTAATCCAATCACCAATGAATATCCACTAGAAATCAGCCAATTGATCACACAATACTACAGATACAAAAAAGTCCCTACTCATGTGACACAAACTGATAATGACACAGCTCAGTAACCGGCCTACCAACAAAGGACGCCACAGTTAGACAAACCAGCACAGTTAGACCAATAATATTACTACTAATAATCAAAATCACCGAGGTAACCAATATATACAAAAATAAATTAACAACTAAACTAATAATACTGCAACCGATTCAACCGTAACTATGACAACTCCATTAGTAACATAAACACTATATACACAATAAGACCAAAAGCAAGATTGCCCATGAAAAATTTAAAAGTCTCCGACCCTGACACGTGATCGCAAATAAACCTAAAGGAACCACAATTATAAACGGTACTCCAAAGATACGAGAGATACAACTAAACCAGTAACAGAACTAGACAACGCGCAAAACACAAGTAACCAGATAAAAATAAATACTGAAAGACAGCACACAAACTACTCAACACAAAACAGCTACAAAATGGCCACCAAAATAAATGTAGACGAAATGTGACCCGCCCGTAAGCAAAAACTTGAAAAATAGATAATTGCTAAATAAATACAGTACATAGAAAACTAATACAGCGATAAGAAAGAGAATGTAAGTATACTTCTTTACAGAAGAGGTTTAAACAGTTAAATGAATAATTAATATAAGAAAATAGCAAAACAAAAAGTCACTTAAACATGGCGTGTCTACCGGCGAGCCGGATAGAAACGAAAAATATCAAAGTTAAATTAAGTAATGAAATAGTTTATAAAATTAAACATAAATTTTATCAGATAAGTACATTAACATATATAAAAGAAATATGCCACAAAATCAGAACTGGATCAGATATTTACCGATAAAAAGAACTTTAAATCAGGAGCTTAAAAAAATGCACACGACAACAATGGTGGACCTTTTTCACTTTTTTTTTTTTTTTTTTTTTTTTTTTTTTGTTCACTTACTTAATAAAAGGGAAATTTTCATCCCAATATTCTGATGCTAATGTGGCATTTAAGAATTAAAATTAAGTGGTCCAAAAATTAACCACCGCCCTTGAAGGGGTTAAAGCAGCGAATTTTAGTAATTTTATTATGTCAATCGCTTTATAACGCTGTTAAAAAATACCGAGAGACAAAGACTCTGTTTACTTAATTCATTTTATTTTAGCTTCTTTTCAAATGTTTAACTGATCTTCTTTAACCAAACACGAAAACAACCATTGGATGTCTTAACAGCAACTTATTCTACCTTAAATTTTTGCAATCAAAGGGAATTGAATGGAAACCCGTTTACAGGGAGATCGCTACAGGTTTTTTCAGCATAATTCAATCTTCTCTAATCTTTTTAAAACCGATCAGATTAGCGTGCTTTTAGATTCTACATTGTTTGAACGGGGGTTGGCGAGCGTAGCTTGCAGGGGGCAGAGCCCCCTAGTATTTATATATATATATGCAAAAAGTACATTTTTCGGTTTTCAAGCAATAGATTTATTATGAAGATATGGGATGTGAAATAATAAAAACATCATTTATTCACATTATACCTTTAAATAAGGATTCAATGAAGAATCTAACACTGTTTAAAACACAATGAGCCATTTTTGCCCTCAAAAGATAAATGCATATGCATGCATATGAAAATAGCAAATTACATACCAAAAAACTGCCGAAGTACCTACCGAAGAAAGGTATTATTTTATGAAATCTTAAAAATATAAGCTAAAATATTGCCTAACGTTAAAAAAGTAAAAAAAAAAAAAATGTTTTCAAAAGTCAATAAAAAAAATTATAATTTTGAACCAGCATAAAGAATTAAACGATAAATTATTTGAAAGTATTTTTTTAATTTATTAAACAAAACTAAATTACTAAGAATTTCATTAAAAATATACAATATAACAAAGTTCCTACACTTTTAGCTGACATATCAGTATGTTTGTGCAGAAAAACTCAACTTATAAAATCACGCGATTGCAAAAGGCAAGTTTTTCTGTAAGAAAATACTAGTGTTTATCTCACCTAAAGTCAGGGAAATTCCCTGACCTTTTGAAATCCTGTATAGCTATTATTTTCTTCAAAAATGTGTCTTCCATACCAAGGCCAAGGTTGCCAGTTTGGCGTTTTTTAAATTCCGAAACTTCTAATTCACATCGGAAAATCTGATAGAAGAATTTTTACTGTCTGTAATCACGAAAAGTCTGTCATTAAGTAAAGCAAAAAATTCTATTTCGAATATCTGGAATGAATTTAGAATTTCTGCATTAAAAAAGGGGGGTCAAACTGGCAACATTGGTCAAGGCTCGGTTAGAATTAGCTTGGCGTAAATCTAATGACAGAAAATAGACCTGCGGGGTGGCTGCGTCAGGTCAAGCCTGTGTTCGTGAAAAACTTCCATACGTATATACAACAATCAAATAATTGCCGAAACGTCAGTGAAGGCTTACTGTGGAGACACGAAAAGTTTTGGTTTCCGTTAGTCTGTCTGTCTGTTAGTCTGTCTGTCTGTTCCGCGATAACTGCCGCAAAAAGCATCCGATCGGCTTGAAATTCCCTGGGCATGTTGATGAGCTCCCCGGATTTAGCTGTATAGTTTTGGGTTAAATTTGGTTCATTCGTTCGGAATATACAGAACATTTTATTTTGTGATATAATGCTTTTCTATGGGAAGTCAGACGATTTTCAAATTTTCATTTGTTGAAAGAAATCGCTCATATGAATAATAGATTTAAATGGTAAATTTTGGATGCTGAAATTTTTAAATAAGAGTATTAAATTATTCTTATTAGTTTGCAATTTTGTCAAAACATTTGTCAGAGCTTTTAAATTAGGTGTATAACTTATGATAGAATTTTATACATTTGTTCGAATAATATAAAACATTTTATTTTATGAATTTACTTATATTTCATTTTTTCTTTTAACCGTTGCGTAGCAACAGCATCTCATCTAAAAATATCATAAATGTGAAAGTATGTATGGTTTTTTGAAGTCAAATCAAAGCAAAAGGAATGAATTAATGAATGCATTTGTATAGATATTTGCATATAGATTGATTTAAACGCAGAAATGAAAATAGAATAATATTTTCATTTATTTATTCAACTATTTGATTATGAATGAAAAAGTTCGTTATTTTCATACAGAATAAACTGACATTATTCTGTTAAATTTTATAAACTTTATTGTTGCCAAAAAAAAAAAAATAATAACAATTTCTCCCAAAGAGTTAATTTTAATTTGTAAGATTTTCACGTGCAAAAGAAAAATGGAATAAGCAAAAAAAAAAAAAAAAAAGGATATATAGGACAGGAATGAATACATGTAAACATTTCACACCAAATACCACCTAAAATAGTTTTTGTAGCAGTATTTTCCCAGCATTACGAAGAAAGATTCCTCGATTTACACGATTTTACTTGGCCTTCCTTTTCTCATTCTTTGCGATTTCATTTTCGCAATTGCGTGCATTAATTGGCACAAAATTTTACATTTTTATGACTGAGATATGTGTAAGGCCATACAAATAAGAAATTCCGTATTGTCTCCTATAAAATGTGATAAAGTGTTGGTTAATCATATATGTTTTTATTAAGAGGAGCAGAGCTGCCAAGCCTCCGGCGTTCTGGATACCAGTATTTTAATACAGAAAATGTTACTTTATTTAATTGAAACATTTGCGCGATTTAAAAGAACATTTTCTCTAAGATAATAGTGATGTGCAAAAAGCTTGAGACTTGGTATGTCTGGTGGGGAGTGAAATGTTTTACTTAATGCATTTATCTCTATTTTAATGCTACGTGAACAACGTCCGTGTAACAGCTTGTAGAGTGTAAAATAAATTAAATTATTAAAATAATCCTTATTACGAAAAATGAAACAGAAAGTCCGGCTAAGGGAAATGAAATGTTAGTTAACCTTTCGTAATTTGACCTTAACATAGGTTTGCGTCAAATTTCAACGGTATTTGTAACATCACGATTTTAAATTAAATGTAGACACTATTAAAAGAAAATCACAAAAAATACTTAAAGGCGCCAAATCATGTTTATCTATTTAACGATGATGAATTATTAACTGTTAGGCTTAGAAGCCCCCCTACTTTAGGGTGATTTTAGTAAGTTAATGCTATCGAGTACATTTTTTGATATTTAGATTAGATCTTAGATATAAATATTGCAGAATGGTAATCAAAATTATTTTTTTATAAACAAAATTTATAAAGGTATTAGATTTCTAAATTACATGTTTCAGTTTACATTTCCAAAAGTTCTTTATCCATTAGATACAGGTATTTGTGGTTAGCAGGCAAGTAAATACTGCTGTATGGATATTAGGATAACGTAAAATGCTTGACCGAACTATTGCTTATCCTTATAAATCGCAGTGTAAAAAGAAATCTAAGATATAGGGTAATCATTAACTCAATCAGTAGAAAATTACAAATGCAAAATAAATTACACAACGGGGGGTTCAGGGGGGCAGAGCCCCCCTGAAGAAATTTGCTTTATTATATAAAAATTACTAGAATAAGTAGCTCGTGAGAATTTCAGAATATCCTTACATAACAACGTGTTTAATTTAACGCTTTTAATGTCTGAAACAATCGAAATATTTTTTCCTTTTATAAATGTTTGTGTAATTTAAATAGTTTAAATTTTGTTTTTGTAGAAAGATTAATATTACGCAAAGTTTGATAAAAACAATGAGTTGTAGAGATGACGTTGAGGCTCTTGATTTGCAGATTTACTAGTTAGCATTTCAAATAAAGCGATTTCTGTACGCAAATCTCTAAACAACATTTACGTACAAAAAAAAAAAAAAAGAAGAAAAAAACGGAAATATTTTATTGCCGAAACGTCAGTGAAGGCTTACTGTGGAGACACGAAAAGTTTTGGTTTCTGTTAGCCTGTCTGTCTGTTCCGCGATAACTGCCGCGAAAAGCATCCGATCGGCTTGAAATTCACTGGGCATGTTGAAGAGGTACTCGGACTTAGCTGTATAGTTTTTGGTTAAATTTGGTTCATTCGTTCGGGAAATATGGAACATTTTATTTTGCTCTATAATGCTTTTCAATGGCAAGTCAGACGATTTTCAGATTTTCATTTGTTGAAATAAATGGCTCATATGAAAAATGGATTTAAATGGTAAATTTTTGATGCTGAAATTTTTAAATAACATTATTAAATTATTCCAATAAATTATGTCAATATATTTGCGAGATTTTTTTAATTAGGTTTATAATATTGGGGGGAATTTTATGCATGTTTTCCAATAATATAAAGAATTTTGTTTTATCAAATTGACATAATGCATATTTCATTTTTTTCCTTTTCTTTCTCTGTTGCCTAGCAACGTATTTGGTCCTAATAATATTAGTATAATTGCGTGTATAATGCTTGAGTAAAGCCAACGTCAAAACAGATGAATTAATGCATTTTTATCTTTGCATATAGAAGGATTTCAGCCCAGAAATAAAAATAGGCAATATTTCATTTATTTTATTTATTTTATTGAAATATTTTGCTTAAAAATACAAAAGTTCATTATTTTCATAGAGAATAACGTAACATTTTCCCATAACAGTTACCAATATTTCTTTAATTGTTGCCAAGAAAATCAAAACCCGGAATAATATTTTCTTTTAAACAATTTTCAATTGAAATGTTTTGTCGTGAAACAGGAAAATGAAAAATAAAATTAAGAATAGAAAAATTAATATGGCGGCATATTAAAAATAAAAAGAAAACTCTCGAGTATTTCTTAATATAACAAGATGAAAAGTTTTGAGTAAGTAGGCATAGCAGGTGAATTAGACGTCATTTATCGAAAACAAAGATGCTGGAATAAAAAGATCTTGGGTAAAATAAAATTAACTATTATTCACGGAGGAAAGAGATAGATGGAGATGCAGTATGCCGTAAAAACAGTTTGCAATACGATGTGCGTTATCGCTCAGATTTAAATGCCCTCATTCGGCCTAAACAAAACAAGCACGTGGAACAGGGACCAAATTCTTTGACTTCATCTGTTTTTTTTTTTTGTTTTTTAAGCACGTCGTTGTGTTGTGCCGAATGTAGCGGATTTTAGGGTTACATTTTTGGCGTCACTTCAAGATTTATTGTCTGTGTACGGTTAACATGAATATTTTATTTTAAATTTAAATTTTATTAATTTATAAAAAAAACTTATGCTTATCCTTATAAATCACAGCGTAAAAAAAATCTAAGATATACTATAACCATCCGCACAATCAATAAAAAATTACGAATGTAAATTTAAATAGACTACGGGGGGTTCAGGGGGGCAGAGCCCCCCTGAAGAAATGCAATTTTTGATTTAAAAAGTTACCAAAATAAGTAGCTCATCAGAATTTCAGAACATCAATGTACAACCACTTGTTTAACACTTTCAATTTCTGAAACTTTACGAAGTATCTTGTATGTTCATAAATATTTATGTAATTTGAAAACTTTAAAAAGCGATTTGTAGGAAGTTGAATATTATGCAATGAGTGTTAAAAAACAATGACTTGCAAAGATGACGTTGAGGCTCCTGATCTGCAGATTTACTAGTTAAATTACATTTTTCCCTTTTATGGATTTGTATTTTTTTAATGCCAGTTAAGGAAATTGTACAGTTTTTCAGAAAATGCAACCATTCTGCAAAATGTTATGCAAATTTCCCGTATTTTTACCCGACGGCCAAGAAGGGTTATGTGTTTCACGCGTATCTGGGTATGTGGATTTTTTATACCCTCGAAACATCCCAACGGCTGGATGGATTTTAATGAATGAGGTGTCTGTCGATTCTTCTTAACCGTCCGATGGTTATAGGCTAGATTTTGCTTTTATAAATTCAAAATAGAGGCCGTAAAGTACAAAATGGCGGTAGGGACGAAGAAAAATTCTTACGCACCATACTGAGTGGCATATCACTGGATAAGTCTTTCGAAATGCAGACGATGTTTCATTGACTATTTTACAGTCAGAAGCTCCGTTTAAAAATTACACAACCTGGAAATTGTGTAGGTAGGATCTCTAGCTTTACTGCAACTCTAACCTTCATAGACATCTATAGGTCTTATCAAAACAGTGTTCATAGATAGAAGCTAACAATTAAACACAACTTAAAAGTCATCAATACAAGTAAATAAAAAAATAGTAAGTAATATAAAAAATAATTTCACATTGATGAGAAATAATTAACTAGTTCGCTTTTAACGCAGTCGGGTTTTTTGATTTTTTAAATTTAATTTTTACTTGTTTATTACAGAAATTGAATAATTATAAGGTTTCTAAATAAAATATGCAATTATTTTTTTTAAGGAGAAATACAAGATGTTACAGAACAAATTCACATTTGTAGAAAAGCTATCATGCGTGAATTCTGTGTCTTTATGTTTGTTTTATACCATACAAATAAATGTGAATAAGACTTTTATTTTTCACATCTTACAGGGAGAGGGCCAACCTTGTTAATCACAGATTTTGATTATTTTAATATATGTTGTAGGGTAGAGACCCCTTAGTGTCAGGTTCAACGGATTTTATCCAACGCTCCTTATTTCTTGAGAAACCGGGGGGTCTAATAATAATACACAACTTAAATATTTAGATTCCAACTGCAATGATAGGTTGGTCGTAGCTCAGTTGGTACGGCGTTCGCTGGCTAATCTGCGGGCCCGGGTTCGATACCCGAACGCGCTACATTTGTTTTTCTCATTTTTTGTTTTATAAATATACTTGTAATTATAATGTGATAATTTCAATTACAAATTTTAATATCATACATTAATTATAATATTAACAAACTTAAATTTATCATTTTCTTTTATTTTTAAACTATATATTATTTCTCATCCTTTAAAGAGGTTTAAAAAGAAATTGGATCTATTATTGAATGACAAAATCTGTTGTGGTGCCTTCTAGTTATGATAAAATAAAAAGAATATTTAAATAAAAGCAGAAAGAAGATGAAGGCGAAAGCAAAATAATTGAAAGCGCAAGCATATGTTTTACAAATTTAAAAAATTTTAATATTCAAGAAATCGGTTGTAATTTAATTCTGATGCTAATTTTTAATATAATTATGCTTGTTACTTTAAAAACAGAATAATAGTATCACATTGACTTCCTTTGTTAAAGCAAGAAAATGATGTTTCTTTAAAATCACGAATTGACACAATTGTTCAATATCATTGCATCGATAAAGAATATATGAAATACATTTTAAAAGTGATTTTTAAAAAATTAACAGTTTTATGATGTTTTATACAACTATTTAGTTAAAAGTAAAAAATTAAATATGTTAAAATTATAAATGATATACAATATTATAAATTTTAATTGACAATGAGATCATTAATTATACTTACAAGTATATTTATAAACAAAAAATGAGAAAAACAAATGTACCGCACTCAGGTATCGAACCCGGGCCCGCGGATCAGCCGGCTAAAGCCATACCAACTGAGCTACGACCAACCTACCGTTGCAGTTTCAAAGTAAGTACTTAAGTTGTGTACTATTATTAGACCCCCCCCCCCCGGTTTCTCAAGAACTAAGGAGCGTTGGATAAAATCCGTTGAACCTGACACTAAAGGGTCTCTACCCTACAACATATATTAAAATAATCAAAATCTGTGATTAACAAGGTTGGCCCTCTCCTTGTTAGATCTTTATTTATCATCATCGCACAAATTTTTACAAATAATATTTGAAATAATGTAAATACATTAAATTTTGATTATTAATAATTTTTTTGTGTGCGATATATTTCGCAACATGCAATACAAAGTCTAACATCACAATCAGCGCCAAAAACCAAACCCAAACGGTTACATTCAAAGACTTCACACGGAAATGCCAGTTAAATTTTTCAGGTTTCAAAAGTTTTTTCCAGCAATTAAATATCCAGCCCGGAAATAGGACGGGCACGAGAAATAACGAACGACACCTCAGCCCGTGATATTGACGGGCTATTCATTGACTATTTTACAGTCAGAAGCTCCTTTTAAATACACTATATGGCCAAACGTGACCGGTCACTTGCGATTTTCGACGTTTTGTTAAATATCTGGAAAAATACATGAGGAATTAACCTGAAACTGCAGGTGTGTAAACAGTATAGTATAGCTCCTATACTTCCTTGAAGATTTTTTCCCGAAACCCCATAGGGGAACGTCAACAGATTGAAAAAGAACGAATATCTTTTGGATAAGCCTGTAAAAACTAATGCAGCAAAAGCGTTCAACAAACTCGAGATTATTTTTAAGTGGCTTATTGTAATATACCGTGTTCATTTTTATGAGGATAGCATGTATACTCGCAGAGAACTTAAGGTTTTTATAAAAACAGTCACAAATTTTGTCAAGTTTTTCTTATAATTTGCAGAGTTCTTAATATAAAAAAATGTCTTTTTAGAAAATATGACGAACAACATTGTGCATAATACACTGCAATCAGAGTTAAAAAATAATAAAATTTGGATGAAAATGAGCAGATTTACTAAAAATTTTTTAACTGCGCATGCGCGAATGCAATCAAAATATAATGTGCATAATGTATTAGCTATGTATATAGAGCAACTTTTGTGAAAGTCTCAAAATCATAGCTTGAAAATTCATAAAATTATCGTCGATCGAATAAGCTCAAAATCCGTTGTTCCGAAAAGGAAGCAAATAAAAAAGGAAAGTGCCCAGCTAAACTGATGGCATTGAGCTCACAGGCTATTCCCACTAATTGTATATTATACTTTTATTTTAAAGAATAATGCCCCTCAAAAAAATAAGTGAAGGGGAATAGCCCCCGTTTCCCCCTTTATACTTAACCAGTGAACCTCCAAATCTAATCAGGGAAGCTCCTTAACATAATAAACCGGTATACCAAATATGGAGCAAATCGAATAATCCTGCAAAAACCCCATTTATCTAAATTAAGAGGGTGGACTAGCCCCCCATTATCCTTAACCAATGAATCCCCAAAACGAATCAGGGAAGCTCCTTAACATAATAAACCGATACCACCAAATTTGGAGGAAATCGAATAATTCTGCATAAAAAACCCGTTTATCTAAATTAAGGAGGGTGGACTAGCCCCCCTTTATCCTTAACCAATGAACTCCCAAAACTAATCAGGGATGTTCCTTAACATAATAAACCAGTATACCAAATTCGAAGCAAATCAAATAATTCTGCATGAAAAACCCATTTATCTTAATTAAGGGGGGTGGACTAACCCCCCCCCCTTTATCCTTAACCAATGAACCCCCAAAATTAATCCGGGAAGCTCCTTAACCTAATAAACCGGTATACCAAATTCGTAGCAAATCGAATAATTCTGCATGAAAAACCCATTTATCTGAATTAAGAGGGGTGGACTAACCCCGCTTTTTCTCCTTTATCCTTAACCAATGAATACCCAAAACTAATCAGGGAATTTCCTTAACATAATAAACCGGTATACCAAATTCGGAGCAAATCGAATCATTCTGCATGAAAATCCCATTTATCTGAATAAAGGGGGTGGACTAACCCACCTTTTCCCCCTTTATCCTTAACCAATAAACTCCCAAAACTAATCAGGGAAGCGCCTTATCATAATGAACCGAGAAAAAAATTTTGAAGCAAATCGGATGTTTTTATCAAGAGTTATCGCGTTACGTGCGTACATACAGAACGGACGGGCACATAAGCTCTCAGGCTTTGATAGCCTGTGAGCTAAAAATGATGGGTTATATCCAAATACAGTAGTACGTGCAATATTGTGTACGGTATCTTGGCACTTAACAACAGATATTTGATATAACCCCTCATGTTTTTGCCTCTTTTTGGGAACAACGGATTTCGAGCTTATTCTATCGACGATAATTTTCAGAATTTTCAATCTATGATTTTGAGACTTTCGCAAAAGTTGCTCTATACACCTGGTGCTCAAAAAATGACTGATGGATTTTAAAATTCAGTAACTTGCAAACTGTGACAGATATTTTTAAAAAATCTTGCATGAGGGTTTTGTATAATGTAAGGAGTTTTTTTGTGATTCTTGATTTTAGTTCGAATTTAACAGAATAGGTGGCGCTGAGAGCGTTAGGTGCTCAGTCCACACCCTATTTTTGGTACTTCGGGATCCATTCAATGCAATTTAATCTCCTTTTTTCGCATGGAAAAAGAAAAAGGCCGAAAAATCGAGCCAGGATTTAGCGGTTATTGCTTGCAGCGCCATCTATCGATGCTTTTTGTAATTAATACTGAGAATAGCAGCATAAAAACTCCTGACATCTTACATAACACTCCTGCAAGAATTTTTTTAATGCATGTCACCGTTTGAAAGTTATTGAATTTTAAAACCCATCAGACATTTTTGAGACACCCAGTACTTAGCTAATACATTATGCATATTATATCTTGATTGCATTCGCGCATGAGCAGTGAAACAATTTTTAGTAAACCTGCTCATTTTTCACCCAATTTTTATTATTTTTTAATTCTGACTGCAAAGTATTGTATACAATATTGTTTGCCATATTTTTTGAAAAGAACTTTTTTTTTATATTAAGAAATCTGTAAATTATAAGTAAAAAAACTTCGCAAAAATTTGGGACTGTTTTTATAAAAAAAATAATTTCTCTACGAGTATACATGCCATCCTCATAAAAATGAACACAGTATATTACAATAAGCCACTTATTAATAATCTCGAGTTTGAACGCTTTTGCTACATTAGTTTTTACAGGGTTATCCAAAAGATATTCGTTCTTTTTCAATTTGTTGACGGCCCCCTGTAGGGTTTCGGGAAAAAATCTTCGCGGAAATATATGACCTATACCATACTGTTTACACACCTGCAGTTTCAGGTTAATTCCTCGTGTATTTTTCTAGATATTTAACAAACGGTCAAAAATCGCAAGTGGCCGGTCACCTTTGGCCATATAGTGTGTTACACAACCTGGAAGTTATGTAGGTAGGATCTCTAGCTTTACTGCAACTCTAACCTTTATAGACATCTATAGGCCTCATGAAAACAATGTTTACAGATAGGAACTAATAATTAAACACAACTTAAAAGTGATGAATGCAAGTAAATAAAAAAATAGGTAAGGTCAGTGCGCCTAAATGTGATGACCCCTAAATGCGATAATGTTCGTTTTCTCGTAATCTTAATGCAAGAATTATAACTAAATGCTGTATAATGAGGCATCCGATCTTAATGAACAAAACCCGAAACATTTATCTACATTTAAAACGTTTTATATTAAACAAATTCCCATTTCAATGGACATCGCTCATTTTATAGCGCCCCAGTGTTTCCTAAATGCGATAAAAAATCCCGAAATTGGTTCAAGTTTTTTTTCTGTTAACTTTGACGATCAAATAAAATTACGGACGTCAATGGCTACCATGTGTGTTCCATTTACAAGCAAAGTTAGCTCGAGAAAACGCGAAAAGTTTTCATATTTGAGTTCTAAAGTTTTCCACGCATTTAGGCAACTTGTTTTCTTCATTTGCCTATAAGCGACAAAGAAAATGTCTTAAATGCGGCATAGCTGCCAACTTTTCTGTACCACAAAAATTTTATAGTAAATTTTACGTTTTGAAATCGCTATAATTTACCGATTAAGTAAGGCAAAAATTCCATTAAATTTTTGATGTACGAAAAAGTGGAAGAGTTTCACGTTTGAATGCGGAGAGACTTTTAGGATTTAAACTAAGGTATATTTATATGATATTTTCATAACATGCATTAAAAATATGTTTAAAGTAGAAATTGTGTTTAAATAAGCTGTGTTGAGTCAATAAATTAAGAATTTCAAGATGTTCCTCCAATATTGTTTTCTTTTAAAGCGCAGTGTATTTGAAATGTGCAAAATAGAAAAATACTCATCTTTATTTTTTTTTTTATTTAAAAAATGCCATTTTCAAATTCAATCAGTGCACCGTAAAAAAAAAGAAGAAAAAAGTACCTTTCCGCGTTTATTCCGGGATCGTTTTCCATTTTCATAAGTTTTTATAACAGGAATTTTTAATTTTCTTTCTGAAATATTCCTACTACTCGTATGTACGGGTAGCAATTAACTCGCTAGCTTGTGCATTCGCCATCAATGTATCTATTCATCTCACAGGAAGTTTACTGATTTTTTAGTAGAACGTTCCAGAAATATTTAGAAAATCTTAAGTTAGCTTAAAACACTTCTAGCGATTTCCAAACAAAGGCATACAGCGAAACGCAAGTGCAAACCCAGTAAACACAATTCGCGTTGCAAAAAGCGTTTCAAAATGAAGCATCACGGATTACGGGCGTGTCTCTTTCGCCCAGTACCAGCATAAGTTCAAGCACATAGAGAGAGCAAAGTATCTGAACAGTGCTTTTAATGCAAACTGGTGAAAATATAAATTTTTATTTGTTAGTCAAATCCGGGAAAAATATTATATCGTAAACAATTTCAAAAATTGTTAAACATTTTAAATATCATAAAGCAAATCTGTACTTTGTAAAGCAGGGGTGGCAAACCCGTTGCCAGTGGACAAACTGTCCTCACTTTTTCTGAAGAGCAATTTATTTAATGACAGAAATTATGGAACTAATGTTTTAAAAAGAAAAAAAAGTATTTTTAAGAAATTCTTCAATTCTTATAAAAATGTTTCAAAAGAACAAAAGTGTTTGGAATATACGTGGAACTTTATCATTTGTTTTCAAGTCTAAAGGTTAAAATCAGTGGCGTAGCCAGGGTGGGGATCCAGAAGCTCTGTGTACCAATAGTTTTGTAAAGTTTCGCCTTATTCGATCTGAGAATTTTCTGCTATTCGTTAATACAAAGAAAACTTTTGAATATTAGTGGTACCCAGATCATTTGGACCCCCACAGGTTAAAATGTTCATCTGCTTTCAAATATGCTTACAGTGTGATGTTTTTTATCTGATTATGCAAATCATCATTGCCACCAGTTTCCCTTAAAAGCAAGGTTTAAATATAAATTTAGTTAACTTGCTTGGAAGTGTTGCCAGATTGGGGATTTTGTCCCCATTTTGGGGAATTTTGAACCTCTAGGGGAATTTTTTGGGGACAAGTAGTTCGTGGGGAAACTTTTGAGGACTACAAAAATTTTGGGGAAAAACTTGGGGAATTTTTAATTTCTTTTAGTCCTGTAGAAAAACTGGATCAGCCTCGAACTCAATTTTGATTTGAAAAACGAAAATACAATCCAGAAATCGGAAATATCAATCATTATTCTCTTGGATGTGGTCGTGTTCATTGTTTACTACATTACAATTTACACATATTACAGATACATGAGACTCTAAAGTCTTAAGCAGCTTAAATCTGCACGTCACTAAATCTGCAGGACTTTAACGAAAAATTCCTACGCCGTACTTAAAAAAAAATTTAACTTAAATACTGGAAAGCAGATATTTTTCTCTTATGATATGCAAAAGCACATCGATTGATACAGCAAAAATACATTGCATTATGGTAATGTACTTCAGTATAGGTATGACAAAAAAATTAAAACAGCGTACCATCTCGGATTCATTCAAATCCCAATTGATAAAAGATTGTCTAAAGCTATGGAGCTAATGTAACAATAGTCCAACATTGTTAGACAATACTTTTAACCTCTTGGGGACGAGCGACACGTATACGTGCCGCATGAAGCGCTCAGAATCCTTGTTTTTCCTCACCAGTAAAATTTTACTGTAAAATTTGCCTTATTTAATCAGTGCATTTTCTCGATTCAAGAAGACACAAATTTCTGTTTTTAAAAAACGGTGACAAAATATTAAAAATTTCGTAAAAGGCTCTCGTCCCGAAGGGGTTAAAAACAAACATAAAATAACTTGTCACTGCAAAATATCTCTCATTCTCATGTAGCTACAGAATATGCATTCAGCCCAGTTTAAAAGTTTCTTTTTTAGAAATGGGGAATTTTTTTTTTAAAAGGTTTGATTTGGGGAAATTTTTTTAGCTTAATTTACTTAGATAGTTTTTTATAGCGGTAAATTGAAAATTTAAAAATTCCCTTTTTGAGTAAAAACTGAGTTGGGGACTTTTTCGGAAAAAACACTGATTTGGGGAAAATTTCAGGAATTTTGGGGAAATTGACTTTTGACTATCTGGCAACACTGATGCTTGGGCTCACGCTTGCCAGGTTCTGGTGTGTGGCTTGAGCGTAAACGGCATCATCCCATGGGATATTCTTGCATTTTCGCACTTTGCGGAAACTAATACACCCTCTGTTTTTGAAAGTCGTTTGATGAAAACAGCCACGCAGGCAATTCAAAATCCTACCAAAAAGCGAAAATCCATACAGTCAAACTTTGCTACATGTTTAAAAACTGTAGCAGCATCAAAAAATGAAAAAGAGAGAATGATTAAAGCGTAAAAAATAAAAAACAGCATTTTAAAAACAAAAGTGTTAAAAACCTGAAGTCAGTCACTAAAACAACCTGGTAGTAAAGTTCAGCAACTTAAACCTTAATCGTATATAGAACCATACCATTCAGATATCAAAATGACAAATTAAGGCCTACATGGAAGGTGAAAATCAAAAATGCGTTAAAAGTAAACTTAAAATATTTGGTAAAACTTGTATCAGTCATTCAGTAATTACTTCCTGTTTTATCGATGGTCAAATTTAAAAGTCTGTTAAATATGGATTCTGGAGTATACATTATTTAAGTAAAATGTATTCAAGATAATGTACCGTTATGATTTTTTATGTAAATTATTAGTTTATTCAATTGTTCAATAACAAGCTATTTAACATTCAATTTTAGGCATTTCAACCCTTTACTAATTAAAATATGCATAGCAATTAAATGAATATTTTAAGATGAAATGACATGTGTAAAACGCATTGTCACATATAGGACAATTAATGTCTCATTTAGGATTTAACTGCCGTAAATGCGACAAAAATGACCTAAATACGACAATGGTATATTGTTGGTTTATAGTAAAAATAACGATTCAATTTTCACGAAACAAGTTAGTTTTGAACTAAAGGCACAGTATTCAACAATTTTCTACTTATTAAAATATATATTTATTAACAAAATCCCAAATATTCCCTAAATGCGACAAAACTATAGCGAATCGCGTCGCATTTAGGCACAATGACCTTAAGTATTATAAAAAAATAGTTTCACATTGATGAGAAATAATTAATTAGTTCGCTTTTTACGCAGTCGTGTTTTTTGATTTTTTAAATTTAATTTTTACTTGTTGCGATTATTTTTCACTGTGTAAGATGGTCACATGACTTACATAGAGTTTGGACAGACCTGGTTTAAACTATCGGGGTACTGTTGTCATTTGGGAGGGACAGTTTTGTGCACATTGTTCAATTGCTATTATTTTTTTTTTAAATATTCGCCCTATTTATTTAGTCAATAAATAAGGCAAATAAATCTATTTACAAAAAAGTTGCGTGAATCAAGCAATCTGAAAAAAAAAGACCGGTAAAACTGGTAATAGTGATCAGTGTTGATAGAGAGAGCACTGCAGCAAAAAAAAATTTATGGAAATTTCACGGTTCATTTCTCATATCAGAAATATCGTCTTTATCAATCATTTTTCTTCCTTAAAATAGACAATAACAAATGTTCTTTTTTTATTTATTTTTTTTTTTTTACGATACTATGGACTTATATACGACATATGTATATAAGTGACTCAAAGCAACACGTTGCAGATTCCATCATCTAATCACCTCACCAACGAGATAATTAGGTAACTCGATTAGATTTTTACAGGCAAAAAGATACAATAATTTTAAAGGGATTAAAATAATTTTAAACTTTTGTCGTATACTTTTTCCGGTGACAAGTTTAAACTACCTTTATCTGTATTTTGTATTTTATTACAGTTAGCCATATGAGATGTTAAGTTAATTTCGTGGTTTTTTTTCAAGTTATTTTAAATTATAATTAAAACTAAACGTTAATAAAGTATTTTGCCAGAAAAGAAATAATTAGAATATGTGTTTTCCTAACTTTGGTTAAAAAGTTATTTTATATTACACAGGCTATTTCAACAATCTTTGAGTAATGAACATTGCAGTGCCTTTTTAAAAATAATTCTGTTAACTGTGTTAAGAATTCTGCACATTAGTCTCAGTTATTTAAAAACCATTTTATATTAATAGCCTAGTGGTTAGGGAGTTGAATTCGGAATTAATTAAAGGAAAGTTGGAAATTGTTTTAATCTCTTCCGTTTAGATCTGGAATGTATATGCTATGATTTCCCCTTCGTCCAGAGTGAGCGTTAGGATGCATGTATGGATTTATAGTCAAAAAACATGTTTATTTTAAATACCATAACAATATCTCAAAACAGCTAACCCTATCAAAAACATTGCCAATTAAAATGTTGTAGAACTTATAATTTTGAGTACCACATTAATATTTCTGTTCAACATTATTTGTCCCACCGAATTGCGGTGTATTATTCATGACATCACACAGAGTGCGATTTACGGTCTCGAGAGCTTTTTCATGTATCATGCTAGCTTCATCCCAGATCGCAACATCAAGTTCTTGTAGACGTAGCTTGTCGCGAGCTTTTAAAAAACAAATGCCTTCCTCCTCGAGATGTATCCTCATAAAAAGCTACGCGTTGATAAAGACTGGCTTTTTAGCCTATTGTTGCCACAGATTAATCTCGGAAAATAAAACATTTGAAGTTACTGAAAAATTTAATAGCTCGAATAGTATTTGTCAGAAAATTGTTAGACAAACTGCGTTAGAAAGGTCAAAAATTGTATTTTTCATGATATAAATTTCAAATCTAATTATTCTGACCAGGGTTCGCACAGGTGTACCACTAAATTTTAACAGTATTTTCAAAGTATTTCACTGCAGAAAAGTTTTGCAAAATCTGGGAATAACGGCGGTGATTGCGAATTCTGTGTTCTAAAAATTAAATGTAAATTTTCTTATCATTAATAGTGATGTCAGAGTCCTTGGAAATTCCAAGGAGTGGGCGAACCTTGCTGATGTTTTTCAAATATTAAATTTCAAATATTACCGAATTTCGCAATGGAGTACCATAGCGGAACCTTCACGCGTTAAAAGATAATGATAACGGCACTGTGCCCTGAAGTGTATACTAGCTATAGCGCGTGTCACAAATTATAGTACTTTATTATTCTGTTAAAATATAAAAGTGAATTTTGATGTCACGAGTGCATGATTTTTATTTAATTCTCGACAAATTCTAGGTGCGTCATTTCTTTTTACTTGTGAATATTATAGGTTAATTCACGTAGGACTTAATATTTAAATATGCTTAATGCATGGCTTTTACAAAAGAAAGTAATATCATGAAGGGCTTTTCATGAATTTACATTTCTTTTTAAATTTTTTTCAAGAATCAATACCATATTTATTTACGCTTAGGAAACATTTTTTTTTTAAATACTAGTATAAAAGTAAAATTTCTCAAGGCTTTCAATATATTAAAAAAGAGAGCCTATTTGCGCGAGATTCATAGTCCGTACGGTGTTTAATTTTAAGACTAGACGCCCTTGGCGACCAGTTTGGCCTCCCTTAAATGTATGCTAAGCTTTACTGCTAATTAGTACTTTTATATTAGAACTTTTATTTTACAACTGTTATGTTACTTTTATTCATAATTTAATTTACTTGCTCAATCCTTCGCCGAATAGGAAGATTCTGATACAGAAATTATGATCTTTGTATTTTATGTTAAACGGGCGCATGTGATAAATCGCCAAACATTGATCCCTTCTTGTTTTTTTCGTATTATTTCACTAATTTCATTTAAAATGTAATACTTTACTCATTTTATTTAAAATACGTAACTTTAATTTAAAACGGATATATTTAAAAATTATGACTTTCAATTATGTCTTTAAAAAAGAAAAAAAAAAGAAAATTAATAAATAATACCATAAACAATGACATTTAATTTCAAAATATTTTAATTTATCACGTGAAAAATTGTTTATGACATCGCATGAAATGGACTATTATAATACTGGGGACATGATGGCAGTGGAAAAATATTTGACGATTTATCCCCTGCGCCCGGCTAACTTTAAATTACCAAAGTGGCCACCTGGCATATAAAAAGCGAAGCGGTCAACCGGGAACTGTTAATGACAGTTGCATGACTAAGGCTAGTATAATTTTAAGATTGATTTTTCTAAACAAACATGTTTAAAACCCCGGGAAACGTCAGATATTTCAGTTAATAGGTAAATTTAAAAAAACGGTGAGACGTCCACACGGTAGGACTATTGAGGCGAATCCAGTCCAAGCTACACAAGCTATTTTTTTATTCATACTCAGGAGCTTATGGTATATAGCGTTATAGAGTAATGTTTTTCCTGTTCCACCTAGTCCATGAATAAAAAAACGTTGAGAAGGATTTTCGGAGCCTCCAGAAATGCTATCAATTATTCTTGTATACACGGAGAGCTGGCAGCCTTAAGCCTTTTTTCGTTATTCTCACTTATCTATGTATGATGTTCGATATCTAAACTTTTTACTAGGGATTTTAAAAAGACTGGTTCAGAAAGACCGAAATCTGAGCATGTTCTGTTCTCAGCATTGAGCTGTGCTTCTATCTCACAAAGAAAATTGTATGTTGTTTCTTCATGTTTAGTCATTTGATCTTGGAACTTTTCCCACAGTTGCAAGGCATTGAATGGTTCATCTCCGATAAGATAATAAACAAAAAAATGTCTAAATTGTCTGGGCATTCATGTGGTTGCAGCTTCTTCTAGCACCGCATTTGCTTCATTAATATTCTAAGTAATTCCCACGACTTCTTTGTATGTTCTATAAATAATGCCTTGATAGGTCTAAAGATCCTCATAGGAAGTAGCATCAAAAATTCTGTTTAGAATCAACTTAAAAAAACCTTTCGGAATCTCTAGATGAAACATGAACGATTCGGCCAACGACTTTAGAAGATCTCTCCCGAGGTGTTCATTTTTTCTCGGATTTATTCCGGGTGTAACTTTCGAGTAGGTTACGATACAAAATATTTTTTGAAACTTTATCTTGCTTATTTAAGTCAAACTAGAAAGTGACATGGTCTTGCAATCTTTATCCATGTCCTTCTTCAAATGTTACATACTGCTGACCATCGAAATGCACTGGAGCCTCATGACAATGTTACTCCTATTATGTAGCGGTATTAAGTTCAGCCTCCATGCTGCTTCCATAAGTTCAATATATCGGCTATCGATGTACTTTTGAACTTCACTTGTTTCATTTTTCTTCATTTCCACTCTTGCATGTCGTGACCCTTGTGAATACATGGTGTGTTCACAAAGTTTCAAGACTGGTCTGAGAATAAAATAATTATTAAACATTTTTGTACAGCGAACTAAAATTCTTCGAAATATGACCCCTTTGGCATCAACACACTGCTTCCAGCGTTTTTTCCTATTTTTCATAGGCTCCTTGGAAGCCTTCGCGCGCAGAGGGATCATGCGAGGGTATTGCCACGTTAAACTTAGCCAAAACATCGGCGGCGGAAGGCGACGTGTGAGACAGCGCATTGTCGTAGGGAACTATCCAATAGTCTCTGATGTCTGGGCGGACGCGCCGGGTAAAGTCAGTTTTACGCTAGAGTGCTCCACCATTTGGAGGATTAGGACACCTCCAGACAGCTTCGGCGATTTTCTGAAAATTTTCCGAGTAGTTTTTATAGTGCATTAATCAGTTTTACCAATCTAAATGTAGGTTTTTATGATACTATCCATTCCCATGTAAGTATTTTCATGGTGAGCAAACATGTTTTACCGATAAACATGAAAAATCAATAGTATTAGTATTAGAATAAACATAATTTTCTTACTCTTCCATTTAAAAATTAAATAACTAAGCTCAAAATATTTAATATATAAACTAAACGTTAACGAGATATTTACAAGAAAAATTAAGTAAATTAAGCTATGGATTTTCCTAATTTCGTTAAAAAAGTCCGTTACATTACTCAAACTATTTTACCGAGTGTTTTAACCCCTTTGCGACGGGAGCCTTTTACGAAATGTTTATTACTTTGCTACCGGTTTTAAAAAACAGAAGTTTGTGCCTATTCAAATCGGGAAAATGCTCGGTTTAAATAAGGCAAATTTTGCAGTAAAATTTTACTGGTGAGGATAAACGAGGATTCTTAGGCCTATTTCCGGCACTTATACGTGTCGCTCGTCCCCAAGGGGTTAACCGAATGAATATTTATATTGAGCTTGCTTCGGATAATTTGTAATTTGCTCTACATGTAGAAAGATACGTTTCAAAGACAATAACATTATTTTTTTATTATTTTATTTCTCCCATCTTTCATTGCAGTATACGGAAACAAACCATTTAACCCCTCAACGGTCGTATTAAATTACGGTTTAAAAATTCAGTTTGCTTATTGCCACCACTTTTTTGAAAAAGAACTATTCACCTTATATAATGACAAGTAAAATGATACCAGAATAATGCCAATTACACTATTTTATAAAACTGGTGGAAATCAAATAATTTGAATAAAGCAAACAGCCCGTCACAGCCCGTGAATATCAGGGAGCGAAAATTAAGGGGTTAATGTCGCAAATTTCTAAAAATTTTAATTTCATTATTTTCATGATTGACTGCATTATTCAAAGAAATTCCGTGGAGGAAAACTTTTTTTCGAAATCGGAGATTAGTATGAAAGGAGATAAAAAAATAAAAACATTTGTAAAAGCTGAGTTTCTTTTACTGGCATTGATTTTAGGAAACATTCCCGAGTATTTTAAAAATTGTATTAATCAGTTTTATTAATCCTGAATCGACAGTGGTGGCCAAAATTGTGGACATTTTTTTTTTTTTTTAATTTTCATGTTATATAACTTTGTGTGTATTGGAATATATTAATTGTCACTTATATACAAAAGTTTATATATCAATTCAGGGAAATTTAATGTAGAATTTAATAAACTAAATTGTATAAACTAAACGTTAATGAGACATTTTGCCAGAAAACCGAAGTAATTTAGGTTATGCTTTCTCCTAATTTTCGTTAAAAATGTCCGTTCTGTTACACAAATACACGGACTATTTAAACAACTTGGAAATTGCCCTGTCAAAAGTCGCAAATGAGGTGCGTTCGTACTATAACTAGTTTTATAAATATTTTTTGCACCGCATATTGTACTAAATGTATATTTTAGTGCACTTCATAGTACAGTACATCTCAATTTCATTCTGTTCGAAAGGCTGTAACATCATTAAAATGCACTTGCATCATTAAAATGCGCATTAAAATGCATTTTTTCCCCATTGGCCGTAATATAATGGAAAACTTTTGACTGTCATTAACACTAGAACCGCCGTAGCGGTCATTTTGAACGGTTCCAGTGAAAAATAT
Source organism: Maratus speciosus (assembly GCA_963932465.1). Taxonomy (NCBI): domain Eukaryota; kingdom Metazoa; phylum Arthropoda; class Arachnida; order Araneae; family Salticidae; genus Maratus; species Maratus speciosus. The sequence continues at coordinate 483,206,321 of OZ010797.1, forward strand.
TTTGATTATCACCAGATAATTCTTTCTAAAATAAGTTTAAAATGTACAACGAAGAAATAAGTTAAACAGATAGGTCAAATAATTTTAAATAAAAATTCCGCTATGAAATATTTTCATAATACTTCAGTAAATTTCCGGCGGTTCTAATGTTAAACCATACATCCGATTTTCCAGAAATTTGAAATGACTCGACAAAATTTTGCAACAATAATGTATTTAAAATTTTAGACCATTCGGTTGGATAGTTTTTTGCTCGGTTATATGCGGACAGATGGACAGACAGACAGACAGACGGACTGAACGACGACTATAGGTGCTATGTATTTATATAATTACGAACTCACCTAAAAACGTAGATTAGTGAGCATAGCAGTGCTCTTTTTGAATATTTCTGTTATACTGTGTTAAGAATTTTGCATATAAAGGTCTCAGTTATTCATAAACCATTTTATATTAATGTTTGGGGGCCTAGTTGTCACATTTTCACGTAGAAACACTTTTATTATATTTTTTTATGTTTTTGTTTCTTTTCCTATTTTTGTCTAGACTGGCGTCACCTGAGTATACTATGAGAAACAATATTTGAAATCAAACTGAATCTCACTAACCTCTACTAGGCTACACAAATTACATTTTGTCGTACACTTTACAAAAAAACTATTCAGTATTTTGACTTGAAATTAAGCATAAAAATAAATTATGATCTGTAGATTTGCACAATATTATTATTATTATTATTATTATTATTATTATTATTATTATTTTTTTTTTTTTTTTTTTTTTTTTTTTTTTTTTTACAGTATAACCTTAAAAAAGTTATTATTTTAATTCATTTATTTTACATGTTTTTCCATTGCGGACGATTTTTGCAAATAAAAAATGAAACACGAATATTTTCAGAAAAAAAAATTAAATCATGGAGTTAGCAATTATAGATAGAATCATGATTAAATAATTAAATAAAATATATTTTCATTATTCTGCCAAAATATCTCAAAAAGTGTTTTTTAAATTTAATTAAGGAAAGAAATATTTTTGGACTAGATAGAAATAAAATATTATCTGTAGAATCTGACAGTATTATTTTCTTATTTGTGAAAATTCAATTATTTACATTCAATTATAAAATTATTTTTCAGTGTTAAGAATTCAAATACACAATTTTGTTCTTATTATGTGAAATCCTTTACGCAGACGATACTTACGCATTTTAACAGAATGGTATTATGATTTATTTTTATTTTTGTAAAGTGGCAACAAAAGAATTATAAACAAATAAAATTAATTGTTAAATTCGTTATATAAAGTGTTATTCAAATTCGAATACACAATTTTGTTCTTATTATGTGAAATCATTTATGCAGACGATACTTACGCATTTTAACAGAATGGTATTATGATTTATTTTTATTTTTGTAAAGTGGCAACAAAAGAATTATAAACAAATAAAATTAATTGTTAAATTCGTTATATAAAGTGTTATTCGAATTCGAAGGTTAAAAATTGAACCAAATGAAACATATTTACTATTAAGAAGTAATTACTATTAGTATTATTTTTAATATGTTTGTCGTTTAAAAACAATTTATGGAATGTATTAGTTCTATTAGAAAAAATTCCGGGATAACGTACACTTACTGGTCGAAAAGAATAATGCTTCGAGAATCCAAACAAAGTATGCTTTTCCTAGTTTAATAAAAAGACAAAAACAACGTTTACAAAACACAAATGTAAGTAATTTTAAAAAGCATATAGCTATTTAGAAGCCTCTAAGGCAGTGGTTCGCAACCTTTTATCGTCCATGCCCCACCAAAGCATCTATAAAGTCACTATGTGCCCCCTCCCCCGTATTCTGTAAATTATTCTCTTATTATTTAAAAAGTTAACTCTATCACACGATGGGAGTATAATAGTGCCTTCATTTCGTATTTTTTAACTTATCAAAGAGGTGAGTCTTCTATCACAAATGTATTTTTAACATAGTTTAAAAAATGCAATGAGATTATACATCTTTGATTATATGCAAAAACGAGATTTGTCGTACTTTTCCAACTTAACTGAATGTTAAAGAAAAGTGTTATACAGTCTGCATTTTTATCATCACAAAAGATCTTTAAAATACACTTACATTTAACGTTAAAACTGATAAATTCATACATTTTATAATGTTTTCTTGTAACTTATTAAGAGTTGGTGGAAAATCTTTGGGTTGGGTTGGGTTGATTTTTGACGGCCGATTATCTTCACGAGGGATATAGGCCCGGGGGGAGTGCCCTCCGTGGGGGTCTTTCTAAGGGAACCTAATCCGTATTTACGCATGGAAAATCCACGGCTCGAAGAAAACCACGAAAACTCCAAACGATTAGGCCGACGGGCGCGATTGGGATCGAACCCAGCACCTCCCGTCTATCAGCTTCGAGGGCAGGAAAAATCTTTGGATACTGACTTTTCTTTCTATGGATAACACAATATACAAGAAGTATTTCAAGATTATCATATTTACCGAATTTAAGTAGCCATTATTCCGCATAACACATTATATTTTTTCCTTTCCCAATATTGTTAATTGTCTACGCGAATAGAAGTAGAAAACTCTTTCAATAAATAATTGAAAACGTTACGAAAATCTTGAAATACATCACCAGAAAAATTATAAAGAGTTTTAATATTTTTAAAGATATAAAAATATTTTAAAAGATCGTTCGCATAATTATTCTGATGTTAAATCTATTTTAAAATTTCTATGGGGAATATTTTAAAAAATCAATAAAAAACTGATTTCTTAAATTTTGCTTGTATTCCATTTATTTTTATGCTACAACATTACTTCCTACCCCCCCCCCCCAAAAAAAAACAAAAAAAATGTAAGTGGTAGCGGGTGAGTTAGTAAGAAATTTGGAATTGTCCCCCCTAGAAGATCAAATTGCCCCCCGGTGGGGCGTACGCCCCACGTTGGAAACACTGCTCTAAGGCCTCATCACTCCCCTTTTATGTAATTATTTAATTGTCAGAAAAACAGGGAATAACACAACCCGTGAGCGTACACGCTAGGTTATATCTCACCCCAATCACATTTTCTATTAGAAAAAGAGGATATTTCTTTTCAGTACGCTTCTGACCTGCTGCCTTGTACCTTTCAAGGTTAAACAGCTAGTTCAGTTACCTGGAAAGACTCGCTCGCTAATGCTAATTCTATGAAAGAAATTTTTTTGAGATATCTCGTTTGAATTTTAATATTTTTAAAGGTTTTTTTTTTTTTTTTTTTTTTTTTTTTTTTTTTTTTTTTTTTTGCATTGGATAGCTAAGGTTGATCTCTACGTCTGCCCTTTTTTAATTTTTCGATTTTGTTTGCAAATTTTTTTCAAGAGGATGCTTTCACTTTCGAAACCGGTTCCGAAAATGAAAGTGTCCTAATTAAAAATATTTGTAAACAAAATCGAAAAAGTAAAAAACGCCCTTTGTACAGATCAATATCAGCTAGCTAATGCAAAAAGAATTGTTTCAAAATATTGAAATGCAAACGAGATATCTTTAAAAATTTCTTTCATGGGATTAGCATAGAATAAGGTCATTTCAGTTGACTCTTAAGGTCGAGAAGTTGTGGGTGAAGGAATGTCTTTTCTTTGTTCACTAGGAAGGGAGAAATATGGCTCTTGGCATAAAATAATCCGGCGCAAACGTTTCATTTCGATACGTTCATTTCTTACGGGATAACACACACTAAAATAATTTTAACGAAAGAGCAAGGTAAAAGCAACTTTTCTTTATTGATGAAAGGTTATTAAATGCAATTAAAATCCATTTTGTGAAATAATTCATGTTTTAAGGGATAAAACAAACTGTTTGGATATTTTCAAGGGAAAAACTTGATTTTTGCAAAAAATTGGGAAAAATAATTATAATAATCAGAAAAAAAAAATTTCACTAAAAAGAAGTAGTACCGATACATTTTACAATACATATCAAAAGATTTGTTTTTCAAACGCATTCAGCCAAAAATATAATGCGAGACAAAATGGAGTGAGATTGATCACACGCATGTGCTAACGTTACAAAATAGACGCGTGTGCGTACAGTAGGGTGGGTCGAAAAAACCGAAATATTTATAATCGAAATGTAATAGAGCGGAAAAGTTGCCTTTTGTAATAAAGAATAAATTCGTAAAATATTACACCGATCGGTTAATATCTTTTACCGCCGCAAGAGGGCCAAAGTTTCCAAAAATCGCAAAAAACATGTTTTTTTCAATATTTTTGTTTTAATTATCCAAACGAACGAATACAATTTGTAATAGGACGCAATAGCTACATGAAGATATAAGAAATGTCCCGGTAAATGTTCATTATAATAAAGTCATATCTTTTACTGCCGCAAAGAGACCATATTTTTAAAAAAATTGTAAAAATTTCAAATTTTCATTTATTCTAAATTTTTATAATTTCTATAATATATCTAGAAGTAAATAAATTTACTTCATATCTATTAACATGTCATAAATTTTGTTAACTATTTCTTATATACTGGAAAATAAAAACGGTAATCATTCATTTTTCTTGACAATCGCTTCATCATCTACTGCTGTTTGCTGCATGTCAGCAATTTATATACCAAAAATCACAAAAATGATATAAAATGACCAAAATATTTTTGTATTTTATTAATTAAAGTACAGCGATGTTTAAACGAAACGGATTCAATAAACTTAAAACAAAGAAGTATTTAAAGTAATTGAATTTTATTATATGACTTGCTTCCAAATAAAGCCATTGTTCCTCGAGAGGGCAAAATTGATTATAGGTGTTCCCCCCTCTGTTCTGGCCCACAAACTGTATCAGCACTTCAGAGACTAATTTCACGCATCTTTCTTCTTACCGAGTGGGACAAGGACAATTATAATAGCTGGTATCTTTAATCGAACATTATCGCCAGTCGGTAGATAAACCGTAACAGGTGGTTTTGTTAGCTTACAATTTTGCCACTCGATTAAATCCATACAATTTTAAGCTTCAACGTTCAAGTCTGGAATGAAGAAGTGACCGATGGCACTATTCGTGTCCACAGAACTTCTTGCTTTGGCACTTTTATTTATGGCTTGGATCCTGATGTCATCTCCTCCATATGCTATCATTCCAATGAGGCTATTTTCACGATTTGCGTAACAGACATTTCGTGAAATTAAAGGAACTATAATCTTTCGTAGATGGTATGGCAAATAACGGGGGTTACTAATTATAGTCCACAGAATCTGGAAAAATAATGGATTCATTTTAATTGTGAACCAACTGATGCAGTACACTTTCCGTATGTACTCAATGAGTACATTCTGAAAGTGTACTGCATCAGCCGATTGCCAAAATTGAAAATTGTCAAAGCACGAAGTTCTGTGGACGCGAATAGTGCCATCCGTCATTTCGTCATTCCATACTTGAACTTTGAAGCTTAAAATTTCAAGGCTTTAGTCGAAAGGCAAAACTGTAAATTAACGAAACCACCTGTTACGGTTTGTATATCGACTGGTGATCTAACAACGATGCTGAGTTCAGAATGTTCGATTAAAGATACCAGCTATTATAACTTTCCTTGTCCCACTCAATCAGTAGAAATGAAATTAGTCACTGAAGTGCTGGTAGAGTTTCTGGATCAGAACAGAGTGAGGATCATATATGATCAATTTCGGCTGCTCGAGGAACAATGACTTTATTTAAAAGCAAGTGAAATTATGAAATTGATTTACTTTAAATACTTCTTCATTTTAAATTTATTTAATTCGTTTAGGTTGAACATCTATGTATTTTAATTAATAAAATGATAAACTATTTTCTTCATTTTATAACATTTTTGTGATTTGTGGTATATGAACTGCTGATATGCAGTAAAACAGCAGTAGATGAAGCGATCGTCAAGAACAATGAATGATTACCGTTTTTATTTTCCAGTCTATGACAAATAGTTAACAAAATTTATGACATATTAATAGAAATAAAGTAAATTTATTTACTTCTAGACATACTATAAAAATTATAAAATTTAGAAAAAATGAAAATTTGAAATTTTTACAATTTTTTTTAAAAATATGGTCTCATTGCGGCAGTAAAAGATATGATTTTATTATAATTAATATTTACCGGGACATTCCTTATATCTTCATGTAGATAGTGCGTTCTATTAGAAATTGTATTCGTACGTTTAGAAAATTTTTAAAAAATGTTGAAAAAACCCTGTTTTTGCGATTTTTTGAAACTTTGGCCCCCTTGCGTCGGTAAAAGATATTAACCGATCGGTGTAATATTTTACGAATTTATTTTTTATTACAAAAGGCAACTTTTCCGCTCTATTACATTTAGATTATAAATATTTCGGTTTTTTCGACCCACCCTAGCGTACAGGTTAAGATTAAACCACATTTTCGTGTGTAACATTTTTTATCAAGAATTTCGCAATCTATTTCTTATATTAAACAAGTTGGAAATTGCTTGTCATTCGTCAAACGTGGCAAATGAGGTGCGTTATTACTAAAACTAGTTTTGTAACATATTATTCAGAATCCGGGGTGGAAACTATCTTATGTTACGAAATAAAACTGGATAACTTATCATTGACTAATAAGTTTTAATATTTACATCGTATTTACATATTACTATTTGCAAAATAACTCAGTTAATTTAAAATACGGCATAGCTCAAATACTTTGTCGGCAACAACTTTGTAAACATTCTTCTCCTCGTAGAGTCTAATTTACTCAGCTCGTCAGTTCTTTTGAATGAAAAGAAAAAAAAGAAAAGGAGAACAAATATGATGGAGTGCGTGTTGTTCGAGCGTTACAGTTTTATAAATATTTTTTGCACCGCATAGTGTACTGAATGTATATTTTAGTAGACTTCAATAACTGCATATGGATATCCCTTTAATTCTATTCGAAAGGCTGTAATATCATTAAAATGTATTTGAAATATTTTTTTTCTCCCATTGGCCGTCATATAAACGGAAAACTTTTGTTTGTCCCTGTCATTAAACTATATATCCGATTTTCATAAAATTAGAAATGACTCGACAAAATTTTGCAACAATTTATATATTTAAAATTTCAAACCATTCGGAAGGCTGTAGCATCATTAAAATGCACTTGAAATAATTTATTCCCATTGGCCGCAATGTAACGGAAAACTTTTGAATGTCCTTGTCATTAAACTATACATCCGATTTTCATAAAATTTGAAATGAGTCGACAAAATGTTGCAACAATTATATATTTAAAATTTCAGACCATTCGGTCGCGTAATTTTTGCTCTGTTATATGCGTACAGACGCACAGACGGACGGACAGACAGACGGACACACAGACGGACTGAACGACGACTATAGGTGCTACGTATTTATATAATTAGAAACGCACCTAAAAATACTGGGTGTCTGAATCCTTTTCCCCCCCGATAAATTAGACATTAATAAATGCATTTCGACGATATTTCGGACTTACGTATAAGACTTCTATATACAGTCGAACCCGGTTAAGAGACTCACTGTTAATACGCGATCCCGTTTAATACATGATTTTTTCCCCGTTCCCTTAAATTTCGAAAATAAGGCTAATGCAAAATTATCGTGTTTAATACGCGAACGACTATTACACGACCCCGCTTAATACGCAATAAATTTTCGGTCCTTTGAGGGAAAAAATCACGCTTAAGACGTGAATTCATTGATATACAAATTCTTTCTCTCTTCTCGAGTGTTGCCAATTAAGAGGATTTTTTAACCCTTTTTGCAACAAAAGTTAAAAAGTGTTTATGATTTCGGTTTGTCTGGCCGTCTGTACGCGCCCAAACTCTCGTAAATATCCTCGGATTGCCCTGAAAATTTTGGATCTTATTAAGATTCACCATACCATGATCCCAATTTCAAATGAAGTTTGTTTAGTTCATTCACAGGGACAATCAAAAGTATTCCGTTACATTACGGCCAATGGAAAAAAATCGTTTCGAATTATTTTTATTCATGTTACACAATTTCAAGCATAAAATAATTTATATGCATTTATGAAGTACACTAAAATAAGCATTCTGAAGAATATGCAGTGCGAAGAATATTTATTATTCCTTTACAGGGTCACGCAAAAGAATTCTGTTTTATAAGGATATGGGGGAGGGTGTTGTTTGCGGCGTATTTTAATTATGTTAAACTATTTCATATATAATGAAATTGATATACTTTGCTGAAGATTACTACAATTTTTTCATGCATAATAAAAAGTGGCTAGCATTTACAGGGACACACAAAAGATTTCTGATACTATATTGTGTTCGAAGTACTGTATACAAGCAATGTTTGTTGGAAATGCATTTTTAATTATGATATGCGCTTTTATGTTTCACTATACTTATGCATACCATACTGTGTGCATAAATGCTATAGTTCATATACAGGGCTACACAACAGAATTCGTAAGGTTTACTGAGTATGAACGTAAATTGCTCAAAGGTGGTTTTTAAAGAAGTTATCATTTTTACGCTGTAGTGCATTTAGTTTACTAAGAAATGTTTGTAGAATATAGATAAAATGATATACCGAACCACGCAAAGAATTGTATAGAAAGCCGTCTTGAATGATAACATCTGGAGATCTGATTTCAGTAGTTTTATGAGTGTTTTAGACTAAATTAAATTTCAGCTAAATAGTGGCGTGTAATAAAGATACTATTGTTCTGCGGACGATAACTGCTGAAATAATTTTTAAAATGTTAATGCGTTTTCTATAATGTCTACTTAGTTATCTTATTTACCTTATTTCCCTAAATAACAAAGTTTTGTTAAAGCATCCAGGAAGTGTTGGAAAGTGTTTCATAATCTATGCTTAACGCATGATTTTTCTTTCTTGTTTTAAGTAAAAGCACTGTTTTCGAATAGTATTGTTTATTTTATTTAATAAGAGATAAATTAAGGCGAAAATTACCAATAGAAAATAGTTGTAGATATTTGAATAAAACAAAATCCCACTAAATTAGCAAATTCGCAATTCTTCTTTGATCCCGCCTCCTAACATTCTTTGTTTCTGGCTTCGTGTGTGGTTTTATCGTTGTAGAGAGACATGGGCCAATTCAGGTTGCTCAAATGTCACATAAAAATTATTATGATTAGAGATGATCACACCTGTTAGTGATGTTTTAAATGTACAGTCTTTGAAAAAAGTAAACAACCCATACTAACTCTGCAGCTAATCATAATAGGAGAACGTTATTGTTACCAAACGATTGACAAATAAGTCTACTTTTAAATGGTGCATATAAAACTTGTTTAGGGAGCAGTCTACGAATCAAAACTAGAGCAAACATAGCTTTTTTCAGTAGCAGCACCCAATTTTAACAATGTATTTTAAATCTCCAGTTCAAACTATGCCCATAAACGAAATTTCAAGTTATTTGGTTGATAAGTTTCTGAATTATAAATATTCGAAATTTAGGGCTTCTAATGTTAAATTACATATTCAAATTTTTATTAATTTTATACTGAAATTTTATCCTAATGTGATAATTTTTTGTGTGGTTATAATATTAAAAAAACCCAAACATAAATACCTCGAATTTATAATTTAATTTTTTTTTTAATATTAGTTATGAATTATGAAATTAATATTCGAAAAAAAAATAAGAATTGCAACCTACATTTTTTTTTTGATAGATTTATATTTATTATGCGAATTCTCAATTTCAAATTTTTCTTCAACGTAGTTTTCGAATTATGCTTTAAAAATGTCAAAATGAGAGTGTTTACGGGGTTGTCTCTATGATGAAAAGAAAAGCCTCATTTGAAAACAAAATATATTTTACTTATTATTTTGAGACATGTGGGCTGATAATTGTTGAAACATATTAAGTGAGTGAAATGGTCATATTGACTAGAAATATTACATTAATAGCCATTCTATAACATTTCAACAATCGAGTACCGAACTTCAACTTGGAGGCCGCCCTTAAAGTAGGCTCATTTTAAAATAATTAATTTCTCTGAAACTATTAGTACAAATTTCATGCAAAGGGTGTAGCCGGATAAGCATAGCGAAATGGCCCCCACGACCGATGGCTGAAATAACATGTGTGGTAATAAGGCTTACCATGTGAATACAATATAGACTGTTTTAACCCATTAATGCCGAGATTCTGTTACACATTTTTAATACCTAGGTACCAGTTGCCACCAGTTTTCCCATATTGCATTTTTAACTTATTTGATCGCTCAAAGTTTGATATTAAGCAATATGAAAATTTCCTTACTAAATTACTTGTTTTCATATTTAAAATTTTCGTGTTACTTAAATGGCAGATTTTCGTACCAACCGGCATTAATGGATTAAGCCCTTTTCCTTGAACTGTCTTTGAGATAATCGGGGAAGTATGTGCCGGCGCACTGTGAGGTATTTGAAGAATCTGGCTGGCCAAAAGTCGATTTCATAAAGTACAATGCAGGATCGAACGGATGGATATAAGTTGAAACTGAATCCTTGGAGAATCACGTGATGTGATTTTTATCTCCTTTAAGTGAACGATGACCTCCTGTTATCAGTTGAAACTGGAGTGTTGCGTTAAGTGCATGAGTGTCAAATCGTTCTTCATTGTGACTTTCTATTTTTGAATGTGAATAACTTTAGTTTTGGAAGTATTTAAAATCTAATCGTTATGGATAGTGACGAGGCAGGTATGTATCATTATTTTTTTAAACTTTGAATTGAGAAAAAAATAGTTTTAGTATTTACAAAATTAATTTAAAATAGCGCATATTTTACTATTACTTTTTCCCTTGTTTCCTAATTCACGAAGGGTTTAATTATATTTTCAAGCATTTCCAAGCAAAGTTACTTGTTGTACCAATAAATATACACCCTTCTATTTGTGTTTTCGTTTACAGTAGTTCCACCTTCGTTTCCTTTTTAAAATGAAGGCGATATAAATATGCTCTTCCAAAATTCTGAGTAAGCATACACAATTACTATATATTGATTTTTAACTGATATTTATCATATAAATTTCAATATGAAAAAAATTGTTATGATTCATTAGAAAGTGATTACATTTGTTTATTTTTCAGTCATTCTGATTGAAATTAAATTTATATAATTAAAAAAAAAATTCTTTAAAGTAATGTATTCATTCCCTTTTATCTCTTGTTAAGCTCTTTTCAGATAATTGAAATAATTTATTGCTCGTTATTAACATTTGTTTATCTAAAAAATAAGTCGAGGCAATTTTCCATATGCTTTTGTTAAAAGTTAGCGAAAGATTGTGATATTTTTTTTTTAAATAAGGGATAAAATGATGTTATCTATCTAAATTGCATATAATTATTATGCATTCTTTTTTGTTCATATTTTGTATTTATTTTTATTTAGGGCCTTCGAATGTCAGAGTAATGACTCGAAAAGAATTTTTAAACATTATGCAACAGCAGAATTTGCCAAACATTAATCATAGATTAAATTTCCTTGAAAATTACCTTCTTAATAGAGATAATTTTGATGATGATGAAATTAAAAACACCAAGCACAATTTCTCCCAATTTAAATTTCAGTTCAAGAGCAAATAGATCGAAGCCCATTATATGTTAGATAAATTTGTGAAAAATAATAAAGAATGACTTGAAGGTACAGTAGAAATTTCCAGAAAAATAAATCGACCAGGAAGGCCGGCAAAAGCTTTCACTGAATCAAGTGACAGGTCAAAGCGGAGAAAGTCTGAAAGTTTGAGGAGCTCGAGTGATGTGGAAGTACTTACACATACTTTGCACAGAAGATTCTTTACTGACCCATCTCTAGCAGTGGAAATTACCGGCATTGATGAAAATTTAATATAGCGATTTAAAGTTATTCTTGAAACCATATCAAGTGGCCCCAAAATTCACCTTGATAAATTTAAGAATATACAGAAAAATCAACAGAGCTCTACGTCCAGTTATATAAATGGTATCCAATGTCACCCACAATGCATAAAATATTAATCCATTGACGCATTGTGATAGAGAAAGCTTCACTACCAGTAGGCCAATTGTCTGAAAAAGCAGCCGAAGCACGGAACAAACATTTTCGATTATTTCGCCAAAATCTATCGCGTAAATTTTCAAGAATTTCTTGTAACCGTGGTGTTCTCACCATATTGCTTTTGAGTTCAGATCCAGTTTTAACTGGAATGAGACACACGATAAGAAAAAATCAAAATTGTTCCGTAAAGAAACTCTAGAAATGTTACTGTCTATGGAATCTTCTGAAGCTCGTGATCATCTGATTAAAAGATCCCACCTTGGTGATTTACAAACTAATTCTTCTTATCATTAATAATCTGTTTTTATAATTTATTCAATTATTCAATATATTATTCCATTTTTTTTTATCATGATTATCATTTATTTTACAATACTATTTATCAGGATTATCATTTTTTTATAATACTATTTTTCATGATTATCATTTATTTTATAATACTATTTATCATAATTATCATTTATTTTATGATACTGCTTATCATAAATATCATTTATTTTATAATACTAATTTTGATCAATAAAAATCAGTACGAAGTTGCAAAACATCCATGATTTTCAAGTTATTAAACAATATTTATTTCAAAAAGTGCATCCATTTACTGCTTTAAACGTTTAAATTAGTTTAAAAGAAAAAAATAATTTTGGCCGCCCAGATTTGTAAAATACACCACTGTGCGGCGCTACAATTATTCAAATAGGATTTTCTCAAAAAGTATAAAAGTTAAAAAATTAAACCAACGCGAATTATGGAAGATTATATTATTTTACATTATATATATTTTTTTCAAATTTTTACACACATTTTAACATAGAAAAATAAACAAAAATTTGGACCATCTCCCAAACTCCTGATATCACACGTTATTATTTCTCGAATCCCCCTCCCCCTAAAATCATTGTTATCAGTGTTTTAAAATTCTTTTTATTTTTACAATATTTTCCAGTTTTTTTTTCTTTGAATACATTTGCAATGATATACCGATATGGTTGAACACTTTTTATCAGCATATTTTACTAATTTAAATGAAGAGGAGAAATTCATAAAATATCACTGTTAAGAAATAACTCTATACCAAACAACATTTTAAAGAAATACTTATTATTTTAAAATTTTTAATAATAGCTCTTTATTACATAATGCATTGAACTTAAATATTGTTTTCTTGCAACTCGCCCTTGCACGGGGCAAAACAGAACTTATTTTAAACAAAACAGGCGGTCAACATTCTTTCCCATCTTTTACTAGCAAAAATAACAAGCATCATTTCGAATCTGGTTTCTCTTACAACGAATTATACACTCATTTGGCAGGAGAATATCAATGGTGCACGTTGGGTTATTCCATATTTTGGAATGATTTAGAATCAATGAATTCAATTATTTTTATGAAAATAATAACTTTGTATTTTCATAAAAAGAAGAAAACAGACTTTAAAAAATTAAGGTAACAGATGTAAAGAAAAAAAACAAAGAATTAAAGTTTGGTTTTATCAAAAATGATAACGACATAAAATGACAAACCTCCCTCTCCCTACAGATATCTTCCGATGTCATGTGCCGGACACCCCCCCCCACACACTCTACCCCCCCCCCCTAAAGGGATACATTATATATGTATACTGAATGTGTACAACCGCATAGCCTTCTTCTATGTGAAAATCATGGTAGGCAAAAGGTACGATTTTGTTTGTCAGTGTTTGATATTATTACGCGAGAAGAATGTGCAGTACGCCAAAATAACAGAATATTCGCAAACACGAAACAAACCTATAGGGCAGTGGTATATATGGAAACTTTCTATTATTTTCCACACTGCGCATCCTGCCCGAGTGGAAATGTCAGGAATCGACCGATGCATTGATAGCAGAGGATTTCTACAAATGCAAACAGGGAAAGTTACAAATATGTTAGCAAGTTGCTAGCATTATTTTTGTTATAAAGCAAAAAGCGAATGCTCGATTTTAACGATTTTTTTTTCTTAAAAGTACATACTTTGAGCATTATTTTGTATTTTTTGGTTGGTGTATATATAAAATTACTACATTAATAATTTTTTTTAAATATTTTTGTTTATTTTTTTGTTGAAATTTGTGTAAAAATGTGAAAAATATATATAATGTGAACTAAAATATTTTTCAATAATTGGCGTTAATTTTATTTTTTTTAACTTTTGTACTTTTTGAGAAAAACGTCTTTGAAAAATAGTAGCGCCGGCACATACTTCGCCGATTTCAAGGACAGTTCAAGGTCAGGGGCTAAAATTAGTCTATATTGTATTCTCATAGTGAGCCTTATTACGGCACGTGTTATTTAACACATAGACCATGCGGGCCATTTCGCTATGCTTATCCGGCTAGAAACTTGTGATTTAGTCTAATTAGTAGAATTTATTTACGGTGATAAACTTGGGTATTGCTTTTGAGAAAAAACGAAGTTTGAGTTCGCTTTGACATGTAGATAGACTCTAAGCAAATTTTATGTACATCATTTAAAAGTAGATTCTATTTTCAATCGTTTCACACCAGCAATTTTCCTCTACAATAATGTTTTGCAGAGTTAGTAGGGGTGTTTATTTTTTTTTCCACGACTGTACGTCAAATCTCTGGAATGTTTTATAATTCATATTATAGGCAACAAAAAGTGAAACTAGTAAAAATTAGACAATTATGATTGCTTTTGGATAATTCTTTTATATTTTCTTTACTTTTTGCTGTCCTAACAATATAACAATATTTTTTACACAAATATTAATAAGGATAGTTTTTTCTTATATAAAAAAAAGGACAGATTGTAATGCAGGGCTACCAAAGGCGACTATTTTTATATTAATTTCGAACCACTATTTTAAAAATACAAATTTTGTAGTGTATCTCTCTTGCAGATCTAGGCAAAGTGCATGTAAAAGATTTTTGTTTTTAAAAAGTGGCGCGAGATAGAATTTAAAAATAGACGCAAGTGGCAGCCCTGTAATGGTACTCCTTATTACAAGTACTAAACATAATTTTTAAAACTGGGTTGTATTTCAAAGATTTAATGTTTTTTCTTTCTGTTAAAAAAAATAGTTTTGTAAGAAAATTATTTTTGTTGTTTTATTTTTAGATGCAATATATTATTTGACAATAAACCCATATTGGAACACATATTTATTTTCCGTTATTACCCCACTCGGCCCTTTAAAAAGAAACAATGAGTTGCGGAATATAATTAAATTTTCATCTAAATATACGAAAAATACACAATTTTCGACCGTAAACATATAAACGAAAGTTCTAAAGTTGATTTATATCATTTATTAAAAAAATTGTTAAATAAACCTAGTTCCTGCAACTTTATAGAAATCACGTTTAATATGCGATCCCACTTAATACTCAACTTTTGTCCACTCCCTTGAAACGCGTCTTAACCGTGTTCGACTGTATATAACAGGTCTGCCATACAAAACTATTTTTATATTATGTTTGCACCACTAATTTTAAAGAATACATCTTGTAGTATATTTTTCTTGCAAATGCTGTTAAAGATTATGTAAAAAATTTTGTTTGGAAAAAGTGATACGAAATAGACCTAAAAAATAGTCCGATGTCTCAGCCCTGATATAAATGAACCACTGTAGGTGATTCTGTTTTAGTATTCCGGCTTCTAATCATCCAAAGCGACGACTAGGGAACTCGATTGGAATTACCACAAGACGACATTCACGTAAAGTCAAAGTATTAAATTTTATCTAACTTTTTTATCCTATATTTTTTCCGGTTTCGATTTGAACTACATTTATCAATAATTTTGTATTAGACCTATGAAAGTTAATTTTGCGATTTTTTTATAATTTACTTTAGTTTATAATGAAAACTAAAAATTAATAAAGCATTTTGCCATAAAAAAATAAATTAAGATGTGTTTTTTTTTCCTAATTTCGGTTAAAACTTTCTTTTATAGTATACAGACTATTAAAAAAAAACGTTGATTATTGAACATTGCGCTGCTCTTTTAAAATATTTCTGTTATACTGTGTTAAGAATTCTGCATATAGCGATCTGAATTATTACCAAACCGTTATATATAAATGCTTAGCTACCTGTTTATATTTTTCTGCAGCGACATTTTTATTGTATTTCTTTTTACATTTTTGTTTTTTTATTTGTTAGTTGTGGATCCTTACAGATAAAAAAAAAACTTGTTGGTACACTTGGAGAAACAAAATTGTCTGTGAAAATCGAACTCTCAAATCAAATCGCAAGTACTTTTTATTTAATGTAGATATATTAGAAAAATTTAATTCGAATAATGTCTAAAAAAAAAAAAAAAACAATAAAGAGAGGTAAAACGAAAACAAATGCGTAGTGTACCTTTTTCTCTTTTTTCTCAGTATTCCAAATTCTTAATTTTAAAAAAGTCTGTAATATTACTTTGTACTGGTTTCTTTAAAAAAAAAAAAAAAAAAAAAAAAAAAAACTGTTCATAAAATTTTTGCACTAATGTAAGCATCAGACCAATTCATCTGCAACATTTTCGTGAAACTGGAATCCGTTTCTTGTTGTATCGAAGCTTTTAGCTTTTCTTCTTTTAAATGGAAATGGATGAAATAAATAAATAATTTCATTTGCATACAATCCGCAGAAATAAATTCCATTCATCGCAACAGGAACCTCCCTGTTTGAATGTTGTACAAGAACGAAATTGAATAAACTTCGTTATCTAGAATATAGGTTTCGTAATGTGGAGAATAATTTGTATGTAAATGTTGCTCAAAGTCAAGGTACAGCAGAAAATGTCGTTAAAGAGAAGTTCGACTGTATGTATATTTATCTCCATTGTTAATTGACCGATTTCATTCCAATTTTTTGACAGGTTGCAATAATAATGCTATGTAACAAATGTTTATTAAAATATAATAAGTTATTAGAAACACCCCAGAAACAAGCGTACTGTAGAGCAAAGAAAAATTAGAGGACTGTCTGCGGTTTGTTTTGTTTATTTACCTGAATGCAGTCGGAAATGGAACGTTATCAGAATCATGTGATCAGCTTTGGATGGATAACATCTTTCTTTATGGAGAAAAAAACTGTGTACATATATATATTTATATATATTTAATTAAAGAAAATAATGTCACATATTTTTCTACAAAAAAAAAAAAAAAAAAAAAAAAAAAAAAAAAAAAAAATTTTAAATAAAAAGAGCGCACAAAGAAGAAACATGGAAATTGGGCGGGGCGCATCAGCACTTATGAAAAAGGGCAGTGCGCGGCGATCTTTAAAAAACGCCATACGGGCACACAAGGAAACATGAAAACATAGTACTTAAAAAGGCCAAATTTATCGGCACCATAAAAAATCTCGTCATCAAGTGATGCATAAAAATACATTCCAATCAGAGACTGTTGGTAGGAGGGTTTATAAACGGATCTTTTTTCGGAAAATGAGATTTGTTGAAAATTGGGGAGGTGGCTTATATTCAGGTTGGAGTTTATTTTCGAAATTTTACGGTATTCAAGCATTCTGCCGAAAAATTTAGAGCTTCTTAACGATAGTTTGTTTTATAAATGACGCATAAATGCGTCAAAAGGCGTGTGTGATGTTACTATGTTTCGTAAAAATAGTAAATAATTGATTTAGGAAGCATTATCTACAGGGATGAGATTTCTGCGATTTTGCTCACCAGTATATTCTTAGAGTTCTGTTAAATCGCAAAAATGTTCCGATTGAATGTAATATCATTTTCTCTAACAAAATACTGGTGTGCAAAAACGCGAAAATCGCATCCTAGCTATCTATTTATGCCCGCAATTTTAACCCCAACGCTCGAATTAAATTACGGTTTAACAATTAAAATTGCTTATTGGAACCAGTTTTTCAAGAAAGAAATGTTCACCTTATTTAATGACAGCTAAAATGATTTCACAATAAAGCCAATTATACTATTTTATAAAACTGGTGGGGATTGAAAAATCTGAATAAAAGACACAGCCCGTGAATATCACGGGAGCGAGAATTAAGGGGTTAAACAACAGTTAAAATGGGTCACTGTGGTAATTACAATAAGATACCATAATGTGATTAACATATTATGACATTTCATTGATATATTATGCGCAATATAGATTGAATGCAAGGACTAATTTAATAAATTATGGTAATTATTAGGATGAGCGAAGCGAATCCTCTAGTAGGCTACACAAATTACATTTTGTCGTACACTTTACAAAAACATTATTCAGTATTTTGACTTGAAATTAAACATAAAAATAAATTATGATATGTAGATTTTCACAATATTATTCTTTTTTGCAGAATAACCTTCAAAAATGTATTATTTTATTTTCTTTATTTTACATGTTTTTCCATTACGGACGCATTTTTGCAAATAAAAAATGAAACACGTATATTTTCAGAAGAAAAAATAAACTATGGAGTTAGTCATAGATAGAATCATGATTAATTAAATAGTTCCACGAGTTCTTTTATGAAATTTTTAAAATACCTTTTTTATGAAAATTATAGCATATTTTTAATGAATTAAAATTTGTGAAAATTCGATTATTGACATTCAGTTGTAAAAGTATTTTTCAGTGTGAAGAATTCCAATACACAATTTATTCTTATTATTTGAAATCATTTACGCAGACGATACTTGTGCATTTTAAAAGAATTATATCAAGACTCCCTTATCATATGTCAGACTTGACAGTCGCTGAGTTTCCTTTATCCACTGTGCACGTTGTCAGAATCCACGTGATTGTCCTATTACTAGCGCCATCTAACATGAGAAATAGAAATATTTTTAACACGTTCACGCCGCACAGTGGATCAATCCTTAAGAAAATGCGAACATAGAGCCAAAAAATAATCATTAAATAACTATTTTTTTGCAATAAAATGTTTTAAAAGAATATCTACAAAATACGAATATATGTTTATTTTTTAAATTATACAAAATTATGCCGTATTTGTATAGCTCGGAATATACACCTTTCAGCAGAGGAATTTTTCAGCGAATTTTAGTGACTTTTTGCTATGCTCAGAAATGGAACCTAAATAACCTCTACTGATAACTCATTTAAAATATAATTATTAATTTCTTAAAACACATTTCAAACTACTACTCACTATATTTTGATTGAATTTTATGTCTCATTCTACATTATGAACAACAACACATATAGAATTAATGGTATCGTAATCTTCAAAATTACATAACTTAAATTGTTTAAAGTTGTTTACAATTTCAAACTCATGTTGGTATTCCTGAAAGCCTGTATTTTAGTGTGGCATAGATGATTTTTTGCGCAAACCTGCGCGTTTTAGAAATAAATGGACTTGAAGCAGCAATTCTGTAATTTTCCGTTTCCAGAAAACATGTTAAATTGGCTGTACACAAAAATATTTTTTAAAGAAGATTATGCTGTAAGAAATTTCTAGGACGAAATGATGTAAAAAACTAATTTAACATTAAACTGCGAAATTAAAGTTAATATACTCGTACTTCTGGTTATATAAACGTTTATATGAAAATGCTGAAAATTGCAAAGGTTCTCAGAGGGTTAAATGTACTGTAATAAATGGATGCGCTGCTATGTCAGTGATAAAATGTCATATTTTAAAGTAAAAGATCCAATGATTCTAGAAAATTTCTGTTCCTTTGAATGTATTTTATTTTGTGTCTAATATTTGAAATCAAAACATCAGATGTTATTAGCAAATGGTGCAATAAGTCTTCGTTACACACTCTTCAACTTATTTTTCTCTTATGGGACTCCCGGTACGTTCGAAACTGTTTATTTCGAGCTTCGCTAGATTCTTCCTATTATTATCCAATTGGAAAGGCAAAATTTGTAATCATATCCTTTCCATGAGTTAGTAATTTATGTACAGAAGCTGGCATATAATACTAACCGTACTTTGAGGCACATTGTTTAGCTGTTCCCAGTGCGAAATTGCCAAATTTTTCGGCCTTAATTACTTCGTCACAGGCGATCACTTGCATTATAATTGCAAAATGTTTAATAAGTTCTTTATCCAATCCAGTGACCTCAGCTGTCTTTTCAAACTCTGCAAAAAATGTCCTTGCAGCGTTCCATCGTGTGTCAAACCACTTCCCCGTTTAACAACACCTATTAGCAAACCTAATTCTTTTCTGAATTCGCGTTGAATTTTTCTCTTTGATTCTTCTTAATTTAGCTTCTCCAGGAGTATCCTCTCCGAACCTTTGAGTTAAGTCTTCTTTCATGAGTTTCGGTTACGTCTGAAAAAGATTTTCGTGATGTTGATTTCTGCAAACTTTCAACTGAAAATGGTTTAAGCTCATTACCAACTTTAAAGGAACACTGAAGTGAAGAATAGTTTTAATTATTGAAACGATCTAATTTTCGTTCAGATTTCAGCCAGCTATCTTTTGCATTTACACAAAACATACGTAAACGCTCCTTTAAATTTTCTTCATCATTTTCTGAGGCAATTAGTACAGTTCGCTTACAAAACTAAGCATTGATTTTTCATAACTGAAGCCATCATTTAAATTCTTCAAAAACGGGAACAAATCTGTTTGTTATCATATTTAAAAAGAATATAAGAAAAAGGACAAAATGAAACATTCTTGTTAAAAAAAAAAAAAAAAAAAAAAAATGCTAAAATTAATATTACTACAAGATAATTTTAAAAAATTCAAATCCAATAATAACAAATATGCACTGAAATAAGTTCTAAAATGTTGCAGTAGAATGTTGCAGTTTTGTAGAAAGATTTTAAAGAGTTATGTAAATATCGCATACGTTGTCAATTTAAAATTAAACAAATGTTTTAAATATTCTACAAATGTCATTTGGATATAAGTAAAAACTGCATGCTTTGTTTTTCCAGTTTATTTTAAATATTCATCATCTCCCTAAACTTCCTGTTTGCGACAAAAGAGTACAAAATTGTTTGTAAAAACCATGCACATGCTTTTAGTATCATTTATTTTACTCATTTAAACCTAAATACACTGCTCAAAACAATTAAAGGATATTGCAGTTTTAGGTGGATTTTGTATCTGGTAAACTGCTTAGCTAATTGATACATGGTCGACAGACATAGTAGGTTATATGAGAATAAATTACACATGTTTGGCAGAAAAAAATGCATTTTATTGCGCATTTGTGTACTAAAGGAAAAAAAACACAATTTGTGCATATGAGAAAAAAAGAATAAGAAAAGGTGTTTTCTTCAAAGAAAATCATTTTCAGTAGGGGGTATGGTTTCCACGGGCGGCCAGCAACGTTGAACACCTTTGAGGCATGGACTCAATGAGACTATTAATGACGAGTTGGGGTATTCTGCCCCACTCTTCCAGAAGAGCTCTTTCCAGTTCTTGGGGAGTTTGTGGGGGTTGTTGGCGGCCAGAAACTCGTCTTCCTAGAGCGTCCCAAACGTGCTCGATTGGATTCATGTCTGGAGAACACGCTGGCCATTCCATTCGAACGATTCCTTCCTCGAAAAGGAAATCCTCCACCAGGTTTGCACGATGTGGCCTGCAGTTTTCGTCCATTAAAATGAAGTTATCTCCGATTGCTGCAGCGTAAGGGACTACAATAGGTCTGAGGATCTCATCCCTATATCGGCGACCAGTCAGAGCTCCATCTCGAATGATGTAGAGGTCAGTGCGCCCGTCAATGGAGATGCCACCATACACCAACACTCCTCCACCGCCAAATCTGACACTTTCGTGCACGAACGTAGGATTATTCCTACTGCCACGGTCCCTCCAGATGAAAATACGCCTAATATCCGGATGCACAGAAAAACGGGACTCGTCAGAAAACAGAATATTGCTCCATTCATTTCTCCTCCATTTGACATGCTCGGTTGCCCACTCCCTGCGGTCGCGACGATGCCTTGATGTTAATCTAACACATACCATCGGTCGGCGAGCATACAGACCTACAGCATGGAGCCGGTTTCGGACAGTCTGAGTTGAAATCGTGGTGCCTGTAGCCGAGCGAAGGTGTTGTTAGAGAAGAGTGGCGTTCATGGTTCGGTGTCTCCGAGCTGTTAACGATAAATACCGATCTTCATTGGGCGTTGTTGCCCGTCTACGACCTTGCCCTGGACATCCACTCTCCAAAACACGGTTCCAGATCCTGGAAATGACACTTTGTGACACTCCAATGGCTTGCGCTACTTCGGCTTGAGTTTGGCCATTTTCTAACCTACCAACAATTCTCAAAGCTTCTGAATCTGTCAAATGACTTCGCTGAGACATCGTACTCATCGAAACAAAGCAATCACTGAATGTCGATCATCCTTGTCTTCCTTCTCTTTTATCCAGTTGAAAGTCAAATTTCATTCGCTGCCGCTGAAGCGACGTTTTTGACGTCGAACTCAAAATTTGCATACTCCACAGTTTGAAAACCAGAAAAATTTGCATTTGTGATTCTCTTCTTCTATTTTCGGCAAAAAAAATTTCGTTTATATCTTTATTTTATATAAAACTTCAAATATCCTTTAATTGTTTTGAGCAGTGTATAACAAAACACATCATATATATAGGTTTATTCTATCGTGATAATCCTATGTTCGACATTGCCTATACTTTGATCCACCTTGCGCCGGCGCGGTAGGTCACACTAGACGATCTCAGAGCTGACAAATCTCCGGCTTTTTGGGTACCAGTATTTTAATACAGAAAATGTTGTTTTATTTAATTAGAACAATTGGGCGATTTAAAGGAACAACATTTTCTCTAAAATAATAGTGGTGTGCAAAAAGCTGGAGACTTGAAAAATCTGAGACAGTCGAGTGTGACCTACCGCGCAAGCGTGAACGAGTTAAATTTGTTTTTCATATCCGTTTTCCCATTTTCTTTACGATATGCTGAATATTTGTAGTTTATAAATGATAGTTGTTAATTTAAAAATTTTCATAGGTTCTGGATAATTTTTTTTATAACGTGGACTTATTTTACTGTTAAACAAAAAAAAGTTTATTGCTGAATTCCGTTATGTAAATAATAATAATCAGGAATGAAAAATATTTTTCCACAAATTCGTCAGTGATATTACATTAGCTTTTGAAATAAATGGATAGCATCTAGATCCGGAAAAAGTAAAGTATTTTAATATATTTTCTCTTTTATATTTTCAAATATGTGATTTACTTTATTGCTGGTGTTTTGCTTCATTTCACAGTTAATTTCATGTTACAGTATTAATTTAATATCGTTCCTTCAATTTTTTAATTGCACACTTTCATTTATTTATTTATTTGTTATTATTTGTTTTATTTTTGAAGGTATGTGGGTTCATTTCAGCTTAACATACTTTAGACGCAAGCTTCACTGTTTTTTCATGTAAATTTTGTATGTATTAATCCATGAAAAGTTTCATAATCGGGTTCACAGCAAATTGGCATAACTTGGCGCGCAAGATTTGGCGCATAATTAATATATTTTTTGTAACTCACATGTGTTATGTGGGTTACTGTGTATATGAGACGTTATGTATATCTGTATAGGATATATAGAAGTTCAATGCACTTCATAATGTACTAAAATTTATTTAACTTCGAATCCAGCAATTACTAGCCTTAATAATAATAATAATAACAGTAAAACTTAATAAGATATATAAATTTTGCGGTAAGTTAGGAAAGTTAGAACACGGATGATAGGCAAACAAACGGACTGAAGCCATAAACGCGTTACAAAAATTGGAAACACAAAAAAGTTTAAGATTCACTTTAATTTATACATGTCCCTCAGCTTTTCTCCCATAAGATATTGTCATGCTACGATTTTGGGGTTTGTAAATCTTCGTTTGGGATTCTTCATTAATCCCTACAGCCAATTGGCTTATTACAATGAGTGTAGTTTGGCGCAAAACTAATTTTTCGCCAAACCGTATTATTTAAACCGTATAAATGATACCACACTCTTCCAGCATCGCGCTTTTTGCAGCTAACTTTGGCTGTAGAACAGATTACACAAAATTTGCTAATACTACATTATATAATAAAAAATTGTTACTTTTCAATCCTTGGCAGAAGGAAATTTGGCAACGTAATTTATGGAAACCTATTTACTGTTTCATATAAAGAAGCAAAATTTTTCTATATATATACAATTTGTTTAATATAAAAGAGCAATTTATCTATTTTTATATACAAACATAAGTAAATTGTATATAAAAAATTAATAATATCTACAAATTAAATATATACAAGCAAATTCTTATAAAACAAGCTAACAGTTCATAATTTTTTGTTTTCAATACTCTTTGTATTATTTCGCAACAAATCTCAATTCCTGAATTGTGGCAAGATAAAAAAAGATAAAAAAATACAAGTAAGAAAAATAATGCGTTAAGCAAAGATTATGAAACACTTTCCAACACTTCCTGAATGCTTTAACAAAACTTCGTTATTTAGAGAAATAAGGTATATAAGAGAAATAAGTAAACAATTTAGAAAACGCATGAAACATTTGAAAAACTGATTTCTGCAGTTACATAGCCAAATATGTATTCCAATTCTTTTGAAAAGCCCTGTATTTGATCTGTATGTTGATATATATACTATACAACGGGAAAATTTAGTTTAGCAAGAAAATGCATAACAGGTTGAAATTCATCTTTTAGCAATTTATACTAATAGATGGAAACATACTTCAATACATTTCTACAACCCTGTAGTTTACCTAGTACCTTTATTACATGCCACTATTTAGCTAAAATTTAATTCAAACTAAAACACCCTTAAAACTACTGAAATTACATTTCCAGAAATTATCACCCATAGACGGCCATGTATCCAACTCTTCGAGTGGCCCTGTATATCATTTTATCTATATTCTACAAATATTTCTTAGTAAACTAAATGCAATTCCGCGTAAAAATGCATGATTCTTTTGAAAACCACCTATAAGTAATTTACAATCATACCCACTAACCATTACGAATTATTTTGTGTAGCTCTGTTTATGAATTACGACATTTATACACACCATATACTATGCATAAATATAGTGAAACATAAAAGCACATAACATAATCAAAAATGCATTTCTAGCAATCATCGCTACTGTACAGTACTTCGGATACAATACAGTATCTGAAATCTTTTGTGTGTCCCTGCAAATGCTATTCACTTCGTATTATACATGAAATAAGTTATAGTAAACCTCAGCGACGTATATCATTTTCATTATACATGAAATAATTTAACATAATTAAAATACCCCGCAAGCAATTACCTCCACCCCTATACCGTTCTGTAACGGAATTATTTTTTGTGGCCCTGTAAATGAATAATAACTATTCTTTGCACCGTATATTCTACAGAATGCATATTTTAGTGCACATGATAAATGCATATAAATTTTATTATGTTTGAAAGCATGTAACATCATTAGAAACAATTTTAAACGATTTTTCTCATAGGCCGTAATGTAACGGAAAACATATGACTGTCCCTGTAAATGAACTAAGCATGCTAGAAACTTTATTTCAAATAGGGATCGTGCTATGGTAGAGGTCACTAACATCCAAAAATTTCAGAACGATCCGAGTATATTTACGAGAGTTAGAGTGCGGGCAGACGGACAGACAAACCGAAGTCATAAACACTTTTCAACTTTCTTGGAAAATGTTCAAAAAAACGCATAGGCCTCTTTACTGTAAAAGTACCAATAAATCTTACATTTAAATCTTTATTTTCAAAAGTTTTCATATTTTTGAAAGCCAGAAAATAACGGTGCGAAATAATTTATTTTTTACGTATTTATTTTAGTGGAATTCGAAAAAATATTTTTTTTTTTACAATTAATGTCAATATCACAATATTTTTCATTTTTCACTATACATTTGTCAGCGGAGTATTATCAGTAGTATGCGCCGGGTGGCGTAACTTTCGGGACAAAGTCATTTAATAAGTTGGCAACTATCGAGGACATTTTCAACCATAGACTTTCTCCGGTTTGTCAAGTCTGTTATATGATAGGGAGTCTTAAATTATATTATGATTTTTTTTTTGTAAAGTGGCAACAAAAGAATTGTAAACAAATAAAATTAATTGTTAAATTCGTTACATCATAAATAGAAAATTCAGAGGAAATTCTTAGTTATTTGTCTGAATTTACATTTCTAAAATTTAAATGCGCCAAAACATAAAATTTTTGCTTAATAAAGATGCAAAATTAATATAAAAAATATTGTTACTTTCAAATTTTTATCTTATTAAATAATGCTCCGCGAAAACGAACAAAGCATGGCTTTTGCTAGTATAAATATAATGTAAGATTTATCAACAATGCGACACAAAATTTGACATTTGCTGTATTTTGGATATAGTAGTATTTTAAAAAATAATTAAGAAAAACTTTTGAAATAATTTTCTATGTAAATTAATATATCATAAATATTTTCAGAATAGAAAGATTTAGAAACTGCTATTTAACGGTTACATTTAAATTAATATATTAAAAATATTTAAATTAATTGTAGTTATTTAATTTGTCAAAAATAATAATAAACTTCAACATGTGTTTAATTAATAAATTTAAATAATATGTTGAGCGCGTCAAAATTTGTGTAAAGATGCGTAAAGAAATTTTTAATCGTTAGAAAATATTATTCTTTGCGCTGTTTTTAGAATTGAAAACAATATCTATAATAATAGCCTAAGTCATGTGACTTAGGCTATTATTATAGCTAGGCCCGGAACTGATCATCAACAGTTCCGGGCGGATCCCTTCGCTTTTTGTATCCCAGGCGGCCCATTTTTGTACTTTAATGTTAGCCAGCCATATGTGATAAATCGCCAAATATTATTCTATCACAATCATTTCACTTATAATAGTGTGAAAGGTTTCCATTTTGATTAAAGAATAAAAATTATTTTTTCGAATAAAACTACATAAAAGTTGCCATGATCGCAAAGAATTCCTGGTACTTTTATGTTAGCCGGATGAAAATCTCTCCAATAGCTCTTTTTTAACTAGCCAGTTAACATTTTTTTTTTTTTTTTTTTTTTTTTTTTTGAGTGGTAAATTGAAACGGTTCTACTTGGTTATCCTATCGACCAAAAATCTATCGCCAGACTATAAGATTAAATGCCAATTATGGTTGATCGTAAACGGCACATTCACTTGACTTTAAGGAAGTTACACGTGTTTAAGCCATCAAGTGATTTTTATTTCGACGTTTTATTTGTATTTTTATTAATGTTATACTGATTTATTTGTTCTTTCAATATACAATAAAAATTATGTCAATTTGTATAATTTTGCGAGTGGTTTGGCAATTTATGTAATTTGGCGAAATTGATCTAACTAAGATCTAACTAAGTATTTAACTAAGTATTATTGATCTAACTAAGTAGTACCATTAAAACAATGCTTTGAAGTTTAAATTAAATGTCATGATTTGCTGCATTATTCAATACTTAGCACAGATGTACGCACCGGGTTTGGTGTGATTTTTTTCTTAGGACAATTTGGCGAAAACCTCGTTTACGAATATTAGTTACAAATGTATTTTTAAATTATTTTCTATTATTTTTAAAATGAAATAACAATAAATAAAAAAAGTTTAAATAATAACTATAGAACAAAACAATTTATAACATTTTTTTTTTTTAAATAAAAAGAAAAAAAAATGTAAATATTTTTTTTTTTAATAAATAAGCAACAATTGCCGGGTTACCATGTCAGGTAAAATAACGCCATTTTGGCGCCAATTAGGTACCCCGGTGCGTATATGACATCTGTGACTAATATTTTCTTTTCGTTTCGTTTAAAAAAAGAAAGAAGGGAAAGCCATTAATTTTCAATGTTTCAGTTTTAAATGAAAGTTTTGTATTACATAAAATGATAACAAAAAAAAAAAAAAAAAATGCGACGAGAGAAATATTTGGCGATTTATCACATGTGTCGCGCTAACATAAAAATACCGAGTTAATGAGTTCGAAATCTTTCGATTTGGCGAAAAATTGTTCAAGTAAATTGAATTATGAATAAAAGTAACACGATACATTTCTTAGTACACATTAAAGGGAGGCCAAACTGGTCGCCAAATTAGTTTAAAATAATAACCTTTTCTCTTTCTATGAAAAAAAATATGTATGTTATGATTAAAATTTAAGTTGCCATCATTAGAGAAAAACATTAAAAAAAAAAATAATATCTCGAAAAGTATTTCGAATTGAAAAATTCTAATACCAGTTTTGAGATCTGCGGATCAATACGGATTATTGGTGTTAATTTCATCGCATAATATTCCGTATTTTAGGAGAAATCGCCGTGAAGCGTAATCAGTTGTTTAATCAGTCGTTTCATAAAATCGTTTCATAAAGTCGTTTCATAAAATCGTTTCATAAATCCGTTTCATTAAGATTTGAGATAGATATATTTGATATGTTCTTTCAAATTATTGTGTATGATATATTTTCATAAATGTCTAAATGAATTTTTCATCTGTTATTGGCTCTGCTGTTCTGTAGATAAAGGACTTTATGCTCTGGCAATGATTAAAAAAAATGAATAAAATAAAAACTTTCTCAAGCTTTATATTTGACGATAAATATTTAAATTCAGAACCAATATTTTTTTAGAAGAGCCGTTGAAAGACAACCTGTACAATTTATGTAATAAGTTATTGACGGCATCATTACAACGAATGTTTTCTGATTTTTATTTAGTTCAGTTTAAACTGCACAACAGATTATTGAATTGAACAGCAGACAAGCTTATATTTATGTTCAAACTTTTCATTGCATAATAATGTTTTTTTGTTTTTTGTTTTATATAAAACTTTTTTTTTTCTTCATCCTTGAAACTAAATCCTATAGTTTGTTTTTGTAAGTCTAAAAAACAAATTATGTCTGTTTTCAAACAGTTAATCTTCAATTTTATTACGTCAGGAAAAACACATTTAGTATATTGTTTTATAAGATTTTCATGATAAGTTTAATGTAATTTAGTTCCTATTTTATATCAAGACTGAAAATATTTATAGACATCAATAAATTTATTATTTTGAAAATATGGGATACATATAATAGATATCTATACTAATAAAAGAACAAATCGCTCTGTGTGTGTGTGTGTCTGTCTGTGTGCGATGACTAGCAAAATCTACGGCAGGTACACGGTTCAAAACTTTTGTGAGAATAGCCCAAAGTCTCTCCTGATATACCTGGTTCTCAGAATTTCTAAATTCTAATTAACAGCTGAGTTATTGATTATCAATCGTCACTCACTTTCATTAAAAGTTTATCTCGGACGGCCAAATCTCTGACGCATGCGCTGAACGCTCTGATACGCAAATGAAGAACGGAAAAAAATATTTCGGGGGTATTTTGTCATTATTTATTAACTAACTTCGTCCAAACCACTTAGTAGAGTTAAAAATAGAAGACATGTTTTGAAAGATTGTACTCTTATGTCTCAAATCCTGCAATGAATTAAAAAATATATCGCAATTAACCCACTCACTGCGCAGCCCGAGATATGCTCGGGCACGCATTTTTCCGTCAAATTAATACTATTTGGTTATTCCCACCAGTTATTTTTTAGCGAAAACTTTGTCTGATTTAATCAGGACATTTTCCCCGATTACGATAGTCAAAAATTTCTGCTTTAAAGAACCAGTGATAAACGATTAAAAATTCTGTAAAAGACTCTCATCGCGAAGAATTACTCACGCAGCGAGAGGGTTAACCCCTTGAAAAAAAAAAGTTAAAAAATGATCGTTTTTCCGAAAAACGTTTTTCTCCCTTATTACAACACCTCTCCAGGATGTAATTTTAAAGGTACTGACAAACCAAATATATGCTTATAAAGCTGAAATTTTCTTCAAATAGGTGGTGTAATTGGTTTTTAAAAATATGAATTTTTACTCTTTCAAATATACCGCCAAATGCAGGTCACTTTCCGCCTCATAAAGAAGATTTACATTTCGGTTAATCGTTTACCCCCCAAAAATATGCATATTTTTTTATGAAATTTTAAAAAGGGCTTGATTTAGTTATATTTACGATCCATTAAAATTTCAGAGAATTCGGGCAACAATAATAATTTATTTTGTTATTGTAATAAAACTGATGCGGCGCGGAAAAAAAGAAAGCCAGAAACCATTTACGCTCCGATAGGGAACCTTAATTTATAAATGTTTCGCAGCAGGTGTGGCGTAATCGCTTAATGCGTCACTTTTCTGTACGAACAGACCCAGGTTCGAAACTGGATGAGACTAAGTTGAAATTTGAATTAGTAGATTTTTGCTACTTTAAGGATTTCATTTTCCTTTGAAGGGTATCTAAAGTGAAAAAATGTTCAGACGATTCCGTTATAAACAGGCTTTACTCTATTAGAAAATAAATTTGCTGGATAGTATCTTTTTTTTTAATCTATATAGTAGTACTTGCTTACAGTTTTATTATTTCTTTTTCAGTATTATAGTTTTCGGATGCATTTGTAATTACTTTTTCATATAAAGATTTTAAATACAAATTTAAAATATTGAAAACATAATTAAATTTTAATTGAATTCACCAGTTAATTTTGAATAAAATAGTTTAAAGTGTGAGATAAATAAAAATTCAAAACCTTAACCACTGACTTTACACAACTTTCCAACTGAACATGAGTCGGGCCCAGGTAATTTGCAAAGTCTCTACCTGCTCCACCGCCGCCCCCTCTCTGATCGACCTGCAATACAAATTTCAGGTTAATTTTAAGAATATTATTACGGGTCCGGGCAACGCCGGGCGAGGCAGCTAGTCGGGTTTATATCAAAATATAGAATTTTTTATAATATTAAAATACGGAATATATTTTATATATTTTCGCAAAGATCATGATATATACGAACTCTGATAATAGGTGTAAAAAAAAATAATTTTATGTTTTGAATTCCAAAGAACTTTAGACATAATTATCGAACAAATGGGTTAATCTATTTAATTTTACCGCATCAGGAACATCCATTAATCGCTTATCGTTTTAATAGAAATAAATTCCGTTTCAGAGAACATCCGTTTGTGAGTTTCACATTTCCTATCACTTCAAATATGGATGGGAAGTTCAGCTTACGCTGTCTTCACGGAATAACAAAGCCGTACTCTTCAAACATTTTCATTGTTTCGAAAGCACGTTATGCAAAGCATTTTGCATATACAGCTTTTAATAAGATTACGTTTAAAACTCTTTGTAACTGTAAAATTAGTTTTAGAAAATATACAGTCTATTTAAAATGTATTCATAAATATTTTATGCGTACAAATATGCGATTTCATTGATTTAAAATAATTTAACTCTTTATGCCCCAACGGTACATTAAAGAACAACTGAAGTTACTTGTTATAAAATTAATTTGATACATCGATTAGTAATAATGCTGTATAGAATGAGTTATAGATTATTATTTTATCTTGTTCAAATGCATTATTGATTGCACAAAACATAAATATATTTTAAAGGTTGATTCCTTTGGCTTTTGCATCTTTTCAGCTTTTTTGAAGTTGAATGATGGGGGCGGGGAGAGGCGTTCAGTTCGGAAATATTTCTATATTTCTATTGTAAGAGCATTCATTACATTTTTACATTTGCTAATTACATAAATTACTAAAAAAAAATATTTATAATAAATGATCTGAGCGGCATTATAAATACGGCACAAAATGCCTATAAATTTAAACTTAATTAATTTTAATTGGCAAAATCCTTCTAAAATTTGTTCAACTATCCGCCCTTGGCGTCTCCCTTAAAATTTATGTTTGGGAAAGCATGCTAAGCATTGTATCATGTTACTTTTATTCATAAGTTAATTTACTTGGACTTCCTTAAATATAATTAATATAATCTCTTAAGTTAATAATAGTTTTTGTTGCATTAAAATATCTCAATTCATTGATTTTCTATAAGCAAGTAAACCCTATTGTTTTACAATGGAAGTCTATGGAAATTTGGCAAAATATTAGACATATCACCAATTTGGCGGTAAACTTGGCGGCATTTGGCGACAGAACAGGGTCCCCTCCCCTATGGTAACACCCCTTATATGTATGGGGATGCAATAAATGCTGTTCAGTAACCAATGAGATGCGTTTCATTCGAGCATTGACATTAACCATTTAACAAATAATCGCGATTTCTGTGCCACATATGGTAGCGTAATATATATATAGATAAGTGTGTAAATATTCTAATGTAATTTCAAAAATTCGCAAAAAATGCTTTATAAGATAAAGTTTTCATGAATTCATAATTTGGGATATAAAGGGTTAATACACATAGACAGTAAAAAAATCGTAACTGAAATTGTTTAAAGAAACACTTAATATCAGTACATTCGAGTAAAATTATACATAAAGAAAATATTCAAACTATTCCAAAATTGTCCTTCATCTTACTTCTCTGAAAAATTATCATTTTTATAATTATTTTAGTTTTCCTTGTAACCTGCTACATATTTTCTTTCCAAATCTGACTCAGGAAGGGCAACGCAGTCGTTATGAAATTGCGTTGTTGTTAACTGTCATGTGTCTTTTTTTAAGCGTAAGAAATTATATTATTGCGTTTACAACAACGCATAATAATTATAGAAAGAAGATACACTTTCAAGTTTATGTACGATTGTGTAAAATGATGTAATTTACAAATATTCTTTTTATTTCGCTATACTGAGTTTGGTGTTCTAAATCAAATATACGAGACATTTTCACCCAATAACAGGATGCCAGGTTAATAAATAAAAAAGAAAAGTGCCCAGTTAAACTGATGGCATTGAGTTCTCAGGCTATGCACACTAACTGTATATTATACTCTTATTTCAAAGAATAATGCCTGTCAAAAAATAAAGGAATTGACAAAAAAAAAAAAAATTAATCAAAATTAAGGGGATTAGATCCCACTTTTCCCCCTTTATACTTAACCAAAAAACATCCAAATCTAATCAGGGAAGCGCCTTATCAGAATAAACCAGTATACCAAATTTGAAACAAATCGGATAATTCTGCATGAAAACACATTTATCTAAATTAAGGGGGTGATTAGCCACCGTTCCATCTTTTATGTTTAACCAATGAATCCCCAAAACCAATTAGGGAAGCGCCTTATCAGAATGAACCTATTTACAAAATTCCAAGCAAATTAGATAATTCTGCAAGAAAAAACCCATTTATCTAAATTAAGAGGGAGGATTAGTCCCCATTACCCCCTTTATACGTAACCAATGAACCCCCAAAGCTAATTACAGATGGTTCTGATCAGAATGAACGTATTTTCAAAATTTGAAGCAATTCGGATAATTCTACATTTATCTGGGATTTAGGCCGTCGTTCCCCTCCTTTATACTTAATCAATGCACCCCCAAACTAATCAGGGAAGCGGCTTATCAGAAAGAACCTATCTGCAAAGTGTGAAGCAAATCGGATATTTCTATCAAGAGGTATCACTTTACGTACATACATACATGCATACGTACATACGTATTATATGTACCTTACCCGTGGCCCCAATTCTTTGCGCACCAGTTTAAAAGGGAAAATTTTCAAAGAAAGAAAACGCAAACTTAATTTTGTTTAAATAAATAATCAAAATCTTGAAATGCCAATCGCCTAAAATGACTTGTATTGAATAAAAAAATAAAAGAAGTCGCACACTTAGATTTGTTTATGTAAAACCTTCTCCCTCTGAAAAAGAGATAGCCCTAATATTTTGGGCATGTGCATTTAAAGAAAGTTTTTTGTCACTGTGATTGGCTGGTTGTTTCCAACTATGCAAATTATCGCATCCGGGACTGATGGCATGCGCTGTTTAAAAGAAAAGCGATTTCAAATCAATTAATAAAAAGAAAATGGTGTGATAAAAGATTGACGGTAGAGCTGCATAAAAAGATAATCGAAAAACGAAATAGTGGATGACTAATCTGGAAAATAAGCATGGATTTGATTATATCTGAATCAACAGTGCGTAATGTTTTGAAAACTTTCGTTACAAACGGAGAAATACGGCCAAGAAACAGTACTAGTCGCCTACCAACAACAACGGCCCTAGAAGATCGAATGTTCCATCAAGTGGTAATGAAGAGAAGATCAGGAACAAAAAAAAAAGCAAATCCGCAAAAAAATGGCAAAAGCCGCATCTCTGTGGCAAGACAGCATAGGTCGATCAGTCACTCGTAAATCTTATAAACGCAAACGTCAGCCGATGTGAACTCCTGCTCAGAAAAGAAAACATTTTCTGTGGGCTGTGGACCACTTAAAATAGACATATCAGCAATGATAAAATATTATATGATCGAACAAATCCTGTTTTCCAGTTTTGTAAGGAAATATCGGTTGTCTGGCCGTACTCAAGCAAATAAAGCTTTAAACCCAAACAAGAGAACAAAAAACGTTAAACAAGAGTGCACGTTCTCGTCATATGTTCAAATTTGGGGGTGTTTTGATTATTCTGGTGTCGGCCAAATGCTGCTATATGACGGGACTATCAATGCGCAATGTTATCGGGACATTTTGATGACTCAGTTGTCGCCTTCAATTGAACAACTTGGCCTTCAACCGGGTTATCTTTTTCAACAAGACTTAGCCAAACCACATACAGCTAGGACAACAAAAGCCTATCTTCAACAAAATGGTACCTTGTGCTAGATTGGGTTCCGAAATATAGAACAAAAAAATATAAATCAAAAATTTAAATCAAAAACATCACAGAAAAATTATCTATGCTTATTCATCCTAACCAGGGCTTGATTACCAATAGGGCAAACCAGTAATAAACAAGTATGTAGGTGTGATCTTAGATCGCACAGAGGGTTCCGTTTAATATTCCTTTCAAAACACTTTCTTTCAAAACGTCCAGTACATTTATCGCCATGGAACACATGCTAAATTTTGGCAAACCCTTCCTAAACTATCGTAATGCTTCAAATAGATTCTCCTTGTTATATTTCCTAATTTTGTTCGTGCCCTCCCCGAAATTCTACGATATATCACATGCCGGGTATCTGCCAAACTTAGAAAAGTGCCCCCTTGGGGGGGGGGACAAAGTGGGGGATGGTCATCATGATTTTTGACGTGGCCTGTTGTTTAAAATTTTTGTTATGTTTTATAAGCTATATTAAAGTTTCAAACAGATCGTCCAGCTATATTTAATAATTTTGTTCGCGCGCCTCCCTCAACCCCCTCCCCCTCGAAATGCGGCGCGCCAGTCTTCTTTATACATTTTTATCATGTGTTATAAAGTATCTTAAAGATGAAAACAGATCGCATTGCTAGATTTCCTACTTTAAATGAAATCGCGGTCTGTTAGTTCCCCATTCCACCACCAGGGAGCGCACTCTATTCTTAACAAAAAAGTTTCTGAACGAAACTCCTTTACACAACTTATCAGCAGATATGTTACTCGAGGGGGTGGCGGTCTTCAGCAAGAATTAAGTTATTTGTTGAAATTACTATTCGGAAATAGTGGTAACTTAACTTTTGACATATTTATATTTAATAAGTACCATGTATCTGAGGACTCCGTCAAAAAACCGCAACTGAAACGGTATGAAACAAAAAGGTAAAAAATAAGAAATATTTTGCCCTCCCCCTCTCCCCACCTGCCCGAAATTTTACGCGCCATTTTTTATAAACTTTTTCTTATGTATTATAAACTATCGTAATGTTTCAAACCGATCGCCTTGTTAGATTTCCTACTTTAAATGAAATCGCGGTCTGCTAGTTTCCAATTCCACCACCAGGGAGCGCACTCTATTCTTAACAAAAGTGTATTTGAACGAAACTCCTTTACACGACCTATCGGTAGATACATGGGTCGGAGGGGGGGGGGGGGGGTCTTAACCAAGAATTTAATATATTTGTTGAAATTACTATTCGAAAATAGTGGTATCAATCAGGGCTGCGGAGTCGGTAGGAAAAATGACCGACTCCGACTCCTGGATTTCTGAAACAATCGACTCCGACTCCGGCATGCACACAGGGTTTCTCAAAAGGATTGAAATGAGCTTTAATTTTTTACCTGTTGGATATATATAGATAATGCAAATTGAAAAAGTGTTCAAAATTAAATAGTAATTAAGATTAAGATTTGACCGAAACCGAAACAGAACCCGAATTTCGGTAATATTTCTATTTTTGGCCGAAATTTCTTTCGATTATTTCTAAATACAGTAATAAAAACAATTATATTTATTACTTTTTATGGGGTGTCTACTACGATAACTAATATACTAAAACATACTTAAACATGTATTTTATTGATTTTAGAAATTCCCACCTAACGGGCTTTAATGGGGTGATTACAAATTTTAAATCATTTCGCCATATCTCAGTAGCAGTTTTAGGTAGGATCGAGAAATTCAGGATAGCAAACCTATTAAAAAAATTGTTAAACACATCTTTCAGGGATTTTAGAAATCACCCCCACCTCCTAAGGGTGTTAAAGGGGTGGACAAAAATTTTAGGATATTTCGCCATATCTCAGCAGCAGTTTTAAGTAGAATCAGGAAATTCAAGATAACAAACCTACTAAAAAGAATAGTTAAACACGAATACTTCAGTGATTTTAGATCTATTTTGTCAATTATGTCGCCAACATCGATTTTAACTGGATAAGGTAAGATTATACAAATAAGATAACACTTACGAATACTTGATTAGATATTAAGAATTTTTTTTTCATCGTCGCTAGATATATTTCGTTTGATTCAAGACTCTTGTATAGAAACCGACCAGCGCAGCGTAGCGGGCGAAAGATGCTAGTTTCTAATATTTTATTTTTATAACCGCGGTATGATCATAATGGACGTTTATAAATTTCGATTCGGAATATGCAATACATTAAATAAAAATAGTAATTATTTTACAATTAAAAAGGATTTCTATCTTGTCTGCTGCAAATTAAAACCAAATTACCCGAAAAGAACATATGCCTGCTTAAGAAACAAAGATATTTTCAATTTGAACTTTGTACAGAATGAATAAAAGAAAATTGTGCTTCAGATTCAGCCGCACTTTATATGAAAGATTGGCAAGTTGTCATCGCTTTTCCTTCATAGACGTAAATGCTATTATCTACATCTACACTATACTAATAAAATCTTAAATAATTAATGCCGATTTCGGGCAGATGGGGGTGGGGAATCGGCGAATAAGGAATAATCATGAAAAAAAGTGAGAAAAAAAAAAAAAAAAGACAGCCATTTTGAGGCATGAAATGAGTTTCTTCACTTTCCTCTCAAAATTCATGAAATAATTGTTTTTTCTACAGTAGGTTAGAATTGCGGTCCTCTCTATCGGATAGGATAACTAAATTTAGCCCGAACCAGATAGACTTTAAATGCTTCGGGTCAGGTTTTGACACTTTTGATTTGATCTGATTTTTCAAAAGAAAATATGTACTGTATATTTTTCAAATGAAAAATCTATATATTTGAATATTAATGAGTGTATTTAAGTTCATTTTTATACAAAAAATAATAAAATTGTAGGTTTTTTTATAATTTTTTATTCTATAAAATATGAACTAATTTTCTTTCATCTCGAATTAGGGTCGTTGGCGACTTTTTTTTTTCCATTTTTGGATTTGGTTGAGGAATTCTTTTTTGTCGGGTTCCGGGTTGACTTTCAGCAAAAATTTCAGATTCGGGTCGGGTGCAACCCGGCCTTTGGAAGAGTCTAGTTGGGGCTTAGAAATAGAAGAACGTCTAAGTGTTACGTAAGAAATATTTAAGAAGAAAATTGCAGTTTTTTGTTTTAATGAGAAAAATTCTGTATGAGCTGTCCTATATTGCAGTGATAGCGGCTTTAATCAGTTTCATATTTTACACACATTCTCTTTTACCTGAAATACTGAAAAATAAGGTAGTATAAGTTGAACAAAGGGTAAGTGAAACATCCATTGTTATCTGAAGTAGATTGTTGCATTCGTTAGGGTCCGATTCGAACGGTGTTTCGGATTAAGTTGGTGCTAAATGTTTTTCGTTGTGGGCCAGTCTGATAATTATTATTGCGGGTTCGGGTCGGGTTGACCCGATTTTTAAAAGAAAGTCCATAACATCTTTTAACTTATAAGTCGAATAAGTAAATTTATATTCCTTTTCTTACACAAAAGATAAAAGTGCTGTTAGAGATGGCTATTTTTCATAATTCCAATAAAATTTTGATTTTATTTCATTTCGGATCGCGCTCATGATTCAGGTTTCTTTCCGGTTCGCTTCGGACTGACTTAAAGTATAAATTTCAGGACCCGACCCGAACACGTATGGACAGAGGTTAAATTGAAACATCTGTTTTTGTCTGAGATAGACTCCTTCATGGGGTTGGGTAGTCGGACCGACACGGGATTCGGGTTGAGTTGGACTTAATTTACAATAAACAAAACCAAACAAAAACCTTTCAAAACTCACTCTAATTTAATCATTGTACAATAGTGTCGTCTATGAGCTGAAGAAGTAAGTAAATGAATCAATTTAATGACTGATGTAAGCAAAAAAATCACATCCGCCCTTTTGCCTTATATTTACTCATTAACATGTCAATAAACTGAAAAATAACTAAATATATATTAATGTATACAGTTAAAAAATAAAATAATAATTCAGTTCATAAATGTAAAATTAAGCGTAGTTGGTTTTATTTTTTATTTCACTTCAAACTGTTCAACAAAAAGTTTGGAGTCGGAGTCGGAATCGGCATATTTTTATCGACTCCGACTCTTTTCACCGCAAAATCACACTGACTCTGACTCCGATTCCACAACCCTGGTATCAATATTTCTGACATTTTTATCTGGCATAAATAACATTTATGCTGTATTTTTAAAAATCTGACACCGTTCAGATGAATACTGCAAAGAAACATCACGTGACTGCCTTTTAAAATAACTATAATAATAGAAATAAATCATCTAATGAAATTAGCGCCCCTACCCCACCTACCCGAAATTTACAACTATACTACCCGAAATATAAACTACCTCCAAATTTCAAACAGATCACTTTGTTAGATTTCATACTTTAAATGAAATCGTGGTTAAAAAAGCACGCTAATTCATTTTAAAATAAGCATTTGATTGAAATAAAACCAATTATTTAAATAATAATTAATATCTCAGCTTGTAATTAAGAAAGAAGATTGAAATGGACATTGATGAAATCAGCGAAAATTTTTACGTCCGGATGTAAAAAAAATTAATCAAAAAATTTAATTATTTAAAAGTTTAAAATTCGTTTAAAAAATCCTAGTACGAAAAACCACGTGATCTGCTTAACCCCTTCGGGACGAGCGTCTTTTACAGAATTTTTAATCTTTAGTCACCGGATTTTTAAAACAGAAATTTTTGCCTAATTGAATCGGGAAAATGTTCAGATTAAGTAAGGCAAAATTTACAATACAATTTTACTGGTGAGAACAATCATCGATTCTGAGCAACTTACGCGGCGCGAATACCGGTCGCTCGTCCCCAAGGGGTTAAATCGCTCGGGTGCCAATACGTCTGCAGATAATGATGACACCTGTTTTAATCTGTGGAAAGAGATCGTTTTTGCAATTTGATAAAAAATCCATGCTTTTGTTGAATTATGAATGCCTTTCCGATCTTGGAATTGGGTTTTTTTAATTAATAACAGCCGTTAATTACGACTTTTTCAAAATTTTAGGATTTATCGTTTGATGTGAGGTGTTCAGCTATAAGTATGCAAAATTTCAAGTCTCCAACATACACAGTTTCTGAGAACTGGCTCTGTGACAGACGGACGGACAGACAGAGGAGTGAGACGAATAGGGTTTCATCAGATGAACGAAACCCTAAAAAGGAAAGTGCCCATTTAAACTGTAAGCATTGAGCTCACAGGCTATTCACACTAACTGTATATTATACTCTTATTTCAAAGAATAATGCCCTCGAAAAATAAATTAAAGAGGATTAGCCCCCACCCCTCTGTTTCCTATCTTTATACTTAACCAATGAGCCACCAAACCTCATCAGGGAAGCGCCTTATCAGAATAAACCAGTATACTAAATTTGAAGCAAATCGAATAATTCTGCATGAAAAATTCATTTATCTAAATTAAGGGGGGTGGGGTATCTCTCCATTCTCCCCCTTTTATACTTAACCAATGAACTCCCAAAAATAATCAGGAAAGCGACTTAGCAGAATGAACCTAAATAAAAAATTTGAAACAAATCGGATATTTCAGCATGAAAAACCCATTTTTTAAAATTAAGAAGGGATCAGCCCCCATCCCCCCCCCCTTTATACTTGAGCTATAAGCCCCCAAAACTAATCAAGGAAGCACCGTATCAGAATAAACGTAAATACAAAACTTGAATCAAATCGGATATTTCTGCATGAAAAACCCATTTATCTAAATTAAGGGGGCTGGGGTTAGCCACCGTTTCCCCTGTTTAAACTTAACTAATGAACCCTCAAAGCTAATCAGGAAAGCGCCTTATCAAAATGAATCTTTATGTAAAATTTGAAGCAAGTCGAATATTTCTATCAAGAGTGATCGCGTTACGTACATGCATGCATACATACATGCATACGTACGGAATCTGCAGGCACATTAGCTCTCAGCCTTTGATAGGCTGTGAGCTAAAAAGGAATAGAAATTTTGGCTTATTCATAAGAGTGTTGCCAGGCGTTCCCGTAAATCGGTGTTTCAACTGCTCTGGACGCCAATATTTTAAAGCAATTTTCTTCGCTTTATCTAATGGCAGAATTATCTGCGATTAACCCTAGATCTACCGGGAATTTTATTCAAGTTTTAATAAAACGTTCTACACCAGAATTTTTATTTAAAACTATTTAACTTATTTATTTACCTTATTTTTATCTGGTTTATATACTTAGTTTATTTTAAAGAAATTTCTGGTTTGAATGAATATTTTGTATGTACCTGTCGGGTCCAATGGACCCGTCTGGTAGACGGAGGGTTAAAGATGAAAAAAAAATACTTCAGAAATTAGTGATGTTTAGGGCATTTGGAGCCGTTATTTATGCTGGACACCTGGCAATACTATTTATAGCAGAAATTCTGCATGAATAATAAACAAAATTTCTGGTAATAATTGAAAAAATAATAGGAATGTTGGCAACTGTACTTTTGCGCATGCCAAATGACCCAAATTCACTCGGGTATCAAAATCATTCACTTTGCCCATCACTATTTTTTTTCAGTTAACTATCAGAAAGTAAATTTAGAAAATCTTTAACACCAGAAAAAGTATATAGCAAATATGTTAATAAATTTAAAATTCTTAAAACTGGCCGTGAAGGCATTTTGCTGAGAAATAATTCATGAAACATTCTTGTCTCCACAGACGGATTGCCATGCGTACGATAGAGAAAATGACTCAAGATAAGCTACTGCATCGCACCTGATAGCACTGCTATTTATATCAGTATTTCGCATAAACACTAGCACATGCCAGAAATTTATGAATCATCATGAAATTTCAGAAATTATTGATTGACATTCATGACAGAAATTTTGCATGAACACGGCGTTTAAATAAGGCGGAAATTTTTATTAAAACTTACTGGAGGAAGTTTGCACCTTTAGTAAACAGGCTCTGATGGTGTATAGTTTTACTTGTATAATTGTTTTCGTATAAATTTTAAATTACCTTTATTAGCACTTTTTTATTACTCTATATCCTATGAAAGTTAACTAAATTTCACTATTTTTTTCTGATGTACACCAATTTATAAAGGAGAATTAAACTTTAACGAAACCCTTTTAACAGAAGAAAATAAGGACTTAAGATATGGTTATTCCTAATTTTGGTTAAACTTTTATAGTACAAGGACTATTTTTTTTAAGTTGAATACTTATTCTTATTTTCGAGGCAGGTCTTACTTTCCAGTAAGATCTTATTTTTCTGGGTAAAACAGCATTTGCCCTTCTCAGGAGCTACTGCAACGATTTCAATACTTTTTTTTTCAACATACTTGAAAAGTGCATTAAAATTCGGTCCATCTGTCTGACCGTGCTCTTGCTCGAAGAGTCGCGTTTTTTATATGCGTCATTGCGGTTTATTATGGCATACTCGATATTAGGTAGATTTCGTATGAAATAGTACCTATTTGCAATCTCCCCTATATTGGAATTTCTGCAAATTTTTGCAGATCTAGATTGATCATGACTACTAGAACCCAAAACACCCTCAGTAAACATTTATATATATATATATATATATATATATATATATATACCGCGTGTCCCAAAAATGACTGATCGATTTTAAAATTCAATAACTTCCAAACGGTGTCAGATATTAAAACAATTCTACCAGGAGGGTTATGTAGGATGTCGGAGTTTTTGTATTGTGATTCTTGATTTTAGTTCGAATTTCAAACTATAAATGGCACTGAGATCAATAGGCGCTCAGTCCAGACCCAATTTTTGGTACTTCGGAATCCATTCAATACATTTTAATCTCATTTTTTCGGATGGAAGACGAGAGAGACCGAAAAATCGAGCCTATATTTAACGGTTATTGCTTTCAGCGCCATCTAGCAATGCTATTTGTAACTAAAACTGAGAATCGCAGCATAAAAACTCCTGACATCTTACATAACACTCCTGCAAGAATTTTTTTAATATCTGTCACCGTTTGCAAGTTATTGAATTTTAAAATCCATCGGTCATTTTTGGGACACCCGGTATATATAGATACAGTGGAACCCCGATTTTACGTTTTTTATGGGACCAGCAGTAAAAAACGTACGAAACGGGAAAACGTAAAATCGGGGTCAAATAGAGAAAAATAGTTCAAGAAAACAAACAAAAATAAACTTACCAATATCTCATTAGTACTTTAAAAAATCTGTTATTTTTGACTGCTTTTACTTTTTGTGTACTAATTCACATATACTGTTTTCGATACATGCGAATTTTTGCAAATTTTGTTCTTGATTTTCATGTCCTATTAAAAATTTCTTTAAAATTTTTAA
The DNA here is from genome assembly GCA_963932465.1 of Maratus speciosus. NCBI lineage: Eukaryota > Metazoa > Arthropoda > Arachnida > Araneae > Salticidae > Maratus > Maratus speciosus. The sequence continues at coordinate 483,249,278 of OZ010797.1, forward strand.
ACTCCCAATGGCCTCTACCGATAAGGGCACGATATCTTCTGGATCTTTATCATCATTCTCACTTTAATTTTGCGAAATCAAATCGGAAATAGTCTGAATATCTGTGGTAGTGATAACATCTTTATCGCTATCAATGTATTCATCAACATTGATTTTTGCAAGTATAAATTCATCCTCTATTGTATACTCTTCCGTAGCGAGCTCCTCTGGCGGCGCTTCAACGTTAATATCAGACTTCAAAAATCCTCCCTTCCGAAAAGCATTTGAAATGCATTTTTCCTCTACAGTATCCCATGCCGATGAGATCAAGTGAAGAGCGTCGAGCACATTTATCTTCGTTTTCCAAGCATCTTGAAACTCACCAGAATCAAGGGGAAAAAGGGCTTTTCTTGCCAGTTGCTTCCTATAATTCATTTTGAAGGATGTGATTATTCCCAAGTCAGAAGGTTGAAGTAAAGTGGTACAGTTGGGTGGGGAAAATTCAATACGCACATTCTTTAAGTTTAGATCAGCATGAGCAGAGCACTGGTATACGAATAAAATTATTTTTCGTTTTTGCAAGCGCATTTTTTTATTCAATTTTCTAGCAAAATCTTCAAAAAGATTTAGGTTGATCCAGGCAGACTGGTTGGCATTATAATCTGTAGGTAAACTTTTGATGTTTTTGAAGCATCGGGGCATATTGGATTTACCAATCACAAAGAGTGTTAGCTTCTCCGTTCCGTCGTACATAACAAAACTGTTATCGCATTTTTGATAGCTTCCCACCACGATACTTTTCTCCTTTCATGGTGTATGTTCTATCATGGAAGAAATTAAAAAACAATCCAGTCTCATCTGCGTTAAAGATGTCTTTTTTTTAAATAAATACACACAAGAGAAGGCAACGTTTTTTCCATCCACTCCTCAACGATCGCAGTATTTACTGCATCTGATTCACCACAAATAAACTTGTAAGACAAATTATGCTTCTTCTTGAATTGGTCGATCCAACCGTTGGATGCCGTGCAATTCTGCATTTCAAATCGAGAAGAAATTTCAAGCGCATTTTCTTTCAAAATTGAGCCACTGGTTGGAATTTTGGCTGCACGGGCTTGTTTAAACCACTCGAACAAAATCTTTTCAAGTTCTTGAAAAGGAGAGGTTTTCAATGTTTTTCTTTTCTTTGACAAATTTCCCAGTGTTTCAGATTTTAATTCCACAGAGACCTATTGTTTTAGGATGCTTTGTAACGTGGAATAAGCGATGAGGGATAAAGGGGATATAAGATATATAAGGATAATAAGATAAAGGGGCATAAAATCTCAGTCATGTTCTTTAACGAGCAAAATCGGACCAAGGGGATGGTAATAGGGAAAGGTTTATGTGAAAATCGAAAAAAAAACCCATAACTTCTTAGTTATAATGCATATCGAATCAGTTTAAATTTATTATTACTTCTAAAAAAGGGGCCAAAAATTTATGCATGACAGATTTTTGAGGAAATAAAAAATGGGCTCAAGGGGCAAAAACAAATAGGATTTTGGGGAGAAAAAAAAATCATAACTTCGTCAATTCTCTAGATATCAAATCCAATTAAATTTATTATGAATCTTAATATTATCTACAACTTTTCAATTTATAAGTTTTTGATAGGACCAATTCGTACCACAAAAAAATCTTAAATACGAAAACAAAAAAGGGGGTGAGTTGAAGAAGAAAAAATCCATAGCTTCGTCAATTCACAAGATATAAAATCCGCATGAATTTATTATATATCTTCTTAATATTATCTACAACTTTTATACTGACAACTTTTTGATAGGATCAATTCTTACAGCAACAACAAATTAAAAATACATAGCGGTTGAATAAAAAATCATCGTATTAAGGGTGTACCCAAATCAAACTGCTTATTCTCTGACTCATTTTCAAATTCATTTTTGCTCTCAAACGCATCCAATTCTTATTCAGAAAATATATAATGAGCCGTAATGGTCGATTTTTTGATAGAGACAGAATATATTTCTAAAAATGATATCAAATTCAGCATTTTGAATCGAATTTCCCGAAGCGGTTGTGTTGGAAACGAAAAATATCGTCCTACTGAGAAAATAATTGTTTATAAATCAAGATCTAATTAATTGAACGAAAAAAAATACACAGGTCGCTTAAAAGTCTCTTCAAAAATCACGTCACCAAGTTTCGTGTTTTTTCTTTTAAAATGAATCTGAAAATGTGTGAGAAAATTTCGAGTTCTTGAGCATGGAAAAGTATATATTTTTTAATACCGCCTTAATATGATTCTGATAAAACCAGCTCTTATATAAAAATGAAATTAAAAACTCGTCAAAAGCGACCGGATAAAATTGTTAAAGTGGGTTGATCTCTAGTCATGATTTATTTGTTTGTGTTGAAATTAGGGCTTAACTTCGAAATCTACCTGTGCCTGTAGGCCGAGCCGGCAGGGATTTTTGAAAATGGAATGTGTAGCATTATACTTCAATTTCAGGATAACAAAAATATTTCCATTATGTTATGGCAAATCAGGAAAAATCATTTGCGGTTTCTAATAATGTTACACTATTTTAACAATATTGAAATTGGTGTGCATTCCTAAAATGCTTTATAAGATACTTCCAGAATAAAGAAGAGTACATAGCATCTATGTGTCCGTTTACCGAGACATCTAAAAGAATTCGGTTATACTAACGTCTATAACCGATAATCCCTGAAAGTACGTTCTGCGTTTTGAGTTTAATCCCTTAACCAAATTTTAGTATAGTACGTGGTGCGTGTAAATTCTATGGCTCATATTCTCACACAAAAAAATCGTAAGCATTGCTGTCTATGAGTTCGAATTGCTTTGCGTTTCTTTAAAAAAAACTTTTGTTATGCATGTATGTTTCAGCTTCACTACACTTAGTTAGTATACGTTAAGATATGCTTGTATATGTTACGGGGCCCACCCGATTTTAGGCCAAACTATTCTAACGCATGTAGGATAAATGCGTTTTTCCTAGTCCAAACTAGTTTATTCCAACGCACATAGGATAAATTAGTTTGGCCTGCTATTTACTGGTCTGAACTAATTTTGCCTAGGCCAATGTAGATTATCCTAGGCCAATTCAATTTGGCGTACTGTTATTTATCCAAACGACCGTCCCGGCTCCAACATTGTGCAAAGTAGTATTGCCATCACTCCTGTATAAAATACAAGGGGTGATCAAATGAAAAGGTACGAAACGACATGGTGGGTACAAATGTAGACTTTATTCAAAATATTCACCATAGACCTGAGCACAACGATCCCACTGATGAACAAGCCGCAGGATTCCTTGTTCCCAGAATTCCTGTGGCCGTGAAGAGACCCAGTCCTTCACAGCGTCCTTGAGTACGTCGTCCGAGTTGAAGGGCTTTCCTTTCAGTTGTTTCTTCAGTGGACCAAACACGTGGAAATCGCAGGCGACATGTCCGGACTGTAGAGCGGATGGTCCAACGTGTCCCACTTGAACTGGTCTGGGTCATCACCCAGACTCTCACGGCCTGCACGAAAATGGGCACTCCATTTTCTGACAGACTTCTCAGAGACAAATTTCCCCCCGTAAACTGTCACCATCCGGCGATGAATAGCTGCCGGTTTCTCACCTTTCGGTGTCAGAAATCGGATAACACATCTCTGCTCCTCAATCGTCGAATTTTGCAACGTGAACGCCATCCTGTCGGCATACGGACTGCCGCATCATTTGGACGCCGCTTTTGATAAGAGCCTCTGCTCTCTACTGCGCATGCGGGCACCCGCGCATGCTCCGATCCCAGTCAGAGACTCCAATCGCATCCCGAGATGTCTCGCTACGTTCTCCTATGGTGAAATATGCAAATATTTAACTGTTACGTTTTTACGTCGTTTCGTACCTTTTCATTTGATCACCCCTTGTATTTTATCCGATCAGGGGGGGAGCAATCCCCCCCCCCTAATTTTCCCTATTTCGCCGACATTTGTGATTACAAAATAAGTTCCATATGGTTGATATTAGTTTTAAAAATACTATGAGCTTTAAAAATATTTATGCGTAGAACATATCTAATTAAAATTAGTTACAAAATATGTTCCATATGCTTAATATTCGTGTTGAAAATACTATGAGCTTTAAAAATATTTCAATACTGATATAGAACATATTTCATTAAAAATAGTCGCATTATGCAAAAGTAATTTTTCCTTTTGTGGATCAGTCTATTACGTCTTCTAGCTTATAACTAAAAGTTTTAGGCTAAGGCTTACTGACTTTGGCCCATGTCTTAGCTTATGTCTAATAAGAGCCAGCAACTTCCGTTTTTTCATAAGTGAAAATTGACAATCACCTATTAATGCAATCTTTTTACGAAAGGATAGCAAATCAAATTTACAAATTTTTCATAAGTAACAAACATTATATTATTTATGACTTGGTACGCATTATAAAGCTACTCACATCTTAATACGTTCTCACATATGAGTACAAACTAAACTGCTATGGCACTTCGTATTACAAAGTAATAATCTCTTCTTACGAGACATTTCTTGCAATGCACACATTTTCATACAACTGCAGCTAACTTGACCCGTAGAAACCGAATATCTGATTGCAGCACTCATCAGAGAAATTTCATTGTCTTTCATAACTTCTCCTTTCGACAAAAATTTCTGTGCACATGTGTCAAATTCTGATATTAGTAGGAAGCTAAAAAACTTTAAAAAACTGTATAAAAAGGAAGTTACTGTGTGGTATATTTGGTCTTCAAATATAAATACTACACTTTTTACTCAAATAATAAAGTCATTTAAAAAGATTAGTTCTTTTGACTTATTTTCGATTAAAGGTTAATAGCAAGTAGCAGCTGATTGAATTTCAATTGAAATTAATTTCAATTAGGTTGAATTGCAAAATAATATTTTAATAACGTTACACATTTATCATCATCATTTTAGTTTCTATTCAATCCCTGCACACAAATTTGAAAAATTTTAAGTACTTTTTTAAAAAATTCTGTCCCATGTCTTTTATTTTATTTTGACCTAGTTGTTTTATTTTTTACTTTGAAATACTAATCAATAATTAATGAATCCTGTAGATTCTTATCTTTTCTCAAATTTACGATAACCTCTCCCCAATTCTTTGATCCACTAGCACTTAATTTAAAATCTTTAACTCTCATTAAAAAGAAAAACAAATCTCCAATATTTATTGCCTTGATATTACAATAAGTGAAAGATCAATCGTCGGACGCATCCCCCTCTTCGTTATTTTCTTCCTTTTCCATCACGGATTTTAATAAAATTCTTCTATTTTTGAAATTAGCTTAAATCCTTTATCTTATTTTGGAGAAAAAATCTGTTATTAAAATATCCCCTGACACGTTCGCTAACTGGCGACCACTTTATTCTATGACGACTGGCGAGAGAATTGACAGCGCTTTCTGTCTTTCGCCAACTTTCCAATTAAGGGCTCAAAACGTGAGTCTTTTTCATAAAGACATCAGGCTGGTCGTTTGGATCAATAACAGTACGCAAAATTGAATTGGCCTAGGCTAAACTAGATTGGCCTAAGCTAAACTAGTTCACACCAATAAATAGCAGGCCAAACTAGTTTATCCTATGTGCGTTAGGGTAAACTAGTTTGACCTGAAATCGGGTTTGGCCAGTAACATGTAAGTAAATTCATATGCAAGTTTACGCAAGAAACTGAATATAATAATATTTATAATAATCGGAGGAATTGACAATTTAGTTGTGTTATAAGTTTGTAATCTGAATTGAATTTTAGCTTAATATGTAGTGTATATAAAAATTTGTAGATCATACACAAGTCTACACAAAATATTTCAAATCCGCGTATATGGTGATCGCTGCACTCTACATAAAAACGACATTTTCAAAACTGAGCAAAAAATACTCAAATCTGAGAATGCCGCATAGTTCAAATGGCTCCGAATCAATATTACTCAAGTTTGAAAATCATATATACTCATTTCTGAAAACACGGACATACTCAAATATGAGCACATGATGTTTTATTCTTGAGTGTGTGCATACTCATACTTGAGTATGTCTGTGTTTTCAGAAATGAGTATATACGACTTTCAAACTTGAGTAATTTTTATTCGGAGCCATTTTGACTATACGACATACTCAGATTTGAGTATTTTTTTTAGCTCAGTTTTGAAAATGTCGTTTTTAGAGTGTACGCAACATGGTACATAGCTAACCCTAATTTTAAGACAACTTATAGAAATTAAGTGTGCAAACAATAAAAATAGGAATAAATATTTCGAAACAACAAAACTAATGAAATTACCTTAAACTTTTTCAATGAAATCTTGCAAATTCCACCTGTGAAGTCGTTCTTTTACCAAGACATACATTCTTCGGCTTTGAAGGCTTTAAAAAGCAAACTCTACGCTTCTGCCATCACATTAGGAAGGCTTTTGAGTGTTCTTCCGCGATTACGATAAAAATGTAGTTCGCCACATTTCATGAAATAAAATATTATTGAAAGGACCGTTTTGTTTCAAATCATAACATATGAAATAATATGAATAAAGGCAACTACACTGGTGAGATTTATTACATTTAACGAATAAAGTGTAATTTTGTTTGAAACTGAGTATTTCCCGTATTTCAGAATTGAAAGCATTGGGTCGTCATATTTGAAACTAAGCGTTTATAAGAAAATGATAACATCGATTTGCTCATATTTGAAAGTGTCATTTTTCTTAGTGTAAATAAAACATCAAACGTGTTTTGGGTTTTGTAGCTGAATTAAAATTTAGCAAACCACGTGGAGAGTTAAAAAATGTACATCATTTGCACGGCTGCTCAAAAGAATTCGAATATCTTACCGATTGCGGGTCTAATAGTTAAAAGAGGGTATCCAACTTAGCTATGCGTTTTCTAAATTGCTTATTTAGATAACTTATATTACCTTATTAAATAATGAAGTTTTGTTACATTATCCTGGAGATGTTTCGTAATCTATGCGTGACGGGGGATTTTTCTTTCTTTATTTTTATTTTTATTTTTTTAAGCCGCCTGCGCATCAATGTAAACAGTTTTACAAGTCATATAGCTACTATAAAAATCAGTTAAATTTTCGCACAATTCCCTATCGCATTTTACAATGCAGATAATATTTGAAGCCATTTTTATTAAAATGTAACATAATTTCTGAAATAAATTTGAACATTTTTATGATACCGAATTTAAAATTACAGAAATTGGTGGATACATTAGGTTAATTATTTTCCACTAATTTTAATTCGCTGTGAATGAAGTCTTTTTCGAGAAGTATGCCGTTGAAAATTATTGAGAAATTTATAGGGGAGACTAAGGACGATTTGGCCATAGGGGAGGCTTGGACCACCCTTCAGTTTTCATATATGAGATAATTTCAGAGTTTTGCCAAAAGGTGGCAACCAAAGCTACTGAAATGCTCAAACAATAGTCTTTGTTTCATGCAGATAACTGAAAAAGGTGTGGAAAAATCTATTGTGAAGAGTTTTCAGCTTAAAATCTTTTATTTAGAAAAAATTTGTAAGCTTTTTTCATATAAAATATATAATACAAATTTAAGTAAGTAGGTTTTATGTAATGCAGAAATATTATGATTTCATTCCAGGCATAAAGATTGTACAATAAATTAGGCTAAACATGAAGTGCTAAACTTTAAAAAATGTCTATGTGGGGAGGCTTTACCCAATCAATGTGTGAGAATGTTGACCAAATGGTCAAAGCTCCCTTAATTAAGTGTTTTGGGAAATATTTTTATTATACAACGTACATAATGAAGGGTTAATAGTAATACATCTAAAATAATGTACATTTATTCTGTCAAGCTACAGTAAAATTGGGTGATAGAAAGGAAAATGTTTAAAATTGATTAACGGATGATGTGAAATTTCACTCGCTTAATATCTTCCGACTATTCCCAGCCCAAATGTTTCAATAAAATGAGTAAAATACATATATTTTTTCAAATTATGCTTTTCTGCACAACATAGATTGGTTAGTTAAACCACCATTTTCATTTTTTAATCATAATTCAAAAACTACTCGGAAGAAAAACTTGAAATTGAAAATTTACATAAAGCAGAATATACTAAATATAAATCTATCAAAAAAAAAAAAAAAAAAAAAAAAAAAAAAAAAAAGGGACAGTTGGCTATTTTTTAAAATTCAGATTTTTTGATTGGTACCACTTTTTTGAAAAGGTAAAATTCCGTTTGTTTTCGCTTTAACTTTTCCCTTTTGTTTTTTAATGTGTCATTAAATAAGTCGAATTTTACCATTTCAAAAAAGTAGTGTTAATCAAGAAATCTAAATTTAAAAAAAGTAGCCCACTGGTATCACAGTATAAGATCTACAAATTTCTATGTAGACCACATTGTTTAAAAAATAACTCGGGTACTAAACGCATAAAATATTTAAAAATTCACAGCTCGTGGAATGTAACTTGAAAATTTTTATGTCGCACTTGATCTATAATTACACCCCAAATATTGAGCTAAATTTTATTCTGCCAAGATGCACATAATACAACTTAAAACGTGTTTCCAATCAATTACCATCTTTAGATGGCAATATATTCAATTGTTTTGTGTATCTCGTACTATTTTCTGGACAGGGAGTCTAACTGTGAGTTTGCCGTTAAGTGTCTGCGTAAGCGGTCGAATTGCGCACCGCAAAGCTATATCTAGATACCACGTTCACAACTACCGGGTGTCCCAAAAAGGACTGACTGATTTTAAAATTCAATAACTTGCAAACGGTGACAGATATTTAAAAAATTCTTGCAGGAGGTTTATGCATAAGGTCAAAAGTTTTATTACAGAGATTTTCAATTTTAGTTCGATTTACAAACAATAGATGGCGCTGTAAGCAATAGTCGCTAAATACAGGCTCGATTTTTGGTCCTTTATCTTGTTCCATGCAGAAAAAGGAGATGGAAATGTATTATCCGGGCCACGAAGTACCAGAAATCGAGGCTGAATTTAGCGTCTATTGATCGCAGCGCCATCTATTGTTTGTAATTCAAACTAAAATTGAAAATCACTGTAAAAAAACTTTTGACCTTGCATAACCCTCCAGCAAGAATTTTTTTAATATCTGTCACCGTTTACAAGTTATTGAATTTTAAAATCAGTCAGTCCTTTTTAGGACACCCGGTATAATTGTCGCCGTTGTTAAATAAAGAAAATAATAGTATAGGAATTTTCTGGTATGAATGAGAAAATGTTCTATTCACAAGCGAGTGAATAGAACTTTAGTAAGCACACTGTGCATAGGAGAAATAACGTAAAATACAAAATCCAAAAGAAAGCTAGATTGTGGAGTTCCAGTTATGGGTCATTCCATGTCAATTCAACCAAATTTTTTATGGTTTGTAACCCGACCCCCAGGGATTTGGATGAAACTCGGTGTATATACTAATTCTATCATGATATGAATACATCAGAAAATTTTCCTTCCTAGACCTCATAGTTTGTGAGATATGGGGGGTCCAATTTTTGGATTTTTCTCAAATCGCACATTTCTGAGTCCGTATTTTTAGACTGCAGTTCCATTTTCAAAAAATTGTTTCTCTGAATCTAAAATGCGAATCATCTTAAAAATATCACAGTAAGTACATCAAAAGACGCAGATTTTAATTAAAAAAATATTTAAAAAATTAATTTTAAATATTTAGGGCCAAAAAATTAAACCAAAGTTGAAAGTTATGGTTATTTTTCCAAATTTTTGTGATTTTACGAAAAAGGCTCTACACAAAAAGGCAAATGAAATTTCCAATTTCTTTTTGTTGTAAATAAAAGTTTACACTTTGGGCTTTCTAGTTATGAAATAAAAATGATGTCTTTCTCATGACTTATGCAAAATTTTGCCTTGTTTTTGGGAAACTGCACCAATCAAGAAAAAAAATCTCTGCCTAATTTTAGCTGAGGTACCTAACTAACTACAGTGGTTCCTATGACTTGTTGAATATCTTATTCAATGTTTCTTTCTTCCTTTCTTTTGCAAAGTAAAGTTTTTGCTTTTTTTTTTCTTTCTTCTGAGTAAAAGGGGGTGAAAAAGTCTATGACTGCAGTCTATCCTCCCTCCATTAAATTTTGTGCATAATCCCTATGTTTCCGTTATTTATTCATTCATATATTTTATTTTATTATTAGCATTTTTTTTTTTAATTTAAACAATCCCTTAATTTTGTGTTTACAATATAACTGTAAACAAAAAATCTTTTGTTGATATAGAATAAGAAAATGCAATAATGACTTTTTACCCATCAAATTTTCAATATGTTTTTTTCTGTGTGTGTATGTGTGTTTGAATTAAAATATTTTATTTATATTTAAAATTCTTTTAAAACTTTCTATCTTATTATCTTGGATAATTTTAATCATTTTAAATATGTTTTTTATAGTTTAAATACCTTATATTTAACAAAGCCTAGTTCATTTCTACAGTATGAAACATATTTTTACACCTGCCTTGTATAAACAAATTCTGACAAAGGCAGGATAAAATTATTTAGTTAAGGCAGGTGTTTTCGAATCTGTTAATCAAATTGTTATTAGTCTGCTGTTTCTCATAATAGAAGGGGTTATATTTTTCCTTGTGCTGCAAATGAAAATAATAGGTGAATTTGAAGTAACTAATTATGCTGCAAGACCGTCATAACAACTTCTGAGAGAAAAGAGAATCTTGTCTATGCCAGAAATAAGAAAAATTAAAGCCACAGCTACAGGTCCAGAAACAATTGAACTAATTGAAAAGTTTTATAATTGTAATGAATATTGAAGAATCATGACTGGAAAAAAATGTAGTTAGCATTGCTAAGAATGTACTATGCACAAAAGCGATTGATATTATGTGTATCTATATGAGTTGTATTCTCTTTTTAAACAGGAATTTCCAAAAACTTGAGAATTATAACTCTAGGTATTTAATCCAGTATTAGCAGCACTGTTCATTTAATTGAATTTGTGACAAGCTAAGTGAAATATTTGGAAAATGTTATTCCACTCTTTTATAACGAAAGCTAAAGATAATTTCCTAAAAGAAACTAAATCAAACTTTGGCCCTCAAAAAGCTGTCGTTTTGTAGGATTTCAGCAAAAATTTTACTTTTCTTATTCAAAATGAGGCTTAAAGTTACCATTGGACCAAAGAAGCTGCACTCTTGATCCAACTGTTATATGCACTCTATCTCTCAGTATTAGATTATCAGCAAGCAATATACACATTTTATCTTATGATATGCAACATGATGTCACTCTTGTGTGTTTAACATAGAAGGAAGTGATAGCATTTGTAAAAGAGATATTTCCTGATGTAAAAAAAGTCCTTGACTTTTGTGATGGGTGCTCTGGCAATATAAAAATTGCAAATTTTCATAAACCTTTACCAAAATCAAGAGAATTTACCCTTAACATATTTAAATTCTTTTCTGGGGGGTGGGGGGAAGGAGGGGTGATAACCACCGATTTAATGTTTTAGATACTAAATCACGAAGATCTTCTAATATACCGATGTTTTGTTGTGTTATTATGTTTGGAGTTACAGTAAGATAGGAAAATTGACATATATATTAGAAGGCTCTTAATGTTGCTTATTCATAATAAATATAAATTTTAAATTGCACAAAAAAAGAATGTTGCAAAATAAGTCTGAGCGATACTGCAAAAGTACATCATTTATTTCTATATTTATATTTAGCTCAGTTATATTTTTGAATTTCAACCTTTTAAATATAATGTTTATTCTGATTTTTTAGCTTTAAAAATTAGCATATAATTTAACAAATTCTTTATTTGTTACATAAAAAAATTACAACAATCTAAATCTTTAAATTATTTATAAGCAATTTTATTTAATGTATTAGATTTAATTAATGATTATTTCAGTTTTAATAAAAATGAAGTTTTTCTCCTAGCTTATGTAAAATTTTGCCCTGTTTTGGGAAATTGCACAATTCAAGAAAAAAAAATATCTCTAATATGTCTAATTTAAACTGTGGTACCTAAATAATTACTGTGGTTCCTATGACTTGTTGAATTTATTTAATATAAGGGCTTCTTTTTTTTATTTACAAAGTAAAGTTTTTGCTACGTTTTTTCTGAGTAAAATGAGAAAAAAATCTATTATTTCAATATCTACACCCCCTCCATTAAATATTGTACATATTCTTTACATACTACCTTTGTGAAAGTATTTATAGAAATGCTATACCACTGAATCCAATGATAGATGTACATTTATGTGAAAAACATATGCGATAAGATTGAGAACAACACAATTTCAGATAATGTGTGATATGTACCAGTAACATACAAATTTTCTACTGTTATAAAAATAAATAAATCAGTCTGATTTTAAAGGTTCATTTTAGGAAATAAATCAAAATGATTAATAAATTTATATTTAAAATATGCAGCAATTATTTAGGTACCATAAGCAAAGTTAAAGATATTTATCTCTTGATAGATACAGCATCCCAAAATAAGTCAAAAAGTTTGCATAAGCCATGGGAAAGACATACGTTTTTTTCGTAAATAGAAAGCCCAAAGTGTTAACTTTTATTTAAAACAAAAAGAAATTGGAAATTTCATTTGCCTTTTTGTGTAGAGCCTTTTTCGTAAAGTCACAAAAATTTGGAAAAATAACCATAACTTTCAACTTTGGTTTAATTTTTTGGCCCTAAATATTTAAAATTATTTTTTTAATTTTTTTTTATTAAAATCTGCGTATTCTTATGTACTTACGGTGATATTTTTAAGATGATTCGCATTTTTGATCCAGAGAAACAATTTTTTGGAAATGGAACTGCAATCTAAACATACAGACTCAGAAATGTGCGATTTGAGAAAAATCCAAAAATTGGACCCCCCATATCTCACAAACTATGACGCCTAGGAAGGAAAAATTTCTGATGTATTCATATCATGATAGAATTAGTATATACACCGAGTTTCATCCAAATCCCTGGGGTTCGGGTTACAAGGTCTGGTTGAATTGTCATGGAATGACTCTTATCAGAATGACTTGTATTAACCTTTTCCGACACGGAATATATTCTGTTCGCAAAATGACCAACTGAATGTCTGCACCAAAATTTACCAACGGACTTCTTAGAAATAAAAAATCTGTTCTATTAAACATTCATTACAAAAGCAAATTTTTCTTTTAATATTCTTGGTGTAGTTTGTAAATGTGGAATTAAAATTAGGTGGTCCCGCAGTGGGACTACTGTGCCGGGAAAGGTTAAAGTCTTGCGTATGCGTCCCTTTTAGGGTCCATTTTATTTTATTCTTTTCCTACCAGAATATATTACTAGTAAACTTTGCCTTGCCAAATAGTGGAAGACTGAGAATATATTTTGGGAAATAAAGATAAAAATAGTATAAAGAATTTCTGCGATTAGAAATTTAAATGTGGTTAAATGACGCCCTCCTGAAGGGGTACCATTATTGACTATATTTTAATGATTTTTTATTGAAATGGACTTTGCTTTGTAATCTCAATAATTCATCTCCGTTTACGCCGTTAATGACGTTAAGACGTAAAACCAACCCACCATTTCTTATTTGTAGTTAACATTAAGGTCATCCATTAACTCTTTCAAGGGCGGTAGTATGTTTATGAGACCACTTAATTTTAATTCCAAAATGACATAATGGCAACATAATTTTGATATAAAATTTTTTGTTTATAATGTGTATGATATATAGCCTTTTTTATTTAAAAATAAATTTATTCTTAAATTCCGGTGTTATTCATTCATTTCAACACTTTATGTATAAAGTGCTGTGCCACTGAAAGGGTTAATGCGAGTTACTCATCGGATAGTACGGGCAATTTTTCCACATATTGACCAGACAGAATGAAAATTCTGTACTGAATTTAAATGAAAATGAATACTGAAAGATTAAGAAATTGTCATTGACAGTGATGAACAGAAAGTAAACATTCCACACCAAAAACGTTAACCCATTTCTGCCGTAATCTTTGTTTTCTCAAATTTGTTGGTAAAATCACTATAAAATGTTGCAAAATGCACTGGAAAAATACTAAAAAAAATTACGCTAAAATATTTTTGTATTTATTTGATAAAATGTAAACCTATTAAATATCGGCATATCCATATGTGGAAAAACGCATAATTATATGTCATGTCTAAATTTATATAAATTAATCTTTTAAATTGCATATTATATACTATAATTAGTACTTTTATGAACTATTAGAAGTTTATTTCTTTACAGAGACTAATAACATTATAACTATTATTAATGATAAATTAAGAATTATCGTTTTTGAGGCTAAAAAACAGATTATTTCAAAATTATCTTGAAAAGGACTTTACAAAAATAATTGTGCCCTAAATGACTTGTACAAATATATACTCATCTACACATAGTGCCCTATATTTTGTACGCTACAAACATGCAAAAAAAAAATAGGCTATAACATATAATTTCGCGATTTAAAAAAATACGTATTTCAACGAAGTCTACAAGCTAAGATTATGACTTATTTATTTGGATCCTTAATACAAAAAATACATATAAACTTACTTTTTACATTTCGCTATCAAAAATGAAAAAACTATAAACACCGAAAAAAGGCCTTCATTTAAGCAAATAAATATCAATCTTATGCTGTCATCTCTCGGTAATAGATAAAGACATTTAAAGACAATTACTTCATACAATTTTCAGGTTGTAAAGAAGAAGAAAATTATAAAAAATTATTAAAATTCGAAACGTCCCAAAAATGGGATGGTAGGCATAAATTGTTTAAAGTATCAAAAACTGCTAACGACTGTTTAACGATATTTCCAAACTAAATGTGATGTAACAAACCAAATTTTTGAGTCTAATTTGGAAATTGATGTGGTGGAAAAATATTTGTTCATCTATCACAAATAAAAATTACATATTATTTGAAATATACTCTTCATTTGTGTAACAAAGGTAATTCAGGGTACATATACTTTCAGCTGCAATATTATTTATGTAGAAAACTTGACTTATATCCTCTTCAGACTTGAAGCTAATATAATACTACAAATACTCATTCATTGGTTTTTAACAAACTAACTAACATCATAAATGACAGAAAAAAGAACTTTTCTGAATTTGATACTTAAGGGTACTAGTAATTTAGTTCCAAAAATAGGGATATAAAAATACAAATATCCTTAAAATATCAATTTAATTATCACTAACCTACATTCACCCAATCACAAAGTCAAGGTCTTGAAACAACAGGGTTCGTACGCATCAGGGGATTCAAGGGATTTTAGGATTTTTCGTACCAGAAATTTCGTAAAGTACTGGTCGCTATATCTGAAGATAGATTTTTTTCATTAAATAAGGCAAATATTATGTAACGAAAATTCTGATAAAAGGTGCTCGAAAGTCCTTGAAGTGTACGAACCCTGAACAAGTAAATGATTTACAAACATTTAAAACATGTTATTGTAAAGGATTTAAGTTCAATAATTATAAAAATTTCTAAAATTTTTGTCCACCCTGACTTGAAGGCATTTTGCAAACTCAGATAAAAACAACATTTATTTTATGAGGAAAACAGCATAGATGATGCCACTTATTGGTTTGATTTTAACCCCTTCGGGACGGGAGCGTTTTGCGAAATTTTTTATCTTTTGTCACCGCTTTTTAAAAACAGAATTTTGTATCTTCTTGAATCGAGAAAATGCGCTGATTAAATAAGGCAAATTTTACAGTAAAATTTTACTGGTGAGGAAAAACAAGGATTCTCAGTGCTTCATGCGGCACGTATACGTGTCGCTCGTCCCATAGGGGTTAAAGAAAAAAAATATTTCATCTATTAAGAAATAAAGTAAAAATCTAAAATAAAATCAAACAGTTTAGTTTTTATGAGGAAAGTAATAGAGATCCACATATGTGGATCCAAGCAGCCAAGACGATGTACGATTGCAAAAGGTGAGCTTTTCTCATAGAAAATAGTGGTGTTTATCTGACCTAAAGTCAAGGAAATTCCCTGATTTATAGGAACCCTGTAATTTTCTTTGTATGTATGTTATTTTTGCCATGAATAATTTATTCTTTGGTATTAAAACATTGTTCTTAACTTGCTTTTTTGCTAAAATTATTAAAAGAAAGAAAAAGTTATTTCTTTTACAGGTTAGTATTTTACAGAGTTTTTAGTCTGTTATCACCCGTTTTTACAAACAGAAATTTTTGCCTATTTTAAGCGGAAAAATCCCCTGGTTAAAACAAAGTCAAAATTTACAGTAAAAAATAACAGGTGGGAACAGATATTCAAGGATTCTAAGCACCTTATGTGACGCGTATACTCGACGTTCGTCCTCAAGGGGTAAGCAGACTGTTGGAATCCGATTTATTTTCTGTCAAAAATTTAATTTAATTTACTTAACGCAAAAAAAAACTTTTACACCATACATCATACCTTTTACATCGTATTGCGGATTTCGATTATTTCAGACGAAATATAGCTTAGATCTTAAAAGTCTGTACTAACGGAAGTTCACCGTAGTTACTACATTTACTATTTTAAACTATATTATATGCAAGCATCTTTGTGAGGAAACGTATGAATTAAATTGCGCTATGTATTAAGTTTTCAGACAGTTTATCTCCGACTTATAATTGGAAATACGTTGTTAAGATTTAGCTTCACTGTCTAGACATTTAATTATTGCAACTTTTTGGTACAAGTTGCTTTCTGGAATGCCTTGTTGATCCTGGGGAAAACAACGTTTTGGAATGGAACAATGGAACAAACAAGCAGGTGTGTGGATTCCCTAGTTGCATGGCAACTTTACATCCAGGCTAAAAATATATTGTGTTACAATGCAATGGGAGCCTTGGAAAAAAGAGCGTTTAAACGCGGCTAGTAGCCACGAAAAAATGGAGAGTAAAAGCTAAAGAGATAGACAATTTTTAAGAAAAAATTGTTAGTAGAACTAGTGGAAAAAAAAAAAAAAAGTTCCATATGATCCACATAAATGTCCAGGACAGGCGAAAAAGCTACCAAAGGAAGCCCCATAAAAAAAAGACTCAATTCAGAGACCATACATTTAATATAGCTTGTTATGTAAAAAATTTAACACAGTGAATAAAGAAACAAAACTAAGTATTTACATATTTACAATAGAATTTAAATTACTTTAAGTAAAAAAGATTAATAATGTAAGAAAAAGCTACAGTGAGGAGAGTTCAAACCAAATAAACAGTTAATTGCAAAAGCCGAGGGGATCAAACAACAGCAAGAGGACGGCGTCCGCCCAGTCAAGTAATTGAGGAGAAAAAAAAACATGAGAATGAAAGAAGTAAGAGTAATATCATAAGAAGAGCATAAAAATACAAGAAAAGAAGTTTTTTTTTTTTTTTTTTTTTTTTTTTAATAACTTTTTTATTAATTTAAACAATTGTCTGGTAAAATTTCCGGTGTTAATTATTTCGAATATTCCAGTTTGAACAATTAAAAATTAAAATTTACCCTAAATCAGGCTATTTCAAAATATAATATATATTAATTGGTCTAAGTGGACCTCGGATGAATATCATAGTGCTAAAATTTGTCTTTCTTATGATAAAACAAGTTAGACATTACAAACATAGAATAAAACTTATTTGTAAGAAAATACTACATTTACAAGGTTCGCACACTCCTTGGAATTTCCAAGGACTCTGGCACCACTATTAAAGATAAGAAAATTTACATTTAACTTTTAAAAGATTGGATTCGAAATCACCGCCTTTATTCACAGATTTTGCACTATTCTTCTGCGGTGAAATACTTTGAAAATACTGTTAAAATTTAGTGGTAAAACTGTGCGAACCCTGCATTTACCAATACCTTCCGTCCAAAATTTACTCCTGCCATATATTTTTAAACATTGCGAAACAGGCAAAATTATTCTAACTGATTTTTTAAAAACATTCTAAAAATTATAATTATATTGAAGACGAGATAATAACAAATATAGTATTTATTTTCAAAAAGTAAATAAACATTTATGAAAATAAAGATAAATAAAATGATCATTTTAAATCTTATTGAAAATAATTTACTGAAATAAGCACACATAAAATTTAACAACACGTAGAATTTAATAATTATACTGGAATAGTTCTACAACGATCGATTTCGTACAGTATTTTTTGGACCTATATAATCTACGAATTCTACGTTGGTCGTTGGTTGTGTTTATGACGGCCAATTATCAACACGAGGGATATAGGCCCTAAGTCTGGGAAGTGCCCTCCGTGGGGGGTCTTTCTAAGGGTACCTAACCCGTATTTACAAGTGAAAATACACGGTTCGAAGAAAACCACGAAAACTCCGAACGATTAGGACGACGGGCGCGATTGGGTTCGACCCCAGCACCTCCCGTCTACCAGCTTCGAGAGCAGAACCTCTCGGCCACTGGTGGGGCCTACGAATTCTACGATCGGGCAAGGTAAAGACTCCGACTTAAATATTTTAGTACTAAACTCCATATTCATCCTATACCGAAAATATAAAGAACATATATCCTACAAGAGTAAGAACTTACACTAATCAATCAAAGACTTCACAAGCTAATGGTAAACAAATGACAACGTTTTCTAAAATTTTCGGCAGCATTTCTGTATTTTAAAATTATTGTATACACAGGGCAATTCCACAGAAAATTCTAATTTTTTTTGTGGTGGTAGTGGTAAGGGGGAATAAAATTTATATTACGTTTAATTTAAAGGTATGATTGGAAAGCTTGATATTTATATGTTCTGCAATAAATCCTAATTAAAAGGCATTGTAAATTACTGTTTACAAACTAAGTTAAGTACCGTTATTGTCTTTGTAAAGTCATAATGTTACGTCAGTTACATAATAAAGGTTACACCAGTTACATGTGTAAGTGCCATTTTTTCTTCTTTTTTGTTCAGAAATTAATTAAACAACTTACTGTTATAATTTGCCATTACTTAGTGTTATTGCGAATATTAAATCACTTTTTTAACGGGATAGTTCTGATAATTTTTACACTTCAATTAAGGCAGAAATTTTTTTGGTCTATTTTATGTTACGTCAGTTATAGAATTTTGAATTGCAATTTTTGGACTAAAAGAGAGAGATTGGAATAATCTGCAGATATCTGGGTATTAAGTACTTAGTAAAAAATATTTTAAATTGTAAAAATTTCCTCTAACTTTATTAGTAAATTTTCTACACAGTTTTGAAAATAAAATTCGATGATCAAATGTTATGTCAGTTACGATGGAATTGACCTACATATATATTTAAAAAAATCTTGCTGGAGGGTTCTGTAAGATGTCAGGAGTTTTTGATTACTGTGATTCTCCATTTTAGTTTAAAATAGCAGCGGCAGTGGCGCTGCAAGTACTATGCGCTAATCGGGTTTCTCGCTTCTCTCAATATTAATGCGAAAGAAAGAGGTTAAATATATGTATTGGTTCTCAGTCACCAATGGAATTATGTTGTCAGGGATCCACCACATATATTAAACCAGTGGTGGAAAATTGGCGCAGAGGCGGAGCCTATTGACACCACTAAATTTTTATGGTATTATTCAGTTTAATAAAAACTCAGAAATTTGATCATTAGATAAGAGGCAAACTACTACTATAATTTAGTGGTGTCAATAGGCTCCACCTCTGCGCCAATTTTCCACCACTGTTAAACTTCCTTCTCTCGCATGAAAACTGATAGAAAAGAGAGGCAAAAAATCGGCCACGGCTTATTGTTTCCAGCGTCATATCTCGCTGCTATTTTTATCTAAAATCGAGAATCGCAGTAAAGAACTCCTGACATCTTACATAATCCTCCTGCGACAATTTTCTTAAGGGGGTCCGGGGCTAAAAATTCTATTAAAAAATGCATTTTTGTATTGGTTTTTAAAAAATATTGAGTTTTTAGCGTTTAATACCGCAAACCGCATGCATTTATCTTCTTTAGATCCAGAGATATAACTGGATCTAAAGAAGCTTTAACTGGATCTAAATCAGCTTTTAAAAGGTGTTAACCTTTTGCCTTGAGAAGCGATGCATCAGCTGCCCGCTGACGAGAACTTTAGCTTCATTTATCTCAGAATGAATTTTTTCACGATTTGTGCAATTTAAACCCATTAACCCCCTTATTTACGTCTAACAGTTCCACGGTTTGGCAAATCCATGGCTACCACTAAAATTTAATAGAGATTTTCGCCTTGTTTAATCATGGAATTTCGATGATTAAATTAAACTATATTTACTGTAAAATTTTAGTGGTAAGAAGAATTTACATTTGGTTCGATCATCTTACGCGGGCTATACCCGTCATTGTAGGTTAAGGAGTTAAAAGAATATATATATAAGTTGCTTGCAAGATATATGTATGAAATTTTTAACAGAGATTTTATGTTATATGTCCAACAAATTGTGTTCAGGATTTTTAATTTCGAGTGATAATTGTGAAAATATGCTAATGAATGCAAAACCCACTCATAAAAAAACTTCATTTTTTTACTTAAAATTTTTTTATAAAATTTCTAATCAATATTTTAAAAAATCCTGAAGACAAATTAAAGTGACATATTTTCTGTACACAAAAGTGTAAAAATTTTGTAAATCGAGTAAGTACTCCCAGAGTTATATCAAAAAAGAAATATGTTTAAAATTTTACAATTTAATTTTTTTTTAATATTAAAAAATTTTCAGATATTTTTTACATGCAATATTATTATTATATTAAAAGATATTTCAGAAAAAATTTCATAACAAAATCTCTATAAATAAAAAAAATAGAATTTTGAGCCCCGGACCCCCTTAACAAGCTGACACAATTTGCAAGTACTTAATTTTAAAATCAGTCAGTCCATTTTAAGATGCCCCCCCCCCCCCGTTTTGAAAGTTGAAGGATCCTCAAGAAAATACTGCAACCAAATACGAAAAAGTAAAAATGTACATAGTAAATGATCGACCTTTGGATATCTCTCTATTCTAAAAAAAAGTAACTACCGCTGTCACCGCCGCCGCCGCCGCCGCCGGTTTTGAATCTTTTGTGACCGGAGGTCTTTCTTCGTTAATATTAAAAAAACTGTTGCATACAAAAATATGAAAATCGGTAGTATTATAGAAAGATGTTTGATAAACACGCTGATGCAGACAGTTTTCAAATCGAAGAATTATTTTAAGAGATATTTAATGCCAAAGTTGGACAAAATCGTCGCATTAAAAAAGTTTTATAGGAGCAAAAACTGTACATAGGAATTTAATCATTTTTAGATCATTTTATGCGTCAGAATTTCCCGGTGTGCAGATTGCAGTTAGTTTTTTAATTTGAATAATTTTTCGAGGTTTTATTTCTATTTTAAATTCAAATTTTCAGCATTTCGAGAGATATTTTTTACAAATTTTAGAAAATTGTATTAATTTAAACTGTTGCCAACTGTATAAACAGCGCAAGCAGTAATGTTTGCTTCAAATTAAAAATTTATTTTACACGAGACTATTATAAACAAAAAATATAAAAAGCAGGAACTCATTGAAAATTACGTCATAAAAACTATAGTTACTCGTGAATTTTAAATGAGAAAAAATATTGTAAAATAATAAATTCAGTAACATGCGTTAGAAGTCCTAAATAGGAGAATTTACGTCATATTACACTTATTACGTAAAATGAACAAAAAATAATATTGCAAAACAGTTTTAATTTAAAAATTGCGCGAGACATTTACTTGACATTTTAAGATGATCATAATATTTCATTTCTAACAAAAGTATTTTGACGTGAATATTAAAAAGAGAAAGAAAAGTTTGGTGAAAATTACGTCAGATTATAATTGTCAGATTCAAATTATAATTCAATCTTCCGAAATCTTTTTAAAGGCGATCAAATTAGCGTGCTGTTAGAGTCTGCGGTGTCTGAACGGGGGTTGACGAGCGTAGCTCGTAGGGGGCAGAGCCCCCTAGTCCTATAAAAAGAAATTGCTAAAACTTACTTAAATTCAAGCGAGAAATTTGGAAAGAGGATAACAAATTCTTGCGAATATTTTCTCCTAATTAGTGTATGCTTTTAACACTAGAAAGGCCAAAATATTTTACTCGAGTTTTATAAAAGAAGTTGCACCAGTATTTTTATTTAAAACAGTTTAACTTATTTAATTAACTTTTTTTTTTTCTTCTTTGTATCTTTGAAACAAATTTTATAAAGAAACTTCTGGTTCGAACCGAAATATATTCATACGATAGGGGTCAAAATGACCACTCATGGACTTTCTAGTGTTAAAGAAAGAGAAAAAAAAAATAAACGTAAAATCTCACATCTCTGAAGAATGAAATAGTTCAACTATACCCTACAGATGGAGCCTTTCTTTTCAAAAAGAGAACCTTGGTGCATCTGAGTCATAAACCTATAAAAGTACCGTAATTTCGGGTGTATAGCCCGCAGATCAAACAATTCAGTTTGGACCCAGAAATTTTATTCAGTATTTGAAGACCAATATTTACTGTGATCTAAAAAGTTACATTTTATTTTTAAAAATTTCTGGGTCGAAACACGATTGTATGATCCGCGGGCTATACACCGGAAATTACGGTAATTAAAATTTGATGTTTAATAAAATCACACAAAATACAAGATTTAAAAAAAACAGTGTAAACGTTATTTAGAGTAATCCATGAAAGGATTGTATTTCTGTGTATTTAGGTGAAATTGGACGGACGTGAGATATCCGCTTAACAATTTCAGGGCAACGCTTTTCTGATCCAAAAAGGTTGAAATAACTGATTGAAATCACAAGTTACAAACAAATTTATTTGACAATTATCAAAAGGATTTGATCACGTATATCATGAGAACAAAATTGTACTAAAAAATTCTTGGGGGCAATTAGCAGTTTGGGGAAAAAAATTAAGTGTTCGCACCATACAAACGGTGTCTCGGAAACGGTTAAAAGAACATAAAATTGGGTACAGGAGTTCGAATACTATCGAATCTTGAAACTACTCGCTTGAAACTGACCATGTTTCAGATTTTCAAAATATAAAAATAATCAAGTCAAACTGTAAAAATTATATGAGCCGAATGTTCCTTGAAGCCTGGTTTTCGAAATTACAAGGATGCCTTCTCAATGAATCTAGTTTGGTTCCACCGGAATATGCAGTACCGCTGTGACGTATGATTCAAGATATGGGCGTTGGAAGTGTGTTTCAGTTAGAAGTTCCTTGTATGTTAGATATGGCAGTCACCGTTTTTAAAACTTTCCAACATAGTTGAAAAATGTTTATGACTTCGGTTTCTGTGGCCGTCTGGCCGAGCTCTAACTCTCGTAAATATACTCAGATCTCCCTTAATTTTTTATATGTTATTCACGTTTACAATAGGATGATCTCCATTGAAAATGAAGACTGTAGTGTTTATAGATCATTTACAAGGACGATCAAAAGTATTCCGTTACATTATCGCCAATGGGAAAAAACCGTCTCAAGTTCATTTTAATGATGTTATACATTTTCAAACATAATGAAGCTAATATGCATTTATGAAGTGCACTGAAATATGAACTCAGTTGAATATGGGACGAAAAGCAATTATTATTTTTTTACAGGGTCACAAAAAAATTCCTTTGAATGGTCTACGGGGAAAAACTGTTTACAGCGTATTTTAGCTCTGTTAAACTATTCTAAATATAATGAAATTGATATACATTACTGACGCTAACTACAAATTGCTTGTTGAGAACATGACGTGCTTATCATTTATCGTTCATTCACAGGGACACGCAAAAGATTCGGATACATGCACTGTATCCGAAGTATTGTCTACTAACGATAATTGCTGGAAGTGAGATTTCATTTATAGTATGCGTGTTAAACTATATCTTTGCTTACTATGTGGTGTGTATAAATGCTGTAGATCATATATAGGGCTACAGAAAAGAATTCCTAACCATTTCGGCGTATCAGTGTGAATAGCTTAAAGGCGGTTTTTAATTGAGTTATGCACATTCCAGTTGAACTATGTTAAGTATAATATGAGATGTTTGTATAATATAAATAAAATCATATACAGGTCCCGCAGAAAACCTCATACATGGCCTCTTAGGAAAGATAATATCTAGAAGTATGATTTTAAGGGTTTTAATCTTTTCAGCCTAACATCATCACAAATATATATATATTTTTTAAATATTTGTACCATTACTTTTCCAATGTGACTATTTCGCCCACTTTTTCAGCACAAGAACTAGAACATAAAATATATATTTTTTCTATATATATTATATATGCTTATACATAATATATATATAATACATATATAATATATATATAATACATATATAATATATATATAATACATATATAATATATATATAATATATATAATACATATATATATATTTTTATATATTTTCTTTTATATTATTCTTACAAAGGTAGTTTGTAAAACTGCAATCTTTTAAAAACTTGCTGCTTTGAATTTCCTATCTAGGTATAATAATATATGTATGAAACTTGAGCTTATTATGATTATACAAAATAGTTTTACTTCATTGAATATTTCAGTATATTAGGTCTTTCATAAACACATCAACCTTTTTTTCAGTGTAGTTATCTTCTCGGCGTTTTCCTCATAATTGGAATACATGATTTTGTGTAGTGTTCTTCCTAGTACGCACACCTGATTTCTTTGGCTCTTTATCTCCTTACATTGAGTAAATGTAATTTCAGTATTACTTGGACTGATCGTGAGAGCGATTGAATTAACAAAACATGTACTCCAATACGTCTCTTACGTAGGTGTTTGAATGCTTTGAATAGTGCTAAATACTATATGAGAAGCAAGCATTGATAATGCAATAGCTAAGTTAAGAATTCAATTGTTATTAAAATCCGTAAATGTAATAGATCTCATTACAACTTTTGTTTCCCTCCCCTTAATGTCTTTATATAATTATATACCTATATATAATTATATAAAGACATTACTATTATATACCTACATATAGTTTGACCTGAATGGTGTCGTTTATGAAATTCCTTGTAAAGGTTGCAGCTCGATTTACATTGGTGAGACTGGACACTCATTAAATGCTAGACTCAAGGTGCATAAAAATTCTTTTAATAAAGGTACTCTGAATTCAAGATTGGTTGCACATGCACTGGAGTTCGATCATGTCCCCGATTTTGAGAGTGCACGAATTGTGGAAACCAATTGCCTCGTATATTTTAGCCGTATCTTCCTTGAGGGTTGGAGGACTGACTGTTTTAGCTGAATCGCCAATCAACGAAGCAACCCAAGTTCCTGCTGATTATTTTATCCTACTTAGACCGTGATTTTAACAGTTTTTTCGTTTACTGTGGCTCTTGCTGTTTTGAGACTCTGCTCGTTTACTGATGAGGGCTATGAAAATAGCCGAAACGTTTATACATATTTTTAACTATATTTTAATTGTTTTTAATAAAATTTTAATGTGTGTATGTCTGTAGTTATGCAAATTGTGTTAATTATTAAGTAATCCAGACGTAATTATGTATGTATTTTTATACCTATATATAGCTTTTATATTTGTGAAGAATATACCACAAACGAATTTAGAGACTCACTTTTTACTCTTTAGAAATAGGTTTAATGAAATGAGGCTGACATAAAGTCATATGACAAAACTTTCTATATTACAAAGAAAAAAAAATGTATCGTAAGGTTGACGTCTTATGCATGATGTCTTATGATGATGGCAAAGACCCGACGAATAAATTTCAGTTTTACTGCATTTTTTAAATTGTTTAAACATACCATTAATTCAATTTTTACACATTCGAATAGAAAACAAAAGTGTTCTTTTAAATTCATTTTGAAAACTGTATCTAAATTGACTGACTTTTTGTGGCTTTTAAAATAATTTTAAAGCAGAATTTTAAAAAAAATCTATTTCTGTCGCGTAGAGCCAGATAACAAATAAATAACTCGTTTGCACTTAAAACTATATAATTGTTCCGCATTACTTTTCTGCATAATATTTCACAAATAAATTAAAACTTCATAAACAAATAAAAGAATATAAATAATTTACGTAAAATATTTAACAGACATGTAATGGAACTACGCTCTTAAACCACTTAAATAACCAGAATTAAAAAGGACGCGGAAAGTAGCGAAACTATTAGCAAATTCTGCGGATTTTAGCTCACCGCATTCGGTTAATACGAAAATACGTTTTTAATGAATTTCAAAACTTTATTTGAATACGTAATGGATATTTTTTATATTAAAGTGCTCCTTGGTGTTATTCGTAGGCGAACGTCAAATATAATTAAATGGATATTTCCACGAGTATTTGTAGTGTAAGTCACATGCTACGATTTGTGGCTACCAGTATTTTAGAATGGAAAAATGTGACTTATTTTATGAGAGATATCTCATTAATTGAATAAGGCTAAGCAGATTTTACGAAAATAACGGTGGCCAACAAATATAGCAGTTATCAGCTATGTGACTTACACTACAAAAACCCACTGAACTAGCCAAATGCAAAAAATCTGTTAGTGTTTTCAATATAAGATGCCCTAGTTATAACAAAAGTCAAAAATAATTTTAGTGACAAATCTAAGGCGTACTTACAAAATCTCTAAAATAACGAAACTTTCAATCAGCTATAGCTGACTATGCATATCCGCCTTAGGGACATATACAATTTTTATACTTAAAATGGGATCTGCAATCACCAGAATTTTAAAAAGTTCGAAATGTACCACTTTATTAACTCTCCTTTTTAGGTAGATCAAAACCAGGGTTGGCATTAATCGATTACTTTTTTAATCGATTGATTAGTCGATTACAAATTCAATCATACGAAATTGACGCCTAATTCAATTTATCATGATTGAAATTGAAAAAGTAATTGCTCTTTAAAAAGTTTTTTTTATGATTTTTTCAATCTGCAGGAATTCAATCTTGATTAATTTAATCATGATTAATTTAATCATTAATTATATAGATAAAAATTAAATATGACCGCCCTGTTTACTTTCTTAAAAACGCTTTCATTGCTACGAAATTCTTTTTAAGAGTCACTATACGATTTTTTTAATGATTATACAGGGTCACACAAAATTATTCATATAAACCGAGGTCAATATGTTTAAACTATTTACGGGCGTTAGGGGCAATTGAAACCCGCTTAATAAAACTGATATATTCTTTTAAAATTATTTTAGGCAAATAGGATCAATATTATCAATCATTTGATAGTCACAAATCTATGGCGATAGTCCCTGCTCCCTCAAAAACTATACTTCATGTCGGTGCCCCTACCTTCAATGGATGCAGAAGCGAAAAAGTTTTGAAATTGCGATTTTTATTATTTTGATGGGGAGAGAAACTTGAAATTTGCGTGATGGTAATTACTTAAAAGTTTCAAATGCTATGTAAGAACAGTTTCTAAAAAATTCGAAAAAACGGTGAAATCAGCATAAAGTGTTCCAAAAACGTCCTAAATTACGATTTCAATGTAATTGTTAAGGATAGAAAATTTTAATTTGATATGGATGTTACTGTTAAGACTGGTTTCACAGAACAGTTAAAAGGTTTAGATATTTAAAAGGTTGAAATGAATGATGAAAAGCGTTCAAAAAAAGTTTAAAATTACGATTTTTGTGGAAATGTTAAGGATACAAACTTGAAATTATACACGGTTGCTACTTTTAAGACAAAAATATATGCGCCTTACACTTTTTTAAATTGAAATATAAAAAGCTGTGGGAGAAAAAGCGCCTTTTAACGGGAAATATACGAGAATTTCATAAAAATGTATTTTTTGTTCCTTCTTGAATGGTAGTAATTTTCAAGTTAAAAATAGAAAAGATTCAACTCAACTTTTTTTATAAGTTTCTAGTGTAGAAACTCCTAACGGAAAAGAGAATATATATATATATATACATTTAACCATAATTAATGACCCCCCCCCCCCTTGGAGCGATGATATGTCCCCTCCCGGAAGATTTGAGATTTTGTATTTACAATGGTCAAAAAGTGGAATCCCGCCCTCCCCCGGTGCCCCAAACATCCCTCACGGAGAAAAGTGCCTGAATTAAACACTGTTAATGACTAAAAATAAAATCTTGAGATTTGTGTACCAAGTGTATTTCCCTTAATTGCAAATCATTTAAACTTTGAAACAAAATAATAAAAATAAGATACATATATTTTCGTTGGAATTTTAATCTAATTAAATATAAAGAAATGATCTATAAATATTATTTATTAAGCTTACAAATATTTTTACAGTGCACATTTTAGACAATTTTTAAACAGTTTAAAGAATTGAAAGGAAAAAAAAGGGTTCTGCATCAGATAACTGATTTACAGCTGCAAATTGCGTTTAATAAACGTAATAAATTACGCTAAACATACGACATTACGGTAACATACAAAATTATGCTTATATCATAAAAATAAACTTGCAACAAACCGATGAAGAAAGTCTATCGTAAAAGCAAAATGAAACAGTTTGATGTTAGCTTCACATCATAAAAGTGTAAGAATAAATCAAAGGGGATGCTTTGCATCTCCACCCATTCTCGCCAAAGCAAATTTTTGTAGCATATTTAGAGCAATTAATTTAATTAAAATACTCCAAAATTTTCAGGAATATTTTCACAGCACATTTACTTATTTTCCAACATTTTTCAAGGATTTTAATGAATTAAAGTAAAAAAAAAAAATCTTTACGGCATAACTAATTTGTTGCAGCAAATTTTGTGCAAATAACCATACTAAATTGTTGTACATCATAAGAAACTTATAACAAGCTGCAGAAAAAAGAACATTGTATAAACAAAATTCAACAGTTCGATGTTGGCTTTACATCATAAAGTTATAAAAATAAATCAGTGAATTTGCTTTTTATCCCCCCCCCCTTTTTTTTACCAAAAAGAGCTTTCAAAATATACTGACAAACCAGTTAATTTCAATAATGTGCTCATAAAATTCCATTCATGCGAAAAAAATCGAACAATGTTTAATTGTTCTTTAAACTAAAAGCATGTTTGATAATAGTGTATTACTAGTACAACTAATTATTTATTGATGGTACTAATTAACAAAAGTCCTTTTATGACTTTCACATTTTAAAAATCTTCTCGAAATACGCACTCTTTTTTTAAAGGGTCTTTTTTTGTAAAATGAGTAATTTTGTTCGATGTCTTGCAACTGAGCGTTTTATATATTAAACAGATTTAAATGGTTTCGTGAATTGGCCAAAAAAAAAAGCAAATTTTGATTTCGAAACAGTCTCATGTTTTTTTTCAATTAAGTATCAATTTTCAAAACTATAATTTTTTTTTCTGTCATTTACAGTATGTAAATAGTCACTATATCATATGCATACAGTGCAATATGTTTAACACGAAAACGCTTAATATGAAAAATTGGTTAACACAAAATGATATATCGGTCCGAACAGTATACGATGCATTTTAATGCATTTTTATTCTTTTGACACTAAAAAAATTCGCTTTCAAGCAAGTAAGTTTGAGTTGAAATTGGTGAATTTTGTGTTAAAACCACTGAATTTTGGGTGAAAATCAGCGAATTTCGTGTTTTTTGTAAATACTAAATATGATGTTTGATGAAAATCCGTGCAATAATTCTTGAGATACAGCTCTTGCGAAAATCGTGAAAATGCAACACA
Organism: Maratus speciosus; assembly: GCA_963932465.1. NCBI lineage: Eukaryota > Metazoa > Arthropoda > Arachnida > Araneae > Salticidae > Maratus > Maratus speciosus. The sequence continues at coordinate 483,278,979 of OZ010797.1, forward strand.
GCAGCGCCACCTGTTGGGTGATTTATACCAAAATTTAAACTGCACTAATTTATATCAGGGACTAACTAAATCTGAAGTTTGATGAAAATTCGTGCATTTTTTCTTGATTTAGAGCTATTGCGATAATCATGAATAATGCAGCATAGCAGCGCCACCTGTTGGACGATTTTCACAAAAAAGTAACCAGCACCAAACTATATCTTGAAGTAACTGAATCTGAAGTTTTATGAAAATCCGTGCAGTAGTACTTGAGATATAGCTATTGCAGAAATCGTGGAAAATGCCACATAGCAGCACCACCTGTTGGGCGATTTTCATTAAAAACTAATCAGGTCCAGTGTATATCATGGTCTAACTAAATATAAAGTTTTGTGAAATTCCGTGCATTAGTTCTTGAGATAGAGCGCCTACAAAATTTTTGTCACATACAGACTCACAAAGTGACAGAGTGACAGACAGACTCACAGACAGACATTTTCTAAAAACCATCAAATCGTGTTCTGGGCATCCTAAAATGTATAAATCCGTCGAAAATCGGTAGTCGAAAATTTTCACGAATCCAATACTTTCTTCTTGTAAAGATACAAGAAAGTAAAAAAAACAGGGATCCCATTATGTTAATGTCTGAGCGCAGTATGTTTAAGCCTGATAGAAAACGTATAAGAACTGCTAAGCACGAAGATTTAGAGACAGCTTTGCTTATTTGGTTCAAACAAGCTAGATCTCAGAATGTTGAAAAAGACACCTCAAAAAAAGATCTCATTTTTTCCCTCCAAAACAATATTTTGTTTACTTGCTTTTTATCCTAATGGATGCAACTAACTAATAATTTAACAGAAAACCAAAATAAAATTTGACGACGTCAAAAATGTTTCTGAGTTTTGTTCTTTTTTAAAGAATCATTTAACTGCAAATTCTTTTAAAACGAAAAAAAATTTCGGTCTGCTCAGTTTCGTGTTAAACGTATTTCACTGTATACGAAAATCAAAATATATATATATAAATTTACATGTGTAAATAAAATTCATAATCATGAAATAACAATAAAGTTGAACAGAAGAATTGGAAGCTATGTTCTTTAAATTTTGATAACTCTGTTAAAAATGACTAAATGCGTGTTTATACTAGATATTGAGAGAGGGAAATGTCAAAAAGGGGGGCTGAAAATTCATCGAATTCAAAATATAATTCAGTATGTTTTGGTCATACAAAGAAGGTTTATCTTTGTTTGGCATTTAAAATAAGAGATACTGTTTATAACAAGACATAACATACCTTAAACACCATGTCTTCACAATTTAATCGAATTTGAACTGAGAAAATAATAAAAAAACACTAATTACTTTTCCCTTCCAGTTATCCGGCTCTACTTTAACAATTAGGTAGCATATGGTTATTTTTTAAAGTAATTTAAATTACTCTTCATTACTACTTTCTTTTCAAACATATCATCCGTTAAATTTTGAGATGTAGATAAATTAATCACCGTAGCGAAAGAAAACATTCTTTCTACAGCTCCAGATGATGGCATTGCTGTATTATATTTCACAAATACTCTCCTTATCAACTGGTAACGTTCTAGCAGGTTTACTTCTTGTCACTGTTCCGAAAAAATCCCCGATATAAGGAGTTCGAATTTCTTTCGAGTCATACCGAGCCCGACCAGAAAGAGTCAAAGTCTAATCAAAAAGAAACCAAATCAAAAATATTTAAAGAGAACCCGATGCAAGACAAGACTCGATGCAAGACCTTAGCAGCGATCAAGAGTGATTAAACCAGAAAAAGCTTGAAAAAAAAATAAAATAAAGGCCCCAAAGCCAGAACAATACATGAAGTTTTCAATCATAAATCCTTCATTAGATTGACTAATTAGATTAAGAATTGATTTAATCGTAAAAAAGCAAGCGATTACACCCAAATAATCATTGGTCATTAGTCTATGAGTAGGATTGAATTGATTTAATCGTAATCAAAGCATTGATTACATTAAAATAATCACTGATCGTTAGTCTATGAGTTGGATTGAAACTAAGCTTAATCGGTCAATCTTTAGTCAGGATTAAAAAAATAATCGTTAACTTTCAATCATTAATCTAATTAAAATTTTGCACAACCCTGATCAAAACTAACAAGATTTCATGATTTTTATTTCTCCTATACCCAGGGCCTGATTACCAACGGGGCAAACTTACACCAATAAATTTTAAAAGAAAAATTCGCCTTATCTAAACGCCGTATTCATGTAAAATTTCTGCCATGAACGAGGCAAAATTTTCTGTATATTTTTAGTGGTAGGAATTTGCCCCGTGGTTAATCAGGCTCTGCCTATACCTACAACTAAACTTTCTTGAAATTTTTACATGAAAAAATAAATTAGGTTATGATATTTGTATTTTTTTAATGACATAGATATTAAAACTTTAATTAGAAATAATATAAAGCAGTGAATGCTGCAGTACTTGTTTAGAATTTTCTATATTACTGTGTAAATAATTCAACAAATAATGTTCTGATTTATTCATAAACAAATTGATGTTAATATTCAGATGCCGATTAATTATATCTTCAATCCCTAGAGTACGCCCACGTACGATACAGTACGTGCGTAACGAGGGCAACGTATATACCTGATTTCCAGTGTTGCCGCATCTGGCTGATTTTTTATTTGGGCATTCCGAATTATCACGAGTAAGTTTTGATAGTTATTTTTGCTTTGTCAGTGAAAGCGAACAGCGAACAGCAGAGCAGTTCCAGGGGCTAACTATTTGAGAATCAAATCCACGCCCTGTATATGAGTAAATAGCATGAGCACATCCTAAGAAAAACATGAATTGTTAGTCAAAGCGCTGCAAAAAGCCACTAAAAGAGAGAGAGTCTAAGATTCGCAGCATTACTGCCGAGAACCAGAGACGAAATGAGGAGAGAAAGTCTATTTACGTAAGTGGCTGAACTAGTCAGCCAATCCGAAAACCAGGAGAGTAGGAAGGCTTCAACAAGTGAAGCACTCAGAAGAGAAAAATGTTGGAAAGTGTAAGAATAGATAAAAAATAAAGGGTTCGCATGTTCGAAACAGTCGTAAAATAGAAGCAAAGCCTAATCCTTAACCAAAAAAAGACACTTAACGTGACCATACGTTAAAATAACAAGTAAATATTAAGAAAATTTTGAATAAAGGGTAGGAGCCGAATACTTACGACTCGCTACTAGGATTTTTAGCGGAATTTGCCAACATTTCAGAGAAGGCAAGTAATTTAGAGAGAGAATCTCCTTTACTTTGTATATTTTTGAGGACATGGAACAATGGAACAATGTGAGCAGCTGAATGGATTACCTAGTTGCGTTGCAACTTTAAATCCAGTGGATAGGTGATTGTGTTGCAAGGGCATTAGGGAGCCTTAAAAAAAATAATGTTTAGACGTGGCTGGTAGCCACAAAATTTAAATTTACTTTTAAGAAAAAGAAAAGACTAACAAAAAATAACAAAGTACATAAGTACTAGTATAACATATGTGAAAAAGAAAAAAAAAACAAAGAAAAGAAAAAAATTAATTAAAAAAGAAAGAAAATTCCATTAGTTCCAAAAGAGAAGGAAACGACGAAAAAGCTACCGGGGAGTGCCCCATAAAAAAAAGACTCTTTTCAGAGACCATACATTAGTTTAAAAATATATAATGCTAAAGAACTAGCAGAAAAACAATTTTTTTTAAATACTATAGACAGGACAGAACAAACAGAAAGGTTAAGTATAGCAGTAGGTGAGGGAAACTCAGTCTTCATTGTTAAGCAAAAGCGAGTATTTAGGGCGTTTTCTGTTAATGGGGTCGGATACCTCGTAGTCGGGTAGTTCCGCTATAATTTGGTTAGGGAGGTTGTATACAGATTTATAAAAAATTTTAGCAAGTTTATTACTGCGCTGTTTTAAGGAAGTGGTTTTCAAATCCCTGCGGATAGTGGTGTTACGAAGAAAATGGTGACCATTACGGATATAGCGTAAGTTTTTGTTATGAGAACCTTAAAGATACTCCATACTGGCTTTGCAAGCGAATCCCCAGATCGGACAAGCATAAGTTAAGATTGATCTAATACATGCATTATACAAGATTAGTTTATTATGAATAGAAAGAGTATTGCTTTTGAGAAGAGGAGAGAGGGCCTGGGAGATACCAGCAACTTTGACTCGGATATTAATAAAATGCTTTTTCCAAGTAAGTCTTCTATCAAGGGTAACCCCCAGATACTTGGTGTCATTAGTCCAAGGAATAGTAGTGTTATTGATAGTAATGCGATTGGGAAATGTTAATTTTCTAGAGAAATAGACAGCAGCTGTTTTCTGCTCGTTGAGCTTAACACGCCACAGGGTACACCACTTAAGGAATTTATCTATGTGTTTTTGGAGAATTTTGCATAATGTGAATGGGTGTTGTGCAGAGGCGTACATTGCCGTGTCGTCCGCGTACAGGGCAAGATAAGTCCTCTGTGTTCTTGGGATATCGTTGAAAAAAATGTTAAATAATGTAGGGCCGAGGACCGACCCTTGTAAAATACCAGAGAGAATAAGGTATAAAGTGGAAAGTATATTGTTAAGGCGGACGCGAAAGGTGCGGTCGCTAAGGTAAGAATGTATGAGAAAGATAAGTCTAGCATTAATTCCAAGCTTAATTAGTTTGTATATAAGGCCAATATGCCAAACCTTATGAAATGACTTAGCGACATCGAGAAAAACAGCCGCAGCTAGTGTGTTCGTGTTTAGTTTCTCACTCAAGAACTCTACAACACGAAGGAGTTTATGTAATGTGGAATGTTTAGCTGTGAAGCCAAATTGCTCAGGAATGAGTATGTTTTGTGCGTCTAAAATGTCATGTAACTGGGACCTGATGACTCGCTCAACAACTTTGCTGATAGAGGGTAACAGAGAGATGGGTCGATAGTTAGTCGGATCTTGAAGATTACACGGAGGTTTAGGAATAGGTGCAATAATAGAAGTCTTCCAAGCTTTACGGAAGTAGTAGTACTGAAGAATAGCATTAGTAAGTTTAGTTAGATATATAATACAGTTGCAAGGAAGATTTTTAAGAGCATAATTAGTTATGTTATCGTATCCAGGGGCTTTTCTGTTTTTAAGATTTTTGATAATATTAGAAATAACAATTGGTTGAATTTCCGGGAGTGGGTCCGTGGGAGGGGTAGCTAAAAAATTTTGAACAGTTTCATTTACTTCAAAATAATGATTAGGGCTGGCAAGATAAGGGTTAGGGGAAAGCTGCTCATCATAGGACCTGGCGAGGATTTCCGCCTTGTCTTTGTCCGTATATGCCGTGATATTAAAGGCAGTTAAGGGGGAGATTGTAGAGTAATTATTATTAAGTTTTTTCTTTATTTTTCAAAGAGAGTTATCTTGAGGAGAGAGGGAGTTAAGAAAATTGCTTCAGCTTTTTTGTTTTTCCTTAGAAATGAGGCTTTTAATTTTATTATTAAGCCGATTAATCATGGGCTTTAAAGTAGGATCTCTAGTATTTTGAAACAGCCGTCGGATGTCATTACGTTGCTTACAAACATTATGAATGTAGTTAGGCATAGTAAAAGAGTTATTATTTTTAGTATATTGGTAAGTAGCTTGCTTTTGAGCATTAATAATAATATTTTGAAAGTTATCAACAGCCTTGTCAATATCATCAGTGTTAGTAATATTAGGGAAAGTTAGGTCAGAATTGGAAAGAATAGTTTTAAATTTACTCCAGTCCACAGCCACAGAAGGGGGGGGGAGAGGGGGAATCAACACAGTCAATTTTGAAAACAACAGGAAGATGATCATAACTTAAGTCATTAATAACTGTAGAACTAATAGGAAAAAGAAAATTTTTTGAAATTGCAAAGTCAATAATGGAGGGGCGACCTCTACCAAGCCCATAACGTGTAGGGGTGCTAGGTGCATGTAAATTAAGTCCTAGGTGAGTGATTAAGTTGTGTAGTGCACTGCCACGACGGGTGGTTGAATGACAGTTCCATCGTCGGTTGTGCGCATTATAATCACCTGCGATGAAACAGCGCGTATTTTGTGAGAAAAGCTGTGTTAGATCATTGACTGGGAATAAAGGTGAGTGTCTAGCATATAAAGAAACAAAATTAATATTAACTCGTGGCAATTGTACAACAATTCCCGTGTAGTCAAGACCTGTGTATGTAGATTGTTGGGTAGGATAGTGTGGTATGTGGTGTTTGATGTATATGGAAGTTCCACCTTGAACGGATCCAGGACGGGGAGTATGGTAGAGCTTATAACCAGAAATTTTGATACTTTTATTAGGTTTATGCACTTCTTGAAGAAGAATTATATCAATATTAGGGTGGTTAGAGACAAAAATACGAAGCTCGTCAATTTTTTTATTTAAAGTAGAACAGTTCCAGGATAACACAATAAGAGATTTAAGATGAAGACTAGACATGGTTGGGGGAGGAGAAATCATTAGCTAATTTGTCGAACTCTTGGATAAAAACAATAATTTTTTCCATGGGATTGCTATATTTTTTTGCTAGAGTAGAAATATTTTGTATACATTTAATGAATTTGGATATTTGCAAAATCTCTTTTATGTCTTGGAAAGTACTAAATATTTCCTGTATATCATTACTGTAGCTGGGAGGAATTTTGGTTGACTGGGATGGAGTATTATTTGTTTTTTCAGAATTAGCAGAGTTAGTATTTTCAGGAGATTGTGAAGAGGAAGCAACCTCAACTGGGGATTCAACGTTAATAGAAGCAGAATCATTTGATTCCGAGTTAGTTTTTTCCTGCGATTTAGTTTTAGTATAATTGAATTCTTTGAGGACTTCTGCCAGTTGTTGGGCCTGCTGAGAAACCTTACTACCAGTATATCTAGCTGAGTTGCCTTTATTTTTACTGTTCTGATTGTTATTTCCCCCCCTATAAGGGTTTTTAATACAACCGCGGTAAGTGGCTGGATGTGCCAGCCCGCAGTTCGCACACTGAGGCGTAATGCGTCCTTCATGAGTACGGTTAGAGGTAAGATGTTGTTCGCCGCACTTGCAGCATTTCTCAGTAAACCCACAGACCTCGCTGGCGTGACCATAGCCCTGGCAGCGGTAACATTGTTTTACCTGATTATGGCTCCTAAAGGCCTCAATAGTAACTGATATATACGAGATTTCCTTAATCTTATAAATTTCCTCAAAGTTTTTAGTTGGTAGTACATTAACCATATATAATGGCATAGGATTGCCCGTTTTTCTGTTCTTGAGCATTGCAGCCCTAGTAACAGTATATCCGTATTCTTTAAGACTATCAACTATAACACTATTTTCAATATAACATGGTAATCCTCTAATACAAATTTTCTTTGGACGCTGGTCCTTTGGGTGCAGGGTTGTATATTTTTTGGTGTGTTGGTCGAGAAAACTTTGGATTTTCCGGAAATCACTATTATTCTTGCAAAGCACCATCAGTCGCTCACCCTTATGTGCGATGTTAGGTTTTTCCTGATTTATATCAGCTATTTCTTTAGCCAAAATAGTCCAATTACCTTCCAATTTTATATAGAACGGATTTATCCTACTTTTGGAACTTCCCGACGCGTTATCGGCAACGTCAGTGGTCACCGGCTTATTTTCATCCATTTGGGTATCCTTAGCTAGGTTAGAATATTTGTTTGTCTCCATAAATAAACTAAAAGGAAATTGCTATTAAAAATTTTCTGGTATGAATTTAATATATCTGAATGAAAAATCTGCCAGCTATGCAGTACTGATGGTAGCTGGAAGCCGCTTGCTGTTTTCGACGACGTACTCAAGGAGTTAATTACTAACACATTAATGATACATTTTTAAAAAGTATTTTTCTTTGCTTGAGGGTGTACACAGAGTGCTCATGGACTGTTTCAGTAAAAAAAAAAGTTAGGGATTCTGTAAAGTAGGAGAAAAAACAAGATATAAACAAATGTTATTACGAGTACCTTAGGATGAATTAGATTTATCTATTCTATTAGAATATTTACACACAAAATATGGTTTGTTGAAATTGTATAATAACAAATATTTAATTTACTAAGCGGCTGTATACGTTCAACAACGACCTGAAAAATATCTTCCCACAATTTCAGACAGCTGTTATGAGTTCAACCAGTGACTGTTGTCAGTTCCATAGGGATGGTCTTTTTCAAAATTTTATTTGAAGGAACCAAGTCTCGTCATCTCTTGACAGGACTCCCAAATGCTCTGCCAACTGAATACTAATAAATTTTAACAGAAAAATTTAAGGTAGGTTTGCGCTAGAATTATATTTCAAAGGTGGTTCCGGAGCGGTTTATAAGAAAAATCTAAAAAGAAAATTTTTCTAAAATAATATTGGTATTCAGTTGGCGGACCATTTGGGATTCCTGTCTTGATAACATGAATGAAGTTCTTGGCCCTGCTGTATCATAGAAAAGAGCTTTGAAATCATTATGTTCATTAATAATTCCAAGAAACCACTTCTTATCATGCACACATGCAACAATGTTATTTTTCTGCAGTATAAACTTTGAAAGGGCTTTGGATATATTTACTTTCTGAAAATTACTTGAAGCTGATGCATGGTAACATGGTATAAATATTTCATTTACAGGAACATGCATATAGTAGTAACACGTTTCAATGACTGGCAAGCAGCATTGAAATTGTGGTTTTTAAAACAACAAGCAGGAATGTGTTTTGACATATTTGATCATATCTCAACAAGTATGTCAGCATTAACAGCTTTTCCCTTTTTCCTATTCCTTTCCTGTTGTTGCCCCATGTCTTGTATAAAAATATTCTTTTTTATGTAAAATTATTGAGGTTACTTTTAGTTACAAAAATTACTGAAACCATGCAAAATGTAGGCCTTAGGCATAATTTTTAAGAATAATAATTGCTAAGCTTTGCAAAAGGCTTTTTTTTCGGTTACTTTTATTTAAAGACAATAAAAAAGAATAAATGACACTCAGAGATAAATACTTACCTGTGACTACAATAAAGCAATAGTTTGGCAGTATTGTTTTGACATATTGGCCTTGCCATATCTCAGCTTGTAGTCAAATCCCCATTTTGAGATATTTTGTGCCTAACACTACTATAAAGTACTATCAGAAACCAGAACTTCAGAATTTTATCTTCTGCTCCACCAGAGATATCAAAGCCTTAAAAGTGTAATTTTTGAAAATTCTTTTAACAAAGAGAAAAAGCAAACAAACAAAGTCCCAGAATTGGAACTTGTGTGAGTACAAGTACTTTCAGTCATGTTGACAGTTTTCCTTGCTAGAAAAACTTCCTCTTTCAAATGGACAGATTTTGGAAAAAAATCTTAAACTTTATGAGGAAATTTCACCAATAAGGGTTTATTTTAGGAAACTACTCTATTGCCAAACTTTTAGAAGATTTTATTCTGAACAAATTTCTTTAAACACCATTTGAATTGGAGAAATAAAAGATGAGACATTTACAATTGTGCAAACCCTTCAATGTGAAAAATGGTTGCACACGATAAAACAAAGATGGTCACCACGCGCAAACAAAAAATAATAAAATTAAAATAATAATCATTTTGAAATTCCATCATGTTAGGATTGTTATAGGAAATTTTTCAGATTTTTTAAAAATTGTCAAGCAACCAGTACTGGACCACTTGAAATGGATTAACCTTTATGTAAGAGAGGTGATTAAGGTTTTCTACAATTTCAGCTGCAATACGAGTAATTTTATATAGAAAAATTCAATTTATATAATCGCACGTTTACAAAAGTTGAGTTTTTCTCTAAGAGAATAGTCTTTCTTCATTGACCTAAAGTCAGGGAAATTTCTGACCTGGTAACTTCTTTGTATGCATAGCTGCCAACTTTTACGTTTTTTTTCCTACCACTATTTTTAATCAGAAACATCTGCCTTATTCAATCCTATGTTTTCGATGATTAAATAAGACAAATTTCTTTGTTAAAATATAGTGGTAGGAGAAAAGCGTAAAATTTGGCAGCTATGTATATGTTATTTTTACCATAAATAATTTATTCTTTTGTATTAACAAATTGTTCTTAACTTGCTTTTTACTAAAATTACTAAATGAAAGAAAAAGTTGTTTCTTTTAGCATACTGTTAGAGTCAGATTTAGTGTCTGTCAAAAATTTAAGTCAATTTTATAAACGCAAAGGATTATTTTACACAATACAAACGTTTGCCTCGTTTAATGCGGACTTTGGTTATTGCAGGAGAAAAATTTGCTTATCTTGGAAGTCCGTACTAACGGGAGGTCACTGTAGTTACTAAATGTACTAAATGTTTGTATATTATATATTCAAGTATGTTTGTTAAGAGCACGTATTAATTGAGTTTAATATTTATTTTACAGTCAGTCTTTCTCTGCCAGAGAAATGAAAATACATTGGAAAGATTTTTTCCTCACGGTCATGGCATTTGATTTTTGTAACTTTTAGTACAAGTTGCTTTCTCGATTACTTTTCACAAGGATCTCTTCAATAATCCATCATTAAAAGGAAGACTTTTTATAATTAAAGCCATTTTCGGTTAAACTTTCCGGTGTAAATGATTTCGAAAATTTCTTTTTAAAAGATTAAATATAAAGATTTAGAATAAAACAGGCTATTTCAAAATATAATAGTTATTAATTGGTCTAAATTGGCTTCGAATAAATATTATAATGCTAAAATTTATCTTTCTTGTAATAAAACAAATTAAACATTAAAAACACATAAAATAAAACTTATTTCCAAGCAAATATAAAAATTGCAAATACTGTCCTTTAAAAATATACTCCTGTCATATATTTCTGAAAATTGCAAAATTATTCTAACTGCTGCTTCAAAAACACACTTAAATTATAATTATATTGAAGACGAGACTAATAACGAGTGCAATATTCATTTTCAAAATGTAAATAAATAATTAAATACATAATTTATGAAAAGTAAAGATAAATAAAGATAAATAAAATGATCATTTTAAATTTAGTGAACACATTTTACTGAAATAAGCATATATATAATTTAACAAAACTTAGGATTTAATAATCATACTAGAATTATTCTTCAGCGACAAATTCCGTACAATATTTTTTGGCTTATATAATCTAAGAATTCTACGATTGGACAAGGTAAAGACGCCGAATAAAATATTCTAGCACTAAAAAAATAAACTTCGTATTCACCCTACATAGAAAGTAAAATGACACCTCTCCTACAGGACTAAGACCTACACTAGTCAATCAAAAATTTGACAAACTAATCTAAAACAAATGACAGAGATTTTCTAGAATTTTTCCTTTACATTTCAGTATTTGAAAATGATTGTGTATACATATATATGACGATAGATGGCAGCTCTACTCAGCTGAACACTGAGACAGCAGTGCCACTGCGTTGCATAAAAGAACTAGCACATTCCGCCTCAAAGATTCGAAATCCTCCCAAAACAGATCTGCGCATTTTCTCACGCATCCAAGGGGAAATAGAAGTATGAACGTCCTAGCGCGGTGGTTAAAGCACAATCTTTGTAAAAGTTAGGTTGTGAGTTGTGTCCTATTTGTTGTAGATTTTCGTTTTGATCCTTAACATATAAAGATCAGTTGCTTTGTATTTTTTTAAATTGTCAATTAGACAATTTAATTTAAAAGACAATTAAGTTATAAAATTTAATTTTAAATAAATTTAAATAATTCAAATAAATTTTTAAATAATTAAATGGACATTTATTAAAATGCAATAATTCTTAAAATAAAATTATAAATATTTTTATGTTAGTTGTGATACCTCCCTGTTGTAAGAAATAGATATCAAATTAGTATTTTGTTTTGGTCTTTAACATATAAAGATCAGTTGCTTTATAATTTTTTTTATTGTCAATTAGACATTTAAATTTTAATTACATTTAAGTTATCACATTTAATTTAAATCTGTATTACATTAAATTTAACTTTAAATAAATTCAAGTAATTCAAATAGATTTTTAAATTCTATTTTTTTTAATTGAACATTTATTAAAATGCAATAATTCTTAAAATAAAATGAAAAATATTTTTATGTTAATTGTGATATCGCCCTGTTGTAAGAGATAGATATCAAATTAGTAAAATCAATTTTTTAAAGTTCTTATGTTTTAAAGTGAAGTATTATCGTTCATATATAAGAAAATCTCTTTTAATTTACTAGTATTAATTTTGCTAATTACTGGTTCATTTGTAATTATAAAATAGTGGAACATAAAAATATTAATTATATATATTTAAATAAAAATACTAATTAATATTAATTATACATTTAAATTTTAATATTATTATATATTTAAATATTGATAATAATGTAAGAATAAAAAAGAAAATCTTTAATTATGTTAATCTTCCACTAACATAATTAAAGATTTTATTTTTTTCTTATATTATTGTCACTATTTAAATATATAATTAATATTGACATTTAAATATACCAAATTAATTAATATTTAAATATGCATAATTGATATCAAGTAATAATTATTGAAATAATGATAATAATATCTTTTTCTTATATTATTATCACTATTTAAATATACAATTAATATTGATATTTAAATATTTAAACATGTATAATAGATATTAACTAATAATTATTTAAATATGTATAATTAATATTTTCATTTAAATATATATAACTAATATTAATTATTAATTAATTAATATATACCTATTATTATATATAATTATTATAATATTATTATATGTAATTATTATAATTAATATATGTATTATAATTATAAAATTATATATTTTTTAAATGTATATATTATTTTAATTAACATTATTATTTCATATATTAATATTTGGAAATTTTTTCCAGAGAGAAACATTCGCCTTGAAGCTTTGCTCGATGAAGCTTTGCTCGAAGCTTTGATTCTTGTGCTGCGTTTGTAGCCTTGCCAACTTGTAATAGTGAGAAGTTCCAGGCTGGGTATCGTTCCATGTGGTTTAGCGGTAGAACGTCAGTGCGCTATACTGATGACCCGGGTTCGATTCCCGGCAGGGAATCTTTTTCACTAAGTTGGTCTTTGCGCCTTTTAAGCAAAAATAATTTGAAATTTGATTTTCATTTGAAATATTATTATTTCATATTAATTTATAATTCATATTAATAAATATTATTATTTAAACATATAATTAATGTTTTAGCTTAGTAGTTTGTTATTAATTTTCTTCAGTTTTCACTGTCTAGCTAGTGAGATATTAAATATGAAAAAAAAATCTATATTAGATAAAAACTTGGGTTTTTTTAGACATAAATGAACTTTTGTTTTGTACTATATACTTTGTAGAAACCCAATCATTCCATGCATATATGTTTAGTATAGACATATCAAGTTACGAATAGGAAGGGTGTATTAAATGACAGTTTCACAAAAATGGATGTAAATAACACTAAAAATATTTTAATTTAAATGCAAGTTATTAGTAATAATGCGTAACTGAAACATAGGTATGCATTTTTGGTCAACCTTAGAATCTGGAAGTTATACTTTTTCTTTCTTTTTTTTTCTTTTCCTTTTTTTGATATATGTTGTTTACATTAGTGATATATTTGAATGGCATTGTGATCTGAAGAATTTTATGAAAATTAGAGTAGATGACAGCAGATATCTAAACCATATGCGATTTTCAAGTATATTAGAAACACACACATACATAAAATTTATGCAGACATGTATATATTCATATTTATTATGTACATATATTGATATGTATTCAAATATTCACACTTGAATATGTGTATGATTGTATATGTTTTCACTTTTATGAGAAAAAATTGTCAGATTTATTGAGTTACGAGAACGTTAAGAAAATGCAAAACTAAAGCAGAAAGACGCAATATTACATTGATTATTAAAAACTTTAATTGATTAACCTTATTGTATAGCTATACTCGATGAAGTCATAACAGATTGGTAAAAACAATAAAAATTTGATCTAGGAGACCTCTCTAAAATCTATATTTTCTTAGTAAGATTTTGAATTGATGTTAAACAAAATAAAATGTATTTTTAGCTATCACTAATCGAATACAATAACAGCTCTCTTTCTCCTCCTTCTTCTTCTTTTATTTATATTTATTTATTTATTGTTTTTATTCATTTACTTACTTATTTATTATTTATTTACCTTCTCTTTTTTTTTTTTTTTTTTTTTTTTTTTTTTGCATAATTTAAAATGTCATGATTTCTTGTATATTTTCAGCATTAAAAAGTTTTAATTTATTAATCTTAGTGCATTACTATGCTTGGTGATTTATATCACAATGGTAGAAAAAAATAAAATAAAAATTTGATATAGCAGACCTCAATATGTTCTTAGTAAGGTTTTGAATTGTTACTTATCAAGAAAAGAAAATTTTAAAAAATAAAATGTATTAGCTATCATTTTTTAAACTATTCGAATACAATAACATCTCTCTTTCGTTCTTCTTTTTTTTTTTTTTTTTTTTTTTTTTTTTTTAATTATTTTTGATTATAAATTGGCATACTATAAGAAATGTAAAAAAATATATATTAAAATTTACAAATTATGTTAATACAATAAGTTAAAAGAATTCCCGTATATAATTAATTAATATTTGATGGTACATGAAAACAAAATTCCAGTAAATATATTTTGATTTTTTTCAAATAAATTATTTGTATACAGGGACGTAGCTTTAGGGGGGGAAGGGGGAGCCTCCCCCCCCCAATATGTTCAAATAGTAGGGCGCCATAGAAGGTTTATGGGCGCCATCAGGCGCCCGTTAAAAAGGGTTTATCAGTAGTAAAAAGTAATTATAAAATTATTTTATTTTAAATTTAAAATTACAAAGTGAGTTACTTTTTACATACAAAACTTGTATAAAGCATTCAATTTTCAGGAATGAGATTTCCGCGTTTTTCCGCACCAGTATTTTGTTAGAAAAAATGATACTTCATTTAATCGGAACATTTTTGCGGTTTAACAAAACATTATTTTCTCTAAAAATATGCTGGTGTGCAAAAACGCGGAAGTCTCATCCCTGAATTTTAGACCTGTTACTTCCACTAACCCCCCCCCCCTTCCCATCCCGAAGAAAATTTTTACATCCGGAATGAAAAAAAATGAAAGCAAGAATTGTAATCAATTGCAGGATAGAAGTACAGTTATTTCTTTCTTATCTCGGTAGTTGTTGGTCACCCTTGGCAGAAGAAAGAAAGTGTAAAGAAATACCTAGAGGAATTCGAAAAGTTCGCAAATATGTTCAATAGTAGGGCGCCACGAAGCCCAGTGGCATAGTGGCCAGAGTTCGACTCCCGACTGGACAGGGTACACTCAGCCTTTCATCTCTTCGAGGTCGATGAAATGAGTACCAAGCGTGCTTGGGAATTAAACAGCAAGGGTCCCGCGTTTGGCTGGCCACCTAACCTGGACGGATACTACATAGCACGTCGGGGCCTAGGGTCAAGGAAACAGGGATGGGCAGTGTCGGCCCAGAACCTTGTATAGCCACAGAGATTAGTTTAGTTTAGTAGGGTGCCACAGAAGGTTTAAGGGCGCCGTCAGGTACCCACAAAAAAAAAGGATTTAATTACTACATCTATTTCCTAATAAAAACAATTTATATATATGCGGAAGAAAAAAATCCAAAAACAAAAATTGTAATCAACTGCTGGAAAGTAAATGTAATTTGATCCTTCAAAAAAACTAAACCTGTGGCTGTGTACAATCCATAAAGGATCAGGACCTACAGTGCCCAACTCTGCTTACTTGACACTGGGCCCCGAGGTGATAGAATTTGGTCCTTAGAAATATAATTATTTCCTTCTCATCTGGATTGGTCACCCTTAGCAGTAGAAAGAAAGTGTGGAAACAACTGAAAGTGACTGTGGGGAATGAGCACAGTTGGGCATGTTAAATTTCTGTATTGTGCTGTCAAACTAGCATCGGTTCGTGTAACTCATTTACAACCTATTTTTATCCAACTAAGTCCATTGAAAATTGTTTACATTTCGTCGTCGTAGTCCGATTCTTTTAAATTTGGTATAAAATGAACATGCCTTACGCAAGTCATCTCGCCAGTCTAAGCTCTGAGAAGCCCTTATGTGTATCGTGTCAAGCGGGACTGGCGTAAGCCAGTGATGCCACCATGACACATTCTACTGGCCAAAGAAGAGCACCGCCGAACGCACGTCACTTTCCCTGCTCCCCAAACACCATTGGACGACATGGTCGCAACGACAGTAAAACGTAAGTACTCGAGGATTAAGCGGCGTAGTTTGGGGATCAAACCTCCGAGTCCCCCGAGAGCTTTGAGTGTACCAGACACTTATAGGAGCGCCGGGCCCTTGGGCATAACCCCAGGTTTTCAAGATATACTATTGCTTTACCAATAGCTTCTGGACGTGAAAGTCTACAGAGGTAGGCACAGGCCCATTTCTTTAAAACTTGGTACATCGAGGTCCTCTTAATTTTATTTTAATCTGCCCGGCCCATTTGAAAGTTTGACTTTATTTCGTCCTGTACCGGACTCCGGCCGTGCAGATGCAGACCTTTAAGGTTGTCATATAGTAATTCTCCTGAAAGAATCCTCTGAAGAAAAATTTCCTCAAAGTTTGAATTCTTTGAATTCCCCTCTTGTGCAAAATGGGACAACTGTGATTCCGGTCATTTGGAGGATTGGAGATATGTGTTTCTTGAAGTGAAGGTAGATAGTTCATATATTTGAGATTTTAAATTTATTTTATATATATATATATATATATATATACAGCAGCGCTCAAAAGTATTTTGACAACCTTATATTATCTCTTATTTTATTTAATATAAAAATGTAAAAGAAAAAATATCCCTATAATTGAGAACACTATGACTGCCGTTATTCAAATGTATCAAGTTTCAACTTGACATACTACATTCGGTGCCACCGAAGATATATGACTCCTCCTTAGCTCAAAAGTATTTTGACAATAAGTTTGCATTTAATTGTTGAAGGTGTCAATGGCGCTATAACTTCGATTAGTGTTTATATCGACTTATTGTGATTATTTTTAAATGCCGAAATGTAAAAAATATTGAAGTGATTCTAGAAAAGCCATTGTAAATGCACTTAAGAAAGGTAGACTGCAAGCAAAATTAGCTCGCTCTTTTAACGGGTCTAGGCAACTTGTTATTACATGGAGTAAAGTTTTTAATAAATAAGAAATACATCGAAAATAAGCCTCAAAGTGACCATCCGAAAAAAACAACTTGCAATGTTGGCTGTATTATAAAAATGATGTCTACAAGTGATTGCCGTAAGTCCGCTGTAATAATAAAAAATGAATTGAAAGAAAATTACGGCATAGAAATACACGTTTCATCAGTCAAACGACGCCTAAACCTCTATGGTTTACATGGCAGAAGACCAGCAAAAACACGTTTGTTATCTACTAAGAATAGGAAGGCTAGAGTTGCATTTGTAAAACGGCATAACCCTTTCAGGTACAAAACAGTTCCATTGCTAAAGTGTTGAATTTAATGATTGACACCGGAATTTGAAAACAAATTTATTCCTAAATAAGAAATAGATATATTTCACACACATAATAAACCGAATTTTCTTTAACCAAAATTCCGGTGTCAGTCATATATTTCAACACTTTAGCAGTGGAATTGCTTTGATCCTGAAAGAGGTATGCCGTTTTACAAATGCAACTCTAGCCTTCCTATTCTTAGTAGATAACAAACGTGTTTTTGCTGGTCTTCTGCAATGTAAACCATAAATGTTTAGGCGTCGTTTGACTGATGAAACGTGCATTTCTATGCCGTAATTTTCTTTCAATTCATTTTTTATTATTACAGCGGACTTACGACAATCACTTGTAGATATCATTTTTATAATACAGTCAACATTGCAAGTTGTTTTTTTTCGGATGGCCACTTTGAGGCTTATTTTCGATGTATATCTGTTTATTAAAAACTTTATTCCGTGTAATAACAAGTTGCCTAGACCCGTTAAAAGAACGAGCTAATTCTGCTTGTAGTCTACCTTTCTTAAGTGCATTTACAGCGGCTTTTCTAGAATCACTTCAATATTTTTTACATTTCGGCATTTAAAAATAATCACAATAAGTCGATATAAACACTAATCGAAGCTATAGCGCCACTAACACCTTCAACAATTAAATGCAAACTAATTGTCAAAATACTTTTGAGCTAAGGAGGAGTCATATTTCTTCAGTGGCGCCGAATGTAAACAAACAAATTGAAACTTGATACATTTGAATAACTGCAGTCATAGTGTTCTCAATTATAGGGAATATATTTTCTTTTACATTTTTATATTAAATAAAATAAGAGAGAATATAAGGTTGTCAAAATACTTTTGAGCGCTACTGTATATAAACTGGTGTCTCAGCCACGAATGCCTCAAGAGTAAATAAACGGAAGGAATAGACTATATGCCTTTTTACAAAAATGAAAACAATAAGGAAATTTACGAAGGAATCAGATTATGTAATTTAATTTATGAAAGATTTGTTTTAAATTGCTGATGATTGAGCAGAATGTAAGAGCATTTACATCTGTTTACCTTAGTTAAAGCTCAAATTACTTTCAAAATATTACTTTTGACACATTCGTAAAATCATCATCATCTGTTCGCATATAAAATTTCGCGTATTTTTAAGTTCTCTAAGAATCAAACAGCAGTGGAATTTTTTTGAAAAAATGAAAACTGATATATTAAACAGGCTTTCCAGACATAATGGTGAGAGAAGTGATCAACAGATAACAATCAAGCTACAATTTAGTGCGTGTTCCACATATTTAAAAAGAAAAGAAAGCTTTCTTGGTTCGTCGGTTTGTTTGTATTTGAATATGAAAATAAGAAAGTTTGATGCATGTAGAAATGAAATCAACATTCTAACTGTGTTGCACCAAACATTTTTGCATTTTGGAGAGCGGGAAAAAAAATCTAAAAAAATCTTTCTTAGAACAAAACTCCTTTAACACTTTTTAACTTTGTACTTATACTTTGTTGAAAAGTTTGTCTTTGTTGCATAAATGTATCCTAATGGATTAATGTTTGCCAAATGTGGCGGACGGCAAACTTTCCAAAAATTACGGTATATCGTAGCAACTGTAACCTTATAATAGATTATTTACAATACTGCTTTGAGTTAATGAGGAATGTCTAAATATACTACCAAATCAGTTGGATGTGCCAATCCCAAAATTTTCTTCTATCTCATACAGTTTAAATTTCAAAAAGTAGCTACATATGTTAATACTTCCACATTATTAATTCAATACTTTACCAACTTAGATTTTCATTCTGATCTTAAATTTATACTTCATTCAATTAATCTGAGTAAAAACGAGTTAATCTCGATGATGATATTTATTAAAATCAATAGTTTTTCGTTATTCTTTTGTACATGAGCTGTTTGCGAATAGCCGGCTTAGCAGGACGCGAGTTCCCGTCGCTGCACGAGCCGCCGATGGACAATAGAACTACAAAAAATAAAAAATAAAAAAATTATACAACAATCGCTATCACAGAACCTCTTTTTGGCGGAATATTTTTAAATTAAGGGAGTACCTGTTTTAAAATCAGGGAGGACAAAAAATTTGGTTCAATTCTATATCTTTGGTTCAATTCTATACTTCTAAACTTTATACACTTTTCGATGGTACAATAAGGAAAATGGACAAAAATCGCTATTGCAGCTAACCATACAAGCAGAATTTTTGAAAATTCAGGGAGGACTTGCTTGCCATAGCTAATACATTACACAATAAATTAGGTTCAATTCTATGCATAACTTCATACACTCTTCGATGGTACAATGAAAATGGCACAAAAATCGCTATTACAGCGCCCCTTCCGTCAGAATATTTTCATATTGAAGGAGGACCAACTTTCCATAGCCAAAAACATACACAAATAATTGGCTCAATTCTATGCATAACCTCATAATTTTTGATGGTACAATGGCGACACACGGACAGACAGACAGACATTTTGTATAAACATGTTTTTTGTGATCTCTGACATCTAAAACGTGTAAATCCGCCGAAAACCAGGCTTTAAAAAAATTTAGATCACAATACTTTCTTCGGAACAGATGTGTTACTATCCCTCCATCTGCCATCTTGGATTTTTTTGGGGCGTGAATTAAAAACTATTTTTTAATTAATAGTTATAATTATTATATTCCAGTTTTTTTAATATTATATTAATCTATCAACAATATTTAACCATTGGCGACATTTACTATTTGGCGGAAAAGGAGTTTTCACGCAATAAAGAAATCCAAGATGGCGGATGGAGGGATAATAACACATCTAAGCCCTTTCTTCTATTGAAGATAGAAAAAAAGTAAAAATCGCCTGTCACCTAGTTTGTGAGCTCTTTTCTTCCGGATTTTTGAATATTTAACTAATAATACAGATACAAAATGTAATCAATTATGAACAGTCTTACCGCTTGCAGTCTTTACATCCCCACACAATATATATCTACATTAGGTAGATATATACTGTAATACACTGATATATCTAGATGTATCAATCGACAGTGCAAAATGTCTTTTGAAAGGTGAAGATATTAATCAAGACAATTGCTGTGTAAAGTATCACAGAAGATGAATTAGGCATAAAAGACATGATGATAGCACGGATTAGGGCTACTATAATATGAAATCAGGGCTACTATATATGAATTGTAGGAACCTTGGCTCGGATAGAGACGACGCTGGGGGGGAGGGGGGAATGCAAAAAATTAAAATTATAAAAGGGCTTCAAAGTCAGGTCCCCCCCCCCAAATAAAATTTTCAAGCTACACCCCTGCTTGTATATTACATTTATTTTATAAAACATAAATTATTTTAGTCAAAAGCATTAGATTAACATGATTATATTTTATCATCTTCTCCCCAGATGGCGACACTATAAAAATGTACTATGTTAGCAAGGAATCTTTGAAGGGCGAGAGAATGCGCGAAGCAATGCGCAGATCAGTTTTGGGAGGATTTCGGAAATCCTTGATGCGGAACATGCAAGTATTTGTGTTCCTCGATGTAACCTCTGTTACTACATATATAATTTCGGTTACTCGCACTTTTTCTCTATTTTTTTCTGGTTGTATATGAGCAGCTCTTAAAAAATGCTCCCAAAACATCAAAAGACACTTGCATACTTGTGTTCCTCGATGTAACCTCTGTTACTAAATATATAATTTCGGTTACTCGCACTTTTTCGCTATTTTTTTCTTGTTGTATATGAGCAGCTCTTAAAAAATGTTCCCAAAACATCAAAAGACATCTCTTCTTTCAATATACTAAAACTATTTGACTATTTAGAAATATATTTAGTACAGGGCACTGAAAAGTTGGGCTGTAATGCTGAATATAAGTAACAGTGCTTACATGTTGTTGTATAAATTAATCCACATTACTGTTTTAATTTGCATATAAAATTGCATATGGAAGTCTAACACATTAATGACACATTACAGACTAGAAATAATATTTTGAAAGGAATATAAATATTGTAAATTGAGTGGATGTTGTCTAATACAATATTCATCTTCGATCCTTTCAGGCTCAAGGTTCTTCTATTCGGCCTTAGAGCGACAAGATTCTTTTACATATCTGTTAAATTTTAGGTTTATTTTTATCATTTTATTTATTTATTGATGAATTTTTAATTTCATTAAGCAATATTAACCAGAAAAAAAAAATGCCAAATATATTATTTTAAGTTCCAACGGGTTAATTTTTCGGAATTGGACTGGACGGCATAGCGGTATGACTCAATAGAAATTTAACGTCAAACTTTCTGTTTAAAACCATAAATATCAGTAAACTGGGAAACAGTTTTTAAAAAGATTGCTTTTGAAATTACAAATTCATTCTATTCTTAGGTGAAAAAATTGAAAATATTCGCTGTTTAGAAATTGAAGAAACGGGAAGTGAAAGCGAAATAATCTAGTCAGGTGATACCACTGCCAATCTGACGTCATCGTACTCATGGGCATGCTTTTTCTTTATGATAGAGATATATACTCAAATTCATGTTTTCAATCGAGTACAAAAGTTAAGTAAAGATTTTAAAAAAAAAATGTTTGTTCCACTTGGCATTTATTCAAGGTTATTTACTGACATTTGTTCTTTAGTATAAGGACATTTTACGTTTGTTTTTCAAAGAAAAAAGAACAAGAGATTTTTCATTAATGGTTTTTACGAATTCATATAATTAAAATGCGTTTGCGAAAACTGCAATTGCATTCTGTTTGTGCTCTAACTCGCGTAAATATAGCTCTTTTCTAATGAAATTTATACATGTTATTGGGGTTTACCCTGGCATGTTCGGTATTGAAAATGAAGTGTGTAGCATTTAAGGTTCATTTATAGGGATACTCAAAAGAATTCCGTTACTTTACGGTCTATGGGTGAAATTTTTCGCGGTGTATTTTAATGATATTACACTATTGTAGACATATTAAAGTTGATATAT
Organism: Maratus speciosus; assembly: GCA_963932465.1. Classification (NCBI taxonomy): domain Eukaryota; kingdom Metazoa; phylum Arthropoda; class Arachnida; order Araneae; family Salticidae; genus Maratus; species Maratus speciosus. Next base: position 483,301,480 of record OZ010797.1, read on the forward strand.
ATCACTGAAGTGTACTACAATGTTCTTACTATAGAACGTTGTGAACATAGAGTTTTTCGTTCATTTATAGAGACACACAAAAGAATTTAGCTATAGAAGAAGTGAACAATAATTGAACTATAAAAGCCAATGAACAGCCATTGCTGGAAATGCGTGTTCAGTTGTCGTATGCGTTTTTAATTTAAATATTTTTTAAATATTACTTTGTGTGTATAAATTCTATAGATCATATACAGGACTGCAGAAGAGTTTTAACACTATTTCTATCGGTGGCAAATGACACGTTTATGATGTTTTGATTTATGTTTATTTTGCTCTTAGTTTTTTAATGTAATAAGCATTAAAAGAGGCTTCAATGTATTAAAAATGATTTGTATTTATTTCAATCTAAAAATTACAAACGAAAGAAAATAAATCGAAATCTTTTAAAGGTGTCATTTGATTTCAGTAGAAATAGTGTTAAACAACATCCATTTATGGGCGGAAACTGCAAATGGAAATTTTAAATTGTGCTATGTTCTTAACTGCACTAACGTTCAGCATACTTTGTAGTACACACACACACACACACACACATATATATATATATATATATATGTAGATCATAAACAGCTCTACACAAAGAAATCGTATATTTCCCGGATTATTCATGGTAATAGCAGAAATTGGTTTTTCAAATTCATTATGCGTTTTCGAAATTGTCCATTTACTCATTATCTTTCACCTTTGACAACTGTGAAGTTTTGTTATAGTATTCTGAACGTGTTGAAAAGTCTTTCATAATCTAATTCTTATTTTTTTATTGTTTAAGTTACATTTATTTATACGACATTTTGTCATTAAAATTTAAATTTTAAATTTTAAGTAGCATATTGAATTGTTCATATAATTAAGTAAAAATGAATCACAGTAGTCTATCCCTAATATATTTAGTAAGCATAATTATTCATTGTAGGACACAAATAGGTACATAAAATTCAAATACCCCTTAGTGAACATAATTATCATGAGCGGGTGAGATGTAGCTGTATTCTTTATTCAATTGGAAGTCATTTCACATCATAATAATGCTTGGAGAAATGCATCGCACCATACCGGCATCACGCCTACATACCGATGAACAAAAATGCTCTTTCTTGGAGCAAACCAATTTTACACTGGTCAGACACTCAGAATAAAAACCGGATTGCACATATAAAAAACAGACTTTACATCCTGAGAAAGAAAACCAGAGCATATATGCTGGGAATAAAAACGAGACTCTATATCTTGAGAAATAAAACAAGACTGAATATAATTATCTAACAGAAGCACCTCTGATTTATATGGACAGGGTTAAATCTACAACCACTCTTTATTGGCTTACACATCTTCCAATCATAAAAACCATGCTACATTTGTTAATATAAATTAATAAACTCCTGCACCTCTTCAGAAATTAATTAATTTTTCCCGAGGTCAAAGGCGAAACTCCATAAACATTCAGGACATCTTTATTTCACTAAATGGTATCTTTTTTGCACTATATTACCATTATATCTATTGCATTATATTATATCCATGTTTATAGCATCCAATAAATTTCCCAGGTTTCACTTTCTTCTACATTGTCACTTTACGACATTGCGACTTGATGCCTATTTCCACAGGTTCCACCAAGGCTGCTTTTCATAAGCTATGCATAAAACGAACGTAAATATATACAAAATAATTATTTCAATATGAATATTATAAAAATTGAATGAAACATAATTTTTCCTTAATACCAACAACCATAGCAGTTATCAGCTATGTGACTTACACTGCAAAACCCTTGGAACTAGCCTAATAACTATCCATTCATGTTGAAATTTAATAGACGGTTTTAAATTGACAAGTGACTCGACGTCCTATAAAGAACGTGAATTTTCATTTCTGAAACAAGAATTTGAAATTTGGCGTAATTGTCCTCCTAAATAGTCTAATAAAAGCTTTTTTAAAAACTCTTTTTACAAACAATATCATAAGACGAAATGCAATACGTCACGTTGATTCAAATATAAAATATTTTATACGAACTTTAAAATGTTCACTCTTTTACTTAAAAGGTTACTAAAATAATAGAAGAGATGTTATAAGTTAAATATATGCATTTTATTTAAAACTTCTTAGTACTTTCAAGCTTCACCAAGCTCATCATCAGAGTAATATTTTAATAACTAATTATTGTTTATTTATACAAATACATCAATTCGTTTTGAAAATGAGTTATACAAATACGTCACTAATTCAATCAATTTGGAAATTGCTCGGCAAATGAGGTGCGTTCGTACTATAACTAGTTTTATAATTATTCTTTGCACCCTATATTGTACTGAATGTATAATTGTTTGCACTCCATAAAGTGCATACTCTGTAACATCATTAAAATGCACTTCCAATAATTTTTTCCCATTCCCCGTAATGTAACGGAACACTTTTGACTGTCCTTGTAATTAAACTATACATCCGATTTTCATAAAATTTGAAATGACTCAAAAAATTTTGCAACAATTATATATTTAAAATTTCAGACCATTCGGAAAGCTGTAACATCATTAATATGCACTCGCAATAATTTTTCCCATTGGCCGTAATGTAAAGAAAAACTTTTGACTGTCCCTGTAATCCGATCCCTGTAATCCCCCATCCGATTTTCATAAAATTTGAAATGGCTCGACAAAATTTTGCAACAATCATATATTTAAAATTTCAGACCATTCGATTGGGTAGTTTTTGCTCTGTTATATGCGGTCAGACAGACGGACGGACGGACTGAACGACGACTATAGGTGCTACGTATTTATATAATTACGAACGCACCTAAAAATGAGTTATACAGTTTATGGTGTGGCAGTTAAATATTTTCTTCTATCCAAATTTAATCTGAAACACTGCTACTTCGACTATCCAGCTTCGCATTTAACCCTTTCAGGGGCAGTGGTATGTTTATTAAACCACTTAACCTTAATTACCAAACGCCACAATGGTACCTGAATGTTGCTAAAATCTTTTCCATTTAATAAATATGTGAAATATAGCATTTTTTTCTTTTCAAATAAATTTGTTCGTAAATTCTGGTGCCAATCATTTATTTCAACATTTTAGCACTGAAAGTACTTTGCCCCTGAAAGGGTTAAAAAGGAAAGTGACGTAAGAGACCAGAGTGACGTAATAAAATAAATTAATCTGCAGTTAATAATACTAATATTTTCTCTAATTAAGTTCAGTCCAAGAAACCGCTACATTTACTTTCAACTCTAATAATTATTGGCTCTCTCATTTTCAAAACGAAGTGACGTATTTGTATAAATAAACAGCAATTAGTTATTAAAATATTTCTCTGATGATGAGCTTGGGAAGTACAGCACGAAAGTACTAAGACGTTTTAAATAAAATACATATTTTTAACTTATAACATCTCTTTTCAATGTTGACATATTGGGGACTTTTTTATCCCCAGATTGTTGATTTTCACCGCTTTTTTTAAATAGAAATATACGGCCTATTTAAAAAAAATTAAAATTTCTGAAAAATAAGGCAAATTATACTGTTTTTAGAAAGTGGTGACAGTGAAATAATGTGAATTTAAAAAGTCCCTAGTCTGACAACATTGTCCCTTTTATTAGGTGAGTTCGTAATTATATAAACACGCAGCACCTATAGTCGTCGTTCAGTCCGTCCGTCCGCATATAACAGAGCAAAAACTACCCAACCGAATGGTCTGAAAATTTAAATATATGATTGTTGCAAAATTTAGTCGAGCCATTTCAAATTATATGAAAATCGGATGTATAGTTTAATTACAGGGACATTCAAAAGTTTTTCTTTACATTACGGCCAATGGGAGAAATTATTGCACGTGCATTTTAATGATGTTACATTATTCCGAATGGTCTGAAATTTTAAATATATAATTGTTGCAAAATTTTGTCCAGTCATTTCAGTTTTTATGAAAATTGGATGTATAGTTTAATTACAGGGACAGTCAAAAGTTTTCCGTTACATTACGGGCAATCGGAAAATAATTACTGCAAGTGCATTTTAATGATGTTACAGATATGCACTTATGAATTGCAAAAAAAATATGCATTCAGTGCAATATGGGGTGCAAAAAATATTTATAAAACTAGATATAGTACGAACGCACCTCATTTGCCACGTTTGACGAGCAATTTCCTTCTTGTTATTTTAGTCACCTTTTAAGTAAAACAACTTTTTAAAGTTCACATAATATATTTTAACACTTTTTACTTTTATTTTATTTTCTGCATATAAATGCTACTTAAACAATTCCTCACTTCCGCGATCATTAATAATGGCTACAGTGTTTGTGACACAGTTGGCTTTCATTCAAGGCCAATGAATATTTCAAAGCCATGTTTGCAAATTTTGAACATATTCCAATTGCAGAATCATTTATTAATGCAAATTTCAAATTTCTTATTCTATATTTGGATAATAAAAATCAATATACAAATTTCATGACATTTATTCTATTGAATTCAAAATTCTATGTATTTAGAATGTATGAATTATTCGAAACACTGCAAATTCGATATTTATTAAAGTAGAATTCTCCAAAGTTTATGAATACACTAAACATTGTATAATGTATGATGTATAATGTATGAATTTTTCTAAAAATAATAATACATACTCGTTTAAGGTATTTGTATGCCTTCTAGATTTTTGTAAATTTTAAGTTTAAAATTGCTAATTATTATTAAAAATGTCAAAAAATGTGACATAAACATTCAAAAATGTAATTTTGTTTTTGTTTTTCTTTGAAAGACTAGCTGACCCGCCCGGCGTTGCTCGGCCCTGTGATGAATGACCTTTGAACGAACCTCTAATTTGTATGATTTTACAACTTTAACTTCATTTTGCCTGGTTTTTTTTTCATGAAAGAAAAGGAAAATTGTATTGAAAGTACTATAGAACCTCTTTTATCCAAAACTCTCGGTTTACATAAATCCATTTTTAATGGGTTTTTTTTTGTTTGTTTGTTTGTTTGTTTGTTTTACTAGTATATTCATTGTGTGCAAGCAGTCCTTTCCGAAACACGAGTACAGATAAATATTTGGGAACCCCTTTCTTAGAATTCCTTTGAATTTAACTTGAGCTCCCGAAACTCTCGGTTTACATAAATCCATTTTTAAAGGGGTTTTTTTTTTGGGGGGGGGGTGTTTTTTTTTTTTGTTTTACTATTATATTCATTGTGTGCAAGCGGTCCTTTCCGAACCACGAGTACAGATAAATATCTGGGATCCCTTTTCTTAGAATTCCTTTGAATTTAACTTGAGCTCCCGCAAACGGCGAAGTGTACTAGAACACAGTCGGAGGAGGGAGAACCGGAATATGTGAATGCGATCTTGCAGGTGTTTTTTCTGTTCACCGTACGATTAATTAAAAGTGTATTTTGGGTGAGGAAGCAGTGAAAAAAGAATTCCAGATATTGCAAAACAATTGTTTTGCTTCTCACCAGTATTACTCTGCGACACATGTGGAAGATAATTGTTGAAGTTGTTTACTCAAGAATCAAGTACTTTGTGATAGAGCTGCAAAGCAAAGGCAATCAAAAACGCGCGAAACAAAACTTTGCTTCAAACTCTTGTGAAATATGTAAAAGGTACTTAATTTCAAAATTAAAATTCAGGTAATTATCAAAGCGATATAAGTAAGCGTCTTATCTTAAATGGGAGAAGTAACCGCAAGATTAAAAGCGAGGTCACTTCAATCAAGGTCATGCGCCACATAGCGGATGGAGTATGAACTACAGGTAGATACCTAAATGTTTTCTTACTCACACCACTAAAATTGTAAAGTTTTTTCTCTTTGATTAATAACTGAAGTGTCTGGGATAAGGCGAAAAAAACTTCGTGGTGTCAAGTGCAACTGTATGCCCCTCTCGTTACAGCATTATTTTGCAATAAATGTGGCAAACAAAATTCATTTCCATGAGTGACTGAAGATTTAGAAAATTCACGCCACGCTAAAAGCCCGCCTCAGTGGATTATCACTCCGTCCACAAGATGGCGCAACTGTGTTAATTTACGCCCGATTCCAGTATTAAGTTTGTACGCTTACTTATATCGCTTTGGTAATTATTCTATTTTGCTATTGCTTTATTTTTATTACGTACTTCTTACCATAATAAGAAATAGCGTATATATTTGTCCTTAATCTTAAAGTTGAAGCATTCTCGATTATCCGAAAATTTCGATTTTCCAAAAGATGGTCGATCCCAATAATCAAGGTTCTACTGTATATGCTATTTGGAATTCTATTTTCCGCGTAATTTTGTTTTTGGAGTCTACGCATACCGAAACATTCAGGTTTTTACTAATTTCGCCGAAATTTCCGCACATTTTAAATTGTAAAAAACATTTCTGCCAGCCCGAACGTTTAAAAAAACGGTGTGCTGTAAATCTGGTGTGCTGAGATGCTCAAAAAAGATTGTGTTAAAATACAGATGTTTAGTTACTTTTAGCGTAGAAAAAATATCTTTCTCCTTAACCCCTTAATTCTCGCTCCCGAGATATTCTCGGGCTGTGTCTTTTACTCAAATTGTTTGATTCCCACCAGTTTTATAAAATAGTGAAATTGGCTATATTTTAGTATCGTTTTTACTGTCATTAAATACGGTGAATATTTCTTTTTCATAAAAGTGGTGCCAATAAGCACTTTGAATTATTCAACTGTAATTTAATTCGAGCGTTAAGGGGTTAAGGCGCGAAAAGACCGGAGTTCGACGGTGTATTTCAAAGAGTTAAAATTCATATTTGAAAAACCGATTACACCATCAATCAAAAGAAGGTTTCAGCTTTAAGAACATTTTTTTTTTTTTTTTATGTTGATACCTATAAAATTTCACCCTAGAGGGGCGTTGCAATGAGGGGAAAAAGCGTTTTTAGAAAAACGACCTTTTCTGATTTTTTTTTTTTTTTTTTTTTTTAATAAAGGTTAACTGCGGTATTTGTTTGAATTGTTTGCGGCATCTGAGAGGCAAAAGTACGCACAGTGGTGGGGGAAAAAAACTGCCCTTACCAACTCCTCAACAAATTATCGTAGAAGAAAGTTACTGCTACCGAACGATTGGAAATAAAGTCTACTTTTAAGTGTTGTAAACAAAACTCGCTTAGGGGGCCATCTAGATATTAAAACGAAACCAAACTTCATTTCTTCAATAGCAACACCCAATTTTAACAAGATATTTCAAATCTTCGGTTCAAACTATGCCTAGACACCGAATTTCAAGTCATTTGAATGCTAAGTTTTTGAATTATAAACATTCAAAATTTAATACTTCTAATGTTAAATTACATTTTCATATTTTTATTAATATCACCTGAAATTATACTCCTAATGTCCTAATTTTTCGTGTAACAATAATACTAAAATACCCAAACATAAATACGTTGAATTTGTAATTTTTATAATTTTATGATATAAATTATGAATTATGAAATTAATATTGGAAAAAATTATGAATTGTAACCTACAATTTTTTTCATGGATTTAGATTTATTTAGTCCTGCTTTATGGAAATCCAAAATTTCACATTTTTTTTCCAAATAGTTTTCAAATTATGCTTTAAAAAGGCAAAATGATGGTTTAAGGGGTCGTCTATGATGGAAGTGACTAAATATTTCGAATTTTTTCTACTCTCCTGTAATCTAGCATTGTTTAATGACTGCTTTAGTGGCGCTTAAGATGCCTTGATCAAGATGGAGGCTCTCTCGGCCAACAATCGAGTACCGAACTTCAATTTTGGATACAGCCCCTAAGATATGCTAGTTTTAATATAATTAATTTCTCGGAAACTTATCGTTCGAATTGCGTAAAAATTTGTTTTGGGGCTAATTGAAGATTGTAGAGTTCATTTATGCTGTCAGAGTTGCATACTATTACTGGAAAAAACAAAGTTATGGTTCGTTTTAACATGTTGATGGTCCCCTAATCAAATTTTATGTACATCATTTAAAAGTAGACTTTATTACCAATCGTGTGGTACCAGTAATTTTCTTCTACGATAATTTTTTGCAGAGTTAGTAAGGGGTGTTTACTTTTTTTTCCCCGGACTGTACTTTTAGAATATGACTTCCGTTTTTAAATCTACTAAGCTGTTTGGCAGATGAAATTTAATAAACAATGACAAAATATCCCCCTCCCCGAAGTTCCCTCTTCTCGAACTTCAATTTTTGCCGATAAATAAATAAGGTTTAAAATTTCAACGAAAATCAAAAGAAATTTGACATTAATTAAAAAAATTAAAGAATTTAAAATTTGAAATTTTCGTCGAAATTGACGTTTTAATTGCATACAGATATTTAAATGAGATTTATGAGTCGTTGGTTCCAAAAGTAGTGAAAAACTGTTTCAAATCACATCCCTTCCTCACTTTGACTGCGTAGTCGAAATATTATTAACCCGATAAATTTCTACTAACAAATTTATACTGACATTAATAGACATTTATTGTGAATAGATGACAGTTTACCTTACCAACAATTTTTTTATTTAAAAAAACATATGGCTCAAATGGTGAACTCACTGTATTTCAATGTTCAACTAAAAGTACATTTCGAAAAAAAAATATTCAACTGCATATTTAATTAATTTTTTTTAAATCCTTATTGATTTTTTAAATATTGATATTTTTGCCCGATTGTTTTTAAAGATTTTCAAATGCGTATTACAAAAGACTACGCAGGGATTTTTTGATACATCTAATATTACATTTAATATTATATTTTTTACTGATATAAATAGTGTAAAACGATGAAATCTAACACATTTTCGTATACTTATGTATTTTTTAAAATAACGAAAAACCTGAACGCTAATTCCACACCCAGATTTATCACATGTATAATAAAGAACATGTACGAAAAAGTTTAAATCTCTGTCTCAAATACAAAAAAAAAAAAAAAAAAAAAAAAAAAAAAAAGAGAGAGAGAGAAAAAGAAAAAGAAAAAAGAAAAAAAAACCTTAGCATTTTTAAAACAGGAAAGTGAAGAAAATATGAACATGGAGAAAAAGCCATTTAAAGTTTTAATTTTTGTGGGTACTGCGTTGGGTGTGTTAGCAAAATTTACAATATCTCGCGATTTAATTGCCGTATGGGTAAAAATGAGGTGTCAAAATATTCCACAGGCTTTCACTTAATATTAAAACACAAAAATCAACTTTTTGACCAATTTTGTGGTAAACTGTTCCCTTAAAAACATAAAATTTATGTTAATTTACAATAAGATTTAGCTTTAAATAATTTTATTTTCACAAAATGGAATTGTTTCGCTTTCAAAATCAACGGTTCATATGCGCAAAAACATGCTCATTAACACTAGAATGTCGGTAAGGGTAACTATAAAAACTGGAATTTTTACCCAAGTTTTATGAAAATATTTGATACCAGAATTTTTATTTGAAATTGTTTAACTCATTTAATTAATCCTTTTTTTGGTTGTATCTTTGAGATTTATATTATAAAGAAATTTCTGATTCGAACCGACGCGACGTATATCCATATGGTTTGGACCAATGGTCCCAAACCATATGGACATACGTCGGTTCGAAACAGAAATTTTTTTAAATTAAATTTAAAAGATACATACGCATAGCTGCCAACTTGTACGGATTATTCCTACCACTAAAATTTATCAGAAATGTTTGTATTGTTTAATCGTTCGAAAAACTCAGATTTAGGCGATTGTTTTTGTTAAAATTTTCTGTTAAATAGTGATGGAAAAAATCCGTACAAGTTGGCAGCTATGTATACGATAAAAAGGCTAATTGAATAAGTTAAACAGTTTCAAATAAAAATTCTGGTATCAAATATTTTCATAAAACTTGGGTAAAAATTCTCGTCTTTCTAGTGTTAATCAAGAACTAATGAAGAATGAAGATAATTTAAGAAAACGGATCAAAAGATTTGTGGCCTACTTGGCAATGATTCAAGGTCCTTGCCTTAATGTAACGAATCCTATATTCTCTTTACATTTAATAATAATTTTCATGCAAAAAAGGAAAATATTTCACCTTAACCCTTTGCGATGAGCGTCATTTACAGAACATTTAATCTTTTATCACCGTGTTGTTATTTAAATTAAAGAGCAGAAACGCTTTAAAATATAAACACAAATTATCAATTAAAAATTTCTGGTTGGAGTAATCAACGATTCAGTGCATTTTATACGTCACATATACGTTGCGAAAAGATTAATGGTTTTTCGGAATTTATTTCTCTAAAAATGCGTTCGTAAAAAATATAATTGTTTAAAGTTAGTTATCTCGAGAATATCATACGTAAAATAAAATCAGGGTTCGTGCAATTTTACCACAATGACTTAACAAAACGTTTCGCTTTAGTTAATTGTAGAAAAATTTACACACCATACAATATACATGATGATTGCGGATTCTGTGATTGCAATATTAAAGAGAGAGATTGTAATCTGAAATAAAGGAGACAATCTTCTTAACCCCTTGAGGGGCACCGGTATATATTATATACCACCTACGATTAATGGAGTTTTACACCAGAAAAATTTTATTGAATTTTACTTTTCTAACTTTGGTGGAAAAAAGCCGCAAATTTGCTTTTACTTATTTTCAAATAGAATTTTTCAAAGATTCCGGTGGGAATTCAGCATTTCACAAACGTAATTGCTTGCCCCTCAAGGGGTTAAACAGTCTAAGAAGTGCACGTATCTTATAAACTAAGGAATGTAAGCAGTTTCATTGCACATACTTTGCAAATAAATATCTAATAAAATGTGATTCTGCATAGCATAGAAAATCCCTTCGGATGAATAAAAACTCAATTAATAAAATATTCTTCTGTTTCTTATAACCCTCTTGCATCCCTTGTAACATCATTTTACATATCTTGTAACATCAATTATCGAGTTATCCTTCTCGATTCTGAATTATCAGAAGTGATACTTCCGAACCGAGGAAGGATAGAAACGAAACTGTTTAATTTCTACTTTACTTCTATATAGCTGAATGTTTTTTGGCTTTAGATCTAAACCAACAAATAACGGCACTGGTGCCTATTTCCTTCTAAAACAACTGTTATTTTCATCTGAGTTTTCAAAATGCAATTCAGACAGTGTGTCTGAGAAAGTAAGTAATTTTCATAATTAATTCAATTTAAACGCTTTACAAAAGATAGTAAGGATTTGTAGACCATTCAATTAATTAAAGGCCTTCAATTTGTTACTGCATGAATTTAGTTTATCAATAATTAAATCGATATTGTAAGGGTGTTAGTAATTTTAGATTCGTATTTGCGCGGGTCCACTGTGGCTGAGTGGATAAGGCACCACGTCGCTAATCGCTTGAGAGCGTAGGTGGGGGCGGGTTCGAATACCACCGGCTCCGTTGCACACTCTTTCGGGAGTCAACGGATGTAATTCTCTGGTGTTGTAAATTTCCTTGTGCTATCTCGTCCCAGTATATCGACGATGACTTATAAGCGGGCCCTGATGTCAAGCACAGAAGTCCGATGTATGTGTTCAATAAAACAAACAAACAAACAAATCCGTATTTGTGAACCTAAATGACCAGCCAATTAAAGTATCGATTTCAGAAAAAGGACTACTGCTGTCCTCTGGGGTGCATTTTTGTTTGCGAAAAATGAATGAATGTGAATTCGCAGTGTTATTTTACCTTTTGTGTCTGAAGAAGATACATTACCACACATGTCGATCGGAATTTTCTTAAGGGGGTAGGATACCTTTGAACGCGTCGAAAGTAAAAAATATCACTATGTTCCAAGTTTCAAAACTTGTGTAAAAGTCAAAAATAAAAATCAAACTTTCTTTAAATGTAAAGCTCATATTTAAATTTATATTTTAAAAAATATATATACTAATAAATTTATAAATAAATGTTGAAATGATAAGTTTAAAAATATATGATAATAAGAGAAAGAAATCTTGCGCGCACGTTAAAATCTGTAAATATGCATATAAAGAGGAAATTTTGGTGAAAATAAATACGTAATAGTGCTACCTTTATACTAAAAGTAGAATATGTGTAAAAAATATTGACTAAATTAAAAAATTAACAAAAAATTAAAAATGTTCACTTAAAAGAAATATTTTCAAAGTACAAAACCCAAAAAATAATAAATCTTGCATTTTTATGCTTTTAGGTTGTAGGTAATACAGAAATGAATATGTGGTGACAATTTCTTTTGATTGCCATGCATAGTTTTTTAGTAACACTGCGCGCAGTATCAAAATTCATCGTTTTGAATAAACGCAGCGCAAAGTTTTATTATCACATGCAGTCTTAATATGTAGTCTTAATAAAACTACCATAATTAGTAAACTAATGGGAATGCGGTTTTTTGCATATTGTTCAGAAATGATTTCGGAATCAAAATATCTATTAAAAATTTTTCAAAAATTTTGCAGGTTTAAAGGTATCCTAACCCTTAAGGGGTCTTGTACCTTTTAAACGCGACGTAATTTAACGAAAAACTTCAAAGTTTGAATTAGTCTATCTTCAAAACCTTTTTATGTACAAACATGAAATTTTGGATATGGATTAAACAGATTGTGCTTTGTAATATGCTGTCATTAGAAATTTATTAGCCTTTTACAGAATTTGTGTATTGTTGAAATCAAAATAGCTCTTTTTTTTTACTCCAGAAGTCATTGCGCGCATGATATCTTGAGAAAGTATGCATGGATTGTCATGAAATTTGTTAAAAATACTAAACATATATGTGTGTTTAAAATGAACTATTCTTAGGTCAAAATTATTTCATTAACTGTATAAAAAATATTTTTGTAAAAAAATAAAAAAAATTTAATATTTTTAATGTATATGAATAGTCATAACTAAAAATATTACCACTGTAAATACTTAAAAGTAGTTCATTTTAAACACACATATTTGTTTAGTATTAGTTCATAAACGAACTGCAGGATTTTGCATTCAACGAAATAGATAAATTCGAGGCTTGACTTTCGCGCAAATAATAAAAATTTTACAAAGATTCAAGAAAATGTTAACCTCTTAACGGTCGTTTAATATTTGGAAAAACCATCAAAAAAGTACAGTCAATCAGGGTAACTTTGAACCACGGGGTGTAACTTTGCACCGCCTCCTATCCTTCAATATTTTTGACTCTAAAAGACTAAATAAACTCCAGAACTGTGCTCTGTTGGCAAGACTCTAAACTGGGATTTCTGCTCTTTATTTTAGAAAATAAATTAGCTACATTATGCGCAATTAATTGCATCATCTAACTATTTTTGTGAAGTACTGTTTTCAAGTTAATTTTGAATGCTGTTTTGAAGTTGTTGTAATCCAATTAAATTTTCATAGTAAGTAACAATATACTCATTTATCAGACATATTATTATCTTAATGTTGTAATTGTGTTAATATTTTGTGATTATTTATTTATTAATAGTTAATTAAATGTAAAATAAGAAGGCACTAGCATTTTACAGCATTTTCAGGGTAACTTTGAGCCGGCTCAAAGTTACACTGATGCTTATAATTTACTGATTATAGGTGCTACTGTCGAAAATTTCCCATATTTGCACGTATATTTTATATAAATGCCAAAAGTGTGCATTAGATATGACATGTAAATATTTTTACAAATATGAGTAAAATACATAAAATTCATTTAAAGGCGTGACTAGGGGCAGAGCTACTCAAATTTGACATTTCATACGTTCGGCGTTTTTTATTCTTGTTTGAATAATACTAGTACTTGTATATATTACATATGGATATATTATACATTGTGGATATATTATAGAGTTAAAACATTGAAAATTTTTTTGCACTGCATTTTTATGTTTTATATGAACAATAAAAAGGTTTTTTTTTTATATTTCTAAATGTTCATGGTTCTCTTCTTCCACTTTTCTTATGTGTGATATTTTTTGTAATATCATAAATTATACATAATCTTGTGATGTTGGGAAATGTAAATTCTCAGTCTTTGCATATCTGAAAACATTTTTTGGTGTTTAAAATTGTCCTGACTACAATACTTTTTTATAATTAATTATTTTATATAAAAATTTATCATATGGTGCAAAGTTTCCCTAAATGGCTGGGTAACTTTGAACCAGGCTAAAAATCCATTTTTTATTGCTTTTATCCTTATTATTCCTTAATTTTTTATAGTCAAACAATAATTTAGGATCATTTCTTCTCTTTTATGCCCCTAGTACCGACAATATTCTTCGAATAAGAGTGTGGCATATGAAAATAGAGAAAATGCGGATCAAAGTTACCCTGATTGACTGTACCTATTTTTTTTATTACAGAAATTGAATAATTATAAGGCTTCTAAATAAAATGTATGCAATTAGTTTTTTTTAAGACGAACAAAAAAACGATGGTCTAGAACAAATTCACATTTGTAGAAAAGCCATCATGCGAGAATACAGTGTCTTAATGTTTGTTTTACACCATAAAAATTAATGCGAATAAGACCTTTATTTTTCATATCTTAGATCCTTATTTATCCTCATCACACACATTTTTAGAAATAATATTTGAAAATATACATATACATTAAATTTTGATTATTAGCCCCTTAAGTGCCACAGACGTATATATCCGTCGCGCATAGTCGATGCGTTAAGTGCCACTGACGTATATATACGTCAGTCCAAAATATTGTCCTTTATACTGCGCTGTACCAGTAAAACCACGCCCACGGCTTTGGAATTAAAAAAAAGAAAAAAGACTTTGAAGGTGTTTTTGAAAGACTGGCCTATTTCAGAGGAGAAGGGGTAGAAGGAACTACCTTCATAAAGGCTATCGCACTGAGCTAGTGACGTGAAAATACAAGCGCATTTTTTTCCATATTTGACAATGCTCCGCCCTTTTTGTACACCACTATTATTTTAGAGAAAATATTGTTTGGTTTGCCGTTCACTTATCGCCTTTCTGTCGCATTGCTATTTTGATGTCACTACCTCAGTCTCATAGCTTTAGCCGTGCAGTTTCTCGAATTTCGTAGGAGTATGTCCGATACTGATGATAGTGAGTTGGATGACGACTTTTCGTCGTCTTCTGGATCAGAGACGTCAGAATATGATATGTCAGATGAAGCGGATTCAGATAACGACTATTCTATGAAAGATGCCAGAAACTGGGTACGATTGGATATAAAAAATGTACCTATGCCACCTTCACGGTTTCCATTTTCGGGACAACCAGGAATAAATAAAAATGTAGCAGATGTTACGAACCCACTTTTATTTTTTGAATTATTTTTTGATCAGAAGCTGGTGCTTCATATTGTTACAGAAACTAACCGTTTTGCAGACCAGTATAACAACCAGCCTCCTGGAAAAAAGAAATCAAGGACGAAGTTGTGGCGTCCAACAACTTTAGAAGAAATATATGTTTTTTTAGGTATACTTATTCTGCAAGGAATACTTGTAAAACCTCACGTTGCGCTTTACTGGTCTAAAACAAATTGATCGAAACTCCAATTTTTGGGAAATTTATGAGCAGAAATCGTTTTCAACTTATCATGAAATTTCTGCACTTTTCTGATAACAATACTTTTGATAAAAATTCACATCCAAATCCAAAACTAAGTAAAATATGGCCTACTTTTTCTGACATGATGAAGAAATTTTCAAGTGTCTATACACCTGAAAGGGACCTGAGCATTGATGAGAGCTTGATGCTTTTCAAAGGCAGGCTATCATGGGTACAATACATACCAATGAAAAGAGATCGCTTTGGAGTAAAACTCTTTGTACTTGCTGAAGCAGAGACAGGATATATTCACAATACGATCGTGTATACAGGGCAGAGTACAATCTTTGATAAAAAGTATGAGAACTATGGAGTCGCGACAAAAGCAGTGATGACGCTTATTGAACCTTTTTTAGGAAAAGGTTATTTTGTAATTGCGGACATTTTTTATCTCTCACCAGAATTAGCAGACCTTCTTATCCAAAATTCAACTGACGTATATGGAACTCTTCGTCCTAATCGACGTGATTTGCCCAGAAAATTTCAACAAACTTACTTTGAAGAAAGGCGAAATAGCCGCTTTCCAAAGAGGCAAAATTACCGTGTTGAGATGGCGTGACAAAAAAGATGTTTCGCTTCTTAGTTCCATCCATAGAGCAAATTGCTCTGAAACTGAAAAAAATGTCATGAAGCCAGCTATTGTTATAGATTATAACTTGAAGATGGGTGGGGTTGATAGAGCGGATCAGGCATTAGTTTGTTATTCAACAACACGAAAAAGACAGAAGGGGTATTATTTAACAATATTTTGCCATCTATTAGATATGGCTATTTGGAATGACTTCACATTACAAAAGAAACAACTCCGTAACGTTGATAATTACAACTTCCGCATGAATTTGGTGAAACGTATATTTGAGAAATTTCATATTACCCCCCCCCACACACACACACAACCTGCCAAACGACAGAAATTAGAAAGTGGCTGTCCTTTACGACTTTCTGCAAGACATTTTCCGGACTTGTAACATCAACGTCTTCAAAGAAAAATGCATCGAGATGTGCGGTTTGTTCAATGAAAAAAATTCGCCGTGAATCCCGCTATCAGTGCACTGAATGTGATGTTGGTTTATGTGTCCAACCATGTTTCAGGATATATCACACGACCACTAAGTTCTAACATCTTTTTTATCATATTGTTACACTATAATTTTATATTTTTGGTATCATTTTTGTACATAATTTTTGTATTTTCGTTTCTTTTTATATCTTCGTGGAAGTACACAATGTTTATATTAAAAGCTTGTCTCTTATTTCCCCCAATACACCGCATAACCACGTGTACCTGTTTGGAAACCTGTGGCACGGGGAATAAATCTCGTAAGTTTTTCTCGGCAGGTAAGAGATTACAATAACTACTAATTGTTTAATATTTTACTTATGACAGTAATTTTTGCTCGTGTTGCAGATGTGCGGTACAAGAAAAAAGTTGACGTTATACGAAAAACACATCTCTGATTTTATCATCATTTTTGCAGTGCAATAAACCTTCCATTAAATCACATATCATTTTTTTGAAAAAATAAAAAATAAAATAATGCATAAAGACATGACATAAAGAATCCAACTAAAATGAACGCAAGAAAAACTTTTTTCGTATAATGAAACGAATAGAACCAATATTGTTACCAACAAATTGTTGGTTCTAAAGCGTACTTATTTATCGGAAGAGAATCAATAAATCATATTCGAAAAATATGAATTGTTTACCTAGATGAATTTTTACATAAAAAGTTTTTTTTTTTTCGGAAATATGGTTTTG
Source organism: Maratus speciosus (assembly GCA_963932465.1). Classification (NCBI taxonomy): domain Eukaryota; kingdom Metazoa; phylum Arthropoda; class Arachnida; order Araneae; family Salticidae; genus Maratus; species Maratus speciosus. The sequence continues at coordinate 483,318,803 of OZ010797.1, forward strand.
TTCACGTAAAACTCACTCCTGACTGTTTTGTTCGAGATATATACAATAGTTTCCTATCGGTAGCTTAAGGACACAGCTTTCAGTTATTAGTGAATCCACAAAAATTAAAAATTGAATGGAACATCTTCTATCTCTCAATGATCATTTACAGAGTTCGCACGCTCTTAAGTCACGCCCCATTTTGTAAGGCCACTAAGTTCTAACTGTGGCACTGGGTAGTGAATCTCGTAAGTTTTTCTCGGAACGTAAGGGGTTAATAATTGTTTGAGTATGATATATTTTGAAACATGCAATACAAAGTCCAACATCAGCGCCAAAAACCTAACGCAAACGGTAATGTTCCAAGACTTCACACGGAAATGAATTTAAAATTTTTCTGGTTTCGACGTTTTTTCCAACAATTAAATCTCCAGCCCGGAAATATGACAGGTACGAGAAATAACGAACTACCCCTCAGCCCGTGATATTGACGGGAGCGAGAATTAAGGGGTTAAAGCGGCATAGTAGAAAAGGTGTTGATGTAATAATATTTTCTGGTGACAAGCTGTTGTGCATTAAACAATGTATAATGATAAAACGTATGTCCTCTATTCAGCAATCTTCAAGGATATACCTGAAAACCTTCGAACACTTAAACGCATTCAGAACAAAACTTCCGTTATATCTTGATCTGTAGTGGGAAAGAATGGAAAAGTTCTCCGAAATTCACTGATAAAAGTTTAAAAAGCAATGAAGAATATTAGTAAACGGACTTAATCGATACACATTTATCGCCGCATGGTGACAGATTGTATCCTAAAAAGAATCGGATATTTCAGCAAGTTTCAGCACATTCGTACCGAGCCCATTCAACACAGGATTAGTTCCATGTCATTTGTCCAAAGTTTAACATTTAAGAAGATTGGCCACCTTCTTTGCATCCTTTAGTTTTAAATTTTTTAGACTAAAGCATATAGGGGATTTTAGAGGCTAAAGTAAATGCTAAACAACAGAGGAGTTTGCTCATAGCGTAAAATTACATTTCTGATGTGCCTCATATGGTTGTATTCATCATTTTCTATATTAGTTGAAAAATAAAATTCCCTATTATATATAACAGTATTTAGTAGCCACCCTGTATAAAACGTACTAAAATTTGGTTCAGATTGAAAAGGTGCTTCAAGAAGTAATTCCTCATAGACAGAACGTATCAAATTCTTTTATGTTACTCTATAGTTCTATCCTCTTTGGGAATCTGTATTTCTATATACAGGAAGTTCCGATATTATATGCATTCACATAACATACTGATACTTACTTCATATGGAAGCATAGGCAACTTCAAATTTGTTTGCAAGACTTAAAAAGAATTCCCACATTGCAATATTACCGATATGATTTATAATCCGAGAAGCCTTTACCTCTTTACAGATCATATTCCTAACCGCCTTCCTGTTTGGAAAATAAAGTTTTATTAACGGTTAAACTAAAGGGTCACAACAAAGCAATATAAGTAAGGGTGCAAACTTAAAGCTGGAATCGGGCGTAAATTAACACACTTGCGCCATCTAGCGGACGGAGTGATAATCCACATACGCCGGCTTTTAGGGCGGTGCATATTTTCTAAATCTTTAGCCTTTCATGGAAGTGAATTTTATTTTGCCACATTTATTGCAAAATTATGGCGTAACAAGAGAGGCACCCATATGCACTTGACGCCACGAGGTTTTCTTCACCTTGTCAATTCGATTTCATTTATTAATTAAGTGGAAAGAAACTTTATAATTTTAGTGGTGTGAGTAAAAAAACAGTTAGGTATTTACCTGTAGTTCACACTCCATCCGCTACGTGGCGCGTGACCTTGATTGATGTGACCTCGCTTTTAATGTTGCGGTTACTTCTTCCATTTAAGATAGGACGCTTATTTATATCGCTTTGGGTCACAACTTGGACATTAATTTGAAATTCTGATGCAAGCTAAAGCAAAACAGTGAATATTCTGTTTATGAAAATCGGGAACTCTAACTTGCCATGCAGGCACAGTTAGGCATCTTGATTAGGCTCACATTTTGCCGTAACCAATTGCATTGTACGCTTTTAATTTTTTATATTAAATATTTTTCGATATTACTTTTCCGGTGTTAATGTTTTAAAACTAAATCCATAACAAGAATACAAAATAATAATAAACTATTTTCAGTCTGTGCTGCCAGTTCGCTTTTTCTTTGCTGTTGTTTATTCGTTTGTTTAATTGCCACAACATCTTTAAAATAGTAGAACTGTGAAAACTCCTTATTTTCGCTTTGCAAAATCTGTTACTAAACAAGGAAAATTCAACTGCCAAAGCAGCACTGACTATAGGTCACGACCTGGTCAAGCGCATATGGTCATCTTCCACTACGAAAATCCCTACACCATCGGAATACCGATCTGCATGACATACATTCCGTGCCATACACACTTTTCCTTCGACGATAGATTTCACCATCACTTACATTTTACGTTGTTAAAAATTGCACGAGCGCGCATAGACAATATTTGGAGGCAGCCATGATGCGAACGATGCCTTTCAACTTGCTCCCACACTATCACACACGCATCTGGCTGGATCTAATGATATCGCATGCATTCCCAGCACTCTGCGCCCTCTATAGGAGCATGCGTAGTCATCTTTCTCTTCAAATAGAGTTATTACAGCAATGCCACTTTTATATGGCTACCCATATTATATTACGTTGAACAATTACATTACTTTTATGTTTATAATTACATTAATTTCTTTACTATACAGTAATTTACTATTACTATATCAAAGAATTACATATATAAATAAACTTATACATAATTTTTCCCATCTCATATTCATTCATTCAAAAATAAATCAATACAATTGCGTATGTCTATCGATCTATCTCTATAAATATATGTGCGTCTGTGTACATACTTCCAGCATTCGAATATACAAACGATAGTTATTCTTTCGATGGAAAAGAACGCTTAATTTCAGTAAATATAGCACCGCATCAAAACCCATTAATATCGAATGATTTGTCAAATAGAAGAGACGGCATAAGCTCTAGAATGTATCCTCTGCTTTCAAAGCTGTCTCTTTAATTATACTCTTGATATCTGAACCTTTCTTTGTCCATTTCTTGGTTTGATAGCCAAATCAATGAAATTCATCTGACGTTATTATTGCTGATTTACTTGGTAGTTAAATTATATGATTTTATCATATTGAAAACATTCACTGTATTGTAATATTAAATGCCAGTATGAGAACTATGAAAACGTATGAGACTTTTAAACGGCAATCGTTTACATTTTTACGTAATTTTTTATTTTCTACACTTAAACATTTTATTATATGACGTTGAAATTTAAAGTTACATTAATTGTTTTACTGTGCAGTAATTTATTACTGTTACTGCAAATTAATTACATAGATAAATGAACCTATATATATATTTTTTCATCTCAAATTCATTCATTTAAAAAGAAATCAATATATATGTGTATATTTATCTATCTATCTGTCTGTTTATATATATATGTGTGTGTCTGTACTTGCAGCACTCGAATATCCAAAATATTATTTCTGTTTCAATGGAAAAGAACGCTTAATTTTAGCAAATATAGCACAGCATCGAAACCCATTAATATCGAATGATTTGTCAAACAGAAGATGTCGCATAAGTTCTTGACTGTATCCTCTGCTTTCAAAGCTGTCTCTTTAAGTATACTCTTGATATCTGAACTGCTCTTCGTCCATTTCTTGGTTTGATAGCCAAATCAATAAAATTCATTTGACATTATTATTGGTATATTGTTTGGTAGTTGCGTTAAGAGTGTTCATCATACTGAAAACATTTTTTTTACATTGTAATATTAAATACCAGTACGAGTCTTTTGTACTGCTATCTTTTATACTTTTAAATACTTTTTTTATTCTACATTGAAACATTTTATTATATTACGTTGAACTATTTAAAATTACATTATTTTTTTACTGTACAGTAATTTATTATTGTTACAGAAAGTTAATTACATCGATAAATGAACTTCTATGTATTTTTTTTCACCTCATATTCATTTATTTAAAAATAAATCAATACATGTGCGTATGTTTATGTATTTATCTCTATAATTACACACATATATATATATGTGTGTACTTCCAGCATTCGAATATCCAAAATATAGTTTCTCTTTCAATGGCAAAGAATGCGGGATTCCAACAAATATACCACATCCAAACTTATTAATATCGAATGATTTGTCAAATAGGATCGACAGCCATAAGCTCCAGGATGTATTCTCTGCTTTCACAGCTGTCTCTTTAAATAAACTCTTGAATGCTGAACAGTTCATTGTTCATATCTTGGTTTGATAACCGAATCAATAAATTTTATTTGAGATCATTATTGGTGCTTTGTTTTGAATTTACGTTATATATTTTCATCATATTGTAAAAAGTAATTATCAAAATCGGTTCTGTCAAAATGTGTTCTTTAGTCATCTCAGGTGAAATGACTAAAAAAACAGCCTATACTCTCAGAAACAAAACTCTCACTTTTGACGATTCAGCAATCCTTGAGCTGTATTTCGTCGTTTTTGATGATCATTTCCTATCAACGTCACATGACTTTTAACGAAACGTAAACTCTCAAATATTTGACGAAAGTTTTGCCTCAATCACGGTCAGACTCAATGTATTTTAAGGAAACAGGTGCTATACCTCCTCAAATCCTGCAATTTTAGCAAGCAGATATTTGCTTCTTTATGTTGGTCTTTTAATAATTTATTTTAAAACAGCACTTTTCAGTGCTTTTCAGAAAATACTGAAATATAGGTAGTTATTGTTTCTTCATTAGTTATTCTTTTAGATGTTAAAAATTTTAGGAATGCTTATTAATATTTTTATTTATTTATTTATATGTTTTTGTTTGTTATGTTTTAATTCGAAAAGAATAAATTTCCTGTGTTCTTCAAAAGCATTCAAAAGATAATTTGGTCAATAAAATTTCAAACTTCCAAGATATCTTTTTTATTTAAGAAGTATATTCTGTTTTCAATCAAATTAAAATAAACATAATTGATCCCTCTCTCTTTTATAAATAGTAAAGTGTTAAAATCTTATCCACCTACTCAAACTGATAAAATCTCACGCAATATGCACTTCACAATTCGTTATTTGTGAGTAACAAATTAACCAGACCGTATTCTAATCATTGAGTGAGCAAAGAAAATTTCACTAATAAATTAATTAATCAAGCCATATAATAATTATCCATTGACCATGAGAAAAACCATAATAATAAATTAGCCTTAAATAAATTAGCCTTACTTAAAACTTTCAGAAATTATAGAAACGCCGATAAAATTACAATCTACCTTATAAAAATATAAATACGCAGCAGAATTCATTACATCAATCTAAAAGCACCTCTATACAAGTCCCCAATAGCGAGGACGGAAGAGCAATGGTCTCCCAGGACAAAGGCCGCGGGTTCGAATCACCCAGAGGAAAACGAGAAGTGACTTTTTTCTTCCCCCTGTCAATGAATACAGGAGCTTCCAAACTATTCGATAGATGGCACCACCCGCCCTCTTTTGACGAAATTTATATCGTCAAGCAAGTGAAGAAAGTAATTTCGTCAATTTGACGAAATATTCGCTCGGAGCATTTCCCAGGAAACGGTTTCGTCAAAAACAAACAAATTTTCGTATAATCTGAGCATTCATTTCTTAGTATGTAGTTTTTTAAATATATAAATAACACACAATGACTCGATTAAAATTAAATAAAATTAACATGATTATTCCATAACCCCCCCATTCAGAATTAAATTACTATATGCTTGTTTATCTATCTATCTCTGTAAATATACATATATGTGTGTCTGTGTGTGTACTTCCATCATTAGAATATATAAATATAATTTCTCTTTCAATGGCAATGAATACAAGATTTCAGCAAATATACCACATCAAAGCCTATTAATATCGAATAATCTTTCAAATAGAGGAGGCAGCATAAGCTCTAGAATGTATCCTCAGCTTTCATAGTTGTCTCTTTAAATAAGCACTTGAAAGCTGAACAGTTCTTTGTTCATATCTTGGTTTGATAGCTAAATCAATAAAATTCATTTGAGATCATTATTGGTGCTTTGTATGGTAGTTGCGTTATATGTTTTCATCAGATTGAAAACATTTATTGTATCGTAATATTAAATAACTGTAAACTAGTACCAGTCTCTTGCATTGCAATCTTTTATATTTTTACATAATATTTTATACTATACACATTTTATTATATTACGTTTAACTGTTGAAATTTACATTAATTTTTTTTTATTGTGAAGTAATTTATTATTGTTAGAGCAAACAATTAGATAAATAAACTTATACATAATTTTTTTAATCTCATATTCATTTATTCAAAAGTAAATCAATACATGTGCATATCAGTCTATCTCTATAAATATATTTGTGTCTGTGTATGTACTTCCAGCATTCGACTATCCAAATTATAGTTTCTCTTTCGCGGTAACAGTACGCTGGATTTCAGCAAATATACCACATAAGAACGTATTGATATCGAATGATTTGTCAACTAGAGTCGACAGCCATAAGCTCCAGAATGTATTCTCTGCTTTCACAGCTGTCTCTTTAAATAAACTCTTGAATGCTGAACAGTTCTTCATTCATTTCTTGGTTCGATAGCCAAATCTATAAAATTCATTTGAGATCCTTATTGGTGCTTTGTTTGGTATTTACGTTATATATTTTCATCATATTGGAAAAAATAATTATCAAAATCAGTTCTGTAGAAAGCTCAGGCGAAATAACTAAAAAAACAGCATTGTTTTTAAAATATGTAGGTAACACAGAATGACTCGTAAAATTTAAAAAAAAAAAGAATCAAAATTAACATGATTATTGTTAACATTAAAATTATATTAAATTAACATGATTATCTCATAATCCCCCATTCAGAAGCAAATATGATTGTTTATTTGTCCATCTATCTTTGTAAATATACATATATGTGTGTCTGCGCACTCTCAGAAAAAAACTGTAAATTTATGAACGTATACTCTTCAATTTTCAAGGGAAATATCCTTATTTGATCAAAAACGGTCTGATCTACTAAAACAATACGATACGACTCCTTACATTTTCCTCCGCTAGGCTGTAACCTATCGTATTAGTCGTGTTTCGAAAAATAATGTCCCGTAACCGCGACCGTAACATATTTTTAACCCGCCAAAAACGCGATTCTGTACTGATTATCTAAAGTGCTACGTGCTGCGGAACAGTAAGTAAAGTGTTATTGTGTTTTGAAGTTACTTATATCTTAGACCCGTAAAATTACGGGCTTTACAAAATGATGAGCATGGATTTTTTTACGGGGTATGACTGGAACATCTACTGCCGGCCTCTGCCCCTAATTTTACAGGGATATTTTTAGATACTTAGAACATTAAGGGCAATCCACATATTCTTGCAGTTCTAGCCCATCTGTTAGCAAAAATATGGTACTACCCCATACATTTATCTCCGCTAGGGTGTACACGTTGACACAAAATGGCGGCCATGGACTTTTTTTACGGGGTATGACTGTAATTTCTGCTACCGGCCTCTGCCCTGTAATTTTACAGGGAAATTTTTAACAGTGTGTGTGTACTTCCAGCATTCGAATATACAAATATGATTTCTCTTTCAATGGCAAAGAATACAAGATTTCAGCAAATATGCCGCATCAGAACCTATTAATATCGAATGATCTGTCAAATAGAGGAGAAAGCATAAGCTCTATAATGTATCCTCAGCTTTCATAGTTGTCTCTTTAAATAAGCACTTGAAAGCTGAACAGTTCTTTGTTCATTTCTTGCTTTGATAGCTAAATCAATAAAATTCATTTGAGATCATTATTGGTGCTTTGTATGGTAGTTGCGTTATATGTTTTCATCAGATTAAAAACATTTATTGTATCGTGATATCAAACACCTGCACACCAGTACGAGTCTTTCGCATTGCAATATTTTATATTTTTACATAATATTTTATATTATACACATTTTATTATACTACGTTTAACTATTTAAAGTTACATTAACTTTTTACTATGCAGTAATTTATTATTGTTAAAGCAAACAATTAGATAAATAAACTTATATATAATTTTTTTAATCTCATATTCACTTATTCAAAAATAAATCAATACCTGTGCATATATATATCTCTCTATCTCTATAAATATATTTGTGCCTGTGTATGTGCTTCCAGCATTCGACTATCCAAAATGTAATTTCTCTTTCGCGGTAACAGCACGCTGGATTTCAGCAAATATACCACATAAGAATGTATTGATATCGAATGATTTGTCAACTAGAGTCGACAGCATAAGCTCCAGAATGTATTCTCTGCTTTCACAGTTGTCTCTTTAAATAAACTCTTGAATGCTGAACAGTTCTTCATTTATTTCTTGGTTTGACAGCCAAATCTATAAAATTCATTTGACATTATTATTGGTGTTATTTTTCCTCATATTGAAAACTTTGAAGAGCGTAATGGAAGAATATTTTATCATACATTTTCTCAAAAATGTATGAATGATGTTGAATTGTATGAATGAATTTTATGTATTTTATGAATGAAAGCTTTATGAGTGATTATAACATATGGTAAACTAACATGCTGAAATTCTACTTTGTATTGAAGATATGAGAGAGTTTCTTTTAATATCTCATATTTTTATGTATAATAATTTAAATGGTAGAAATAATATTTAATATTTTTATAATTAAATGTTAATATTCAATTATAGGTAGGGTTTGCCCAAATGGTCCCGCCCGGGTTTTTTCGGGCGAGCCCACTTGAAAAACACACGAAAAAACCCATTGTGGGTTTTTTCAAATTTTCTCATGTTTTCTCAACTGTAACATTATTTAATCTAAGGTATGAGAATAAGTGAAAACTGAGTTAATAGTCAGTGGCTTTTAGACAGGGTTTCACCAAGTGGGCCCAGCCCGAAAAAACCCACCCAGGTTTTTTCGGGCGCGCCCACTTCTTGAAAAACCCATTGTAGGATCTTTCAAATTTTCTTGTGCTTTCACAACTATATCATTATTTAATCTAAGGTATAAGAATACAAAGATAAATGCCAATTTAAATATATTTCAAAAGAACCAGATTTAAAGGAATTTTTAATAAGAGATAAAATGACCAAAAAAGTAATAAGCTGTAAAGAAGGAAGATTTTCATGCCTGTAATCTAAAATATGTCCAAATGCTTTAAATCTTAATGCATGCAAAAAGATGACACTTGAACCCCATCCTGATTGTTTTGCATTGTTGTAGCTTTTAAGATTAATCATCGCATTTATTATCCTGCTTCAATATTCAATGAAAGTGTTATATGGGAGTTTTCAACACAAAAATGGTTCAGACTATGGCAAAAGAAGTGAAACAGATAAGTTTCCTCCTGGATTTTGTCAGTTTTTCTTTTCTACATTTAGTACCAGCTACCTCTGCTTCTATCGAACAATACTTTGAGTTGATAAAGCAGCAAATCTAGTAATAAGTGTATCGCCATTTGCAATCTAAATTTACAAATATCACTGACACTGACTTCCATGACAATCTAATTTAACATTTAATACTATTGCAATATATATGTAGCAAATTTTGCTAAAATTTTCAAATATATTATTACGAGTCCAATTTCTTAAAAAAAAAAGTCTTTAACTGATTTCTGATTTGAAGTGAATGAAAGAAACTAAATAAATTTAGCATGTTTAACTTAAGGTAAAAATTATATAAATAAATCCAGTTGTGGTTCACTTTAATATATCCTTACTGCAGCAAATTAGTCCTATGAGATACAGATGTACCTTTTAAATTAATTTGATCTTTTTTCTTTTTATATATTTTTTGGTAATACATAATAAATGCAAAATTATGTCCAGGTTTCACTGATAAATGGAGCATTTACGTATTATGCATATGAAAATTAGAAGTTTAAAGTGTCCTCCAAAAAATCTCAATACCCGGGTTTTTTCAGAAAACCCGAAAAAACCCGGGTTTTAGACTAGTGGGCCCAGTGGTCTGGGTTTTTTCTAACCCTGATTATAGGAGAGTTTAGTATCACCTATTAACATTCAAACCTATGCTAATAAGAATAAATGAAATAGATAACTAAATTACAGCAAAAAACCTTTATAATTTTTGGAATTTTAATTTTTGTTACATAACATTCTTTTTTCCACTCAGGTCTTCATACGTCCGGTACGCAGTGTTGCCAGATTGGGGACTTTTTAAAATCAGATTATTTGACCGTCGCCACTTTTTTTAAAATAGTATAATTCGGCTTGTTTTTCGGAATTTTTATTCTATTTTTAAATACTCCGACTATTTCTATTTTAAAAGCTAGGGGGCTCGGCCCCCTACGAGCTACTCTCGCCAACCCCCGTCCAGACACCGCAGACTCTAAATGCACGCTAATTTGATCGGCTTTAAAAAGATTTCGAAAGATTGAATTATAATTTATAAAACAGTGGCGATTTCTCTATAAACGGATTTCTATTCATTTCTCTTTGATTAGGGAATTTTAACGCCAAATCCGCTGCGGTACTACTTGATTATCCAGTCGACCAATTTCGCCAAATTATACAAGTTGACATAATTTTTATTTTAAATAAGGAAAGAACAAACAAATTAGTACAACATTAATAAAAATACAAATAAAACGTCGAAATAAAAATAACTTGATGACGTAGACACGTGTAACGACATTTCAAAATAAGCTAATATAAAAGGAATTAAATAAACAGTCTTTGTCTCCTGGTATTTTTTAACAAAGCGAAAAGGAGGTTCTTTTAAATGAGACATTTTAAATTAATCGTTTTTAATCTGACGTAATTTTTACCAAGCTAGTCTTTCTCTTTTAAAATTCACGTGTATACTTTTTATGACGTAATTTTCAATAAGTTCCTGCTTTTTATACGCAATTATTTAATTTTAATTTGAAAGTATCTTTACTATTTATAATAGTCACGTGTAAATAAATTTTTAATTTGAAGCAAACATTATTGTTTCCGTTGTTTATACAGTTGGCAACAGGTTAAATTAGTACAGTTTTCTAAAATCAGTAAAAAATATGTCTCGAAATGCTGAAAATTTGAATTTAAAATAGATATAAAACATCGAAAAATGAGTCAAATTAAAAAAATAAATCAATTCTGCACACCGGGAAATTATAATGTATAAAATGAACTAAAAATTATTACACTGCCATGTATAGTTTTTGCTGCTATAAAACTTTTTTAGTGGAACGATTTTGTCCAACTTTAGCATTAAATATTTCTTAAAAGAATTTTTCGATTTGAAAACTGTCTGCATCCGCGTGTTTATCAAACATTTCTGTATAATACTACCGATTTTCATATTTTTGTATGCATTATTTTTCTTAATATTAACGAAGAAAGACCTCCGGTCACAAAAAATTCAAAACCGGTGGCGGCGGCGGTGACAGCGGTAGTTACTTTTTTTTAGAATAGAGAGAATCGGTGACAATCAACAATCTGGAGACAAAAAAGTCCCCAATCTGGCAACACTTCCGGTACGGGGCTTCCGCATTACAATCTTGGAGTTTATTTTCTGATACATGTTTAATTACTTTATAATTAACTGCAATATTTTTAATCAATCAAATTGCTTTAGCGAAATATGAGTGTACTACATCAAAAGCCTGTTCAAAACCTTTCCGAATGATACTCCATTCATTGGTGTGTCTTGTATATGTGCATAGAAGATGGGATGTTGAGATCAGAAATAATATGTATGGTGATATTTAACCTTAAAGGTAAACGAAAATTCAATATGCAATGTCAAATGTGGACCGAAAATTCTATTCGATTGTACCTCTTTCATCAATGAATTCAGTATGCTATCAGATTTGATCAAAAAATCCAATTCAATGATACCCCATTCATCGCTATACTCTACAAAATATATGTCTTCTCCATGCAATAGCTATTGTAGTCAAAAACTCGTATCCAATGATACGTCATTCATCAGTGTACGCCACATATTAGTTGAGAAAAAGGGATTTTGGCAACAGACATAATGTATAATTCTATTAATAGGTCTGTCATTGCTACACAAACCGTTTCATAAGTGTAGCTATGCGGATAATCGCTTTACTACCCTATATGTCCATTTGTGACCAGAGAAGACGGGTGAATTATGTGAGAAGGTGAAATTACCCGACCCTCCAAACCTCATCCTGCGTCTTCATTTTTAAGGGTTTTACGCTTTTATGCACGTTTTCCTTCCTGGATGCTAAGCTAGCTGCTATAATTTCATGTTACAGTAAAATTATGCAAATTTTCTTTGGCCTTTCCTGTGTAATTTAATTTTGTCGAGATGTGTCACTTTTCTTGCGGGTGAGCGATATGATCATTTAAAAGACAAAGTTGTTTTTACCCGACTGCCAAGAAGGGTTATGTGTTTCACGCGTATCTGGGTATGTGGATTTCTTTATACCCTCGAAACATCCCAACGGCTGGATGGATTTTAATGAATGAGGTCTCTATCGATTCGTCTTAACCGTCCGATGGTTACAGACTAGGTTTTGTTTTTATAAATTCAAAATGGCGGCCGTTAAAATACAAAATGGCGGTAGAGACGAGAAAAATTTTTTACGCACCTTATTGAGTAGAATATCATTGGACAGGTCTTTGAAAATGAAGACGATGTTTCATTGACTATTTTACAGTCAGAAGCTCCGTTTAAATATTACACAACCTGGAAGTTGTGTAGGTAGGTAGATTTACTGCAACTCTAACCTTCATAGATATCTATATACCTCATCAAAACGGTGTTTATAGATAGGAACTAACAATTAAACACAACTTAAAAGTCATCAATACAAGTAAATTAAAAAAAAATAGGTAAGTAATATAAAAATAGTTTCACATTGATGAGAAATAATGAATTAGTTCGCTTTTTACGCATTTGGATTTTTTGACTTTTTAAATTTAATTTTGACCTGTTTAGTCATCTGGCCTGAGCTTCTTACTGAACCGATTTTGATAATTATCTTTTTTAATTAAAGCAGCTTATTTTTAAATGTTCCCGCACTCGCTATTTTTTAATAATCCAATTTTTACAATTTAATTTTAATTTTAAAAATCCTTTACGGAATTTCTTCATTTTGGTGGCTTACTTCCATTGTCGAAGAGAGTAGGGAAACAATGGGAATGAAGAAAATCATTACGGATATCATTTTTCTATTACAATTAAAAATAGTTTTTTTTTAACTTTTGAACAGCAAATGACGTCACGATTTAAAAAAAAAACTCATTTATAATGGTTCAAAAGTTTATTTGCATAAAGGACTTAAATCCTGCTGATTTTGACAAAAGAAAAATGGTACTTGAACTAAAATTTCAAAAATATTAATTTAGACTTAATAACGTAAAAACAATTCTAAAACTTGAGGAAGCAGATAGACGCAAACAAATTAAAATGTAACGAAAATGTAGTAATCTAAACTACAGTTAATGATATTCAAAATTGCTTTTTATCTTGTTTTTTTATATAATTCTTTCTATTTAAAAAAAAATGTAAAAAATACAGAGATTAATATTGATTAGAATTAAATATGATATAACAGCTGATATGAGCAAAATTTATGCACATAAATCCGATCAAACAAACTCCATAATTTGTTTGGAAGCATACATAATCTAGCAATATATTTTATTCAGCTTCAAATAACAAATTAAACAACTATGCTCAAATTCACTGATTCATTCCGAACTAAGAAACACCAACGTTGCACTAGTGCATGGACCATACAGTTATGTATTTATTAAACAAAAAAAAAACCTAATTTTCAGAACAAGTAAAAAAAAAAAAAAAATGTGGCATAATGGGGAAAAACAGTGGGAAGAAGTGAAAAAAGTTTTGCGGTCCGTAAGCTTTACTGTGTTAAATTAACATTGAGAACTAACACTGGAAATAAATAAGTATTTCGATACCGCGCAATACTTAAATATAAAAACATGTAGCAGAGTACAACTCCCTAACTATTAACCCCTTGCAGGGCGGTGATGCCGCTATAGCATCACATAACTTTAATCCCTAATTGCCACATTGGCACCCGAATTTTTTTAATGAAATTTTTACTTTTATTAAATACGCGAAAATATACTTTTACTTGTTTACAAAAACATTAAATACTAGTGTCATTCAATTATTTCAACAGTCTACAAATACAAATACATTGCCCCTGAAAGGGTTAAGCTATATCTCGCAATAAAGAAATTACGCTAGGATAAACTTTAAAAAATCGAATTTAGGCCATCTAGAACCGGCAAATATCCCTCACTAAGGGCGATGTGTAACGAATAAAGCAGTTATATTTATGTTTTGCTTCTTTAATATCTCACAGTCCTTATTTTTCATTAAAATGTTCTTAACACTACAACGCCCGGAAGGAGTCGATTCGACTCCGACCATATGATTAAATGTCAATTGGAACCAGAAATTCTTTCACAAAATAAGTTAAATTTTTAAAATGCAGATTTACGTTAAATAAATCGGAGAAATAATTTTAAATAAAAATTCTGGTGTAAAATATTTTTATGAAACTTGAGCAAACTTTCCGAGCGTTCTAGTGTTAAAAGTTATTGTGAAAAAAAAGACATCTGAAGAAAATATAAAACACATAGAAAGAAATTTGATGTTGGAAGTCGCTAAAAAACTGTAAACACACAAATGAAAAAATAAAAAACCGTCATGTAATATTTCAAAATGATACAGTACGAAGCCCTCATAATATTTTCGCCTGGATCTACAATACTGTTTTTAAAGCCACCCTTGGAGGTAACTTTAGAACATGAATACAGAAACAATAGATCTATTTTAGTTCAGCATTGAGCTTGTTATTTCATTTATTATTTTCTGAAATATTAATTGTGGTATTAAATAATTTTAGTAAATATTTTTAACCATTTGGAAAAATGGTTATTGTCCTCGGTCAGGGTAGGAAATCAAAAACATATCTGCAGCTTTTTATTAGTTGAGTCCCGCATTTTATTTGTTTTCTGATTGGTCTATACAGTAATCTGTATTTTCCCTTTTCTTTCAACAGAGATGTATACTTCTGTTGCCACTATGACAAAAAAGTAATAAAAACTACAAAAAAAATTAATAACTCAGAAACAAATTGAGATACAGCTTTCAAACAAATTGCAATTAAAAATGCATTTTTTTCTCTATACGACGATATAAAAAGTAATATTGTGGGATGTTTAGAAGTTTAAAAATGAAATTTCATTTAAAATGGGTCCAGGAATATTAATGTTTAATACATGGCGTACGTAATGTATGACCAACTCCGTAGAAGTTTAAAAATTTACAGTACCGACAATTGCAAAACTGAAATTTCTTTTAAAATTTGTTCATGATGGGTCCAGGAATGTTAATGTTTAATCCATGGCGTACGTAATGTATGATCAACTCCGTGCGATTTTTTATGTCTTAAATTTTAGTCTGTGAAAAAATCATTTTCCAAATGGTGGTTGTAATTTGATAAATTGTTTATATATATACATATATATATATATATAATACTGTAATAATGTGCGCAAAAATACGTACAGAAAATAGATTCAACATTTATAACAAAACACAAATATGCATTTTTCCGCCATTCACCATTTATGACACTAATCTTAAGTTAATCATGATACATAGATATTACTCATACTGAAAATTCGTTTTTTTTCTAGAGAAATTGATCTTAGCGTCTAAGTTCGGTTCCAATGCATGTTACAAAACATTAGCTTTAATATACAGTTGAAAAAATAATGTAATGAAATATGGAAAATATTCTTCTAGCTATGAAACATGCGTTTCTTTTTATAATTTGTTATCTTATTACATTCTTCTATTTATCTCCGCTTATAGTCCGCGAGCCAGGTGCAAATTTCGTCAGTTATATCCTCTCGGCCGATAATTTGTAAAATGCTTCAGAGAGTTGTATCATGAAGCCCCGTGAACGTCAGCTGCGGTTCCGTGGGTGGGTTGAGTAGCGGTAGCCCCCAAACATGTAAAAAAAAAATAGTCATTTCCTCCTGGTTGAAAATTTGTCAAATTATAGCTAACCCAATATCTTGAAGAAAAAAAAAGTCAGCTGATTATAAAGTGGTGGGTAATGCGTCAGCTGGTCACACGAACATGATAAAAATATACAGGTTTCAAAGGAAAGTCCCTTTAACCTGAAAATACTTGCGAACTGAGAGAGCTACAGATATGGAAGTGAGGTAACAGTATATTAAAGTGACTACACCCGATTTAATGCAAACGACGGTAGAGCCCCCTAGTGGCGAAATTTGGAAGATAGCTATTGAAAATCGTAAACGAAAAGAAATAGAGCAAAATTTCCAATTAGAAAGTTTTAGAGCATCAATTAATTAGAACGAAATGACATTTGGTTCACACGGATAAGATAAATCGTCGCCTGTATACCTAAAAATGTCCGAAATCGATGAGCGAAGATTCTACTTTGCATATTCACATTCCTTAAATGTAGCAGTGCACAATTTCAGATTGTGACGCAGATGGAAATCCTCAATTTTAATTCCAAAACTGACAAATGGCAGCAAGAACATTTAAAAAAAATTGGCTTTTGTAATGAAAGTTAAAATTAGCGGGGTTTTATTTTGTAAGAAATTCGTTTGAATATTCTGGTGTTAGTAAATTATTTCATCAGTTTACGAATAGAATTCTTCTGCCACTGAAAGGGTTAATCTAAAATTTTAAATTCATTAGACATTAAATTTTGACAGACATTACAGCACAGTACAACGTCACAATCTGAAATTGTGCACTGCTACATTTACGGAATGTGAATATGCAAAGTAGAATCTCGCACATCGATTTCGGACATTTATGGGTATACAGGCGACGATTTATCTTATCCGTGTGAACCAAATTTCGTTTCGTACTAATTAATTGATGCTCTAAAACTTTCTAATTGGAAATTTATCTCCATCTCTTTTCGTTTACGATTTTCAATAGCTATCTTCCAAATTTCGCCGCTAGAGGGCGCTGTTTTCGTTTGCATTAGGTCGGACGTAGTCGCTTTACTATACCGTTACCTCCCTTCCATAACTGTAGCTCTCTCCATTTGCAAGTATTTTCAGGTTAAAGGGACTTTCCTTTGCAACATGTATATTTTTTTCATGTTCGTGTGACCAGCTGACGCATTACCCACCGCTTTATAATCAGCTGACTTTTTTTTCCTTCAAGATATTGTGTTAGCTATAATTTGACAAATATTCCGCTGGGAGGAAATGACTAATTTTTTTTTTTTTTTTTTTTACGTGTTTGGGAGGGTACCGCTGCTCAACCCACCCACGGAACCGCAGCTGACGTTCACATAGCTTCATGGTACATCTCTCTGAAGCATTTTACAAATTATCGGCCGAGAGGAAATTGGTCATCCAAATCTGTTGCTGGCTCGCGGACTATTAGTTGTTGTATTTAAAGATGGAATTTTATAATATAATTTTAAGTCGCCTCCTGATAGGCTGGAAGTGTAAAAATTATGTACACAAGTGTGTTTCCGATGACAATACAGTAGAGCGCCAATTATCGGAACTCCAATTAACCGAACTTCCAATTATCCGAACAGCCTATTTCTCTCAGAAAATCTTTTAACCGAATTTCCAGTTATCCGAACAGCATATTTTAAACTAAAAAAAAATTAAACGAAATCCTGATTATCCATTGACTTGGAATAAAATTTTAAATAAAGAAAAAACTGATAGTGGATCAGAAAACGTGGAATGTAAAACAATAAAGGAGATGGGGAGAATCCTAAGCTATGAAGAAAATGAAATTAACGAGTGGTTAAATAGTGAAGTGCATGACACTGGATATCCGATTTTAAATGATGATGAGATTGTCAATGAGATTCATGATGAAAAAGAAATTGAAGAAAATAAAAACGAATGATCTCAAAATAACCCAAGTCCAGCACATAACGAAGCCTTTGAATGTTTGGAAACAGATATGAAATGGCTCAAACGGCAGAGGAACGTTGATCCTATTCAACTCATGTATTTAAGAAGAATTACAGATATGGCAGAATTGAAAAGAATATCTTCTTTGAAGCAAGCAACAATTAAAAGCTTTTTTTGCTTAAATTATAATCTCTGGCGTTCAGAAAATGATAAAAAGAGAAAAAAAAATAATGATAAAAATGTAAACAAAAAACAAAACAAAACAAAAAAACTATTTTTAAACATGCCAGCACCAACTGGTGCTGCCAGTCTTAAGCTTGGGTAACGTGTGAAGGTTTTAGTACAGTCAGAAACATCCCTTAAATTGTTTGTCCA
Organism: Maratus speciosus; assembly: GCA_963932465.1. Classification (NCBI taxonomy): domain Eukaryota; kingdom Metazoa; phylum Arthropoda; class Arachnida; order Araneae; family Salticidae; genus Maratus; species Maratus speciosus. Next base: position 483,337,200 of record OZ010797.1, read on the forward strand.
TTTATCCGAACTAAGGTCAGTCCCGACTTGTTCGGATAATTTGCTCTCTACTGTATAATATTTTAAAATTTCTAAAACTTAATTATGCTCTTTATTAAAATGCTACGTGTTGGTGACGACTGGCTTTTTCGCAAAGATTTATCTCGAAAAATGAAACATTTGAAGTTACTGAAAAATGAATAGCTCGAAAAGTATTTCTCAAGAAATTTTTAGACAAACTGCGTTAGAACGGTAAAAAATTGTAATTTCCGTTATATAAATTTTAAATCTAATGATTATGCCGTTTTTCAAATATTGAATTTCAAAAATCACCTAATTTCACAATGGAGAACCATGGCGAAGATAGTGATAACGGCAATGCGTCCTGACGTGTTTACGGGCTATAATAGCACGACTCACAAATTATACTAAACTAATTATTCTGTTAAAATATAAAAGTGAATTAGGATATCACAAGTGCATGGTTTTTATTTAATTCTCGACAATACTAGATGCGTCATTTCTTTTTAGTTGCGAATAATATAGGATAATTCCCGTATAACCTCATATTTAAAACGAATATAGTGTTAATGCATGGCTTTTAGAAGAGAAAGTGATATTATGAAGGTCTTCTCATGAATTTACATTCCTTTTTCAATTTTTTTTCATTTATTTCATTTTTTTAGGAATCAAGACTATATTTATTCAAGCTTAGGAAACATTTCTTTAAATACTGGTATAAAAGCAAAATTTCTCAAGGCTTTCAGTATATTAAAAAAGACAGCATATTTGCGCGAGATTCACAGTCCGTACGGTGTTTAAATTTAAAAATGATTTTTCTAATCTAACATGTTTAAAATCCCGGGTAACGCCAGGTATTTCAGCTAGTGAAATAATAACTTAATCTTAAGCGATTTTGATGTTACACCGCAACAGGTGAGAAACCGACAAATAATGGTTATAACTGTATATGCGTTGCAACAGCATGACAGTTCATTATGCGGTAAACAACGCTCGCCAAACGGCTGTGAAATTGCTGCAACGAAACATTTTAACCATTAAAAATTAGTAAATATAAATAAAAAAATAAAGAGCGCATTTTTTAAAAGTACGATTTAATTAATTAAAAGTTTTACATTAATTCAGTTTTGATTATAAGTCGAGAAATCAATTTGGAAATCCTAAAATGATAGTTCGAATAATGTTTGCTTATTCTTCCTTGTTAGAAATATCTGAAAAAAGAAATAGAGGAGAAACTATCTATTTTTTAATGAATTCACTGGCTCTGGCTTCCTACTATGTGTATAAAACAAGAAAGAAAAAATCATGCATCAATGATAGATTATGAAACACTTTACAACACATTCAGAATAATGAACCAAAACTGCTCTGTTAAAAAATGGTTAAATATTACTTCTAATTCAACCACATAGAAACGCATGACACATTTGAAAACTCAATATCAGCTGTTCCTATCTACAATCTGAAAATTAACAAGATTTTTTGGCAACCCTGTATAGGATACATAGATTTGTATCTATTGACTACATGCATGCCAAAATTTAGTTCGCTTAAGAGATACATATACTTCAGTTGAAAATTTCCCTTCACAATTTCCTCTAATAAAGATAATGGTACGTGAATACTTTTGTGCAGGTATAGAATATGAGGTATAGAATTTATATATGACGAGTAACATGCAAAAATTTAATTTAATTTAAAAACGCATACCGAATTTTAAACCGTGCACTCCAGCACTTAGCAATTATTACTCAAAGACAGTACTGTAAACGATTTCATTTGTGTGTACCTGTAAATGAATAAAAAATGCCATGAATGCCCTGTTCTAACGTGGTCGTAGTGAAATTCAAAGATTTATATCCGTTTCATTGCACTTGAAATTGCGTAATGTCATTAAAATACTGTGCAAACGATTTTCCCCTTATACCATAATGTACTGGAATACTTTTGACTGCCCCTGTAAAAGAACTATTAATCCTACATACTTCATATACAATATCAAACATGCTTTGGTGATCCTAATTAACTTTATCAATTTCATGAAAATCCGAGTATATTTACGGGAGTTAGAGCGTGGCCAGATGGCCAGACGGACTGACGGACAGACAAACCGTATGCATAAACATTTTTCGTTGGAAAATGTTAAAAAAAAGATACGAATTTTCCATGATCGTAATCGGTGACCATGTCAAATTAATTTTTTTTAATGGAATTTTTAAAAAAATATCAGGATTTGCATAATAATTAAATAAGAATAGTCCTGATATTAAAGATAAACATTTATTGCTTATAAAAATGTGGTTTTTTTTAAGTATATTTACTTTTATATTTAATTTTTCAAAATATCTTACTGACTAATTTCAGAAATATCTAAAATTCGTATTTTATTTTTTTAAATATCTTGCATTGAAATATGTATCAAAATTACAATTTTTCATTTGTATGTTTAAAATTTTATATGAATTTTTATATGTAAATGACTCATTATAATTGAGTAAAGCATAAACATTTCAAAAGTATCTCTTATAAATCAAAAGAGTATTTTTCTTTCTTCGATCAATTAGAAGCAAAATGTGACCCTCCGTTTAGAAGATTTTATCGTTTTGTGTTTAGCGATGCAATAAAATTTCTGACATGTGAAGTATTTACTGTGAACATTTTTGCATATTATCAAAGTTGCTTATGTTACATAGTTTCACTTTCAACATTTCTTAAAAGATTAATTATCTTTTTAAACAAAATAACACATCCTTTGGGCTTTTATTTTTCATTGGCCTTCTCCGTGAATATTCATAAACCTTTTTCTTCCAAATAAACTAGAAAAATCTAAAGAAAGTTCATTATGCATATGCATGTTTACTGTAAATAATTTGAAAAGCAACATGTTGCTTGTTTCTTATTTGAGTTTTAAATAGTTCGTGAAAATTGATAAAGAGGTGTAAAAAAGTGAAAATAAAAGAAGAGTTGAAGTTTTATAAAATATATGCGTTTCTTCAATAAATTTTAATCAATTTTTCACACTTTCTAACATAATTTAAAAAAAAATTTATGAATTCCGTTTGCCTGTCTGTCTGTATGTATGTGCTATAACTCGCGTAAGTATTGCGATGTAATTGATATATGTTATTGAATTTTACAATTTTGTGTTCGATATAGAAAATGAAGTGTGTAGCATTTATAGTTCGTTTATAGGGGCACTCAAAAAATTCCGTTACATTATATTATATGGTGGAGAAATCGTTTGCAGAAAATTGTAAGGCTATTCTCGAATCCAAAGGGGCAACTTTATGACACATGTTTTAATTCATTTTTCTTCGAAAATACACGAAATTGGCAGATGTTGTTATTCGAATCTATGTAATCGAATGACATTTTCCGGGTTTTTTATAAACACAATATATCTTTTTAAAAATACTGTCAAAATCGAGTTTTGAACCAAATTTTTCGATGAAAGCAAAAAAAAAAAAAAAAAAAAAAAAAAAAAACGAAGAGAGAAAATATCTTGTCACGTGATAAAAATGCTTATAATTCGATAGGTAATTTATTTATAAAAAAATGGAAAAATCCTTTCGATTCCAAATCGCTTGCTTAGTCTGCCCTGGCAACTTTATATCTTTACGTTTCAAATTGTGCCCGTCATTGTGTCAGGAAATTTCGCGCTTGTTCAGTAGTGAATTTAAGAACAGCCTTAATGATGTTACGCTATTGCAAACGTATTGAAATTGATATACATCAGTGAGGTGCACCACAAGTCACTTACTATAGAATAGGGTGTGCATAGCTTTTATCATCCGTTTATACGTACACACTGAAGAATTTGTTTACAGTACTGTCTATCATCAATAGTTATTGGAAATGAGTTTTTAAATGTGGCATGCCTTCTTTGTATTTAAGTAGTTTTTTGCATATTTCTTGACGTGTATAAATTTATTATTTCTCTATTACTGATTTAAATATATAGAATCGTAATAAATTTTGTATTCATGCATTTTTAAGTAAGAGTGCAACTGCTATTGCACCAAGATCTGAATATGTATAAAACTACTTATAGTACGGTCATTTGCCACGTTTGACGTACAATTCCGACTTGTTTATTTTCCTCTTTTTTCTCGGGATGAATTGTCGGTACACTTTTTAAATAATCTTTTGAAGCGGGAGCATGGAAACTGCACAAGCTTGTATATTTTATCGGTCACTTTAAAATTATCTAATATTATAAATGTAACTAGAAAGGTAGCCCGTCAAAAATGACGGAAATTTAGATATAAAGATATATACAACTCATGTGCAAGAATATGAGTTTTTTCGCTTGTTCCGCAGTGATAGATGAAAATAACACATTTTAAGAACGAAACACATTTATGAAAAACTGTGTACAGTAGAAGACGTCTAATCTGCACAGTTTGGTTCCAAGTGTTATGCAGATTTGAGGCTTTTTGCGGTCATGTCTACTCAATCTTTGTTTACATTTTTTTAAATTTACATATTGGACAATTTAGATTGTTGAGCCTTAAAAATAAATAAATAACACACTTGAAGTAAGGTTTAAAACTATTAAATTATCGTATACGATTTCATGAAATGGTATTATATGGTATTATATGGGTGTGCTTCACGATCTTGGTTACGACGTTGGCGAAATTGGCTGCAACTTGTCATAATCCTAATAGTGTAGGCCGCTATAACAAAAAAGTAACCAGTTTTTAGTAAAACTTCTGATATAAAGTAGCTTTCAAAAACTTGTGTAAAATTGCAGGCCGCTCTCGTGTTATGTCAGTCCTAGGAATAATATTTCTAACACTGAAGATTTTCCATGTATATATGGAATTTAGAAGAGCTTCTCCAAAAGAAAGGTCCTGAAATGACATTGTAATTCCTCTAACTTCAAAGTTTAATCGGGCCCTGATTTTGAGTACTGAAATCTAATAAATACAATTATTTTGAATATTACAACAGAATTAAACAGTTAAACTTATTTAACTTAAACCCGCTGTTACTTCCCGATGTTATTTTTTAGTATTAAGAAAGAAAATTATTTAAAATTTTCAAATCATGCATTTATGATTTTTTCCGTCTTTAATAACTAAATAATGAAAAAATAGACTTTTGTTCTGAGCTCATAAATATGACAATAAAATAATGTAGCTAAGAGACATTGCAAAATTAAATCTTTCTGATTACAAACCATAAACAAACGATACCGCCACCATTTTACCTACTATGACGTCATTAGAATATTACCCATTGATTGTTGGAGAACTTACTTTGTGAATGATTACCTCAATGATTTAATATTTTTGACGTTTCACGATGAATGAATCACTTGTGTTTGTTTAGGTTTATGGAATGAGATATTAAGCTGTGAACCTAATTTCAATTGAAGTTATCCAAAAATATATGTATTTTTAATCGAAATTAAAAATAATGCTTTGATCTCGAAATAAAAAGTTTTAGTTTGTATAATTTGTTATTTCTGTTAATTATTTATTTAAGTACTTTTCCATTATAGCGCATTTTTAAAAAAAGCTTGGCGCGATTCGGGCATCAGAAAGTGAGATATGTTGCGAAAATATATAAACAGCTATGAAAACAAATCTAATGAACTTTTACCTTTGTTTATATATGCACTTATATGCATAAAAAATCGTTTCTAAATATATATATATATTTTTATATACAAATTACGGCACAGATTTCTGATATGAACCGGGATACCTAACTGGCGCCAAAATGGTGTTATTTTGCCTGCTATGGTAACCCGGCTATTGTTTTTTATATATTAATAAATTGTTTATTTACTTTTGTTTTCTGTTTTTTAATTATATAAACTGCTTTGTTCTATAGTTATTATTCAAACTTAAAATGATACTTTTCGGTTAGCCGGGCGCCAGTGTTATGTATACATGTATATGTCTATATACATGTATATATGCATATGTATAGGTATACATATATGTAGATATACATGTATATATGTGTATATATACAATATATGTATACATACATGTGTATATACATATATATGTATGTATACATAACACTGGCGCCCGGCTAACCGAAAAGTACCCTTTTATTTATTTAAAGTTATTTCCTTTTCAAAATGATAGCAAATAATTGAAAAATATATAAGTAACTGGTATTCGAAAGCGAGATTTCCGCCAAATTGGCGTCATAGAAAAATCACACCAACCCCCATGCGTATATGACATCTGTGCAAGAATTACTTCTGTTTCTTTATAAAAATGGGTAAATAGCTTTTTTTATATTAATTTGTCGGCACAGATGTCATATACGCCCATATTGGCGCGATTTTTTTTGACGCCGATGTCATATACGCACCGGGTACTTAACTGGCGCCAAAGTGTCGTTATTTTGCTTGTAATGGTCACCCGAATGTTGTTTATGCTGTTGATGTTTTCGCCAAATTGGCGTCGGAAAAAAATCGCGCCAATATGGGGCGTATATGACATCTGTGCCAAATTGAATACATATGGAAAAAATTGCTTGTGAGTATGAAGCAGTAAATAGGTTGCCAGAAAATACGTTGGCAAACTTCTTTCTCGCCAAGAAACTTTTCTCCGAAGTATTGTACATAAGCAATGATTGCTAGAAATGCATTTTTAATTATGATATGCGCTTTTATGTTTCACTACATTTATGCATACTATACTGTGTGTATAAATGCTACAGTTCATATGCAGGGCTACACAAAAGAATTCGTAAGGGTTACTGAGTATAAGAGTAAATTGCTTAAAGGTGGTTTTTAAAGGAGTTACGTATTTTTACGCTGAACTGCATTTAGTTTCCTAAGAAATGTTTGTAGAATATAGATAAAATGATATACATGGATACATAACCGTCTATGGATGATAATATCTGGAAATGTGATTTCAGTAGTTTTAAGAGTAGTTGTCTGAGCGAAGCGGAGACTAATACTCACCGAAATATTACTGTCCGGACACTTTACTACTACGATGGATATTAACGCCATGTCCTACTAAAAAAAAAGCCTAATAAAAACCTTTCGTCAAGCATAACTCAAAAAATATTTGTCGGATTTCGTTTCTGATTGCACCAGAAGGTACCTATGAGGGTCGTCTACTGAATGCACCTACTATGAAAAATAAGTTCCAAACCGTTTAAAAATTATATAGAAAAAACTCTTAAAAAAGCACAATTTATCTGCATACGTCAAAGAAATTTGGTATGCGTCACTTTCACCGGTTGATGTTTTCGTAGACAACTGGTTTGAACACATGGAGCAAATAAAAAAAAAATACGCACGCAGTAATATGGAATAGATCAGTTTCAACCACGTGATCACAAACCTTGCAACAACCCGTGGCAACCAGTTTTGGTGGGCAAACAAATAATAATACAGTATTCCGTACCACGGTGACCGTTTTTAGCCTGTTGTATAAAATCTGGCATGTTGTATGACATACAATTGTGGATGATTAAAACAAAAGACATGAGTGTTTATTGATCCGGGAGGTTATCTTTCTCTGGATGTCTGTCTGTCTATCATACAGCATGCTATTTTCTTGTAAAGGATGATATTATTATGCAGTAAAACCTCCATAACGGACACACCCGATTAGTGGACACCTCTATTTAGCGGGCATTTTTTCGATCACCAACCCTTAAATAACTGTACATTTTTTACTCTCAGTAGCGGACACCTCCAAATAGAGGACAAATTCTGCCCTCCCGAGGTGTTCGCTATTCAGAAGTTTTACTGGTAAAACCTCCATAGCGGACACACCCGATTAGCGGATACCTCTATTTAGCGGACATTTTTTCGATTACCAACTCTTAAATGACTGTACATGTTTTACTCTCAGTAGCGGTCACCTCTAAATAGAGGACAAATTCTGCATTCTCGGGGTGTCCGCTATTCAGAGGTTTTACTGTATATAATATTGATAATTATTTTACAGGGCCGCACAAAAGAATAAGAATATATGAAACGAATATAAACTAAATTCGGGATTGGTAGATCGCTGATGGTAATGTAATTTTAGGGTGTTGTTACAGTCATCCGCAGCATGTTTTTAGAGTTTCGTTCATCTAACGAAACCCTACCTGTCTCACTCCTTTGTCTGTCTGTTGGTCCGTCTGTCACAGAGCCCGTTCTCAGAAACTATATATGTCGGAGACTTCAAAATTTGCATACTTATAGCTGAGCACCACACATCAAACGGCAAATAATAAAATTTTGAAAAAGTCTAATATTTAACCCTCTGGGCTCAAACTTGTGTATTTTAACCAATTTTTCTAACTCAGCCCCTAATTAAGTTGGAGACATGAAAGTTTGCATACTTACAGCTGAACACTTGCGATAACACGATAAATCATAAAATTTTGAAAAGTCATATTTAACCCTCCGGTCTCTAACTTCTGTATTTTAAGCAATTTTTCTAACTCAGCCCCTAATTAAGTTGAAGACATGACATTTTGCATACTTATAGCTGAACACCTCACATCAAACGACAAATAATAAAATTTTGAAAAAGTCTATTATTTAACCCTCTGGGCTCTAACTTATGTATTTTAAACAATTTTTCTAACTCAGCCCCTAATTAAGTTGGAGACATGAAATTTCGCATACTTATAGCTGAAATCCTCACATCAAACGACAAATAATAAAATTTTGAAAAATGTCTGATATTTAACCCTCTGGGCTCTAACTTGTGTGTTTTAAGCAATTTTTCTAACTCATCCCCTAAGTTGGAGACTTGAAAGTTTGCATACTTATAGCTGAACACTTGCGATAACACGATAAATCATAAAATTTTGAAAAAGTCATATTTAATCCTCCAGTCTCTAACTTCTGTATTTTACGCAATTTTTCTAACTCAGCCCCTAATTAAGTTGGAGACATGAAATTTTGCATACTTATAGCTGAACACCTCACATCAAACGACAAATAATAAAATTTTGAAAAAGGCTTAATATTTAACCCTCTAGGCTCTAACTTGTGTATTTTAATCAATTTTTCTAACTCAGCCCCTAATTAAGTTGGAGACATGACATTTTGCACACTTATAGCTGGACACCTCACATCAAACGACAAATAATAAAATTTTGAAAAAGTCTATTATTTAACCCTCTGGGCTCTAACTTGTGTATTTTAAGCAATTTTTCTAACTCAGCCCCTAATTAAGTTGGAGACATGACATTTTGCATACTTATAGCTGAACACCTCACATCAAACGACAAATAATAAAATTTTGTTAAGTCTATTATTTAACCCTCTGGGCTCTAACTTGTGTATTTTAAGCAATTTTTCTAACTCACCCCCTAATTAAGTTGGAGACATGACATTTTGCATACTTATAGCTGAACACCTCACATCAAACGACAAATAATAAAATATTGAAAAAGTCTATTATTTAACCCTCTGGGCTCTAACTTGTGTGCTTTAAGAAATTTTTCTAACTCAGCCCCTAATTAAGTTGGAGACATGACATTTTGCATACATATAGCTGAACACCTCACATCAAACGACAAATAATAAAATTTTGAAAAAGTCTATTATTTAACCCTCTGGGCTCTAACTTGTGCATTTTAAGCAATTTTTCTAACTCAGCCCCTGACTAAGTTGGAGACATGACATTTTGCATACTTATAGCTGAACACCTCACATCAAACAGCAAATAATAAAATTTTGAAAAAGTCTAATATTTTACCCTCTGGGCTCTAACTTGTGTATTTAAGCAATTTTTCTAACTCAGCCCCTAATTATGTTGGAAACATAAAAATTTGCATACTTATATCTGAACACCTCACATCAAATGACAAATAATAAAATTTTGAAAAAATCTAATATTTAACATCTAATATTTTGTCTCCCGCAATTTTTAAATTTAAACTGTTTTGCAATACTATTTTTTGCTCATTTTGCATAATAAGTGTAATGTGACGTAATTTGTTCTATTTCAGATTTCTAACGCATGTTAATGAATTTATTTTACAATATCCTTTCTCTTTTAAAATTCACATGTAAATATAGTTTTTATGGCGTAATTTCCAATAAGTGCCTGCTTTTTATACCTAATTATTTAATTCTAATTTGAAGGGTTTTTTTCTGTTTATAATAGTTACGTGTAAATAATTTTTTTTATTTGAAGCAAACATTATTGTTTGCGCTGTTTATACAGTTGGCAACAGTTTAAATTAATATCATTTTCTAAAATATGTAAAAAATATCAGTGAAAATGCTGAATATTTGAATTTAAAATAGAAATAAAACCTCAAAAAATGAGTCAAATTAAAAAAAATTAATGAAATCTGCAGACCGGGATCTTCTATTGAATAAAATGATATAAAAATGATTAAATTCCCATGTATAGCTTTTGATCTTATAATTTTTTTTTAATGGGACGATTTTGTCCAAATTTAGCATTAAATATCTCTTAAAATAATTCTTCGATTTGAAAACTGTATGTATTAGTGTGTTGATCAAACATTTCGCTATAATACCACCGATTTTCATATATTTGTATGCAATAGTTTTCTTAATATTAACGAAGAAAGACCTCCGGTCACAAAAAATTCAAAGCCGGCGGCGGTGACAGCGTTAGTTACTTTTTATAGAATAGAGTATAAAAATGAAAACTTGTCAATCTGCCTGTTTGTAATTCTATAAACAATCCACAATTTGGAAGCCAAAATTGTGAAGAGATACGTACGTGTGTATTAAAACATGGCCGAGACAATCCGGAATCGAAATAACTTATAGTTAATTTTTAATTAATAAAAAACCACCAATTTAACAGCAATTTCTTATCAAATTTAAACATTTTTCGTTATAGCAGTTGCCAACAATTAAAAAACACAATAAAATTATTACTACAACAATTAATTTTCTACTGCAAGATTTCCATGTGAAAAATGAAAATGAAATAAATAGTTTGCCGAATTTTAAAAAAAAAGGTGAATATTACGTCATAACTTTTCTATTGCAAGATATTCACGTGAAATATGAAAATGAAATAAATGGATTGACGAATTTAAATGAAAGTGAATATAATTTCATAACTTTTCTATTTCAAGGTTTCCACGTGAAAGAGGAAAATATTACGTCATATTGGAAATATAAAGGGCATGGTGGATATAGTATAACGTCATATGAGTGTGAAAAAAGTATTGAATCATGATAAAAACCCGATTAGGGAAATATTGGCGTATTTTAACATTATTGCTCCAATTATAAATTGAAATAAGTTCATTTATAGCTGTATACTTTTGCGTCTGTTATATACATTTATACATTTTTATATAGCGTTTTCATATGATTCATTCAACAACATTTCGACAGCTTTTTTTTAATGTTTGTTTTGTGTTGTATGTTAAATTTTGAAATTGATTTTTCAGAACAAACATCCTTCAAATCCTGGGCAACGCCGGTACTTTAGTTTGTTACAAATAAATGGCTTTTGTATCTGTACATCTAATGCTAATATTATAAAGCGTTATAATATTATTAATGCTTGTACGTTTGTGAGGTGTTATCTCTGAAACTACATAGCCAACTTAAAAAAATGTTGGTGGCCATCTCTGCTCCGAAAAAAAAACTATTTTATGTCAGTGCAAGAACCTACATCGCTGCAGGAGCAAAAAAGTTCTAAAATTGTGATTTCTGCGATATTGATTGGGTTAGAAACTTTAAATTTGGTGCGGTAGTTACTTTTAAGATGTAAATACTTGTAATGAACGCTCTCTAAAAGGTTCAATTTGACGGATAAACGTAAACATTTCTAGAAAGGTTCTAAACTATGATTTATTTGGAATACTGAAATTTTTGGGATACTGTTGGGGTTAGAAACTAGAACTTTGGCATGGTAGTAATTAATAAGATGTAAATGCTCGTTGTAGGACGAATTCTAAAAAATAGAAAGACTAAACAAAGCGGAAAAAGATCTAAAGATGATCGAAGTAACGAAGAACATGGAACTGCTAGGAATATAAACATGAAAATTGACATGGCTGTATTTATCATGACGTAAATTCTCGCAATGGAACAATTTCTAAAAATGTCGCTATATAAAACAGTGCAGAAACAAAAAACTTTCAAAATTTTTCTATTTCTCTGTTACTGCTGAGCCCAAAATCTTGAAATTTTGCTTCGGGTTAGTTTTAAAATATACAATTGTCTCTATGAATGGTTTCTAAAAAATTTAAAATTTAAAAAGATGAAATTAACGGAAAGCGATCTCAATTACCATTAATTTGGAATTATTAGGTACAGCAACTTTAAATATTTCATAATGCTGCATTTCCTCCGCAAAACATGCGATTTAAATGCAACAAAACTGATAGATACCCACCTGGCATTAAATAAATTGTGTAAATATTGAATAAAGACCTGTATGAAACAGTGAGTAGGTTGCCCGAAAGTACTTGTTAAAGTGTTCCTTCTCTAGGCTTTTCTCTCTCTCGCCAAGGCCACTAACAGAGGGAAGTGCCGTTTTAAATGTGATATGAATTTTTTATCCGATTCATTTTTCTAGCCATTTTATCATAAGGTCATATTCTCAATTATCATTAGTAGATTTTTTATATATTAACTTATTCTGGTGAAATTTTGTAATCGGGTTCATATTAGTGTATGTTAGCTTGCATGATTTGCCGAATAAATATGTATGGATTTGTAAATTACTTCAAATGACACTTTTACAGCTCAAAAGTTATGCAGACGATATATTCAGATCTTGTGTCATACTTTATGTTGTAATCATTGCCGATTTCTTTTATTTAATATATGCTAAATACAGCTCAACTTGTGCAGAATATGTTTGAAAACAAAACAATACAGCGTATGAAGTAGCCAGCATACACTCATCATTTAAATCCGATCGAGCATATATAAAACACACTCTAACGAAGCATTGCATGCCACTGTTGATGTATTCGATACTTTGATACTATATCAAATTTTGAGGAGAGAATTCCTTAAATGTTATCGACAACCTCATTTCATACGTGGAAAACAGATATTGTACAATATTAACTATTCCGGGGGAGCACACACCACATAAAGTATAGTCCATTCTTTTTAAACATCATGTATTTGTCATTTAAAGTTACTCAAATTGGTGAGCAGCGTCTGATTATGCTCTTGACATCATTTTATACAGTTAAAATTCCGATATAAGTAAATTAGTGTTTCATTTTCTATTTTACTTTTAATATATTGCGTACTTTCAATTTTATATCCATGCATGGCTGTCTTGAATGGTTTGATTTCCCATTTTTTTAAACAGTGTATACGAATTTATATATAAGATTTTGTAATTCTACAATTCGTTTATTTTCATCATTTCAATTTTTCGCAGTATATGGACAATTAAAGATAACATCTCTTTTTCTTTGCTTCCACATGTTATTATTAAATCTATGTTCTCAGTAATATCGCTCAGACTAATCCCTCTGAGGGAAGTCCTAGTTTAAATTAAATTTTAGCTAAATAGTGGCATGTAATAACGGTACTATTGACTATGGACGGTAACTGCTGAAATCAATTTTTAAATTTTTTTATGCGTTTTCTAAAATGTTTACTTAGTTATCTTGGTACTTCTTAGTTATCCCGTCGACCAAGTTACTGTCGCCAAATTGTAAGATTAATTGCCAATAATGGTTGCCATTAATTAATTAAATGTAAGATTAAATGCCAATAATGGTCAATAAAACCATTAATTCGACGTTTTATTTGTATTTTTGTTAAAGTTTTACTATTGATTTGGCGATTTATATAATTTGGCGAAATTGGTCGACGGGATATCTAAGAAGTAAGGTTATCTTATTTACCTTATTTCCCTAAATAACGAAGTTTTGTTAAAGCATTCATGATGTGTTGGAAAGTGTTTCATATTCTATGCTTAACGCATGATTTTTCTTTCATCTTTAGTCTTATTTGGCATTTATTTTATTCTTAATTTTTTAGTTTTATACTGCTTTATAGAAACTTTGGCACAGTTGTCATATACGTTATCATATATTGACGCGATTTGTTTCCGACGCAAATTTGGCGAAAACATCAACAGCATAAACAACAACATCCGGATTACCACATCAAGCAAAATAACGACACTTTGGCGCCAATTAAGTACCCGTTGTGTATATGACATTGGCGTCAGAAAAAAATCGCGCCAATATGGGGCGTATATGACATCTGTGCCGAAACTTTAATATTTAATGTTTAAACTCTTCGCTCCACTCCCCTTGCATGTAGTACAAACTATAACACGGATAGCGCAAAATAATAGACAGTTTGGTACTTTTCCACTGTAGGGGCTTTGGCATTTTTTTAAAAAAGCTTGGTGTAATTTGGGCATCAGAAAGTGAGATTTGGGTACTTTTCCGTTATGCGGACACCATTGTCGCCAAGCGTAATAGTTGGCGCAAAATCGTGAATTGAAGCATTTGAAAAATAAAAGAAAAACCATTGTCGATACTAAAGTGAGTGTTTAAAAATATAACATTTGAAAATTCCAGACTTTTACGAACTATTTCATCAAATCACAAATATATACTTAAAATAAGTGAACAAACAACTGCTATAAAATAAAGCAATAAAATAAAACTCATATTAAACTGCTGGCATAAAATTACAAATATCTTTTAGCATTTTGAAATAATTGGCGCATTAGCATACATTTTGACATGGTGTCCGTATAACGGAAAAATATCGAGATTTGTTGTCAAATCATATAAACAGCTATGAAAACAAATTTGATGAGCGTTTTTGTTTGTTTTATATGTATATTATTGATGTTTTTATGTACAAATTACATCTGTTTCTGTTTAAAATTAGAGAAACGGCTTTTTTATGTTAAATAAATCGTATAAATATCGAAAAAAATGCGTGTGTATATAAAATGAAACAGTGAATAGGTTCCCGGAAAATATGTTACCAAATTTCCTTTTTCGCCAAGGCACCTACCTATGCTGGAAAAGTACCTACAGCACATTAAAATCGCGCAGTTAGGAGCTCACACAGTACACCGTTGTCTATTGACGGTTATTTTATTAGTAGCATCGGAAGGAAGATGTAAAGATGTACTTTAAATTCTCACCCATCGATTTCGAAAAAATATCTTAAAAGAGTGGAGTTTAAATTAAATTTCGGTGACCTCCATTATGAAAGATTAATGGTTTTAAATGGGAACTTCGCCAAATTATCCAGCTATCGCCAAGTTGGCTAACATTTGGCGCTACTGTGGTAACCCTGCATTAATATTTTTCAACAATTACTCATTTCAATGAGGCGGTCCTACCGGAATAGTGAGGGACACACAGAGACTTGGATTTTATATAAACGAGGTGGAACCCGTCGAATTTCGACGAAAGAAAATGTTTACAAAGGAACTCTTGCATCAAATTTATAATGCATCGACAACAATAATTACAATAAAAAATCCATCTTACACTTGTTAGTTTAACTCTCCGAAGATATATTTTAACCTGAGATTAACAAAATACTTTTTCCATAAACCTCAACTGTTAAAATTATTGAAAAATTAAACTTTATTCATATACGTAATCAGTAGCATATTATCAAGATAAGTAATTTTTACCAAGTTATCAACTGATGCTTGGTATTACGGATTGAAAAATCAGCAAAAAGGATTTCACCTTGACATAATCATAGAATTTTCCCCCTTAAATCTAAACCGAATCAATTCATTTTCCACTTTTCACATTCATACTAACCATTTAAAAACATTTTAACGCGAAATAGGTTATTAATAAATATATTTTCAAGCTTGAAGTCATATTTGTCAACTGTTACAACTTTCCATGTTAAAATCCCCACTCGTGATTTGAGGTCTTAGTATAATCTCTGTACCTGCGCGTAAAAATTCCAGAAATTTGTAACTTTTAGACGTATTCAAGGGGAAATATCTCATTTTATCATCTATCTATATTATAAAGGACAAACATATCTGTGCGTAACGCATACGTCATTTTGCGAATGGCAACACTTTGAAATTTGAAAGGAAATTTAGGTTTTGCAATTTACTTTACTGCAAAATTTTAAACTTATAAACATCGCACATTTTAAATTTTTACACCGTCGTATGCAGAAAAAAATGAACTTTTAAATGCAATTTGTTTGAAAGCTGTATCTCAATTTAATTTTGAGGTATTATTTTTTTTGTAGTTTTTAATACATTTTCTGTAATTGTGGCAACTAAAGTACTCCATTTCTGTTGAGAGTCATGGAGGGTTGAAAGTAGAGGGAAAATAATCACGGAGGAAAGAAAATAATATGCTACTGTACCTTTTGTTGCCATTTTCTCATAAAAACTGAAAAAAAAATTGAAATTATAATGCGTGCTATGCCAGCGATTTTTTAAGTTTCCAAATATAACACATTTTCAATTTTTACACCGTCAAGTAGAGAAAAAAATCTACTTTCAAATGCAATTTTTTTTATAATTGTATCTTAATTGACTGAGTTATTACGGCTTTTAAAATAACTAGCCGCCCGTGGCGACCAGTTTAGTCTCCCTTAAATGTATGCTAGCAATTGTATCATGTTACTGTTATTCATAATTTAATTTACCTTCTCAATCCTTCGCCAAATCGGAAGATTCTGCTAGTGAAATCAAGAAGTCGGTAATTTTATGTTAGTCGGGCACAGGTGATAAATCGCCAAACATTGTAGAGGTCGCATTTTTTCAGATTTCATTAACTTAGATTAAAATATAATCCTTTCACTCAGTTTAAAGTGGATAACTTTAATTTAAAACTGAAACATTCCAAATTCCTGAATTTCACTTAATTTTTTTTTTTTTTAAGAAAGTAAAAGAAAAGAAAAGAATAAATACCATAAACCATTTAATTTCAACATCAAAGTATTGTTTAAATTTACCTCTCGAAAAATAAAACATGCTGCTGGCGAGTTAAAAAAATGCTATTGGCAAGAATTGCGCCCAGGTAACATGAAAGTACGAACTTTTTGCGATCATAGCAACTTTTATGTAGTTTATTCGAAAAAAATATTTTGATGAAATAGGTTCCCAGAAAATACGTTGCCAAATTTCTTTTCTCGCCATGGACCTTTTCCCTATTTCGCCAAGTACCTATATTGGAAAAGTACCTTTATGTATTTATTTATTTATTGTATTTTAAATGAGATGAAGATGAATAAAAGACAGCACAGATGTCATATACGCACCACGTTGGCGCGAGTTTTTTCTGACGTCAATGTCATATACACAGCGGGGTACTTAACTGGCGCCAAAGTGTCGTTATTTTGCTTGATATGGTAACCCAGATAAGGTTGTTTATTTATTAATAAATTGTTTTTTTACTTTTATTTTATTTTCTTTTTATTATATAAATTCTTTTATTCTAGAATTATTAATTAAACTTTTTTTTATTTATTGTTATTCCCTTTTTAAAAATGTTACACAATAACCAATGAGAGGCGTTTTATTCAGGTGTTGCCATTTAACAATTAAGAAATAATTGCGATTTCTGTGCCACGTACGATAGCATAATATATAGAGATTTTCAAGCATGAATTATTTTTAAATTTATCTATCACATGTAGCTCGATTACGGAAGATTAATCCGCTTGCCCTTAAAACAATGTAAAAAGTTCAGCATTTTTCTCCGTCTAATGTTCCATAACAAAATTAAAACTTTCTCTATAGAAAAATAAATAAAATAATGTAAATAAGAAACAAATTTAACAGACATGTGACTGAACCACGCGCTTAAAGTACTGAAATAATCGGAAAAACTGCCGTAAGTCGCAAAATCTTGGACTAATAACTCCTGGCATGCGGTGACATGTGAAAGTATCGATTTTAATAAATTTTAAAAGTTTATTTGATTGAATAATTGGTATTTGTCAGATAAAAATTCTTTTTGATGTTAGTGGGCAATCTAAAATGTATATTACATGTAAAAAAATAATTACAATAAAAAAAAGAATTATTTTCACCTATACTCTGTAACACGAGGAGCTCGGGTTCGATCCCCTAGTAATAATAAAGAAAGAAGTTTGTGTGTGAGTGAGTGAGTGTATCGACCGTGTTCTGAAGAGACCACTGCACGTAGAGCTACAAAATTTGGGGAAAAGGTACGTCTATATATGAAGTTTTGCACCTCGAAGCCCGATTTTCGATTTTTTGATTAGATTTTTTTTATTTAAATTTTTATGCGATTCTTAGCACTTTTTTAAGTTTCGAGGCGATTTTTTCCATATAAGTGAGAAGAATATGGTTTCTTTCTTTTAACCCAATATAGTAAATTTTGTTCCTTTCAAAAAAGTTTATTCGGAATTCGTGCAGCGATTTTTGAATTTTTAGCGAATTTTTTATGCAATTATTGAACAGCATTTAATGTATTTCCATACCTATATGGAGGTTACTGTACAGGGACACAGTTCTGTCGCCAAATGCCGCCAAAATTGTCGCCAACTTGGCGGTATATCGCCAAATTTGGCGACCGAAATCAGTCGACAAAAGTGACGCCAACTTGGCGATATCTCTAATATTTCGCCAAATTCACATAGACTTCCATTGTAAACCAATATGGATTACTTGCTTACAGAAAATCAACAAATTGAGATATTTTAATGCAACAAAAACTAATATTTATAATAAAACACTCATACTACAATATATATTAAAACACACATACACACATAAATAACGCCTGCATTCAACAGTTAAAGGTATATATAAATATTATACAGACATACAAACAATAAATACAATAAACCCAACTGGAGTGAAAAATTAGCCAGAGCCAGGAATCAAACCCGGGACCAAAAACTAATATTAACTTAAGGGATTATATTAATTCGATTTTTCCACATTAGGAAAAAGAATGCGGTATCTTTCTTTTAACCCAATATAGTAAATTTTGTTCTCTTTTCATAAAAGTTTATTCGGAATTCGTGCAGCAATTTTTGAATTTTTAGCGATTTTTTTATGCGATTACTGAACAGCATGTAATGCATGTCCATACATATAAGGGGGTTACCGTAGTGGGGGACCCTGTTTTGTCGCCAACTTGGCGATATATTGGCAAATTTGGCGACCAAAATCAGTCGCCAAAAGTGACTCCAACTTGGCGATACCTCTAATATTTCGCCAAATTCCGATAGACTTCCACTGTAAAACAATAGGGTTTACTTTCTTACAGAAAATCAACAAATTGAGATATTTAAATGCAACAAAAACTAATATTAACTTTAGCGATTATGTTAATTATATTTAAGGGAGTCCAAGTAAATTAATTATGAATAAAAGTAACATGATCTAATGCTTAGCATGATTTCCAAAACATAAACTTTAAGAGATCCCACAGGTCAAAGGAATTAGATTTGAAACTTTTATCCAATTATAGTAAATTTTGACTTTCGTGATTCTTGAACTTTTTGTGATTTTTAATGTGATTTTTACGTTTCTTCGCGATCTGCTGCAATTTTTTGACATTCCATTTTTGAACTAAAGTACATTCTGCCCTCATTTCAATAAAGTTTATTCGGATTTCGTATAGCAATTTTCGAATTTTTCGGGAATTTTGTATGTGATTTTTAGTGTATTTTAGCGATTTGCTACTATTTTTCCACATTAGTGAAAGGAATCAACTTGCAATCTTCGAACATAATATATATATTTTTTTTTCTCTTTTCAGAATTTGAGAGGCGATTAAAAATTTTTTCGCGATATCTTATTTGATTTTCAGAGTTTTTTCGTAATTCCTGCTGTTTTTTCACGTACCCGGGCAACGCCGGGCAAGTTCGCTAGTATAAAATAATCGTTTTCTTTTAAATATGACGTCATTTTCAGTCGCTGAAATATTTTGTCTATTGTCTCAAACTCAATATCAGCGAAGTGGAAAAATAGTGAAATATAACAGCATCAGCAGGGAAATTGTGTCTTTTTTAAAGCGTAACGTCATTTTCTGTTCAAAATTTTTTAAAAAAAAGATATTTTTAATATTAATGAGAGAATGGCATCAGTAAAAATATAATCAATAAATATAACTAAACCACTTTTAATAGAAATGAAGTACTTCAGTTGCCACAATTAGAAAATTGGTATTAAAAACTATAAAAAAATTAATATTTCAAAAACAAATTGAGATACAACTTTCAAACAAATTGCATTTAAAAGTGCATTTTTTTCTGCATACGACGTTGTAAACATTTAAAATGTGCGAGGTTTAGAAGTTTAAAAATTTGCAGTAGCGGAAATTGCAAAACCGAAATTTCCTTTCAAATTTCAAAGTGTTGCCATTCGCAGAGTGACGTATGCGTTACGCACAGATATGTTTGTCCTTTATATAGACAAGGGGATTGAACCCGAGCTTCTCGGGTTACAGTGTATATGTGAAAACCATTCTTTTTTTATCGTAATTATTTTTTTACTTGTAATATAAATTGTAGATTGCCCACTAACATCAAAAGAATTTTTATCTGAAAAATATCAATTATGCAATCAAATAAAGTTTTAAAATTTATTAAAAGCGATGCTTTCACATGTCACTGCATGCCAGGAGTTATTAGTCCAAGATTTTGCGACTTACGGCTGTCTTTCCGATCATTTCAGTGCTTTAAGCGCGTGGTTCAATCACATGTCTGTTAAATTTGTTTCTTATTTACATTATTTTATTTATTTTTCTATAGAGGAAGTTTTAATTTTGTTATGGAACATTAGACGGAAACAAATGCTGAACTTTTTACATTGTTTTAAGGGCAAGCGGATTACTCTTTCGTAATCGAGCTACACGTGATAGATAAATTTAAAAATAATTCATGCTTGAAAATGTATATACATTATGCTATCGTACGTGGCGCAGAAATCCCGATTATTTGTTAATTGTTTAACGGCAATACCTGAATGAAACGCATCTCATTGGTTACTGTGTAATATTTTTAAAAAGGGAATAACAATAAATAAAAAAAAAGTTTAATTAATAACTATAGAACAAAACAATTTACATAATAAAAAAAAAAGTAAATAAACAACAACATCGGGGTTATCATATCAAGCAAAATAACGACACTTTGGCGCCAGTTAAGTACCCCGGTACGTATATAACACTGGCGTCAGTAAAAAATCGCGCGAACGTGGTGCGTATATACTGTGCCGTCTTTTATTCATCTCATTTAAAATACAATATATAAATAAATAAATAAATAAAGGTATTTTTCCAGTATATGTACTTGGCGAAATAGAGAAAAGGTCCATGGCGAGAAAAGAAATTTGGCAACGTATTTTCTGGCAACTTATTTCATCAAAATATTTTTTTCGAATAAAACTACATAAAAGTTGCTATGATCGCAAAAAGTTCGTACTTATATGTTAGCTGTCCGCAATTGTCGCCAATAGCATGTTTTAACTCGCCAGCAGCATTTTTTATTTTTCGAGGGGTAAATTAAAACAATGCTTTGGTGTTGAAATTAAATGGTTTATGATATTTATTCTTTTCTTTTCTTTTTCTTTTTTTAAAGAATCCATTTTAAAGTGAAATTCATGAATTTAAAATGTTTCAGTTTTAAATTAAAGTTATCCATTTTAAAAGGAGTGAAAGGATTATATTTTAATCTAATGAAATATGATAAAATGCGACGGGTACAATGTTTGGCGATTTATCACCTGTGCCCGACTAACATAAAAATACCGAATTCTTGATTTCTCTATCAGAATCTTCCGATTTGGCGAAGGATTGAGCAAGTAAATTAAATTATGAATAAAAGTAAGATGATACAATGCCTTGCATACATTTAAGGGAGACCAAACTGATCACCACGGGCGGTCAGTTATTTCAAAAACAGTAATAACTCAGTCAATAAAGATACAATTTTCAAACAAATTGCATTTAAAAGTAGATTATTTTCTCTATTTGACGGTGTAAAAATTGTAAATATGCGACATTCGGAAACTTAAAAAATTGCTGACATAGCACGCATTATATTTTCAATTTCTTTTTTCAGTTTTTATGAGAAAATGGCAACAAAAGGTACAGTAATATATTATTTTATTTCCTCCGTGATTATTTTCCCTCTACTTTCAACCCTCCATGACTTTCAACAGAAATGGAGTACTTCAGTTGCCACAATTACAAAAAAATGTATTAAAAACTACAAAAAAATTAATATCTCAAAATTAAATTCAGATACAGCTTTCAAACAAATTGCATTAAAAAGTACATTTTTTTTTCCTTATACGACGGTGTAAAAGTTTAAAATGTGCGATGTTTAGAAGTTTAAAATTTTGCAGTAAAGAAAATTGCAACACCAAAATTTAATTTCAAATTTCAAAGTGTTGCCATTCGCAAAATGACGTATGCGTTACGCACAGATATGTTTGTCCTTTATAATATAGATAGATTATAATATTAAAGTAAATATAAAGTATAGCAATCTCAAAAATTTACAACTTTGAAAACGCGCAAGTTTCAACTGCAATTCTAATCTATTAAAATAGCATTTTTAGATTTTTTATCTATTTTCAGAACCCATGGAGGAAAGAGATAGATGGAGTTGCAGTATGCCTTAAAAAAGGTTTGCAATATGAAACCATTTATCGCTCAAATTTAATCGTCCCAAACAAAACAAGCACGTGGAAGGGATTTTGTATTAATAAGACGAATTCAAAGAGATGAATCACAGCTGAAGTATATTTTAAGAAAAAATGGTACATTTTTTAAAGGGCCTTTGTTGTGTTGTTATTTATTAAAATAAATGGTTGCTTTTAAAATAATTGAAATTGTAAAATTAGCAATAAATAAATGTCAAAATATGATTAAATAAAATACTGAAAACATCTGATAAAAACTAAAAATTGTATTATTAAAAGTTTTCTTTCTTTAAAACTTTCCAACATAGATGAAAAATGTTTGTCTTCGGTTTGTATGGCCTTCTGGGCGAGCTCTAACTCTTGTAAATAGACTGGGATCACCCTACATTTTTTTTATGTTATTGACGTTTACTATAGCGTCATCGCTATTGAAAATAAAAAAGTGTGGCACTTATAGTTCATTTGCAAGAGCGGTTAAAAGTATTTCGTCACATTACGCTCAATGGGAAAAATCGTTTCAAGTGCATTTTAATGATGCTAGACAATTTAAAACATAAAGAAATTGATATGCATTTATAAAGTGCAGTAAAACATACATTTCGTAGAATATGGGGTTTGTAAAGCATTCATTAATCATTTACAGGGCACACAAAAGAATTCCGTTCTATAATGATATATGGGGGGGGGGGACTGTTTACAGCGATATTATGTTACTGAAATATAATGGAATAGACATAAATTACTCAGATTTACTACAATGTACTTGCGGTGAAATGTGATGTGCATTGCATTTATCATTCATTTACAAGGACACATAAAAGATTCGGATACACTACTGTATCTAAAGTACTTGTCAGTATGTCACACAAATTTTGTGGGCGCTCTATCACCAGAACTATTGCACGGAATTTAATAAAAATTTATATTCATGTAGTCCCTAATATAAATTGGTGCTGATTAGTGTTTGGTGTAAATCACCCAACAGGTGGTGCTGCTATGCTGCATTTTTCGTGATTTCAGCAGTAGTTGTATCTCAAGAACTAATACACGGATTTTCATCAAACTTCAGTTTCAGTTGGTCCTTAATATGAGTTGGTGCTGATTACGTTTTGGTGTAAATCGCCCAACAGGTGGCGCTGCTATGCTGCATTCTCTGGGATTTAACGATTTTCGCAATAGCTCTATTTCAGGAACTGATGTACGGATTTTCCTCAAACTTCAGATTCAGTTAGTCCTTGATATGACTTGGTGCTGATTGCGTGTTGGTATAAATCGCCCATCACTTGACGTTGCTGTGCTGCATTTTTCACGATTTCCGCAATTGCTCTATCAAGAACTAATGCCCCAATTTTCCTCTAACTTCAGAGTTAGATGTTAACACAAGTTGTTGCTGACTAGATTTTGGTGATAATCGTCCAATAGGTGGCGCTGCTACGCTAGAATTTTATGATTTTCGCAATGGCTCTATCTCAAAAACTAATGCACGGATTCTTCCCGAACTTCAGATTCAGTTTAACGTTGACATATGTTGTTGTTTGGGGGTTTTGGTGTAAAGCACCAAATAGGTGGTGCTGCTAGACTGCAGTTTGCTGGATTTACACAATTTCAGCGATAGTCATATCTCAAGAACTAATGCACGGAATTTCGTATCTTTAGAATCCTCATGATGGGTAGACTGCCATTTAATTTTGGCAGTGTGCTAGCGAATTTTGAAGTATTAACATGTATGAGATAGAAGAAAGTTTTGGGATTGGTATAGATGGAAGTTTTTTTTTGTGTGTGTGTGTGTCAATTTTCTGCAAAGAAAAAGTTATTCTTGAGAAATGCATAACAAGTTTGTGAAAAATAAAACTTTGTATCGAAAGGTCAAGTCCAAATACTCAAATGCGAGCTAAGCATTTATTGATAATTTCATTCTTACAGCTAAAATTTTCCTATCAGGTGAACTTATTTTTTTGCAAATAATAATGTTTCAAAACTCAAGTAATTCAAACTAATTAATGGAGTTTCTTTGTTGGAATGAAATTTTATAATTGCGCTTCAAATAGGCCACCATTTTTGACTGTATCAATTGCTACTAATTTAATTAAACGTCTTTATTTGTTTCTAACAGCATATTAATAATTGCATGTAAATAGATAAAATATAATGATGAAAGCATTCTTTTAAAATTATATATGAAAACTTAAATTACAAATACTAATCGAAAATCTAGATTTTCGAGTGCAAACGATTTTAGGAAAATAACGAAAGAATGTTACCCTTTCAAGTAAAATCTTAAAAGACGCCTCTGATATTTATATTTGAAATACATATAAAATAATCAAATAATTCTGTGAAGTGATATATTAGTATCTTTGATACATTCTGATCTACTACTAGATCCTATAACAGCGCATGTCATTTTTTATCGAAATTTTAATCATATCTTGAATAACAATTTCCGACGGTAAAAATGAAAGCAAAGAAATACAGGTTTGAATTGATACCTGTTTGAATTGATAGGCCTGTCAAAGCACGTGGTTTTGTTTGGGCTTTCTGTAGCGGATTTTAGGGTTACTTTTTTGGCGTCACCTCCAACCACCTTACTGCACCTCCATCTATCTCATTCCTCCATGTTCAGAACCAGACCTGTTTGAAGGTTGCCACTGACGACGATATTTCGCACCACTTTCTCAAAACAAAAAACATTAACATAGAGCTTGTTCAGCAACCACGACCACTTCGCCCGGGCTCGAAGGAGACAGATGCATATGGAGTGGGATATAGTTTAAACGTACACTGTTGAAAATATCGTGAAAAATTACCTCTGCTTTTAAAGGCTATCTATTTTCTGACCAATGACAACGATCCATAGGCGTTTATGTAGCGTTTTCATTGCTCAGAAAATAGATAGCCTTTATAAACAGAGGTAATTTTTCACGATATTTTTAACAGTGTATAGCTACGGTGAACCTGGGAGCTAAATACTCAGCAGCTTTGAGTTACCCTCAGAGTAAAGGTAATAAGAGAATATATGATAAGTCTGTGGTATTACCTAACATTTTTATTAGATAAAAATAAGGCAGTGTTCCGCAGAGTGTTTTTAAAAGGTAATAGCAATATATGCACAGAACGAATGTTCAGTTCCAAAGATTTTGTCCAATCTATGTCAGCCTGGCAGAGCTTGGTGATAACCTAGTCTTTTCCTTCGCTTGAGCAATAGTGCTTTTTTTTACAATTATAACTTTCATTTTGATGAATTTTCTGATAGAAATTTCGAAGAGTACTTCGTAATTGTTCAATATTTGCTAAATAAATTATGTCCTTTTGGTAGTAAACTGCATATTAAAGCACACATCTTTCTTTTTCACTGCATTTAAAGATAAAACTTTTTTATTCATTATTTTATAACGTTGGAAATTATTTTTTAAATCTATGTGTGGCACATTATTTTTCTTGAAACTTGAGAAAAAAGTCATTAGGGAGTACAACTGCTTGTTAAGTTATTTGAATCCCACCACTGTTTTTTTTTATGATGTAGTTTGGTTTTTTCGTCGAGCTGTTCAAGCGAATCAGTCAACCCACCAAAACGAGTGAAAACACAAGCAGTGAGTGTGTTCAAGTTGCACGCGCGCTACGCGCGCGAGCTCAGGAGATAGGAACATGGAGTGGGTCAATATCATGGATGCAATAACACGTAGTGTGTTCAGGAACAGATCATGGATTTGATTAATTATGGTGCTAATTAAAAAGATATTTTGTTGCAAAAGGAACGTGTGCTAGATGGCTGAATGGATAAGGCAGTGAACTCGAGACTAGGGATTCTGGGTTCGAATCCTTCCAGTTCCACATTGTATCATAATTTTTTTTTGTTGTTTGTTTATTGGTTGTTTTATATTTTTCATAATGAATAAGATATTTTTGATGAAGATATATTTTTTATTTTTATTATACAGAGGCACGTGTATTTTTATTATAATAATAAAATACTTATTTAAATGTGAGAAAATGAGGTATTTCGAGATGAAAGTTTTACATCTGAACGCCTTTTAAATATTCAAAGCTTCATTTCTAAGTGATTATATATATAGTATGTATATGTATAATGATATAAACATTAAGCAAATCCAAATGAAAAAATAATATATATTGTGCGAAAATATCCTTTTGCGCGTAGGATAATTCCTTGATTTTCTTTTCTTTTCTTTTTTTTTTCTTTTTTTTGAGTACTTTAGTAGTGAATTTTTATCGAGACTAGGCTGGAAATCCTATTTTACTTTAAACATTATAAAAATAAAATGTAATAGTCGTAGATTATTTTAACTAAAAATATCTGTACATATATTTTTTCAAGAGATAATATATATAGGTTTGCTGTCTAGTTTTGTAGTGAATAAAGCATGATTAGAATGTTTATAAACTTTCTACTGAAAGTATAAGTAAGTATTTTGCTTATACTAACAGAATTTTGAATGCCATTTATTTCTCATGTTTTATGATGTATTTTGGTCTCTTATCCACACGGTATTAAAATATGCAATCATAAAATAAGAAATATATATATTAAAACCTTCTCTGAAAAATTGTCTAACTAACAGTGCAAATTCCATTGAAATTCATCCAGTATAGTAGATTACAAACAAATCTCATATGTTGATATCACAATCTTGGTTTACTAACAGCATTCTATTTATCACGGAAGATATAAATCAACTGATAAATTATTTTTAAATAAATAAAAAGAAAATTGTTAAAAAGTTAAAATTTTTAGATCACCAGTTGAATTTTTAAATTGTATCAATCAACCTACCAAACAACGCACAATCACGTGATCAAATCGCCCACACAATTTTGTTGAGCAGCTTGGGCGGATTTTGTGTGCGGTTGGTTAACTAATTTTAAATTCTAAATGGGCTAAAGTAGATAAAGAAGGTCACGTGATGTTTTTCCCGACTATTTTAGATTTTATCTGAGTGTACATAGGCATGTATTTCTGTTACGAAAATCATGTTTTGGAAGGATAAAGAAATATAGTCGTTGGCTTTACCTTTTTTGAACCATTAAAAATAATGAAATAATTGAATTATTTTAAAATTCCTTTCTTCGATAAGACCTACTCCATGGCATAAACTTCTGAGCGCGCGCGCGGCGCGAACTGCACTTCTGAACACACTCAATAAAAGCCTAAGCACGTGAACCCAAGCACCACAGATTTGTTGTGGGTCAAGTGAGCGACGACCGGGCGTAAAATTTGCTGCTGATCGGATTTATGTCAGATCACGTGATACTTTTCCTGAATGTTTTGGATTTTGTCTGAGTGCATATAGACATGTATTCCTATTACGAGAGACATTGTTTGGAAATTCCTATTACGAGAGACACTGTTTGGAAAGATAAGAAGATTTAATCATTGGTTTCACCTGATCGAACCATAAAATTACAAAATAATTAAATTATTTCGAAATTCCTTACTTTTTTTAAGACCTACTCCATGAGGTATATCTCCCTGCGCCCGGGCGGTACGATTTGCGTCGCTGAACAAGCTCATAGACATTCCAAATATGTGCAAGATAAATGTATTAGAAAATATATATTTTTAAATTAGTGCTATGAATAGAATGTAAAAACAGTCGCCAATCGCAGCCCTACTTTAGGAGAAGCTATAAACGTATTAAAAGTTGCTTCATTAAATAATTACAAGTATATAGTGTTATACTGTATTAATTAAAACATAATTTCAGCACTTATCAAAACGCACACAATATACATATTCTTGGAATATATTGCTTTCATTCTGTTAGTCATTTTGTTCAAGCTATATAACATAATCAATTACAATCCATTACTTAAATATTTATCATTTCATATATTATTTTTTTTAACAAATCATTTGTTTTGCCAAACTTTTTTCTAAAATTTAAAGTAATGTAAATGCTAAACACAGTGCAGTAATTAGTTCAATAATTATCCAAATGTTCCGTTGCAATGATTAAAACTAATTTCGAACTTCTTCTTCAATTACCGTAATTTCCGGTGTATAGCCCGCTGATCAAACAATCGTGTTTCGACCCAGAAATTTTTAAAAATAAAATGTAACTTTTTAGATCACGGTAAATATTGGTCTTCAAATACTGAATAAAATTTCTGGGTCCAAACTGAATTGTTTGATCTGCGGGCTATACACCGGAAATTACGGTAAGTTAGAAATGTTCAAGATGTTATGTTGAATTACTTAATGTGCTGCCGTATGCAAAAATAACACTTAAAAGCGATTAAACAATATTCCGCCCACCTACAATTTAACAATATTTTAATGAAATTAAGCCTATTAAACTTTTTATTGTCTTCTAATTATCCTCAAAAATTTACATAGACTCTTTTTGCTTTTTTCTAATGTTTCGATTTTTTGTATCAGAAACAGTGAATTTCTTTAGCAATAACTTTTAGGAAATTTTAAAGTTATTGCAAGAATTCCGTTATAAAAACTAAAACTATTTTCGCAAAAGTCATTCATGAAGTAAGAAATGTTTAAGATATTGTGTTGAATTGTTCAAGGTGTTGAAGTACGTAGGAATGATGCTGGATATTAGAGAGAAATATTATTTTGCAAATGTATTAACCAAGATTAGACTTCCTACAGCTTTAAAACATTTTAATACCCTTTTAACTTTTTCGTTACTTTATTATGTTTTATAAGCATCAGCATTAATGTACAAAGAACATTTTTATTTTCACTAATATTTTTTGTACATGAAAAAATGCACTTGTTTAGCAAGACATTTTCCAAAATTTTAAGTTAAGAAACACTCTGAAAATTTCAATCAGTGTCCAAATTTTCCATTACAATAGTTAAAACTGTTTTCACAAAAATCTTTAACGAAGGAAAGGCAAAATAAAGGTCTTATTAACTAACCAGAAAATGCGCGCCTTTCGAAATAACTTTGTCTTGATTCTTCAGGCGAAAAGAAGATGTGCTACCATTTGAAATGCAGGAGTAAACAGAAAGGAAATTTAAAAATTAAAACATTAACCAACAGGAAACCAGAGGGCATTAGCCAATCACACACAATTTTTATCCAAACATAAGAACACAGAACAAAAAGACAGTTATAAATCAAATTAAATAAACATAGAGTTAGAAAAGATAAAGGAAATTTTAAGAAAATATGAAATATATATATGATAAATAAAAGGAAAAAATAAATATATAGATTAAATAAGTAAAAAACAAATTAGATATAATAATAATTAAAAATAAAAATAAATGCAAATAAAAAAAGAGATTAAAATATAATAGTGTATATTAATATAAAAATTAAATACCAAAGTACTGATATTAATTAAAAATTTTTAAAAAGGATGTTGTTGAACTGAACAAGTTTTTCCAAGCTGAAGAGATCATAGTAGAATCAGTTTTTACATTGATTAACCAATGGTGCGCATTTAAAAAATATTAATATATATTTTTCAATTAAAAATTATTTTTAAATTGAGATGTGATTTTGATCTCGTTTCCATTGAATTACAGCTAGATAAACCTTGGTATTATTTATTGAAAATAGGTTACACCTCTAATGCCCATGGTAGCATATACGCTACCAACAGTGTTTCCAATTTAGAGGACTTTTTTCATTCGGATGTTAAAGTTTCATACTAGAAATTTAAAATAGTAATACTTGCTTATTTAATAAACAGACATTCCGTATTTGAAAGAAAAATATATTATTGAAATTTCATGGTATGAAATCAAATTTTTCGATTTGCAGAATTTTTTGAACGTATTCTCCCATGGGAATTAGAGAGTTAAGCTAAAACAAGAGCACAATTTTTTTTTTCAATTTTAATTCTATTTTTCCACCATTTCATATTTCGAATCCTGTTTATCTTTTTCCACGATATCCTTTATTTTATTTCATGCTTTTATAGTTGAGATAACTTCTTGTAGATGAAGAAATCAAATTCATTTTGATGCGCTGTGAATGAACTGTTTTTTGTTGTAAAACCTATGTTTAACAGTGATTCGATATAGAAGACAATATTACAAGTATCCAAATACAGCATATACTAATTTCATATACTAGTCGTTATAGCCAACGACTGTACTAGAATTTTAATTTTATGGACATGGTATCCAAGCATAAGACTAATTTTAAAAATATTTATTTCTTCACCAATTATGTTTTCTGGTTAGAAAGTGTTTTAAAATTTATTCTGTTTTTTATTTTATATATCGTATGGAATTTCAAACTCCAGTCCTAACTTCACGATTAAGATAATATTTAAACTTTCGAGAAAGTCTAATTCTGAGATGCTATTAGCATTTTAAAAGTTTAAATTATGGTCGGAATCCCAAGAACGCAAAGAAAAAAAAAATACTACCTACTTGATAGTTTAAAAGTTAATGTGTAGTATGGCTTACTCTCTAATTCTCATGATAAAATACGTTCCAGAAATTCCGTAGTTCAGAAAATCTGACTTTATACCAGAAAATTTAACTAAAAAATTGCTGTTCATTTAATGACTGAATTTGTTATTATAAAGCAAATATTGCTATTTAAAATTTTTGGTATGCATAGTAGGCCGGGAAGCGCCTGCAGACACAATAACCTCATCGAGTTCATGACTGAAATTCCAGGATTAGTTAAAACTCGATTCGCATATAAAAACGCAATCGGCCTGCCAAGTCATATTTTGGTGAAAAATACCTGAAAACCCGATTTTAGCGGTTGACTCGTAGGTTTACCATTGTGTTCTCCTGCACCCAAAGGTCTAAAAACATGGAGGACGGGGAGCAGGAAAACACTATGGTAAACCTACGAGTCAACCGCTAAAATCGGGTTTTTGGGTGTTTTCTACCAAAATATGACTTGGCAGACAGGTTGCGTTTTAATATGCGTATCGAGTTTTAACTAATTCTGGAATTTCAACCGTGAACTCGATGAGGTGATTCTCAGTGCTGCCACCTCCCGGACTATTAGGAATATGACTGTCTGTGCTTCCGCCTCCCGGTCAACTAGGAGTATCTGAATTAAACATTTCCCTAAATTTAAAGCACTGGTGGTAGCATATAGTATGCTACCATAGGCATTGGTCCATTCTTTTTTGCCGAGCTACAGTCAGAAAAAGAGTTCTATTTGATATAATGCAATTTTTTTGTCCCTCAAATTTGTCACCCGAATGTTTTTTTACAGAAAGATTGTCCACCTCCACACTAGGCTAAAATTGTAATTGACTATTTGAATGACCAATTGGTTGAACGCAATGGTCCAGTGTAAGTTCCACTTCGTTCAGCAGACTTAAAACCTTGAGGGGCAAACAATAATGTTTCTATAACATTGAATTCTCACCGGAATAATCAACAAAATTTATTTTTAAATAAAGAAGACAAAATTTTGAACAGTCCCCCCTCCCCCCCCCAAAGATAAAAATATAAAATTTAGTTATAAGTTTCTGGTGAGAATCTTGTTTAAATTAGGTGGGACATATTTTATCCCACCACTCCTCAAGGGGCTAATCCCACCGGATTTTTTATTGTAGGATTATGTCAAAGGCAAAATATATGCCTCCATTGTGCTCAACATTGGAGTAATGAAGACAAGAATCACGCAGTCTATTCCAGTCTATTCCGCAATCACTGCTAGGGCAAATGTTGATTGAACTGAAGTATCGTTTGAGTGTAGGTCGAGCTACAAAGGGGCACGCACATTGAAATATGCTAATGGAATGCAGAAAAATAAATGCTGTGTAACTTCTTGTGACAAAATAATTAATCTATAACTATTTGTCTTGATTTTTTTATAGCCCTTTCTGATAATTTAAGTGCCATCTATGAAAGAAGTTTGGGACTCTTTTATTTATTCACTTCAAGAAAAGTTTTTATCGTATCGCGAGAAGAATTTTCCTGCAAACCACACTCCCGTACGACAGTTACCTTACTTTATATTACATTTAAAATGCGTCAGAGACATGTGAACCGCCATGTATATGGAATTTCAGGGTTTTTTTTTTTTAACCTTCTACAAATAGAACTTCAGGAGGGGCATTTTAAATTAATGTCGATTAACCGTTGTTTTAACATAGACTCGTATTTACTAAAAAATACATGTAAATATCACAACTTACTCATTCGTTTTCCCACTTACCTTCATTGAATTAATACTTTTCCTTCACTGCAAAATGTATGCGCTGTACTGCAAATATGTATGATAAACGAAGTAATCAGTGAAATAAATAACCCTTTTTAAAGCTTAAACTAATTAACGCGAAAAAGAATAATTAAAACAAAAACGTTAAAAGTAACTTATCCGGTAATTTTAAGGCGTTAAGTAAAGCAGAAAATGGTGGTCAATGATGTGTGGCAACGAAATTACTTATACTTTTTTAAGCAGATTAGATATTTAATTTTAATGAATGTTAAATAGAGATTTTGTTAAATCGTAAAAGCACGTTAGTATTGTTTTCTGAGTAATGATGTTTTTAATGTTAAATATTTCCAATCCATTACTAATTTAATAATAAAATATTTTTTCTTTTTTTGTAGCCTATTTATTTCCTAATAAAATATTTATTCTTTTCGCTTTACTTCAAATTTTTTCAACATCACTGCAAATGTGATAATCCAACATACTTGTCAATCTTCCAGTATTGTTCCGTAAAATGGGATTTAATGTGACCCAGTTTAAACACGTTTTCAAATAGAAAATTTATTTAACCCTTTATCTACTGACGGTACATATAAGTACCACTCACTTTAAGCTTTCATCCCATGGTGAATATTACTAATATTCTAATGGTACTTTGAAAAACACCCTTTTTACTCCACTTTATCCGGATACATGGCAGCAGTAGTTCTAGGTTTGTTATTTTAGCGAGAAACGAGGCTATCTTTGAAACAGTCGATGTATTTTGTGCCGATATTTTGTACAGATTGCCACGCTCGTCTTTTCATTGCTGCAAACACAGTAAAGGATATAAGATAAGTGTTGAATTTTTTTAATGTGTTCATTATGATCTTAGAATACAATTTGACTAGCTATTTTGGGTGAACGGTATATGCATTTGATTTAACAGTTGAATTACTCGGTGGTACTTCTAAGTACCGTCAGTACACTGGGTGTTGGAGAAAAACTTCTTGTTTACTTTTCGTCTGTGTAGTTATCCATCGTTTTCATCTGCTTTAAAATGTAATTACTAAAATGTAGTGTAGAAGTAAGAGGGTTGATATGGATCAGGGAATTTCCAGACTAGGAAATTCTTCGGTATCATTTTTTTATAGAAAATCTCTCCTTAAATACGGTGAAATTTCATGCTTTTGTCATACGTTTATTATTTATTTAAAAAATGTTGATATTTCATCTGGAAAATTCACTGAAGAGTGGCAACCCTGTAATAATGTCCCTAGTATTTCTTTTATGTTTCATTATTATTTTTTATAGGAAATCGAAAAACATGTGGTACCAGTTCTTTTTTTCTATGCTAGTAATGGCATATGTAAATTCATATATTGCATATGTGGAGATACGAGAAAACATGTTGTCCCTGGAATATAGACGTCGCATAAGTAAAGGACTGCTAACAAGGTCCAAACCTTAAAAACATATATGTTTTTTTTTTAACCCTTTCAGTGGCAAAGCATTTTTAATGCTAAAGTGTTGAAATAAATGATTGGCACCGGAATTTGACAAAAAAAATATTTGTAAATATGAAAAAAAGGCTGTGTTTCACAATTGTTCGTACGGATACCGTTATTTCTCCAGGAAAAGTACTAGTGTCTTTTTATAGAAAAAAAATCAAGGTTAAACGCGCAAAATTTCACCTTCCTTTAAGAAGAAATTTTCTATAAGAAAATATTGGTGCCAAAAAATTTTCTGGTCTGAAAAATTCAAGGAGGTGCGTGAACCATGTCCACGTACTTATTAAGTTGAAAATATTTTAAAACAATTCTGGTGCCATTTGAAATACCTTGTGGGTTTTCTCTTACAGTATTTTAGCCATAGTGTACTGACGGTACTTTAAAGTAACACTTTAATTAATTACCTCTAAGAAATTAAATTTCTCACGGGTAAGTATTTTTTTTTATGTTTATCCTTTAATTTTCATTGCAGTAACTGAAAAAAAATTGCAGTACATCATAATGCAGTAGATAAAGGTTTAATGTAGCTTTAAATAAATTTTATTTTATGCTTTTTCCACACTAAAAATGCTTGAGACATTTTTACAACGGCAAGTGAACATAATAATGCACACTTCTAAGCAAAGGCGTTTTGATTGTGTTTCGAATGTATTGCAATAA
Source organism: Maratus speciosus (assembly GCA_963932465.1). NCBI lineage: Eukaryota > Metazoa > Arthropoda > Arachnida > Araneae > Salticidae > Maratus > Maratus speciosus. The sequence goes on from OZ010797.1 coordinate 483,372,030, forward strand.
TGTTGCGTATGGTAAAAGATGTTCTGATAAGTGTTATTGAAATGGAAATATGTTCAGATTGTATTCCCATGTAATTTGAAGAACACATTTAAATTCTAAGCATACTATAGAACACCTTTAAATCATATGTGGCTTTTATTTACAACACTTTTGAAACACTTTTAAAAAGTCACTTCACTGCAAATTTTCTGAACGCTTGGTGGAAATATGATAAACAAGGCATTTGAGTAATCAGTGTAATAACCCATTTTAAAGGTTACACCAATTAACGCGAAAGAGAATAATTAAAACAAAAACGCTAAAAATAACTATTTCAATAATTTTAAGGTGTTAAGTAAAGAAGAAAATGTTGATTAAGGATGTGCGTCAAGCAAATTACTTTTTTAAACAAATAAGATATTGGATATTAATAATCGTTAAATACAAATTTTTCTAAACAATTAAAGCACGTTATTATTTTTTTCCGAGTGATGATTGCCAATCAATCAATTACAAATTTAATAATAAAATCGAATTTTCGTTTTTATCTTGTCCTTTTTTATACATATAAATTATTTATTATATTCTTGCAGAGAGAATTGATGCATTGTCTCTTTAAGCACTTACAAGGCTAAGACTCGTAAAGTTTCACTCTGGTTTAACAAGTGGCTAAAGCCACTCTAACTAACTCATCGCTAACTAACATCATCATCTAACTAACTCTAACTTCATCAAACTAAATATACGCGTGTCTATTTTGTCAACATTCTAGAACAGAAAATTTCAGCTTATATCCTAATGAAAAAACTCAGTAAGCCATTAAAGAGTCTGCACCTTTTTGTAGGGGGGGGGGGAGCTGGGGGGATATGCCATTTTTCTTTCAATTGTCATTCCAACATAAGTGAATACTGAGGCCAGACACCAATCACAGAACGCCGTTCGACAGATAGCGCAGAAAACGGATTCTTGCCCCTGTCATATGCAAATTTCCTCCATTTTTTTTTTTTTTTTGGCCGTTCACTGAGCTGTTTTTTGTGCGTGCATAACGCGTCCGTTTATTGCGATATACGTACCGTTCCAGCGCTGTTTAGGGTTTTCGCATGCGCTGAGCATTTTGCGACGAAAAAAAATGGGCGCTGCTATTCGAAAATTTCGAGTATCTATACCTATAACCGTAGCCGAGAGCGTCAATTTGTTCACAGAATCCCGAGCTCATACCTCTCAGTGACTATATCTGAAATCTCATCTCGGTCGGTTAAACGGACCGTCCGCTAGAGTTCCATATGTCGGCAAAGTTTTTTATGACTACCCTGTATATGTATTTGTATACAGGGTGTTCCGTTAAAGGGGTCCAATATTAATAGGGGTAATAGAGGAGATCACATGGAGCATAAATCAGTATATACAGCCTGGTCGGATCTCAATAGTTTTCAAGTTACAGCAAATAGAATGAAAATTCGGAAAATTGTAAAAGAACCCTCATTGCTAAACTATCGATAATGCTACATAAAAACGAAGCACATATTTAGAAATAGCAGAAAAAAACCTACAAAATGACATCAATTGTATTAAAATAGCAATATTTATTGACGAGTTACAAGCCCTGAAACAGTGAAAAAAGTACGAAATCCAATATACATCAAAATAGTTAATCGTTAATTCCAAAAAGACAACTCTAGCTACAACAAGGAAAATGTAGTAAAATTTGGTCCATTCCGAAAACTTTCGAAAAAGCTTACAATGAACCATATCGGTTTAATTGTGTGAGAGAAATTAATCAGTTTCTTAGTTACAACTCCGCTTTCTTTGACACTAGCAAAGGTTAAACTCCGCCCATCACGATTGGAAACACCGCCTTTTTAATTACTCTCAACTATACATTTTCGATCATGCTTCTTCTGAGATGCAACATTTTTAATTATTCAAGAGTTGAATGAACCAAAATAACTTTACAATAATAGTCTACATTTTAAAGTGGTCTTTTATTGATATAAAGCTTAAGTTAAATTCTTTAAAATTAAACTGGTGGTGAAAATTCTGAAATAATTAAAAATATTGCGATTTGTAACTATGCAAGAAGTTTCAGTACATGTTTTACATGGACAATTATTGTATGTATATGTGCATCATAATTTATGATAGGAAATAATAATAACAAATAGCATAATAATTTTATTAATTATAAATTTAAAAAAGACACTAAATTTTAAATTAATTCATACAAACTTTGTAATTTACAATTTGAGTACACCACAGTCTGTGACTTACAAAATACTGTGCCAAAAAGTGTTGAAAATAAAAGAAAAATGACAAATAAAGAATTACATTCCACGTACTTTATGACATATGTGAAGCATAGTCTTCTGGCCTGCGCTGCACAGTTCAATGTCGGAAGGCAGACGAACGGACATTATTATAATAGGTGTTCGAAGTTGCGCCCATTAACAGAATCGCACAGCCGACAGCGACGTCGTAAAGATTGGCGAACACGCCGAAAAACTCCGACGGAGTTGGGAATGTCTCCTGCAGCGACAACGATTCGCGCTAGTAAATCCTCCGGTGTATCCACAGGCGTTTCATACACCAGCGATTTAAGGTGTCCCCAAACAAAAAAGTCTAACGGATTGAGGTCTGGAGAGCGTGCAGGCCAAGCAACAGGTCCACAGCGTCCAATCCATTTCCCAGGATATGTTGAATTGAGGTGATTGCGAACACCTATGAAAAAATGTGCCGGTGCGCCATCGTGCATAAACCACATATTGTGGCGCAATGTTGCTGGCACATTTTGCAGTAACTGCGGTAAGATATCCCGTAGGAAAACCAAGTACGTACTGCCATTGAGTACATCTGGGAGTAAATATGGTCCTATGAGATAATCGCCGAGGACACCTGCCCATATGTTCACACTGAACTTTTGTTGTGCGTTCGACGGGAAAACAGTGTGCGGATTTGTATATGACCATGTGTGCATATTGTGCGTGTTTACCACGCCCTCTCTCGTAAATGTTGCTTCATCAGTAAATAAAATATTTTCCAGAAATTGTGGATTATTTTCTGTTACATTAAGCAACCAGCGTACGAATTCTGTCCGCTGAGCACAATCTGTTACTGATAACAGTTGTACCCGCTGCACATGAAAGGGGTGCATGTTTTCTGCACGCAGAACACGCCACACACTTTGGTGAGAAACACCGACTTCAGACGCAGCAGCTCGTGTACTCGTGGAGGGGTTATCTTTAAAAATATTCAGTACATCTTCTTCCATTGCAGGTGTTCGTACATGTCGAGGTTTCCCTGCATCAATGCTTGCTGTATTAAACGATCCAGTCTCCCGTAATCGTCTATCGATTTTTATGAAGAGTTTCGATCTTGGGCAACGTCTCCTTGGAAATTGCTCACGGTACATGCGCTGTGCTAGACATGCATTTCCATGAGCTTGCCCGTACATCAGATGCATGTCCGCATATTCTTCGTTAGAGTATTCCGGCATAATTATTATACATCAACTTACTACAATCCCACTTACAACAGCCTCCCTTTAACATAACGCCCACTGATGACTGCTGTTTTATTACACTTTTCTTCCTATACACATAGAAAATTTGCATAAAAAGTGCTTCTTCTTCATCATCCTGAAAGTTCATGGAGGAAACGCAGCAGTCACGGAGTTTGCTTTAAGACAAGGCGAGAGCTGCACAATATGTCATTCACTTGACCAGACTGAATAATGAAAGGGTATTGATAGAGGTTGATCAGAAATGTATAATTGAAAGATATTAAAACGGGGTGTTTACAATCGTCATGGGCGGAGTTTCGCCCTTTCCGAGCGTGCAACAGTACAGAGTTGTAACTAGGGAACTGCTTGATTTCTCCCATACAATTAAACTGATATGGTTTATTGTCAGCTTCTTCGAAAGCTTTCGGAATGGACCAAATTTTATAACATTTTCCTTGATGTAGGTAGAGTTGCATTTTTGGAATTAACGATTAACTATTTTGCTAAATATTTGATTTTGTATTTTTTCACTGTTTCAGAGCTTGTAACTCGCCATTAATTCTCAATATTCTAAAACAACTTATGTCATTTCGTAGGATTTTTTCTGCTCTTTCTAAATATGTGCTTCGTTTTTATGTAGCATTATCGATAGTTTAGCAATTAGGGTTTTTTTACAAATTTCCGATTTTTCATTCTATTTGCTGTAACTTGAAAATTATTGAGATCCGTCCAGGCATTATATACTGATTTATGCTCCGTGTGATCTCCTCTATTACCCCTATTAATATTGGACCCCTTTAACGGAACAACCTGTATATATTATGAAAGATAGCTTTAATGTTCATTGGAATATCATGTATTTCATTTTCACATAAAAAGTTACGCATTTGCATAGCAAACAATAACTTATTTCCATATTTTACTGTCTTTCTTGTCATTTTCCCCACCACTATAGACTAAAGCAATTAACACAATAAACCCTTTCCGGAGCAGTGATCCCGCGTCGAGACCACATAATTTTAATTCCAAAGTTACAAAATGCATCAAGAATATTTTAATAAGATTTTCCTTTTACAATGAAAGTTTAAAGTAACAACTTTTTAATTTCTAGAAAAGTCGTTTGTAAATTCTGGTGTCACTCATCATTTCATCATTTTGCGAACAGAATTTGTCTGTGCCGGAAAGGGTTAACACGTTCACGCCGGCGCGGTGGGTCACACTCGACTGTCTCAGAGTTGTCAAGTCTCCGGCTTTTTGTACACCACTGTTATTTTAGAGAAAATGTTGTTCTTTTAAATCGCCCAATTGTTCTAATTAAATAAAACAACATTTTCTGTATTAAAATACTGGTATCCAAAAAGCCGGAGATACTTTAACTTGGCAACTCTGAGGCAATCGAGTGTGACTCACCGCGCCGTCGTGAACGTGTTAATACGAAAGACGATTATTTATAAATAAAAAGTCAAAAGTAATTTATACTGTAAAATCTTAGGTTCGATATTATGAAGGACAAACATATCCGTGCGTAACGCATACGTCATTTTGCGAATGGCAACACTTTGAAATTTGAAATAAAATTTCGGTTTTGCAATTTTCACTACTGCAATTTTCTTAATTTCTAAACATCGCACATTTTAAATTTTTACACCGTCGTATGAGAAAAAAAAAATGCTCTTTTAAATGCAATTTGTTTGAAAGCTGTATCTCAATTTTTTTTTTTGAGATATTAATTTTTTTGTAGTTTTTAATACCATTTTTCTAATTGTGTCAACAAAAGTACCCTATTTCTATTGAAAGTAATGGGAAAATTTAGTCAAAAATAGCAGATTACCGTATCTTTTTGTTGCCATTTTCTCATAAAACCTGAAAAAAAAGGTGAAATTAAAATACGGGCTATGTCAAGAATATTGTCTGTTATTCCGCGATAATGACGTCATATGCATACTTTTCTATAGACGAAGTTTAAGGCTGGATTGTAAAAGTGGACTGCTTTAGCGGGTGCAAATGACGTCATTTTATAAAAAAGCGTATATTTTAAATCTTAAAACTGAATTATGGTTTGTAGGAGTGCGTTATTTTTACTGCCCAGCTGCTTTGAAATTCTTCTCTAGTGAAAATGCTTCACTTTTGAAAATAATGTAATCGAAATTACAGACTTATAAAACACAATGTTTTACAAAAATTTAGTGTCTTTTATATAACAGAAATTGATGATTCTCGCCTGGATGAATTTGCTTCGCCGAGTTAGACAAGAAGACAAATAATTCGTGGTTTAAAATAATATCATGTTCCTGAAGTTTTTATCGAAAATTCTCTCGAATAATAAATTTTTAATGCTATTCTTTAGGACACTCTACTATAATTTTATCAAAATAACATAATTTGCTTAATTTAATTTTTTATGATATTATATAAGCTATAAATTTAAAACACAAGTGTGTTTTTTAGTCATCTGCACTGATCTTTCTGCTGAACCAATTTTACTAATATATATATATATATATATATTTAACTGAAAGCTGTTCATTTGTAGATGTGATCGCACTATCGATTTTTTTTTATATTTCCACTTTTCTATTTTAATTTTAAAAGCATTTTATGAAATTTCTTCAAAATGGTGAAAATTAGATAGCTTTCATTATTGCAGACAAGAGAGAATTAATGAAGTTTATTTATCTTTATTCATGCCATTTTCTGATAAAAATTCAAAATTGTTGATAAAAATTGTTGTACAGGGTTTAGTTTATAGGGGCATTTTTCCTCATAAATTTTCTATATTGCTTTTCCTTCTGCATGTGTACTGATACTAAGTTTCACACACTAGGCGAAATGGTTATTTAAGTGAAAATGAAGTCATATTTAAAAGAAAATTATCATTTTCTTAGATAAAACTAAATATTTTAACACAAATGCGTCTAAAAAACATAAATTACGGAAATTTTTACCCTCCGAAATTGAGATTAGAATCTCATAAAGCAACAAACATTGTTCAGCATTTGTTTCTGGCTATTTTTGCATAACGAATTAATGCTTCTTTTATAAACAAATAAAAGAATAATATTAAAAAAGCACAAATCTAACATATTTGTAATCGTGCAATTTAAATTTTTAGATCTCCAAATAGGAATTTTTTTCTTTAAAATGAAATAAGTTTGCAAAGTTCATCTCAGTTTACTGATTGTCTATGGTTTAAAAGCAATTTTAAAGCATGAAATATTTTTTAATTTATCTATATCGCGCGGAGCTCGATTACGAAAGATTAACCCGTTTGCCCTTAAAACAAAATAAACAGTTCGTCATTTTCTTACGTTTAAAATCCATTAAAAAAAAAACTTCCCTATGAATAAATAAATAAAATAATATAAATAAAACACAAATTTAACAGACATGTATAAGCTCTGAAATTAAAAGATATAAAAGGATGCCGTAAGTAGCAAAATCTTGGCCAAATAACTCTTAGCATGAGGCTAATAAGAAAATATCGCTTTTGATAAATTTCAAAAATTTATTTGATTGTATAATTCGTATTTTTCATATGAAAAATGCTTTTTTAATGTAAGTGGACAATCTAAAAAATTTATTGCATATAAAAAAATTATTAGTTTTCAATTTTAAAAAATGTTTTCACCTATATTCTGTTCCCCGGGGAGCCCGGGTACGATCCTCTAGTTACGTTAAAGGTAAAGGATGATTTGGTACAGAAATAAGTTTTATTTTTGTAATAAGATAAGAAAATATACGTTAATGGATATCTTATACAAATTTTGCGAAATCGTTTTCCAATAAAAACATTTTAATATATTTTTCTAATTGATGATGTTTTCAAAGATGATTTTTTTTTTTAGATTTATTTCTAATTTGCCAACAAAATCTAGAAAAATAACGTCTTTTTTATTCTACTTATTAAATAATATATATTTTTCCTTCGCTACATGTACGATAAACGAAGCATTTAAGTATCGAAAGATGTAACAAATTTTAACCCTTTTAGGGGGAAGCAATTGTGTTTCTGTAATGTCGAACTCACACCGGAATTTACGGAGGAATTTAGTTCAAAATAAGGAAGAACATTCCTTCAAAATTCTTTTTTCTCCATCAAAGTTAAAAAAATAAAATTTAATTAAAAGTTTCTAGTGATCTTGATTAAAATTAGGTGCGCCCCTCAAGGGGATAAAAGCAGTTATCAAAAAAGGATAATTTTACAGAAAATAATTTATTTTTTAAGTTGTTAATTGAATGAAAAATGGTAAATAATAAAGTATGTGAAAGAAATTGCTTTTATTTTCGTAAACAGCTTTCAAAAATATATGCTGTTTTAAGTTTAATACAAATTTTGCCAAATCACTCTAACAAAAACATAAATTTAAAATATAATTAATATCACTTTTTAACTTTACTTATAAAATACATGAAAAAATCACCATTTCGTTCTTTCCAGTCTACATACTTTCAATAAATTATTTAATATTTACGCTTCACTGCAAATTTTCTGAACACCAGAGGAAATATGATAAACGAAGCATTTAAGTAATCAGTGAAATAACCCATATTTAAGGTTAACGCAATTAACTCCAAAGAGGATTATTAAAAAGGAAAAACTTAAAACCAATTTGTTCGTAATTTTAAGGTGTTATGTACGCGTAAATTAGTGATCAAAGATGTTTGTCAGACAAATTACACTTTTTGTTTTTGTAAACTCTTTAGTAATTTTATACTTAGATTAATTTTAACGCAATTATTCTAATCAGTAAATAAACCGTACGAGTTGTAATTTTCCAACTGAGTGACTTTTTTTACTCAGAGTAATTTACTTGCCCTATGATATCTTTTCGAATTAAGATAATTTGTAAAAATTAATGAAGTGTAAATATATTTACGGCGTTTATTTGATTTCCATTACCTGCGATTGATTCTGTTGAGATTTTTAAGATAATAGAGCTGTTACCTTTATCAAACGGTTATCCGAGTGAATCATGCCAGCCATATTTGTCCAGAATAGCTCAGTTAGAAGAAGAGCATTGGCAGAATAAGCTGAAGATTCGCGGTTCAAATCCTGGTATAGAAAAATCCTCCCACTTTTCCACTTAGTTGGGAAATTATAACTCGTAGAAATTTTATGTTAATGACTGTTTAACCCAAGTCTTACTATGCCATTCTCTTTTTCTAAATTTTTAAAATAAAACTTTTTTACTCAATTGGAGTAATTTACTTGATCACTTTGCCAATTAAGATAATTTGTAAAAATTAATCAAGTGTAAATACAAGGTGGCCATAATTAAACTGACTGTCCTATAGCGCGATCTAATTTAGAGAATGGCGCCAAATTTTGTAAGAAGATTAAAAAAGACGGGGGACGCAAAAAGTTTTTACAGTAAACTCCCTACTATCCGGCCCTCCGTACTATCCGGTCTAGTAAAACAAAATGAGGAATGTTGCCAGCGGCCGAGACAGGCAGGTTTTCGTCCGTAGGAAAATGCTAACTCACGACAAGAAGGAGCAAGAAGAAATTGCAGACAGACAGAAAAGGAGGGGGTCGGTTAAGGCTTGATTTGTCAGTTGTGCAACGAAGCAAGTGCGGACGTTATTTTCCGCTTGTCCTGGCTACTTTCGTACAGTCTTTTGGTGTGCTTCGTGTTTATTTGTTAAAGATTAAAGAAATGGGTGATAAACGAAAAATGGTTGTATTGACTATGGGGGAGAAACTACGAGTCAGCAGGAGGAAGCGACACCAACTGATATTATCTACTTGTGTAAATGGAGGGACATTGCGTCGCGGAAGAGGGCTAACAGGGAGAAGCAGTCATCTATCAACTACTTTTTCAAAAACTAAAATCTAAGTTTTGACTCTTTTTATCTTATACATAACTTTTCATATTTGGTGCAGTAATTTGTTAATAAACAGTAAAATAAGATTTATTCATTTTTGTACGAATTAGGCTTACGTTTAACGCTCATGTTTTGCTTATTTTGAAACTGTATATACTGCATATATAAAATTTATTTTAACATGTGTAACATGTGCTTTTAATATAATGGGGCGGGGAGCAGAAAGAGAGTAAATATTTATAGAACTCCGGCCTATCCGGCTTTTTTGTTAACCGGCCTACCCTTCCGCCGCATTAGGCTGGATAGTCGGGAGTTTACTGTAGTTCCAAATGTGCCCTAGCAATGACTTTTGGAAATAAATTTTTTTGCGCGGAATCCTTCGTCCCACGTCTTGTTTAATCTTCTTACAAAATTTGGCGTCATTCTCTCAATTAGATCGCGCTACAGAACACTGTAAGAAATGACCACTTTGTATGTTTCCAGATTTTATTTGAGTTCCGTTACCAACAATTTATTCTGTTGATCTCATTAAGATAACAAACCAGATGCGTCTATTAGTCGGTTATCCGATTGAATTGTGCCCGTCATATTTGCCCAGGCTAGCTCAGTTGGCAGAGCATTGGCAGCATAAGCCAAATACCCCTGGTTCAAATCCTGGCGCAGCAACATCCTTTCACCTTTTTAATGAATAGGAAAATTACAACTCGTGGAAATTGTATGTTAATGGCTGTTTAATCCAAGCTTTGTCAAGCCATTCTCCGTTTTAGGTGCGTTCGTAATTATATAAATACTTAGCATCTATACTCGTCGTCTGGTCCGTCCGTCTGTCCGCATATAACGACGCAAAAACAACCCAACGGAGTGGTTTGATGATAATATATTGCATCGTTGCAGAATTTTGTCGAGTGATTTCAAATTTTTTGAAAACCGAATGAAAACCTAAAAAGTTATTAATGAAAGTGTTATTCCTTCTGTTAAATCCTATCATAACTAATGAATTCAATGATATCCCATGATAGGTAATGATTGTAGGTTGCCATGGTGATGATGTTCTATTTAAGAGGGCGTCCTATTATTTCCGTATGACTGAATTTAATATATATAATCGTAATAGATTTTGCATTCATACCTTTTTGCACAAGAGTGCAACAACTATTGCACCATGAACTGAATATTTATAAAACTAGTTATGGTACGAACGTACCTCATTTCCCACGTTTGACGTACAATTTACAACTTGTTAAAATTGTATACCATTCATACTACTATTTAAAAACTAGTGGTACATTTCTTTAACGCATGATTTAAAATTGTAACGTAAAAAATATTGCAAGTAGGTATAGCGGTAACAGACACTAAATGTAAAATACATATACTCAGCAACTACGCTGAAGTATTAAGATAGTTTATATAAATTTAGTCGCAGAAACAACTATTAACCCATTCTTATCGAGAGAGCCTATATCCATCGAATTCCAAAATATATTTTTTAATCAGAAACGTTGTTCCCATACCGGAAATTGCGAAAAAAAAAAAATTATTATTATTTTACGTAATCTCGAAATGTCTGTTAGTTAATAAATCAAAAATTATTATTCAGAATTTTTGCTAGGAGTTCGGAATTTCTGAGCAAAACATTTTTCCTGAAATGCACGATTCGGATGCAAATGGGTTCAAGATACAAATAATCATTATTTAATTCGTGAAATATAAGAAAATCAATTCTTACATCTAATAAATTCATTAATTAATTCATTTTATATTATTTATTTATTTATCTACTTTTCGCCTCAATGTATAAGGCAAAATAATTATAATTAAAAAATAATTACAGAGCTTTCTTTCGCTTATGATAAATCCTTTTAAAGAAATTAATTATCTGTATTTCTTTCAACTATTACAGCCACAGACGAATGAAAGATTTTAAGATCTTAAATAATAATTTAACGGCATCATTAATGTTCATAAGTACTCCAGATTCCAGCAGTCGGACTTAACTCTCTACGAATTGTTCAGTGTCCGGATGTCATTAGTCAGTTCTTTCTAAGCCATGAATAAGCTTCCAAGGTTATCATATTGACGTGAATATTGCGCTAGCAAATCTTCATTATTCTAAATCCTGGTCTTTTTCTGTAATGAGAACTCACTTGTGATTTTAATGATTTAGGAAGAGAATTTCTCAAATAAATACATTTTTTTTCTTTTGTAATTTTCTCTAATTATTATAGCGATCCGGTAAGAAGAAAAAACGTATTAACCCTAGATCTACCGGGAATTTTATTCAAGTTTTAATAAAACGTTCTACACCAGAATTTTTATTTAAAACTATTTAACTTATTTATTTACCTTATTTTTGTCTGGTTTATATACTTAGTTTATTTTAAAGAAATTTCTGGTTTGAATGAATATTTTGTATGTACCTGTCGGGGGTCCAATGGACCCGTCTGGTAGACGGAGGGTTAATATAAAACTTCATAAAGAAATGAAGAATTAATTATTTTTTTCCCAAGCTTTTATTTTTTTATTTAAAGACGCATTTAAAAACATAAAAAAATAACTTTGAACTGAAAGGAAAATAGTAAAAACCCAAGTCATATAATTTTAAGCAGCGAACAAGTGAGTCTTTAAACATAGATGCAGTGTTTTTTTGTTTTTTTTTCTAATGTTACATTGATAATATTTTTTTACACAATAAACAATTTCACTATGTGGAATCTTAGAAAGATAACTTTGCATTAGGGAAGATTTTAAATGGAAATAGAAGAAATAAGAAACAAATGTTTATAACAGATTTGTACGCATTAATTTTTTTGACACATTCTTTATTTAAAAATCAATTACAAAACTTTTTTTCTTAAAACTTATTTTTCTACTCACCGGCCATTCATATTTTGATTGGTCGGTGTGCTTCTCTCTCACCGGCTACTAAACTTGCTTGTTGTATCCTTTCAAATTTCTTCTCCTACTTTTTCATGTACAATTTCTTTGGTCGGTGTGTTTCGCTGCCATCGGACAATAAACCTTACTGTCAAATCTTTTCAGTTTTTATCTGTTTTTCTGACTTTGTGCAGATTTTATAACCTTTTAGTATTTTCATTTTGTGGTGCCTGAATTTGAACTTTTATTGATGGGAAGCAGTGATCTGCTTGCTTTTCTAAGTCTTGCCACTGTTTTTTATCAGTTTCTGGATGTCGGAACTTTATTGATTATACATCTTAAACTTCTAACGGTAGGTGTGGGACCTTCGGCCCCAGGTACTGCTCTAATTTATTCTTCAAAGTCAAAAGCCACAGCAGATAAATCTTTAAAAAATATATATTTTTTGTGTTTCTTTCAGAAATGACAGACACAGGCGAGTAAACATATATAAATACATGATGACTTAACTATTCATTCTAGGCCTTAAATTTTATTGACAGCTTGTTTCAGAAACGTCGGTCATTTATATACAGAAAAAAATGAAAACCTCTTCCGAAACAGAAAAAAATCAGCATGATAAAAGATCGTTATGTTGTCAAAAACATAAATAAATTAAGAGAATTAAAAATAGATGATTGCTAAAAATATTGTTACCTGTTCGATCTGAGACATCTTCAATTCTGATATTTTAAGTTGTTAGTTAAGTGGCCAACGTCTATGAAGTTATTTGAAAATGAAATTTAATGGCTAGAAATAATTGTTAAGTCATCATGCATTGATAATTTTAAATTATGACGTTATTATTGATTAGATATACAATGCGATTCAAATTAAATGTAGCGATTACAAACGGCTATAACTAATAGAAAAGAATTTATCGAAGGGAATGACACAGAATGTAAAACGGTGTTCATAATTTTCTTTACATACTTTATAAATGTTCTATGTGACTCCCCTTGGTCACACGAAAAACATCTAAATGGTTCGTACGGATACCTTTATTTCTCCAGAACTACCAGTATTTTTTTATAGAAAAAGAAATCTAGGTTAAACGCGCAAAATTTCGTGTTCGTTTAAGAAGAGATTTTCCACAAGATAATACTGGTATCGAAAAATTTTCTGGTCTGAAAAATTCAAGGAGGCGTACGAATTATGATCTACACGTCCGAAACCATCTGCTTATGTTGTTAGCGATTTGGAGCCTTCTGTGTGTTAGAATTTCACAATTGTAGTTTTGTCCTCACCAATCAAGCACCTCCAAATGCTAACAACATACGTAGATGGTATCGGATGTTTGAACAAAAGGGACGTTTAGATGTCCGTGTGACCAAGGTAAGTCACATAGAACATTTATAAAGTATGTAAACAACATTTGGAACTTGCTTTTTACATTCTGTGTAATTCTTATTGATAAATTCTTTTCGATTAAATAACTAGTAAATCTGCAGATCAAGAGCCTCAACGTCATCTCTGCAACTTATTGTTTTTAGCAAATTTTGCTTAATATTAATCTTTCTACAAAAACAAAATTTAAACTTCTAAATTACACAAACATTTATAGAAGGAGAAAAAAATATTTCGATGGTTTCAGACATTAGAAGCGTTAAATTAAACACGTTGTTATGTAATGATATTCTGAAATTCTCACGAGCTACTTATTCTAGTAATTTTTATATAATAAAGCAAATTTCTTCAGGGGGGTGCCCCCCCTGAACCCCCCGTTGTGTAATTTATTTTGCATTTGTAATTTTCTATTGATTGAGTTAATGATTATCCTATATCTTAGATTCATTTTTACACTGCGATTTATAAGGATAAGCAACAATTTGGTCAAGCATTTTACATTATCCTAATATCCATACAGCAGTATTTACTTGCCTGCTAACCACAAACACCTGTATCTAATGGATAAAGAACTTTTGGAAATGTAAACTGAGACATCTCATTTAGAAATCTAATACCTTTATAATTTTTGTTTCCAAAAAATAATTTTGATTACCATTCTGCAATATTTATATCTAAGATCTAATCTAAATATCTAAAAATGTACTCGATAGCATTAACTTACTAAAATCACCCTAAAGTAGGGGGAGTTCTAAACCTAACGGTTAATAATTCATCATCGTGTCCACTTCCAATTGACTAAATAGATAAACGTGATATGGCGCCGTTAAGTATTTTTTGTGATAGCCTTTTAATAGTATCCACATTTAATTTAAAATCGTGATGTTACAAACACCGTTGAAATTTAATGCATACCTGTGTTCAGGTCAAATTACGAAAGGTTAACTAACCTTTTATTTCCCTTAGCCGGGCATTTTGTTTCATTTTTCGTAATAGGGATTATTTTAATAATTTATTTTACACTCTACAAGCTGTTACACGGGACGTTGTTCACGTAGCATTAAAATAGAGATAAATGCATTAAATAAAACATTTCACTCCCCACCAGACATGGCAAGTCTCAGGCTTTTTGCACAACACTATTACCTTACAGAAAATGTTGTTCTTTTAAATCGCGCAAATGTTTCAATTAAATAAAGTAACATTTTTTGTATTAAAATACTGGTATCCACAACGCCGGAGGCTTGGCAGCTCTGCTCCTCTTAATAGAAACATATATAGTTAACCAACACTTTATCACATTTTATAGGAAACAATACGGAATTTCTTATTTGTATGGCCTTACATATACCTCAGTCATAAAAATGTAAAATTTTGTGGCAATTAATATACGCAATTGCGAAAATGAAATCGCAACCAATGAGAAAAGGAAGGCCAAATAAAATCGTGTAAATCGAGGAATCTTTCTTCGTAGTGTGGGAAAATACCACTACAAAAATTATTTTAGGTGGTATTTGGTGTGAAATGTTTATATGTATTCATTCCTGTCCTATTTATCTTTTTTATTATTTGTAATTTGCTGCATTTTCCCTTTGAATGTGAAAATCTTACAAATTAAAATGAACTCTTTGGGAGAAATTGTTATCCCCCCCCCCTTTTTTTTTTTTTGGCAACAATAAAGTTTATAAAGTTTAATAGAATAATGTCAGTTTATTCTGTATGAAAATAACGAACTTTTTCCTTTATAATCAAAATAGTTGAATACATAAATAAAAATATTATTCTATATAGTATATAAATACTATTTTCATTTCTGCATTTAAATCAATCTATATGCAAAGGCATTCATTAATTCATTCCGTTTAACTTCGATTTGACTTAAAAAACCATACATACTTTCACATTTATGATATTTTTAAATGAGATATAGTTGCTACGCAACGGTTAAAAGAAAAAAAATGAAATATAAGTAAATTCATAAAATAAAATGTTTTATATTATTCGAACACATGTATAAAATTATATCATAAGTTATACACCTAATTTAAAAGCTCTGACAAATGTTTTGACAAAATTGCAAACTAATAGGAATAATTTACTACTCTTATTTAAAAATTTCAGCATCCAAAATTTACCATTTAAATCCATTTTTTATATGAGCCATTTCTTTCAACAAATGAAAATTTGAAAATCGTCTGACTTGCCCTTGAAAAGCATTACAGAGCAAAATAAAATGTTCTATATTTCCCGAACGAATGAACCAAATTTAACCAAAAACCATACAGCTAAGTCCGAGTACCTCATCAACATGCCAGATTAATTTCAAGCCGATCGGATGCTTTTTGCGGCAGTTATCGCGGAACAGACAGACAGACAGACAGACAAACGGAAATCAAAACTTTTCGTGTCTCCACAGGAAGCCTTCACTGACGTTTCGGCAATTATAGCCGTTTTTAATCGCTATACTCATTTTAAATCAGACTGTAAATTGATGAACAAAAGTTTAAGTAATTTTAACTGGTCTGGGGCTCAAAATACTATTTTTTTTATTTATGGAGATTTTGTTATGATTTTTTTTTCTGAACTATCTTTTAATATAAGAATATTGCATGTAAAAAAAATCGGAAAAAATTTGAATATTTTTTTTAATTTAAATAGTAAAATTTTAAACATATTTAATTTTTGATACAACTCTGGAAATACTTACTCGATTTATAAAATGTTTACACTTTTGCGTACAGAATATGTGTCATTTTAATTTGTCTTCAGGATTTTTTAAAATATTGATTAGAAATTTTATATGAAAATTTTAAATAAACTAGCAAAAGCCATGCTTTGTTTGGATTCGCGAAGCATTATTTAATAAGATAAATATTTGAAAGTAACACTATTTTTTTATATTTTTGCATCTTTATTAAGCAAGAATGTTATTTTATGTTATGGCGCATTTTAATTTTAGAAATGTAAATTCTGCCAAATAATTAAGAATTTCCTCGGAATATTTTATTTATGATGTAAGACTGGTATAAATAAAAATATTTTCGAAGCAAAATTTTACAAAATATTTTTAAATTTTTAATTAAAATCTCTTTTAAAGATATTTTTACATTTTACAATAGCCTCTGGTGATTTCTCAAATGGTTTGAAATAGGTATGTTTCCAATCTTTGTAATTCACATCAAATAATCTTTTATAGCAATCCTAGAATAATGTATCCCAAGAGAGCTTGAAGAAAGTTATTTCTTCAAAATCCTGTTTTCTGGAAAAACATTTGAAATCTGCCCTGGTTGATACTAAGAATTATTAACTGTAAAACTTTTTATTCTAATTTCTTCTTTTTTTCTGCATGTTAGCATACGAGAATTTTTGATATTGTAGAATCTCTCGTAAGGAAATTTTCTATTGAATGCTAAACCTTGAAGTGTTTTCACTCTCGACAACGCTACGTACGTTAAGCCAACTGATATTTCTTTATCCCCAATATCTACGACTGCTTTATCTAATGTTAAACCTTGGGATTTATGAATTGTAACTGCAAAAGTTAACTACAGAGGAAATTGTTTTCTTGAGCAATTTATATTTCTATTTTTCCAGAATTTAGTTATTGGTGGAATCGGAACGCAGCCATTCTCTTAGTTGAATGTCTGTAGTTTTCAAATTTAACCATGATTATTCGCGGCATCTGGTCTGGTGGCCGGTGATTTTCTTCATAAATAATATCTGCAACATAGCCTAAAGCCCCGTTTACTAAACCTTTTTCGATCCACAAATTAGGACGTAACATTTCTTTAGACCCAATCGATAAAGTAAGAAATGGTTCAAGTCCGTTTGTCATTTCAGAATCGGCCATCTTTGCTTTAGTACAATTATGAAGAGCTTGAATCAAGGTTGACGCAGTTTCTTTTAATTTTTCATTATTGTATTCTTTTACGTCTTTATTCGTTGCAAACAGCCTAATTGCATCTTTAAATAAATGCTGTTCGCTTTCTGAAAGAGACTGTAAGCTTCTATTCATTAATATTTCATAGTCTTCAGTAGTGCATTCTCCATTGCTAATTCGATCAAGTATCCTACAAAATATTTGTTTAGTTTCATTTTGCCGGAAGGATGATGATAAAAAAAATATTTTTGAATAGTCGAAGAAAATAACAATTTTCCTTTCAAAAGAAACTCACTTCCTTGATTTTTGTCACTGTAAAGAGGCCTGTCGTTTACTGGAGGTAGTTGTTTAATATCTCCAAATACATATAAGAACATTCCACCAAAAGGTTCATCTTGTTTCGATGGCACAACACTACGTAATCGTAAATCTATTTTTCGCAAAAGACTGCATCCAATCATACTCATTTCATCTATAATTACGAATTTACAATTTCGAAACTCCTCCTGAAGTTGACCAATCGAATACGGACTAAGATCTCTTAGCTTTTGATTTAGTCCCAATAAAAGTTTTGAATAAATCGTTGATCCATTTATATTGACTGCGGCAACACCAGTTGGTGCAAGCAATTGAAAAGAAGATGGACCAAATGTTTCATTGAATCGAGCAGTGAAGTAATGTATTAAAGTACTTTTTCCAGAACCTGCTTTTCCTTGGATAACAATTCTTTTTATTGGCATTTCTCGCCTATTACCTCGCAAGAAATTGAGCTGTTCTTCAAAAATATTTATTATTTTTTTCTATTCATCGGAAAAGACGAAATTTGGCAAATTAGAAGGAACAGTGACACAACCACTTTTTTCATTTTCTTTCACCTTTTCATTTTAAATAAAATTCTGTAATTTATTAAGCAAATTTTGACTTTGAATGGTATGCAAGTTATACCTTATATCAATGTCCCTTCTGCCCAAATCTAATTCATCCTGTGCATTATATTGTCTTGAAGTGACATTCATCCAGTCAAATGGTTGATCTATTTCAGTAATTCAATTTCTTAAATTTCTTCCTCATCTTCTAAATTTTGCTACAGATATTCTAAATCCAATATCTGAATTTCATTATTCTTAAAATGCTGTTCATATATAACTTTCCATGAAGTAATAGTTGGATTCATAACTTGAAAATCACGCCAAGGGATATGCAACATAACTTGTTGCTTATAAAAATCTTCATTATTTACATTATTGGGATCATATTTCAACTTCGGTATAATTCTAAGGATAAATGTTTTTTTTCTGAAACTGAAATTTTCACCGCGTTTATAAATGTTCGTGAACTAATTCTGCAATGACATATTTTCAAATCTCACTGGGCGTTGCTCGTACATTTCTAAAATATTTGAAACGGATATGCTTCCATCCTCCTTATTCATATCTAATTGTTCTCATGCGTTCTTTGCTAAATTACTGGTGACAAACTGACGAGATGACTTATACAAAGGCCATCCCATTAACACCCAAAATATTTCCTGGGCAGAATAATCACGTTCAGCTCACATTTTTATTAAAATCTTCTGAATTATCTGCTGAACATTGATATTATCGCGTGATTGTTGAACTGTTTGTCTGATGAAATCTTTCGTCCCTTCTGATCTGGATTCACCTTTGCTAGCATATTTAGCAATATATTTTAGAACTGCGTGAATGGAAATGACTGCTTGGGAATCCATGTTTGCTCGCCAAATTTTTAAAATTTGTGGGCTGTGACGGTTTAAATAAGGACTATTTCTTTTTGAAATTTTTTCGGATTCATTTGTAAGGAACTGAATTTTACTTTCGTGAGAACATTCTTTGGGAAATTTGAAACGGCATGTGACTTCAGAAGAATCTTTTTTTCTTTCTCTTACAATAAGCTGTTGAACATTTATGCATTTGTACTGCACGTATTAAGTAATTATAGTCAGCAGCTTCACCAGACACATCCGTAAAATGTATTTTACAATTTTACGTATCTTTTCATCATCATTTGAACTAAGATTGTTTACATCAGGAGCATCTTCAAACCAGAAAAGACCATGCATGTGAGGACTACCTCTATGTTGAAACTCAATACGAAACCAAAAGTCCTTGATTTTGAAATATTTCTTGAAAAAATGTTCCATAAAAAAATCCAACTGCTTATGAAAAAAGTAAGCAACGATTAAAGGATTACAGTTCAACAATTTTGATTTTCTGATGAATTCAGAATTTTGGTTACAATTAGTATAAACATAGTCTGCATCAATAATGCGATAAATTTCAGGCCAGTATAAATCGGCTGCACTAAGTGTAATGAAAACAGTAGGAGTTCCCAATTCCTCAACTATGTCTAACAACTCTCGTGATCTGATAAACCAATAAGAGATCGATGATCTTAAATTAAGAATCTTTCTGCAACCGTTCCTGGAGTTTTGCAACTGTTTCAACATCATGTAGGCGAGAATTTATTTTTAATACAAATAATTCCATTTTGTAGTGCTGTCCAACGCATTATGCTATTGAAAGCAAAAAACCTAAATCTTGGATGCCGTGCAAATCTTCCATCGTCATATATCATGAGAAATTTAAAGTATTCTTTTGGTGTAATTTTACGAATTCTAGCATCTCTAAGATCACCTCTTCCTGTTGGAAATAACGTAGGAAAAGCTCTATAAATACATCCATCACATGAAAATTCATTTATAGGCTTAGTATCTACCTGAGGCCAAGGAATGACACTGCATTCATCATTTCCTTCTTTAATACCTAACATACTATTTATTGCCTCTCGATTACATCTGAAAGTCACATTTGGGGCTCCGGATTTATATATATTATTTGTCCATGGACATTGATCATCTACAGAATTCAAAGTTTTTTCAACTGATAATAAATAAATCTGCTGTTGCACTTGACTGAGTATTATTCGCTGAAAAATATTTTCAGGTAAACTTTGCAAATTATTTTCATCAATAGTATAACGTTACCAAGGATATTTTCCTTTAGATATTCTAAAACAGACTTAACGTTTTCATGATTTACTATAAAATCTTTGAATTTTTCACAATCTTGTCTTCTAACAAAGATGTACTGTGATATAGTATCTATGGAATGAGGTAATAAAGTACAAAAATTCTCTAATATCTTGATGAAAATTAATAACTTGCCCACTGTATCCAAGCTGACCACCTTTAATGCAATAAACAGTAATAACTGGAAGAACTTGGGCAATTAATTGCTCCTCAACGAAAGTTAAGTTCTTGAATATTTCCAGTTGTGGACCTGGATCCATATTATTAGCTATAGAAAAAATATTTAGTTCATTATTTACTATACATTTATGGCAAGTCTTACAAGATCCGTCAGACTGAATATGCATGTCAAACCAACGTCGATGACAAATTTTACAAAAATATAATTTTAATTTTTTTTTTGTGCATCTTCGAAATTTAAAGTATATTTTCGAGCACGTGAATTATCTGTCAGAAGAGATTCGTCATGTCGTCGTTTTTTGCGCTGGTATCTAGTCTCTTGCCTTAAAGCTAAATCATGTTCGCGTTCTTTTCGATCAGTAAGTGTAAGTTTTCTCTGCATTCTTTATAATAGAACTAACACATTCCATAAATTGTTTTTAAACGGCCAACATATTAAAAATAATACTAATAGTAATTACTTCTTAATAGTAAATATATGTCATTTGGTTAAATTTTCAACCTTCAAGTTTGAATAACACTTTATATAACGAATTTAACATTTAATTTTATTTGTTCACAATTTTTTTGTTGCCACATTACAAAAAAAAAAAATAATCATAATATAATTCTTTTAAAATGCGTAAGTTTCGTCTGCGTAAATTATTTCACATAATAAGAATAAGTTGTGTATTTGAATTCTTAACACTAAAAAATACTTAATTTAATTAAATAATTGAATTTTCACAAATTTTAATTCATTAAAAATATGCTATAATTTTCCTGAAAAAAAGTATTTTAAAAATTTCACAAAATAAATCATGAAACTATTATATGATTAAAAGGAATGAGAGCCAAAATATGCGCCATCTCCAACCAATCTTAATAAAGTATTCTATTAAAATGTACATTTTCCTCACAAATAACATACATTTTTAATATAAGAAAGTTTAATGTAAGTAAAGTTTTAAGCTGTAGCCGGTATTACGGTAATTCATTTACCTTCCATATTACGTATGCCACGCTGCAATATTCAAAAGCTGTAGCCGGCATTACGATATTTTTTTTTTTGCCTCACCTGCAAGTAATTAGAGATATACATATTATGTATGCCACGCTGCAATATTAAAAAGCTCCAGCGGTTATTACGATAAATCTTTTTCCTTACATGCAAATAATAAAAGATTATTTAATTCCGCTTAATTATTACAATTTTTTTTTTTTTTTTTTTTTTTTTTTTAGATAAACGCAAACATTTTATCACAAACTCCAACAAAACTTTTTATTCTAATTATTCCTTATTCCAAAGATACGGCTTTATCGTCTGCTGCCATAGTAACATGAAAAATTAAATTTTATTTAAAAAAATGATCAGTAGTAGAAAAATATTTTACTAAATCGAATAGTTATTTTTAATTTTGGTTTTAGAATTCAATTCATGAACTTCCGTGCATAGAACGAATTAAACAGCTAGTTAAATTTAAAAAACAGATATTTTGGCGGAATAATGAAAATTTATTTTATTTATTTAATTAATGATGATTCTATCTATAAGTACTGACTCCATGATTTATTAATTTTTCTTCTGAAAATATACGTGTTTCATTTTTTTTTTCAAAAATGCATCCGTAATGGAAAAACATGTAAAATAAATTAATTAAAATAATAATTTTTTTAAGTTTATTCTGTAAAAAAATAAATAACATTGTGCAAACCTACAGGTCATAATGTATTTTTAAGTTTAATTTCAAGTCAAAATACTGAACAGTTTTTAGGTGCGTTCGTAATTATATAAATACGTAGCACCTATAGTCGTCGTTCAGTCCGTCTGTCCGTCTGTCCGTCCGTCCGCATATAACAGAGCAAAAACTACCCAACCGAATGGTCTGAAATTTTAAATATATGATTGTCGCAAAATTTTGTCGAGCCATTTCAAATTTTATGAAAATCGGATGTATACTTTAATTACAGGGACATTCAAAATTTTTCTTTACACTACGGCCAATGGGAAAAATTATTGCAAGTGCATTTTAATGATGTTACAGCCTTCCGTTTGGTCTGAAATTTTAAATATATAATTGTTGCAAAATTTCATCAAGCTATTTCAAATTTTATGGAAATCGGATGTAAAGTTTAATTACAGGGACAGTCAAAAGTTTTCCGTTTCATTACGGGGAATGGGAAAAAAATTATCGCAAGTGCATTTTAATGTTGTTACAGACTTTGCACTTATGAAGTGCAAAAAAATATGCATTCAGTACAATATGGGGTGCAAAAAATAATTATAAAACTAGCTATAGTACGAACGCACCTCATTTGCCACGTTGACGAGCAATTTCCAACTTTTTTTTTGTAAAGTGTACGACAAAATGTAATTTGAGTAGACTAGTAGAGGATTCGCTTCGCTCATCCTAATAAATGAAGATATTTTATGAGTGGGTTTTGCATTTATTAGCATATATTGACATTTATCACTCAAAATTTTAAATCCTGAAGTCAATTTGTTGGAAATATAGCATAAAATCTCTGTTAAAAATTTCATACATATATCTTGCAAGGAACTTTGGATATATTCTTTTAAAATTGACAAATCGTGAAATTCATTCTGAGATAAATGAAGCTGAAGTCCTCGTAAGCAGGCAGCTGATGCATCGATTCTCAAAGGCAAAAGGTGTTATATCTCTGGATCTAATGAAGATAAAAGCGGTTTGCGGTATTTAACGCTAAATTTGCTAAAAACTGATTATTTTTTTAGCCCTTACCGGCGCGGAGTAATTCTGTTTATAAACTAATGAAAAGATGGGCTTACACCGCAATTTATAAACGAATTTATTAGAAAATATGAACCTACTTTTTTTCATGTACATTATAATAGGAAAATTTTAGTTAAATACTCTTGGTGCCGTTTGTCAGTTTTGGAATTAAAATTAGGTGTCCCTTTTTAAGGACACCGCGCCGGTAAGAGTGAAGCTAATAAAAAAAATTGCATTTTTTTTTCTTTTTTTTTTTTTTTTTTAGAATTTTTAGCCCCGGACCCCCTTAATATCGACATTATTGTTCATATGCACTTGAGATTCCAGTATTTGGATTTAATTATCTTCGATACAAAAATGACGCAAACTAAGCTAAAAAATTCTGTAAAAGTGATAAAATACCTATATTCAGATTAACGCAAGTTTCATCGTACAAGCGGCGACATTTTCAAAATCATTCTTGATAGAAATATTTTCGAAACATTTTTTTTTTTTTTTTATTTACCATGCTCTTGTTTTTAAAAAAATTTCTGCTAAAATATTTCTATTAAGAATCATTTTGAAAATGTCGCCGTTTGTGCGATGAAACTTGCGTTAATCTAAAGAAAGGCATTTTATAACTTTTATAGCATATTTTAGCTTAGTTTGTATCTTCGATTTGTTGAGCGTTCGGATGTCATCATCCAATTCTCGATAAGCCATGAATAAGCTTCTACAACCAGAGTTGCCAGATTGGAGACTGCCACCACTTTTTTAAAATAGTATAATTCGCTTTATTTTTCAAAATTTTTAATCTATTTTTAAATAGGCCGAATATTTCTATTTCAAAACAGAGGTGACAATCAAATAATCTGAATTTAAAGAGTCCCCAATCTGGCAACACTGTCTCAAACTATCATATTTACATGAATATAGTGCAAAGTGCAATCTTCATTATCTTAAATCCAGGTTTTTCTTGTGGACTCGCTTCTGATTTTAATGATTTGCGAAGAGAATTTCTCAGACAGATACTATTTTTTTTTTGTTATTTTCTCTAATTACCATAATTAACCACCAAAAAGAGAAAAAAACTTATTGATATTAAATTTCATTAAAAAGAAAATATGGAAAATACTTTTATTTTATTTTCAGAAAGCTCTGCTTTTCCTTCAAGATAAAACATTTTACAAAATTTATTACGATTCTATATATTAATTCAGTAATACGGAAATAATAAGACTCCATCTTGAATAGGACGACATCACCATGGCAACCTAGAATCATTACCTATCATGAGATATCGTTCAATTAATGACGTATGATAGGATTTAACAGAATAAAGAAAACTTCAAATCTTTTTTAAATTTTTATTCGGTTTTTATAAAATTTGAAATGACTCGACCAAATTCTGCAAGGATTCTATATATTAAATTTCAAACCATTCAGCTGCGTAGTTTTTGCGCTGTTATATGCGACGGACAGATGGACGGACCAAACGACGGCTATAGGTGCTAAGTACGAGATGTATTTACATAATTACAAACACACCTAAAAAGTTACAAACTGTTTTTTCTAATCATATCGTAATATTAAAATATTTATTTGCTTAAAAGACATTATAAAAACGCATTAAAAGTAAATTAAAAACTCTTTATTTACATGTTCCAACTCATTTTCTGAGTCATCGTCAGAATGTATAATAGAAAATTACAAATGCATAATGAAAAATGGAAAAAGGAAAAAATCATCGAAAATAAACAAGTCATCTTGTAGCGCGCCTTTTTTTTCGCGATTGCTCGTGTTCTCTCTATTTCGCGATGCCATAATTTATCGAACCATTCAACCCATAAATTCGGGATACGAAAGGATAAAGTATCGTTACAAACTCCAGAACCTCTTAAATAAATTTCAATGGACTCTCTTATGAATAATTGTAAATAAAAATTAGATCTGTAGATGATTTTACTCTCGTTAAAAAGTATATTAATGTTCTGTATTTGATTTAGCCGGGATAAAGCAGTATTACTTCTATTGTATTTTATGTCCACTATATGTTTTTTACATCTCATATTGAATTTTCGTTGGGTTATACCTATATAATGATTTTTGATTCCTCCCTCCCTAATGAAAGGTATTATATAAACCCCTGAGAGGTCATCTCTATTAATCGGATCAATTTTAGTATTTAAAAGCATCTTTAATTTCGGAGGCGGCTTCGCGATCAAACATAAGCCAAACTTTCTTAAATGATTTTTTATATGTTCAAAGGAACCCGGGAAATAATTTGCTACAACCCTTTTCATAGTGACCTCATTAACCTCTATTAAAAGTGACTTCTTATAATGACCTCCATCAAAAAAAATTTCTTTATATATAAAATTACTGTCTTTCAGAAATGACTCCAACTGACGGTTAAAAAGTTTCTATAATTTTAATACCGTCATTAATAGTCACATGCACTTGAGATTTTAGCATGCGGTCTTAACTACCTTCAAATTGTTGAGTGTCCGGATGACATTAGTCAGTTCTTGCTAAGCCATGAATAAGCTTCTATAGTTATCATATGGCCATGAATAGTGCATTTTTCAACCTTGATTATTGTTAGTTCTAGCTTTTTCTCTAATGAAGATTCCCTTACGATTTTAATGATTTACGATGAGAATTTCTTAAAGTGGAATTTATTTTCCATGGGTTACTTTAATTATTATAATGATCCAGTAACATTAAAATGATTATTAATGCTTCAAACCATAAAAATATGAAACATTTTAAAAGAATTCTTACAATCTCTGCTTTTGCCTATTATTTATATTTATATGTAGCTGAGGTACTAGCCCACTGTGTCCCATTTACATTCTGTGAAATCTTTGAATTTTGGGTGAGAAATTGAAACATAATCTCATACTACTCTTAGAAAATATTTATAATATTAATTTTATTAAATTTCTTATTATTATACGCAAGAAATCATGTCTAGAATGTAAATTAACTCAAACTTACAAAATCTACATTTTGTGACTTATGTGATTTGGATGCAATTATTCTAAAAAGCCTTTATAAGAAAATGGGATAATTATCCATTATCTTGTTTAAAACTTTCCATTGAAAACAAAAAAACTATCGCCAAACTATAACGTCCCAAGCCCACATTATCATACCCTTATATAGTTATTATGATAAGTTATTATGCTGCGATCACTATACTACATGTAATAGCTCTTGAAATGTTGAAAAAAACATCTATGGTTACAATGTCCTCGCTGTATTGGAAACCCAAAACCATGTAAGAAATTTGTAAAAGCCCCGAACATTAAAGCGTCAATTATCAGTGATTTTGAACAATAAATTTACAGTATATCAATGAAAACAGAAAAAAATATCTTAGATATTTATTTATTTACTAGGTGATCCGCACAATGTTGCCCGGGTTGTTCTTTTTTTAAAACAAACCGCGAATGTTAAAAACCTCGATATATAAAAGGAGTTTAAAAGGAAAAGAAATCTCTCAAAATGAAACCTTGGAATGAAGACCGACCGTGTTACGCAGTGTGTTCTAAACAAACCTCTTTCCGAACGAATCGCCGGCACAGGTCCCATTTGTCTACGGCACAAAACAGCAGGCGTGATGCGTACGCGCCTGAAAATCTGAAGAAAATCGTAAGCTGATATGAAAGAATCAAATTCCGTTAAAATCGGGCTCATAAAACCCGAGATAAAAACGCAGCCCTGGCGGTGGAAGGGGGAATTAAAAACTGAAAGAGAATCAAAAGTTAAGTCGAATGAATCAATGCCCGTTGACATTGGGCCAATAGAATTTCGCAAATAGAACTTTTTTAAATGAGATATTAAAAGCAACAATTGATATGAAGCATTCTCACAATATTTCTACTTTCAGGGATAAAAAATCTGGTGAAATTAAATTTGCTAAAATAACATTTTAAACTTATAGACGAATGACTTAATGATTCAACATAAAGAAAAAATGGTCAGCAGCGAAAATTTTTTTATTTAACTGAGGCTTAAGTTAAACTTGCGAGTTTAATTTTCCTTAATATTTTACCACTATAAATTTTTATTCTATTCTAAATTTTTACTTATAATGAATTTTCATAGAACCCACAGGACATTCAAATAAGAAATAATAACAAGGTAGTATTTTTAGTACAAACTTTTTGTATAACATTATCTTAAAGGGATGTCAAGGAAAGGGCGGTAAGGAAAAAAAGGGGACGGTATAGGAAACTAGTATGTTGTAGCCATAACAAAACTTTCTTCTATATAAATCACATAAACATCACTAATTCAAATCAAGGTATACCTGAATCTTAAGTTTGATCAAAATTCGTGCATTAGTTCTTAAGACAGAGCTACAGTGAAATTCTGAAAAATGCAGAATAGCAGCGCCACTTGTTGAACGATTTGCAACAAAACATAAACAGCTCTAATTCCTATCAAGGTATAGCTGAATCTGAAGTTTGATAAAATTCCGTGCGTTAGTTCTGGAGATTGAGCTATTGCAGAAATCGCAAAAAAATGCTGCATATCAGCGCTACCTGTTGAGCGACTTACACCCAAAATGTATAAAACGTTAAATGATATTAAGGACTAACTGAATCTGAAGTTTGATGAAAATCCGCACATTAGCTCTGGAGATTGATCTACTGCGGGAATCGTTAAAAATGCTGCATAGCAGCTCCACCTGTTGAGCGATATACACCAAAAACTAATCAGCACCTATTTATATCAGGGACTAACTGAATATAATTTTTCATTAAATTTCGTGCATTAGTTCTTGAGATAGAGCGCCCACAAAATTTGTGTCACATACAGACAGACAGACATTTTGTAAAAACATGTTTTTCGGAATCTCTGACCCCTAAAACGTGTAAATTCGTCGAACATCGAAAGTCGAAAATTTTCACGAATCCAATACTTTGTTCTGGTAAAGATAGAAGAAAGTAAAAAAGAACGGTAAGGAAAATTATCACCTATTTTTAGGCAAATCATCTTAAGACTAAGTGACAGCCACAATATTCACTAATTTTTAGAAACAATTATTTACATTGGATTAAATTAAATATATATGTATATTTACCCCGAAAAGTGCAGGAATTAACCTTGGGGACGGTAAGACAACCAATAAAAACACGATGCTTGAAATTGATGTTTAAATGCTGATTTAAATTCTGCAGTTAATTTCCTTTTAAAGAAATTTAGTCATTTTTTCGCTAGAATACTTCTGCAAGAGAAAAAAATGTGAAAAATATTCTGTGGATGCATCTGAAGTGATTTTCTGTATAAATTTAAGAAGAGAGACGGTAAGGAATCTAGAACCCAGAGACAGAGTTAAAAAAATAATAATAAAAACGGTAAAAATGTGTGCAGGTTAATTTTTTGCTACATATTTAAATAAAACAGTAGTCCTAATTTCGGAAAAAAATTACATCGAATTATTTTTATTGAAACAATTTTATGCACACAGCTCCAAACTTAAAAATCAGCGTCAGGGACACGGGACGTTATAGGAATTCCATGGTATAAGACCCCCAACATAGTCCAAAACTTATTTATCTCGTTAATATTGTTATGCAGTCATGCATTGGGATGTTCCCCAGAATAAGAAATTAAAAAAAAAACCAAGAATGGGTACCAAAATAAAAATTATTATTCAGTGCCTTAAAAGTCAAAAGACTGTGAGATTACCTCATATACGACATACGTGATTGCATTTGAAATAGATTGGAATATTTGCTTAGTATAATCAGCTTCTAGTGCTATATAGAAAAAAATATAGTTTACAAAAAGAAACATGCGAAAAAAAATATGAAGATAATAAGAAAAAAAGACGAACACAAACTATGCATCAAGTATACATCAGAATACTGTTAAGCTGTTTCATTATTGCATATAATAAAATGATATATCTAAATAAACAGTTTAAGACACAAAACGTAATAAAATTAAACTTTCAGTTGTTGCTGTCCATAGATAGTAATGAACGCGCCTTCTTTTGTGCGACTGTATATGATTTAAAACATTTGTGCACACACGTACTACACGAGCAATTTTAAAATGCATACTTCAACTGTAAACGGACGTCAAGAAATTATCATTCATAGTTAATTCTGTAATCGAGTTCTTTTGTGTGTCTATGTGTACTAACTATAAATGCAACGTACTCTATATTCTGCAGAGAGTGAGTTGTAGTCCACCTAGTTTCCTCACATCAATGATTTCCCCATGTTTTATCCTTTTTTTTTAATTATGAGTTTTTTTCTTAATTCTCTGTACATGATGTCAAAATTGTATGCACGCCACGTAATATTCTAAAGATAGTTAAGTTTTAAAATGCGTACCTCATCTGAAAACGCACTTCAAGATTCACTCATAGTCACTCCTGCAATCAAGATCTTTTGTGTGTCTCCGTAAACGAACTATAAAAGCTATTTACTCCATAGTCTACAAAAGTCATAAGCTAAAATCTTAAACAGCGATTTAATGCACAACTGCGTACAAATGTGACACAAAAAATCACATACGATCGTTTTGAGGATTCCCGGAACCCCTTTCCCAGTACGAGAGAAAAAAAAAAGATTGAAATGAGTACGAAGGACCCGCTCCGTTATAGCCCTGAGTACTGGCTGATGGACTGATAAACCCTCGGTTATAGCCCCACGTATTGGCTAATGAACTGATTGAAAGGAGAAAGCAAGAGTTTTACTCGGGACTATAACCGAGGGGTTCTTCGAACGCTTTTTAATCCTTTTTTCTGGCACTAAGGAAGGGGATCCGGGAATCCTCGAAACGATCGTATGTGATTTTTTGTGTCATGTTTGTACTTATTTGTGCGTTAAATCGTTGTTTAAGGTTTTAGCTTATGTATTAAAATTCGATTTATGCTTATAGAAAGCATGTTGTACCCCACTTAAGTGAATAACATCAATGATTCTCCTCATGTTTTCCACCGTTTTCCCTTTTCTTAACAACTTAACTGTTTTGCTCGAACTCTGTTCGAGCAAGAAAAGTGAGCTTATTACGTTACTAAAAGCTTTTCACACCATTAATTTTTACCTGAAATCTTCGGTTCATTAAATGGCAGACTTTTCTCGGTTGTTTAAGGCAAATATTTTTGTACTCAAAAAGTGGTGTTGGCTCCCTGTTTTTAGTTTATGATGACAAAAAAAAATGTGACAATTAAGTGGTTAATTCAGGGGACAAGCAGCTGAGAGGAAAACTTTTGGAGATATACCTTCTCTACGGGGATATACACTGGTATCCAAAATTAAGGACCAGTCACAAAGTGCTAATCTTTAAGTAAGCGAATACTCAAAAGGAAATAATATAATTCAAATAATTACTATCTCTACTGCACAGCTAGTCCATATAGCATCTCATTCACGTCACACATGGTCACAAGTGTCACAGTCACTACGGTGAAATAAAAAATAGGAAATTCCACACATCTCATTATGAGTCTCAAATAATCACTATATGTCACTCCACTGAGACGTCAATGTGACTGCTGCTTTGTGACGAGTCGCCAGGTGACTTTACAATGTAGTTACATTGTGACTCTCACGTGACTGTCATTTTTAGACTCAATTTCAAAGTCATCATGAACGTTGCATTGTGATAAGTCACCAAATAACATCACATTATAGTTACATGGTGACTTTTTACAAAAGAGCCCAATGGTGACTTCACAGTAGTCTCTCTGTCACCTGAAAGTCATTATGTGATTTTAATGTGACGTTATTTGGTAACTTATCACAATGCAGCGTTCACGATGGCTTTGAAATTGAGTCTACAGATGAAAGTCACATGAGAGTCACAATGTAGGTACATTGCAAAGTCACATGGTGACTCGTCACAAAACAGTAATCACTGTGATGACTCAGTGGAGCCATATATAGTGATCATTTGAGACTCATAATGAAATGTATGGAATTTCCTATTTTTTTGCTTCACCGTAATGACTGTGACACTTGCGACCATGTGTGACATGAATGAGATGTTATATGGACTGGGTGTGCTGTAGGGATAGTAATTATCCGAATTATGTTATTTCCTTTTGAGTATTGGCGTACTTTAAAATTAGCATTTTGTGATTGGTCCTTAATTTTGGACACCAGTGTATTCAGCTACATGACGATTTGCAGTTCCCATAATATGACTCACTTGATTATTTGGACGTCTTTCGCGAACACGTGTAATATGTACGCATTTAGAATCCATTTGTTACTCTCAGAGATCTGTTTATGAAGAAATTGAGTCCTTTAACCTTAGATGCCAACATCTCTTAATTATTCCAGAGCCTAATCCAAGACGAATCAACCGGAAATTTTATTTCAACAAAAATTTCAAAACGAAATCTAAAATGTACCTTTTAGAAGAAAGGCACATTCCCTTATATGTACAGGGTGTCCATAATTAAACGACCCTACTTTAAAGTTGTCTACACACAAAATTATTGTTAACTCCTTGGGGACGAGCGACACGTATACGTGCCGGAAATAGGCCTAAGGATCCTCGTTTATCCTCACCAGTAAAATTTTACTGTAAAATTTGCCTTATTTAATCTGAGCATTTTCCCGATTTGAATAAGCACAAACTTCTGTTTCTTAAAACCGGTAGCAAAGTAATAAACATTTCGTAAAAGGCTCCCGTCGCGAAGGGGTTAATAAAGTTCTGAAATTTTGGGAAAGACATAATAAAGGGATGGAAATTTGTTTAAGCTAAAAAAATATAACTAAAAGTAGTTCAAAATTTCACCACTAGAGGGCAATCTTTGATAAATTACACATTTAGCATTACGATAGTTTAGAAATTTTATTTATTAACATAACTTTATTCTACAGACAGTATTTCACGACATGTTCCGAGCATTTCCCAGAACACACTGAAGTCAACTGTGGAACATGGTATCTGAAAATGATGAAAGTCATGCAGAACATGTTTGGTTATAACAAAATTTATTAAACTATCGTAAATGTATGCTTAATGTGTAATTCGTTAAAAAACGGCCTCCTAATTTTTTGTTTCGCTCAAACAAATTTTCATACTTTTATTATGTCCTCCAAAAAAATTCGCAACATTCTGAACAATAGTTTCGTCTGTAGACAACTTTAAAATAGGGTCGGTTAATTATGAACATCCTGTAAATAAAATTTCTAAACTATGCTAAATGTGTAATTTATTAAAAATCGTCCTCTGGTGGCGAAATTTTGAACTATTTTTATTCATATATTTTTTAGCTTAAACAAATTCCCATCCCTTTATTATGTCTTTCACAAAATTTGACACCTTTATGAACAATAGTATTTGTTACTGATCGTAATTAAAATCTCTCGTGCGAGGGCGCTGTGTCAGCGCCGTAATTTTATTTATTATTCCAATCGTCTGCGTGTTGACGATAGATTGTAATTTAGTTACTAGTGAGTGGAAACACTGAATTTTTGTTGTTATTTGATATAATGGAATGTTTGACTTGGAAACGGCCAGAGAGACTGTTTCACTCTTAACAATTATTGTTTTAAAATAAAGAAATATACAGTTCACTGCGAAGAGTTCCTTAAAAATGGTGTCATTGAGTAACTTATTGTTTTATTCTTAACAGTATTGTCTGTAGGCAACTTAAAAGTAGGGTCGTTTAATTATGGACTTCCGGTTTAAAACATGCTTGTCTTGGATCTGACTCCGGAATAATTAACGGATGTTGGCATGCCTTGGATGTAATTTTTTTTCGACTAGAAAGCTATTAAAATCTTTTTAATTCATGCTTTTTAACCCTTTCAAGGGCGGTGGTTCCTTTTTGGGCCACCTAATTTTAGTCCGTAAATGCCTAATTCGCCCCAGAATTTTGGAATGAAAAACTTCCTTTTATTAATTACGTGAAATAAAGCTTTTGCTTATTTTGAAATAAATTTGTTTGTTAATTCTGGTGTCATTCGCAAATTTCAGCATTTTGCGAATAGAAGTACCTTGCCCTGAAAGGGTTAAGCCTTAAATGCATAGTGATGAAAACATGCATCATATTTTATTTAACTTTAAAAAAAAATTCTTAGCAACCATTATATTTATATGGAAATATTAATCCAATTCTCCAAGAGTTACACAGTTGTGCTACTAAATAAAGTTAAAAAAAAAACTATCTTAAAATTTCTGTTGTCTAATTCCTAATATAAGAATAAAAAATACAATTCTAAAAGAATAATTCATGCATTTAAAAGGTTAAGTTTTGCAAAATAGAAATTCACACAAATTAAGGTATCTAAATTTATACTTTTGAAATAATTAACTTTTCATCATTTAAGCTATGACAGCAGATCTTGCTTCTGTGTCGGATGTTCAACACAAGAAAAAAGTTGACGTATCTTACGAAAATATATCTCTTATTTTTTTTTTATTATTTTTCCTGTATAATAAAGCTTTTCTTAGATTCAAATAATTTTGTTTTCCGAAACAAAAGAAAAAATCATGCATTTAAGGATTAATGCTTTCAAGTGCAATGATCCCACGGCGGACCACCTAATTTTAATTCAAAACTTACAAACGGCACCAACAATATTTTAAGAAGATTTAGCTTTTTATAATGAAAGCTTATAAGAACAAATTTTATTTCTAAGAAGTACGTTTGTAAATTCTGGTGTCAGACAATCGTTTCATAATTTTACGAACATGATTTTTATGTGCCGGAAAGGATTAAAGGGCCCTTTACAATTTTTTTTAATTTCAAAACAGGACCCTTCACAACATTCTTCACCTCAAAATAGGATCCTTCACAAAACTTTTTACTTTAAATCACACTGATAAAATGTACTCATATCGAATTGAGCATGTTTGGATCAAAAATGAATCTATCCTTTCTCAATTTTGAAACATGGTATGTCGTCGGTACTATGTCAAACTATCCAATGTTAAAACAGCGGACTACTAGTAAAACAATCAAAATATATCCTGGAAATAAGGGAATAATATTATATTTTTATTCCTCGAAAGCAACTGGGCAATTCCATGTGACTCACGTTACCATTGGACACATTTTTCCAAAAGTAAGTTCTATATACATCGAAGAAATATCACATTTGCTTTTAAAAAAGTTCTTCATAGATATCTGGGGCACAATAAGAAACTAAGAATAACAATGTAATAAATTTTTAAATTAACATGTGGTATGCAGACCCTAATTTGGTACTGTGACTCACATTACAAAAAAAAAGAAGTCAAGTTTTATGGGTTAATGAAGACCTAGAATTTCTCCTCATTTATCACAACACAGTAAAAAAGAAGTATTTCATAGAGTACAACAAACTTTCAACTTATGATACACACAAAAATAATATTGTTTTAATAGTAATTAATCATATCAATCAATATTTTGAGTGTGACTCACGTTACATGGTATTGTGACTCACATTACATTTCCCTCTTTAGTCATTAATTCTTTCAGGCGCAAGCAATTGCGTTTCTGTAATGTTGAACTCACACAAGAATATTCGAAAAATTTTGTTTCAAAATATGGAAAAGCAATTTTTTTTATTTTTTTCCCCCACCAAAGTTAGAAAGATAAATTGTAATTAAATGTTTCTGGTTCAAATCTTGATTAAAATTAGGTGGGATAAAGTATATTACCCCGCCCCTCCAGGGTCTACACTATAGTTCCCATGTTATGAGAAATTGCCCAACTATATCCTGCGTCTCCTTTATAATGTGTAAGATTATATTGCGTTGTTATGAGTAGGTCTATATTCATGCACGCAGGGTTCGTAGTGTTCCTAAAATTTTCACCCTTTGCCACCACTACTTTAATAAAATAATCTTTATTTTAGGCTCATATTGCAGATGTTAAAGGTATCTAGCACGAATGTTTTTGGTTTAGTATAGTGGTAGGGAATGTAGAAATATTTAGGAATGGTGCGAGCTCTGTGCAATGTTAAACAAGTCTGTGTGCCGATTGAGATACATTTGTTCGTGAAAAAAAAATACAAGAATGGTATGCTCACGATTTCGCGGACAAGTGTAAAAGAAAGTGTTCTCTGTTAAATATTCTTTTCGTAAACAGTTAAATTAATGTAATATTAAATTATGCACAGTAATTTAAAATAATTTAAAAGTCCTTGAAAAAAATGCTCTTGTCATAAGAGTAATTGATTTGAAGGCTTGATAATGATTTTGCTATTTTTTCAATAAACAAATCAATTGAATGTTTTGTGTTAATAATTTTTTGCGGGAAATACATATCAGCACTTTTTTACTTTAGCCTGTAGTAAACTGTTAAAATCGTTAATCTGTTGAGGGGGATAGAGGAGAACCCTTGATAAGAGAAGTATTTTCTTCCATTAAACCTTTTTTTAGTTTTGAACGTATTTTATTAAATATTTTTTAGCCCATGTTTTTACCGTATTTTAATTCCACACGTGTTACTAATCAGCCATCTTGGACGCCATCTTGTTTTACTTAATATTTTTTTTTTATTTCAAGAGGATTAATTTCAAGCACTTTTAAATTATATTTAAATACACTGCATAATTTAATACTTGCATCCTCTTTAACACCTTAATTCTCGCTCCCATCAATATCTGAGGCTGAGGTGTCGTTCGTTATTTCTTGCTCCCGTCATATTTCCGGGCTGGAGATTTATTGCTGGAAAAAACTTCTGAAACCAGAAAAATTTTAAAGGCATTTCGGTCTGAAGTCTTTGAATATTTCGTTCGGGTTTGGCTTTTGCGCTGACTGTAATGTTGGGTTTTGTATTGCATGTTTCGAATTATGTAACACTCAAAAATTTATTAATAATCAAAATTTAGTGTATATACATTATTTCAAATATTATTTGTAAAAATGTGTGTGATGATGATAGGTAAAGATCTAAGATGTGAAAAATAAAGGTTTTATTCACATTAATTTGTACGGTGTAAAACAAACATTAAGACACAGAATTCTCGCATGATGGCTTTTCTACAAATATGAATTTGTTCTATAACATCCTTTTTTTTCGCCTTAAAAAAAAAAAAAAAACTAATTGCATATTTTATTTAGAAATCTTATAATTATTCAATTTCTGCAATAAAATAAATAGGTACTTTTTTGATGGTTTTTTCCAAATATTATGCGACCGTGAAGGGGTTAATAAAAAGCGACACTTTTAGCAATGACTAGCTTTTTCGCTAATTGCTGCCACAGATTAATCTCGGAAAGTGAAACATTTGAAGTTACTGAAAAAATTAATAGCTCGAAAAGAATTGTCAGAAAATTTTAGACAAACAGCGTTAGAAAGGTAAAAAAAATTGTATTTTTATACCAACAACAGATTACCGATATAAACAAACGAACATTTCAGAAATTGTGATTAATTTTACAAATGTAATCAATGTGTAGTGAGTCGTTAATGTTTGAAAATTCATTGATAAAAATTTAAAAACTTTAGTGCATTGAATATTTTAACTCCTATAGTATTAATATGCCTTTGACGTCATTCCCCTGTGAACCAATCAATTTTCTTCGCCAATAGTAGTTATTTTTTGTGTGTTTGATTTAGAAACAATACTTTAAAGTTGAAACAAAATGTTATGGTAGTTAATATTATTGTTACGCATTTTAAAGGAAATGAGTGAAATGCATTTATTTTAATTGTATGCAATATATGAATTTTGAATGTTTGTATTTTTAACAAAAGTTACGCTGTTTAAATGAAACGGGTTAAATGTTTATATTTTAAGTAAAATTAATGCAATATGAATGTTGTCAATGGGAACAATATTTGGCAATTTTTCACATAGACAAGTTAAAATAACAGTACTTTACTTTCTGAGTACTAATGTAATAAACATAGTCTTTAGTTTGTTTCTTTGTTTTAAACCAAATAGCTCCGTTGCGGAACAATAGTATATAAATATTTTATCAGTTATTTAAAATTTTAAGGGAAAACCACGATTTCTAATTTCTACCCACCGTCCTAGGACGGGCGTTTCCACTAGTTAATTTAATATTTTCAGAAGTTACAGCTGATTACATAAGATAAGAAAAAAATGTATTGAATAGTTAACACAGAAAGCATTCTTTCAAAGTTCATATTTGCATGGGATAAAAGATGAGTAAATAACACATCATATTTGAATCCATCGATAAGATCTAAAATGAGTACATAATGGTTCATATTTGAAAACATCCATGGAATTAAAATGGGTACACGTGTTTCTCAATTTTGAGCACATTTGGATCGGAGCATTTTTGAGTGCGTGACGCATTGAGTACGTTTTACTCAATTTTGAGAACCCATTTTTTTCAGTGCAGGATCCTTTAGGAAATTCTTTGTCTTAAAAATAGATCTTTAAATAATAGATATAAAAATAGATTAAAAATTTTCCCTCTCCAAACTGAACATTTCACAAATTTCACACACAAAATTCATCACAGAAATCACATTTAAAAGTAAAATCTGATTGTCACTTTTACATATGTATAGAAAATATGTGTATTTTATATATCTTTTCTTAAAAATGTATAAACAAGAATCTGAATATAACGATTCTTTCAAATTCACAAAATTATGACTAGATTATTTTACTTATGGCTATTTCCATGAGTACTTGTAGTATGTCACATGCTACGATTTTTGGCTACCAGTATTTTAGAAAAGCAAAATGTTACTTATTCTATGGGTGATATTTCCTTAATTGAATAAGGTCAAGCAAACTTTATAAAAATAACGGTGGCAAACAAGCATTGCAGTTATCCGGAGTGTGACTTACACTACAAAAACCCATGAAACTAGCCATATATAACCCTCTGAGCGGTTTGGGCGCATTTTTCCGTTTCTCTAAAACAACTTTAATCTGTTGTAGAAAAAATTATTTTAAACAGAATTGTATTTCAAGATGTGTATCAAATAAAGGGGCATGAAGTGTATTTTAGAAACAAACAGGGAAAGAAAATTTTTATTTAATTTATTTTTATAAGCATTTTTATGAAAATGCAGGAAAACCTTCAAGACACGCGGACGGATAAAAAGCTGTTCAAAAGTTCGCAAAAACAGAACCCTGGTAGTAAAATCTGGACACACCCCTGACTTTATTGTAAAGTGCAGATGAAGTTTACAAAAGACAACACAGACAATGACAATAACAGTTAATACTAATGCGATAGTGTATAGTCATAAAAGATAATCTTTTTGTTCTACGTAAGTAAAAATATATCTATTAATTAGTGTTTTATAAAACACGAGGTGGAGCCCGCCGAATTTCGACGAATGAAAATGTTTACAAAGGAACTGTTGCATCAAATTTATAAAACATCAACAACAATAATTAGAATAAAAAATCCATCTTACATTTGTTAATTTAACTCTCCAAAGACATATTTTAACCTAAGATTAACAAAATACTTTTTTCATAAACTTCAACTGTTAAAATTATTGAAAATTTAAACTTAATTCCTATACGTCATCAGTAACATATAATCAACATAAGTAATTTTGATTAAGTTATTAATTGATGCTTGGTATTACGGAATGAAAAGTCCGCAAAAATGACCTTCACATAATCCCCTTGACATAATCATAGAATTTTTCTACCTTTACATCTAAACCAAATCAAGTCATTTTCCACGTTTCACATCCATATTAACCATTTAAAAACATTTTAATGCGCAATAGGTTATTAATAAATATGTTTTCAAGCTTGAAGTCACGTTTGTCAACTATTACAACTTTTCATGTTAAAATTCCCACTCGTGATTTGAGGTCTTAGTATAATCTCTGTACCTGCGCGTAAAAATTCCAGAAATTTATAACTTTTAGACGTATTCAAGGGGAAATATCTCGTTTTATCAAATAAAATTACCGTTTACTTTTAAATATGACGTCATTTTCAGTCGCTGAAATATTTTGCCTATTGACTCAAACTCAATATCAGCGAAATGAAAAAATAGTGAAATATAACAGCATCATCAGAGAAATTGTGTCTTTTTTTAAGCGTAACGTCATTTTCTGTTCAAACTTTTAAAAATATATTTTTAATTGTAAGGAGATAATGGCATCATTAAGAATATAATCAATAAAGATAACTAATCCACTTTTAATAGAAGTGAAGCACCTCAGTTGCCACGATTAGAAAATTGGTATTAAAAACTATAAAAAAATTAATATCTCAAAAATAAATTGAAATACAGCTTTCAAACAAATTGCATTTAAAAGTGCATTTTTTTCTGTATACGACGGTGTAAACATTTAAAATGTGGGATGTTTAGAAGTTTAAAAATTTGCAGTAGCGAAAATTGCAAAAGCGAAATTTCATTTCAAATTTCAAAGTGTTGCCATTCGCAGAATGACGTATGCGTTACGCACAGATATGTTTGTCCTTTATAATATAGATAGTTAAAAATTGTTTACAATTGTGACATTTTGTTTCACCAACCAGAGAGTTATCTTTTTAATTTTATTTTTGTAAGCTCTGAAAATGTTTGAATGTTTATTTGTGTTTAAAATAAAATAAAACCTAGTCTTTACACAGGCATTTATTTGTCCTTTTCATGATGCATTAACACGTTGAGTGTCATTTGCTGTGCACACATTACTTTTATTATAGTAGTACATAATGCGTGACGACGCATTCAAAGCTAAATTCAAAGACAAATATTTTTTGCGACACTACAGTAAAATGTATACTGTAATACATACTACACATACTATAGTAAACCCATACTATAGTATGTATATTTATGGCTCCAAGAAAAACAAAATTTTTCATACTTTTTGAAAAGAAAATTCTATCTTGTATTTTAGAGGAATCACTCCAGTGTAAAAAACTATAACTTAATTATAACTCAAAACAGAATTTGTATTACTAGTAAACCTTTGATACCTGAAATAAAGATAATAATAATATATATATATATTTTTTTTTTAAGTTTAAAAATATCGATTCCGTAACAGCCTACATTGACTACAATTGACTACAAGGCACTTCAATAAAATAATATTACTGCCTGTGTACCGACGGCTGTCACACTCACCAGCGGTACACATATATTTCACAAACACCTTTTACACTTTAATAAATATCGCTAAACTCATTAGTTACCTTTCAAAGGCGCCCTTTTCACATACCAAACACTTTACTTTAATTCCAAATTGACAAACGGCATCAACTATTTTTAAATAAAATTTTCCTTTTAGAAAGTACGTGAAACCAGGCATGTTGATTTTCGAACAAAATCTTCCGTAAAATATGGTGGGAGTCATATCAACATTTTAGAAACAGAATTACTTTGCCAACTGCTTCTAATAATGACACCTTAGGAAACTTTATTTTATATGTAGTGTGGCATTCAATATGTTAAGATTGTAATATATTGATTTTGTTATATTTTTTCAATTATGTATTTTTAAATATCTGACTGGCATTTCCCTAGCCCATCAGCAGTGATTAACGAAATATTTACAAAAAAAAAATCTGTACCGTACGCTCGCCGCGAAGAAGTTAATTAAATTTAAATTAACACTTTGCACTCCGTGTTATTTTGAATATGGTCTACCACAAACTTCGCGTCGTTACACAAATATTTTATGCGATCGGCACCACATATTTAAAAGAAGTTTTATTTAAAAGATGAAAAAGTAAACAATTTAGAAAATGCTCTGATTAAATAAGGCAAATTTTATTTTCATTTTTCACTGGTGCCAAAAAGAAAATTTTCAAGGCAAGATGATGTCGCCGCAGCGGCGGCAACGGAGTTTTTCACTTACATTACAATGTCGCCACAGCGGGTCAAACGAAGTGCAAAGGGTTAATGCTTAAAACACGATTTAATTTGTATTTTCCGTACATAATGGAACTGTGAAATTAATGCGTCAGCCAAGCTGCTTAACTCCAGTGAATTTAGCACGAAAACAAGACACGCAGTATTGGCAGATAGTTAAAAGTCATTTTCCACAAAAGTTCAAAAAAGTTCCCTAAATCAATGATCTTTAACGAAAATGTCACCAACTCAGTTTCTACTAAAAAACAAATTAATGACTTAATAAACCCTTTGCACTCGTTTGTCGCGTCTGACGCGACATCGTCTTTCCTTGCAAATTTGTTTTTGGCACTAGTAGAAAGGAAAATAAAAATTGCCTTATTTAATCAGAGCATTTTTGAAATCGTGTACTTGAAGGAAACTTCTTTCAAAACAGTGGTGCCGACCGAATAAAATTTGTTTAAGAGACGCCGGAGTCGAAAGGGTTAAATTTTTAATTTACCACTGTAAATATCGTTTAACTAAGCTCAAACATTTCCCCCAAATATAGCCGTAATAGATTAAATAGTCTAATTAAATTCCCATTTATAAAATAATAATAATAATAATAATAACACACGATTTAACATAAGATAAATATATATTTGAAATAGACAAATGATAAATTGGAACTTAAAAAAAGTATAAACTGTAAACGACAAGCACGAGAATAATGATTTATAAATAAAGATTAAAAAATCCTACCCGAATTGACAAATCGACTTCCAGTTTCCCAGATGGCTTTAAATTGAACCCGAAAAAAGGAAAGAATTTTCCAAATTTTTGCAAAAAATTTAGATACATCCCATCCCATCCCAGAATGAGACAAAATACAAAACCCCCAATCTCGTAAAGAGCCGCCGCGTCAGTTGGTCACACAGCCCGATCTTCCCCGAAATTAATAAAGGTACCTACAAAGGTTACCTTCTACCTTGACTAGAACTACGAATAATGGAAATCAGGCGATGGAACGTTTTTTCAATAATATTTAAATATTATTTTGAAATTTTACTGGTGCTAGGTAATGTCATTTTTAAAAATTACAATGCAGTTTAAAGAACAACTAAGTCGGCAAATATTTTTCAATATATCTTGAAATCTCTTGAAATTCTAATTCGTTGCTATTCAGTGTTGCCAGATTGGGGACTTTTTTAATTCAGATTATTTGACTGTCACTTCTTTTTTTAAATAGTGTAATTCGCTTATCTTTCTGAGTTTTCAATCTAGTTTTAAATAGGGCGAATGTTTCTATTTAAAAAAAGAGGTGACAATCAACAATCTGGGGACAAAAAAGCCCCCAATCCAAAGCGATATAAGTAAGCGTCCTATCTTAAATGGCAAAGGTAACCGCAAGATTAAAGGCGAGGTTGCATCAATCAAGGTCGCACGCCACGTAGCGGACTGGGTTAAACTACAGGAAGATGCCTAACAGTTTTCTTACTTTACACCACTAAAATTGTAAAGTTTTTTTCGCCTTGATTAATAGCTGGAATGTCGCTGACAAAGGGAAGAAAACTTCGTGGTGTCAAGTGCATCTGGACGCCCCTCTCGCCACGCCATTATTTTGCAATAAATGTGGTAAACAAAATTCAGTTCCATGAGTGACTAAAGATTTAGAAAATATGCGCAGATGGTAGATAACCTATCATAGATGACGTCACACTAAAAGCCCGCGTATGTGGACTATCACCCCGTCCACAAGATAGCGCAACTGTGTTAATTTACGCCCGATTCCAATATTAAGTTTGTACGCTTACTTATATTGCTTTGCCCCAATCTGTCAACACTGTTGTTATTAACATTTTTAAACATAATTGAAAAGTTTGTATGATTTTGCTTTTAACAACATGTATAATAATCACTTATAAACAAATTAAGTTAAATAATGGTATAAAAAGTGATAAAATATCTTTATTAAGATTGACGAACGTTTCATCGCACAAAACGGCGACATTTTCAAAATCATTCATAATCGAAAATATTTTCACATAATTTAACCTTCCTACTCTGTTGAAATTTTACTCAACCTTAATAAAAACATTTCACACCAGAGTTTTCTTTTAAAGCTATTTAATGTGTTTATCTCTATTAGATTTCGGTGCCTTTTATTTATCTTACTTTACGAAAACTTTTCTGGTTCGAATCGAATGAAATGAATTATAGAAATGGGTCGATTCGACCCATTCAGGGTAGGAAGGTTAAAAAAAACAATAACATGGTAAACAATGTCACGAGACATCATGTATAAAAAAAAAACATTGCAAACATAAAATAAAATAAAAATTAAGTTGGTTATTTGCGAGCATGGATTAATTTTCACATAATTTAAAAACAATAACATGG
Source organism: Maratus speciosus (assembly GCA_963932465.1). Taxonomy (NCBI): domain Eukaryota; kingdom Metazoa; phylum Arthropoda; class Arachnida; order Araneae; family Salticidae; genus Maratus; species Maratus speciosus. Next base: position 483,415,532 of record OZ010797.1, read on the forward strand.
TAAACAATGTCACGAGACCATGCAGAATGAAAGACATTGCTTGAATAACATGAAAAGATTTGGCCAGATTATGCACCGAAGAACCTTTACAGATCGATTTTTAAAATAGCAGATTATTTTATCCATCAAGATTTTATTTACCATTCATAATCTGGAGAATCAATAGAGATATTTTTATGCAACGAGAATATTAGCAATCATTCAGTGTGCCTTGATTTACCTAAAATTTGGAAAGAGATGCGATGTAATTTTAGTAACAATAGTAAAAATTAATCCACTCTCGCAAATAGCCAATTTAATCTTCATTTTATTTTATGTTTTGCAATGTTTTTCATTATGGATGATGTCTCGTGCCATTTGTCGCCATGTTATTAATTTTAAATTATGTAAAAATTAATCAACGCTCGCAAATAGCCAACTTAATTTTAATTTTACTAGGGAGGTCTGCACCCTACGAGCTACGCTCGTCAACCTCCGTTCAGACACCGCAGACTCTAACAGCACGCTAATTTGATCGGCTTTAAGAAGATTTCGGAAGATTGAATTATAATTTGAATCTGACGTAATTTTCACCAAACTATTCTTTCTCTTTTTCACGTAAAAATACTTTTGTTAGAAATGAAATATTATGATCATCTTAAAATATCAAATAAATGTCTCGTGCAATTTTTTAATTTAAACTGTTTTGCAATATTATTTTTTGTTTATTTTGCGTAATAAGTGTAATGTGACGTAAATGTGACGTAAATTCTCCTATTTAAGACTCTTAACGCATGTTAATGAATTTATTATTTTACAATATTCTTTCTCTTTTAAAATTCACGTGTAAGTATAGTTTTATGACGTAATTTTCAATGAGTTCCTGCTTTTTATATTTTCTGTTTATAATATACACGTGTAAAATAAAATTTTAATTTGAAGCAAGCATTATTGTTTGCGCTGTTTATACAGTTGGCAACAGTTTAAATTAATACAATTTTCTAAATTTTGTAAAAAATATCTCTCGAAATGCTGAAAATTTGAATTTAAAATAGAAATAAAACCTCAAAAAAAAATGAGTCAAATTAAAATACTAAAAGCAGTCTGCACACCGGAAAATTCTGACGCATAAAATGATCTAAAAATGATTAAATTCCTATCTACAGCTTTTGCTCCGATAAAACTTTTTTAATTGAACGATTTTGCCCAACTTTGGCCTTAAATATCTCTTTAAATTATTCTTCGATTTGAAAACTGTCTGCATCAGCGTGTTTATCAAACATTTCTCTATAATATTACCGATTTTCATATTTTTGTATGCAACAGTTTTAATTATATTAACAAAGAAATGCCATGCTTAAGCATTCAAATTGCATGCAGATCTGCCGGGAATATCTACGCAGATTTTCATTGATCCATTTCCAAATCAAAACTTTTCTTTATATATCGAAGGAATTTATGCTGGCAATGTTTTTCATTATACATGATGTCTCGTGACATTGTTTACCATGTTATTGTTTTTCAATTTTGTAAAAATATTTCCTATCATGAATGATTTTGAAAATGTCGCCGTTTTTGCGATGAAACGTTCGTCAATCTAAATAAAGATATTTTATCACTTTTTATAGCATTAACTTCATCTGATTTTGGTTTGTTTATTTTTTCTGTTTGTGTTTTCTGGCAATCTTTCAAGCTCTAACTCTCGTATATATACGACAATTTCGAATTCCGTGTAATTTGTGCATCTTAATGATATTTACCATGGAATATTACCTCTGAAAAGAGAAATACATAGCATTGATAATTCATTTACAGGGACAAACAGAATATTTGGAAAAATTATGATTTGTGGACAAAACTGTTACTAGATTTGTGGACAAAACTGTTACTAAAACTATACTGAACTTTTACTTTTACTGAACTTATACTGAACTTTTACTTTTAATGCACTTATACTGAACTTTTACTTTTACTGAACTTATACTGAATTTGTTAAATTCAGTAATACGGAAATAATAGGACTCCATCTTAAAAAGGACGTAATCAGATTGGCGCAGCATGTCCCTAAAGGGATTTTGTGCCATTAAACACCATTTAACTAAGGACGATATCACCACGGCAACCTAGAATCATGACCTATCATGGGATATCCTTGGAATAATGACGTATGATTGGATTTAATAGAATGAAGAAAACTTTTATTTACATCTTTTTAAGTTTTGATTCGATTTTCATAAAATTTAAAATGTCGCGACACAATTCTGCACCGGTCCTATATATTAAATTTCAAACCATTCGGTTGGCTGGTTTTTGCTCTGTTTATGCTGGCAAACGGACCAGACGACGTGCTGCGTATTTATATAATTACGAACGTACCTAAAATGTAAAAAAAAGCAATTTAACAAATTACAACGACCATTTGGAAAAGGATTTTTTCAAAGACTAAAATTTAAGACATAAAAAATCGCACGGAGTTTATCCGACCTTACGTACGCCATGAATTAAACATTAATAGTGTTATGTACACACGTAAAAATTGCAATCGACAAAAATCGCCTGCGACTCGTATTTGGTGTGAAATATTTATATGTATTCTTTCCTGTCCTATTTAAAAGGTTCGCCCACTCCTTGGAATTTCCAAGGACTCTGGCACCACTATTAATGATAAGAAAATTTACATTTAATTTAATAACGTAGAATTCGCAAGCCCCGCCTTTATTCACAGTTTTTGCAATATTTTTCTGCAGAGAAATACTTTCAAATTACTGTTAAAATTTAGTGGTAAAAATGTGCAAACCCTGTATTTATCTTTTTTTTTTCTTTTTTAATTGGCTTATTCCTTTTTTCTTTTGCACGTGAAAATCTTACAAATTAAAATTAACTCTTTGGCAGAAATTGTTATTCATTTTTTTTTCATTTTCATTAGTTATTATCCACCTGAAACTTACGTATTATCCAAGCATTTCATTGGCTGTTCGGGAAAAGGTTTTTCCATCGTCAGATTTCCAAGATATCTGACTACCAATTTTAAATGAAATTTCATTATTAAACTTCTAAATATCCGACACTATTACTTTTTACACTGTCGGATAGAGAAAAAAATGTACTTTTAAATGCAATTTGTTTGAAAGCTGTATCTCAATTTGTTTCTGAGTTATTAATTTTTTTTGTAGTTTTTATTACTTTTTTGTCATAGTGGCAACTGAAGGTATCCATCTCTGTTGAAAGTAAAGGGAAATACAGATTAGTGTATAGAACAATCAGAAAACGAATAAAATGCGGATTAAACCAATAAAAACCTTCAGATATGCTTTTGATTTCCTACCCTGACGAGAACAATAACCATTTTTCCAAATGGTTAAAAATAAATAAATAAATAAATACAAATTGATTCCGTCACATCCGGTGGCATACAAGGCACTTGAAAAAAATAATATTATCTACGTGCCATGTGTACCGCCGGTTGTCACGCTCTGTAGCGGTACACATATATTTCACAAACACCTTTTACACATTTAATAAATATCGCTAAACTTATTAGTTAAGGGGTCTCAGGACTCTTAAAATTGGAAAAAATGAAAAAGAAAAAAGACCATTTTCAACATTTCATATCTTAAAATGTATTTGCTTTTAAGACACAGTTGTTATTGAAATTGAAAGATATAAGTATGATCTTTCATTTCATGTATTTAAAAAATTGAAAGATGCAGAATTAGCATTTACAGGGGTCTCCAAACTGTTAGACATTTGATGAGCAAAAAATCAGCATAACAGCTTACGCGCACGATTACAAAATAAATATTGCAACTAGAGTGAAAATTTGGGTGCCTACTTATACTTCAGATTGTAATAATTACCTTGAACCTAAATAAGTTTGTATTTAAAGCTTTTTTATATTTTTAATACAAAGTTGTACTTAGCTAATGCAAAATTAAGAAAATTTCAACAGTATAATCACCTAAAAAAATATTGTTTTGAACAATAAAAAGGAAATTTTAGGTTCAGTTTATACAGACTAACATGAAACATATGTTTTGAAAATTTCATGAAAAAATATTCATAAGTTTTTGAGATATCGTGCGCGTTATCCCCAAAAACGCCATTTGGAGAAAAATGGCTTCAAAGTTTCCGAAACGACGCTTCAGCTGTTGAACGTGTATAAATATAAAAGCCATAACTTCAGTTCTAATAGGAATTTCCAGGAAACAATTATATCAAAATGTTCAGAAAAGATAGGAGTTTAACATCTAAAAAAATTTAAATTTCGAAAATTTTAAAGCTTTAAGAGTCCTGAGACCCCTTAACCTTTCAAAGGCGCCCCTTTCACAGGCCAAATATTTTATTTTAATTCGAAACTGACAAACGGCATCAACTATTTTTAAATAACATTTTCTTATTAGAAAGTACGTAAAAACGAGGATATTTGTTTTCTAATAAAACCGTCCGTAAAATCTTGTGGGAGTCATTGCAACGTTTTAGAAACGGAATTATTTTGCCAACTACTTCTAATAACGGAGTTATGAATAAAGAGGAGTAGGCATATACTGTAGAGTCTACCAGTTGCGAGTGAAGTAACTGAGGAGATTGTCATAATATGGCGGTTGATTTTTTACATTGGATCTATAGTTTCTGATTAAAAATTTGTATTTGTTTTTAGTGGTGGGAGTTAGCCCGGATACTATCATATCTTTCATTGATATTGACAGGAGGTTTTTTAGACTGTGACAATATGGCGGAAACGCAGGGCCTGACTGCCGCAGATGTAAACTTCCACAAGTAAAATAAATATCTGTTTTTGGCCATAATTATGACTGAAATTCTGGATTAATAAGGTATCTAAATAAGGAGAAATTTTCTATTCAAATTTACTGGTGGAAGCTTGCCCAGGCTTTAATGAGCCCTTGCGAAACAGGTTACAGTTGAAGCTTCACTATTTTGAGGGTATGCCATTTCCTCGTTATTCATAGTTCCATGCTTCTAATTATGGCACCTTAGGAAACTTTATTGAGGTCTACCGGAAATTTCTGTCCGATACTGTTATTTCACTCCTACTTTTTTAAAATTCAGATTGCTTCGTTGGTACCACTTTTTAAAAATGGTAAAATTCTCATTGTTTTCACCTTAACGTGAAATGTGAAAAAAAATTGGTAATTTTACCGTTTCAAAAAAGTAGTGCCATTAAAGATATCTAAATTTTAGAAAAATAGGCGTGAAATAACATCATCAGACTAAGCTTTCCGGTAGACTTAATATAATGTTGCACTCAACATGCTAAGGTCGTAATATATTACATTTATTATAATTTTTCAATTATGTATTTTTAAATATCTGACTGACAATTCTCCAGCCCATAAAACAACCCACAGAAATTAACGGAAGTATTAAAAACAAGTAAGAAAAATCATGCGTTAAGCATAGACTATGAAATTTTTTCAAACACGTCCTGTATGCTTTAACAAAACTTCGTTATCTAGGAAAATAATGTATATAAAAGAACTGAGTAAATATTTTAGAAAATGCATAAAACATTTGAAAAACTGATTTCAGCAGTTACCATCCATATCAAATATGTATTCCAATTCTTTTAAACAGCTCTGTATTTGATCTGTAGATTGATATATATGCTATATAATAGGCAAATTCAGTTTAGCAAGAAAAAGAATAACAGGTTGAAATTTCTCTTTCAGCAATTTATACTAATAGATGGAAACATACTTGTATACTTTTGTACAACCCTGTAGTTAACCTAGTACCTTTATTACACGCCACTATTTAGCTAAAGTTTAATTCAAAGTAAAACACTCTTAAAACTACTGGAATCACATTTTTAGAAATTATCATTTATAGACGGCTATGTATCCAATTCTTTGCGTGACGTTGTATGTAATTTTATATATGTTTTATAATTTTATCTACAAACATTTCTTAGTATACAAAATGCAGTTAGGCGTAAAAATGCATAACTCATTTAAACACCACCTTTAAGCAATTTACAATCATACCCAATAACAATTACAAATTCTTTTGTGTAGCCCTGTATATGAATTACAGCATTTATACACATCATATATAATGCACAAATATAGTGAAACATAAAAGCGCATAACATAATTAAAAAAGCATTTCCAGCATTCATCGCTACCGTATAATACTTCGGATACAATATAGTATTTGAAATCTTTTGTGTGTCCCTGTAAATGCTATGCACTTCGTACTATACATGAAATAAGTTATAGTAAACCTCAGCGACGTATATCATTTCCATTATACATGAAATAATTTAACATAATTAAAATACGCCGGAAAAAATTCCCTCCACCCGTATATCATTATGCAACGGAATTCTTTCGTGTGGCCCTGTAAATGAATTATATTTATTCTTTGCAGAACATGTTCTACCGAATGCATATTTAGTGCACTCACTGTGCATATCACTTTTATTGTGTTTGAAAGCGTGTAATATCATTAAAAATCATTTGAAACGATTCTTTCCCATAGGCCGTAATGTAACGAAAAACTTTTGACTGCCCCTTTAATTGAACTAAACGTGCTACAAACTTCATTTGCAATAGGGTTCGTGCTATGGTAGATGTCACTAACATCCAAAAATTTCAGAACGATCCGAGTATATTTACTGGAGTTAGAGCGCGTACAGACGTACAGACAAACCGAATTCATAAACACTTTTCAACTTTGTTGGAAAGTGTTAAAAAATAAACAAATAAATAAAAAATTCTGTACCTCACGCTCGTCGCGAAGAAGTTAATTAAAATAAAATTTATGCCTAAAACCCGATTTAATTGATATTTTCCGCTCATAGTGAAACTGCGGCATTAATGCGTCAGCCAAACTCCTATGAAATTTAATCGATTGATAAGAAAAGAAAGCACGAAAAAAAGACATGCAGCGTTGGCAGATAGTCGAAAGTCAATTTCCCCAAAAGTTTTTTAAAGTTCCCTAAATCAGTGGTCTTTTACGAAAAAGTCGCCAACACAATTTCGACAAAAAAAACCAAATTGACTTAATTAAATTTTAATTTTATCACTGTAAATACTAAGCTCAAAAGTGTTCCCCGAATTAAGACGTTTCCTAATAAAATTATTTCCATTTACCAAAAAAAAAAAAAAAAAAAATCCAGGCTAATTAAGAAAAGGTGAGTAGATATTAGAGATAGACAAATCAGGGTTCGTACGGGTACCGCTATTTTCAAGGCGCCACATCAGAATTTTTTTATAGAAAAATAAATCTAGTTTCAACGGACGAAATTTCGCCTTATTTCAGGAGAGATTTTCCATAAGATAATACTGGTACCGAAGAATTTCTTAGTCTGGAAATTCAAATACCCGTACGAACCCTGACAAATGATAAATTGGAACTTAGAAAACATGTTAACTGTAAACGACAATCACGAGAATAATGATTCATAAATAAAAACCGATCTGAATCGACAAATCGTGTTCCAGTGTTCCCAGAGGGTTTTAAATTAAACCCGAAATAATGAAAAAATTCTCCAAATTTTTTCAGAAAAATTCAGATAATCCCTAGATTGGGACAAAATACTAAATACCCAATCTGGCAACGCGGCAGCAGCCACATCAGAGGGTCACACTTGCCGACATTTCTCGAAATGAATAAAGGATAAAAACACCAACAAAGGTTTGCCTTCTGCCTAGGTGCTTCATGTCTGATTACAATGTTTCAGATACTGAAATATTTTTTCAATCATATTTAAATATTACTTTAAAATTTTACTGGTTCTAATTAATGTCATTTTTAAAAATTACACTGCAGTTTACAGAACAACTTAGTTGGAAACTGCTTTTCAAAATATAGTACTCTTGAAATCCAAATTCATTGTTATTAACAATTTCCAACATAATTGACGTTTGCATGACTTTGGTTTGTCTATTTTTCTGTTTATGAGACCTTCAGTGCTCTAACCCTGTTTAAATATATGTAGATTTTCGTGTAATTTACACATGTTAATGAAATTTACCGTGGAATAATAGGGCGTGTTGATTTGGAGGGCTAAAATAAAAATTCGTGTTTTTTGTGAATGACGGGGTCCAAAAATTTACCTTTTGATGTGTAATATTCTAATTTAAAAGGTTTTTCCTTTTTCATAAAGATTTACCTTGGTAAATTTGCGCTTGATTATAATCTGTATTGAAATTTCCGAAGAAGGGGATAACATAACATAAACTCCAACAAAATTTGCACAAAAAGTAGTTTAATGAACTCAAACAATTTTATTTATGTTTTGTCTTTATTATGAAACACTGAAAAAACGTTGTAAAAAAAGTTAAAAGCTTTAACCAATAATATTCATCAAATCTTGATTCGATTCATTCCTAAACATCATTCTTTTGCTTACTTCCTGCCCTCTAATCAGGGTTGGCAGGTTTTTGACACATGTCAGTTTTTGACGGTTTAAACTGCGGTTTAAACCGTCATGTCAAAAACCCCTTGTCAAAAACCTCGTCAAAAACATCAAATACTTAAGGTGGTCTGTAAATTTTCACATTAAATGTCACACATTAGATGTAATATTTAAAATTCACTATTACTGTAATTGTATAATTAGTATATAGTATTAGTAATAATTACAGGGTTGGCAGGTTTTTGACATGTGTCAGTTTATGTCGGGTTTAAACCGTCATGTCAAAAACCTCAAATACTAAATTGATCTGTATGACAACATTACATGAAATATTTTAAATTCACTCTTACTGTATATCAGTAATTAGTACATAGTAAAGTATTATTGTTAAGTACAACTTTTTAACAGGGTAAAATTTTTATTTAATTTTTTTTTTTGTAAAATTGTGTTTTTCTAAAAAGTAGACATTAAGCTCACCTGGGTTGTACATTTTTTCTCTTACTTAAAATCGTTTTAATTTCGCTTACTTTTGAGAGCTTAAAGCATTAGCTGGGTTTTTTTATGGGGAAAAAAAACTTAGAAAAGTGCAGATTTTTTTGTATATATAACAAGGTAATGTGCATCAATGTTATTCTAGTCTAGGCAATAACCATTCCATTCAAAATTGAAATTGGATTATTAATTTTAAACATTTACAAAATAAGAGAAGTAATTAAAAAAAAAAAAAGCTTAAAGTCAAAATCTTTTTAAAACATGCTTTCTTTCAATATATAAAAATGTTTTTGATTTTAAAACTGAACAAAATTGGCTCGGTCATCTAAAAGAAAATTCCTTTAAGCCCATATTGAAAAATTGCATAATAGAAGGGATCAAATAATGAAATCATACCATTCTTTGGCTTATACTTTGCATCCCAACCATCAGGGGCAAGGGTTGATTGCTGTATCAGTTGATTCAGCTTGCGCTTGAGCTACAGAGAGAATTTATGGATGCTTACCCATACTGATTGTGTATGAAGCTAAAGAATTTCCTTGAATTGAAGAAAGAATCCCCTTTCCCGTCTTCTTATTTCAGTGCTATAGGGAGGACTCCATTGCTTGGTGGAAAGGTATCATTAAATGCAACAGCTTTTTGAGCCTGCTTCAAAACTTGCTCATCTAGCAATGCTTTTGCTATCAAGTCCTACTAGCTCAGCATCAATTAAGAGACAGACTATTTTCTAACGCTTCATACACTCTAAACTCAAAAATCTTTTGTGTGTAAATAAATGTGCTAAACACGTGGTGTGCTGCAGCATGCTGCGGGGTAAAATTGATCCGGATTATTTAATTGTACAAAATTTTCTTCTGCTTTGAAAAATCCCCAAAAAAATATTTTATTGCAAATAATATATTTTTTAAATTATTAAATTTCAATAAAAGATCACATAAATCATTGACTTATTTAATGTTTATCTATTGTTAAAATGTTTTATCGTGTTACATGTATTTGTCAGTTTTCGACAGTTTAAACCAGTTTATGACGGTTTAAACCAGTTTATGACAGTTTAAACCAGTTTTTGACGCTTGTCATGTCAAAAACCAGTTTTTGACGTCAAAAACCCAACCCTGCCTCTAATGAATCCTTCTGGTTTCTCATGAGTATACACTTTGCCAGAAGCCTCTGTTACTTGTTTCACACACCTCTCTATGGACTGTCCATGACATGGCTACTTTCGTACTTGCATTGGCTCTTCAACAAACTTTTTATTTCTGATATTTTGAGTTTACAAGTAAGTGGAGGGTCATATACATTTTCTGAGTAGTCTATCATTTCCAAAAGGGAAGTTGCATTTGGATTTGCTGCAGTGGTTTTCCTAGACCGAACAGATAGGTCTCCTCGTGTATTATCATCTTCATTCCTTAATTCAATTATCTTCTGGTCCACAGCTTTTCTTTCTTCGTGATATTCTGAGCATAAAAGTGTCTGAAGCACCATTTCATTAAATGGAAATCACGATGAACGTTGGATTGTTGGCAAAACAGTATCTGCTATTGCATTCTTCTGATATTTTAGGATCTTCAATTGATAAATAATGTCGCGAAGTCCTTCCACGCAAGAGAATTTCGATTTGATTGTAAACCAGCAGGGATGATACACCAACAATGTATTCCACAAGCAGCTGTAACTTCTTCAAGTTGTTGCCTTTATGTCCATGTTTTGAAACCCATATCCGGCAAATTCTATTTGCAGTTATTAACCACCGAGAGTGGCTTACAGGACCAATATCTAATCATGCCAGATAAGTTGGATGTACACCTGTCCTTATAGTCTGAGTTATCCTGTAATCATAAGCCTGATCTATAGAGAGACCTTTGACAACAGTGTCACTCAATGGAACGAAAGATTCTGGAAAAGAAATTCTGACAAAAGAGGGATTGATTTCAAGTTCTGTTGCAGCATCTAACATATTGTCAATATTACCATTCCACTTGTTGTTAGACAAAGTTTTCCATCCACCTTTGTGATCAAGTGCCGCGAAGGTAGCTCATTACTATGAAGAGCAGAAACCAACCAGATGAGTTTACGATTCAGCTTTTCTGCAACCCAATGCAGACTCCTCCTTCCCAACCAGTGTTAACATTCGTTGAGTCACCACCAATAGCCTGAAAACTTTTATCAATGCTGTTTTTCTTTAAAAAAATACAAGATGGTTAGCAATAACTTCAGCAGGTTTCCTTTTCTTTAACTCTTTGTCTGAAGTAAAATGGCAAAGATAACTTCCACCTGGCTCACTGCAAACAGTGTAATGCTCTTCGTTCACAATATTAAGAAACTGATGATTTATCTGCTTGTAACAGAACTTTAGTGGAATATTGGCGTCCATCAAAGAAGATACATTCAATATTCCTGTCCTGCATCGAACATGGAATTCTTCCCCAAGTGATTTCATAACTTTTTCTTGCGCTTTTTTTACTTTATTTTGATCAACTACAAGTCTCCTGTCTCTTTCAGTAATTAATCCAACATCCAAAACTACAGTGTTTGTAATATCAGCTGTAGTATGTATACCGACACCATACCTAATACTTTGCAATGCAACATTGTGCAATTGTAATGTATTATACTGACTTGTATTTGAAGTAGAAGGTACATCGAATCATCTCATGGAATTTGCAAAGGATCTTCAGATTCTTCATCTGTAAAATCAGTTAACTCTTCATCTTCGTCGGAGAAAAAAAATAATTTGTTTGTAATGCTAACTCTTCCTTCCTTTTCTGCTCATATTCAGAAATACTTCTTAATTCATCTTCTTGCCTCTTCTGCTTTTTAATTTGTCTTTTGTGCTCAGGTAGATCTGAGAATCTAATTTGATGCTGTTCAACAGATCCAACCTTCTTTCTTTGACTATTAATAAACACTAGTTCTTTGACAAGAATCTTCATATCCTTAGAACAAGAGAAGGAGATGTGCACTTCATGTTTACAATCAACACCACCTGGACATCAAACGTGTCTTACGCTTGTCTAACGTTGCTAAGAAAGCCTCTTTCACTTCCAGTTTTCCTCTGCCAAGTGATATGTTTTTACCTTTTCCCAGTTTTTTTTCTATATTCCTCAGGACTGTGACTCTCGAATTTATAATTAGCACCACAAAAGAACTGTTTGCTCGCTCCCACTGTTCAAGCAGTTTTAGATGAATATCCTTTGAAAGAGTGGCTGCTTGGTAATTTCTGATTTTCTCTCCACTCTGCTCTCTCAGCAGAAGCCCATATCTTAGAACATCACGCAGAGTTGGGAGCTCGGAAGGCAGCATTTCTTGACCAGTTCCAATTAAATTACTCATTTGAGTGGATGTTGCCAGTCTTGTCTTCCTTTTATTATCCAAGGTTCCGAGTTTTTATATATTGCAAGTTTCAGAAATTATTCGTTCCCGGAAAAAGAAATAAAAGAAATGTCACTATTTTTATGACATTAATAAAAATTAATAAAAATACACGCAGCTGCAAATGAGTGTTGCTAGTTAAAAAACTTTTACGAGTGGAATAATTTTTTTTTTACTGATGTTATCTATATATATATTACGCTAACGTACGTAACACAGAAATCGCGATTATTTGTTAGGGTTTAATGGCAACGTCCAAGAATCGCATCTTATTGGTTATTGTGAAAGTCATTTTGGCAGGATCTTAAGAAGTCTATGGGCAGGATTTAAGCCAGCAGAGGTAAATCCGGTTTATTTACGTTTCGCGTCGCGTTTATTTACTTTCTCTCTTTCGCTGCAATCATGGAACTTCACAATATTGTTACAAATGCCCGTAAAAGATATCGGCGAATGCTTGAAAGTGAACAAGAAACCGCATTAAGAAGTCATTGAGAAGTATTTAAGGCGTCAAACACAGAGCATAAGCGATCGCCAAAATAGACTTAATAACCGTCGCATAGGCGAACGAACGCTTTGCTTCTGAAATCCAAATTAAAACAATAAATACATTTTTACAAATACAAATAGTTTTCTTAACTACAGTAAAACTATCACTTTTAATTCATAATTTAATCTTTCTCTTACTATAATGCATACTTTACTTAACACTAAAATACTATTTTTCACTATTTTGGAATTTTTAAAAATAGCCTTTTTGTCTCATTTTTCCTTATAACATTATTTTCTTTTCTAATTTTAATATCTTTAAGTAGTTTCTTACTACATTTTGACATTTTCCCAATGGCTCATAAAATTTCAAAACATTTCATGACACACTGGGAGTGAAGTTGGCCACAACTAGGAAGCCCATCAAAGAATTTTACCTGTTCAGTACCAGTTCAGCTGCGTAAACATAATTTTTTAACCCTTTGAGGGGCGCCGTTTGCAGTCTGCAAACGGGTAATTTTAATGCCTAAATTACCAAATGGCACCAGTAATTTTTTAGTACAATTTCGATCTCATAACATAAGGTAAATAAGCTGTTGATTATTTTCAAATAAATTTGTTTGTTAATTGCGGTGGGAATTAATTATTTGAAAATTTTTTGAGCAGAAATGCCTTGCCCCTGAAAGGGTTAAAGCTCTCTAATGCCCTTGCAATACAGACGACCTCTACACTGGATGTAAACTAGCCATGCAACTAGGTAAACCAAAAAGCAGCTTACCAAAAGTGATACGTATTAAGCGACCTATCTCAAATTGGATTGGTAACCGCAAGATTAAAGAGGAGGTCACATCAATCAAGGTCACGCGCTACGTAACAGATGGGGTTGAACGATGCCTCACTGTTTCTTACTTTACACCAATAAAATTGTAAAGTTTTTTTCACCTTGTTTAATAGATGAACTGCTTCTGGCGAGGCGAGGAAAACTTCGTGGTATCAAGTGCATCTAAACGCCCCCCTCCCTCTTCTCGCTACGCCCTTTTTTTTTTCTCTCTCTCTCTCTTTTGCAATAAATCTACGGAAGGAAATTCATATTCCATGGGTGAGTACAGATTTAGACGATATGTGCTGATGGTAGATATTCTGTCACGGGGCTAACGAGACAGACAGGCTACCGCGGTGGGTCCGATTCTTCTTTTTTTACAGACCGCTGGAGTCACGTGATGCTCTTTTCGCACACCTTCATTGGTGCATTCGAGCATCACGTGACTCCAGCGGTCTGTAAAAAAAGAAGAATCGGACCCACCGCGGTAGCCTGTCTTTTTCGTTAGCCTCGATTCTGTCATATATGACGTCACACTGAAAGCCCGCGTATGTGGATTATCAACCCCGTCCACAAGATGGCGCAGCTATGTTAATTTACGCCAGATTCCAGCATTAAGTTTGTACGCTTAATATATATACGCAGTTTTGAGACTTACGTTGTTCCATTATTTATTTTCTGACAAAACCACCGGTAAAATCTGGTGGGAGTCATTTCACCGTTTTAGAAACGGAATTACTTTGCCAACTACTTCTAATAGTGGCAACTTAGGAAACTTTATTTTATATATAACGTTACACTCAACATGTTAAGGTCGTAATATATAATTTTTATTTTCAATTGTATATTTTTAAATATCTGACTGGCATTTCCCCAGCCCACAAAACTATCATCAGTGATTAACGAAAGATTTTCAAAAAATAAATAAAAAATTCTGTACCGTACGCTCGTCCCGAAGAAGTTAATTAAATTAAAAGTAACTCTTGATATACGATTTATTTGATATCTTCCGTACATAATGGAACTGTGGAAGTAATACGTCAACCAAACTGCCCAACTCCTATGAATTTCTCCCGAAAACAAGAAACGCAGTGTTGGCAGATAGTCGAAAGTCATTTTCCACAAAAGTTCCCTAAATCTATGATATTTAGCGAAGATGTCGGTAACTCAGTTTCTACTAAAAAACAAATTAATGACTTAATTAGCCCTTTGCACTCCTTTATTGCGTCTGACGTGAGAACATTTTTCTTTGCAAAATTTGTTTTTGGCACCAGTAATAAAGGAAAATAAATTTTGCCTTATTTAATTAAAGCGCTTTTAAGATTGTCCGCTTGAAGGAAACTTCTTTTTAAAAAGTGGTGCCGACCGAATAAAATTTGTGTAAGAGACGCCGGAGTCGAAAGGGTTACATTTTAAATTTACCACTGTAAGTATCGTTTAACTAAGCTCAATCATTTCCTCTAAATCAAACCATAATATATTAATAAGTCTGATAAAATAGCTAAAATTAGAAAGCGTACAAAAAGGCCTAATAAAATTACAATTTATAAAATAATAACAGACGATTTAAGAAAAGATAAATAAATATTAGAAATAGACAAATGATAAATTGGAACTTAGAAAAAGTGTAAACTGTAAACGACAAGCACGGGAATAGCGATTCATAAATAAAAATAAATAATATCCTATACGAATCGACAAATCGACTTCCAGTTTTCCCAGATGGCTTTAAATTGAACCCGGGATAATGAAAAAATTCTCTTAATTTTTACACAAAATTTAGATACTTCCAACCCTTGAATGGGACAAAACACAAAATATCCAATCTGGAAAAGCTGCAGCCACGTCAGCGTATCACACATTCTGTTTTTCCCTGAAATTAATAAAGGCACCTACAAAAGTTGCCTTCTCCCTAGGTGAGAATATCTCAAATAACAGATCGTTACGCTTTAACGTTTTTTCAATAATATTTAAATGTTACTTTAAAGTTTTAGTGGTGCTAGTTAATGTTATTTTAAAAATTATAAGTACGTTGGCAAATATTTTTCAATATATCATGAAATCTGTTGGAATTCCTAATTCATTATTATTAACATTTTCCAACATAATTGAAAAGTTTGTATTATCGTTTTCTCTATTTTTCTGTTTATGCGATCTTCCGTGCTCTAACTCTCGTAAATATACGACGATTTCGATTTCCGTGTAATCTATACATGTTAATCCGGGAGGATGCGCGGATGATAAATTTACTCCGGGCCTGATAGACCCTGAGTGCGTACGGTTTTTACAATTGTCACCACTTTACACACATTTTTACACACTTTATTTTTCCCACACATTTTAATCGATTAGCACCACTTTTATTCGCAAATTTATCTTTATTTGCATAAACACGAAAATGCTCTTATGAAATGTGAAAAATATTACTTCTCCTTGATACTGTTTATTAATATTTTTATCAAAAGCTCTTGAACCCTACATAACAAGATTAAGGGAAGACAAGACTGTGTGCAATCCTATGGGAAATATGCGAACTTTAAGATCCGTTTCCTCGGAAACTACCCAGCCTATTTTGATGAAATTTGGAATTCATATTCACTGGATTATGCTTCAGAATTATGGCACTCGGTATTTTTTCTGAGACCAAAACCTCATGGAACTATTAATAAAGAGGAACTAACATATACTTAAAATAGTGAAGCTTCAACTGTAACCGCTATCGCAAACGTTGTTTACTGCCGGTGGAAACCTCCACCAGTAGATTTATATAGAAATTTTTAACTTACTTAGAAGCATTATTATTGCAAAATTTTAGTCATAAGTACTGGTAGGAGTTTACTTTGGCGATAGTTATGCCCTGCGTTTCCGTCATATTTTGACAACCAGGGAAACAAACTGACAGTTTTACAAGGCATACTCACACCAGTAAAACCAAATAGAAATTTTTACGTCATTTTTGAGAGAAAATTCCCTGAATAAGATGCTTAAATAAGACGAAATTTTCTGTTCAAGTTTGCTGGTGGAAGCTATCACCGACGGTAATCATAAACATAAAATCCTATTTAAAAAAAGCAGTCGCCATCTTGTGACAACCTCCTCAGTTACTTCAGTCACTACTGGTAGACAGTACACTATATGTCTCCTCCTCTTTCTTTATAACTCCATTCAAAACCTTTTATTTTAGAGCAATGCCAATTTTTCAGAATTTTTTTTTCTGTAACTAATTAATTTTTTTTTTTTAAACTGCTGCCACATATGATCTCATATTTATCCTCTACCACCAAAATTTTTTTAGCGAAGTAGCTAGGGTATTTTATGAGATAACGGGATTCTTATCTAAAAAGTACAATTTTTCAGGAGAACGAATAAGCTTAGATATTCACAATTTCCCTCTCTTTGAGAATGACAAATCGAGTTTTCTGGTTACCTATCGACAAAACAGATGTTGGGAGTATCGATAGTCTGTCAAATGTTTGTAAACCTTTTTGAGGGAAGACAAGACTGGGTGGAATCATAGAGGAAATAAGCGAGCTTTAAGACCTATTTCCTCGGAAACTACCAGACCGATTTTGATGAAATTTTGAATCCCTATTCACTGGATTATGCTCAAGTTCTTTTTTGCGACTAAAGTTTTTTTATTTTAGAGCAATGATAATTTCTCAGAAAATTTCTGTTTTCAGGGGGAAAAAAATATCTGAAACTAATTCTTTTTTTTTAACTGTCTGCCACATATGATCTTATATTTATACTCTACCACCAGAAAACTTTTTATCGAAATCGCTCGAGTACTTTGAAGTTAAGGGGGTTTTTAGCTGAAAAGTACCATTTTTAGAGTTTAAATGTATAAAATTTTTTTGTAAAAGAGTCTTTTTTAACTCATACTTGAAGCAATAATTAAACGTTTAAACCAGGCTAAATCAGAGTTGTCACTGTAGACTGTGCTTGTGCTTGTATTCTCGCACCACCATTTTAAATAAGCAATTTTTGAGTGTATTTCGCCTGAAGATGCTGTTAAAGTCTATATGGAATTTTTTGTATTTAAAAAGTGGTCCGAGTTGAATTTAAAAAATAGTCGCCAGTGGAAAAAATGAATCCCCGAGGAAATCTCGGGTTGCGAAAATTTTGCTACTTTTACGTTGCCTGAGTAAATCTCGGGTTGCGCAGAGAAAGGGTTAATTGAACTATTTTACTTACGGTTTTGTAGCTGTTGTTACGCCGTCTTAACATTCTATTCCCCAAGCGAAAAATTAGAAAATTAAAATGAAGTCTTTTCTTTAATTTTCCTTCCTTCCTGACATTAATCATGTATGTTTTTCTTACAGATAAAAAAACAAATAAGCATCAGGGTAACATAGTTTTGAGAAATTTTGAGAAATTCCTACTTAGAGAAACATGTTTTAATTACTGCACTCATTCGAGCGCAATTTGTAACTGCAGGGATTTAACAGAAATAATATATATGTTACACATGTCAATATAATAATATATATGTCATTGGTCCCATGCGAGGAAATCACACAGCAATCTTTGAGATTATTTGTTGATACCCTTTTTCATTACCTTTTAATTAACTGAAAATTTAAAAATATTTTTTAAAGGAAATGGCAAAAGACATTTCTTGCGATACCTCATTCATCGTTGCGCGTTTTGTATGTGCACAGTAAACGGGATGTTGACATCAAAAATACTATATGCGATACATTCATGACGGCTTTGTATTTGATATATAGAAAGGTTATAAGAAGAAAAAAAAACCTCGTGCGGATTTGTGTCCAAAAAAAGGTCATGGGTAAAAAAAAAAGAAAAAAAAAAAGCAAATTTAACAAATTACAACGACCATTTGGAAAATGACTTTTTCAAAGACTAAAATTTAAGACATAAAAAATACCACGGAGTTGATCATACATTACGTACGCCATGAATTAAACATTAATAGTGTTATTACACGTAAAAATTGCAAGCGACAGAAATCGCCTGCGACTCGTACGTATTATCCACCTGAAACTTACGTATTATCCAAGCATTTCATTGGCTGTTCGGGAAAAGGCTTTTCCATCGTCAGATTTCCAAGAAATTTGACGGCCAATTTTAAATGAAATTTATTTCTTAAACTTCTAAATATCCGACAACATTACTTTTTGCACTGTCGGATAGCGAAAAAAATGTACTTTTAAATGCAATTTATTTGAAAGCTGTATCTCAATTTGTTTCTGAGTTATTAAATTTTTTTGTAGTTTTTATTACTTTTTTGTCATAGTGGCAACAATCTGTTGTCCATCTCTGTTGAAAGTAAAGGGAAATACATATTACTGTATAGACCAATCAGAAGACGAATAAAAGGCGGATTAAACCAATAAAAACGTTCAGATATGCTTTTGATTTCCTACCCTGACGAGAACAATAACCATTTTTCCAAATGGTTAAAAAAAATTAAGGCTTTTTTCCCAATATATATATATATATAGTAAATAGTATCTACGATAAAAGAAATTATTTTGATTTTCATACAATAAAAATTTTAAACTTTAATAGTAACGTGCATGTTTCAATTTTTAGAAATATATATTTAAATGGTTTAAACCGTACTTTCTGAATGATTTAACTCTCAATTTTATCAAGAAAAAAAGCTATCGAAATAAAGCATTGGACTTGTTCGATGATGGTGATATATCGATATGTGACACCTGACGAAAATAGCTTAGCGGTATGGATATTCACGGATTTCATTTGATGGTTTTGGGTTAGTTTGTGGTTTTCATATTTTTCCAATTTTTCATTTGTTTGGTCTTGGCAGGTGAGAGGGGATGTTGTGCACTTTAGGCATGTTTAACCCCGCAGCGGAAGTAAGTCATTAGCCTTGCTCCTTGTTTTCAAATTTAGTTTTTCTTAGTTATTCTTGGTTTTATTGTTTATTGTTTTAGTTACAGTTCGTTAGATGTTTTTTCCGTGTTTTAAATTATATGAATTAGGATTTTTCAATTATATATATATATAAGTATTCAGTTTTCACCAAATATAATTTTTTCGTTCATTAAACAGCGTTTATATGTATACAACCTATATAAAAACAGTTCCAGCATAGTTAAACTCATAGTTAGGATAAAATTACAGTCATCTGAAAATGCCTTAACCCCTAACTTAATTTTAATTCCTAATGGCACATATGCACCAGAATATTGGAATGAATTTTTTTATTATTATTATTAAGTACGTGAACAAAAGCTTTTGCTTATTTTATTTTATTAAATTGGTTTGTAAATTCTGGTGTCGTCAGTCATTTCTGCGTTTTACGAATAGAAGTACCTTGCCCCCGAAAGGGTTGAAGATGAATATTATACTGAACAACATCCACTCAATTTACAACCTTTATATTCCTATCAAAATATTATTTCTATTCTATCATATCATCATTAGTGTACTGGACTTCAATATGTAATTTTATATTCAAATGAAAACAGTAACGTGAATTAATTTATATAACAATATTTAACCCCTGTTACTTGTATTCAGCTTTACAGCCAAAATTTTCAAATCCCTGTGCTAAATATATTTTTAAATGGTCAAATAGTTTTAGTACATTGAAAGAGCAGATGCCTTTTGATGTTTTGGGAACATTTTTTAAGAGCTACTCAACATATAGAAAACGTGCGAGTAACAGAAATTATATATGTAGTAACAGAAGTTACATTTTTGTAACAGAAGTTACATTGACCAACACAAATTAGAGAGTAGAAGTGTATTTATATTAATCTAAAAACAATGGCACCACTGAAGCACTTCGGTGGATTTTTATTTCGCATATGAATTTTAAACTACATTTTTGGTTTTTTATCTACATCTGTTACAAATATGTAGTAACAGAAGCTACAGGTAGCAGATGTTACATTTAAGAAAGAAAAAAACGTATTTTCTATAGTTTTATAAAATATGTAAACCTTACATTTATTTAAATTAAGTTAACTGAATTTCATATAATAAAAATAAAACTTTAAATAAAATGACATTATTTAAATTTAAAATTTATGTAACATAGGTTACAAACAGAAAACACACTAATCTGGAATTCAGATGT
The DNA here is from genome assembly GCA_963932465.1 of Maratus speciosus. Taxonomy (NCBI): domain Eukaryota; kingdom Metazoa; phylum Arthropoda; class Arachnida; order Araneae; family Salticidae; genus Maratus; species Maratus speciosus. The sequence continues at coordinate 483,436,133 of OZ010797.1, forward strand.
TTCAGCTTACTGACCGCATGTGTGCAGAACAAATTCAAAATGACTGTAGCATATCTTTTCTAATATTATTACCTACAAGTAAGCGCAGTAGTAACATCTGTAGGGGACAATGGAAGTCATTTCTTTGATAAGAAAAGTTACAGTAACAGAGGTTACAATTTCATATGCACATAATTTAATCTTAAAGTATAAGAATAAAAAATAAATATTTTAGTGTTTCGTGCCTAACTAGTTAAAATACCATATTTTAGAATTACATAAAACCATATAAAAATGTAATTTTAAATATTATTACTTAAAAAACTATATTGAAAATTATGCCTACTGTTATCCGGACAGACTGTTTTGTTAGTCATGATGAATAAATATGGTTAATTTAAGTTAAACAAAATATCGTTTTAAACATTTTTTTTTTTTTTTTTTTTACTAATTTAGTCCTTACTGATTGCTTTAATGGAAACAAAAAAAAAAATAAAATAAAATAAAAACAGTTCTTTCTCATTTTACCCAGAAAAAAAAATATTCTAATTGTGGACATGAAAAAGACAGAATTTTTTTGTTTCACCCTAATGGAAAGTACTAGATGAACTAGACCAGCGGTTCCCAAACTTTATTGGTGCGTGACCCATCATTGAGTAAAAAAAAAAAAAAAAAAAAAAAATGCGTCCCACCTAATTTAAGTATGTATATCAGTATGGAAATTGTTTTATGTCATCTATAAAGCTATCGGATATCACATCCTACGAAGAAGGCAAATTTCCGTACGAAGGATACTCTATCAACAAGAACAAGAATTGGTAATCCGAATGTGCGTAAGTGGAAAAATAATTAGAACAACACACAAACTGCAAATAATAATTAAAAATATCTATAATTATTTTCAATTCACCGGTGTTTGCCGATGGGGGATTTATGTAAGGGTTAAAATTGGTTAAAGTTTTTTTAATGTAAACGAGAATTCCCATTTCCCGCAGGGCTCCACCAGTGAACGAGAGGTGCTGGGTTCAAACTTAATCGTTCCCGTTGGCCTAATCGCTCGGAGTTTTCTTTTAACCATGGATTTCCATGCGTAAATGCGGGTTAGAAAGACCTCTATGAAGGTCACTCTCCAAAGCGATATAAGTATGCGTGCAAACTTAATGCTGGAATCGGGCGTAAATTAACACACTTGCGCCATCTTGCGGACGGAGTGATAATCCACATACGCGATCTTTTACTGCAGTACATATTTCCTAAATCTTTAGTCACTCGTGGGGCTCAATTTCGTTTTACCACATTTATTGCAAAATAATGGCATAGCAAGAGGGGCATCCATATGCTTTGACACCACGAGGTTTTTTTCGCCTTGTTAAATCGATTTCATTTATTAACCAAGGTGAAAGAAACTTTATAATTTTAGTGGTGTGAGTAAAAAAACAGTTAGGTATTTACCTGTAGTTCACACTCCATCCGCTACGTAGCGCGTGACCTTGATTAATGTGACCTCGCTTTTAATCTTGCGGTTACTTCTGCCATTTAAGATAGGACGCTTACTTATATCGCTTAGGTCACTCTCCCCCCTGGGCCTATATCCCTCGAGTAGATAATTCGCCGTCAAAAATCAACCCAACCCAACCCAACCCAATTCTCGTCGTAAATATGTTAATAAACCACAGTATGTCCCATCTTTTTTTTAAACTCGAAGGCGGCCATAAAAGCTGCCTTTATCCAGATCAGTGTTCAAGATATACCAAAATCTAACTCAACTTCTTTCTTCTTTAGCACACGTCTGTTGCTATAAAATTTTATTGGTAGGAATAATATTATTTAAAAGAATACAATGCAGTTTTCTGATAAATTGACAACTTTCTACCAATATGTAGTGCCGTGTAAGCATTTTTTCTTTATTATTTGTGGTATATGTGTTTATTTATTTTAATTTAATGTCTCTTACAAGCAAAGACTTATTTACTGGAGGGAATTCGGGGTATCTACCCGATCCCACGATTTAGGGGCCATCCAATTACCACATTATTCCCAAAAATAATAAACATATTCTAAATCTCAAAAATTATTACCCTTGTATGCATTCATTTTGCAAATAAAATTTTATAAGAGGCCCATATTATGTTTGTGCCCAGGTTCCTCAAATGTGTAAATCGCTCCCTGCTTACGGGTTATTAAAAACCCGCAGAAAACTGAAAAGCTCTAGGCAAAAATGTCAACTTTAGGCACTAACTTAGAACCCAGTTTTATTTTAATGAAATAAAAAAACTAATAAGAGTTTATTTAAATATATTTGCTTCAATAACTGCTGAGTAAGATAGATACACCTTAAATAACAAGTCACCCAATTGTACGTTAAAAGTGATAAATGAGATGCGTTCGTACCATAACTAGTTTTATAAATATTGAGATCTTGGTGCAATAGCTGTTGCACTCTTACGCAAAAAGCCACGAACGCCAAATTTATTACGATTCTATATATTAAAATCAGTCATGGGAAAATAATAGGACTCCATCTTCAATAGGACGTCATCACCATAACAACCTAGAATAATGACCTATCATTGAATACAATTGAATGAATGACGTATGATAGGATTTTATAGAATGAATAAAATTTTGATGTGTAAATTATTCTACTATTTTTAAAATTAATTTGTAAAGGTTCTTTGTTATACAGTCTGACTAAAGCTGTAGTTTTCTTGTTGCATTTGGTGTCTACTATATGTTCCTTGATCCTAGTTTTAAGTTTTCTCTTTGTCATTTTTATATAAAATTGCACTGTTCCGTCTTCTTCTTTGGTGAAAGATATTTCATATACCCTTGATAATTGATTTGGTTCTGTTGGTATATTTTCTTACATACTATGATTTTTAATTTTATGGATGTTTTATTTGCCACCCATTATCCGAGAATAAATAGAGATTGTCTTACGCAGTGAGTATGTATGCAATGATTCAGCCTCCATGGAGCTCCCTAAAATTTGGAAAGAGATGCTATACAGAATAATGAAACAATACTACAAAATAATTCACTTTCACAAATGTCCATTTTTAATATTGCAGTTAATTGCATTATGCTCCTGTTCGTTCGATTTTTATTTACTAGTTTTTCAATTTAATTTTTTTTTTTTTGCGAAAATATTGTATCATTTTGATTCTTCAGAATATTGCCATCGAATGCAATGAAACATGTTCAATGTGAATAAATAAAGGAATTTTTTTCCTTTTAAATTTATTTTTGTCACTTATAGCAAATATTAAGTACTTTTATGTTTTGAAGTGATTTTTATATATAGTTTATTAGATTTTTTACATTTAGTATATATACATATATTTTTTAATTGCTCACTAACAACTCCAAAAACTATTTTTCTGTGAAAAATAGCAATAATGTATTCAAATGGAGATTTGAAATTTATTTAAAACAATACTTTCATATTAGCCGCATACCAGGAATTAGTATCGACGAAATCGCCAAAAATCGCTACTAACAGCATTTTTTTTTTTTTTAATTCTGATAATTTCAATAATTTTGTAGTTCGATTGCATACATGTCTGTTAAATTTGTGTTGTATTTATAATATTTTATATAATTACTGATGCAATTTATTCTCTGAATGTAATATTAGCTGAATATATATATTGAACTATTTAAGTTGTTAGCAGAAACGAAGTTACACGTAATCAAACCGCAATAACGCTCCCTAGATAAGGAAGAAAGCCTTGACACGTTTAATTGTGACATCACGATCGTCACACGAAGCAGGGAAAGGAAAAATAAATAAAAAAAAGCAATTTATCAAATTACAACGACCATTTGGAAAATGACTTTTTCGAAGACTAAAATTTAAGACATAAAAAATCGCACGAAGTTGATCACACATTACGTACGCCATGAATTAAACATTAATATTCCTGGACCCATTTTAAATGAAATTTCATTCTTAAACTTCTAAACATCCCACAATATTACTTTTTACAGCGTCGTATAGAGAAAAAAAATGTACTTTTAAATGCAATTTGTTTGACAGCTGTATCTCAATTTGTTTCTGAGTTATTAATTTTTCTTTTTTTGTAATTTGTATTACTTTTTTGTCATAGTGGCAATAGAAGTATCCATCTCTGTTGAAAGTAACGGGAAAATACAGATTACTGTATAGACCAATCAGAAAACGAATAAAATGCGGGATTCAACTAATGAAAAGCTTCAGACATGTTTTTGATTTCCTACCATGACAGAGGACAATAACCATTTTTCCAAATGGTTAAAAATAAATTATAACAAGTTGAATGTTTCAATATCGTTAGCTTGGGCAATTATTGTTATTAGTAAATAATAATTGATAATTCCACCACCCAACGAAATCGAAACATGCAAGTTCTTCGATTTTTTTGCTTTCTTCTATCCTTACAAGAAGAAGGTATTGGATTCGTGAAAATTTTCGACTTCAGCTTTTCGATGGATTTATACGTTTTAGAAGGTCCTGAACACGATTTGATGATTTAAAAAAAATGTCTGCCTGTCACTCTGTGAGTCTGTATGTGACAAAAATTTGTGGGTGCTCTATTTCAAGAACTAATACACAGAATTTCACAAAACTTTAGATTCTGTTAGACGTTGATATAAACTGGTGCTGATTACTTTAAACCCGTTGGGGACGAGCGACAAGTATACGTGCCGCATGAAGCGCTCAGAATCCTTGTTTTTCCTCACCAGTAAAATTTTACTGTAAAATTTGCCTTATTTAATCAGCGCATTTTCTCGATTCAAGAAGACACAAATTTCTGTTTTTAAAAAGCGGTGACCAAAGATTAAAAATTTCGTAAAAGGCTCCCGTCCCGAAGGGGTTAAGTGAAAATAGCCCAAAAAGTGGCGCTGCTATGCTGCTTATAGAACGATTTCTTCAACAGCTCTATCTCAATAACTACTGCACGGATTTTCATCAAACTTCAGATTCAGTCAGTCCATGATATAATTTGATGCTGAATACTTTTTGCAGAAAATCACACAACAGGTGGCGCTGCTATGCTGCATTTTTCAAGATTTCCGCAAAAGCTCTGTTTCTCAGGAACTAATGCATGGATTTTCATCAAGCTTCAGATTCAGTATGTGTGGTATAAATAGGTTCTAATAAGTTTTTCGTGTAAATCGCCCAACAGGTAGCGCGGCTATGCTGCATTTTTTCAAGATTTCCGCAAAAGCCGTTTTTCAAGAACTAATGCATGGATTTGCATCAAGCTTCAGATTCAGTATCTGTAGTATAAATAGGTTCTAATAAGTATTCTTTCTATAAAAATACTGGTGTGAAAAAAAGCGGAAATCTCACACCTGGCATAGCAGTTTAGTTATTTTTTGAAAGAGATACTTTAGGTGCTTGCAGTATGCAGTGTGCAATCAATTTTCAAATTTGACTAATTTTTAGATAGTCATTTTAAATTTTTATTCAAAATTTCATTATTTCAATAGAGATTTTATGTCATATTTTGAAAAGTCATTGTTTTAAATTTTTGCCTAATTGTAAAACAACGTAAATAATACGGGTTCGATTCCCGGCATGGAATCTTTTTCACTAAGTTGGTCTTTGCGCCTTTTAAGCAAAAAATAATTTGAAATTTGATTTTCATTTTAAATATTGTATTCAAGGCGAATGTTTCTCTCTGGAAAGTTTCCAAATATTAATATAGTTTCATTCGATGCTGGATTTAATTAAGTGTCTGTGTTTGCCCCATGTTGGTGGATCACGGAAAATATTCCATCTTGTGCTGCGTTTGTAGCCTTGCCAACTTGTAATAGTGAGAAGTTCCATTCTGGGTATCGTTCCATGTGGTTTAGCGGTAGAACGTCAGTGCGCTATACTGATGACCCGGGTTCGATTCCCGGCATGGAATCTTTTTCACTAAGTTGGTCTTTGCGCCTTTTAAGCAAAAAATAATTTGAAATTTGATTTTCATTTGAAATATTGTATTCAAGGCGAATGTTTCTCTCTGGAAAAATTTCCAAATATTAATATAGTTTCATTCGATGCTGGATTTAATTAAGTGTCTGTGTTTGCCCCATGTTGGTGGATCACGGAAAATATTCCATCTTGTGCTGCGTTTGTAGCCTTGCCAACTTGTAATAGTGAGAAGTTCCATTCTGGGTATCGTTCCATGTGGTTTAGCGGTAGAACGTCAGTGCGCTATACTGATGACCCGGGTTCGATTCCCGGCATGGAATCTTTTTCACTAAGTTGGTCTTTGCGCCTTTTAAGCAAAAAATAATTTGAAATTTGATTTTCATTTGAAATATTGTATTCAAGGCGAATGTTTCTCTCTGGAAAAATTTCTAAATATTAATATAGTTTCATTCGATGCTGGATTTAATTAAGTGTCTGTGTTTGCCCCATGTTGGTGGCTCACGGAAAATATTCCATCTTGTGCTGCGTTTGTAGCCTTGCCAACTTGTAATAGTGAGAAGTTCCATTCTGGGTATTGTTCCATGTGGTTTAGCGGTAGAACGTCAGTGCGGTATACTGATGACCCGGGTTCGATTCCCGGCATGGAATCTTTTTCACTAAGTTGGTCTTTGCGCCTTTTAAGCAAAAAATAATTTGAAATTTGATTTTCATTTGAAATATTGTATTCAAGGCGAATGTTTCTCTCTGGAAAAATTTCCAAATATTAATATAGTTTCATTCGATGCTGTATGTAATTAAGTGTCTGTGTTTGCCCCATGTTGGTGGCTCACAGAAAATATTCCATCTTGTGCTGCGTTTGTAGCCTTGCCAACTTGTAATAGTGAGAAGTTCCATTATGGGTATCGTTCCATGTGGTTTAGCGGTAGAACGTCAGTGCGCTATACTGATGACCCGGGTTCGATTCCCGGCATGGGATCTTTTTCACTAAGTTGGTCTTTGCGCCTTTTAAGCAAAAAATAATTTGAAATTTGATTTTCATTTGAAATATTGTATTCAAGGCGAATGTTTCTCTCTGGAAAAATTTCCAAATATTAATATAGTTTCATTCGATGCTGGATTTAATTAAGTGTCTGTGTTTGCCCCATGTTGGTGGCTCACGGAAAATATTCCATCTTGTGCTGCGTTTGTAGCCTTGCCAACTTGTAATAGTGAGAAGTTCCATTCTGGGTATCGTTCCATGTGGTTTAGCGGTAGAACGTCAGTGCGCTATACTGATGACCCGGGTTCGATTCCCGGCATGGAATCTTTTTCACTAAGTTGGTCTTTGCGCCTTTTAAGCAAAAAATAATTTGAAATTTGATTTTCATTTGAAATATTGTATTCAAGGCGAATGTTTCTCTCTGGAAAAATTTCCAAATATTAATAATATTTTCTTTCAGTTAAAAATTTATCTACGCGTAGCTATTAAAGACAGAAATAAAACTTAAAAATAATAATTAAATGATCACGTGTTGAAGTTAGTAAAAGGGGAAAATCACGTTATAAAAATGTATTTATTGGCAAATAATAAGATAAAAATAAATTTCAAACTAGAAAACAGGAATTCTGCTTCAGAATTTAGTGTCGCCCCCGATGAAAAAAAATATATGTATATATAAATAGTACAAAACTTATTTCAATTTTAAGACTTTAATTACATTGGCACCACTATTTTAGAATTTAAAAAAAAAATGTCTTATTTATTGGCAGGAATTTAGCTATTTTAGTAAAGCGAAATTTACCTTACTGAATTTGTGGTGGGAAACTACTTTCAACAGGAAATTTGAAAATTTCTATCGTAATAGTTTTGGCGGTTAATGGGTTAAACATCTACAGTAAAGCATGCATAAGGATGTCACTATCACAAAATAATATACAAGTGCAGCAAAAAAAATGCCATCATTAAAGAAAATTGACAAAAAAAAACGGCTATCTAATGATTCATAGGCATTCATTTGTTTGTAACATTAATATAGACGATTTCAGTCGTGACGTCAGTCATGACATTTTGGTTGGAAACTGACTCCAAACAAACGGTTGCTATGTTGTATTTTCTATTTTGTTTGTGCGTTGCAGCTATATCTTATATCCATATCTGACATCTATTGTTTTAATACTTGATATGTACTGGTAACATTTTCCACAATTTATTTTTAAAAAGAAATGACGCATAGCAACCGTTTGTTTGGAGTCAGTTTCCAACCAAGACGTCATGACTGAGGTCACACTGAAAGCGTCTACAGATACTTAAAATTAAATATAATTTATAATAGCTCCATGTTTAAACGAAATTATTCGTTTATATTTTTCCAAAATAGCACGTATTTTAATTAATATTTCTTTCGGTTGTTATGAGAAAATGGCAACAAAAAGATGTAATTGCTATTTTTCAACTATTTTCCTTTTACTGTTTATATAAATGGAGTACTTTAGTTGCCAAAATTAAACAAATGGTGCTAAAAACTACAAAAAAATTAATATTTCAAAAATAAATGAAGATACCGTTTTCAAGCAAATTGCATTTAAAAGTGCTTTTTTTTCCAATACGACGGTATAAAAATTTAAAATGTGCGATGCTTAGAAAATAAAAAAATTGCTATAGAGCATTTAATCGCACAATGATAGATCTGCTTTGTTTATTGCTGCCTTCTGTAAGCTAACGTTATTTTTTTAAGACAAAAAAAGCTGGGAGAAAGAAATAGCATGCCGTCCCGGGGGCTAATAATAATTAAATAATTACGCGTTAACAACCGTAAATGGGATAAAATTACGCCATATTTAAAATGCGCAAATAATAATATTTCAAACAGTCTCAATTTAAAACTATATTTAAAAGGGAAATTTATTTCAGATCTTGAAAGTATATCAATTATTCCCAATTTTAAAACTCAACAATAAATATAATTTCCTTTCAGTTAATAAAAATGTATTTACACATGAATATTAAAAAAAGAACGAAACATTTTGTTTAAATTGCAACACATTTAAATCGATACATTTAAAACGTCTTACTTAAAATAATTTTCATAAAGCGTAGTTTTAGAATTCCAGGAAGCAGCGACATTGTTTACTTGGATATTTTATACAAGCTTATTTTTAAGTGTGTAATTGATCTTATCCATATTATTAATCTATCACGAAAACAGACATTTGCTGTCGCGACAGCTATTGATCCTTAAATTCTCCCAGTTAAAGGAAAATCAGTAGAAACCCAATTGCAAATAATCGCTACGTGTCGTTTAATTATAATTCAATCTTCCATTATTTTTCTTTTAAACAAGCTAATTGACGCGTGTTACCTTGCTGTGTCTGGTCGAGGTTGACGAGCGTAACTGGTAGAGGGCAGACCCACTTAGTATGATTCAATAAAAATAATATTATAAGTAAGTAAATTAAATATTTTGGTGGTCATTTAAAAAATATTAGCCTATCAAATGCAAGAGAAAATATTTATTTTACATTGGATGCGGATACGTTGGCATAGCTGTCAATTTTTACGCTTTCTTCGTACCACAAAAATTTTATAGTAAATGTTTCCTTATTTAATCATCTCACGATTAGACAAGGCTAAAATATCTATTAATCCTTAAATGCCTGATTTTTCAAAAATCATTGTAATAATGTTTTTCGGCTTTCATTTTTTAAATAAATCATGGGGGAAATTTTTTTTTTTAAATCATATTTTATTTTAAGTATGGTTTACGGCTAAAAAACAGTTTGTTACTAATCGCAATACTGGTGTTTAATTGAAAAAATAATTTTCCCTGATAAAATTCTATAATATTAAACACATAAGAATGTTTGGAACTATATAAAGAAATAAATTTTACTTCCTCACTGCAGAACAAAATAGGGTATTTCGCAAGTTTCCAAACAAAAAAAAAGAACAAGTAGCAACAATTGAAAAAAATAAATCTTTCTTTATTCTTAAACAGCACAAGTGTTGACCTCTACATGTTTAAAATCGATTTAATAATATTTTCAGAATATATTTTATTGGCAACATTAGGCATTATAGCTTCAATATTATGCTAATATTATTTTCGAGCCTAAATTGTGTATGTTGCCGAAAAGCAACACCCGGCATTTAAGGGTTAAATTTTAGTGGTAGCAAAAAACCGTAAAGGGTGGCAGCTATGCTTTTTATACGGACGAAAGGATTACTTTCAATTCCTCGAAAAACTCAATTCATATGTACTGAGATACTTTCGAATATATCTGTAAGATTCGTAAATAAGATACGTAATGCGCTGCACTTACAAACTTTTTCTCTCCTTTCGCGTTAAACTTACAAAGGCATCTTAAGAAGATTGCCTTATCACATGATTGAAACTATAAAGATCAGAAATACATAAAAATATTCTTCTTTTTACAATCAAAAAATAACTTTACAATTTTTGCGGTGGGGACTATTATTAATTATAAATATTGTAATTCGGTTTTAAGAAAAATACATGATGTGTCGACTTCGTACTGCGCTTGTAAATTACATTAATATTATAATTTATAATTAATTAATATTTGTTAGAAATGTGTAGCTATTTTGCAAATTTGTTTATCTACTTTTTCGTCTAAGGCATATAAGGCCTACTACGTTCAATTCATTCCAAAGAGAAGAAGAAGAAGAAACAAAATTTGCCACCAGAATAAATTTTCCGTGGAACTAATTCAAAACAAATCAGGATTAAAAAGTCAATGTTTACTCTCTCCGGCGCGGTGTAATTCTGTTTATAAATAGATAAAATAAAATAAAATGATGGAGTGACACCAGAATTTATAAACGAATTTATTTGAAAATACGAACTTTCTGAAACAATGGAACAATGTGAACTGGTTTGTGGATTTCCTAGTTGTATTGCAACTGCACGCGCACATCCAGTTTAGGGGTAGTGTGTTTTTCAATGCAATGGGAGCCATAAAAAATTTTTAAACGCGACTGGTGTCCACAAGAAAAAATAAAAGTTAATGAGTTAGACAACTTAGAATAAAATTGTTAGTATAACATGATTTTAAAAAAAAATGTTGTATATGATCCTAGCAAACTGACAGTCCGAGAACAGACAAAAAGCTACCAAGGGGAAGCCTCAGCATAAAAAAAAAGACTCCTTTCAAAGACCATACATTAAAGTTTATCATAATATAAAATGTTAAACACAGTCCGAGCAATTTAGAAAACTATAAAAATATTTACAAATTTACAAGAAAAAATATAAGATAAAGCACATGATAAATTACTAAAAAACGGTTATAAAAAGCTTAAATGAGAAGAGTTCAAGCTAACTGAACAGTAAAACGCAAAAACAGAGGGGAACGTACGAAAATAAGAGGACGGTGCCCGCCCAGTCTGGTAACTTGAAAGCAAAAGGTGAAGAAATGTTAGGAAGAGAATATAAAAAATATTAAGACAATATAATACGTGAAAAATACAATAAAATGCAAGTTAAGAGGTTTTTTTTTTTAATACAAGACCATACGAAACATAGAAAAGCAAAAGTTTAACAGGGGAAGAGTTTAATCTTCATTAAGGTTAAATTGGTTAGCGAGATTATTAAATTCAGTTATGGTGACTAATAATTTTTGCATAGGATTATCAATTTTTTTTAGTTTTGGTATGAACTTTCTTATTTTCAAGTACATTATGCAAGGAATATTTTAATTAAATATTGTTGGTACCGTTTGTCTGTTTTGGAATTAAAATTAGGTGTCTTTTTTTATGGACTAAACAAGCGGAGACTGTAGGCAATATTTCCGTACAAGAATAAACGATTCAGCATAAAGTTTACTTATATCAAATATTAAAATAAGATCAGCGCATTGAGATATATATATTATAATTTATAATTCATTAACATATATTACAAAAGTGTAGCTATTTTGGAAATTTGTTTATCTACCTTTTTTATCTATGTGTAGGGGATAAAACCGGGATGCCTGGTTATAGAATGTAGAGGGTAGTTATCTTATTCGTTATTTCTAAAGTCAACATCCTTTTTTCTCTGCGCACACTAAAGGTACAGGGTTGAATGAGGTATTTTTCTAAAGGTTTTGCATGCGGCTTTTGATGTAGTATACTTATATATCGTTAAAACGCGGTGTTTCATTAAAAAGTTGCATTTAATGAAAAAAAAAATCTCAAAAATTGCGGAGAGAAAGCCTCGCTCGCGCGGATCTACTGTTTATTATTATTATTATTGATAACTCTAGCAGATTATTTACATTTAATGTATTTTCTTAGAATGCCCGTTAACAATACTAAAAATCACATTTATATGAAAAACAGCAATAATTCGTTCAAATAAAGTTTTGAAATGTGTTAAAAGCGATATTTTCCATGGAGTTATGAATAAACAGGAGGAAACAAATAGTGTATTGTCTACCAGTTGCGAGTAAAGTAACTGAGGAGGTTGTCACAAGGTGGCGGCTGATTTTTTACATCGGATCAACAGTTTCTGATTACCGCCGGTGCAAACTTCCATCAGCAAATTTTGAATATAAAATTTTACCTTAATTTATCGGCTTTTTTATGAAACTTTTTCTGACGAATATGGTTAAAATTTAGATTTGTTTTTACTGGTTTCAGTTGGTCTAGGTGTTGTAATCTTTTCACTTACACAGAGAGGAGGTTGTTAAGGTTGTTATAATATGGCGGAAATGCGGGGCCTGATTAATGTCGAAGTAAACTTCCACCAATAAAAGTTAATAATATGGTTTTGTCATTATTTATGACTGATATTTTGCATTAATAAGGTGTTTAAATGAAAAGAAAATTTTTATTTCAATTTACTGGTGGAAGTTTGCCTAGTTGGTAATCAATCCCTACAAAAGCGGATACAGTTGAAGCTTCTCTATTTCAAGGATATGTCAGTTCCGCTTTATTCATAGAACCATGATATTTTCATAGTGGTCTCGCGTCAGGATTTAACAGCAGAAGAAATCGTCAAAGATAGCTATTTCCAATCAGCCTTTTTAATTCTGCTCATTTCAGTGCTTCAAGTGCAAAATTCGATTATGCTTTTTTTTTTTTTTTAATTCCGTTATAGATTATAAGCTGAAAACAAATGATGAGTTATTTATATCACTTTAAATGCAAACGGATTTATCTTTCGCAATCGTCTACACACGATAGAGATAGATTTGAAAAAAAAAATTCATTCTTGAAAATTATTTTTAAAACAATAAACATTGAGAAAATTGCAATACCGTTTTAAACAAGTTGCGATGCGGTTTTAAAAACAAATTGCATTTGAAAGTACTTTTTTTCTATTCAACGGTGTAAAAACTGAAAATGTGTGATATTTAGAAGTTTAAATTTTTATTTTAATTACAGTACAAGCGAAGTTTGATCTCTTCTGTTGCCATTCGCAAAATGTCGTAAGCGTTACGCACAGAGAGGTTTGTCCTTAATAATATAGATAGATAGTAAGACCTGTTACTAAGAATTCGCCGATAATCAAAAAGAGAACAAGAACAAGAAACAAAATATGCCGCCAGAATAATTCCGTGGAACGAATTTTCAACAAACCAGGATGAAAGTGTCTGTGTTAACACGTTCACTGCCGCAAAAAGAAAGAATTTTCAAATTTCTTCTTGAAAGTCGTTTGCCACCACAAATTCTGAAAGGTAAATTTCACTTTACTAATACAGCGAAATTTCTGCCAATAAATAAGGCATTTTTTTTTTTTAAGAGTAGTGAGAAAGTAATTAATAAATTCAAGCCACGAATATTAAAGCTACGAGTACACACGTAGCGTGGCAGTCAACGTGTTAAAGAAGCGGAGATTGGAAGCAATATTTGCATAGAAGATAAAATCTACAGCATAAAGTTTAATTATACCAAATGTCAAAATAAGATATTTAAAAAGTGACGTGGGTGCATTGAGATGAATTTTGCTGTACTTTTCCTGTTTAACGAAAAAAATCGTATGCTAATTTTTCATATAGGTGAGAAAGGGGCAGACGTGAACATGGGGCAGATATGAACATCACAGGTTTTCAGTAGTTATTATATGTTTTTTTGTTTGAAAAAAATTAACGAAGATGGCATCCCCTGTAGACATATGGTAAAAATATTTTGAAGCACTTTGACATTTTGTTCGTCTTCAGTAGCCGAAACATTGTTTATAGATCTCAAAAGTAAAATCTCAGTTCCAACTTGAAAAGCTAATAACTTTATTACCCGACTGCCGAGAAGCAGTCAGGTTATGTGTTTCACGTGTATCTGAGTATGTGGATTTCTTTATACCCTCGAAACATCCCAACGGCTGGATGGATTTTAATGACTGGGGTCTCTATCGATTCGTCTTAAACGTCCGATGGTTATAGGCTAGGTTTTGTTTTTATAAATTCAAAATGGCGGTAGCAACGAAAAAAATTTACGCACCCTATTGAGTGGCATATGATTGGATAGGTCTTTCAAAATGAAGACGATGTTTCATCGACTATTTTACAGTCAGAAGTTCCGTTTAAATGTTACACAAGCTGGAAGTTGTGTAGGTAGGATCTGTAGCTTTGCTGCAACTCTAACTTTCATAGACATCTATCTATAGGCCTCATCAAAATAGTGTTTATAGATAGGAACTAACAATTAAACACAACTTAAAAGTCATCAATAGAAGTAAATAAAAAAAAATAGGTAAGTAATATGAAAAATAGTTTCACATTGATGAGAAATAATTAATTAGTTCGCTTTTTACGCAGTCGGGTTTTTTGATTTTTTAAAAATTTAATTTAACCCTTTATTTATTTATTCATTTATTTGAATTTTAATGTTTTGATATGTACTATGAATATTAATAAATATTTTTGATAACTTTTTTTTTTCTTCTGACATTGAGAAATGTCAATGATTTATACATTTAACTCTAGCAGCCATGTGGTGCGCTTGTGAACAGACTAGTTGCGGCAGGTATGAACAGTTCATAAGTGCCCCAATAATCTTTCTGTGATTCTGTTCCTTTAAGTTAAAGTCATGAGAAATAATGTCAGCTCCAATATCTATCTTCATTTAAATATACCTTTAAATAATAATTTATGCAAACAAACTTGGGGCTGGGGGCTCCTAATAGAATTTCTTTTACGAATGTAAAAATATCGCCCCAAGATAAAAACCACGGAGGACAAAATTTTATTATAGCGGGTTTAAACACTGCAACCGACATTGTTTCACGAATATGAAAAAATCGCTCAGAGCAGGAAAACTCGCTATAAATCGCATTGAAAACAGCTAAATATTAAAAAATCGCATAGTGTAAAATTTGCTATATTAGGCACGAAGTAAGAACTAAAACTAAAAATTAGAAATGGATACCATGAGTTCTGGCTTCAAAAATCAATACCAGCTCTCTCACCAGTGTTATGGGCAAGAATACAGAATTTTTTAATTGTTTTTCCTTCATCAATTTTGGCTGAGCGTTGGTTCAGTGCTGTAGCTTATTTACTATATAAGAAAAATAATAGACTGCACATTACTGAACTAGACAAATTGCGACAGAGATTAATTAGATTGGAACCCAACATTAACAAACTTTTTATAATTGAACTAGACCAATTGCGACAGAGGTTAATTAGATTGGAACCCTAGATTAACAAACTGTTAAAACTTCACCAGTCTCAACAATCTTCATTCATTTTTTTTTTTTTATCGATTTTGTGTATATTTTAACATTTTTAATAAATAGTTTTTAGCTGCATTTAATGGTCGTGTTAATTAATGTCTACTTTGGGATTCTTAAAAGATTGACAGATAAAATAGGTACAGATAATACGCAACAATATTTTAATATTTGGTATAATTAATTATTGTGGAAGATACTAGAGTGTGGAGATTGATTTTTTTTTTTTTTTTTACTTGTAAAGGGGGTGGTAGTCCAGAAAAGGTTAAGAAACTATGATATAAACAGGGTTCGTACGCATAATGAATTTTTAAAAAAATTAGGCATTTTAATACCAGGAATTTTTTTTAAGTATTATTTGTCTTATTTAATGCAAAACTCCTAACTTCAGATATATTGACCACTAAGTTACAAAATATCTGGTACTAAAATGTCTAAAACTTTTTTTAATTTCTTATACGTAAGAACCCTGTATAAACGAATAAATAAGCACCCATTACAAAACTGCAGATTTTAATCATTCAACTATGAATACAGAGGAATTGACTCATCCTCAAAAATGATAAAGCTTCAAGTTTAATCGGTGCCGCAGGGGCTGTTTACCTTCAGTGTAAATATCTACGAATAAATTTGAACAGAAATTGTCTCCTTTTTTAAACGCTATACCCATGAAGAATTTGTTATAATAAAGTGAAAAATATTTATTCTTCTTTACTGGTGGAAGATTTTACTGGGGATAGTCAAGCCCAGTGTTTCCGCCATATTGTGACAACATAAACAATCTTCTTGTCTATATCAGTGAATTTGATTACCGACGGGTCAAACTGTCACTACAAAATGTAAAGGGATTTTTTCACCTTATTTAAATAGATTACTCAGACAGTATTTCTGTCATAAAAAAGGCATAAATTTCTATTGTTATTACTGTTGGAAGTTTGCTCCGGCTTAATCAGGGCCTAATCCGATGATACAAACAACATCAGTCAGCGTTGATTACATTCTCAGTTACTTCACTCGAAACTGGTAGATAAGATACTGTATCTTTTTCCTCCACTTTATTCATAGCTCCTTTAGTTTAACCATATTAACCCTTAATGGGCCAATGCCGTTATATAAGCGGCATTGACAACACTTTTTTTTAAAGAAATGCTTTTACTTTTGATTGAACAATATGTGCAAGAAAAAATTACTAAAAAATTTACTTTTAAAATATAGCGGTGCAAATAGAATATAGAAATAAAATCATGTATTTAAAGCTACCATCCGTTAAGGGTTAATACAGTTTCGTTGTACAGTCGTGGAGAAAAAAGTAAACACCCCCTACTAACTCTTCAACAAATTATTGTAGAAGAAAGTTACTGGTACCAAATGATTGGAAATAAAGTCTACTTTTAAATGATGTTTGTGAAATTTGCTTAGGGGGCCATCTACATATTAAAACGAACCATAACTTTGTTTCTTTCAATAGCAGTACACAATTCTGACATCATAAATGAACTCTACACCCTCCAATAGGGAGTCATCAACATATCAAAATGAACCCAAACTTCGTCTTTTTTTTCAAAAGCAATACCAAGGTTGTTTCTCACCATAAATGAATTCTACCCACTTCAATTAGCCTAAAAATAAATTATCGTGAAATTCGTACGAGTAGTTTCAGAGAAATTAATTATTTTAAAAGGAGCCTATTTTAGGGGCTGTATCCAAATGGAAGTTCGGTAGTCGATTGTTGAAATGCTACTGAATGACTATGTCACTTCTTTTAACCCTTTCAAGGGCGGTGGCTAGACGGTGGTATTAGGTGGCTAGCCACCTAATTTTAATTCAAAAACTGACAAATGGCACCAAGAAAATTTTAAGAAAATTTTGATTTTGTAGTGAAAGTACAAATTAGCGGGTTTTTATTTACTAAGAAATTCGTTTGAATATTTTGGTGTCAATCAATTATTTGATCATTTTACAAACAGAATTCTTCTGCCTCTGAACGGGTTAACACTAGAACCGCCGTAGCGGTCATTTTGACCGCTACCAAATAAAAATAGTTCGATTGTCACCAGAAATTTCTTTCTAAAATAAGTTTAGAATGTACCACGGAGAAATAAGTTAAATAACTAAGTTAAGTAGTTTCAATTAAAATTTCCGGTGTGAAATATTTTTATAACACTTCAGTAAAATTTCCGGCGGATCTAGTGTTAATGTATTATTTCTTATCAATATGAAAATTCCACTCCCTTAATATATTTCGACTATTGTCAGCCCAAATGTTTCAATAATATGAGTAAAATATATTTTTACTTTCTTCTATCTTTACAAGAAGAAAGTATTGGATTCGTGAAAATTTTCGACTTCCGGTTTTCGACGGATTTATACGTTTTAGAATGTCCTGAACACGATTTGGTGGTTTTTAGAAAATGTCTGTCTGTCACTCTGTCCGTCATTCTGCCTGTCACTCTGTCACTCTGTGAGTCTGTATGTGAGAAAAATTTTGTGGGCGCTCTATCTCAAGAACTAATGCACGGAAATTCACAAAATTTTAGATTCAATTAGACCTTGATATAAACTGGTCCTGATTAGTTTTTGGTGAAAATAGCCCAACAGGTGGCGCTGCTATGTGGCATTTTTCACTATTTCTGCAATAGCTATATCTGAATAACTACCGAACCGGTTTTCAGAAAACTTCAGATTCAGTTAGTACAGGATATAGTTTGGTGCTGATTACTTTTTGGTGAAAATCGCCCAACAGATGGCGCTGCTGTGCGGCATTATTCACGATTTCTGCAATAGCTGTATCTCAAGAACTGGTGCATAAATTTTCGTCAACCCTCAGATTTAGTCACTTCCTGGTACAAATTGGTCCTAATTATTTTTTGTCGTAAATCGACCAATAGGTGGCGCTGCTATGAAGAATTAATAATTAGATTTTGGTGTAAATCATCTAACCGGTGGTGCTTATGTGCTGCATTTTTCACGAAGTATTAACACGTATGAGATAGAAGAAAGTTTTGGGATTGCCACATCCGACTAGTTTTAAATTATGCTTTTCTCCATATCATAGACAATATTGCCGCATCTGACTTATTTTTTTATTTAGGCATTCCGAATTCTCAATAGTATATTTTAATAATTATTTTTGTGTTATTAGATGATAGACATTCCAAAAATAAAACACAACAAAATTACTATTCAAAATTTCCCGGTGTGAATTCAATATTTCTAGAAAAAAAATCGCCAGATGTGGTCCCATACATGGTCCCTTAAACCATCATTTTGACGTTTTTAAATCATAATTCGAAAACTATTTGGAAGAAAAATCTGAAATTGAGAATTTGCACAAAGCAGGACATAATAAATATAAATCTGTCAAAAAAATTGTAGGTTGCAGTTCATATTTTTTTCGAATGTTAATTTCAGAATTCATAATTCATAATATAATTTTTTTTAATTAGAAATTCGATGTGTTTATGTTTAGGTTTTTTAGTATTATTACCTCACAAAAAAAATTATCGCATTAGGATTATAATTTCAGGAGATATTAATAAAAATATGAAAATGTAATTTAACATTATCAGGTCTAAAGAATGTTTATAATTCAAAAACTTCCAAATGATTTGAAATTTCGTTTTTAAGAATAAGTTTGAACTGAAGTTTTAAAATATGTTGTCAAAATTGGGTGTTGCCAATGAAAAAAGCAAAGTTTGGTCTGGTTTTGATTTGTAGATGCCCCTAAGCAAATTTTATAAACATCATTTAAAAGTAGACTTTATTTCCAATCGTTTGGTACCAGTAACTTTCTCCTATTATAATTAGTTGCAGAGATAGTAGAGGGTGTTTACTTTTTTTTACACGACTGTACGTGTAAAACATGAATTGAAATACTATACAACGCAAAAAAGTCTAAAAAATAATATTTTAAAAATTATAAGGAGTTAGTTAATCGATCTTCAAAATATTAAGCTGAATATATGAAAGCACAAATACATTTTGTCTGTATCTTCTTTTTAATATCTTCTTTTTCTCTTCAGTAACTTTAAAATAAGACAGAGAAGCTAAATTTATTTCATTTTCAAAGCAACGTTAAAAATATATTGATAAATGAACGCTCGTTTTAAATCATTTTTAGCGGTTTTCCTTGTTTATGATTATTTACGATGCGATATATTTTACGTGAAATGTTTGCATATTTTGGAGCAAATATATTTTCATTATGAGTTAATAGAAAAGTAAATTGTAAAAAAGAAAAAAGAAACATACTTTTTCCTTTTTTTTTTTTTTTTTTTTTTTGCATTTAAATATATGGATAAGAAAATAAGAGGAAATGTATGTCGTCTTATGATTACGAAATAAAATAAATTGCGGTTGTTGGTTCCGAAAGACCATAAATAATATTATAGATTTATTCTTTTTTATCTGTACTCAACATCCAGAAAAATAAAGAAGTTATTATTATTTTTTAACTCCTTGAGGTCCTGCAGTCTGCAAACGGTTAATTTTAATGCCCAAAGTTCCAGTGGCACCAGTAATTTTTTAGTACAAGTTCGATCTCATACTAAGAGTAAAAAAAAAACTTTTGATTATTTGCAAATGAATTTGTTCGTATATAGCGGTGTGAATTAATTATTTGAACATATCCGGAGCAGAAAAGTCTTGCCCCTGAAAGTGTTAAATAAGTTTGCTTTCAGGCGACTACATATGCTATAAATTTCTTCCCTCAGAATACGCCATTTCAGTTTTAAAGAAATTGTATCAAGTTACACACTGAGTAATATGGTATTTCATAGTTACCAATTTTTCGTTTTAGATTTCTGGGAGCATAAGCGTAATTTGGATTAGACATTTATTCAATGAATTGTATGTACTTATTAATTTCTTTTATTTAAACGGGTTTTATTTGCAGTGAAAAATACCGGAACACTATCCGTTATGTTATTCATCTATTTTTTAAGCATTGATGTACTTTTTATTATTATTAAAAAATATGTCGAAATGTACGCATTCGCAAGTTAGCTTTTAAGTATTTACACGCGTATCATGAGCACATTTATTCAGAATTTCAGGCAAGAAAAGTAGGGTGAGGGGTATACAGGAAAGGTTTTCATAGATATATGTAGTGTTCGACAAGTTAAATATTTTGGCGACCACTATTTCTAAACAATAATTCAATTATAAACAATAAATAAAAATCACTTCAAAACATCAAAGTACCTAACATTTGCTATAAGAGATAAAAATAAATTTAAATGGCAAAAAGTACCTTTATTTATACACATTCGACATGTTTCATTGCATCCTGACATTCTCAAGAATGTTGCCGTCAAGAATACCGCCGCAAAATTGACGGAGCGCGGCGCAAGCGCGTTTCGTCAAGGGTCCTTTCGCATTTCTTCTCTATTTCGACTCTAAGGCATATCAAACAATGAGGCCAAAAAAAAAAACATCAAACACATAAGGCGTAAGGCCTATCAAGCGACGAAAAAGGCAAGTCAAGAGACATTTCACCCTGATAACAAAGAAGAAACCGGTTTGGACCGGAACCGTCGCGAAACAATTTTCTTCTCAATTTTCAGCAACAAATTTTAAGCAATTTTCTCCTGGTTCAGGACACCGCCCTCTGAATACTAGGCCTGAGCGCTGACACAAAAATGGCGGCTGCCGAAGGCGGATTTTTTCAGCTTGTGCACGGTCCCTTAAATATTAGTGCAAATAATTTTTTTTTAAGTTTTTTGCGCTTTATTTTCCTGCGATTAAAGAAGTCAGAGAAATCTTTTATAAAATACTGGTGTCAACATTTAAGGGACCGTACCTACGTTAAAAAAAAAAAAAAAAAAAAAAAAAAAAAAAAAAAAATCCGTCTTCGCCAGCCGCCATTTTTGTGTCAGCGCTCAGGCCTAGTTGCCTAGTTTTCAGGGGTCGGTGTTCAGGACAAGGATGACGTCACGCAAGAGATCTGAGTAGCAGACGAACCAGATCAAATAGTGGTATGTGTGCATGAAAATTTCCGTTTTATAACATTTTGTTGGGCGATTTGTTGCTTATTTTAGATCTGTTTGAATTACACATTCAATAATTAAACACCCAAGGTTCAGTAAACAAGTACTTTCTTCTTTTTTTATTTATTTTTAATTTTTTACTTTTTTTGGCCCCTTGATTTCAATTACACTTGATTTATGGTTTTATAGGGGATTTTAACTTGAAATGAACGCTTATGGAAGAAAAAATCATACATTAAAATTACACAACTTGGGCAGCAAAAATAAAAATACAAAAATAGTAGAAGAGCTAGGATTCATGGTAATTTTCGGAGAGTTTAATTTAAAATATGTATTTATGGCAGGAGAAATCATACATTAAAATTAAACAATTTAGCAGCAAATAATTAAAGTTCTTTAAAAATAAATATGCCTTAATTTAAAAATGTAAATATCAGGATTGATATTGCGTAAACTCATAAATAAAAATATTTAATTTCTAAACAACTAAAACAAAAATTCTATTTATCAATTATAATTTTAAATTTCAATTCAAAAATGCATATGCTATTGGTAGGTATTACAACTAAAAAACAATTTTCCACTAATAGTATGTACTTTCAAATAATTTACAAGAAATGTGGCATTTAATATTTTCTCATGGAAAATAATCTCACTTAGGGGAGACTAGGGAGGGTTGACCATACGGGAGGCTTGACCATACGGGAGGCTTGACCCACCCATCAGTTTTCATATTTAAATTAATATCAGAGTTTTATCAATAGGTGTCAACCAAAGCTACTGGAATGCTTAAACAACAATCTATGTTTCATACTGATAATCGAAATAGTTGTGTAAAAAACCAATTGTTAAGAGTTTTCAATCTAAAAGTTGTGTTTTTCAGAAATATTTTGTAAGCTTTTTTCAGATAAAATATATCATAGAAATTTAAGTAAGTAGGTTTTAAGTAATGCAGAAATCTCGAGCTTTCATTCCAGGCGTAAAGATTGTACAGTAAGTTAGGCTTAACGTAACAATGTGCTATTGTTTAGAAAAGGACTATGTGGGGTGGCTTGACCCAGTCAAAGTGAGGGAGGGTTGACCAGATGTTCAAGGCTCCCGTAACACATTCACGACGAGAAACGAGAATTCTCGTTTTCATTCAAAAACATCACTGACTAAGGGCGTGACTTCTACCCAAGAGAAAATGCTTTTATATCTTGTTGTCCATATTTTTTTTTTAGATTCCAAGATATTTTATCTTAACCCTAGATCTACCGGGAATTTTATTCAAGTTTTAATAAAACGTTCTACACCAGAATTTTTATTTAAAACTATTTAACTTATTTATTTACCTTATTTTTGTCTGGTTTATATACTTAGTTTATTTTAAAGAAATTTCTGGTTTGAATGAATATTTTGTATGTACCTGTCGGTCCAATGGACCCGTCTGGTAGACGGAGGGTTAAATTCGTACATTGAAAGATATTTACCGATGCATGAACTTGGTAAACCTATCTAGAACACCAATTTACAAAAAACTTTCAGAACAGGGAAGAGCTTCTACTGTTTTAAAATTCAGATTTGATAAAAATTGCCCATCGGCAATGTGTTAATTAAGGGGGTTTAATTCTCCTAAAATCTTTTTCATTTAATATGTATGCGAAATATAGCCTTTTTCATATTTCCAAATAAATTTGTTCGTATATTCCGGTGCCAGTCCTTTATTTCACCATTTTAGTACTGACAGTACTTTGGCCCTGAAAGGGTTAAAAGATGTTAATGATAAATTAATTACTCATGTGGCTGGAAAAGAACATAGCATTGATCGAAAAACTTTACGAAGGTATGTAGACAAATTTCAGCATGATGAAGGGTGTAATGAAACCAAACTATGTGACAACTAGAGTTGACGGATCGAATGTCACAAAAATAGGACAATGGCTACTAAATCCGGACATAATAATGCATGAAACCCTGAGAAAACGGAACCTGTCTCTAGCGGAACACTGTCTGAAATGTTAAAGTTTCATTATACTTGCTCAGACAAAATCCTGTTTAAAACAAAAAATTTCTCCTCTGATTTTCGATTGCGTCTAAACAGGTTTGTTTAAACATCATATTTTCAAAAATATTTTTTTATAATAATTAAAGCATGTAGCACAGTTATTTAGCTATTTTTATTTCTCTTCACAAATATTTCAATATATAAAACAAAGTGGGTCAAGCCTCCCATATAGTGGGTCAACCCTCCCATATGTGGGGAGCGTTGACCCATTATTTTCTCATGATTAAAATCAATCATTTTTCACATTTCCTATACATTACACTTATGCAGCAATTTTATTTTGATAGCTCATTGTATAACGAATAAATGATATATGAAACTTTATTCTACGTTCAATATTTAAAAAATTAAATATCATTTTGTAAAAAGTGGGTCAACCCTCCCTAGTCTCCCCTAAACAGACAATATTAAAAAAGTTGAAATATCATGAAACTTATCAATGACACATACATGTTGGTTAATACAGATAATTTTCTTTTATTAGAAGTGAATTTTCTATTGTCCTTTTTAACTTTTGTATAGTTACTTACCAAGATATTTGAAATTCCTGACAAACACAACCTAAATATATATATACGAAAGTTGGTTTCCACATTCGTATTTACTTATGAAATCCAGGCCTAAAACTTCATTTTTTTTTTCTGTAATGAGTTGTATAATAAGTGTTTTGGGATCTGGAATTTTATGAAAGTACTTCCATAACTCTGATTAATTAGTTTTTGAAAAATTGGAAAGACATTTACAATTAAAAATAATAAAATTTCCTGGGGCCATTTTACAGTGTTGCCAGATTGGGTACTTTTTTTGAAATAGAAATATTCGGCCTATTCAAAAATAGATTAAAACGTCTGAAAAAGAAGTCTAATTATACTATTTTAAAAAAGTGGTGACAGTCAAATAATCTGAATTAAAAAAGTCCCCAATCTGGCAACACCGATTTTAATTGACGTCTGTCTGACAACATGGAGTATTTATACACTTTATTCGGATTTTTATCTTTGACTAATGTGATAATGCACTCACAGCATTTAAATTTGTGTGAAATTTTATATCCAATGTAACTAACTATAAAAGTCAATATATAGACATAGTTTATCATGGTATATCATCACTGCTATTAAAACACATCGTAAAAGAAATCTGGCATGTTTAATTCTTCAATTTCATCAACAGTTGTATTTGGGTTGTAGCTGGGAGTGTAAGCTAATTAAACTCAAAATTTTTAACTTTCTTTCTGCTTCAGTGATTTGCATACAGTAAATATTGCCCAAAGCGGGACTCATCATTTTGAAATTTCCCAAAAGTATGAATCGTAAATTAGTCGTTTCAAACATATATTTAATAATTTCAATCAAATTATTTGTGGTAAATTTCAATTCAAAGAATGTTTCCTTTGACAGAAGTCCTCCTTTACTGAGAACATCCGTTTGTTTTTATCTCATCTCCCTTGAATGTATGCATTTTATTCCGTTCACTTAACCATTCTCTGGATTTAATAATATACAAAAAAAAAAAAAAAAAAGCAATTTAACAAATTACAACGACCATTTGGAAAATGATTTTTTCGAAGACTAAAATTTAAGACATAAAAAATCGCACGGAGTTGATCTTTCATTACGTACGCCATGAATTAAACATTAACATTCATGGATCCATCATGAACAAATTTTAAAAGAAATTTCAGTTTTACAATTTTCGGTACTGTAAATTTTTAAACTTCTACGGAGCTGGTCATACATTACGTACGTCATGGATTAAACATTAATATTCGTGGACCAATTTTAAATGAAATTTCATACATTAAGTACACCATGGATTAAACATTAATATTCCTGGACCCATTTTAAATGAAATTTCATTCTTAAACTTCTAATCATCCCACAATATTACTTTTTACACCGTCGTATAGAGAAAAAAAATGTACTTTTAAAT
This sequence comes from Maratus speciosus, assembly GCA_963932465.1. Taxonomy (NCBI): domain Eukaryota; kingdom Metazoa; phylum Arthropoda; class Arachnida; order Araneae; family Salticidae; genus Maratus; species Maratus speciosus. Next base: position 483,461,633 of record OZ010797.1, read on the forward strand.
GCAATTTGCTTGAAAGCTGTATCTCAATTTGTTTCTAAGTTATTATTTTTTTTTTGTAGTTTTTATTACTTTTTTGTCATAGTGGCAACAGAAGTATCCATCTCTGTTGAAAGTAAAGGGAAAATATAGATTACTGTATAGACCAATCAGAAAATGAATAAAATGCGGATTCAAATAATAAAACGCTTGAGATATGTTTTTGATTTCCTACCCTGACAGAGGACAATAAACATTTTCCCAAATGGTTAAAACATCATCTTTTGAAGATTTTATTGGATTTGATAGACTATCATTTAAGTTTACGCCTTTCATAGGATCTGACAGAAAATTAAATTCAATTATCCTTTACATTGTCAATTCGGCAATGTTGTAACCGCATTTAGGAAATGTAGGGGGCATTATAAAATGAACGATGTGTATTTGATTAAGGATTTTTTTTAAAGAAAATGTTTTAAATGCAGAGAAATATTTCGAGTTTTGTTCCTGAAGTTCGAATGTCTCATTATATAGCATTTATTTACGATTCTTTTATTACGATTATAAGTGTAATAACTTTGTCGCATTTGTGGGCCATCACAGTTAGGCACATTGACCTTATAACTAAAATTATAGTTATAATATGGACCTCTAGGAAATTATGGAAATATGGAAAATATAGAGAAATATGGAAAATGTAGAGAAATATGGAAATTATAATATAGACCTCTAGGTGTACAACTATAGCTTAAAAACGAAATTTACTTGAGATATACAAAGCATTCATTTAATTTACTTGAGATACAAAAGAAGAAACTATTGATCATTACACTCTTAAAATCACACCAGGGATTTGATTTTCCTCTATGTAAAACTGTAAGTATGTTAATATTATAACAACTATAGAAATTCTGTTTCGCGATGGCCCCGTTTGAACGATACAACTTGTCTCGTGTCGAACGGTTTTGTCAGATTGTCTGCTCAGTGTGTGATCTGCCTAAGGCGGAAGAACCACATTCCCACCCAAACCCCCACCCAATCCCAATTTTCTTGAGAATGTTGCCGTCGGCTGCAATGAAACATGTCGAATGTGAATAAATAAAGGGGGTTTTTTGCCTGACTGCCAAGAAGGGTTATGTGTTTCATGCGTATCTAGCTATGTGCATTTCTTTATACCCTCGAAACATCCCAACGGCTGGAAGGATTTTAATGAATCAGGTCACTATCGATTCGTCTTAACCGCCCGATGGTTATAGGCAAGGTTTTGTTTTTATAAATTCAAAATGGCAGCCGTAAAATACAAAATGGCAGTAGAAACGAAAACTTTTTTTACGCACCATATTGAGTGGCCTATCATTGGATACATCTTTCAAAATGAAGACGATGTTTCATTGACTATTTTAGAGTCAGAGGCTCCGTTTAAATATTACACAACCTGGAAGTTGTGTAGGTAGGATCTCTAGCTTTTCTGCAACTATAACCTTCATGGACATCAAAACAGTGTCGATAGAAACTAACAATTAAACACAATTTAAAAATCATCAATACAAGTAAATAAAAAAATAGGTAAGTAATATAAAAAATAGTTTCACACTGATGAGAAATAATTAATTAGTTCGCTTTTTACGCAGTCGAGATTTTTGACTTTTTAAATTTAATTCCCTTTATTGACTTTTAAATTTATTTTTATAACTTATAGCAAATATTAAATACGTTAATAATTTAATTGTTATATCTCTCTTTCAAATGTTGTGCAAGCCTACTAAAGGTGCTGTTTCTCTTGGAGATTATTAAAAATCTTACAAGGCAATTACTGTTAGGAAATAGTGGTATTCAAAAATGGTTGCCATGTTTGAGATCTGTATATGAAATCATGCATGCTTTCACCGCCTCACTGCCTAGAATAACGAAGGACTAGGACACTGGTATAGAAAGTGTTTGTTTATCCCGCCTTCGGCTGGAATTATTGATATCAGATCACATGCCGACTTAGCCGACCGAAACAGACAAGAACAGCGGGAAAATAAATGAAAACACTCCTACTAACTCTGCAACAGATTATCGTAGAAGAAATTTTCTGTTACCAAACGATTGGAAATAAAGTCTACTTTTAAATGATGCGTATAAAATTTGTTTAAATTGCCATATACATATCAAAACTAGCCAAACCGTTTTTTTTTCTTTTTTTACCAGCAGCGTTGCCAGTGGGCTACTTTTTTAAATTCAGATTTCTTAATTGGCATCACTTTTCTGAAATGGTAAAATTCCCCATTCTTCTCGCCTTAATTAATGTGTAATAAGGCGAATTTTTCTATTTCAAAAAAGTTTTGCCAATCAAGAAATCTGAATTTAAAATGAAGTAATCCACTGGTAAGACTGTTTAATAGCAACACCCAATTTCGACAAAATATCTTAAGTCTTCGGTTCAAACTGTGTCTAAATACCAAATTTCAAGTCATTTGGACAAAAGGTTTTGAACTATAAACATTAAGAAAATAAAAGCTTCGAATATTAAATTAAATTTTCATGTTTTTATTAATATTTCTTGAAGTTATAATCATAATGCGCTAATTTTTTGTATGGTTATAATAATAGAAAACCCAAATATATATACATTGAATATCTAATTGTTATGACTTTATAATATGAATTATGAAATAAAAATTCTAAAAAATTATGAATTGCAACTTACAATTTTTTGATGGATTTGCATTTATTATGTTCTGCTTTATGAGCATGAAAAAAAAAATCCAAGTAATTTTCAAATTATTCTTAAATAACATCAAGATGCTTGTTTAAGGTCTATGATGTGTAGAAAAGCATAATTTGAAAAATATTTTATTCATTTTATTGAAATACCTGCGCTGGGATTACGGTGCCTCGTTTAAGATCAACTTAGAAATAAGTCTGTCTTGTAAACAAAGCGTAAACCGTATTACAGCGCCTCGGGATATTACGCTAACCTGAAAGCTAACTTAAAATGAAGCGTAAGTAAATACGCTCGCAACCACAAAACCAACAAAATATTAAAAGAATAAAAACGAACAAACAAAATATTAAAAGATTAAAAACGAACCAACAAAATGTTAAAAAAATAAAAACACACCAACAAAATATTTAAAAAATTAGAAATGTCGAATGGCAAATTTGCTTGTTAACTGGCATTAACGAGTTGATTTCAAAACTTCGAGTGCAATAGCACCGGTATTAATGAGCTAATTTAAAAATTTCAAATAAAATGATAGAATAAGTTTAATCATATAATTATTACCCTTATTTCAAAGGAGAATAACGAATGTAAAGTTATTCTGATGCCTTTTTAACATAGATTTAGTTTTAGTTCTTCAAAGAAATCGGAATATAAACGAACATATCTGAACATATCTGAACATATGCGAACATATCTGAAAAGATCTAACAAGAAACAACCCCCACCCCCTCAAAAAGAGCGATGTGAATTTTTTTTTTTAATATGCCATTAGCAATTGACTAAGTATTTATTTTCAGACTAAAAACTAATACGTCTGGGTTTTTTTCTACATTGTTTAATTATACAGCTTCATACTATTTTTTATTCTAAATTTTGCATTTGCCAAATATTTTTCAGATTCTGTCAATAAATTTAGGTAATAGTTTTTTAAATAAATTGAAAATCTGAGAAAAAGCATTATAAAACCGGTATAAAATTCCAATTCATAATTACCATGGTTCGTACAGGTACCGTTATTTTTCTAGGAAAAACTACCAGAATATTTTTATAGAAAAAGAAATTAGGTTGAACGCGCAAAATTTCGCCTTCTTTTAAGAAGAAATTTTCTATAAGAAAATGCTGGTGCCGAAAAATTTTCTGGTCAGAAAAATACAAGGAGGCGTACGAACTATGATTACATATTCCAAAACTATTTTAATTACTGATACCTTATATTTTTTTAATCGAATAATTTAACGTTTGTAAACATAATAAAATGAACATTGAAGAGGATTTTACAGTGTATAACAAAAATCCGAAACATATTAAGTGAATAAAATGGTCATATTGGCGTCAAATAATGCATTAGTAGAAGACATTTATTTATTCTGTAGCATTTCAACAATCGAGTACCGAATTTCAATTTGGATACAGTCCCTAAAATATGCTCATTTTAAAACAATTAATTTCTCTGAAACTAATCCTACGAATTTAATGAAAAGTTGTACTTGGGTTAATTGAAACACGTAAAATTTCTTGACGGAGTCAAAATTGGGTGCTGCTATTGCAAAAAGAAAATTTGGGTTTGTTTTTATATGTAGGTGGCTCCCTAAGCTACCTTTATATATTTCGTTTAAAATTAAAGTTTAATTCCAATTGTTAGGTACCAGTACTTTTTTCTACGTTAATTTGTTGCAGAGTTAGTAGGGGGTTATTACTTTTTTTTATTTCCACGAGTGTATTTTTCTTTGCTAGCTTTTTTGTCGATTGGTTTGTCTGAGATAGTGTGATCTGACGTCATAACCCCTACCTAAGATACTGCTCTAACAAACAAGAACCTCCTCGACCGGTACTAAAGTCAGCCGTGATACAATGAGTAGTTACTTCAGTTTGAATTAGTGTGTAGTTAGTTCAATAAAGGAAATTCTTGCATTGTTATGTGAATGATTTATGCCTCACGAGCAGTTTTGAAAAATTAGCGCATTTTTTATTCCACATATTTATCAGAATTTTCGTACAGGAATCTTTTTTTAACAGTTTCCAACAAAGTTGAAAAGTGTTTATGACTTCGGTTTGTCTGTCCGTCCGGCCGTCTGTCCGTCTGTACGCGCTCTAACTCCCGTAAATATACTCGGATACTGAAATATTTGGATGTTAATGACCTCTACCCTATTTCAAGTGACGTTTGTAGCATGTTTAGTTCATTTATAGGGGCAGTCAACAGTTTTCCGTTACATTACGGCCTATGGGAAAAAATCGCTTAAAATGATTTTTAATGATGTTACATGCTTTCAAACATTATAAAATTGATATGCATTTATCAAGTGCATTAAAATGGGCTTTTTCTGTGGAATATGCGACGCAAAAAATAGTTATTATTCATTTACAGGGCCACGCAAGCATCACCATTAACACATTCATGACGGGAAACGAGGATTCTCGTTTTATTTAAAAAAATATCACTGAATAAGAGCGTGGCTTCTACATTGCAGAAAATGCATTTATATCCTGTTGTCCATATTTTTTTTAGATTGTAAGACATTTTATATTAAATTCGTACACTGGAGATATTTACCGATGCATAAACTTGGTAAACCTATCTAGAACACCAATTTACAAAAGACTTTCAGAACAGGGAGGAGCTTCTACTGATTTAGAATTCAGATTTTAAAAAAATTGCCCGTCGGCAGTGTGCTTAAAAATCATGGATGCAATTTTATCGGATGAAGAAAATGGAATTTTGCTAAAGACGATGATCGTACTACTAATTTGCAGAGAAAAATCATAGGCAATTTGAGAAAGTTAAACTGTTCTGGAAATACGGACGACGAAGCAGTGCAAAAATGGATGAACAGAGATTCTAAATTGCATTATTAAGAAATTTTAAGTGACAATGGCATTTTGCCGCGTGTCACTTGTGGTTCAGAAGAAACAAGGAGTTTCGAAAAATGTCCTCAAAGTGATGAAGAAAATCTTGTAACTCATCAAAAATTAAGTCCCGATGACGCATTAGTACTCGCGTTTTCTCAATTTCTCGATATTGTTCTTTACCACGATACATTTTTAGACGTTTTGCACATTCTTTTCTTTTCTTGTTTTCCCTTTTTCTTTTTGTTTTTGGCATACTTTATTTGAAAGAAAATCGTTGCATTTAAATGCAGCACTTTGTAAATAAACACTCGTCGCGAAGAAGTTAATTAAATTAAAATTAATGTTTAAAACAAGATTTAGCTAATATTTTCCGTTTATAATGGAACTCTGGAATTAATACATCAGCCGAACTCCAATGATTTTAAATATATTCATAAGAATAGTAAACATGTAAGCAAGACACGCAGTGTTGGCAGACAGTCGAAAGAATTACAAAAAATTCCCCAAAAGTACAAAAAAGTTCCCTAAATCAATGTTCCTTTACAAAAAAGTCGCCAACTCAGTTTCGACTACAAAACAAATTAAAGACTTAATTAAATTTTTAATTTACCACTGTAAGTATTGTTTAACTAAGCTCAAAAGTTTCCCTCAAATCAAAACATTTCCTAATAAATTTATCCCATTTACCAAAAAAAAAAAAAAAAAACAGACGAATTAAGAAAAGATAAATAGATATTAGAGATAGACAAATGGTAAATTGGAACTTAGAAAACATGTAAACTGTAAACGACAATTACGAAAATGATAATTGACAAATAAAAATAAATAAAATCCCATCCGAATCGACAAATCGATTTCCCGTGTTCTCAGATAACTTTAAATTCAACCTTAAATAATGAAAAAAAAAATTACACAAAAATTTAGATACTTCCCAGAACGGGGCAAAATACAAAATCCCTAATCTGGCAACGCTGCACCCTCGTCAGTAGATCAAATATTCAGTTACTTCGAGAATTTAATAAAGGCTCCCAGAAACGCCGCCTTCTACCTTGATTAGGACAACGTGAACCGGAAAACGGAGGTCAACCGTTTTTTCAATAACACTTAAACATTAGTTTAAAATTTTACTGGTGCTAGTTAATATCATTTTTAACAATTTCCAACATAGTTGAAAGGTGTTTGTAAATTCGATATGTCTGTCCGTCTGTTTGTCTGTCAGTGCTGAAAGACATTATATGGCAGAAAACAGAAGCCTTTTTTGTCACTGATGTACTGTTTCATGATGTTTCATTTATGTTAACCCTCTAATTCCCTGGGTATATTGCATAACTCAGAGAATCGGAATTCACCCCAGAAAATCTAAATAGCAAATTTCGGTTTATTTAATAACAAAATGTCTACCCTTAATTAAAGGAATTTTCTATTTTAAATTTTTGGTGCGAATATGCATTATCTAAAAAAAAAAAAAAAAAAAAAAAAAAAAAAAAAAAAAAAAACTAAATCGGGTACACTGATGGTAGCAAAAATGCTACCATGAACATTAGAGGGTTGACATCAATTGTACTCCATACTGGAAAGTAGTGTTGGGCATAATGAGTTCTAAATTATGTGGAAAAATACGTACTATCTAAATGTTTTAATAAGAAATTAAAGCGCACATAGCATGCACAATACATAATTTGTATCACAATAAAATACGTTGTGTGATTTCTAATTGTGAGGCAGCCGTGTTTGTAGAGAAATCCCCTAAATTGTACCAGCACTGAAATATATCATTTGGAAAGAAACAGAAGCCCTGGTCGCAGATGTACTATTTTATACAGTTTCATTGTTGTTTATATCGATGGTTCTCAGTATTCGAATGTGGTTTTGTGCACAATGAGTACTTCCAGCTGTAATTTATGCGGAAAAATACATATTATCTCAAAATTACTTAATTTTAATGTATTATCTGCAGATCAGTTTGAATATAGCTTACACAATACAGAGGTAGGATCAAGCTAAAATATGTAGTGTGATTTTTATTTGTAAGGCTACATAAATCACGTGTTTATTAAAAAATATCCAATTTTTACCATCGCTGAAAGGCGTAGTATATAAAGAAACAGAAATGTTTGTTGGTGATGTGCTGTTTTCTGCTGTTCCATTTTTGTTTACAACGATTGTACTCAGTACTTGAATGTAGTGTTGGACATAGTGGGTACTTGCAGATATAAACAATGCTGAAACACTTCAAAACAACTTTTCTCTATTTTAGTAACAGATATCTATTATGAAGTTTTTGAACTACCGCTTTTTCCTGTGCATAATCGTACCAAAATTCCAGATTAGCCATTTCATTACAAGTATTTCCGTACGTTATCTTTCACCGTATATAGTTGTAGAAATTCATAAGGAATTCATCGTTTTAAAAATAAAACTATACGAAAATAGTGGTTCTCAAACATAAATAAGTGTTTACAGTACATATACATTTAACGTCTGAATTTAAAAACCATTAAAACATCAAATAAAATAAACTAAGACAGATTTGAGCACAGTTAAAAAATGAAATTTATAAAGACAATAAAAAACAATTAAAAGTACAATATGTAAACGTTTCGCCAAGCGACACGCAAGGCATCATCAGTACAAAAATATCCATTGCATTTCAAACGTCAGAACAAATCAAGAACAGTTACAGTTAGCTATTTTAAAAACAAACAATATTCGCTAGGGACAGAACGAGCATCATTCAAAGCATGCGACCGCAATTCAGTGAACCAAGCCTCAAGGAGCAATCTACCATGGTAGTTGTTGCAACCAGATTTCAAAATACTGGCGTTCGCAATGAGCGGAATGTGATTCGTTTGAAGTGACAATTTTTGACAATTTTTGAATTCAAATTATCAAATCATCTGGTGCTTTAAAAAAGAGTAATTTGAATCAAAAATTGTCCAGCATTCACTTCAAACGAATCACATTCCGCTCATTGCGAACGCCAGTATTTTGAAATCTGGTTGCAACAACTACCATGGTAGATTGCTCCTTGAGGCTTGGTTCACTGAATTGCGGTCGCATGCTTTGAATGATGCTCGTTCTGTCCCTAGCGAATATTGTTTGTTTTTAAAATAGCTAACTGTAACTGTTCTTGATTTGTTCTGACGTTTGAAATGCAATGGATATTTTTTGTACTGATGATGCCTTGCGTGTCGCTTGGCGAAACGTTTAGATATTGTATTTTTAATTGTTTTTTATTGTCTTTATAAATTTTATTTTTTAACTGTGCTCAAGTCTGTCTTAGTTTATTTTATTTGGTGTTTTAATAAATAAGTGTTGTTTCTGCTGAATTTTTAGAACAACTTATGTGCCGGAAAATATGGTAATTAAAGTTTTGCATGTCTTACAAAATCCAGCATCGCGTTAACGATTAATCTGCAAATCTCAAGTCTCTTCAACCCTTTGATTTTTTTTATTGCATTTTACTTTTGCTCCGGACATTTGAAACAACGAAGTTAAGAATAAAGAGAAGTGTAGAGTCTACATGTTGCGAGTGAAGTAACTGAGAAGATTGTGACAAAATGGCGGATGATTTTTTATATCAGATCATCAGTTTCTGATTACCGCCAGGGTTGCTAGTTTGGCCTCCAATTGTAATGCGAAATTTTCAATTCATACAGGAAATTTCGAACGAAAGTTTTTTTCACTTTATGTGATCGCTAAATGTCTCTTATTACATAAATCTCTATAATAATAGCCTAAGTCATGTGACTGTCATCAATAGTTCCGGGCTGACCGCTTCACTTTTTATATGCTAGGTGACCCTTTTTTCCATTTTTAGCCCCGGTACGGTATGCTATTTCTTTCTCCCAGCTTATTTTGTGTCCAAAAAATAACGTTAGCTTACAGACGCTAGCAATAAGCAAAGTAGATGTATCATTGTACAATTAAATGCTCTATAGCATTTTTTTAAAATTTCTAAACATCGCACATTGTCAGTTTTTATACCATCGTATTGGGAAAAAAAGACCTTTTTTATGCAATTTGTTTTAAAACAGCATCTCTATTTGTTTTTGAAATATTAATTTTTTTGTAGTTTTTAGCGACATTTGTTTCATTTTGGCAACTCAAGTACGCCATTTCTGTAGAAAGTAAAGAAAAAATTGCTGAAAAATAGCAATTATATCTTTTTGCTGCTATTTTCTCATAAAATGGAAAAAAAAATTAATTAAAAAAATTAAATTGAAAAAAAAATAATTAAAAAAATTAAATTGAAAAAAAAAAATTAATTAAAATACGTGCTACTTTGAGAAAAATATAAATGAAGGATTTATGATAAAACAGGGAGCTATTATAAACTATATTTAGTTTTAAGTTTCTATATTAATGCAAATGACGTCATTTTACATAAAATAAAAGCGTGTGCTTTGTCTTAAAACTGAAATATGTTTTGCAGTAGAGTCCCGATTATCCGAGTCACGCTTAACCGAGTTATTTTCTTCTGATGGACTGGTGTCTTCTATTATTATGAAACAGCCGTTATAAATGAAGCGTTAGGTGAAGATAAAAGAGCTGCCGTAAAAAGTTAGAACTCTGATTTTCTGGTCAGAATGGAAAAAAAATGGCCATAATTTCATTTATAATGGCTGTTTCATAATAATAGAAGTCACCAGTCCACCAGAAGAAAATGAAGTAATGGAAATGCCGGGGCGACACTAAATTCTGAAAAAGCAGAATTCCTGTTCTCTAGTTTATTTTTCGCGTGGTAAATTAAAACTTGAAATTAAAAGTCATGGTTTTTGGTATTATTTATTATTTTTCTTTTATTTTTCTTAAAAAAGGGAACGAAGAAATGAAAGTCATGAATTTCAAATTAAAATTATGTATTTTAAATAAAATGAGTGAAATTATTATATTTTAGATGAATTTAATGAAATATGAAAAAATGCGATTGGAAACACAATGTTTGATGATTTATCACTTGCGCCTGGCTAAAAAAAGGTACTGCTCAGTTATACCCTCGACCCATTTCGCCAAATTATATAAATCGCCAAATTATACAAATTGACATAATTTTTATTTTAAATAGCGAAAGAACAAATAAATTAGTATAACATTAATAAAAATACAAATAAAACGTCCAAATAAAATTAACTTGATGACGTAAACACGTGTAACTTGCTTAAAAACAAACGAATATGACATTTACGATCAACCATTATTGATATTTAATCTTATAGTTTGGCGATATATTTTTGATCGACGGGATAACCAAGTAGTACCCATAAAAATACGGAGCTCTTGATTTCTCTACTAGAAACTTCTGATTTGGCGAAGTATTGAGAAAGTAAATTAAATTTTGGATAAAAGTAACATAGTTCAATGGATGGTACTAGATGTGTGCTATAGCACACATCTAACGGATACCAAACTGGTCGCCAAGGGTGGCTAGTCATAAAATACTACTCTTTATTTCTGGTATGAACTCTAAATTTCTGAATGAAATTGGAGGCGAAACTGGCAACCCTGATTACCACCGAAGCCTACTTACACCAGTAATTTTTTAATTGAATATTTTGATTTAATTTAATGGCTTATCCAACCAATATTGCTCTCACAAATACGGTAAAAGTTTCTATTCGTTTTTACTACAGGAAGTTGTCCCGAACATTGTAATCTCTTTCTCTGACAATGACAGGAGGATATGTTTAGCTTGTAACAATATGTCGGAAAGGCAGAGCCCGACTACCGCCAAAGTAAACTTCCACCGGTGAAAATAAATAATTGTTTTTGGTCATAATTATGACTAAAATTGTGCATTACGAAGGCAATGGAATAAGAAGAAAATTCCTATTCAAAGTTGCTGGTAGAAGATGTTTGAAACAACAGATAATTGATAACCATTCTCATAATGTTACTTGAATTGAACAATCACTGTTTGGGACATTGTGCATTAGTAACTCGTGAATGTCTCTCTCTCTATAATAAACAAAAAAGAAAAATCAGGCGTCAAGCATAGATAAAACTCATTTCATATGCCGAAGTCTTTATACCAATTATTGACAGTTTTAAAATAGTGCTATTAATATCATTTCCATTCGTTTGAAAGAAGTGTATGTACACATAAATATGAAAAAAAGAAAACGAAAACTTTTGTTTAATCTAAATCACATTTAAAATGATACATTTAAAACATTCTATTTAAAATAATTTTCTTATAGCGTACATTTAAAATTCCGGGAAGCAGCGACATTGTTTACTTAGACATTTTATGCTAATTTATTTTCACATGTGTAATTGATCTTAATTAATCAATCACGAAAACAGCCGTTAGCTGTCGCAACAGTAGTTGATTCTTAAAATCACCCAGTCAAAGGAAAATGAATAGAAACCGAAATACAGAAAAACACTACTGGTCGTTGTCATTTAACGCGGATTTTTTTTTTTTTCATCGCGGAGTAATTCTGTTTGTAAAACGATGAAATGATAGACTGACACCAGAATTTAGAAACGAATTTAACAGAGTGTCAACTGGTATCGAAGTATAAAAAAGTATAAAGGTCACTCCTAGTTAATGAGTTGAAAAGGGGACCAGGTAAGCAAAATACCACTAAAAAATCAATTTTTACTTTTTATATCATTAAATAGTTTAAACTTTTATCTTTCCAACGATGTGTCACACATGTTTATACATAAAAAAATAAGTGTTGAAATTAATCATTCTTTCTAAGAATACTTCACAGCTTTTTGGCCATTTAAATGTTTAATTGACTTTTTCTGAAAACTTGGATTTTTCATGTTTATGTTCCTTTTTTTCAATATCTATTAAACTTAACAACTCAGATTTTTATTTAATACTTATATTATGATATACTGTATACTTTAACACAGGGATTGAATGATTTGTTGAGAATTATTTATTTTAGGCAATGAAATCTTACCAAAAATGCTAATTTAAAAATGACTTTCAATAAATAATTAATAATTAATTTTGAGTTTCACTTAGCAAGAAAATGGTCTGTTAAAATACGTACGCCATGTTATTTTAACTACTCTAAAAAAATCCAGCCCTCTATTTTTCCCCATTTCTGAGGAAAAGGTACATGAAGCTGGTGAATTTAAGACGGCGGAGATAGGGCTTTCCCGGTCCCATTAAGAAGACATCATTAATTTCTAACAAAAATAGCAACAGAGCCCTAATATTCTGCAGTACTAAAACCGTAGCTTACACCCCACCCTCCCCCGTCATCACTCTAATCCGCATATTTATATTTCGTACATTATTTGCAAAGTTTAAAGCATCTTTTTTTTCTTTAGCAAAATAAAAATGAAAAATATATCTACCTGCATATACTTAATTGTCAACAATTCTACTTTTTAGTTTATCACTCCTTCTTAATAGAAATCTTTGCCTAATTTTAATGTTAATTAATCGCAGAATTCTGCAATTAAATAAGTTAAGGATTATGATTCGGAAATAGTATTAACACCAAAAAGGAATTGTTCTCTGCTATATATATATATATATATATATATATATATATATATATATAATGAACAATTAGCAAAACCATTAATAAGAAAAATTTTCTGAAAATCTTACTTCCATCTACGTGTGCAATACACTACGTCACATATAAGTGTTTTGATAGAAAAGAATGCAGAAACTTGAAGAAGGGGAGAAAGGAAAGGGTAATTTAGGCTTCCGTGTTTAGTAATCGCTGTTGAACTGGGCTCCGGAGCCCTGTATTTATGAGCTCCGTTGAATTCAGATCAATACTTAAATATTTACTAAAAACAGAGAAATACCGGAGCTCAACTCCGGCGCAAATTAAGCCCTGGTTGGCATGTCAAATGCACGAGAAAATATTTATTTTACATTTACTTTCAGTGCAATGTACAATTCATTAAAAATCTGTTTAAGTTTCTTGGATAACTCAATTTATAAGTACTGACGTACTTTCGAATATTACCATACAGTGTTGCCAACAGGTTACTTTTTTTAAAATTATGATTTCTTAATTGGTACCACTTTTTTGAAATCGTAAAAATTTCTTTAGTTAATGACATATTAATTTGTGCGGAAACAAGAGGAATTTTATTATTTCAAACTAGAGAGCTGTGCCCCCTACGAGCTACGCTCGTCAACCCCCGTTCAGACACCGCAGACTCTAACAGCACGCTAATTTTATCGGCTTTAAAAAGATTTCGGAAAATTGAATTATAATTTGAATCTGACAATTATAATCAGACGTAATTTTCACCAAACTTTTCTTTCTCTTCTTAATATTCATGTAAAACTACTTTTGTTAGAAATGAAATATTATGATCATCTTAAAACATCAAATAATTGTCTCGCGCAATTTTTAAATTTAAACTGTTTTGCAATATTATTTTTTGTTCATTTTACGTAATAAGTGTAATGTGACGTAAATGTGACGCAAATTCTCCTATTTAAGACTTGTAACGCATGTTAATGAATTTATTATTTTACAATATTCTTTCTCTTTTAAAATTCACGTGTAAGTATAGTTTTTATGACGTAATTTTCAATGAGTTCATGATTTTTATATTTTCTGTTTATAATAGTCACGTGTAAAATAAATTTTTAATTTGAAGCAAACATTACTGTTTACGCTGTTTATACAGTTGGCAAAAGTTTAAATTAATACAATTTTCTAAATTTTGTAAAAGATAATCTCTGGAAATGCTGAAAATTTGAATTTAAAATAGAAATAAAACCTCAAAAAATGAGTCAAATTAAAATACTAAACGCAGTCTGCACACCGGGAAATTCTGACGCTTAACATGATCTAAAAATGATTAAATTCCTATGTATAGTTTTTGCTCCTATAAAACTTTTTTAATGGAACGATTTTGTCCAACTTTGGCATTAAATATCCCTTAATATAATTCTTCGATTTGAAAACTGTCTGCATCAGCGTGTTTATCAAACATTTTTCTATAATACTACCGATTTTCATATTTTTGTATGCAACAGTTTTTTTTTAATATTAACGAAGAAAGGCCATGATTAAGCAATCAAATTGGATGCCGATCTGACGGGAATATCTACGCAGATTTTCATTGGTCCATTTCCAAATCAAAACTTTTTTTTTTTATATATAGAAGGAAAAGTGATGTCAATCACCAAACCCAACTAAAAAAAAGAAAAAAAAAGAATAGTCTACCAGCAACAACGCACGGCAAACACTTCTCCCCTTTCACGTTCAATTTAAAGGCATCTAAAGAAGGTACCCTTTTTACAAGATTTTATGTATAAAAACATCAGGAAACGATTTTAAATTTTCCTCTTTTCACAATCAAAATATAACATTAAAAGTTTTGTGGTGGGAACTAATATTTTCGGTTTTAAGAAGAATATATGACCTGTTTACTTCGTACTTTGCACTTAAATTACATTTTGTAATTTATAATTAATTAATATTTGTTACAAATATGTAGCTATTTTGGAATTTGCTTATCTACCGTTTTTATATATGAAAGTAAAGTTTATTACTTAGAATTCGAGGGTACTGAAAGAGAAGAAAAACAAGAAACTAAATTTTTCTGGATGAAACGTGGATGAAAATTATGTTATACTTCCTAAATCCCAAATTAGTTGCGACATTTAGGTCGAAAATTTTGTCCCAAATTAGTTGCTACATTTCAAGTGGGTGGAGTCATAAATAACTTCCGATGCAGTTTAGTAGATCGACACCATTTTGCAAGGACTTTACCACCAGTATACCATAAAGATAATTTTCTTCCTAAAGAATTAACGATCCATTAGCTAGAAGGTAGTTTTATGCGATTACTGGTAGAAGAATCCTTATAAAATGGGGCGTGATTTAAGAGCGTGTATACCCTGGATTTTTTAAATTAATTTGGTACTTATTTAAAGAGAGACGGAGGGGATGCGTGGCAAGTAAATATTGCTGATTGATAGCATAGCACTCTGAAATCTCAGAAAAATGTTCAAACAAAATCATAAAATCATCAGCATCAATAATCAAATGTAGCAACTAATTTTGGACAGAGAGAATATATAATTTCTGAGGTCGATATCCTTTTTTTCTCAGCACGCACTAAAGGCACAGGGATGAATGCGGTATTTTTCGGAAGGTTCTGCAAGCGGCTTTTAATTAATCATACTTATACATCGTTAAAATGCCTTGATTCACTTCAAAAGAGTTGCATCTTATTTAAAAAATATATCAAAAAATAATCTCAAAGATTGCAGTGAGACAATCTCTCACGGATCTACTGCTTTTTATTATTATTATTATTTGCAATCCTAACATATTTTTTAAAATTAATGTGTTTTTTTAGAATGTAAAAATAATACAAAATACAAAATAATAAATAATACAAAAAATCGCATTTTTATGAAAACCAGCAATAATGCTTTTGAAATAAAATTTTGAAATGTATTATTTTCATAGTGGTCTTGCGTCAGGACCCGGGGGTGGTCAACTGTGGCACGCCAGATGCCACTGAAATTTTACAGAAAAAGTTGGCTTCTTGAATCGCAGAGATTTGATGATTAGATAAGGCGATGATTACTGTGAAATTTTAGTGATGTCGAGTTTGCCACTGTTAGCCACCTCTGATTTAAACCCTTCGCGATTAGAGCATTTCGCTTAATTCTTAATCTTTTACCACCGGTTTTTCAAAACAGAAAATTTTCTCTAATTGAATCGCGAAAATGCTCTGATTAAATAAGGTAAACGTTCCAATAAAAAATAACTGGTGGCAGTAATAAAGGATTCTGAGTACTTTAAGCGGCAGTTATACCGGTCGCTCGTCCTCAAGGACTTCACAAACGAAGAAATCGCCAAAGATAGCTATTTGTGAAAAGCCTTTTTCAATCTCTTCGTTTCAGTGGTTCAAGCGCGAAATTCTAATTGGTCTTAAATTTATTTATATTTTATTGCTTTAGTTTTTAATTTCGTTGTAAAACATAAGCTGGAAACAAATGATGAACTATCTATATTACTTTAAATGCAAACGGATTTATCTTTCGCAATCGTCTGCAAACGATAGCGATAGATTTTTAAAAAAATCGCGAAGCGAATTCGTCGTTTCACGAATTCGTAAAAAAAAAAGCTTGAAGAAACTTCTAGTGTTAAAAGAATCTTAATTGCATATTATATAAATCGTTTTTTTTTTCTTCTTTTTTGTCGAAATTGAGTCCAGATGGGCCGGATTTCATTGATTTTTACTTGCCCGGGACGTGAACTGCAAAAAGATAAACGTTCATGGCGAACGTTTTAGGGTCTTGGGGTCCGGGACGGAAATTTCGACCCATGCAGATCTCTAACTTGGGTAATGCGAAAACTGCAAATTTCTGCTAATTTTGCAAGCCAAGGAACCCGAAACAGTATTGTAATATAAACGCTTTTCCCTTTTTTTGCTTCAGATTCTTCAGGTCTGTAGAACCAAAAGTAAAGTTACAATATTAAATCACCGTACCCTTTAATTCCATGTGCGCAAGATTCCAAATAATTTGAAACTGTTATTCTTTTTTCAGAATCGGCCGAACCTAATATAACGATAAAATAGCTATTTTCGGATATTTCAGGCATGCAGAATCATAAATAAAGCTGAAATTGAAAAATTAATGCGGGAAACATAAAATTTTCACTTTTTTCGAATCCGCAGAACGCGAATTATTTCCGAAATAGTAAAATTTTCATCCTTTTTAGGTGCGTTCGTAATTTTATAAATACGTAGCACCTATAGTAGTCGTTCAGTCCGTCTGTCTGTCCGCATGTAACAGAGCAAAAACTACCCAACCGAATGGTCTGAAATTTTAAATATATGATTGTTACAAAATTTTGTCGAGCCATTTCAAATTTTAAGAAATTCAGATGTATACTTTAATGACAGGGACAGTCAAAAGTTTTTTTTTTACATTACGGCCAATGGGAAAAATTATTGCAAATGAATTTTAATGATGTTACAGCCTGCCGAATGGTCTGAAATTTTAAATATATAATTGTTGCAAAATTTTGTCAAGCCATTTCAAATTTTATGAAAATCGGATGTATAGTTTAATTACAGGGACAGTCAAAAGTTTTCCGTTACATTACAGCCAATGGGAAAAAATTATTGCAAGTGCATTTTAATGATGTTAAAGCCTTCCGAATGGTCTGAAATTTTAAATATATAATTGTTGCAAAATTTTGTCAAGCCATTTCAAATTTTATGAAAATCGGATGTATAGTTTAATTACAGGGACAGTCAAAATTTTTCCGTTACATTACGGCTAATGGGAAAAAAATATTGCAAGTGCATTTTAATGATGTTACAGACTATGCACTTATGAAGCGCAAAAAAATATGCATTCAGTACAATATGGGGGTGCAAAAAATAATTATAAAACTCGTTATAGTACGAACGCACCTCATTTGCCACGTTTGACGAGCAATTTCCAACTTGTTCTTCCTTTCTATCGAAATTTTTCGGGTTTGAACGACACGAAATAACAATAAAATTGTAACAATTTCACTCTTCTTTTCAGAGACCGCGGATCCGAAATATTAAAATTTCTATTTTGTTTTTTCTTTAGATTTTAATAGCTGGATTTTAATCGTTTGCTGGAAGCGAAATTGTAAAATTAATAAAGCGGAAGGTATAATTTTACCCTTTTTTCATTAGAAGCCCTAAGAACAGAATTAATGCCTAAATAGTGAAATTTTTGCTTTATTTATTTATTTGCGTTCTCTCATAATTTTAACCAACAGGCAACACTAGTACAGTGCGTGTAAAAACTTTAAGGACAGCAAAAAAATTTAAACATTTTGATAAATTGAAAATACGACAAGTGAAATGGTAAGTTAATGCTGATCATAAAGTGGAAATACTAATTCGAAAGTCAACTGAACGCATCTGTGTCCTTTTTATTGCGAAAAAAACATAATTATGTGCAAAAAAACGCTTTTTTTGACTGTGTAAAAACTTTAAGGACACTAGTATTTTTTTATAGAAATGTTATATATAATTTTTATTAAGGATCGACCGAAACAGGTTTTTAATGCCGAAACCGAAACCGAATTTCTGAGATCTTCCTATTTTCGGCCGAAAATGAAAACGAATATGTCCAAAAACTTTTTTAAAGTAATTAAATTGTATGTATTAAAGTAATTAATACATACATAAATATATTATTAATTAATTATATGTATTTATTAAATATTCATAATAATTAATTAATTGTGCGTATTTATTAAATATACATAATTATTAATTAACTAGGAGGCTCTGCCCCTGCAAGCTACGCTAACCAACCCCCGTTCAGACACTGTAGAATCTAAAAGCACGCTAATCTGATCGGTTTTAAAAAGATTAGAGAAGATTGAATTATACTGAAAACACCTGTAGCGATCTCCCTGTAAACGGGTTTCCATTCAATTCCCTTTGATTGCAAAAATTTAAGGTAGAATCAGTTGCTTTTAAGACATCCAATGGTTGTTTGCGTGTTTGGTTAACACTAGAACGGCGGCGAGGGGTCATTTTGACCCTTGCCGAATGAATACATTTCGATTCGAACCAGAATTTTTTTTATAATATAAGATTAATATATGCTGCACAAAAATAACTTAAATAAATAAGTTAAATAGTTCTAAATAAAAATTCTGATGTGAAATATTTTTTATAAAACTTGAGCAAAATTTCCCGCCATTCTAGAGTTAAAGAAGATCAGTTAAACATTTGAAAAGAAGCTAAAATAAAATGAATTAAGTAAACAGAGTCTTTGTCTCTCCGTATTTTTTAACAGCGTTATAAAACGATTGACATAATACAATTACTAAAATTTGCTGCTTTAACTCCTTCAAGGGCGGTGGTTCCTTTTTGGACCACTTAATTTTAATTCTTAAATGCCACATTAGCATCAGAATATTGGGATGAAAATTTCCCTTTTATTAAGTAAGTGAACAAAAGCATTTTAGTACTTCGAAATTGGTTTGTAAATTCTGGTTTCAAGGCTAATCACTGATTTCAAGATTTTACGAATAGAAGTACCTTGTCCGTGAAAGGGTTAAACGCATATGAATGTATTTATTATTTTAAAGTTTCCTTTCCCATTCAATATTCACGTGTAAATACAATTTTCAGGCCATAATTTTCAATATTTTCCTGCCTTTAACACGTACTCATTTAATAGTAATTTTAAAGTTTTTTTTTTTTTTTCTGTTTGTAATAATCACGCGAAAATAAATTTTTAATCGTTAGGAAATATTATTCTTTGCGCTGTTTTTAAAATTGAAAACAATCTCTATAATAATAGCCTAAGTATTGTGACTATCATCAGCAGCTCCAGGCGGATCCCTTCGCTTTTTATATTCCAGGCGGCCATTTTGGTACTTTAATGTTAGCCAGCCACAGGTGTGATAAGTCGCCGAATATTATTCTATCCCCATTATTTCGTTTATATTATAATAGTCCAAGTCATGTAACTGCCATAAACAACGGGCTGATTCCTTCGCTTTCCATAAGAAAGGTTTCCATTTTCATTAAAGAATCAAAATTATTTTTTCGAATAAAACTACATAAAAGTTGCCATGATCACAAAGAATTCCTGGTACTTTTATGTTAGCCGGGTGAAAATCTCGCCAATAGCTTTTTTTTTAACTCGCCAGTTAGCATTTTTTTATTTTTCGAGTGGTAAATTAAAACGGTGATAATTGGTTATCCCATCGACCAAAAATCTGTCGCTAAACTATAAGATTAAATGCCAATAATGGTTGATCGTAAATGTCACATTCACTTGACTTTAACCCCTTCGGTACGGGAGCCTTTTATGAAATTTTTAATCTTTTGTCACCGTTTTTTAAAAACGGAAATTTGTGTCTTCTTGAATCCAGAAAGTGCGCTAATTAAATAAGGCAAATTTTACAGTAAAATTTTACTGGTGAGGAAAAACAAGGATTCTGAGCGCTTCATGGTATACGTGTCGCTCGTCCCCAAGGGGGTTAAGGAAGTTACACATGTTCACGCCATCAAGTGATTTTTATTTCGACGTTTTATTTGTATTTTTATTAATGTTATACTAATTTATTTGTTCTTTTGTTATTTAAAATAAAAAAATATGTCAATTTGTATAATTTGGTTATTTATATAATTTGGCGAAATTGGTCGACGGGATAAGTAATAACATTAAAACGTTGCTTTGAAGTGGAAATTAAATCTCATGATTTGTTGCATTGTCACATACGCACCGGGTTTGGCATGATTTTTTTTTTTACGACAATTTGGCGAAAACCTCGTTTTCAAATACCTGTTACATATGTATTTTTAAATTATTTTCTGTTATTTTTAAAATGAAATAACAATAAATAATAAAAAAAATAATTAATAACTATAAAACAAAACAATTTATATCATTTTTTGTAAATAAAAGGAAAATAAATTCAAATAAACATTTATTAATAAATAAGCAACAATAGCCGGGTTACCATGTCAGGCAAAATAACGCCATTTTGTCGCCAATTAGGTACTCCGTTGCGTATATGACATCTGTGTCTAATATTTTTCTTTTCGTTTCGATTAAAAAAAAGAATGAAGTAAAAGCCATTTATTTTAAAGGTTTCAATTTTAAATGAAAGTTTTCTATTAAATAAAATGATAATGAAATACAAATTGAATTCTGAATATAAGTAACATGATGCATTTCTTAGCATACATTTAAGGGAGGCCAAACTCGTCGCCAAATTAATTTAAAATAACCTTTTCTAAAATATGAAAAAATATCTGTTATGATTAAAATTTGAGTTGCCATCATTAGAAAAAAAGTATTTAAAATTAGAAAAAAAAATGATATTTCGAAAACTAATTCTAATTTTAAAATTCTAATACCAGTTTTGAGATCTGTGGATCAATACGGATTTTTGGTGTCAATTTCATCGCAAAGTATTCCATATTTTAGGGGAAATCCCGTGAAACGTAATCAGTTGTTTAATCGGTCGTTTCATAGAATCGTTACATAAATTCGTTTCAATTCGATTCATTAGGATTTTATATATATAGGGTAGATTATACGTGTTGCTCAAATTGTCTCTCTGTGCCTTATATCCAAACCTTTTTTTTTTATATATATAAAATAAATGTAATTAATTCATCAACGACATAGAAAGATTTTCTAATTATACGAATTTCATTTAATTAAAAAATATTTTAGCTTTATGTATGCACACCTCGATTTATCTTTTATAGTGATTTCTGTAAATGATCATCTGTTATACTAGAACTTTCTCAAAGAGTATTCGAAACTCTTCTGCGGTTTCAAACTGAAAATATTCTGTTACAGCTTTATGTCTGCAGCTTTTAATGAGCACGTGAGACAGTTTAGTTATATATACATTGCTTGCTTTATAATTTGCATTCACATCTTGAGTCAGTCATGACTGAAAATTACAAAGAACGAAGTTCGTAGCAATAAGTAGTCTCATTTGAGCCGGCCGATAAAGCTCAAATCGATGAGAAAGGATAAAAATTTCCAAAGGAAGAAACGAGACTCTTGGAATACTGATAGCTTCGGTTGAGTTTCGGTCCAAAATTTGAGTTTCGCCAAAAACGAATTTTCGGCGAAACTCCAAAAATCTCGTTTCTTCCTTCGGAAATTTTCAATATTTCTCATCGATTTGAGCTTTATCGGCCGGCTCAAATGATACTATTTATTGCTACAAATTTCGTTGTTTGTAATTATCAGCCATGACTGACTCAAGACGTGAACGCAAATTATAAAGCAAGCAATGCATATATAATTAAACCTTTTCACGTGCTCATTAAAAGCTGCAGACATAACAGTAATGGATATTTTTCAGTTTGAAGCCGCAGAAGAGTTTCGAATACTCTTTCAGAAAGTTCTAGTGTAACAGATGATCATTTACAGAAATCATTATAAAAGATAAATTGAGGTGTGTATACATAAAACTAAACTATCTTTTTATTAAATGAAATTCGTATAATTAGAAAACTTTTCTGTGTCGTTGATGAATTAATTATGTTTTATTTTATATGAAAAAAAGTTTTGGATCTAAGTCAAAGAAAGACAATTTGGCCCACACGTATAATTAATTAATAATTATGTATATTTCATAAATACGCATAATCAATTAATTATCATGGATATTTAAATATAAACACCCATTTTTAAGGTATCAGAAAAATCGCTTTATAATTTCGAAGTTTACATATATCCGTATTAAACCTTTCAGGGGCAGAAAATTTCTTTTCGTAAAATGATGAAGTAATTGACTGACACCAGAATATTCAAACGATTTTCTTAACCCCTTGGGGACGACGTCTTTTACAAAATTTTTTAATCTTCAATCACCGGTTTTTTAAAACAGATATTTTTGCCTAATTGAATCGAGAAAATGCTCGGATTAAATAAGGGAAAATTTACAATAAAAATTTACTGGTGAGAATAATGCCCGATTCTGAGCACCTTACGCTGCACGAATACCGGTCGCTCCTCCCTAAGGGGTTAATAAAACCTGCTATTTTGCAGTTTCATTTCAAAGCCAAAATGTTATTAAAATGTTCTTGGTGCCATTTGTCAGTTTTGGAATTAAAATTAGGTGGCTAGACCGTCTAGCTACCGCTTTTGAAAAGGTTAACAAAAGCATTTCGATGATTATGCATTCTTCTACATGCTTGAAAAGTCGGGCATGTGCATGTGATACTTCTTAACTTTCAGCATATAATCAAACATGAAGAGGATCAATATTTGCAGTCAAATAAAGCGACGATAAAATAAATATTTTTATTATTTATGTCAAGTATAACGGTTTCAAAGGTTTGGACAGAACAATATTGCCAAATAAATATATTTTTTCTGATTTCTGTCAATTATAATGATTTCAAAAGTTTTACCAAAACCAATATATTGTTATATATTTTTTTCCCTGATTTTGTCGAGTACAATGATTTCAAAAGTTTTGACAAAGCAATATTGTCAAATATATGTTTTTTTTCTGATTTATGTATAACGATCTCTATGTATAATGATTTCAAAGGCTTCGCCGAAACAAGGTTGCCAAATAATTTTTTTTTCCTCATTTATGTTAGTGGGGCGCAAGCCATTTAATATTTGCAAAAATCAGCTTTCGATTTTCGTTTTATTCTATTTTTTTTTTCTGAACAATATGCAAACAACCCCATTCAAAAATCTGCATTATTTTTTTACTTATAATCATTTATAGACTATGAGTATAATTGAAATTCAGTAGATATTGAAAATTTAAGAAATAGTAAGAATTTTATTATGGATTGTTTTTTTGTTTTTTTTGGCAACTGCTATAAGGAAAATGTTCAAATTTCATAGGAAATTGCGGTTAAATTGTTGGTTTTTTATTAATTAAATATTAACTATAAATTATTTCGGTTCCGGATTACTTTAGTTGCCTCGGCCGTGTTTTAATACACGTGTACGTAATATTTCACACTGGTTTCCAAACTTTGGATTCGTATAGAATTACAGACACACAAATTTGCATTTTTGTATATTAGATTATTCGTTACTGTTATTAAAAATTACTTTTACAGGGTTCGTACTCTTCAGGGAATTTCCCAGGGCAAATATCAATATTTTTTTTAATAGAAAAACTAATCAACGCGAAATTTCGCACTATTTAAAAGAGATAATTAATAAGAAAATACTGGTACCAAAGAATTTCCTGATCTGGGAATTCCAAGACCCGTATCAACCCTGTTTTACAACTTATCTAGGCACTATATTCTTCAGTAGTTGCAATTTTCCATATTTAGATAATAACTCGAATTTAGATAATAACTTACTCCAATTATATATTTTCTAAATTCTTTGAGAAATTAAACATTTGGAGATTTTAACTATTGAGTTAAATGATCAACTTTACAGGCTAAAACAGTAAATGGAAAACAGGGCTCGCACCGTTCCTAAAATTTTCACACTTTGCTACCACTAAATTAAAACGGTAATATTTGTTGTATAATTTCATTATAGATATTAAAGGAATCTGCCATGAAGAATTCTTATTAAAAATACTGGTAGCAAAGTTCGAAAATTTTAGGGACGGTGCGAGCCCTGGGAAAATATTACTAATAAACCTAAAAGAAAAACTATATATGTTCATTTGAAGTTGACAGTTGAAAGTTAATCATTAAGTTATTAATGTAACCATATTGACCGTTGCAAAAAATCGCTAGTGAGTTTATAATTGCTTAAGACTTATGTATATGTAATTAAGCAATATCTTGATAAATATTCAAAGCAATAAGAAACGAACACATATTTAAACATTTCCGCATTTTTATTATGTTTTAATTCAAATAGACATATCATAAAATCCATGTAAAGCTTTAATTGTTTTCGTCATCTGTTAAATTCTTGTGAAAAAGCAAAACCCCTTCTCATGTGAACGATATTCTTCAGTAGTCACAATTTCCAATATTTAGATAACGATTCGAAGTTCTTGCTCTAATGATACTTTTTCTAATCTAATAAGCTTAGTTGATAACATCTTAGTTATATATATTCAATTAAGCAATATGTTTATTAACCTTCTCGCTGCGTAATTGTTTTATTAAAATAGATTCTTAACCACCGATTTTTCAAAACAAAATTTTTTGTCTAATTTAATCGGGGAAATGCTCCGACTAAATAAGGCAAGATTTGCAAAAAAAAAAAAAAAAAAAAAAAGAAAAAAAAAAAACTAGTGGGAATAATCAAGGAGGATTAATTAGACGGAAAAATGCATGCCCGAGAAAATCTCGTTTTGCGCAGCGAGAAGGTTAACATTTAAAGTAATAAAAGCTAAACTTTTATAAATTTCACAAATTTATTTTTTAGTACAAATAGACAAATCATAAGACATCGATAACGTTGTATTCATTTCATCACTTGTTAAATTCTTATAGATATAAAAGCAAAACCTCTTATCATATGAACGATAATCTTCAGTTGTCACAATTTCCAATATTTAGATAGTGATTCGAAGTTCTTACTCTAATGACATTTTGTTTTTGTAAATTATTTTTGATGTGCAATATTTGTACTGCATAATTAACGAGCAAAATGTTCAACTTGAAAGATTAAAGTAGTTATCGAAAAGACATTGTTTATTAAGAAAAAGTCTTAAGTGCTCTTTTAGAGAATTTAGGACAATTAAACCATGGAGACAATTTTACTAATGAAGCCTCATAGAAAACTAATATTTGTTTCTTTCAAAATTTGAAACGATGAAGGTATTAATGCGTTATTGATTGTTCCAAGTATTCGCTAATGATTCTCGAATTGCATAAGGCTTTGATTTTTATTAAAAATTATAGTTTATTATTATAGAAACTTACTTTTTTTACTAAGCTATGAACCATGTTTTTTAATAGCAGCAGTTCCCAGTATTTAGATAAGACATCGAAAGACTTACTCAAATGACATATTTCCGAAATTCTTTACGAAATTAAACTTTTGGAGAGTTTAACAATTGAGTAAAATGATCAACTTTAAAGGCTTAAAAGAGTAATTGGAAAATATTACTAATGAACCTAAAAGAAAAAGTAAAATGTTCATTCAAAGTTGGCAGTGGAAAGTTAACTTTTAAATTATTAATGTAACGATTGGTCTTTGCAAAAAATCGCTTGTGAGTTTATAATTGCTTAAGACTTATGTATGTTTAATTAAGCAATCTCTTGAAAAATATTCAAAGCAATAAGAAACGAATCTTTAAACATTTCTGCATTTTTATTATGTTTTAATTCAAATAGACATATCATAAAATCCATGCAAAGCTTTAATTGTTTTTGTCATTTGTTAAATTCTTGTGTAAAAGCAAAACCTCTTCTCATGTGAACGATATTCTTCAGTAGTCACAATTTCCAATATTTAGATAACGATTCGAAGTTCTTACTCCAATGACATTTTTTCTAATCTATTAAGTTTAGTTGATGTCATCGTAGTTATATATATTCAATTGAACAATATGTTTATTAATATGAAAAGAAATGGAAGCTAATCTTTAAAAATTTCACAGATTTATTTTTTTAATACAAATAGAAATACAGGTTTGCCACGCTTCAGGAAATTTTCCAGGTGAAATATCAGTACATGTTTATCTATTTATCTATATTATAAAGGACAAACATATCTGTGGGTAACGCATACGTCATTTTGCGAATGGCAACTCTTTGAAATTTGAAATAAAATTTTGGTTTTGTAATTTTCTCTACTGCAAATTTTTATACTTCTAAACATCGCACATTTTTAATTTTTACACCGCCGTTTAACGAAAAAATTCTCTTTTAAATGCAATTTGTTTGAAAGCTGTATCTCATTTTAATTTTAAGATATTAATTTTTTTGTAGTTTTTATTACTTTTTTTGTAATTGTGACATCTTAAGTACTACATTTCTGTTGAAACTAAAGAGGGAAAAAATGAAAATAGTAAACTGTTGTATCTTTTTGATGCCATTTTCTCATAAAAACCGAAAAAATTGAAATTAAAATACGTGCTATGTCAAGAATATCGTCTGTTATAAAACCCAGTGAGTTTTGGCTTTATTTCGTTGTTATTTATCAATTAAATGATTTTGCCTTGCCGGCTCCATTGCGAAATATTAATAAACAATTTGCACATAAAAAAAAGTTCAGAATTTCTCTCCCGCTAATTTTCTACAAAGAAATTAAAGCTTCATCAATAAATAAATAAAAGAATAATATATAAAAAAGCACAAATTTAACATATATGTAGTCGAACAATTTAAATTTTTAGAGCCGAATTGGGAAAAATATGTGCTTTTAAATGTAATTTGTATGAAATAGAGTTGCTAGGCAACTGTTAAATTAAAAGAGAAAAAATAATCTATATATTGAAAACACAAGATAGCTTTTTTAGACATCTTCCTTGAACTTTCTACTGTACCAATTTCGCTAATAATTCTTTTTTTAAATGAAAGCTGTTCATTTGTCCACGCACTGGCTATTTTTCTAAATATTTTCACTTTTATATTTTTAATTTAATTTGAAAAGATTTTTTGAGATTTCATCAAAATGGTAGCAATCGTATTATTTCCACTGTTGCAGAAAAAAAGAAATATTGTGGTTTATTTATCCTTATTGATACCATTTACTCATTACAATTAAAAATAACTTTATTTTAAGTCTGAACAGAAAATGACGTCACTATTTAAAAAACATTTTCGAACATAAAGCTAATGTTACAATATATTTTCATTCGGCTGATACCGAATTTGAGACACTTGGCGTAATGCTTCAGTAAGTGCCATATTTAAAAGAAAACAATCCCTTTCTTTGATAAAACTATATATTTTTACACGAATACATCTAAAAGACATCAGTTTCTGGAATTTGTACTTCGCGGTACTGAAATTAGACCCTCAAGCCAAAAGAATACATTTTCACATGCAAAGTTTTAGCTGACAAACGGAACTTCACGTTTGAAAATCTTTCTAAAGGAAAAATATGTCCGTGCGTACGGCTGGCGTCATTTTGAGAATGGCAACGCTTGACGATTAAATGTCGGATTTGCAATCTTTGCTACTGCAATTTTTTGAATTTCTAAACATCGCGCTTCTTCAATTTTTACACCCGTTATATAGGGGGGAAAATCTACTTTCAAATGCAATTTTCTTGAAAACTTTATCTTAATTGATTTATTTATTATGTCTTTTTAAATAATTTTCAAGAATAATGTTTTTTAATCTATATCCACTGCGTACAGGCTCCATTACGGAATAAGCCATTTGCACTTAAAATAATATAAATAATTCTGCATTTGTCCCTGACTAATTTTTTATAGTGAAATTAAAACTTCATAAATCTATTATATTAAAAAGTGACTGTCCATTTGTATTTCACAGCAGTTCCTCCTGGAATATGGAATGTTGATGGATAAAATTAACGCCAGTTATCCGCATGGGTCGTAGAACACTATCGTAGAATTTTAAAATTTGTTTAGTTTTCGAGATATAAATTTTTACGTTATTTTTTATATTTCTGTAATGATGGAAACTAAATTTGCTCCATTTTTGTGGATAAAAGAGAGAAAAGGGAAAATGACAAGGATTATTAGGTATCATTGTTTGAAAATTATTTTAAATTGAAATTAACGTATATATGTATAAATAGTGAAAAAATGATTGTAGTTTTCAAGATAATTTCACGAAATACGAACTCACACATATTCAAGCTTTAGGGATCCGTTTATTTTAGAAACACAAATTCGACTCTCGAATGGAGCATTGAGATAAATTCTGTTGACGTCAAAAGAAAAAAAAAACATCGTACGTTATTTTCATTTAATTTAAAGTCGTAAAGTAGATTTTCAACCATTGCCTTAAGATGGCTAATAAAACATTTCAGAAGCGGACATTAAAAATGCGAAAAAGCGAGAAAAAAAAGAGAAAAGTTTTATAGAGAAAAAAAAATAATTCTTTAAATATTTATTTTAATTCATAAATATAAAATGCTTCTGAATAAATTCGTCCAAACAAATTCATTCTTGTATAAGTTGACCCAAATGACATCATTTCTACGAACTCCGAAATTCGAAGCAAAATCTTGGAAGAGCGAAAAGCTCTAGGAAATAAAGTTATGGAATATGCGCATTTTTATTGGAAAAGTTTTGACTTAAATTGTAAATATAACTTATTATTTGAAATATTGTATTTAATAAAATTAATATTGCAATGGCTTTCTAAATTTACAAGAAAGTTAAGATTTCATTTTTTCCAAAAAGATCGATTGTCTCATGCAATTCAAAAGCAACACAACGGGTTGCTACGCAACTAGTCTATATTATAAAGGACAAACATATCTGTGCGTAACTCATACGTCATTCTGCGAATGGCAACACTTTAAAATTTGAAATGAAATTTCGCTTTTGCAATTCTCGCTACTGCAAATTTTTAAACTTCTAAACATCCCATATTTTAAATGTTTACACAGTCGTGTGCAGAAAGAAATGCGCTTTAAATGCAATTTTTTTGAAAGCTGTATCTGAATTTATTTTTGAGATATTAATTTTTTTATAGTTTTTAATACCAATTTTCTAATCGTGGCAACTGAAGTACTTCATTTCTATTAAAAGTAGATTAGTTGTCTTTATTGATTATATTCTTACTGATGCCATTTTCTCATTACAATTAAAAATATATTTTTAAAAATTTGAACAGAAAATGAAGTTACGCTTTAAAAAAGACACAATTTCCCTGATGATGCTGTTATATTTCACTATTTTTTCATTTCGCTGATATTGAGTTTGAGTCAATAGGCAAAATATTTCAGCGACTGAAAATGACGTCATATTTAAAAGTAAACGATAATTTTATTTGATAAAACGAGATATTTCCCCTTGAATACGTTGAAAAGTTATAAATTTCTGGAATTTTTACGCGCAGGCACAGAGATTATACTAAGACCTCAAATCACGAGTGGGAATTTTAACATGAAAAGTTGTAATAGTTGACAAACGTGACTTCAAGCTTGAAAATATATTTATTAATAACCTATTGCGCATTAAAATGTTTTTAAATGGTTAATATGGATGTGAAACGTGGAAAATGACTTGATTTGGTTTAGATATAAAGGTAGAAAAATTCTATGATTATGTCAAGTTGTCAAGGTGAAATCATTTTTGCGGATTTTTCATTCCGTAATACCAAGTATCAATTAATAACTTAATCAAAATTACTTATCTTGATTATATTTTACTGATGACGTGTATGAAATAAGTTTAATTTTTCAATAATTTTAACAGTTGAAGTTTATGAAAAAAGTATTTTGTTAATCTTAGGTTAAAATATGTCTTTGGAGAGTTAAATTGACAAGTGTAAGATGGATTTTTTATTCTAATTATTGTTGTTGATGTATTATAAATTTGATGCAACAGTTCCTTTGTAAACATTTTCTTTCGTCGAAATTCGGCGGGTTCCACCTCGTATATATAAAATCCAAACGGAAATTTCGTTCCGAACGCCTAGATTTCGAGTTCTGCTGCATGGATTTTTACGGAACTTATACCGTTAGATAGGTATCGTTCCAGGGAAGATTTTAAGCTATAACACATCATTCTACCTAGATTAGTTATAGAATTATTACGGAAAATTCTGTTATTTTGTTCTTTGTTACTTCATATTTCCTTAAATATCTGGGCTCCTATTGGTTGTAGAGCTTGGATCTCGCGCCAAAAGTAGTTCCGGAGCACCCAAGCGAACTTTTCCCCGCGATTATTTTGCCGTCTTCCAATTTGCTCTAACTCTATTAGGGGTCCGCGTAGGGCCCCTTTAAAATATTTTTCGTAGTAATTTCAGCAATTATCTTAAATTATTGGTTAAGACCGCCACCCTGCCGATTCATGTATCTACCGAAAGGTTGCATGAAGGAGTTTAGTTCAGATACGCTTTCGTTAAGAATAGAGTGCGCTCCCTGGTGGTGGAATGTGGAACTAACATAACGCGATATTGTTAAAATTAGGAAATCTAACAATGCGATCTGTTTTAAACTTTGAGACAGTTCATAACACATAATCTATTATCTATTCTATTATATATATATAAAATCTATTATCTATTCTATTACCTATTATCTATATTATAAAGGACAAACATATCTGTGCGTAACGCATACGTCATTCTGCGAATGGCAACACTTTGAAATTTGAAATGAAATTTCGGTTTTGCAATTTTCGCTACTGCAAATTTTTAAACTTCTAAACATCGCACAGTTTTAATTTTTACACCGCCGTATAGGGGAGAAAATGTACTTTTAAATGCAATTTGTTTGAAAGCTCTATCTCAATTTATTTTTAAGATATTAATTTTTCTTATAGTTCTTAGTACCAATTTTATAATTGTGGCAACTGAAGTACTCCATTTCTATTAAAAGTAAAGGGAAAATAGTCATGGTTTATTTATTTTTATTGGTTATATCCTTATTGATGCCATTTTCAGATTACAAATAAAAGTAACTTTTTTCTAATTTTTGAACAGAAAATGACGTCAGCCATTAAAAAAAAACACGCATTCTTCATCATAAATCAAAAGATTGAAGAAATTATTTCAATATTTTTACATTACGCTCATACTGATTTTGAGACGCCAGACAAAATGATTCAGCGAGTAAAAATGATGTCATATTTAAAACAAAACGATCATTTTCTTCGACAAAACTAAATATTTGACCAATACTAAATGGACAATACTATTGCAACTAAAGGCAAATTTCTGAATGGTAAATTTTCGCGGGTACTGAGATTAGAGCTTAAATTTTATGAGAATGTTCACATGAAAAGTTGTATTGGACAAACGTGACTTTACGTTTGGAAATACATTCATTAATAATGTATTGCGCGTTAATATACTTTTAAATTGTGAATTTGAGTGGTGCGTATGTAAATTTTGAGAATGTGAAAATAACGTACAGTTTAGATTTTATGGAGGGAAATTTTCCGATGTGACAAAGCAAAATCCTTTTTACTGATTTTTCATCCCGTAAAAACAAATGTAAAAGCCTGAATCAATAACTTCAACATAATTGCTCATCTTGATTACGTATTCTAATACAGTTTAATTTT
Source organism: Maratus speciosus (assembly GCA_963932465.1). Taxonomy (NCBI): domain Eukaryota; kingdom Metazoa; phylum Arthropoda; class Arachnida; order Araneae; family Salticidae; genus Maratus; species Maratus speciosus. The sequence goes on from OZ010797.1 coordinate 483,493,727, forward strand.
TCAATAATTTAAGCAGTTGAAGTTTTTGGAAATAATATTTTGGTAATTTTAGGTTAAAAACATAATTTGTTTTAAGAGTTAGATAACCAGTGTAAGATGAATTTTTTATTGTAATTATTTTTGTAGGTTTATTATAAATTCGATCTAACAGTTCCATTCTAAACATTTTAATTCGTCGAATTTCGACGGGTTCCAACTCGTATATATAAAATCGAAACGGAAATTTCGTTCCGAACGCCTAGATTTCGAGTTCCACTGCATGGATTTTTACGGAACTTATACCGTTAGATAGGTATCGTTTCAGGAAAGGTTTTAAGCTATAACACATCATTCTACCTAGATTAGTCATAGAAGTATGACGGAAAATTCTGTTATTTTGGACGATAAGGTTACCATTTTATTTCTTGCCGAAGTTTTTTGTTGTTGAAAAAATTGAAACGGCTATTACACCTAGAAAAATAAAAGACAAAAAACTTTTACTAATTGTATTTAAAATCTTTAAAAAAGAAAAAAAAGGAAATCCATTTTAATGAGTGATAATATTAAAAAACGAATATATTTAATTTAAACATGAAAGAGAATGTTCGTAATACTTAAAGAATTACTCAGTTGAAATATTGCAATTGAAATAATATTTGGCGATTTATATTTTGCATCAGGTTAAGAAAAATGCATCTGAAAATTGATAAAATGATATCAAGGAAGTTCCCCATAAGCGCATGCTCAGCATTATTTGAAAAAAAAATATAGAATATTCTTCTCATAAATATATATATATATCCATAAAAAAATCGGCAGAACCTCTTTTTAGCATTCCTAAAAAAATAATGAAAATTTCATTTTTTGCGATTTAGCGCTGGATGGCGACACGATAAAATTTTGAATAATACTATGATAAATATTCTTTAAGAAAAACTTAACTTAAGAAAAGTTTAAGAAAACTTTAAGGAAATTTTAACTTAAATAAATACATATTTATAACTGCAGTTTTGTCATATACATTTATATATGTAACAATGAAATTTAACGATCGTATTTATGCCGTTTACAATTAAATTTAAATGGATTAAAAGTGTTTCAAACTCAAATTAATGTCCGATTCTGAGCATTGGCAATTTGACTTCGATATTGTTAGTGTCAGAGACAACAAGAGAGTTTTATTGCCATGGAAACGAAAATTTAATATCGAAATGTTTAATGATAGCATTTTTAATTAAAATACCCTTAAAACGTATCCAGCCGGTGACACCGTATAAAATTAAATAGCTCAATACAAGTAACACGCAATTTGCTTATATTATATAAGCTTACAGCAAAAAAAGTAAACTAATCCACAGTTTAAGTTTAAATTCATTGAGCATTAGGCATTTAATTACTTATTTAACAAGGAATTTATAAATGCATTTCAATCTCTTGCATTTGGCGAGGAAACCTATTGGTTCGCCAAAGAGCGTCGAGCGTTCGTCTGTTCGCGCCAAATACTCGAAAAAATATTTTTTTACAGATTTTCTACTGCTATTCGACCGCTATATTTTTACCGATCTTTTTTACATACATGATTCATTTTATTAGCATTTCCTTTTTCAAAATATTTTGAGTATGCGTTTTAAGGAGACCTTTCTTGTGAGTAACAATTTTTATTATTATTATTATTATTATGTATCTCTTACAGAAAAAACTAGCAAATGTAATTATAAAAATAATGGTATTACATAAATAGCAGTTAATATTATAAAAGTGGAGTCAAATATTTAAATTTTAATGCAAACGTTTGCCCCCCCCCCCCCCACACACACACACATATTATAAATAATTTAATTTCAGATATTTAAAATATTTTTCGCTTATTTTACTACGGATACATGCTATTTTGTTTTTCCCCAAACTTATGACTTTTATAACCTCGAAATCAGATCAACAAATATTGTCCACTCTTTTTTTTTTTTTTTTAAACATATATCGCCAATTTTTCTTTTAGAAAAGTCTACTGTTTCAAATGTTAAGTACTAAAGATTATTCTTAAGAAAATTTATGTAATTTTGCGTTATTAATACCACAAAAGAAAATATTTTGCAATAAAAATTGCTTACTGAAATACATTTTCGATTGTCTTTTTAATTCGTCATCCCATTTTCAGTTTTTTTTTAAGGTTTTTGATTTTGGATTAATCTTCCGTAATCAGGTTACCTGCTATTTAGTGTATTTACTGAACTATTTAGATGTTTCTTTTATATTTGAAAGAGTCAGATCAGTGATCAGACAGTGACTGTCAGACAGTGATCGCGATTGTAGAAGATTACATGATATTTGTACTTAGCTATTAGTAAATTTATGTTTTTTCATTATGAAGCAAACGGAAAACAGAAGATTTAGTATTATATATATTTTTATTTGCAGTTATTTTACTGTCACTAAAAAATATATACTTGGGAAAAAAATTTGAAATTCCAATGGTGGCTGGTGGAACAATATTTGTTGATTTATCATTTTAGCCTAGATAAGAAAAAAAGTACCTGAAATGCAGATAAAATTGAAAATAGAAATCATTATAAAGCAAGTTCTTCTGACGCACAATCCTATTCGCTAAACTGAGGAAAAAATTAACGATTTTATGTTTATTTAGGCAGCAGACTGAAGAATATTGTCATTTTGAAAATAAAAAGTGTATTTATTTCTCCGTGTTATCGCACTCTTTAGAGAAATGAAAAAAGGTCTTCGGTGCATCAAAAAGATTATTTCGTTATATTATAACGTGTTAGGTCATTAAGTTTTGTATAACTGACTTTATTTGTCCTTTACAAAGAGTATTTTTGGCGAAAGATCTATAATTCAGCCAACAGCAATTTGACTTTATTTAATGGGATGTAGTCTGGCGCATAATTACGTATGTTTTACGTGTGTTAACTCTGGTAAATTTGTAACCATATAGTTTGCAAACACTTCTAATGTTTGCCGTAAAACTTAGCTGTGCACCCGATTATGGACGATTGGGAAGATTTTGATTGGATGAAAACAAGAGATTTATTTTTCTATCATAATGAGTTATCGAGTTTTTTTTTCAGGTTAACAGTTACATAATTGCAAGTGGTATATATATAAAAAGGAAATGGTAATGAAAATGACATTATTTTAATTTTATTCAAACACTTCATTTTAAAAAATCCACTTTTATGTGATTCACATTTCTTTTAATGAAAGTTAAAGACTTTTTGTGTGCAAACAATTTATTACATTTTTTTTTACCGTATTTACTCTGCTGTAATCCGAAGATAGAAAACTGCAGTAGACCTGCTAGAAGACGTGTATTACAAAATATAATGCAACGTAGAGAGAAATTGTATTTAAGCTACCAGAACCACACATAGCACCAAGCTGAGAAGCCCGGAGTTCAAGAACTATCAAACGAAAGTGAATAATCCGAACATAAGTAATGTTCAGTGGTCACTCTCTGCAATCATTGTAATTATCTCTCCTTTTAGTAGTGTGGTGACTAAAGAACATTTTAACATTTCTGATTATGCCAACGGCCGTATTTTCTTCCCAACCTCTACTTTAAATATATACTGTAAAAAGAATTTCTTCTGAATAGTCCGTATTTTGCCTAACCCATAAGATATTATAATAGCTAAATAGCGTTTGCATAGTATTCAGCAAATGCGAAAGATTTTCCCGGTGAAGGTCCATATTAATTTAAAATACAAGGTCGAATTCATACTTTTGTTTGATCAATGATCATTTGGAAAATGGACCAGCGAAGCGGGTGTAGCCTGCTAGTAGAAAAATAAATCTAGGTTAAACAGACGAAATTTCGCCTTTTTTAAGGATATATTTTCTATAAGAAAATACTGGTACCACAGAATTTCCTGGTCTGGAAATTCCCTGAAGAATGGCGACCCTAACATAATTGCTGGATAATGCATTTGTTAAATTCTTATAGATATAAAAGTAAAACCTCTTATTATATGAACGATAGTCTTCAGTTGTCACAATTTCCAATATTTAGATAGTGATTCGAAGTTCTTACTCCAATGACTTTTTGTTTTTGTAAATTATTTGTGAAATGCAATTTTTGGAGTGAATAGTTAATGAGCAAAATTTTCAACTTGAAAGGTTAAATTAGTTATCAAAAAAGACATTATTTATTAAGAAAAATTCTTAAGTGCTCTTTTAGAGAATTTAAGATAATTAAACCGTGGAGACAATTTTACTAATGAATCCTTATAGTAAACTAATATTTGTTTCTTTCAAAAGTTGAAGGTATTAATGCGTTATTGATTGTTTTACGAATGCACTAATGATTCTCGAATTGATAAGACTTTGATTTTTATTAAAAATTACGTTTTATTAGTATTGAAACTTACTTTTTTTGCTAAGCTATGAACCATGGTTTTTAGTACCAGCTATGCCCATTGTTTAGATAAGAATTGAAACAAAATGATAACTTGAAACAAATGAAACAAAACAGAAATGAAACAGAATGATAACTTGAAAGGTTAAAACAATAATTGGAAAATATATTAATTGTTAGGAAAACGTCTCAAGTGCTCTTTTGTAGAATTTAAGACAATTAAACTTTGGTGAAAATATTACTAATGAACCTAATACAAAAACTATATCTGCTTCTATCGAAGTTGAAAATTGGAAGTTTGAAGTCTTTAATGTAATTGTGGATCGTTGCAAAGAATCGTTATTCTGTTTATAATTGCTTATGACATAAGCTTAGTTGGGGTAATTGGAACCACGAGGTAGCTGGTCCATATGCTATTTTATAAAAAACTGTTGGTGTTTTTTAAGTTTTAGCTTATGTGAACAATTCCCCTTAATCTGTACTTCCTAAAACAACATGTATCAACTCAATCATAACTCTCACTTTGCTGTGATAGGTTGTCAAACATTTATGTTTCTTTTTTTAAAAACAACGTCCATATGGTTGAACTTCCTCGGCTGATTATTAAAATACTGTAAGTACTTTTATTAAACAATCATTTTTTTAAAGATTAGACCTATAACTACATTAATATTATTAGGTATCTATACATATTTACTTCATGTTTCAAATGTAAGCCGGGTGTCCCAGTTACCCCATAAATTTTTCAAGAATGGGGTAACTGGGACATGTATCCGGGGTAACTGGACCATGCTGAATCCAGTTACCCCAATACATAGCTGCAAACTTTTACGCTTTTTTACTACCACTAAAATTTATTAGAGAATTTCGTCTTGTTTAATCGTGAGATTTCGACAATTAAATAACACAAAATTTACTATAAAATTTTAGTGGTAGGAAAAAAGCGTAAAAGTTGGCAGTTATGCCAAGAGTTATAAATAATTTTTTTGTGTTTCTCTTACTACGGGAAGTAAATTTCTCCATTGTTTTTTGCTCACAATAAAGAAAATGATAGAATACCTTATTAAAATTATGTAATGAAATTTAAAAAAAGCATATTGAATCGTATCAAACCAAATTTCTTGGCCCCTTGAGAGGCGGTGATGCCGTTATGGCATCACTTAATTTTAATTCCTAATTGCCACATTAGCACCTGAATTTTATAATGAAAATTTCACGTTTATTAAGTACGCGAAAATATACTTTTACTTGTTTTCAGATAGATTCTCTTCTAAATATTGGTGTCATTAAATTATTTCAACATTTTACGAATGCAAGTACCTTGCCCCTGAAAGCGAGATAGCCAGACCTTGAAATTGTACTATACACAGGGGTCGCATTCTATTGGGAAACTTTTATCGTTCCTACCACTATTTTGAAAATAATATCTTCATCGCACCTTTCTGTAAGGGTTCTGTAGGAACAATAAAATTTTCCCTATATAATAGACCCCTGGATAAAGTACTTACGTAGCCGTTTGTTCATAGATTTACCTTGCTATTTTATCCCTTAAAATACCCATGTGACTTTTATACTTATTATCTATGCTAAAGTACATAAGTACTTCCTTAAGTTTTATGTTTTTGGTATAAATAAATCTAATATTTTCACTTTTAGTGCTTTTTTTAGACACATTGACAGCAAAGGTTTCCCTTACAACGCTGTTTATTGACATATAATTTACATGATCTGCCTGGTTTAAATTTTTTTAAGTTGATATCCGATATGAAAAATTATGAACGCGTGTGGAACCCTACAGACCCTCCTGGTCCAGTTACCCCATTTTGGGGGGCAACTGGACCCATGAGGAAAGAAAGATGAAATATGCATATTTTTATATTTTTAAATATTAAAATGTAATTTTGAGAAATTTCTGTCTGATAGAGGGAACCTAACTGAACACATTTACAGAAGTTCAGACTTTAATTCAAATGAACATTAGTTTTTTTAAGCTGAATTGTCAGAAGCTCCAGAGTCACATTGTAAAATCATGTCCCAGTTGCCCCAACTAACCTTATGTATATTCAATTAAGCAATCTCTTTATAAATAATCAAAGCAATAAGAAACAAATCCTCAAATATTTCCGCGTATTTATTACGTTTTTGTCCAAATAGATATATCATAAAATCCATGTATAAAGTTTTAGTTCTTTTTATCACTTGTTAAATTCATACGTAAAAGCAAAACCTCTTCTCATATGAACGATATTCTTCGTTAGTCAGAATTTCCAATATTTAGATTACGATTTAAGTTCTTACTCCAATAGCATTTTTTCTAATATTATCCTTTCTAATAAGTTTAGTTATTGCCAACTTTTTTGTATGAATTATACTAAGCAATATATTTATTAATCTATTTATATAAAATCCAAGTCTCTGTGTGTCCCTCACGATTCCGGTAGGACCGGCTCATTGAAATGAGTAATTGTAAAAAAATACTAATGCAGGGTTACCACAGTAGCGCCAAATGTTAGCCAGCTTTGTGACAGCTGGCTAATATGGCGAAATTCCCATTTAAAACGATTAATCTTTCATAAAGGAGGTCTCCGAAATTTAATTTAAACTCCGCTCTATTAAGATATTTTTTCAAAATCTATGAGTGAGAATTAAAAGTACATCTTTACATCTTCCTCCCGATGATACTAATAAAATAACCGCCAATAGACGACACTGTACTGTGTGAGCTCCTAACTGTGCGATTTTAATGTGCTTTAGGTACTTTTCCAGTATAGGTGCCTTGGCGAAAAAGGAAATTTAGCAACATATTTTCCGGGAACCTATCCACTGTTTCATTTTATATACACACGCATTTTTTTCGATATTTATGCGATTTATTTAACATAAAAAAGCCGTTTCTCTAATTTTATACAGAAACAGATGTAATTTGTACATAAAATCATCAATAATATACATATAAATCAAACAAAAACGCTCATCAAGTTTGTTTTCATACCTGTTTATATGATTTGACAACAAATCTCGATACTTTTCTGTTATACGGACACCATGCCAAAATGTATGCTAATGCGCCAATTATTTTAAAATGCTAAAAGATATTTGTAATTTTATGCTAGCAGTTTAATATGAGTTTTATTTTATTGCTTTATTTTATAACACTAGGGGGCTCGGCCCCCTACGAGCTACGCTCGCCAACCCCCGTCCAGACACCGCAGGCTCTAAATGCACGCTAATTTGATCGGCTTTAAAGAGATTTCGAAAGATTGAATTATAATTTAAAAAACAGTGGCGATCTCCCTATAAACGAATTTCTATTCATTTCTCTTTGATTGGGGAATTTTAACGCCAAATCCGCTGCGGTACTACTTGATTATCCCGTCGACCAATTTCGCCAAATTATATAAATCGCCAAACCACTCGCCAAATTATACAAATTGACATAATTTTTATTTTAAATAACGAAAGAACAAATAAATTCGTACAACATTAATAAAAATACAAATAAAACGTCGAAATAAAAATAACTTGATGACGTAGACACGTGTAACAACATTTCAAAATAAGCTAATATAAAAGGAATTAAGTAAACAGAGTCTTTGTCTCCTGGTATATTTTAACAAAGCGAAAAGAAAGTTCTTTTAAATGAGACATTTTAAATTAATCGTTTTTAATCTGACGTAATTTTTACCAAGCTATTCTTTCTCTTTTAAATAATCACGTGAAAGTACTTTTGTTAGCAATGAAATATTATTTGCGCTTTCCTAACAAAAATAGTTTAAAATATCCTCTTAAAATATTAAATAAATGTCTAGCGCAATTTCTAAATTTAAACTTTTTTGCAATATTATTTTGTGTTCATTTTATGTAATAACTATAATGTGACGCAAATATGACGTAATTTCTCCTAAGACTTCTAACGCATGTTAATGAATTTATTATTTTACAATATCCTTTCTCTTTTAAAATTCACGTGTATACTTTTTATGACGTAATTTTTAATAAGTTCCTGCTTTTTATACATAATTATTTAATTCTAATTTGAAAGTTTTTTTCCTGTTTATAATAGTCACGTGTAAATAAATTTTTAATTTGAAGCAAACATTATTGCTTGCGCTTTTTAGACAGTTGGCAACAGTTTAAATTAGTACAATTTTCTGAAATCTGTAAAAAATATCTCTAGAAATGCTGAAAATTTGAATTTAAAATAGAAATAAAACCTGAAAATATGAGTCAAAATAAAAAAATTAATGCAATCTGCACTCCGGCAAATTCTAACGCATAAAATGATCTAAAAATGATTACACTGCCATGTATAGTTTTTGCTGCTATAAAACTTTTTTAGTGGAACGATTTTGTCCAACTTTAGCATTAAATATCTCTTAAAATAATTCTTCGATTTGAAAACTGTCTGCATCAGCGTGTTTATCAAACATTTCTGTATAAAACCACTGATTTTCATATTTTTGTATGCATTATTTTTCTTAATATTAACGAAGAAAGACCTCCGGTCACAAAAAATTCAAAACCGGCGGCGGCGGCGGCGGTGACAGCGGTAGTTACTTTTTTTTAGAATAGAGAGATTTATTTGTTCACTTATTTTAAGTATATATTTGTGATTTAATGAAATAGTTCGTAAAAGCCTGGAATTTTCAAATGTTATATTTTTTAAATGCTCACTTTAGTATCGACATGTTTTTCTTTTCTTTTTCAAATGCTTAAATTCACGTGATTTTCATTTTGCGCCCACTATTACGCTTGGCGACAATGGTATCCGTATAACGGAAAAGTACCCAAATCTCACTTTCTGATGCCCAAATTATACCAAGCTTTAAAAAAAAAAAAAAACGCCAAAGCCCCTACAGTGGAAAAGTACCAAACTGTCTATTATTTTGCGCTAGCTGTGTTATAGTTTGTACTATATGCGAGGGGATTGGAGCGAAGAGTTTAAACATTAAATATTAAAGTTTCGGCACAGATGTCATATACGCCCCATATTGGCGCGATTTTTTTCTGACGCCAATGCAATATACACAACGGGTACTTAACTGACGCCAAAGTGTCGTTATTTTGCTTGATATGGTAACCCGGATTTTGTTGTTTGTGCTGTTGATGTTTTCGCCAAATTGGCGTATATGACAACTGTGCCAAAGTTTCTATAAAGCAGTATAAGACTAAAAAATTAAGAATAAAATAAATTCAAAATAAGACTAAAGAACAAAGAAAATTCATGCGTTAAGCATAGAATATGAAACACTTTCCAACACATCCTGAATGCTTTAACAAAACTTCATTATTTGGGGAAATAAGGTAAATAAGATAACTAAGTAAACATTTTAGAAGACGCATAAAAATTTTTAAAAATTGATTTCAGCAGTTACCGTCCATAGCCAATAGTATCGTTATTACATGCCACTATTTATTCAAAATTTAATTTAAACTACTCTTAAAACTACTGAAATCACATTTCCAGATATTATCATCCATAGACGGTAATGTATCCAATTTTTTGCGTGAACCTGTATATCATTTTATGGTACAGATGTCATATTCGCCCCATATTGGCGCGATTTTTTTCCGACGCTAATGTCATATACGCAACGGGTACTTAACTGGCGCCAAAGTGTCGTTATTTTGCTTGATGTGGTAACCCGGATTATGTTGTTTATGCTGTTGATGTTTTCGCCAAATTGGCAACCGAAAAAAAATCGCGCCAATATGGGGCGAATATGACATCTGTGCCCATTTTATCTATATTCTACAAACATTTCTTAGTAAACTAAATGCAGTTCAGCGTAAAAATGCATAACTCCTTTAAAAACCACCTTTAAGCAATTTACTCTCATACTCAGTAACCCTTATGAATTCTTTTGTGTAGCCCTGCTTATGAACTGCAGCATTTATACACACAGTATAGTATGCATAAATGTATTGAAACATAAAAGCGCATATCATAATTAAAAATGCATTTCTAGCAATCACTGCTTATGTACCAGATTTCCGTGAAAAGTTTCTTGGCGAGAAAGAAGTTTGCCAACGTATTTTCTGACAACCTATTTACTGCTTCATACTCACAAGCAATTTTCTCCATATGTATGCAATTTATTTAATATAAAAAAGCTATTTACCCATTTTTATAACGAAACAGAAGTAATTTTTGCACAGATGTCATATACGCATCGGGGTCGGCATGTTTTTCTCTGACGCCAATTTGGCAGAAATCTCGCTTTCGAATACCAGTTACTTATATATTTTTAAATTATTTGCTATCATTTTGAAAAGGAAATAACTATAAATAAATAAAAGTTTGAATAATAACTTTAGAACAAAACAGTTTATATAATTAAAAACAGAAAATAAAAGTAAATAAACAATTTATTAATAAGTAAAAAACAATAGCCGCGTTAACATAGCAGGCAAAATAACACCATATTGGCGCCAGTTAGGTATCCCGGTTCATATCTGAAATCTGTGCCGTAATTTGTATATAAAAAAATATAATATATATTTAGAAACGATTTTTTCTATGTATATAAGTGCATATATAAACAAAAATAAAAGTTCATTAGATTTGTTTTCATAGCTGTTTATATATTTTGGCAACATATCTCATTTTGATGCCCGAATTGCGTCAAGCTTTTTTTAAAAATGCTCTATAATTGGAAAGTACCTAAATAATTAATTAACAGAAATAATCAATTATACAAACTAAAACTTTTTATTTCGAGATCAAAGCATTGTTTTTAATTTCAATTAAAAATACATATATCCTTGGATAATTTCAGTTGAAATTAGGTTCACAGCTTAATATCTCATTCCATAATCCTATACAAACACCAGTGATTCATTCATCGTGAAACGTAAAAAATATTAAATCATTGAGGTAATCATATACAAAGTAAGTTCTCCAACAATCAATGGACAATATTCTAATGACGTCATAGTAGGTAAAATGGTGGCGGTATCGTTTGTTTATGGTTTGAAATCGCAAAGATTTAATTTTGCAGTGTCTCTTAGTTACGTTATTTTATTGTCGTATTTATGAGCTCAGAACAAAAGCATATTTTTTTCATTATTTAGTTATTAAAGACGGAAAAAAATTATAAATGCATGATTTGAAAAATTTAAATAATTTTCGTTACTTCTTAGTTATCCCGTCGACCAAATTACTGTCGCCAAATTGCAAGATTAATTGCCAATAATGGTTGCCATTAATTAATTAATTGTAAGATTAAATGCCATTAATGGCCAATAAATCCATTAATTCGACGTTTTATTTGTATTTTTATTAATGTTTTGCTAATTTATTTGTTCTTTCGTTATTTAAAATAAAAAATTATGTCAATGTGTATAATTTGGCGAGTGGTTTGGCGATTTATATAATTTGGCGAAATTGGTCGACGGGATAACTAAGAAGTACCTAATTTTCTTTCTTAATAGTAAAAAATAGCATCGGGAAGTAACAGCGGGTTTAAGTTAAATAAGTTTAACTGTTTAATTCTGTTGTAATATTCAAAATAACTGTATTTATTAGATTTCAGTAAACAACATCAGGGCCCGATTAAACTTTGAAATTAGAGAAATTACAATGCCATTTCAGGACCTTTCTTTTGGAGAAGCTTTTCTAAATTCCACATATACATGGAAACTCTTCAGTGTTAGAAATATTATTCTTAGAACTGACATAACATGAGAACGGCCTGCAATTTTACACAAGTTTTTGAAAACTACTTTATATCAGAAATTTTACTAAAAATTGGTTAATTTTTTGGTATAGCGGCCCACACTATTAGGATTATGACAAGTTGCAGCCAATTTCGCCAACGTCGTAACCAGATCGTGAAGCACACACATATAATATCATTTCATGAAATCGTATACGATAATTTAATAGTTTTTACCTTACTTCAAGTGTGTAATTTATTTATTTTTAAGGCTTAACAATCTAAATTGTCCAATATATGAATTTAAAAAAATGTAAACAAAGATTTAATTGACATGACCGCAAAAAGCCTCAAATCTGCATAACACTTGGAACCAAACTGTGCAGATTAGTGGTCTTCTACTGTACACAATTTTTCATAAATGTGTTTCGTTCTTAAAATGTGTAATTTTCCTCTATCACTGAGGAACAAGCGAGAAAACTCATATTTTTGCACATGAGTTGTATATATCTTTATATCTAAATTTCCGTCATTTTTGACGGGCTACCTTTCTAGTATTTAATAAATAAGAAACTAATCTTTAAAAATTTCACAGATTTATTGTTTTAGTACAAATAGACATACCTTAATATCTATATAATACTTTAATTCTTTTTATCACTTGCTAAATTATTACAGATGTTAAAGAAAAACTTTTTATCGCATGAACGATATTCTTTAGTAGTCATATTTCCAATATTTAGATAACGATTCCATTTTTTTTACTTTAATGACTTTTTTCTTCTTTTCTTCTAAATTATTTGTTAAGTTCATCTTCTGGAGTGCATAAATAATGAGGAAAACGTACAACTTGAAAGGTTAAAGTAGCTATAGAAAAAGACGTTATTTATTAAGAAAATGTCTTAATTGTTCTTTTAGAATATTTAAGATAATTAAACTGTGGAGATGATATTACTAATGAAGCCTTATAGAAAATAAATATTTGTTTCTTTCTAAAGTTGAAAGTTTGAAGGTATTAATGGCTTATTGATCACTTCGAGAATATTGATTCTCGAGCAATATTGGTTCTCGAATTGCTTAAGACTTCTTTTTTTTTAATTATTCATTATTATTACTAAAAATTACTTTCACTGCTAAGTTATGAACTATTCTCTTCAGTAGCAGCAATTTTCAATATTTAGTTAACTGGAAAGTCTTACTCCAATTATATATTTTTAAAATTATTTTGGGGAATAAAACATTTGGAGAGTTTAAAAATTGAGTAAAATGATCAACTTTAGAGGCTAAAACAGTAATTGGAAAATATTACTAATGAACCTTATAGAAAAACTATATCTACTTCAATCAAAGTTGAAACTCAAAAATTTGAAGTTCTTAATCTAATTATTGATCATTACAGAAGTTAATTAATGAGTTTATAATTCCCAATATAGTAAAATTTTTATTGGCATTGCTAGCAAGACATAAAGTAAACAGAATGGAAAACTATCCCGGCTTGTGTTCGAGCCGGGGTCTTTGGTTTCGAAATCTGGAGCCAGATTCCAAATCTGGCTTGGATAGATTTCAGTCAGTTAGCTTTACGCTTTGTTACGCTAGTACTCCAATTGCGTAATTAAATCAGGATTTTCTATTTCTCGGTCGAATTTTATAGTTTCAATTAATAGGAAATTAATCTTAAAAAATTTCCGCAGATTTATTATGTTTAGTTCAAACACACATATCATAAAATCCCGGTAAAGCTTTCTTTTCATCACCTATTAAATTCTTATAGATGTAAAAGCAAAATCTCTTATCATATGAACGATACTCTTGAATATGAATACAATTTCTAATATTTATATAACGATTCCAAGTCCAGTGATTTTTTTTCTGCTAAATTATTTGGGCAGTTCAACTTTTGGAGTGCATAATTAATGAGCAAAATGTTCAACTTGAAATGTTACAGTAGTTATCGAAAAAGGCATTATTTCTTAAGAAACATTTTTAAGTGCTCTGTTGGAGAATTTAAGATAATTAAAATGTGGAGAAATATTACTAATGAAGCTTTATAGAAAACTAATATTTATTTATTTGAAATGATGAAAATTTGAAGGTATTAATGGCTTATTGATCGTTTCGAGAATTCCCTAATGTTTCTCCTATTGCTTAAGAATTCGTTTTTTATTAAAAATTATTAGTTATTATTATTAAAAATTATTTTACTGCTAACCTATTGTTGTGGTTACTTAGAACCACTGCCATATTTTTATTTAATTTCATTTAGAAAATATTTTTATTAATCTTGTATTCATTTAATTTTAATATTCGCATTCCAAAATTATTCTAATTCCTTTTTTTTTCAACCTTCCCCTGTAAATTTTTCTTTCTGGTATTGCATTTCATTCATTTTAAAATCATATGCATCGTTTTGAAATCTTTACTTCCGGTAAAAGAATGATCTGGAAAATTCCATATCTTTCTATTTGTGAAGTCATATCCTTTGGTAGCTCCACCCCTTAACCAATAATATTTAAATCTGTTTAATTCGTAATTTCAAAATTCTTAACTCTTTACTATTATTTGGCATCTCATCTCAGTGAAATCTATCAATTTTTGACAATATCAAATGAACAGAAAACATTTCTATATTTGAGTTAGCTCTTGAACGAGCACAATTTTTACAAGATATCTATGATTCACCACCTACTCAAAAATCTAATCAACATTATGACCAAGTTTATTCTCTGAATAATGAAAATAATGGTGAATGTTCAAAATTTTCTGATAGTTTTGTTGAACAAGCTCCTATCAGACATAAAAAGGACAGAGTCTATAGAAATTCGCAAATAGCATTATCGCCATCTGAATCTCACAATGGACATTCTCCTAGACATAGAACTGTTGTTAAAAAAAAGCGTGTAACTTACTCTCCCTCACCAGTTAGACATAACGTGGCTTCTAGAAATAAAACAAACTTTATTCAGCATAGGCCAGATCAGAAACGATCTTTCTTTCGGCCAAAGTTTGACAAGTTTTCTCACAAGAAAAACTCTTCAGAATATTTTCGCAAACAAAATGTTATCCAATGTGCTTTTTGTGGTCGTTTTAATCATCTTATGGAGTCATGTTACAAGTTTAGAAATCTACTTGACTCTTCTAGGCAAAATGCCAATCACACTCAAGACTCCCATTTTTCTTCGAATTCTTCTCAAAGAAAGAAAAACTTTACTTCTTTTTCTAAAAATAAAAATGATGATAAAAATTATCATTTAAACAAGTAAGGGAGATTGGTCCAACTGACCACCATCCCTCCCAATCTTACTCGTTAGGGTCAGTACACTCCTGTGACAATTCAAGCGAATGTCACATTGACAAAAATTCTTCTTCAACTACTTCCTTTTCAAGCGCTGTTACACAGACATCACCAATGGTGCAAAAAATGAACAGACCCTGCTGTTCTGAAAATTCTTTGTCATCAAAGTATTCTTCTCAAATTGAGGATTGTGTACAACAACGACATGTAATTTGCAGCTCTTTTGATAACACTTATTCACTTCCATGTATAATTATGAATGTTCAACATAATGAGATATCAACTCTCATTGATACAGGCTCCACTCTAAGTTTGTTGGATCATGAATGCTTTAATAGCATTAAATCCAAAATCCATTATAAATATTTATCTAGAAATGTTTCTGTATCAACTATAAACTCTAAAGTTTTCTTTAAAGGATGTATCGAGATTGCATTCAAAATAGACAAATTCTTTTTTCATCATGTCTTTTACCTTACTGATATAAAGAATGTTAATTTTGAAGCCATACTTGGTTTTGAGTTTATAAACAAACATTCTATTACCATCTCTCCAACTTTTAAGTCTATATTAATTAAAGATAAACATATACCTTTCAACATTCAAAGAGAGTCTCCTACCAGTTTTTATTTGAATTTTCAGTATAATAATAATAACAATATAACAGTGCCATATTCTTTTGACACCAATAAAGTGCCTATTTATGAAAATTCTATGTCAGTTAACACAAATAATGGTACTTATTTTGATAATATGAATGGAAATTTTGGTGATAATTATTTGCATTTGGTAAATAATTATGAAAATTATCCTTGCAATTACAGTTTTCCAAATAATGGTTTGTTTACGAATAGTGTTGGTAATACTGCTATGAATTATGATAATTCTTTTATGAATGCTAATCTCAATATCAGAAATTTAGGAGGTCATGCTCAAGTTTTTACTCAGTTTCCTAATTATTTTCCCACTCATACAAACTTTGATTATCCTAATGTTATAAATAGTATATCTACTACCAATACCAAAATTACCTCTGATGACAAAAATGTCATATCTGAAGATGACAATGACATTAGTTATGTTGGTAAAAAGTGCACCAATTTTAAAAATGGTAATGAAAAATTATTGAGTTCTAACATGGTACAAACTGTAAATAGAGAATTGATTCCCCCCAATTCTTCTGTTTATTTACATGTCAAATACTTGAATTCTCCCTCTGAATATTTTATTTTTAAGCCTGCTTTGAAAAGTAAAGCTCTTATTTTGCATGAATCATTGCATTCTAAATCTTCAATTCAAAAAGATTTATTCTTAGTTGTATGTCAGAATATATCCAAAGTGGATGTTCATTTAAACAAACATACAATTCTTGGTGAGTGCATTAATGTGGATGAGAATGATATTGAAAAATATTCCTTTGATTTAGATTCAGAAATTGAATATTGTAATTTAATTTTACCATCTGAGGAAATTAAAAGAAAACGAATACAAGAACTGTCACCAGATGATTTTGACTTAAAGCACTTGTCCCCACATAAAAGTGACTGTTTACTAAAATTATTGTGCAATAAAGCTCAAGCATTTTCTAAATCCTTAGACACTTTGGGTCATACAGACCTAGTGAATCCTCAATTTTCAATGATGAATTCTCATCCTGTGAAAACCCTACCTTTTCCTGTGCCACAGGCACTAGAGCAAGAAGCTCTTGACCAGATTAATCAAATGCTAAATGCTGGCATTATAGAAAGATCAAATTCTTCTTGGGCTTGCCCCATGCTGTTAGTTAAAAAGAAAAGAACTGACATGTCAAAACCTCAAAAATATCGTTTGGCTTTAGATCTACGATTATTAAATTCTATTATTATTCCTTCTTCATATCCTCTACCTCGCATTCAAAACCTATTAGTACAATTGTCAAAATTTAAATACTACAGTACACTGGACTTACCCTCTGCGTACTGGCAGATTGCGGTTCCTAAAGAGATGCAAGATAAGCTCAGTTTTACCACTCCATGGGGAATGTTTACCTACCTTCGCCTTGTTTTTGGCTTGAAGACGTCTGCAAGTACTTTTCAACAGTTAATTGATTCAGTTATTCAATTATCCGAAATTGACTCTTGTTACGCATACCAAGACGACATAGTTGTTGGCGCTAATTCGTTTGAAGAAATGGTTGCAAAACTCACAAAACTCTTGGATACTCTAATTGCCAACAACATTACACTTTCACCTGAAAAATGTTCTTTTATGCAAACTAGCATTAACTTTTTAGGCTTCCACCTCACTGATCATAAAATTCTTCCAATTACAAGCAATATTTTGAAAATTACTTCTTTTCCAAAGCCAAAAACTAAAAGGCAGACAAAGAGTTTTATTGGCTTATGTTCATTTTACAGGTCAATCATACCTCATTTTGCTAAATTAATTACTCCTCTTATTGAAATCACCAAACCTAAAAATAAATTCTGTTGGAAATCTGAACAAGAAAATGCATTTAATAAATTGCAAGAATTTTTTTTCCATAAACCCATGCTCAATCTTCCAAATTGGAATGAGACCTTCTATGTTAATACAGATGCCTCAAAGACAGCAATTTCAGCTGTTCTTATGCAAAAAATTCAAGATGAACTTCGCCCCATTTCTTATTACTCCAAAACTTTATCTCAATCTGAAAAACAGTACCCAGCCATTAAACTGGAACTTTATGCCATTTATAAAGGTATAACGGCTTTTAAATATTACATTTTCGGCAGACCTTTCATTCTTTTGTCTGATGCTAAACCTCTCAATAATTACAAAAAATCAACATCGCCTGCTGACATCACTACACGTTGGATGTTAGAACTATCCGAATACTCTTACACATTTCAGCATGTTCCAGGCAAAGATAATGTGTTAGCAGATTTTCTAAGTAGGACACCTCATATTCCTACTGAAGATCTCCATACTAACCCTGATCTCATTTTTGAACAAGAAGTACTGCCTGTTTTCGATAATCAAAATGACCTACATAATGAAATTGCTCAGTATCCATGTGGATTAATTGGTAAAAAACATCATAACAGCCATCTTCAAAGTGACCCTCCATCTATAAATAATGTTAGTAATGAAGACCCATTGTTAGAATTTTTTGATCAAACCATCCTTTCTGAACAACAAAAAGATCCTCAAATTAAGAAAATTTATGAAGATATTAAATCTAATAAAAAATCTAAAAGTTTAAATGGCTATTACATTAATCCAAGTAATGAGTTGCTTTGTTATAATGGACACTTCTCTTCAGAAGACATTGAATTACATAGAGCTGTTTTACCATCTTCACTCAGAGCTAAAGCTTTAAGAATTGCTCATATTACTCATACTGGTATTCATAAAACCATTGTTAATTTAAAGAAAAGATTCACTTGGAAAACTCTAATTTCTGATACAATTAATTATGTCAACTCTTGTGAAATTTGTTTAGTAAATAAAAATCATAAAAAAAACACTGCTCCATATCTTCCAGCACCTATTCCTACAGCTCCCAATCAAAAAGTTTCGATGGATTTACTTGGTCCTTTGAGAAATCACCAGTTTGTCATGACTGTAATCGACCATTTCTCTCGTCATCTTGAATTATATGCCTTGAATAGCATTCATGCTGAGTCGGTGACTAAAGCTCTGTTGAATTACATTTCCACTCATGGAAAACCCGAGTTATCTCTTACATATCATGGTTCCCAGTTCACTAGTGATTTGTTTTCTTATTTCAACAAAAAACTTGGCATAAAGCTAGAGCACAGTACAGTAGCGCATCCACAGGCTAATGGATTGAGTGAGAGATGTAACACTCAAATAAAGTCATCTGTCAATACAATGGCTTCCCAAGGATTTGATGTTCCAACTGCTTTAAAAATTCACCAGTCCATATACAACGCTACACCTCATCCAGCTACAAAATTTACTCCAAATCTTCTTCAATTTGGAAGGGAGGTGAATGATATTTATGCCAATTATAAAACCCATTTTTCCTGGAAAATCCTTAACACTGCATATGAAATCCACAAATTAATGGATGTAATTGAAAAAGTATACTACCAAGCTTACAAAAATAACGAGTCTTCTAGACAGAAAGTGTATCAAAAATCAAGGGAAAAATTAAAATTTGCTAATATCAAAGTTGATGATATTGTTTATGTGAAATTTCCCAGTGTATTTAATAAAAAAGTACAAGGACCTTATATGGTAAAGAAAATAATTTCACCTGTACTTATTCAAATTCAAGATTGCAATAATAATCAAGCATCACCTGTGTTAATTCATACTAACAGAATCTTGAAACTCCAGAAAAGAAATGAAGCATTGCTTCATCCTTCTGATTCATCTAGAAGTGCAACACATGATCAAACGACTGTTGATAGTGCATCTTCTTCTCCTGTGAAACGACATATGCCTACTCATACTACTAATTGTGATTCTCCTCAAATTCAGACCACTTCGAAGTGCCAACAAACAACTTCGCATTCACATAGTTCTGTGCATTCTCAAGCATCTGGTAGTAAAACTTCCACTACAGTTCTAAATAAATCTACTCAAAGTAAAAAAAATTATGATCTTCGTCCTCGCAGTCATAAACAATATAAAATATAAATTAATCTTCAATTTTATTTAGGATGCCTTTACCATTGTAAAAAATCTCATCTATGCTAGCTAGATTGGATTGTCAAATACGAAGACTGACTGTTTATTTTATTTTTTTACTTCTACCAAAGCTGCAGGCAGCATTTGTGTATTTTTTTATATTTATTTTTTTTTAAGTCGCCTTCGTCTTGACACTGTGGAATTGTTATCCTGCAAAAGTATGTAAATCTTGTTTTTGTTTACTATGTTGCTCACTGAAATATTTTCTTCAAAACCTTATTCATCTTTTAGAATTTATATGTATTGTAAAAAAAAAAAAAAAAAAAAAAAAAAAAAAATGTGCTAATAACTCAGAATTTTTAATTTCAGTATTTGATTTAAATATTAAGACAGAGTCTTAAAAAAAAAATCAAATCAAAGTTTTATAATTCATTATTTTAGTTGCAAATGAAGTGTCAGTGATTGCTTTATTTTGATATGGTATTTATCTTAAAAAAGTAAATTGTTATTGATATAAAATATAATATGAGTACATATGTCATCCTTTCCCTATTGTGACTTTTAGAGTAACTCAAAATGTTACTTTGTTCTTAATTATAATTCATGCATGTTCTAACAACTAACCTCTTTCTAACATCTAAAAATAAAAATAATAGTGAAAGTTGTACATGCTAATACTCCTACTGTTATTATTGGTGTATTATGTAAAGTTGTTGAAAATACATTGTTTTTTGGGGGGGGGAGTGTTTGAAAATTCACAAATTTAAAAAATATTTGTGTACATGAAAATTTTGTACTTTGCATCCAAAGATACTCTTCCAAAGGTACTCTCCAAAGATTATTTTGAGTCTTTACATAAAAAATACTTATGTATTTTACATGAAAAAAATGTTGTAACATGTTTATATTTCCAAAGATTATTTTAAGTCTTCACAAACAAAAATACTTATGTATTTTACATTTTAAAAAAATAATCACATATTTATTCTTACAGATGTTTGAATTAAACATAATTCAATAAGCATTTGAGAATATTTAGTATAAATATTTTGTGTGATAATTTTTGCAAGACAAATGTTATTAAAGTTATGTGGTACTACATTTATGAGAGCTTAAAAATCCTCTCTTCGCATTTATTTTCTTCGAAAGTATTATTACTGTGGTTGTAGAATAACACGATATTAGTGATTCAGCTAAGAAAAGTTGATTAATTAAAAAGTACTATATTTATATATATTTTTTTAATGAGAGTGTAAATATTCTCTCTTGACTATTTACTCTCTTGACTATTCTCTCTTGACTATTTACTTACATTTTGATTTTTTGTTATGGAAAATTCTCAGATGAGTAATTTATTGAAAAATTGATTAAAAAAAAAAATGAAATGTAGTTCATAGACTGTGACTTGAAATAGAATTGTGATTTAAAGATGCTACTTTAAATTATTGCTATTTTTTTTTTCAAAACAGAAATGTGTTATTGCTAATATTGTACTAAATTGAATGATGCACAGTCATCATTAATATGCATGTCAATTTGTATCATGTAATATTAATTGTTTATGTGTACATTATTACAATTTTTCTTTTCCCCCCATACTTTTAATATACACTGATCTTACTTTACAGTGTTGTATTTGCTATTTCACATATCAGTGAATGAACTTTTAGCAACTTTATTTTAAAAGACTTTGTGTACCTTTGTCAGAAGAATGTAACCGATTTTATTTTAATTTTGTTTCTCATTTTTTGAAGTTATATGCATGTTGTATATGTATATAGTTTAGAAAATATTGGCTCAATGTCAAAATTATTAAATTTCTCCATCTTACCAATATTTTCTTTTGGGGAGGCCGGAGTAATATGCTGTGGTTACTTAGAACCACTGCCATATTTTTATTTAATTTCATTTAGAAAATATTTTTATTAATCTTGTATTCATTTAATTTTAATATTCGCATTCCAAAATTATTCTAATTCCTTTTTTTTTCAACCTTCCCCTGTAAATTTTTCTTTCTGGTATTGCATTTCATTCATTTTAAAATCATATGCATCGTTTTGAAATCTTTACTTCCGGTAAAAGAATGATCTGGAAAATTCCATATCTTTCTATTTGTGAAGTCATATCCTTTGGTAGCTCCACCCCTTAACCAATAATATTTAAATCTGTTTAATTCGTAATTTCAAAATTCTTAACTCTTTACTATTATTTGGCATCTCATCTCAGTGAAATCTATCAATTTTTCTTTAATTAAAAGCAGTTTTATATACCTTAGCATTGCATTTTATGCCAACGCAAGGCGTTTGTATGTTCTCTCCGCCAAAGTTGGCGTGTTTCAAGGATTATAGTAACCCCACCTTTACTCTGTTCGGAGAGCTCGCGCGCATTCAGCACTAGCAGTTGAGTTGAAACTTCAATGCAGAATGGCTGCCCCTTTTGCCGTTCTGCGAAGAAATTATGTTCGCGCGCACTTGCGTAAGTGTTCTGTCAACGAACGCAGAGAATGGATGGCCCTCTTCCCCTTCTACAAAAAGAAATAGTAAACGGATCTCATATCTACAGTGAGAGATATTAAAAGAGCAAGAATATTTCTTTAACATTGTGTAATCGGCTGCATAAGTTCGTATTCAAATTATGCTGTCATTTCGAATCGTAGAATTGTGATGCTAAAAATTCATCTAAAAGCCTGTGCCTCCATACTCCCCAAGGGAAAAGTTATTTTTAATTTCCTTAGTGAGAATTTAGTTTGTGTGTGTCCATCATAAAAAAAAGGTACATCTAAAAAAATAAGAGATAAATTTTGTGATAATTGCGTTATGTTCTACAAAAATAATTGCTTCATAAATAAAAGATTTTCAAGGAAGATTTTTCATTTGTTTATTTTTTTCTTTCTGCAAATGTTCCCATCATTCTTCTGTTCCTTCGGGTCAATGCAGGTAATGTCTTTACCTTTTATTTTTTATTCTTAATTTACAAATGTATGATAAGTAAATTAAGATTTTCTTTAATTAATGACTGTTATGTCAATGTGGTCTTTTGTGGCCGCAACAAAATGTTAAATGAACACTATACGATCAAGCCTAAAAAAAAATGATTCCTGGATTGTATTTGGAATCTCAATATCCAAAATAACTTTACAATGATATTCTTTCACCTCCTGTCTTCCAAACACAACACCTATGAAATATATTCTTCAGTAACAACAATTTTCCATATTTAGATTATAACTCGAACGTATTATTCTAATTATATATTTTCTAAATTCTATAGGAAATTAAATATTTGGAGAGTTTAACAAAAGAGTAGATCACCTTCACAGGCTAAAGCAGTAATTTGAAAGGAAATTACTAATGATCCTAATAGAAAAACTATACCGGTTTCTATCAAAGTTGGAAGTTGAAAGTTTAAGTTATTAATGTAATTACTGATCGTTGTAGAAAGTCATTAATGAGTTTATAATTGCTTTACACTTCAATTATGCAATCTCTTTATAAATATCCAAAATAATAAGAAATTAATCTTCAAAAAATTCACAGATTTATTCTTTTAGTTCAAATAGAAAAATCATATCTGAATAATGATTTAATTCTTTTCATCAGATGTTAATTTTTTATAGATATAAAGTCAAAACCTCTTCACATATGAACGATATTCTTCAGTAACCACAATTTCCAATATATAGATAACGATTCGAAGTTCTTACTCCAGTTTCATTTTTTCTAAATTATTTGGGAGGTTCAAATTTTGGAGTGCATAATTAATGAGTAAAATGTTGAAACTGAAAAAGTAACGTGGTTATCGAAAAAGATTTATTCCTTTATGAAAAGTCTTAATTGGTCCTTTAGAGAATTTAAGATAATTAAACTGTGGAGATGATATTACTAATGAAGCCTTATAGAAAACTAATTTTTTTCTTCAAAAATTGAAGGTTTGAAGGTATTAATGTCTTATTGATCGTTTAGATAATGAACTAATGATTCTCCAATTGCTTAATACTTCATTTATTATTTAATTTTTTTTTTATTAAAATTTACTTTTTTGCTAAGCTATGAATGTTTTTCAGTAGCAGCAATTCCCAATATTTAGATAATAAAGTGAAAAATATTACTTCAATGACATATTGTCGAAATTCTTTGCGAAATTAAACTTTTGGGAATTTAGTAATGGAACAAAGTGATCAACTTTATGGGTTAAAAATGTAATTCGAAAATATATTAATTGTAAGGAAAAAAGTCTCAAGTGATCTTTTGTAGAATTTAAGACAGTTAAACTTGGTGAAAATATTTACTAATGAACCTAATAAAAAAATTATCTGCTTCTATCGAAGTTGAAAGTTTTAATTTATTAACGCAATTATTAACCGTTGCAAAAAATCGTTAATGAGTTTATAATTGTTTATGACTTACGTATATTAAATTAAGCAATATCGTTATAAATATTTAAAGCAATAAGAAATGAATCTTTAAACATATCCGCACATTTATTATATTTTAGTTCAAATCGACACATCATAAAATCCACGTAAAGCTTTAACTTTTTTCATTACTTGTTAAATTTTTACGTAAAAGCAAAACCTCTTCTAATGTGAATTATTATTCTTTAGTAGTCACAGTTTCCAATATTTAGATAATGATTCAATTATCTTACTTTTTTCTTCTAAATTATTTGTTAAGTTCAACTTTTGGAGTGCATAATTAATGAGGAAAATGTAAAACTGGAAAGGTTAAAGTAGTTACCGAAAAAAGAGGTTATTTATTAAAAAGGGGGCAGTCTTTAGGAGAAGTTAAGATAATTAAACTGCGGAGATTATATTACTAATAAAGCATTATAGAAAACTATTTTTTTTTTTTTTTTTTTTTTTTTTTTTTTTTTTATGTACGTAGTCTAAATTAGTATTTTTTTTTTCCCTTAATGTTGGAATGTATTTATAGCTGACTGATCGATACAAGAATGCACTAAGGATTCTTGAATTGATTAAGACTTCATTTGTTATTAAAAATTATATTTTATTATTATTAAAACTTACTTTTTTGCTAAGATATGAACTATTTTTTTCAGTTTCAGAAATTCCTAATAATTCGAAAACCTTACTCCAATGACATATATTCGAAATCCTTTGAGAAATTAAACTTTTGAAACTTTAATAATGGCACAAAGTGATCAACTATAAGGTTAAAACAGTAACTGGAAAATGTATTAATTGTTTGTAAAAAGCCTAGAGTGCGCTTTTGTAGAATTTAAGACAATTAAACTTCAGGGAAAATATTACTAATGAGCCTAATAGATAAAATTGTATCTGCTTCTATCGAAGTGGAAAGTTTGAAGTTATTAATGTAATTATTGATCGTTAATGAATTTATAATTGCTTATGAGTTATGTATATTTAATTAAGTAATATCTTGATAAATATTCAAAGCAATAAGAAACGAATCTTTAGACATTTTCACATATTTATAATATTTTAGTTCAAACAGACATATCATAAAATGTTGGTTTATTTAAGTTATGCTTTATACACTATCTGTATTGTAAATTGTCACTGACACATTGACATATGTCATTTTGAGGTCTATAGCAACTACGGCTTTCGCCTCGAATAATCCTACAGAAACAACAACAAGCCACAACAATTTTTTATTTCTTTTTTCCAATACATATTTATATAACTACATATGGACATTCACAATTACACTATTATTTTTAACACAATGGTTGTGTTAAAAATAATAGTATATCTACGTACCCATTGTTTATCCTCTTCGGTCCCTGGGTCCCCAGACGGGGACCTCTGTTCTTTTCCTTATAAAAACTAAAATGTCCGATTTTTTTACAGCTTCACATCACTTTTCAATAGCTGAATGTCTTTTGGGTTCAAAGCAAACGAATAAATGGCAGCATCTAAGCTGATTCCCACATAAAATAAATGTTATTTTCATCTGAATTTGCAAAATGCCTAAAAATGCCCAAAAGACAGTATGACCAAGAAAGTAAGAAATTTTCATAAGTATTTCATAAGTAAATTTTTTTCAATAAAAAATTTTAAGGATTTGTAGATTATTTACTTGTTCAAAGCTCTTAAATTTGTATTGCGATAATTTAAGTTAATGGTTATTAAATTGATGTTTTAAGGGAATTTGTTATTTTAGATCCCTATTTTTGAACCTAAATGACAAAGCGCCTAAAGGATCAATTTCAGAAAAGATATTTTTTCTGTCATTTACGAAGCCATTTTGTTTGGAAAAAAACAATGAATAAGCATTTGTATTGTTATCTTAGCTTCGGAACTGAAGAGGTTAAATTGAGTTCCTTTACCTGCGGTTCATTCTGCTGAGCTATTTACATGGCAGACCAGTTGTTAGTTACCAATAAGGTTATCTGAGCAAAATATGCTCGCCAGTTGTCAGCCCAGGTAGCTTAAAATGTAGAGCATTGGCAATGTAAGCCAAGAATGTGGGTTCAATTCCCAGCTTGGACATATTTTCGCTCAGTTGGAAAAATTCATTTTGTATTCACAATTTCATCTGTGTGTTATCAGCGGATTCGAACCCGGACCCAAGCCGCGACAGTAGCTGTCGCTACCGACCTCGACACTGGACGACTTGCAACTGTCTTGTAACGATTTAAAAGGAATAACACTACGAGTTTTAAATTTCAAACCTTAATAATTCCTAAATTATTTGATTTCTTTTTGCATTCGAAAGTAAAATTTACCGGAAAATTCAAATACGCTGTTAAAAATGGTGCATTCGTATTGAAAATATCAACGATTATGGCTTTTTTCTTCTAAATTATTTGTTAAGTTCATCTTTTGG
This sequence comes from Maratus speciosus, assembly GCA_963932465.1. Classification (NCBI taxonomy): domain Eukaryota; kingdom Metazoa; phylum Arthropoda; class Arachnida; order Araneae; family Salticidae; genus Maratus; species Maratus speciosus. The sequence goes on from OZ010797.1 coordinate 483,520,457, forward strand.
AGCGCATAAATAATGAGCAAAATGTACAACTTGAAAAGTTAAAGTAGTTATCGAAAAAGATGTTATTTATTAAGAAAATGTCTTAATTGTTCTTTTAGAGTATTTAAGATAATTAAACTGTGGAGATGATATTGTTAATGAAGCCTTAAAGAAAACTGATATTTTTTTTACTTTCAAAAGTTGAAGGTTTGAAGGTATTAATGGCTTATTGATCACTTCGAGAATGTAATAATGATTCTTGAATTGCCTAAGACTTCTTAAAATATATATATATATAATCATTATTATTACTAAAAATTACTTTTGCTGCTAAGCTATGAACTATTCTCTTCAGTAGCAGCAATTTTCAATATTTAGATAATAACTAGAAAGTCTTACTCCAATAATATATTTTTTAAATTATTTTGGGGAATGAAACATTTGGAGAATTTAAAAATTGAGTAAAATGATCAACTTTAGAGGCTAAAATAGTAATTGGGAAATATTACTAATTAACCTCATAGGAAAACTATATCTGCTTCAATCAAAGTTGAAAACCTTAATAATTCCTAAGTTATTTGATCCCGTTTTGCATCCGAAAGTAAAATTTACCGGAAAATCCAAATATGCTGTTAAAAATGGTACATTCGTATTGAAAATGCCAAAGATTAGTACAATTTCACTACTAAGACCGGTAAGCTTATATTTTTTTTAAAAAATTGGAAGAAGATTTAGATAGCAATCAAATGGCTATTGGGTCATTCCATGGTAACTTAAATTACATTTAGGGCAATGTACTGCACTAATTTTAGTAATATAACACCAAAAATTATTCAAATGTAAATTTGACATGATTTGTTAATTAAACCTATCCAAAGCTCAATTTGAATGAAAATTACTTAGAAAATGGTAAAAAAAGTTATATATTTTATGGTAACTTATGTTCCTTTTTCCGTAATGCCAGTTACATAATAAATAAACTGCCAGAGTTCAATAAATAATACAAAAATTAGATAAATTTCCTCTAAATTGAGCTTAATTATGTTTAATTAAAAATTATGTCAACTTTACATTTAGAATTCTATTTTTGGTGTTATATTACTAAAAATACTGAAGTAAATTGTTCTAAACGTAACATAAATTAACATGGAATGACCGTATTCCTATTTTCCTCTGCAACAATTTGTCTATTAATGTTAACTAGCAGGAATGACCAAGCTATGATCGGTCAAAATTAGCTTTGTGTTTATCTCGATATATTATTCCCACTGAATCATTCTTGCTGTTTTAGCTACAATTTGCTTGACCCTGAGCCATAAGTGACCCAAAACGACCTACTAATCGAATTTTTTTGAACATGCGACCTAACACAATGCTCTTCTCGAGTTTGAAAACGAGGAAATACAAAATTTAGTGAAAATCGTTAGTCGTTTTCTAGATAAAATAAGCTTAACCCACGTTGACTCAAAAATGACCCACTAACCGAAATTTATCGAACATGTGTCTTATTATTCCAATGGTCTGTACTGTGAAATGTTGTAATAAAAAAAATTGTCAAAATCGTTTAAACCTTTTTGAGTTACAGTTAGCTTGAACCCGACCCATTATCACCGAAATGACCCACTAATAGAATTTTCTTGAGCATGCGCCCCGGTCCAATAGATTTATCTTGGCCAGAAAAGGTGTAATACAAAGTTTTGTCGAAATCGTTTGAGCCGTTTTTTAGATACAGTTAGCTTGACCCTGACCCATTGTGACACAAAATGAACCACTAATCGAATTTTCTCGAGTATGCGACACAGCTCAATAGTTTTATCTTGTCCAGAAACGGTATAATACAAAGTTGTCAAAATCGTTTAAGCCGTTTATTAGATACAGTTAGCTTGATCTGTGATCCATTAGGACCCAAAATGACCCACTGGTTGAATTTTCTTGAACATGCGACCCTGCACAATGGTCTTATCATTCCCGGAAACGGTATTATACAAAATTTTTTCAAAATGTTTTGTACCGCTTTTTAAATACAATTAGCTTGACCCTGACCCATTGTGACTCAAAATGACCCACTAATCGAATTTTTTTGAACATGCGACCTAGACCAATGGTCTTCTCGAGTCCGAAAACGAAAGAATACAAAATTTAGTCAAGATCGTTTAAGCCGTTTTTTAGACACAATTAGCTTGACCCTGACCCATTGTGACCCAAAAAGACCCACTAATCGAATTTTCGCGAACATGTGACAGCCCAATTCTCTTATCATGCCCAGAAACGGTGTAATACAAAATTTAGTCAAAATGTTTTGAGCATTTTTTAGATTCAATTAGTTTGACCCTGACCGATTGTGACCCAAAATGACCCACTAATCGAATTTTCTCGAACATGTGGCTTAGCCCAATGTTCATCTCATGCCCCAAAACGGTATATTACAAAATTTTGTGAAAATGTCTTGAGCCGTTTTTTAGATATAATTAGTTGACCCTGACCCATAATGACCCACTAATCGAATTTTCTCGAACAGGTGACCCATCCCAATGGTCTTTTCGTGCCCGAAAACGATAGATTATAAAATTTCGTCAAAATCGTTAGAGCCGTTATCTAGATAAACTTGGCTTGACCCACGGTGACCCAAAAATGACCCACTAATCGAATTTTCTCCAGCATGTGAGTTAACCCAATGGTCTTCTCGTAATCCAAAACTGTAGAATATAGAGTTTAGTGAAAATCGTTAGAGCCGTTTTTTAGATAAAAATAGCTTGACACACAGTGACCCAAAAATGACCCACAAATCGAATTTTCTCGAACACGTGACCTAGCCCAATATTCTTCTCGTACCCGAAAATGGTTGGATACAAAATTTTGTCAAAATCGATTGAGCCGTTCTTTAGATATAATTAGCTTGACCATGACCCATTGTGACCCATAATGACCCACTAATCGAATTTTCTCGAACACGTGACCCATCTCAATGGTCTTTTCGTGCCCGAAAACGATAGATTATAAAATTTCTTCAAAATCGTTAGAGCCGTTATCTAATAAACTTACCTTGACCCACGGTGACCCAAAAATGACCCACTAATCAAATTTTCTCGAACATGTGACTTAACCCAATGGTTTTCTCGTAATCCAAAGTTGTAGAATATAGAGTTTAGTGAAAATCGTTAGAGCCGTTTTTTAGATAAAAGTAGCTTGACCCACAGTGACCCAAAAATGGCCCACAAATCGAAATTTCTTGAACATGTGACCTAGCCCAATAGTCTTCTCGTACCCGAAAATGATTGGACAGAAAATTTAGTCAAAATCGATTGAGCCGTTCTTTAGATATAATTAGCTTGACCCCGACCCATTATGACCCAAAATGACCCACTAATCGAATTTTCTGGAACACGTGACCCATCCCAATGGTCTTTTCGTAACCGAAAACGGTAGGGTGTAAAATTTAATCAAAATCGTTACAGCCGTTTTCAAGATAAAATTTACATACACACACACACCCAATTTTTGCTCGCATTATAGTATTAGATGGGCGTACCATTTTTAACAGTTTCCAACATAGTTGAAAAGTCTTTATGAATTCGGTTTGTTTGTCCGTTTGTCTGTCTGTCTGTAGACGCTCTAACTCGCGTAAATATACCAGGAGGTTCATGCAGTCGATATGTTAATTATGTTTACCATGGCATGTTCTGTATTGAATATGAAGAGTGTAGCATTGACAGTTCATTTACAGGAATACTCAAAAGAATTCCGTTACATTCGCGTCAATGGGGAAAAATCCTTTGCAGTGGGTTTTAATGACATTAGGGGCGATCCATAAATGATGACACTTTTTTTCAATATTTTTGACCCCCCCCCCTTTGTTACAAAGTGTCCCACTTCACCTTACGTCTCCCCACTCCCTCTTGTCACATGTCACGCTATATTACATAAACATAAACTTGCAGTCCAGAAACAAAGCACTACGTTATAGATCATATTTTGATCACATATAGATCACATTTTTGAGCATTATGAAATAAGATTAAGGTTTAGAACAAAAAACATAATTAATATACAATAGTAATAAAATATTAATATGAGAGAGCAATTGAAAACAGTAGTATTTTGATATTTGAAATGGAATTTAATATATTTGACTTTTTTAAATCTTATCTTTACTTTATGAATACAAAATACTTTACATTTAAAATAACTTCAAAATTTAATCTGCTAATTTTTAATGATTTTATTTTAACCAAAATGTGTGATGTCACATTTATTCTTACCCCCTCCCACCCCCTTGTCACAAACTGTCACAATTCCACGAACCTGCCCTTCCCCCTCCCCCCACAAGCGTGATGACATCATTAGTGGACGGTCCCTTACGAAAATTCAAATGTATTTACTGGATTTCACTGCAAGATGATTACTAAAGAATAGGGCATTCATAGCACTTATCGTTCATTTACTTTACAGGGAAACAAAATGGGGACACACGAAAGAAATCGGTTATAGAACTGTCTTGGAGCAATAATTGATAGAAATGCCTTTGCAATTTCGGTAAACGCTTTTAAATTGAACTCATTTTTTTGCATGTTACTCGTTGCGTATAAATTCTATACCTCACGTGTACAGGGCTGCACAAAAGAATTCACTTACCATTCTCCTTATAAGCGGAAATTGCTGAAAGGAACTTTCAGACTATATGTATTTTTTAACTGAACTAAATTTCGGCATGCATTTAGTTTATAGATACAAATCTATATACAGAGCTGTTCAAAGAATTCGAATTATTTTCCGACTGTAGATAGGTATTGCTGAAATCGGGGGTTTAAATGTGTTATCCGTTTATAAATGGTTCAATTAGACATCCTATTCCAATTTAATAAATGGTGAACTTTTGTTATATTATTCTGAATGTGTTGGAAGGTATTTCACATAGTTACCAACTTTAACGTTTTTTTTCCTACAACTATTTTTAATCAGAAAAATTTGCCTTATTTAATCTTATGTTATTGCTGATTAAATAAGACCAATTTCTCTGTCAAAAAAATAGTGGTAGCAAAAAAGCGTAAAACTTGGTAGCTATGATTTCATAATCTATGCTTGACGCAGAATTTTTTCTTTCTTGTTTATATACTGACTGTACCTGAAACTTGTTCTACTTTCAAGCAATCTAACAATGAAATTATACAATTATGTATGAAAATCACTTAAAATCATTCAAACTAAGCTAAAAATTGCTAAAAGGGATAAAAAACACACTTAAAAAGCATATAAATACTTTTATTCAAATCGCCCTATATTTCATCGCTCAAACGATCACATTCTCAAGATCTTTGTCGATACAAATATTTTTGTTAAAAACGCAATGATTCAGCCTCCGTTGAGTTGCCTAAAATTTAGAAAGAGATGCTCTGCAGAATAACAAACAATAGTAAAAATTAATTCACGTTTACAAATATCCGTTTTTATTTTATTTTATGTTTGCACTTGTAACAACATGTATAATAATCACTTATAAGCAGATTAAGCTAAATAATGCTAGAAAAAGTGATAAAATATCTTTATTTGGATTGCCGAACGTTTCATCGCACAAACGGCGACATTTTCAAAATCATTCATGATAGAAAATACTTTCACAAAATTTAAAAACAGTAACTTGGTAAACAATGTCATGAGACATCCGGCGTAATTTTAGTAACAATAGTAAAAATTAATCGATGCCCACAAATATCGAGTTTTAGTTTATTATTTTATTAGTTTATTATTTTGTTATTTATATTAGTTTATTTTATGTTTGCACTGTTTTTCATTGTCTCATGACACTGTTTACCATGTTACCGTTTTTAAATTTTGTGAATTCATTTTCTATCATGAATGATTTTGAAAATGTCACCGTTTGTGCGATGAAACGTTCGTCAATCTAAATAAAGATATTTTATCATTTTTTATAGCATTATTTCAATCCACGTGTTCGCTAGCACTGATTGCGGAATTGACTGGATCACAGGCGTGATTCTGGTCTTCAGTACTTCAATGTCAGCCACAGCAGAAGCATATACACATTGTCCTTGACATAATCCCACAAGAAAAAATCGAGTAGGGTTAAGTCTGGAGAAAGAGGTGACGAAACATAAGGATATGTGGCGCCACCTATGATCGAAATTTGGAACTAATTATTTTCATTCGCTTGAAAAAACTTTTCATCGTGAGATGCATTTTAGTCCAAACCGCATTTTGTACGACTATTACAGAAGAACATCTTTTATCCGAAACTCTTTTAATAAAAAATCCATTTTAAAGTTTTTTTTTTTTTTTTTTACTATCACATTTCTTGTGTACAAAATCCATTTTGAAAGCCTTTTTTTTTTTTTTTAACTATCTTGTATGCAACGTGTTCTTTCCGAACTGCGAGTACATAAAAATATTTTCGATCACCTTTCTTAGACTTCCTTTGAATTTAATTTGAGCTCCCGTAAGCTGCGGAGTGGAACGAGGAAAACAAACAAATTAGCAATGCTGAAGTTTTCGAATGTTTTGCAAAAGGTTTGGCATGGCTGGTGCAGCAGAAAGACTGTGATACCTGGTGAAAAGTAATAGTGTTAAAAACCTCCGTGATAGAGCTTTATACCAAAGGCAATCGTAACTGCGACAAACAAAACATTTTTTCAAACCTTGTGATATATGTAAGAGGTACTTAATTTCAAAATTAAAATTCAAGTAATTTATTCTTTTTTCTATTTTGCTATTGCTTTATTTTTATTAAGTACTAGTTACCACAATACGAAATATTGCATATATTTCTCCTTAATCGTAAAATTGAGGCATTCTCGATTATCCGAAAATTTCGATTTCCCGAAAGAGGGTCGGTCCCAATTACTTCGGATATTCGAAGTTCGCTTATAATTGATTTTACATTGAATTTTAAAATGCGTCATGGACTTTTCGGACAGCCTGTATATTCTCTATATAAAGCTGTATTCATTATATCTTAAATATTGTATGCTAAATACAATTTAAAAATATGCATTCTAATATTACCAATATTTTTTCTCTATATCTGTTTGTCAAATATTTCTCTAAGTATAGAAAATAGTGTAGAAATTTGTCAAAATTGAATAAGTTTTTACTATTGAAAATGTTTGCATTGTTCAAGAATCTTTAAGTAAACAGAAAACTTCAGAATTTTCTTCTCACTTATGTTTTATAATCGTATTTAAGAACCTATATAAATAAGAAAAGTACTGACAAATAAAACATTTTGCATTTGTGAAAAAAGAATGACGGTAGAAGAACCATTCCGCTGAGGAAAAGACATTCAAATACGGAAAATATAAACTGAATTGAAGCAAATATTTCTTTTATGTATTCGCGAAAACATTTTAGCGGATATATTTTTTCAGGCAAGCGTAATAGACATGTCTATGAGGAACATTATTTCTTAGGAAATGTTTGCTTTATTATTTGATTTCCCTTTCATGTTCCATACTTCAAAATGATGTTGTCATTAAAACTGTTACTGAAAGATATTCTTTTTAAGTGCGTTCGTAATAATATAAATAGGTGGCACCTGTCCGTCCGGCTGTCTGTAAATGTATCTGTCCGCGTATAACAGCGCAAAAATCAACCAACCGAACAATTTAAAATTTAATATAGTACATAATCTCTGCAGAATTTTGTCGAGTCATTTGAAATTTTATGAAAATCGAATCAAAACTTAAAAAGATATTAATAAAAGTTTTCCTCATTCTATTAAATCCTATCCTACGTCATTAATTCAGCGATATCCCGTGATATGTAATGATTCTAGTTTGTCATGGTGATGACGACCTATTTAAGATACGATCCTATTAATTCCGTATTAATTTAATCTATATAATCGTAATAAATTTTGTATTAATGCATTTTTGCATAAAAGTGCAACAATTATTATACCAAGATCTGAATATTTACAAAAATAGTTATAGTACGGACGCACCTCATTTGCCACGTGTGACGTACAATTTCCGACATATTTTTAAATCGATCTTTCAAGTAAATATCAAGCGCAAACCGCTGTCGTATTTAAAGTAAATATCACTCTTTCTTCAAAAGTCTGACTTTTTCAAAATGTCAAGATATTAAAGCTCATCTTTTAAACTTCAACATTTCAATCGAAATGCACCTTACCTGATCTGTTAATAAAATTTATTTTGCAGACGATTTAAAATTTTACCATTCATTCTTTTTACCAAAAGAATTAATTAAAGCATTCAAAAAATTATTCATAAGACGGGATACTAAATTTCTTTCAAAACATTTCCATAAATTTAAAATAAAATAGAAAAAATGTAATTTATGAAAGATAACTCTAGTTTTCTTTGAAATTAAACTGGTAAAAAAAGAAACAGTGGATATTATTTTGAACTTTTCGGGGAATCTTTAGAAATTTCAATTAAATTCATTTACTTGCTGAAATGTAGCTTTAGATTTTACGAAAAAATAAATAGTTTATAGTGAGTAAAAATTCCCCACATTATTAAGAATTCGATTTGATTTTTACAAAGATAAGAATTTTCGTTTTTATAATGAATGCGTTGACAGTTTGTAAAAACTAACGTTCGAAAATCATTTCATTTGTCAAATACATTAAAAATATTTATTCCAATTTTACTTTGCATTACTTTTACTTTGATATATATGTATATTTAATCCAAATGTGGCAAAGAGGTATTCGTGATTCATCAGCCTATGTACGCATATTTAATTCCGGATATTACTCTGTAATCTTAATTTATTAATCAATTTTGACAAGTTAGGCATGTTTAGAATAGAAAAATCCCGGCCAGTGCCGGGAGGAAGAGGTAGCTTTCATATTCCTTATTTTAAAAAAGCCAACTTATATCATTCAAACACACGAAGATCAATTTAGCGGAAACCGAATATAGGAGATTCAATGCTAATTTTTATCAATATAATGAATGAGAATTTCGCGAAATTAGTCGGCTTTATCCAAACTGCTTTTCTTTAAAGTAACTTATATTTGGCTTCCAAATTCGGCGATTTCTTAAAGTGCCTATTATTTTAAGACAACATGGTGGATGAGGCTAACCAGTGAACTTGGTCGAGACCTTAGTAATTGCTGTGCACATGCTCACTCACATCGGATTCGATTGATATATACGAGTGCTGTCGCAGGCAAAAAATCAGATTTTTCAAAATGTCACCCACAATAGAAATTGAAACTGCTATATCTGAGCCATTTTTTAATGTAAAGACAAACAAAAAATGCTCCTGAATCCTTATATCAAGGTCAAATACTTAAGAAAGAAACCTTTTTCAATTTCTAATTTCTTTACACCTCACTTTAAATATATATATATTTTTTTTTTTAATTTAATGGCCGCCATTTTGAAACAAGATGGCTGATGAATCTGGCCAGCGAACTTGGTCGAGGTATTGATGTATACTATCCACATGCCTTTTTACATCGAAATAGGCGAATACGTGTGTTATCGCGTGACAAAGACAAGATCGTTTCAAAATGTTAGCCATGCTAGAAATTTAAAGTGCTATAATTCAACCATTTTTTAAGATATAAACAAAAGAACAAATTTTCAGAAACAAAAACTACTCCGGAATCTTTGTATCAAGGCCAAACACATAAAAAAAATCTTTTCCATTTTCCAATTTTTTAATACCTCATTTAAATTTACTTTTTTTTTTTAAATGGCAACCTTTTTGAAACAAGATGGCGAATGAAGCTGGCCAGACCAAGTTACATCCAAATCGGTTCATAAATACGCCTGTTATCACGTGACAAAAATCAGGACGTTTCAAAATGTCAGCCACGCTAGAAATTCAAAATGCTATAACTCAGCCATTTCTTAAGATATAGACAAAACAAAAACTGCTCCCGAATCTTTTTATCAAGATCAAACACATAAGAAGAAAATATTTTTTCAATTTTCAATTTTTTGGTACCGCATTTCAAATTTAAATTTTTCTTAAAAATTTAAATGGCCGCCATTTTGAAAGAAGATGGCGGATGAAGCTGGCCAACGAACCCGGTCGAGACATTGGTATGTACTATGTATAAATGAAGTTACATCCAAATCGGTTCATAAATACGCCTTTTATCGCGTGTCAAAATTCAGGACGTCTCAAAATGTCAGCCACGCTAGAAATTCAAAATGCTGCAACTCAGCCATTATTTAAGATATAGACGAAACAAAAACTGCTCCGAAATCTTTGTATAAAGCTCAAATACATAAGAAAAAAATATTTTTCCATTTTCAATTTTTTGTTACCACATTTCAAATTTAAAATTTTTTTGAAAATTTTTAATGGCTGCCATTTTGAAACAAAATGGCGGATGAAGCTGGCCAATGAACTCGGTCGATACATTGGTATGTACTATGTACACACCGAATTACATCGAAATCGGTTCATAAATACGCCTTTTATTGCGTGACAAAATTCAGGACGTTTCAAAATGTCAGCCACGCTAGAAATTCAAAATGCTATAATTCAGCCATTTTTTAAGATATAGACAAAAAAAAAACTGCTCCGGAATCTTTGTATAAAGGTCAAATACATAAGAAAAAAATATTTTTCCATTTTTAATTGTTTGGTACCACATTTCAAATTTTAAATTTAAAAAAAAAAAATTTTATGGCTGCCATTTTGAAACAAAACGCCGGATGAAGCTGGCCAACGAACTCGGTCGATACATTGGTATGTACTATGTACACACCGAATTACATCGAAATCGGTTCATAATTACGAGAGTTACAGTGTGACATAGGTCTGATATATATATATACAGTTGTATATATATAGAAAAAGTCCTTCCGGCCAGTGCCGGGAGGTAGAGGTAGCTTTCATATTCCTTATTTTAAAAAAGCCAACTTATATTATTCAAACACACGAAGCTCAATTAAGTGGAAACCGAATGTAGGAGATTCAATTTTAATTTTATCAATAACTAGCAAACCCCGCGGCTTTGCTCGCGTAATATTTGAAATATGCCAAGTGATATTTATATGTCTAATTTTTATCAAAAGGTACTAACTAAAACACAGTTTGACTAAACATCATTATTACACTGTATTAGGCAGAAATGAGACTTAAATTAATAAAATGATATAAAACTAAATAAATGATAATTTAGAAAATATTTTGAAACTTTTATTCTCAATTAATACGCTCATTTCAGTATTCATTTGAAGTTTTGAATTTTTTAGAAACCATCTTCTTACACCTTAAAATTAACCATCATGTCGAATTCCAAGTCCTACCATCTCTCTCAACATAAAGGGCTATGTTGAAACAGGAACTGTCGCCATTAATTTGCCCACATTAATTTTGAAATCGGTTTGTTATTTCCTAATATTCCACAGAAACGTAATTTAAAAAGCTTTTAAAGCCCTTTTTTAGAACGTTTGTTGTTCCAGTGAACCCCATGTGGTAGAATCACCGGCATAAAATATAGCCTGTGTAGGATCAGAGCCTGTTACCACTGATTCGCAACTATTACTTTTATAATCGGTTTATATTCCCTGAAATTGCATAGAATCGTAATTTAGATTTTTTTAGAATGCTTTTCGCACCTCCCCTTCGCTTCACCCCTTTTTAATTCGAATTTATTTTCGACATTCCTTGAGGGCATTTATATTTTATAAGTAACTACCATGTCATATTTAAAATTTCTAGCCCTTTCAGTATCACAGAAATCGCAATTTATAAAGTTTTTAGCTCCTGCATCCTTCTGGTGGTAGTGGAACAGACATAAAATATAGCTTATGTTTGAGCAGGTTCTATCACCAAAATTTGTCATCATTATTTTTTTATTCGGTTTGGTAATTTATAAGTTTGCTTAAAAATTGTAATTTATAACGCTTTTCACTCACTTCATTTTTTTCAAATTTGGAATTTTCTTTCGACTGTTCTTAGAAAGCAGTTGCATCTTGTAAGTAAATACCAAGCCAAACTTCAAAGTGTTAGACCCCTCAGTTGTGCAAAAAATGCAAATTAGAACATGTTTTGCTTTTGCAACCCTCAGATGGTAGTGACAGCAACATAAAATATAACCTATGTTATAGCAGGGACTGTCACCATTGATTTGCAACCATTACTTTTGAAATAGCTTTTGTATTTCCTTAGATTGAGTAGAAATAACAATTTAGAACGTTTTTAGGACGCTTTTTGCGCATTTTCACCGCTTTTTAAATTTCCAATTTTTTGGAAACTGTTCTTAAAGATCATTTATAGCTAATAAATATGTACCGTGCCTAATTTTAAGTTGCTAGCCCCTACCGATCACAAAAATCGAAATTTAGAACTCTTATTTGCTCCTGTAACGGCTTGGTGATAGTGATACCGACATAAAATAGCGTCTATGTTAGAGCAGAGGCTGTCAGCATCAATTTCCTACCATTACGTTTGAAATCAGATTCATTCTTCCTGAGATATTGCCGACAAATCGGCATATAGAAAGTTTTTAGAACGCTTTTCGCGCATTTTGCTCCTGCATCTCCTCTGGGGTAGTGGAAACAGATATAAAATATAACCTATCTTGGAGCAAGATCTGTCTCCATAATTTTTACACCATTATATTTGAAATCGGTTCAGTACTTCCTGAGATTGCATAGAAATCGCAATTTAGAATTTTATAGCGCTTTTTGCGCATTTTGACCCCCGAGATTGTGTAGAAACCACCATTAGAACGTTTTTTAGAACGCTTTTCGCGCATTTTCACTCCTTTTAAATTTCGAATTGTTTAAGAACTGTTCTTAGAAATCCTTTATATCTAATAAGTAGCTAATATTTCAAGTTTCATATTTCTAGGCCCTTCGGTAAGGAAAAATTGGATTTTTAGAATGTTTTTTGCTCCTGCACCCCATTTGGGGTAGTGGCACCGACATAAAACATAGCCTATCTTGGAGCAAGCGTTGTCACCGTCATTTTGACACCAATACTTTTTAAATCGGTTTGGTATTTCCTGAGATTGTGTAAAAACTACCATTTAGAACGTTTTTTAGAACACCTTTTGTGCATTTTCAACCCTTTTTAATTTCGAATTGTTTAAGAACTGTTCTTAGACATCATTTATATCTTATAAGTAACTAATATTCCAAATTTCATATTTCTACGCCCTTCAGTAACGCAAAAATCGTATTTTTAGAACATTTTTTGCTCCTGCACCCCCTTTGGGGTAGCGGCACCGACATAAGATATAGCCTATGTTCTAAGTTGGGAGAACACCATCATTTTGATACCATTACTTTTGGAATCGGTTCGGTAGTTCCAGAGCTTACCTCCGACAAATAAACAATTTTTTCCTCTTTATAATAGGAGTATAGATTAGATATGCGATTTTGCGGTGAATCGATGATCGAAAATTAGTCCAATATCATTTGAAATATTACATAACAGAGGAGAAAGTACGAAGAAAGACGAAGAAGAAATGACGAATTACAATAGACTTGTAATTTTTTTTTTCAAAATGTTGAATTTTTCCATAGTAATAACGTATTAAAACATAAATTTCCTTAAAAATTATCTTTATTTCCTAGATTTCGAATCTGTGAATTTTCCTATGAATTAAATTGGCGATATGACTTGAGAAAATAGATAATATTTGCTTAAATAAAATGGGTAATATTCGTTGATCTGAGTTCGAGTTTATAAATATCACATGCTTTCGGAATTACGGCGAAAAACATTTTAAAAAGTATGAAATTATTTTACAATATGTATGTGTGGCAGAAATTCACACTGAAATTTAAGTATTCGATTCCATTTTTAAAATATTAACTGATATCTATATAAGTTACAATTGAATATGAAAATGTACTCAAAAAATGATCTCTTTCACCTAAAAAAACACCATTTGTGAGAACATCCTCAAGCTAATGTCACGCTTATGCATTTTTGGCTTAAAATCACATTGTTTGGCGACAAAAGAAAAATAAAAAATTGTAAAGAAACAAATAGTAATTACACATGTGACTCACAATTACATCTGCTTGTTTCTTCTATAAGTCACGTGATGGGACAATTAGATATAAAAATAAAAGAAAAGAACAGAACAGAAAGAAAATGTCGTTAAAATTTCATCTAATCAAATTTTCAGATTCGTTTCCATATCTAACGCAAGCGATAAAGAGCCAAATATTGCGTATCAAGTGTAATATTTCTTATTAAATTAATTTTTAAGCATTACAAATATTTCTTTCAGGGTTTGATTAAATGTTTCCGTTTTTTAATATCATCACTCATTAAAACGGATTTTCTTCTTCTTTTTTTCTTTTTTTTCATTTAAATAAAATTAGTAACAGTGTTTCTTTTATTTTTCGAGGTTTAATAGCCGTTTCAATTTTTTTTTTTTATCAACGATGAATTTCGCCAAGAAATAAAATGGTAACCTTATCGCCCAAAATAACAGAATTTTCCGTCATAATTCTAAAACTAATATAGGTAGAATAATGTGTTATAGATTAAAACCTTCCCTGAAACAATACCTATATAACGGTATAGGTTCCGTAAAAATCCATGCAGTAGAACTCGAAATCTAGGCGTTCGGAACGAAATTTCCGTTTGGATTTTATATATATAATAGATAATAGAATAGATAATAGATTTTATATATATATAATAGAATAGATAATAGATTATGTGTTATGAACTATTTCAAAGTTTAAAACAGATCGCATTGTTAGATTTCCTAATTTTAACAATATCGCGTTATGTTAGTTCCACATTCCACCACCAGGTAGCGCACTCTATTCTTAACGAAAGCGTATCTGAAAGGAACTCCTTCATGCAACCTTTCCGTAGATACATGAATCGGGAGGGTGGCGGTCTTAACCAATAATTTAAGATAATTGCTGAAATTACTACGAAAAATATTTTAAAGGGGCTCTACGCGGGCCCCTAATAGAGTTAGAGGAAATCGGAAGACGGCAAAATAATCGCTGGGAAAAGTTTGCTTGGGTGCTTCGGAGCTACTTTTGGCGCGAGATCTAAGCTCTACGACCAATAGAAGCCCAGATATTTAAGGAAATATGAAGTAACAAAGTCCAAAATAATAGAATTTTCCGTAATAATTCTATAACTAACCTAGGTAGAATGATGTGTTATAGCTTAAAACCTTCCCTGGAACGATACCTATCTAACGGTATAAGTTCCGTAAAAATCCATGCGGTAGAACTCGAAATCTCGGCGTTCGGAACGAAATTTCCGTTTGGATTATATATATATAATAGATAAATCATTATGAATGAGAATTTCGCGAAATTAGTCAGCTTTATCCAAGCTGCTTTTATTTAAAGTAACTTATATTTGGCTGCTAAATTCGGCGATTTCTTAAAGTTCCTGCCATTTTAAGACAACATGGTGGATGAGGCTAACCAGTGAACTTGGTCGAGACCTTAGTAATTGCTGTGCACATGCTCACTCGCATCGGAATCGGTTGATATATACGAGTGCTGCAGGCAAAAAATCAGATTTTTCAAAATGTCACCCACGTTAAAAATTGAAACTGCTATATCTGGACCATTTTTTAAGGTAAAGACAAACAAAAAATGCTCCTGAATCCTTTATATCAAGGTCAAATACTTAAGAAAGAAACCTTTTTCAATTTCTAATTTTTTTGCACCTCACTTTAAATATAATTTTTTTTTTTAATTTAATGGCCGCCATTTTGAAACAAGATGGCTGATGAAGCTGGCCAGCGAACTTTGTCGAGATATTGATGTATACTATCCACATGCCTTCCTCCATCGAAATAGGCGAATACGTGTGGTATCGCGTGACAAATACAAGATCGTTTCAATGTGTTAGCCATGATAGAAATTCAAAGTGCTATAATTCAACCACTTTTTAAGATGTAAACAAAAGAACAAATTTTCAGAAACAAAAACTGCTCCAAAATCTTTGTATCAAGGCCAAACACACAAAAAAAATCTTTTTCATTTTCCAATTTTTTAATACCTCATTTTAAATTTTAAATTACATTTTTTTTAAAAAAATGGCAACCCTTTTGAAACAAGATGGCGAATGAAGCTGGCCAACGAACTCGATCGAGACATTGGTATGTACTATGTACAGACCAATTTACATTCAAATCGGTTCATAAATACGCCTGTCATCGCGTGACAAAAATCAGGTCGTTTTAAAATGTCAGCCACAATAGAAATTCAAAATGTTATAACTCAGCCATTTTTTTAGATATAGATGAAACAAAATCTGTTCCGGAATCTTTGTATTAAGGTCAAACACATACGAAAAAAATCTTTTTCATTTTCTAATTTTTTGGTATCTCATTTTAAATTTAATTTTTTTAAATTTTTTTAAATGGCCGCCATTTTGAAACAAGATGGCGGATGAAGCTGGCCAACGAACTCGGTTGAGTTATTTGTATGTATTATGTACACACCAAGGTACATCCAAATCGGTTCATAAATACGTCTGTTATCACGTGGCAAAAATCAGGGCGTTTCAAAATGTCAGCCACGCTAGAAATTCAAAATGCTATAACTCAACCATTTTTTAAGATATAGACGAAACAAAAACTGCACCCGAATCTTTTTATCAAGGTCAAACACATAAGAAAAAAATATTTTTTCAATTTTCAATTTTTTGGTACCACATTTCATATTTAAATTTTTCTTAAAATTTTAAATAGCCGCCATTTTTAAACAAAATGGCGGATGAGGCTGGCCAACGAACTCGGTCGAGACATTTGTCTGTACTATGTATAAACGAAGTTACATCCAAATCGGTTCATAAATACGACTTTTATCGCGTGACAAAATTCAGGACGTTTCAAAATGTCAGCTTCGCTAGAAATTCAAAATGCTATAACTCAGCCATTTTTTAAGATATAGACAAAACAAAAACTGCTACGGAGTCTTTGTATAAAGGTTAAATACATAAGAAAAAAATATTTTTCCATTTTCAATTTTTTGGTACCACATTTCAAATTTTAAATTTTTTAAAAAAATTTTAAATGGCCGCCATTTTGAAACAAAATGGCGGATGAAGCTGGCCAACGAACTCGGTCGAGACATTGGTATGTACTATGGACACACCAAATTACATCCAAATCGGTTCATAAATACGACAGTTACAGTGTGACATAGGTCAGATATATATATATATAAATTTTGAACGGAGGGTGGTTTCGGGGTCTGGGGGTCATGATCGATGAAAATATACCAAAATTTTTTGAAATCGCTTTCCTCCGAACGGCTGCAATAGGTAGCTTTTTGTAAAGAAAGCTACCTAAAATACTGGGGAAAAAACTGAAGAACTTTACAAATGGTATATTCTGGCATTGCACCATGGCTATCCTGAGAGATTCTTGAAGAGTCTGCTGCGAAATTTTGTGAAGTGTAAGACTTATCGCAGAGATTTAGAGGTAATGTGGATGCGAAGAGAGGAGTAACTGTGGCTTTGACTGTTCAGGGTTTGCGTGCACGATTGTTTGAGGTTTCACGTTCAGTTGTTGGTTTTCGATGGGTCTAAGCAGCTCATTCGATTTGTTAGATTTTTCCTTTTTGGTCTTGACAGGTTGTTGGGGGAGCGTTGTGCACATAAAAACTGGTTTTAACCCCGCAGTTGCATGTCGCAAGTGCATGCCGCCTGTCTCCATGGATTCAATTTTTTCTGGTTTTAGTTTGAATGTTTTTAAAGTTTGCCGTTTTTAAAGTATGTTGTTTTTGAAGTTAGTTGTTTTTAGTTATTTTGTTGTTGTCATTTGGTTTAGTTTATTTATTGTTGGATCAGTTCCGTAGTTTCCAATTTTTGGTTTGGTTTTTGGATATATATATATATATATATATCAATTTTGAACGGAGGGTGGTTTCGGGGTCTGGGGGTCATGATCGATGAAGATATACCAAAATTTTTTGAAATCGCTTTCCTCCGAACGGCTGCAATAGGTAGCTTTTTGTAATGAAAGCTACCTAAAACATCTCCATATACCATATACATTTGTACACTCTTTTATTAAGTGCGTTCGTAATTATATAAATATGTAGCACATATAGCCTTCGTTTGGTCCGTCCGTCTGTCATATACGAGGACAAAAGCTTACCAACCGAATGGTTTGAAATGTAATACAGTACAAAGTCTAAAGTCCGTAATCCTGGGGACTTTAACAAGTCCGAACTTCGAATTTTTCCGAACTTTGGGTCATCAAAAGTATTGCTTTTTCAGTAAAAAGTAAAAGAAAATTCACTGCATAAAAAGGCAAAATATGAGGTTCATATATTAAAAAATTGCATATAATAACTATTAATACTAAATTAAACAAGCATTTTCATTAAATAAATCATAACAAAATAAAAAATCCCTGCCGGCCCGGCCTACAGGCAGAGGTAGATTTCGAAGTCAAATATACTAATTTCACAAACAAAAACTAAATCA
Organism: Maratus speciosus; assembly: GCA_963932465.1. NCBI lineage: Eukaryota > Metazoa > Arthropoda > Arachnida > Araneae > Salticidae > Maratus > Maratus speciosus. Next base: position 483,538,826 of record OZ010797.1, read on the forward strand.
TGATTATAGATAAATCCACTTTAACAATTTTATCTGGCCGCTCTTGACGAGTTTTTATTTCATTTACATATAATAGCTGGTTTTATCAGAATCATGTTAGGGCGGTATTCAAAAAAATACTTTTCCATGCTCAACAACTCGAAATTTTCTGGCATAATTCCAGATTCATTTTTAATTAAAAAAAAATATGAAACTTGCTGACGTGATTTTTGAAGAGATTTATAAGCGACCTGTGTTTTTATTTTTGTTCAATTAATTAAAACTTGATATATAAACAATTATTTTCTCAGAAGGACAATATTTTTCGTTTCTAACACAATCGCTTCGGGAAATTCCGTTCAAAATGCCCACTTTGACATCATTTTTTGAAATATATTCTGCTTCTATCTAAAAATCGATTATTAGGGTATATTATATAGTTTCTGAATAAGCGAATCTACCAATTAAATGCGTTTGAGAGCAAAAATGAATTTAAAAACCAGTCAGAAAATAAGTAGTTTGGATTTAAGCGCATCCTTAATACAATGATTTTTCCAACACAATCCGCTTCGGTAAATTTGGTTCAAAATGCCCTTTTTAACAGCATTTAAAAAAATATATTCTGCCCCTATCATAAAATCGACCATTACGGTACATTATATAGTTTCTGAGTAAGAAAACGTACCAATTGGAAGACTTTGAGAGCAAAAATGAATTGTAAAATGAGTAAGAAAATAAGCAGTTTGGATTTGAATACACCCTTACTAAGATCATTTTTTACTTCAACCGGTATGTATTTTTAATTTGTTTTTGCTCTAAGAATTGGTCCTATCCAAAACTTGTCTATATAGATGTTGTAGACAATATTAAGAAGATATATGATAAATTCATGGGGATTTTATATCTTTTGAATTGACGGAGTTATGGATTTTTTTCTTCTTCAAACCCCTTTTTTGTTTTCGTTTTTAATTTTTTTTTGCGGTACGAATTGGTCCTATCAAAAACTTGTGAATATAAAAGTTGTAGATAATGTTAAGGAGATTCATGTTAAAATTAATTGAATTTGATATCTTGAGAATTGACGAAGTTATGAATTTTTTTCTCCCAAAAACCCTATTTTTTGCGCCCCTTGAGCCCATTTTTAACTTTATCAAAAATCTGTGATACATAAATTTTTGGCCCTATTTTTAGAAGTAATAAAAACTTTAAACTGATTTGATATGTACAAAAATTAAGAAGTTATGGGGGGTTTTCTGTTTTCACAAAACCCCTCCCTATTTCCCTCCCCTTGGTCCGATTTTGCCCATTAACGAACTTGACCGAGAATTTATGCCCATTGATTTTATGTATCAGTTTGGAAGAGATTGGTGCAGAATTACGAAAGTTATCGTGTCCAGAAGAAAGTGATATATATAGATAGATAGATAGATAGATAGATAGATAGATAGATAGATAGATAGATATATAAAGTTTTTTACTGAGGGTGGTTTTGGGTTCTAGGGGTCATGATCGGTGTAGATCTGCAAAAATTTTTCAGAAATTCCAACATAGGAACGATCCCAATAGGTAGTATTTCATACGAAATCTACCTAAAACAAAAACAAAAACATCTATTTAAGGTTGTTCTCAAATCGAAACGGGTAACTTTATAATAAGTTTTAATTTATTTTTGTTCGGAGATGGATGAAACTATGCAGTTCAGAATCTATATAATCGAATTATGTTTTCCGTTTTTTTTTGCAAACGCAATAGACCTTTCAGAAAATAGTGTCAAAGTGAGAGTTTTGAATCGAATTCCCGCGTGAAAGAAGAGTAGCCACACAAGGAAGGGTGAAAAACGCCTTTGTCACATGATCAAAATCGTGTATAACTCAATAGGTAATTTATAAAGGAAAATGGAAAACGCAGTTCGATTTCAAATCGCTTCTAGTCAGGCCTTCCAATTTTATGATTTCTCGTTAAAAAAAATGAATTTGTAAATGTGTCAAAACGTTTTGTGCTTGTTGAGCAGAGCAGTTGAGAACAGCTTTAAGTGAGCAAAAAAATTAAGAAGAAATAGTAACTTTCTGAACTATTGAACGTTTTAGTTAATGTGGGTTGCTTTATTAACTTATGTATATCATTAAGAAGTTTTACTTTTATTCTGTACATACATGAGTTAAGATTCAGTAATTAAGCTTCTTTGCTCTAAACCTTTTTTTGTTTCAACAATTTTGTTTTTCACTACTTTCTTCAATACTGCCGCTTGAAAGTCCGAACTTTGGAGAATTCCGAACTTTGGGTGTCCGAACTTTACACTGTGTACTGTATATACAATCGTTACAAGATTTTGTCGAGGCATTTCAAATTTTATGAAAATCATATCAAAATTTAAAAAGATATTGTTAAAAGTTTTATTCATTCTATTAAATCCTATCATACGTTATTAATTTAGTGATATCCCATGATAGATAATGATTCTAGGTTGCCATGGAGATAACGTCCTATTTAAGATGGAATCCTGTTATTTCCGTATTACTGAATTTAATATACAGAATAGTAATACATTTTGTATTACTGCATTTTTGCATAAGTGTGCAGAAAATATTGCACCAAGATCTGAATATTTACAAAATTAATTACTGTACCGACGCACCTCATTTGCCTCGTTTTACGTACGATTTCTGCCTTATTTTTAAACCGAACTTTGAACTAAATATCAAGCACAAGCCCCTGTCGTATTTAAAGTAAATATCCCTCTTTCTTCAAAAATCTGACTTTTTCAAAATGTCATGATATTTAAAGTTCACCTTTTAAACTTCGACTTTTCAATAGAAATTCATCTTACCTGCTGTATTAATAAAAATACATTCTGTAGAAGATTTAAAATTTAATCACTTTTAAATTTTTATCATTCATTCTTTTTGCCAAAAGAATTAATTAAAGCTTTCGAATTTTATTTCTTCAACCCATACCAAAAGAAATGAATAAATAATACATTCAAATTATTCATAAGACGGGATACTAAATTTCTTTCAAGTCATTTCCATAAATTTAAAATAAAATAGAAAAAAATGTATTTTATTAAAGAGAACTCTAGTTTTCTTTGAAATTAAACGGGTAAAAAAAGAAACAGGATATTATTTTGAATTTCTTGAGGAATCTTTAAAGATTTCGATTAAGTTCATTTCTTTGCTGAAATGTAGCTTTACATTTTACGAATGAAATAAATAGTTTATTGTGAATAAAAATTTACCCATGATATTAAAATTTTGATTTCATTTTTATGATAAGAATTTTCCTTTTATAATGAATGTGTTGAACGTTTGTAAAAACTAATGTTCAAAAATCATTTTATTTGTCAAATACATTAAAAACATTTATTCAAACTTTTCTTTGCATTACTTTTACTTCTATATATATGTATATTTAATCCAAATGTGGCAAAGAGGTATTGGTCATTCATCAGCCTATGTACGCATATTTAATTCCGGATATTACTCTGTAATCTTAATTTATTAATCAATTTTGACAAGTTAGGCATTTTTTAGAAAAGAAAAACATCTCCATGTGCCATATACATTTGTATACTCTTTTATAAGGTGTGTTCGTAATTATATAAACGAGTTGAAACCCGTCGAAATTCGACGAATTAAAATGTTTAGAATGGAACTGTTAGATCGTATTTATAATAAATCTACAAAAATAATTACAATAAAAAACTCATCTTGCCTTGGTTCTCTCTTAACACTGCACTCTTAAAACAAATAATATTTTTAACCTAAAATTACCAAAATATTATTTCCACAAACTTCAATTGCTTAAATTATTGAAAAATTAAACTGTATTAGAATACGTAATCAAGATGAGTAATTATGTTGAAGTTATCGATTGAGGCTCTTATGTTTGTTTTTACGTGATGAAAAATCGGTAAAAAGGATTTTGCTTTGTCACATCATAAAAAATTCCCCTCATAAAATCTAAACTGTGCGTTATTTTCACATTCTCAAAATGTACACACGCACCATTCAAATTCGTAATCTAAAAGTATTTTAACCTGCAATACATTATTAATGAATGTATTTCCAAACTTAAATATAACTTTTCATGTGAATATTCGCACAAACTTTAAGTTCTAATCTCAGTACCCGCGAAAATTTACCATTCAGAAATTTGCCTTTAGTTGTCATAGTATTGGCTATTTAGTATTGGTCAAATATTTAGTTTTATCAATGAAAATGATCGTTTTGTTTTAAATATGACATCATTTTTACTCACTTAATCATTTTGCCTAGCGTCTCAAACTCAGTGTCAGCGTAATGTAAAAATTTCGAAATATCTTCTTCAATCTTTTGATTTATGAAGAAGAATGCGTGTTTTCTCTAATGGGTGACGTCATTTTCTGTTCAAAAATGAGAAAAAAAGTTACTTTTATTTGTAATGTGAAAATGGCATCAATAAGGATATAATCAATAAAAATAAAAAAAACCATGACTATTTTCCCTTTACTTTTAATTGAAATGGAGTACTTCAGTTGCCACAATTACTAAATTAATTCTAAAAACTATAAAAAAATTAATATCTCAAAAATAAATTGAGATAGAGCTTTCAAACAAATTGCATTTAAAAGTACATTTTTTCCTCTATGAAACTTTGCTATTTTTAGAACTTTAAAAATTTTCAGTAGCGAAAATTGTAAAACCGAAATTTCATTTCAAATTTCAAAGTGTTGCCATTCGCAGAATGACGTATGCATTAAGCACAGATATGTTTGTCCTTTATAATATAGATATGTAGCTGATGTAGTCGTCGTTTGGTCCGTCTGTCCTATACGAGGACAAAAACTTACCAACCGAATGGCTTGAAATGTAACATATACAATCGTTACAGGATTTTGTCTAGACAATTCAAATTTTATGAAAATCGCATAAAAATTCAAAAAGATATTAATAAAAGTTTTCTTCATTCGATTAAATAATACGTAATGAATTCTCATGATATCCATGATTCAAATAATACCCCATGATAGGTAATAATTCTGGGATGTCATGGAGATAACATACTATTTAAGATGGTGTCCTGTTATCTCGGTATTACTGAATTTAATATCTAGAGAGTCGTAATGAATATTGTATTCATGCATTTTTGCATAACAGTGCAGCAGCTTATGCACCAAGATCTGAATATTTACAAAAATAGTTATAGTACGGGCATTTGCCACGTTTCACATACGATGTCCGACTTATTTTTATATCCATCTTTCAAGTAAATATCAAGCGTAAGCCCCTGTCGTATTTAAAGTAAATATCACTCTTCTCCAAAAATCCGACTTTTTCAAAATGTCAAGATATTAAAGTTCATCTTTTAAACTTCGACATTTCAATGGAAACTCATCTTACGTGATCTATTAATAAAAATACATTCTGTTGACGATTTAAAATTTAGTCCTTTTATCATTCATTCTTTTTACCAACAGAATTAATTAAAGCATTCAAATTTTATTTCTTCAGCTCATACGAAAAGAAGTGATTATGTAATACATTCAAATTATTCACAAGACGGGATACTAAATTCCTTTCGAGTCATTTCCATAAATTTAAAATAAAATGGAAGAAAATGCATTTTGTGTAAGAGAACTCTAGTTTTCTTTGAAATTAAACGGGTAGAAAAAGAAACAGTGGATATTATTTTGAAGTTTTGGGGGAATCTTTAAAGATTTCGATTAAGTTCATTTCTTTGGTGAAATGTAGCTTTATATTTTACGGATGAAATGAATAATTTATGGTGAATAAAAATTTCCCATGATATTAAAATTTTGATTTCATTTTTATGATGGTAAGAATTTTCCTTTTTATAACTTTATAAAAAACTAATGTTCATCTAAATATCCTTTTATTTGTAAAATATATTTAAACATATGTATTAAAACTTTTGTTTCATTACTTTTATTTTGATATATGTATCTATTTAATCGAAATGCGGTATTGACCGTTTATCATCCTATGTACGCAAGTCATAATTCCGGTTGTTTCCCTGTATTCTTAATTGATTAATCAATTTTAACAAATGAGGTATGTTTAGAATAGCAAAACATCTCCATATGTCATATACTCTTTTAAACTCTTTTATTTAATTTAACCGAGTTTTTCCATATGAATATGGAATTTTGAAATCTATATAGTCAAGCCACTTTTTTGATAGGCTATAATTATAGAAACTATGTACGCAGGTGCGTTTCCGATGACAATAGAAAATGTTAATACTTTTACAGCTTAATTATAAATTTATAGAATAATTTTTAGGCATTAATTACATTATTGTTGGAAATCTAGCTAAAATTTTGTTCTGCAGGATAAAATAGAAACAAAGCTTTAAATTTTATAAAATCCATCTCAACGCAGCGAAAAATGTAGGTTCTAACAATAAAAGATATTTTCAATTTGAAAAATAGCAAATTCACATGTATTGCACGATTACAATTAAATATTTTAAAAATATTAACATTCAATAAATAAAAAGTCACAGTGTTTGGGTTTTACATTAACAAATATTTGCTGCACTGTCAGGGTTAAAATAAATGGTAAACTATTATGCATTTTGGCATAAGGAGAAAGTACACCACATTTTTTTGCTTAACCCTCTAAGTGTTTGGGGCGTAATATTCCGTTCACTAATCTCCAGGTTTCACAGCAATGCAAGCAATATTTAAGATAATATAATTCTATAGATTTAATAATTTTAAATACATTGAAGAATGATTCATACTCTAAAGGATTACATTCATATTTGTAATTGATTTTTTTTTATAATGTTGAAAGAATCGTATTTTCTTAGCATTTAAAAAAAATACAAAGAAAACAACATTACAATTTTACCCTTTTGCAAAACGCTCGGAGGGTTAAAACATATTTATGCAATTTAAAAGAGCTGGATAAACTTTCATAATGTTTCTGCATAGTAATCATGCCGCCTTACTTAAGAGTTTGTCATAAATGAGGAAACAATTATTACTTGAAACAAAATAGTAGAAGTTTGGTGCTGTGGTAATTGGGGATGCACCGAATATTCGGTATCTATTCGGTATTCGGCCTATTCGCCCATGTTACCGAATATTCCGTATTCGGCCTATTCGCCTATGTTACCGAATATTCGGAAGTAATAGCGTTCCGAACAGGTTTTTCTGCCTCTTTTTCGATCTTAAGGGCACTCTATTTTACCTGTAACTGTATGCATATATATATATATATATATATATTTTTTTTTTTTTTTATCTGGATGTACATGTAAATTCTCTTATTATTTAGTTTTAATATTCAAGTTAAATGAATAAATGAAAGGTCCACATATGTTAACCTCTATTTTTGTTATCATAAAACTAAACTCTTTTATTTGTTTTACATTTTAACTTCACTTTTTAATAGCTTTTTTTTTTTTTTTTTTTTTTTTTTTTTTTTTGCTTTAAAAGCAAAACAATAAATAGCAACATCTACCTATGCTGATAACCTCATAAAATAAATGTTATTTTCATCAGAGTTTGCCAAATCACTTCAAGACCGTTTGTCGAAGAAAGTGAGAAATTTTCATAAATATTTAACTTAAATCCTTTACAATACAAATTTTTGAGGAATTGTATATCATTCACTAGTTTAAAGCCCTTAAATTTTTGATAGTGTGAATTTAGGTTAGTAACGATTACATTGATATTTTAAGGGGGGTTGTAATTTTAGATCCATATTTGCGAGCATAAATTACTAATCCCATAAAGGATCAATTTCAGAAAATTTCTTTTTTCTGCCATCTATGATGTCATTTTGTTTTTGAAAAACCAATGAATGAGTATTGATTAGTGATAAGTCGCCCAATGTTCTCTGTAACACGTACAGTTATATTGAAGTTGAAAACAATGGATTTAATGATGCGTTCATAAAAGCCAAAATGCTCGCCAAAATAGGCCAAATAGCTGTGAAACTGCTACTATGAAACGTTTTAAAAGCTAAAAAGTAGAAAACGGATTATAAATAAAAAATGAAGAGTGTAATATTTTTTTTAAAAAATACTCTTCTATCAGTTCATATTTTGATATATCTTAATATACTAAGATTAAATATATATATATATATAAATCATTTGAAAAGTAAAATTAACTTGATATTTGCTGAAAGCGATAAATTTAAAAGGCAAAAAGTGCCTTTATTTATTCAGATTCGACTTGTTTCATTGCTCTGACGACAACATTCTCAAGAACTAAAATGATACAAATATTTTCGCAAAAAAATTTTTTAATTGAAAACTGCTAGATAAATATCCTTCGCGTGATATTTGTTTACCAAAAAAGTAAACATGTATCAAAAATCCATGAAATTTTTTTTATTGTAATCAGCACTTTAGGTAGCTTTCATTACGAAAAGTAAAAAGCTACCTATTCCAGCCGTCCGGTCGAAAGCACTCGTTGAAAAGTTTGGTATATTTTCATCGATCATGACCACCGCACCCCAAAACCACCCTCCGTTCAAATGTGACTTATATATATGTGTGTGTGTGTGTGTGTGTGTGTGTGTGTGTGTGTGTGTGTGTGTGTGTGTGTTAGTTGGTCAGCTTCATCCGCCATCTTGTTTAAAAATAACGGCCTTTGGTTATTGAACAGCATTTAATGCATCACCATACCTATAAGGGGGTTACCATAGGGAGCCTGTTCTGTCGCCAATTAAGCGATATCTCTAATTTTTCGCAAAATTAGACTTCCATTGTAAACCAATAGGGTTTACTTGCTTACAGAAAATCAACAAATTGAGATATTTTAATGCAGCAAAAACTAATATTAGCTTAAGGGATTATATTAATTATATTTAAGGGAGTCCAAGTAAATTAAATTATGAATAAAAGTAACATGATACAATGCTGAGCATGCTTTCCCAAACATAAATTTTAAGGGAGACCAAACTGGTCGCCAACGACGGCTAGTATCTTACTAATTTTGCACAATTCTCATTCAAATTCAGTACTGACGAATATTCTTTTATCGAGTTCGTCGCATTTTAGCTTCTAAAAAATTTGAGTAAAATTAGTTTCCAGTAAAACTTGAAAAATTTTAAAGCCAAGAAATGTGACAGCTACCTCGTCCTACCAGCTCTGGCCGAAAGGACTTTTTTTTTACTGAGTTTCAAAAAACCCCTTGTGCTATTTAATGTAAATGTCACTCTTACTTCAAAAATCCGACTTTTCCAAAATATCAAGATATTAAATTTCATCTTTTATACTTCTACATTTAAATAAGAGTCCATCTTATCTGGTTTACATTTTGTAGACTTTTTTTAATTTGATAATCTTCTTCATTCTTTGATTCTTTTTTTAAATTTGATAATCTTCTTCATTCTTTCATTCTTTCTACGAAAAAAATTTATTAAAGAAACAAATTTTATTTTTCACGTCCTCATAAAAAAAGTAATTATAAAGAATTCATTTAAATTATTCATAAGACGGGATATACTGAATTTCTTTTAGCTCATTTCCATAAATTTTAAATGAATTAGAAAAAATGTATTATATGAAAGAGAATAGTAGTTTTCTTTGAAATTAAACGGAAGAAACACAGGAAATAGCTGCCCTATTTTGAACGTTGGATGAACTATTAGATGTAAATTTCCAACCGGGTGAAAAATGTCCGGACCAGGATACGAACCCGGACATTTTTCGCCCAGTTGGAAATTTACATCTAATATGATTTGTTTACCAATTAGAATAATTGTGTTAATATTATTCTAGTGTTGGATGAACTCTTTAATGATTTTAAATTATTTCATCTTTTTGATAAATAAAAATTTTCTATCATAATAAGAATTTGTTTTCAGTTTTCTCAAAATAAAAATTTTCCATTTTATGATGAAAATGTTCAAAGTTTGTAAAAGACTTATGGTCTGGAAATAATTTTATTTGTAAAATAGATTAAAATATATTTATTTAAACTTTTCCCCGCATTAGTTTTACTTTGGTACTTTTTTTAGCCGAATGCGGCGAAGTAGAATTGTATGATTTTATGTTCAAATGTTTTCCCCCATATTCTCATTTGATTAACTGACTTTGACAAATTGGGTTTAATTACAAAAGCAAAATATCTCCATATGTCATATACATCTTTCATTTTTTATTTTTGGTGCGTTCGTAATTATATAAATACGTGGCACCTATAGTCGTCGTTCGGTCCGTCTGTCCGTCCGTCCGCATAACGAGCAAAACTACCCAACCGAATGGTCTGAAATTTAAAATATATAATTGTTGCAAAAATTTGTAGTGTCATTTAAAATTTTATGAAAATCGCATATAAAGTTTAATGACAGGGACAGTCAAAAGTTTTCCGTTTAATGACGGCCAATGGGAAAAAATTATTTCAAGTTCATTTTAATGATGTTACAGCCTTTCGATCAGAATGAAATGGATATGCACTTATGAAGTGCACTAAAATATACATTCAGTACAATATGCAATGCGAAAAATATTTATAATATTATTTATAATATTTATAATATTTGTTATAGTACGAACGCACCTCATTTGACACGTTTGACGTGCAATTTCCAACTTGTTTTTAATGAGTTTTAAAAAAAACATTGTCGAATTTAAAGTAAATGTCACTCTTACTTCAAAAATCCGACTTTTTCAAAATGTCAAGATATTAAAGTTCATCTTTTATACTTCGGCATTTCAATAAGAGTGCATCTTATCTGGTGTATTAAAAAAAATACATTTTGTACACTTTTTAAAATTTTATAATCTTTAAACTTTTATCATTCATTCTTTCTACGAAAAGAATTAATTAAAGAAACGAATTTTATTTCTCCCGTCCTTATGAAAAAGAATAAAGAATTCATTTAAATTATTCATAAGACAGGATATACTAAATTTCTTTTAGCTCATTTCCATAAATTTTAAATGAATTAGAAAAAAAAAATGTATCTTATGAAAGAGAACTATAGTTTTCTTTGAAATAAACGGGAAAAAAAGGAAATAGATGAAGTAGCTGCCCCATTTTGAACTTTGGATGAAATCTTTAAAGATTTTTAAATAAATTCACCTTTTTGATAAAATTTTCTATCATAATAAGAATTTGTTTTCAATTTTCTCACAATAAAAGTTTTCCATTTTATAATGAAAATGTTGAAAGTTTGTAAAAAACTTATGGTCTGGAAATAATTTTATTTGTAAAATAGATTAAAATATATTTTCTTAAACTTTTTCTCGCATCACTTTTAGTTTGGTAGTTTTTTTTTTTTTAAATCCAAATGCGGCGAAGTAGAATTGTATGTTTTTATGTCCGCATGTTATTCCCCATATTCTCATTCGATTAACTGATTTTGACAAATTGGGTATGGTTACATATAAATACGTCATATAAATCTTTCATTTTTTTGTTAACCCCTTCGAGACCGGAAGCCTTTACACAAATTTTATTAGGTTGGCACCACTTTCTTTTAAAAAGTTACTTTTACATAAACAATCACGAAAATGCTAGGAAACCCCTCAATGCTGATTACCTGTTCTGAATTAAATGAACTAAATGTTACTTTTCTTTTTTACTGGTGCGTAAAACAAAACCCTTAAATGCACTAATTTTTATTTTGTTTCGAAAACAATATATATGATTCTCTTAAAAGTTTATTACACAGGAAAAATAATGAAAAAAATCAGAGATACGTTTTTCATATACTACGTCAATCTTTTCTTCTGTTGCACATCTGCAATATAAGTAAAAGCCACTGTCGTTTGGCTGTTTTACGCTAAAGTATTGCAAATTAGTAAATATTTTAATAAATGTGTCTCCAAATACCTCCTTTTATATAATTATTTATTTTATGAAGCTTAACATTTAACCCTTTAACACCCATGATAAAATACGTTTTAGAAATTTGATAGTTCTGAGAGTATGACTCTACACCAGAAAGTTTTTATGGTTAATTTTGCTTTATTGTAATACGGGAAGTCTGTTATTATTTAAATAATATATTGCTATTTAAATTTTCTGGTGTGAATTAAGCATATACAAATAAAAATATCTATTAAATTTAAAACATTGTTGTTTGCATATATGCAAAGCTGCGCACCACAGGGTTAATGAAAGATAACTCTTTTATTTTTATTTCATTTTTCGTTATTAGATTACCTGTAAATGAGGAAAAAATAGAATAAAATATTTCAATGTACGAGGCTGAATCAAAAAGAAATGACTCCATTACTCTAAATTTTATTTCTTTCACAGCTACTGGACTATCTATGCACGATATTACAGAGGTAACCGTACTCTACTTATATAGTATTAGCTCCCGGTATGCTATTTCTTTCTCGCAGAAATTAAAGTGTCGTCTCCAAAAAATAACTTTCCGTTGTATAAGCCAGCCGTAAAACAAAGCAGATGTATCATTGTACGGTTAAATACTCTGCTGTAATTTTTTAACTTCGAAGCTTTATACAATTTCAATTTTTATACCGTTGTATTGGGGAGGGAGTACTTTTAAATGCAATTTGTTTGGAAACAGCATCTAAAATTATTTTTGAGATATTAATTTTTTGTAGTTTTTAGCGAAATTTGTTTGATTTTGGCAACTCAAGTACTCCATTTTTATAGAAGGCTAAAGAAAAATAGTTGAAAAATCTTTTGTAGCCATTTTTTCATAAAAACTGAAAAAAAAATGTAATTAAAATGCGTGTTATTTAAAAAAGAAAAATGAATGATTTATGACAAAACATGGAGCTATTATAAACTAAATTTAATTTTAAGTATCTATATTAATATTACAAACAAATGAAGGCATATGAATCGTTAGATAGCCTTTTTTTGTCGAGTTTCTTGCTGATTTCTTTTTGCTGGATAAGTGTATTATTATGATATAGTGACGTCTTATGCATACTTTATTGTAGATGTTGTTTATGACTGGACCGTAAATGAGGAATTCTTCAGCGGATGCGGATGACATGTTTTTATATAAAATAAAATCGCGTGTTTTAAATCTTAAAACTAAACTACAGTAGAGTCCCAGATATCCGAGTCCCGCATAACCAAGTTTCCGCTTTAACCGAGTTATTTTCTTCTGATGGACTGATAGCTTCCATTATTATGAAACAGCTATTAGACTGTAAAAAAAATGACAAAAATGTGGAAATACTACTGGCAATCGGTACGCCAGTACTACTTCCGTATTTTAATGGAACTTTTTACCGGCAAATTACAAATTCCGGTTTTTTTGTCTCGATTGCCAGTAATATTTCGGTATTTTAGTCCTATTTTTTTTTTCTGTGATAAATGAAGCGTTGGGTGAAGATGAAAGAGCTGCCGTAAAAAGTTAGAACTTTGATTTTGTGGTTAGAAAGGGGAAAAAAATTCCATAATTTTTTTTAACACTTCATTTATAATGTCTGTTTCATAATAATGGAAGCCATCAGTCCATCAGAAGAAAATTATCCATTCCAAAGGTAGAAGTTCGATTGAAAAAAACTATTTAATACTTTGAGCAGAAAGAAGTGACTACACTTGCATGCACTTAATAGAATCGCATCGCTGACAATTTGCACGGTTTTGTTACCTCTAAAATTTATTAAAGTTTTTACATATTTAATCGTTGGCTTTAGCCAAAAATTACTGGTAAGTTTTAGTGGTAAGAAAAAAATCTTAGAAATTGATAGCTATGCAGTAGCGTAATCAGGCGAAAAAATGCAGCAAAATTGACACTCAGCAAACGAATAACTATGAAGGGCTTTTTCAAATAAACAATTTCATTCCCTGTTTTCCTTAAAAGTAACGGAAATGTACATAAAAGAAATGTTACTAATACCATAAAAATGAATGAATTATGTGAAAATTTATATTTCATCTTCTGAGTTGACGCCGCTTATATATTCACAATACCTACTCGGTTCAGATTCGACACTGGTATTTTTCAGTATATTTTTCTGGTATTAAATTTTGAATATTTTGAAACACTTAGTTTTGTTATTATCTCAGTGTAATGATGATACTATCCTAATTCTAATAATATTAAAAATGTGAAAGTGGGAAAATGTTTGGCTGAATTCTGTGACAAAACAGATAATTAAATGCCTTTGTATTCATTATGCATAGCTGCCAACATCTTACGCTTTTCTGTACCACAAAAATTTAATAGTAAATTTTACCTTTATTAATCGCCGTTTTCTGCCGATCAAATCAATCAAATATTTCTATTATTTTTTTCTGGTACAAAAAAGCGTAAGAATTGGCAGCTATGAATATGCGTCACCTCAATTTTTTCCCAATGTTGTGTTTCCCAATGCCCTTTGTGTAAATCCGGTTTATCCGAGTTTTTTGCTTCTTCGAGGTGAGCTTGTCCATATTAACTCACATAATCGGGACTCTGCTGTATCTACATTTATATACGTATATGTTTTTTAACTAGCTTCAAACACTAAATTCTGAAAAAGCAGAAAACTGTTCTCTAGTTTTTCTTATTAGTTTGATTGAATAGAACCGTAAAAATAGTTATTAAAATACGTGCTATTTTGAAAAAATATAAATGAATATCTGATAAAACGTGGAGCTATAAACGTGGATACCTTTTTTTGAATTTGTATATTATTCCGCTATAGTGACGTCATATGCATATTTTACTGTGGATATTGTTTAAGACTGGATTCTAAATGAGAAATTCTTCAGCGGATGCGGATGTTGTCATTTTATATAATATAAAAGCATGTACTTTAAATCTTAAAACTAAAATATGTTTTGTACTGTTTACATTTATATACATGCAGGACGATTATAAGTAAAATGTTAATTTGTTGATGACTTCAATAACTAGACGTTGGAATAACAACATATACACTTTAATACAATTCTATAAAGATAATTTTATACCACTTCGTTGACAGCTTCTTCAAATACATTACATTTCTCATTTAAAACGTATTATACACTTTCTTACGAACAATCCGCTTAGGCCAAACAGTGCCTTCCCTGACATTTCATAAGAAGATGCTTCATGAACAATATAATTCAATAGAGTGACTCTTTTCTAATTTTGAATATCTCCAAACCTTGATCTCGTGATCATGAATTTTCATAACTCATGCTTTCAAATCATGGATAATAATACCAGAGAGTCGGTTAATTTCCTGATCATGCACCTCATAAAGAAAATAAACGATGTTTAAATTCAAATCCTACAAATATATATATTTGTTTTCATCGGGGGTGATATTAAATCTGAAAAAGCAGAATTCCTGTGTTCTAGTTTCTACATTCATTCATGCCACAATTTACAAAATCAGTTCTTTGTTGTAGATTTCTCTTTAAATTATTCTAGTATAAGTCTTTAGAAGAGAATAGTCTTCAAAAATTGGTGGTAATAGAATAAAGTAATAGGCTCTGGGACGACATATATCCCAACCCCGTAATCAAAGGGTTAATAAACTTTTTAAGACACGTGTGGCGTTACTGATTGATCCTTCCTTGAAACAGTTTAACATTTTCATATGAAAATAAATTTAGGCCATTTATAAAATGTAGATTTACATTTTAGGATGAACGATGGATGAAATATTTCATGTTGAATTAACTTTTTTTCTTTTTCAATAAATGTGTAAAATAAATTTATTGACGATTACTTTAAATGTAAAATACATTTAAAAACATTTATATAATTCGTAATACTCTTATTCTTTTAGTTTTCCTTCTACAAATGCAGTGAACAATGAAGGATTCAACTGACCGTTTTTAAATATATTGTGTCGATCGAAAGGTCGTGTAGTGTTGGGAAAATCAATTCGTACCGGAAAATTCTATCATTTAATTATTAGACATTGATTCCGATATCTAATAAGTACCGGGCAGAATTTTCCCGTACGAATTGATTTTCCAAACACGACACGACTTTCTGATCGACCCAATAATATGAGTTTATGTATATTTTTGTATCCATATGTTACACCCTTGAGCATCGTTGATAAACCGATTTAGGTAAAATATATGGCGTATAATGACACGTACCTCTCCGCGTGTCATAGCGACAAAATTAAAAATTAACTGTGTCAAATTTTATGCTCAAAAATCTCTTACTTCAAAAACATATATGAAAGGAAAGAAGAAACATACTAGCTTTAGAAATCGTGTTTTTGTAATGTACACATTTTAGGATATAAAGTGACAAAAATAGTCATTTTAACACTTTCAAACAAAGTTGAAAAGTGTTTATCATTCGGTTTGTCTGTACGTGTGTCCGTCTATCCGTCTGTCCACGCTGTAACTCCCGTAAATATACTCCGAATTTCATGCAATTGATAAAGGTTACTTAGGGTCACCAAAGTATGTTTGGTATTGTACAGGAAGTATGTTCGATTAATCGTTCATTTACAGGGGCATTCAAAAGAACTCCATTACATTATGGTATATGGGGGAAAAATCGTTTGCAGAGTATTTTAATGACATTATTCTATTTCAAATGTATTGAAACTGATACAAATCACTGAATTTCACTACGATCACGTTCGAACAGGGTATTTATGGCATTTTTTATTCATTTGCAGGGACACACAAAAGAAATCGTTTACAGTACTGTACTGTCTTTGAGTAATCATGGCTGGAGTGTACGTTTTAAAATTCGGTATGAGCTTTTAAATTTAACTCATTTTTTGCATGTTACTCGTTATATATAAATTCTTTACCTCATATACAGGGCTGCACAAAAGTATTCACGAACCATTCTCCTTATTAGAGGAAATTAGTGAACGGGAAGTTTCAACTGAAGTATATGTATTTCTTAGGTGAACTAAATTTTGGTATGCATATAAATCAGACTTTAATTTATAAAAAGTTAATAGATGTAGTTAATAGATGGATGAAGTTAATAGATACAAACCTATATATCATATACAGGGCTGCACAAAAGTATTCACATACCATTCTTCTTATTAGAAGAAATTACTGAACGGGAATTTTCAACTGAAGTATATGTATTTCTTAAGTGAACTAAATTTTGGTATGCATATAAATCAGACTTTAATTTATAAAAAGTTAATAGATGTAGTTAATAGATGGATGAAGTTAATAGATGGATGAAGTTAATAGATACAAACCTATATATCATATACAGGGCTGCTCAAAAAAATTCGGATCATTTTGCGATTGTAGATGGGAACAGTTGAAATTTTGTTTTCAAATATGTTATGCGTTTCCATAGGGTTGAATTAGACGTAATATTTTAACGTATTAAACGGTGCAGTTTTATTATACTATTCTGAATGCGTTGGAAAGTGTTTAATAAACTGTGCTTGACGCATGATTTTTCTTTTTCTGTTTTAGGTGCGTTCGTAATTTTATAAATACGGAGCACCTATAGTCGCCGTCTGATCCGTCCGTCTGTTCACCTATAGCAGCACAAAACTACCCAACTGAATGGTTCGAAATTTAATGTATAGAATCGTTTCATAATTTTGTCGAGTCATTTCAAATTTTATGAAATCGAATTCAAACTTAAAAAGATATTAATAAAAGTTTTCTTCATTCTATTAACTCCTATCGTACGTCATTAATTCAATGATATCCCATGATAGGTCATGATTCTAGGTTACCATCGTGATCACGTCCTATTTGTGGTGGAGTCGTATTACTTCCATATGACTGAATTTAATTTATAGAATCGTAATCAATTTTGTAATCATGCATTTTCGCATAAGAGTGCAACAGCTATTGCACCAAGATCTGAATATTTATAAAAATAGTACGAACGTATTCGAATGCATTCGCCCCGTTTGACGTACAATTTCTGGCTTCTTTTAACTTTTTCACATTTTAAGATTTCCAAATCCCTTTTTAAGGCAATGAAATTAAAGTTGTACCATTCTACGCTCGCTAGAATATTTCAGTAGGCTGGAAATTATATTATTAGCTTATCGATTACTGGCGATAATTCGTAATGTTAAATGGCTGATTTCTTTTACCGTATATGTCAGACTGCAAAGTAAACATGTGCTAAAAACTTCATAAAAAATGTCTTGTAATCAACATATTTCTTTAGTGGAGATTTAAAAAAAACCTGTCGTATTTAAAGAAAATGACACTCGTACTTCAAAAATTTGACTCTTTTAAAAATGTCAGAATGTTCTTTTAAAGTTTACCATTTAAATAAAAGTGCATCTTATCTGATCTATTAATAAACAAGTTGGAAATTGCTCGTCAAACGTGGCAAATGAGGTGCGATCATACTATAAATATTTTTATAAATATTTTTTGCACCGCATATTGTACTGAATGTATAATTTTTTGCACTTCATAAGGTGCATAGTCTGTAACATCATTAAAATGCACTTCCAATAATTTTTTTCACATTCCCCGTAATGTAACGGAACACTTTTGACTGTCCCTGTAATTAAACTATACATCCGATTTTCTTAAAATTTGAAATGGTTCGACAAAATTTTGCAACAGTTATATATTTAAAATTTAAGACCATTCGGAAGGCTGTCACATCATTAAAATGCACTTGCAATAATTTATTCCCATTGGCCGTAATGTATAGAAAAAATTTTGACTGTCCCTGTCATTAAACTATACATCCGATTTTCATAAAATTTGAAATGGCTCGACAAAATTTTGCAACAATGATACATTTAAAATTTCAGACCATTCGGTTGGGTAGTTTTTGCTCTGTTACATGCGGACGGACAGACAGACAGACGGACGGACAGGTAGGCAGACGGACTGAACGACGACTATAGGTGCTACGTATTTATATAGTTACGAACGCACCTAAAAAACATTCTGTTGGCTATTTAAAATAAAACTAAACCTGTCGCATGTACGATCCAGGCCTACAGTGCCCAAATCTGTTTACTTGACCCTGGGACCCGAAGTGCTATGCAGCATTTGCCCCGGTCAGGTAGTCAGCCCAACGCCAGACCCTCGGTGTTTAGTTCCCAAGCAAGCTTGATACTCATTTTATCGACCCCGAAGAGATGAAAAGTTGAGTAAATATTGCCCAGCCGGGAGCCGAACTCGCGACCTGTAGCGTGGCAGACCGGCGTGCTGACCACTACGCTACTGGGCTTCACAATTTAAAATTTAGTCATCTTTAAACTTTTATTCATTCATTCTCTTTACAAATAAAATTAATCAGAGTCTTCATATTTTATTTCTTCAATCCCTATGAAAAGAAATGAATATTTCAAATCATTTCCGTAAATTTAAATCAAAATAGAAAAAAAAAGATGAATTTTATGAAAGAGGACTCTAGTAAATAATATCATAAGACGAAACGCAATATTTCACCTTGATTCAAGCCTGTTTTGGGACATTTTTGTCCCCAGATTGTTGACTGTCACAGCTTTTTTGAAATAGAAATACTCGGCCTATTAAAAAATATATTAAAAATTCCTAAAAATAAGGCGAATTATACTATCTATCTATTTATATCATAAAGGACAAACATATCTGTGCGTAACGCATACGTCATTCTGCGAATGGCAACACTTTGAAATTTGAAATGAAATTTCGGTTTTGCAATTTTCGCTACGGCAAATTTTTAAACTTCTAAACATCGCACCGTTTCATTTTTTACACCGTCGTATAGGGGAAAAATGTACTTTTAAAGCAATTTGTTTGAAAGCTCTATCTCAATTTATTTTTGAGATATTAATTTTTTTTATAGTTTTTAGTACCAATTTTTTCATTGTGGCAACTGAAGTACTGCATTTCTATTAAAAGTAAAGGGAAAATAGTCATGGTTTATTTTTTTTTATTATACTAGGGGGCTCGGCCCCCTACGAGCTACGCTCGCCAGCCCCCGTCCAGACACCGTAGACTCTAAATGCACGCTAATTTGATCGGCTTTAAAAAGATTTCGAAAGGTTGAATTATAATTTAAAAAACAGTGGCGATCTCTCTATAAACGGATTTCTATTCATTTCTCGTTGATTGGGGAATTTTAACGCCAAATCCGTTGCGGTACTACTTGATTATCCCGTCGACCAATTTCGCCAAATTATATAAATCGCCAAACCACTCGCCAAATTATACAAATTGACATAATTTTTATTTTAAATAACGAAAAAACAAATAAATTAGTACAACATTAATAAAAATACAAATAAAACGTCGAAATAAAAATAACTTGATGACGTAGACAAGTGTAACAACATTTCAAAATAAGCTAATATAAAAGGAATTAAGTAAACAGAGTCTTTATCTCCTGGTATTTTTTAACAAAGTGAAAAGAAAGTTCTTTTAAATGAGACATTTTAAATTAATCGTTTTTAATCTGGCGTAATTTTGACCAAACTATTCTTTCTCTTTTTAATATTCACGTGAATGTACTTGTGTTAGAAATGAAATATTATTTGCGCTTTCCTAACAAAAATAGTTGAAAAGTATACTCTTAAAATATCAAATAAATGTCTAGCGCAATTTCTAAATTTAAACCGTTTTGCAATATTTTTGTGTGTTCATTTTATGTAATAACTGTAATGTGACGTAAATATGACGTAATTTCCCCTATTTAAGACTTCTAACGCATGTTAATGAATTTATTGTTTTACAAATTCCTTTCTCTCTTAAAATTCACGTGTAATTACAGTTTTTATGACGTAATTTTTAATAAGTTCCTACTTTTTGTACATAATTATTTAATTCTAATTCCAAATGTTTTTTTCTGTTTATAATAGTCACGTGTAAATAAATTTTTAATTTATTTACACGTATAAATATTTTTTTTTTGAAGCAAACATTATTGTTTCCACTGTTTATACAGTTGGCAACAGTTTAAATTAATATCACTTTCTAAAATCTGTTAAAAATATCTCTAGAAAGGCTGAAAATCTGAATTTAAAATAGAAATAAAACCTCAAAAAATTAGTCAAAATAAAAAAATTAATGCAATCTGCACTCCGGCAAATTCTAACGCATAAAATGATCTAAAAATTATTAAATTCCTATGAACAGTTTTTGCTCCTATAAAACTTTTTTAGTGGAGCGATTTTGTCCAACTTTAGCATTAAATATCTCTTAAAATAATTCTTCGATCTGAAAACTGTCTGCATCCACGTGTTTATCAAACATTTCTGTATAATACTACCGATTTTCATATTTTTGTATGCATTATTTTTCTTAATATTAACGAAGAAAGACCTCCGGTCACAAAAAATTCAAAACCGGCGGCGGCGGCGGTGACAGCGGTGACAGCGGTAGTTACTTTTTTTTAGAATAGAGAGACTAGGGGGCTCGGCCCCCTACGAGCTACGCTCGCCAACCCCCGTCCAGACACCGCAGACTCCAAATGCACGCTAATTTGATCGGCTTTAAAAAGATTTCGAAAGATTGAAATATAATTTAAAAAACAGTGGCGATCTCCCTATAAACGAATTTCTATTCATTTCTCTTTGATTGGGGAATTTTAACGCCAAATCCGCTGCGGTACTACTTGATTATCCCATCGACCAATTTCGTCAAATTATATAAATCGCCAAACCACTCGCCAAATTATACAAATTGACATAATTTTGATTTTAAATAACGAAAGAACAAATAAATTAGTACAACATTAATAAAAATACAAATAAAAAACGTCGAAATAAAAATAACTTGATGACGTAGACACGTGTAACAACATTTCAAAATAAGCTAATATAAAATGAATTAAGTAAACAGTCTTTGTCTCCTGGTATTTTTTAACAAAGCGAAAAGAAAGTTCTTTTAAATGAGACATTTTAAATTAATCGTTTTTAATCTGACGTAATTTTTACCAAGCTATTCTTTCTCTTCTAAATATTCACGTGAATATACTTTTGTTAGAAATGAAATATTATTTGCGCTTTCCTGACAAAAATAGTTGAAAAGTATCCTCTCAAAATATAAAATAAATGTCTAGCGCAATTTCTAAATTTAAACCGTTTTGCAATATTATTTTGTGTTCATTTTATGTAATAACTGTAATGTGACGTAAATATGACCTAATTTCTCCTATTTAAGACTTCTAACGCATGTTAATAAATTTATTATTTTACAAATTCCTTTCTCTCTTAAAATTCACGTGTAATTATAGTTTTTATGACGTAATTTTTAATAAGTTCCTGCTTTTTGTACATAATTATTTAATTCTAATTCCAAATGTTTTTTTCTGTTTATAATAGTCACGTGTAAATAAATTTTTAATTTATTTCACGTATAAATATTTTTTTTTTTTTGAAGCAAACATTATTGTTTCCGCTGTTTATACAGTTGGCAACAGTTTAAATTAATATCACTTTCTAAAATCTGTAAAAAATATCTCTAGAAATGCTGAAAATTTGAATTTAAAATAGAAATAAAACCTCAAAAAATGAGTCAAAATAAAAAAATTAATGCAATCTGCACTCCGGCAAATTTTAACGCATAAAATGATCTAAAAATGATTACACTGCCATGTATAGTTTTTGCTGCTATAAACCTTTTTTAGTGGAACAATTTTGTCCAACTTTAGCATTAAATAGCTCTTAAAATAATTATTCGATTTGAAAACTGTCTGCTTCAGCGTGTTTATCAAACATTTATGTATAAAACCACTGATTTTCATATTTTTGTATGCATTATTTTTCTTAATATTAACGAAGAAAGACCTCCGGTCACAAAAAATTCAAAACCGGCGGCGGCGGCGGTGACAGCGGTAGTTACTTTTTTTTAGAATAGAGAGATCCTTATGGGTGCCATTTTCACATTACAAATAAAAGTAACTTTTTTCTAATTTTTTAACAGAAAATGACGTCAGCTATTTAAAAAAAAAAAAAAAAAAAAAAAAAAAAAAACGCAATCTTCTTCATAAATCAAAATATTGAAGAAGATATTTCAATTTTTTTACATTACTAGGGGGCTCGGCCCCCTACGAGCTACGCTCGCCAACCCCCGTCCAGACACCGCAGACTCTAAATGCACGCTAATTTGATTGGCTTTAAAAAGACTTCGAAAGATTGAGTTATATTTTAAAAAACAGTGGTTTATCTCCCTATAAACGAATTTCTATTCATTTCTCTTTGATTGAAGAATTTTAAGGCCAAATCCGCTGCGGTACTACTTGATTATCCCGTCGACCAATTTCGCCAAATTATATAAATCGCCAAATCACTCGCCAAATTATACAAATTGACATAATTTTTATTTTAAATAACGAAAGAACAAATAAATTAGTACAACATTAATAAAAATACAAATAAAACGTCGAAATAAAAATAACTTGATGACGTAGACACGTGTAACAACATTTCAAAATAAGCTAATATAAAAGGAATTAAGTAAACAGAGTCTTTGTCTCCTGGTATTTTTTAACAAAGCGAAAAGAAAGCTCTTTTAAATGAGACATTTTAAATTAATCGTTTTTAATCTGACGTAATTTTGACCAAACTATTCTTTCTCTTTTTAATATTCACGTGAAAATGCTTGTGTTAGAAATGAAATATTATTTGCGCTTTCCTAACAAAAATAGTTGAAAAGTATCCTCTCAAAATATCAAATAAATGTCTAGTGCAATTTCTAAATTTAAACCGTTTTGCAATATTATTTTGTGTTCGTTTTATGTAATAACTGTAATGTGACGTAAATATGACGTAATTTCTCGTATTTAAGACTTCTAACGCATGTTAATAAATTCATTATTTTACAAATTCCTTTCTCTCTTAAAATTCACGTGTAATTATAGTTTTTATGACGTAATTTTTAATAAGTTCCTGCTTTTTCTACATAATTATTTAATTGTAATTCCAAACGTTTTTTTCTGTTTGTAATAGCCACGTGTAAATAAATTTTTAATTTATTACACGTATAAATATATTTTTTTTTCTTTTTGAAGCAAACATTATTGTTTTCGCTGTTTATACAGTTGGCAACAGTTTAAATTAATATGACTTTCTAAAATCTGTAAAAAATATCTCTAGAAATGCTGAAAATTTGAATTTAAAATAGAAATAAAACCTCAAAAAATTAGCCAAATTAAAAAAAGAAATACAATCTGCACTCCGGCAAATTCTAACGCATAAAATGATGTAAAAATGATTACACTGTCATGTATAGTTTTTGCTGCTATAAAACTTTTTTAGTGGAACGATTTTGTCCAACTTTAGCATTAAATATCTCTTAAAATAATTCTTCGATTTGAAAACTGTCTGCATCACCGTGTTTATCAAACATTTCTGTATAAAACCACCGATTTTCATATTTTTGTATGCATTATTTTTCTTAATATTAACGAAGAAAGACCTCCGGTCACAAAAAATTCAAAACCGGCGGCGGCGGCGGCGGCGGCGGTGACAGCGGTAGTTACTTTTTTTTAGAATAGAGAGACTCTAATACTGAGTTTGAGACGCTAGGCAAAATGATTCATTGGGTAAAAATGATGCCATATTTAAAACGAAACGATCGTTTTCTGTGATAAAACTAAATATTTGACTAATACTAAATATGGCCAATACTATGGCAACTAAAGGCAAATTTCTGAACAGTAAATTTTCGCTGGCACTGAGATAAGAACTTAAAGTTTGTGCGAATGTTCACATGAAAAGTTGTATCGGACAAATCGTGACTTTAAGTTTGGAAATACATTCATTAAATTGTATTGCGCGTTAAAATACTTTTAAATTGTGAATTTGTGTGGTGCGTATGTAAATTTTGAGAATGTGAAAATAACGTACAGTTATGATATTATGGTTGAAATTTTTATGATGTGACAAAGCGAAATCCTTTTTACTTATTTTTCATCCCGTAAAAACAAACATAAGAGCCTCAATCGATAACTTCAAGCATAATGACTCATCTTGATTACGTATTCTAATACAGTTTAATTTTTCAATAATTTAAGCAGTTGAAGTTTGTAGAAATAATATTTTGGTAATTTTAGGTTTAAAACATTATTTGTTTTAAGAGTTAGACAACCAATGCAAGATGATATTTTTATTGTAATTATTTTTGTAGGTTTGTTATAAATTCAATCTAACAGTTCCATTCTAAACATTTAAGATTCGTCGAATTTCGACGAGTTCCAACTCGTATTTATAAAGAGGTGACGTTCAAATAATCTGAATTAAAAAAGTCCTCAATCTGGCAACACCGATTCAAACATAAAATATATCACGAATTGAATATTTCAAACTGAGTGAAAAAATGCCCAGGCCGGGAATCGAACCCAGATACATGGCTTACAAGTCCAATGCTTTACCATTTAAGCTAACTGGACCGACAACCAGCCAGCATATTTCGCTCAGATAACGTTATTGGTAGAAACATCTTGTCTGTCATGTATAGACAGCTCAACAGAATAAACCGCAGGTAAAGGAACTCCATATAAACGATCGATACGTAGATAACTTTACCTATCAGTTTGTTTCTGTTAAAATGATAGTTCATGGTATAATAATTAATGGTTCAATAATAGTACGATGGATACGTGGATGAACTATTATTTTAACAGAAACAAACTGATTGGTAAAGTTATCTACGTATCCATCGTTTATATGGAGTTCCTTTACCTGCGGTTTATTCTGTTGAGCTGTCTACGTGACAAACCAGATGTTACTACCAATAAGGTTATCTGAGCGAAATATGCTGGCTGGCTGTCTGCCGAGTTAGCACAAACGGTAAAGCATTGGCCTTGTAAGCCAAGAATCTGGGTTCGATTCCCGGCCTGGGCATTTTTTCGCTCAGTTGGAAATATTCAATTCGTATAACTTTCCCAATCAGTTTGATTGTTTTAAAATAATAGTTCATAAAATATATTATATGAACTTTAAAAAGTTCACTGTTTTACTTAAAAGGTGACTAAAATAATAAAAGAGATCTTACAAGTTTAAAAAAAATACATTTTATTTAAAACTTCTTAGTACTTTCAAGTTTTTCCAAGCTCTTCATCAAAGAACTTATACCAGTCTGATGAAGTCTGAGAAAAGAAACTTCGGTAAAGTGTTCTTTATTTTCTGAAGGAAATTTAGTTCATTACATTTAAAAATGTAAGGAAGACCAGTAGCCTTTCACTGAGGACAGGATTTAAAACAAATCTCATAAAAATCCTTTAAAATATAGTATCATATCTCAAAATGCGCTAGGTTTTTTCATTTAACCTCTTGAGGGGCGGTTAGATATATCGTCGGTACCATGTCAAACTATCCAATATGAAAACAGTGTTGCCAATGGGCTACTTTCATTTAATTGAGATTTTTTGATTCGCACCACATTTTTGAAATAATAAAATTCGCCTTATTTAATGTCATAAATATTAAGGCGAAAACAAGGGAAGTTTTACCATTTCAGAAAAGTGGTGCCAATCAAGAAATCTGAATTTTTAAAAAATAGCCCACAGCCAATACTGTTTTCATATTAGATAGTTTGACATGGTACCGACGATATTACAGTAGACTATCTTTTATCCGAAACTCTTTTAACCGAAACTGTCGGTTAACCAAAATCCATATTTAAAACTTTTTTTTTCTACTATCACATTCCTTGTGCGCAAATACATTTAGAAAGCTTTTTTTCTACTATCACATTCCTTGTGTGCAAATCCATTTTGAAAGTTTTTTTTTTTAAACTATCCTATTCCTTGTGTGCAAGCGATCTTTTCCGAACTACGAATACATATAAATATTTTCGTTCCCCTTTCTTAGAGTTCCTTTGAATTTAACTTGAGCTCCCGTAAGCTATGGAGTGACACGGTGAAAACGAAAAAAAACAGCAATTCTGAAGCTTTTGAATGTTTTGCAAAAGGTTTGGCATGGCTGAAGAAGCATAAAGACTGTGATACTGGTGAACTAATAAAATGAAAAAACTTCGTGATACAGTTTCAAAGCAAAAGCAATCGAAACTGTAAAAGGTACTTATTTTCAAAATTAAAATTCAGGTAATTTATTTTTCTTTCTATTTTGCTATTGCTTTATTTTTATTAAGCACTTGTTACCATAATAAGAAATATTGCATACATTTCTCCTTAATCTTAAAATGGAAGCCTTCTCGATTATCCGAAAATTTCGATTTTCCGAAAGAGGGTCGATCCCAATTACTTCGGATAATCGAGGTTCTACTGTATATCCTACCTAATTTTAATCTACATTTCTACCAGAAACTTTTAAATAAATTTTACGTTAATTTTTTTGCTGGAAAAATGTTGAAAAATTGCTTTTCCTTAATTTGAAACAAAATTTTTCGAAATTTCCGGCGTGAGTTCAACATTACAGAAACGTAATTATTTGCCATTGAAAAGGTTAAACTACACATTATGTCTTTTTTCACAGTCTTTTAGTTAACTCTTAAATGTGCGATTTTTTATTTTGTTTCGAAAAAATTATACATGATTTTCTGAAAGATTTATTACACAGGAAAAATAATGAAAATAATCAGAGATACATTTTTCATGTAATACGTCACTCTTGCCTTCTGTTGCACGTCTGAAATAGAAGTAAAAACTACTGTCGTATGGCTGTTTTACGCTAAAATAATGCAAATTAGTAAATATTTTAATAAGAATGTCTCCAAATACCTTATTTTATATTATTATTTATTTTATAAAACTTAACCTTTAACCCTTTAATTTCCATGATAGAATACGTTCTAGAAATTACGTAATTCAGAGAATCTGACTTTACACCAGAATGTTTCAGTGGTTAATTTCGCTTTTTTTAAAAACGGAATGTCTGTGATTAATTAAAGCACATATTACTATTTTAATTTTCTGGTGTGAATTAGGTATATACGAATAAAAAAAATCTATTAAATTCAAGTCACTGTTGTTTGCATATATGCAAAACTGCGCACTAAAGGGTTAAAGAGAGGTGAATGGCATCGGAAGCTATTCACGTCTATACCAATACCTTTCGAGAAGAATTCAAAAGAAAATCATTGATGTTCTGGCTCGATCCCCGATGACTATTTTTATATTCTGTTACACCACTATTTTTTAAAAATACATTATGAAATATATTTCTCTTGCATATGTTTTCAAGGGGTATGTAAAAGATTTTTGTTTTGAAAAAAAAAATGGTGCGAAATATAATTTTAAAAAAATAGTCACCTGTGGCAGCACAGCAGAATTCGGATTCTAATACAAGAATTCAACAGAGGATGATATGATACATTTGAATGCAGTGTTGTCAGACTGACACTTTTTTTTAATTGTCATTCCGATTGATTGTTTATCCTCGCTATTAAATGCTGTTACAAATATTGCAACCATATGCAGACATAAGTTGAAGCAAAAAGGTTTTAATTATTTCCAGCAAACTAGATGTACGAGATTTAACGCAATCATGACTTTTCCCACTGAGCTTATCATCGTAAATTTGACTTAAATAAGATATTTCTAAAATGAAATCCACTCCTCCTGAGTTACCTTTTTCTTGTATGCATGGCATCTATTCTGCAAATGTCATTCCCTGGCACATTAATTTGTTCTGACCCACGTCAGCTCTTCGCCACAACAAATTTACGTACTTCTTAACACGTTGACTGCCACGCTACGAGTATACTCGTAGCTTTAATATTAGTGGGTTTAATTTATTACTTTCTCACCAATATTTAAAAAAAAATTGCCTTATTTATTGGCAGAAATTTCGCTGTATTAGCAAAGCGAAATTTAACTTTCAGAATTTGAGGAGGCAAAAGATTTTCAAAAAGAAATTTGAAAATTCTTACTTTTTACGGCAGTGAACGTGTTAATACATTGGTTGAAATATTTTAATTATATGCTTACATATTTTCCACAACTTTTTTTGCAATATTAATGTTCGCCTTATTTAACAACAGTCTAGATACAGAAAACCTAATGAGAATTAAATTATTTCAAAAAGGGGTTGCAATCAAGAAATCTGAATGAATAAAAAATAGAAAACTAGAAATACTACATTTTGTTTTCTTTTCAGCCTTAATTGCATGGATTATTCTTTTAGAATTGTGTTTTTTATTTTTATATTAAGGATTAGACACCAGAAATCTTATGATAAATTCTTAACTTTATTTAGTAGCATATTTTTGTAATACTTAGAGGATTAATATTTCTATATAAATGTAGTGTTTGCAAGAACTCAATTTATGTATTAAAAATTAAATAAAAAGGTGATGGAAATTTACATCACTATGCAATTAACAACCCGTTCAGGGGTAAAGCACTTCTGTTACTAAAATGATAAAATGATTGATTGACACCGGTATTTATAAGCAACTTTTTATGAAACTAAGCAAAGGCTTTTCTTCGCGTGCATTATATGAAACAAAATTTAATTTAAAAATTTAGGAATTAAAAGTAAGTGGTATATAACATATACCGGTGCCCTTCAAGGAGTTAAGGGTTACGTTGAGTACCACGGGGACTGACACTGAAGCTGAAAAATTTACAATATTTTAAGTAATTTTTAAGTAAGTATAATCCTGTAATAAATAAAAGGTAAGTAAATTTTAAGTAAAATCTCAGTAATTACTTAAAACGATATATATATTTTAGTTTTATATCATATTTTAGACCGTCAGTCATTGGTGAATGACGCGTTCTAAACGGAAAGTTGAGTGTTAGTCACCGGTGACTGACGTGGCGCTTAACGTGCTAATAAATGTTTTATTTAAAAGGAAACACCGGAAAAAAATATTGAATAGTGTAAAATAAAAAAATAAAATTTTCATTTCTGTAACTGTCTGTGGAAAATGAGCCGAAAATAGTGCAATCAAGAAATCTAACCATGCATGTACGGAAAGTTAGAGTTCCGAATTTCATAAACAGAATATCGAAACTGCATACATGTTAAAAGCCTACACTAGTCACACAAAAAGAACCAGACCCCCACCAGTGGCTGAGAGGTTCTGCTCTCGAAGCTGGTAGACGGGAGGTGCTGGGTTCGATCCCAATCGCGCCCGTCGGCCTAATCGTTCGGAGTTTTCGTGGTTTTCTTTGAACCTTGGATTTCCAAGCGTTAATACGGGTTAGGTTCCCTTAGAAAGACCCCCACGAAGGGCACTCCCCCCCTGGGCCTATATCCCTCGTGCAGATAATTGGCTGTCATAAATACAACCAACCAACCAAAAAGAACCAGACGATAATGTTAATCCCATGGGGAAGTTATTTTCAAATATCTCGCTTGAATTTTGATATTTTCGAATGATTTTTTTTTTTTTTTTTTTTTTTTTGCATAGGATAGTTGAGGACGATCTACAATCGGGCTAGTTTATACTTTTTCGATTTTGGTTATAGTTTTTTTTTTATATTAGGATAGTTTCAATTTCAGAACCGGTTCCGAAAGTAAAAGTAATTAAAAAAATATATATATGAAACCAAAATCCAAAAAGACATTCAATAAAACATTCCTTCTAAGACAGGTTTCCGTCAAAAAATAGATTTATACGGCACCCCCTTCGGTGGAATCACACATTTTTCGTTATATGCAGGTTCCGTTCCCCTTGATTTTAACCGACTTCAAAAACAGGAGAATATTCTCAATTCGACGCGTATTTATTTATTTTGGTGTATGCTCGCCGATTATTTTTAACCTAAGGGACCGATTTATGTGATTTTTTTTTAATTGAAAGAGGATACTCTCGAATTGGTCGCATTAAAATTTCATCAAAATGGGTACTGTACTTTTTTAGAAAATGAACAAAAAAACACACAAAAATTAAAATATTTAAAATATTTCATTTTCAACGATTTTCATCACGTGACGTAACGGTATCTGTTTGGTGAGAAAATTGCTACTTGGCGATTTTGCTCCCTCTCTATACGGTTTGGTGCAGGGTTGCCAGTTTGGCCTCCACTTTTATTTAAAAAATCGAATTTACACCAGAAAATGCAAAAAGTATTTTCAAATTTATTTAATGTTAGACTTTTCTTAATTCTTGTGATCCTGGCATGTGCAAAGAGCCTTTGTAAAGACTATATTACAACGCACAGCCGGGAGAGCTTCCGCGGTTGAAAGGTACTACACATCGGCATTTACCTTCAACATTTATTTTACTTTCGTTGTTAAAAGCTTATAAAATACTTCCAAAATGTTTTTTAAAAACATGAAAAAGTCCTATAAAAATTTATCTGGTTATTGTAATGTTAAACTTTCTTTTAGCGATTTTTTATTTTATGAGCTATTGTCCCTTGCATTTCTGTTAAATTTTTATTTGTATGCCCTCTTTTCCTAATTCTACCAGCTATGAATTTGCCTAAGAGTTATCTCCCATCATCTTATATGTCGGGGATGTGGGACAAGGGTCCCAGGCTCCTCGAGTAAACTGTCTGCGAAATTCTTGAGTACTTAAAGTAAAAATTCTTCCAAAAATTCCGGTCTGAAGACGAAATTTCGGGATAAAAATGGAGGCCAAACTGCAACCCTAGTTTGGTATCTAGGAATGTAGGGGAAAACAAAAAACAATGTTTTAATCGTTAAAACTGTTATGACGTAAACAATCAATAAACAAAATTAAAATGAAAATTTCAAAGCGTTTAAATTCACTCAACAGTTCTTGAGAATCCTTAACCAATCATCTATATCCCTTTTCTCCACGCTTAATGCATATTCAGATTTTGCGTGTTCTATGAGCTCATAAAATGCGGACTTTTCATGGGAAATGTGAAAACAAGAAAATTCTTCCTCATCATTGATGTCGCCGTTGCCGAAAATTCGTTCTGACTAAATATTGTGCCATGCATTCGCTAAAATTGTCCACAAAGTTGTTGCCGTTGCTAAGCAACGATGCAGCTTCCAGAAAGTAATCCCCTCTGATAAATAAAAAAAATGTCAAATATTATTTTTGGCCTTTTTACTTTCGATCTGGAAGTTTTTAATCCATAAAGAATTGCTATATTTCTTCTTCCATAACTTCAAAGTGTAAAATGAAAAAGAAGGGAAAAGATGGTTTTGATGCCGGATTTCTGAATGCTGGATTTTTGAAGTGACACTGCATCATTTTCGTTCGGTTTCATTTTCGACGATTTTCCTCAAGTGACGTAACGATATCTGTTTGGCGAGAAAATCGCTACCTGACGATTTTTCTCTCTCTTTATATGTTTTTTTTTTCCTAAGAACCTAGGGAAAACCAAAAATCAATGTTTTAATCATTAAAAACTTTTATGACGTATACAATCAGTAAACAAATAAAAATGAAAATTGTAAAGCGTTTAAATTCAACCGAGATTTCTGTAGTACACTGGCTTCATTTGAATAACTATGTTTTTACGTTGCACAGTGTAAGATTTCACGAATATAGCGGGTCAAAATTCAATTTATGAAAATTACCGATATTAAAGTAATAAAATTGATCTTACTAGAGATAAAATGGTTATTTATTATGAAAAAATACAGTAAAACCTCCCTGTGCGACCACCTCCCTGAACGACCATTTTTTCATGGAACGAAATTTATTCCCATACGCTCAATACTAATTTTACCTCCATTCAGTGACCATCCTAGTTGGATTCCCTCCATGAGCGACCAATTTCTTTGAAGAGTATGAAAGAAATTCAGTTTTTTCCTGGTCGTTTGAAAAAGGTTTTATTACAAAAATAATTCCGGGAAGCGCATTATTCATCAAACTTCTAAACTAGGTTTAGAACTTTTTTTTAATTCCGGTAACTTTTATGTGTTTAAACCCCCTTGTGCCTTTTATTGAGATGTTAATGTCATGATTTGTAATGCTTAAATGCAGATATATTGCTAGCGACCACTGCAGCGTCCTTAAAAAATCTTCCTTTTTCTATTTCCTACATTAATATTATCTTCCCCTTGTTTTGGAGTTTTTAATAATAATTCTCTTTTAAGTCTAAATCTTTCAATTGTATTTTTTTTCTTTCTGCGATACTTCATTTTTCTTCAGGTTTTCGGAACTGCTATTTCTTTACATCAAATCTATAATCAATATGTAAGAGGCATTCCATAAATCTTAACTGTGCATGTGATAAGCCCCAAGAAAAATTGTGAGTATTATTCGTATATTATCGAATCATTTTTAAGTTATTCGCCACCTTGAATTTTCCGTTACAGACATTGCATTTTTAAGTTGCTTTATTTGAAGATAGAATATTGCACATTATGCTATCTACCACCGTGTCTTCAAATTTGTGTTCTATGTCATACGTCTGAACATTGAATTCTACTACAGCTAGTGCAAGAGCTGTAAAGATTTAATTTCTGACAATTTCAAATTCTTCTGTTATTTACTGATCAGTTTCCATGATGAATTTAAACTTTATAGATATAGAGTAAGAAGTAGATGACGGCTGTGGATTTACCCATTATAAAATTTTGATTTTCTTCATTACAGCCCTTTTTTATATGGCGAGTATCCTGTTTTTTGAACGATTTTTTAAAATGTCGTTGCTCTTTAGGGGCTTTCAGATATATTTCTAACGCATCCATAGCATCCTTTTTTTCCAGATTGTCTCAGTTTTAAACACATGGCGTGTGGTTATTCATTTGTGTTCCGGGAATAACGAATGCACCTTTTGTCTTTTGTTTTCGGTCCACTTAAATAAAAAAAATTTGTTTGGTTGTTCAAAATTTTTCTGGTAGTAATTGTTACTTCTGCCCTGTAAATATATTTATTGTTAATGTTCGAATCTGTCCATCTCTTATTTTACTTCAACAAACGTTCTTTAAGAGATATCAGTTTCTACATCTTTGATTACTGCCAATTATAAATGAATGGATCAGTCGCTTAATCTGGTCTAACATAACAGATGAACAATGTTGAAGATTATATATGTGTAATAAGTAGTCTATCAGGATACTTTTAGAATTAGCGGGGGATGATTCATGTGTAGTAACATATCTTTTTTTAAATCTCATATAATTCTCTTTTCGAAATTTACACTTCCGTACCTGATAAAAAATTACTTATATTCAAGCGTTGCAAATAGTGGCAGCTGAAATTGATTTATTCTATATCTATATGCATACATAATTACAAAAAAAAATTATATTACACTGTACAATCGTGTACAAAATTTTTGGCAGCTTTTTTAATTTATCATATGCTATTAAATTTTAAAATAATTTTTATATTGATTTAAAAAAATTATTTTTTAACTATAACACTTCTAAATAACTATTGTAACAGTAAGATACAAAGTATCTACATTGTTGCAAAGATTCCATACTATCAGTAAAAAATATTTACAAAATAAGTATGTTTTTAGCCAAAAAATATTAATGGCAATTACAACTACAGAAACGCCATTCTAAAAAGGTTGAAAAAAAATGGTTTTTGAGCCGATGTTTGATGGTGTTGTTGTGGAGTTAGGCTGCTATCACTGTACATTTTTTTCCTCCAATGTGTTAGATGTTATTTGAAACATCTAAAAGTGAAATTACTGCAAGTCGATTTTTGGACTTTTTTTCCACTAGATTTGCAAAATCTTACACTGTGCGTTGGAGGGCGCTAATACAAAGTGGGCAAAAGTCCCTGTCAAATTTTTGTATTTTATATAAAATCAAGTAATTGAAGTAGTCTTTCTTTCAGTTAAGGTGACAATGGGCATTAAAATCCAAATTCCTCTATTTTCAATGGATTCATTTGAAAATTGGCAGACTTGTTAATGCCAAGCTCAAATAGTTATATTCAAAATTTGGTGATAAAATAATAAAAAGTTTTTTAATTATTCATTTTTTATATTTTAAAATAACGAATAATTGTCCTATTTTAAAATGTACCATGCGCATTTCTTTTACATAAAATGCGACAATATTTAGTTATGAGATACTTTTTATATATTACAGTGGTAGTTGGCATGAATTGTAAAAGTTCGTTAAATATATAAGAAGAAAAAAACTATTTTGATAATTATGCTTTGTTTTTCTAAAAAAAGTACCTCTATATTTTCACGTTCACATAAATTTCAACATTGAAATATTCCTCAAATGCAACTTTTTATGCTAACATTTATTTATTATTGTACAGAGGATATAAAATATAACTTTCAAAAGAATCTGATAATTAGGAATGCCCATGGAACATTTACAATATTAGAAATTTGCAAAATTTTCAATTTTGAGAAAACAGAATTTTAAGAAAAACAATCTGCATTACTATCAGTGCTCCCACTCGGTCCGTTTTTTTTTTTTTTTTTTAACACCACTTTTATTTAAAGAAAAATCTTGTTTATAAATTTCGTTGAAACATATACTTTGCAATTGTTGCAGAAACCTTCCACGAATTTATTTCAAAATAATTACTGGTTTTCAAAAAACGGACCAGTAGAAGCTCTGAAACATATACAGTTTTTACAATTATAAAAGCTATTATCTCTACGAAGAAGCGTCAGAATTGAAAATTCTTTTTTCATCAAATAAATTTGAGTGTCTAGTTTCACAATTCTCGAAATTAAAAATCGATTTATTTGTCAAATTTCGTGATTTTGAATGTCCACTGCCATCTTAAAAGTTTATAATTAGCTTTTGGCGTTGCGCGATACGGGTATTGGAATCCCTAAAAATCAGGACATTACGGGTAAAATCGATACACTTGATAACAGTATTAATGACGCTAATACTTGTATGTTTTAATATTTGACAAAAATTACAAAAACCTTTATTTCAATGGCTTATATCATATATATTAAACGAGCAAGCGATTTTCCCGATTATGAATGATATCGTAAACTATAGAATCGATTTTCATGAAACTTGCCTCCTATACTAAATTAAGCACGAGAAAAAGATCTAGCTAGGTCCCGAATGCAAGAAAATTCGTTTTCACAGGGTAAAACAAGATCTTAGCTGAAACTTCTACTTGCTATAAAGCAAAAAATTCACATGCAATTTACACTAAACGTGTTTTATATACTAATTCGAGCACGAGAAACACATCTAGCTAGGTTTCGAATTTGAGAAAATTCGTTTTGATAGATTAAAACAAACTCAGCACTTAAAATGTTGCTATATATATCGAAAACGGCTCTAACGATTTTCACAAAACTTGACGCCTATTCTAATTCGAGCCCAAGAAATCGATCTAGCTAGGTTGTTAATTCGAGAAAAAATGTTTTCTGTGGTTAAAACGAGCTCATTACTCAAAAAGGTGGTATTAATCGAAAAAAATTCTGACGATTTTCATGAAATATACTTTATTCTAATGTCAAAAAAGCCTTCCAACTAAGTCTCGACTTACGTAAAAAAAAATTTAATTCTAAGTAATTTTTTTTACATTTAATCATCCGTAATCGGAATCCTCTCCAACACAATGAAAGGTGATCTCGAAAGTGGTACTAAAAGATTGCCTTCTACACTTAATCGAGCACTTGCTAATGGCTTATGTAGATCAAAAATACGGTAAAATTTGTTTTAACTGGCTAGAACAAAAATAAATGATTGATTATACGGCTTATATGTACGGTCGGCAACAGGCGGACAGCGGTCCACATCCGGAGCGCGGAAGGTCGAAGTTTGGACCGCCAAAAATTTTCATTTTGAATAAATAATTTATAAATATTTACATATAGTAGATACATTTCAGCAATTGCCTTATCAATATTTCTTGTGTTTTATAGTAATAACACGATTAATTTAAATTTTTAATAGTGATGCATAGTTGTTATGATGTAAAAAGCAAAATAGTACTGCATTGGAGCGCAGGGGCGGCGGCGATGGGACTGGCCGGCTGCGTTCAAGCATATGCGTGAAGATTCATCTTATCATTTACGTTATTATTGTCGTGTGCTAAAATAACGTTTTGTGAATCAATATGCATGTTGGCGCCACTGTATGTTGTTATGACGGCACAGTATTTACCCTCCCACAGATGTTTCATAATTCCGTCAGTAGTAGTATTGTACGCCGCCAAGGCAGTCGCAGCTCTCTAAGAGCACGCATTTATAATCTAAATAAACAGTCCATTATATTAAAGTTTAAAGCTATCGACTTTTAATTCTTGTTTATGATCGCAAACAGGAACATTTGGTCCGTCGAGCCGGAGGTATTTATTTAAAAAAAAAAGAATTTAGTCTGAAATAGTGAAAAAACATCGCAGTTGAAAGGAAAAGTTCCCCTTCTTTCATTTGAAGTTTCGACATCGAGTTTTATACTTGCAGTTTTAGAAGAGTGATTGCGCAAGCTTCCATAATGGATTAAAGCCAAAACGAAATCGTCTGCGTGAAAGAAGGTAGGAAATATTTGATTATTCTTTTTTCATTATTGCATGATAAGTTTTTTATAAAATGGAACCGCTTGAGAAATTAAAAAACAAACGTGCATATTTAAGAACATCCGTTACCAAATTGATCACTAAATTTGAAACGTTAATAAATGATGACAATAAAGAAACCGATGACTATTTAGAAATTCTGGAACAATTAAATGATAAAGAAGATTTTCTAAAAAACTTAAATAGCGAAATAGAAGCTGCCATAAGCATTCCTAAGGATTATGAAAATGATATTAACACTAGTGAAGAATACAGTAAAAATATTATAAAAACTAAATTCAAAATAAAGAAGCAAATTAAGCAATTAGAAGTGGGTAAGGTTCTCAATGAAAATCAACTAAAACCTACTCTTAGAAACAATGCGCTAAACATTAAGTTACCGGAAATACCGCTTCCTAAATTTTCCGGAAAACCTGAAGAATGGAGCACATTTAAATTACAGTTTGATAATATTATAACATCAAACGAGCAGTTGTCAGAAGCGCAAAAACTACATTATTTATCAGCTGCATTAGTAAGGGACGCAAGAGCTTTGCAAACAACTGAAGATACGTTTTCTTCTTTATTTCAAGCGTTAAAAGACAGGTACGAAAATGAAAGAGTTATAGTAAAAATACACATAAACTCACTTTTAGATGCAGATAAAATTACACAGCCTTCCACAAAAGATCTAAGAAATCTAGTAGACAGCGTTAAAAAAGCATTCGTGCATTAAAGGTTTTGGATTACAACAGAAACAATCTCTCCGACGTTTTAATTTTAAATATCATTCTTGAAAAGTTGGATAAAGATACACGGAAAAATTATGAAATGACAATAAGGTCAAATGAAGTTCCAAAGTTAGATGATTTAATTTTATTTTTAGAAAAACGTTCTCAAATTTTGGAAAACATGAGTAAAACCATTGCAGTAAAACCCAAATCAAATCAAGATCGAAATTTTAAGCAAAAATCTCTCTTTGTTAAGTCAACCAATTCCATTAATTTCTGTGTAATGTGTAAGCAAAATCATGCAATTTATAAATGTGACGCATTTTTGAAATTAAATACTTTTCAGAGAAAAGATGTAGCAATGAAAAATAAGCTCTGTTTCAACTGCTTAAGCAGTCAACACGCGATTGCTAATTGCAAGTCTAAAAGTTCCTGCAACATTTGTCAGGCAAGACACAACACATCACTTCATAGAAATATAAACAACTCTTTTCCGAGCAAAATTGATGAAGTTAATCCCACAGCGCAAGGTCATAAATTGAATCCGAACGCAGATGAGTTTTACGGACAAACAGAAATTAAATCACCTGCATCATCTTCTTTATCTTGCGTTAATAACAGAAATAAATCTGTCATTCTCTCCACTGCTTTAGTTTGGGTCTTTAATCCTTGTTCTGGAAGTTATTTACAAGCACGTGTAATAATGGACTCTAGAAGTATGTCCAATATTGTGACTTCAGAATTCGCTAATTGATTGGGAATTCCACTAAAGCGATTGAACATCGCCAACTCAGGCTTAGGTGGAAAGAAAATTACGTTAAACACAAAATTCGTGCTAAAATTCTAAACGGAAATGGATCTTTTGAAACGTCATTGGATTTTTTTGTTGTCTCAAAAATAACGGATTCACTCTCAGTTACAAACTTAGACATTGATAACTTAAAAATTCCTCATCAGTTAGCAGATCCGAAATTTAGCATTCCTGGCTAAATTGATATGCTGCTCGGCGGTGAATCCTTCTTTCACATAATAAAAGGTGGAGAAATTCGCATTCCAAACAGTAATTTAGTGTTTCGCAATTCAGTATTCGGATACATCGCAACAGGAAGCATAGAATCTGTCAGTCAAATGCAATATTGCGGTTTTGTTTCGCAGTCGCAAAGCATTGATGAATGTTTAGAAAAGTTTTGGAAGTTAGAAACCATTGATGAAACTTCGAAAAACCTTAGTAAAGAAGAAGAATACTGTGAAGAGCATTACAAAACTACGCATAAACGAAATGACGCAGGTAGATACATCGTACAGATGCCAACCAAGAATTTGGAAAAATTAGGTGATTCTAAAGAGCTTTCGAAAAAACGTCTGAATCAGTTATGGAAAAGATTAGCTAAGGATAAAACTATGAAAGCATTGTATCAGCAGTTCATGCAAGAATACTTAGAATTAGGTCACATGGAGAAGGTTGCAGACCCTCATTCCGAACATCCAGAAAATCACTCATGTTACTATTTGCCGCATTATGGTGTTCTCAGGCCAGACAAAACCACAACTAAATTACGTGTGGTGTTCAATGCATCAGTTGCCACTACATCTGGCTTCAGTCTCAATGATTGTCTGCTGAAAGGAGAAGTAAAAGAAGACATATTTGAAATTATGACAAGATTTCGTGTTTATAGGTATGCCTTTACGACGGACGTTCAAAAAATGTTCAGACAAATTTTAATAGATCCATCTCAACGCGACCTTCTGAGAATTTTGTGGAAGACCGACGAGAATGAAGAAACTGTTACTTACAGATTGAATACTGTCACATATGGTACATCTAGCGCACCATTTTTCGCAATAAGGACTCTGAAACAGTTAGCCATAGATGAAGCATCGCAATTCCCTTTAGCTGCGGAAGTAATAAAGGAAGATGTATACATGGATGACATAGTGACAGGCGCACATGATCTAGATACAGCTATAGCTGTATCTAGATCCAACATCTCCAACATCACCAATCTAGAACTCCAACATCAGTTATGCAACATGTTAGAAACATGCGGTATGTCCCTCCATAAATGGAATTCCAATTCAAGGGAATTAATGAACAGTAAGCCATTGGAAGTTCAAGATTATAACTTTTCCATAAATGAAGAATCAACAAGTAAAACTCTAGGGGTTATCTGGAAACCCGTTGAAGATCAGTTTATGTTCAAGATTTCAATAACGGAGAAATCATCATACACGAAACGAGATGTGCTAAGCACCATTGCAAGGCTATATGACCCTTTAGGTCTTCTAGGACCAATTATTACACGAGCAAAGATATTTCTTCAGAAATTGTGGCTCATGAAATTAGGTTGGGAAGATGAAATCCCAAATCCAGTTGCAAGTGAATGGATAAATTTTGTGTCGTCCCTGAAACAAATCGAAGAGATCAAAATCGACAGATACATTCTAACCGATTCTTTTCAGGAATTAGTGTTGCTAGGATTTGCAGACGCTTCGGAATTAGCTTATGGAGCTGTAGTTTATATGCATTGCCCAAGTGAAATAAGTACTGTATCAACTAAACTGATCGCTAGTAAATCGCGTGTAGTTCCTTTATTTACATTCCCCGCCTCGAACTGTCAGCTTGCCTTCTTCTCTCTCAACTTATAGAAAAAGTTCGTCTATCTCTAAAAATGATAGTGAGTGATATCTATTTGCACATCGATTCAAAAATAGCAATTGCTTGGATCAATACATCGCCAAACAAACTAAAAACCGTCATTGCCAACAGAGTATCCAAGATACAAACTTTGACTGAGAACTATCATTGGAAGCATGTCCCATCGCATTTAAATCCAGCAGATATTATATCACGTGGATTAGGTCCTCAAGAACTTTCCAAAATGAATCTTTGGTGGGATGGCCCCCTGAACTTCATAAACTTTCTGATGAATCTAGTGACAATACTGACATTTTATCGCACGAACTTTATGCACAAGAACTTTAAAAAATGGACAATATCAATTTAATTTCCACTTCTGAAAATTCCTTTGTGGATGATTTTCTTAATTTAAGTAACAATTATTTAAAATTAATACGTATTCTAAGTTTTATTTTCAGATTCCTATTTAATGCCAAAAATGCCATTCGACGTCGTGGCCCAATCACAACAGAGGAACTTCGAATCGCCAAGAGTTTTTTAGTCAAAATGGCACAGGTAAAAGCATTCGATTATGAGATAAAAACCCTTGAACAGGGAGAAATTCCCAAAAGGGGACAGGTGAGTTGTTTACATCCCTTTCTTGATAAACAGAATTTGTTAAGGGTAGGCGGTAGATTAAATAACGCTGATTTACCTTTTGATAAGAAATTCCCAATATTGCTCCCTAAAGATCACAAATTGACTTTATTGGTAATGACATATTTTCATCTTAAATACTTGCACGTTGGAGCCCAAACTTTACTTTATCTTGTAAGGCAAGAATTTTGTCCATTGGGTGGTAGAAATACTGCTAGAAAAATTGCTCATGATTGCATAGTTTGTTTCAAAAACAAGCCTAAATGTACTGAGCAGATTATGGGAAATCTTCCTTCTGCGAGAATTACTCCTAGTTCGCCATTCACTAATGTAGGGATTGATTTTTGTGGCCCGTTTTATATAAAATATAAGCGTCAAAGGAAGGGTATTTACCATAAATGTTATGTTGCCATTTTTATTTTTTTCGTAACAAAAGCGATTCATTTAGAAGTGGTCACCGACTTAACTTCAGAAGCAATGATAGCAACCTTAAAAAGATTTTTCAGTAGCAGAGGTAAAAGTTCTTCTATTTGTACTGACAATGCCAAAAATTTTGTTGGAGCCAGTGCAGAGTTAAAACGTTTGGCGAACATGATTAGAAACCCCCCAGATGTTTTGGCTCATTATTTAACAAGTGAGGAAATCGCCTGGAATTTCATTCCACCCAGGTCACCCAATTTCGGTGGTTTGTGGGAAGCTGGGGTGAAGTCGTTTAAGTACCACCTAAAAAGAACTGTAGGAAATTCGCGATTAACTCTTGAGCAATTTTTAACAGTTACCACGCAAATTGAAGGCATTTTAAACAGTCGGCCTCTCACACCCATGTCTTCTGACCCCAATGATTTTGAAATTCTAACTCCAGGCCATTTTCTCATAGGCAGACCTCTGAACAGTGTGTCTGAACCGGACCTGACTGGCGAACGGGGATAATTATTTGTCCCAATGGCAAAGATTAAATAAAATGGTCCAATTTATTTGGCGAAAGTGGAAATTGGACTATCTTAACAACTTACAAGCCAGACATAAATGGCAATTTGAGAAGGATAATATTATTCCAAATTCAATGGTCCTTTTAAAAGAGGATAATCTTCCACCCTGCAGATGGACAATGGGTAGAGTTCAGGAAGTAGTTAAAGGACCAGATGGTAAGGTTAGAGTGGTTCTTGTGAAAACGCCTCATGGTATTTTCAAGAGAGGCATATCGAAATTACGCTTGCTGCCTTGTCAATAAACTGACATATTATCATTAAATTTGACACTGTATAACCATTCAATTGTAAACTTTATGTAAACAAATGTTTGAAGCATATTTAATTATTCATTGTTATATTCATTATTATTCTATTCTGCGTTTTATTGTATTGTATGTTATTCATTGTAAATTTAGATATTATATATTGAATATTGAAATGTTATTTCAACGTGGGGCAGTATGTTGGCGCCACTGTATGTTGTTATGACGTCACACTATTTACCCTCCCACAGATGTTTCATAATTCCGTCAGTAGTAGTATTGTACGCCGCCAAGGCAGTCGCAGCTCTCTAAGAGCACGCATTTATAATCTAAATAAACAGTCCATTATATTAAAGTTTAAAGCTATCGACTTTTAATTCTTGTTTATGATCGCAAGCAGCAACAATGTATTCTAAAAAGCGTAAAGTTGACCTTTTCTATTTTATTATGTGTATGTAAAAATTTAAAGAACATATTCTTTTGTCTGTAGTATTTTTTTTTTTCAGAACGAACACCTGACTTTTCTATTTTCTATTATATGTATGTGCATGTAAAAATTAAAATTTTAAAGTAATAGGTACTTATATTACTTATGTGTTTTTTCCTCTAGACCGCGATAAAATTTTTCTAAAAAAATCGGACCCCACTTAAAATTACTTGCCGACCACTGGCTTATATAAAATGATTTATTTTTTAAAAAAAATTGTTTTTATGTCAAAACATTGAAAACAGAATATTTTTAAGATTTAAAATATTTAAGATTATAAAGGAATAACGAGGTTTCTTTTTTTCCCTTTCCTTTTAAACAGGAGAGATCAAAAATTAAAGGCAACATTTTTTTACATATTTTTGTATAATTTCAAAACAGAAGAGTAAAAGTTCTTTTGCATTCTAAATTTACAAAAGTAAACTTTAATGATTAATTCGACGATTTTTAAGCCTTTTTAAATAAAATATGTTTTATATTTGATAAAAAAGTACACTCAATAATAAAAACACAAATATTTGATGTATTTCTTAATTTCTTAAACAAATTTAACGTCTTCTCTTTAAAGAATGTTTGTTTAACTAAAAAAACTCTTATTTCTTTCAATGAATATCCTACTAAAAAAAGATTTTTTC